>OY751331.1:2975306-4462960 GCA_963564715.1 Catocala sponsa
CACGGAGCGACTGCCATCTGACCTCCGCAACCCGAAGGCTAACGATACCCTAATGCTAGACCAGTATCAGGATATTAGAGGGCACTGACTTTCTAATAACGACTGCCATAGATGTTTATGGCAGCCGAGACCGACGGCTTAACATGCTCTCCGAGGCATGGAGCAGGCGATAATTGTCAATCAATACGCACATAATTTCGAAAAGTCATATAAGTTCCTAAAGTCGGAGGTGCGCGACGTGGCCGTGGGTTTGAACCCGAGACCCTCTGCTTTGCAGTCTGTTGGTCTCCCCACTGGGCTATCGCTGCTTACTTAAATGTCTCACTACTAAATGTTAACATTCCCAAATGCTTCGATCTTTTACTTGTCCGCTTTCATAACTTAGCGTTGTTTACCGGTAATATAGGGATCAAACATTGAGTTATATATAATGTTTAATTTATAGTACGGGTATTAGTTCGTACGACAATGATCATAAATAATATTTTGGATCATTTTTTACGCGATAATATATGCAAAATGTATTGGGTTTTTTACATTTTATGTAAATGTTATATGTTTACATTTGATTAGCGAGATAATAGATAAAAATTGTAAATATAATGCTAACGTTTTGATAGTGACATACGCATGTTTTTATTTAAGTATTTATTGATGAACGTTGAGCTTTGTGCAATGTTTGCGGTATGAGATCAATATAATGTTATTATAATTAATATAACAACATATTATTTATTGAATAAATGACAATATTCATAATAAATAAACTTGTTTTATTTTAGAACGAAGTGTTATTCGAATCGCACCCGATTTGATGATGATGATGCTGAAAGGTAGTGTCCCTTAACATACGAAACTGCGAATGTTGTGTAATTATAATCGATAATCGCACTTCGCTGCCTAAAATCATTGCCTTCATTTTATCTCTGTATCACCCTAGTGTTGACTGGTAGAGAATGCCCTTCGCATTAAGTCCGCCGATGTATTGTTTTATGCATAAAGTTTAAAATAAATAAATAAAATACAGCAGAACACAGAAGCATCCGCATCTAACCCAGGCTCAGATTTGAGGAAAGGCTGGAAATATCGTTAAAAAAATACAGATCGCGCAATCTACGATGGCCGGACTGAACATAGCGTCTCCGAATTGTTGCGCATGTACAGTCGCTAAGACGCGTAACGCCCCCGCCCCCTGTCACCAAAGAGACCTCAAACTTGTAACTGCGACGTCACTCGCGCAATGTTCAGACCGTTCATAATATAGTGCGCGATCTGTACATTGCAAGGCACCAGAATAGTCAACGAATATATTACTTACCTTCAAAACATTACTTATCTATACTAATATTATAAAGTTGAAGGACTTTGTTTGTTTGTTTGTTTGGACGCGCTAATCTCAGGAACTGGTTGTGGGGGGGGGGGGCTCCTGTACAACAAACGTGATTTTTTTTGCCATTTTTATAGATAATGGTACGGAACCCTTCGTTCGCGAGTCCGACTCGCACTTGTTATTAAAGTTTCATTTTATTACTTTTTTAATTTGATCCCCATGGAAATAGGCATGACTGGTTTGGGGACTCAGTAAAATTAGTAAGTATTGAGTAGTAGAGCCTCGCTGATTTCAGCATGAATGGGCCGGCTCGACCGGGGAAGGACTACCCTCTCACAGAATATCGACGTGGAATAGCGGTAGTCCTACTGTTGTGTTTCGTTCGGTGAATCCGTGTGCGTCCGGAGGCCCAATCACCCCCTTTCCCCCATCCCGCTCCCTTTCCTTCCCACTTCCTTTCCTAAAGGGTGGGCAACGCGCAAGTGTGGTGTTGCAGACGTCCATAGGCTACGGTGACCACTTACCATCAGGTGGGCCTTATGCTTGTTTGCCACCTAAGTTGTATATAAAAAATAAAAAAAATCTACTCTAATAGAGCACTGTTATTTTTGTCGGCTGCAATATTTGCTGTTTGGGATTATCCTTAACATTCCTGTAAAACAGTTTATAACTAGCACGGGAGTGCGAGGTGCTAGCCTTGATGGCTGTTGCAGTTACAGCTAGATTTAACTACTTAAAGTGTTATAAGTGGATTTATGTATTGCTTGATTGATTTTAGTCAATAGGCGGGTCCACACAGAGCAAGCAGCCTCGCGAGGCATTTGCCGCGCGAGGAAACGGTCCCCGAACGAGCGAGGCAGCCTCGGTAACAACGCGAAGCTGCTGCGCGCGGCAAGCCCGAGCCATTTGTTCGTTCGTTTAGTTGAGAGTTAAGACATCATTGCACTACACGTACGTGTTGCGGTGGCAGCTAATTATTATGCTCGAGCGAGGCACGAAACAGAATACGCGTGCGTCCAGAGTGCGCGCGGCAAACGACTGAGGCGCCTTTGAGCAAAACAAAAAGCCGACACTCGGTGGCTCGGCCGCTCGGTCGCTCGCCCGCGGCGGTACACGCGCTTTCCTCAGTCGAGGCACGTCTACATAAACCGAGCAGCCTCGCGCGGCAAATGCCTCGCGAGGCTGCTCGTTCTGTGTGGACCCGCCTAATAAAGATATTATTAAACTAGATGTTCCCGCGGCTTCAGCCGCGTTTATAGTTACTGCTCCGCCCCCGTGGGTTGTAGCGTGATTTTATATAGCCTATAGCCTTACTCGATAAATAGGCTATCCAACACTAAAATAATTTTTCAAATCGAACTTGTAGTTCCTGAGATTAGCGCGTTCAAACAAACAAACAAACTCTTCATCTTTATAATATTAGTATAGATACAACAAACTTTAAATTTATTTAATTTAATGGTACTGCCATTAGACAAATTTAAAGGACAAATATAGGATGCCAGTAAATTAAAGTACAATTCGTATACATAGGTATATAATATATATTATTATCATTCCTCGTGCTAACAATGTATTTAGTGTCCCTTGTCGATAGTCATGACGGTGGCGTCCGGCTCGTAGTGCAGGTCCAAGCTGCGGGACCTGATGATCTCTTTGTACACGAAAGCTGACTTGCGCGGCGTGCGCGTGCGCTCTGGACTCTCGTAGTCCACCTCGTATAGACCGAAACATTCACTGTCAAAGAACATAAAAATATTAATTTTAGTTGAATATACCATAAACGAGTATCAATCAAAATATTTCTTAAATTGATTAATGATTATAATAATATAATAATAATATTCTATCACATACACACAACACCATCAAGCCCACACTAAGCAGAGCTTGTACTATGGGTACTACACAATGGATAAACATACATATATACTTTTTTTTTGTAAATACATACATATTATACATAAAATCACCCAGATCAAGACAAACATCAATGTTCATGCACACAAATATTTGACTTGTGCGGGAATCGAACCCGCGACCTCAGGCGTAGCAGTCGGTTACACTCACCACTACGCCATCGAGGATTTATAAGATTACTCTTACAAAATACGGAAAGGTGCAATTAACGTAACGTAACGTTTATTTTCAAGGTGAAAATAAAGTTAAGTTTCCATTACAGGTTCTCCGATGAATAGAATTTAATATAAATTTATTATGATAGCTTACAAAACGCACTGTAAAAAATACATTAACACATACGTGTATCCTCTCATCCACTCGAAGTTGTCCATGAGACTCCACGCCGTGTACACTCTGATGTCAGAACCCTCGTCAATAGCGTCAAGCATAGCGCCGAGATACTGCCTGTAGTACGAAACACGATCGTCGTCGTTCAAACCACCTCTACTAGAGAAGCCATTTTCAGTGATGTATACTATAGGGTTGTTGTAGTCCTCCCTAATCTTCGTCAACAGTTTGTAGAAGCCCCATGGAACGACCTGATGCAAGTAAGTCAAAATTATTATTTCAAGGTTTCCTCTTTAGAATATAATAGGTACATATGAAATGTATGCAGTTACCTTAAGCCAAACTGACGCGCCACCTTCCCATTCACTAGGCTGGTAAGTAATGGCTCCTAAGTCGTCATTAAAGGATGGTACTTCATAGTATCCTACGACAGATTCGTTTCTGTAGACGTAGCTTGTCGTGTAGTGGTTTAGTCCAAAACAATCTGACGATCCCTTCACGTATTCAATCTCCTCTGGTGTGAACTCAGGCAACCTTGACCTTTGGAAGCCTTGCTCAGCACTTTTGGCGGCAATTTTTTCTTTCATTATAGGCGGGAAATCACCGTCCTTGGAGAATATGGGATGCGCGTACTGGCCCCACTGAAATATGTTTTTGTCATCAGCTTTCACATCACTAAAGAATGCATTGATACATTTCATTACCAATAAATCACTCGTGAATTACTTATATTATAAGAGCAGCGATAGCTCAGTGGGGAGACCAACAGACTGCAATGCAGAGGGTCTCGGGTTCGAATCCACGTCGCGCACCTCTGAATTTCGGAAGTTTTATGAATTTTAGAAATGATGTGCGTATTGATTGACAATTATCGCCTGCTCCGTGCCTCGGAGAGCACGTTAAGCCGTCGGTCCCGGCTGCCATGAACATCTATGGCAGTCGTTATTGGGAGAGTGTCGACACAAAAGATCCCACTGGGTCGAAGTGTCGCCGGTCTGCTTGACTGGTTCCCACATAAGATAAGATAAGATAAGATACTTATATTATTATATTAAAATATATACGAATATTTAATGCAATGCGTGCAATATTATGGAATGTCAATATGTAACCTTTAAATTCACATGTCTGATTAAGTACTTTATTACTTATTCGTGAAGACCTGTAATAATTGGACTTTTGTGTCTTATTGTGTTTATTTCGAAAGTTGTATGTGCTGTTGGTCTTCCAAAGATAAATAAATAAATAAATACCTCAAATTGGAGAGTTTCTTCAGCAGCCACTATATCAGCCTCGTTATCAGAAATTGGTGCACGGTATTGAGCACTTATCGTAATACAGACGGTGCCACCCAGGTTTTGTCGGAACTCGTCATTAAAAATGTGGTAAGCTCTAGCATGAGCAAGCAACACATATTTATTACACATATAATTGGCCACACCGTCGAGTTTTAAGCCTGGCGCTAAAGTGCCAGCTCCATAACCTTGATAGCATACTTCACGCGGTTCATTTATTGTTATCCATTGCTTTACTCTGTCACCAAATAGGCTGTATATAACACGCGCATAATCCCCAAACCAGTCCACAATATGCGGGTTAGTCCATCCTCCCATCTCTTGTAGCTTCTGAGGCAAGTCCCAGTGGAACAAGGTGACCATCGGTTGAATGTTGTATTTTAACATCTCGTCAATCAAATTGTTGTAGTATTGAACTCCGGCTTCATTAATCTGATCTGGAAAACTGGTGGGTAGGATTCGAGGCCAGGATATAGAGAATCTGTAGTGATCGAGTCCTAGCTCCCTCATCATCTCTACGTCCCGTTTGTACTGATGATATGAGTCGTCGGCGATGTCTCCAGTGTGACATTCATCAATAAGACAAGGTTCAGTATGAGACATATAATCCCAAATACTTTCAGTCTTGCCTGCAATTAAACATGAGTGTTAGATTCATTGCTCTATTTACCACAATATATTATAAACAAATTTATTTTAATTCGTACCATCCTCATCCCATGCTCCTTCGATTTGATACGACGCAGTGGCAGCTCCGAACTTGAAACCATCAGGGAAAGTTCTCACTTCATGACGAACATTTTCAGTTGCCTTGCAGTCATACAGGGCTATGTATGAAACCAGCAGAATTCTAAAACAAAACAAAAGATATATAGACTTCTACCTAAACGATAGACTACAACACGTTGATGTCAACGGAAGTAGATCTTCTGGATTTCCAGTTACAATGGGAGTGCCACAGGGCACAAGTTGCTGACACATCCCTTATTTTAAAAGAAGACAGAAGAGCACTATATTTAAATGATTCATTCGCGCAAATCCTGAACTGGTTTACGGCGAAAAATTAACTCTTAGAAATACAAAATGTATTAAGTTAAAGGGACAGGTTGTCCCAGAATATGTGAATCAAATTGTAATGGGAGATTCCTTAGGTTTGAAATCGCAGCATTACTTTGGTATATTTTTTTATTATTTTTATTTAGTACATTTGAAATGTCCTTACCTAAGGAATCTCCCGTTATAATTTTATTCACATTTTCTGGGACATCCTGTATATAAAGAGTGCTAACATAAAAATAATTTTAAATAATTAAATTATACATTTTGTAAATTCTACAGTTTTCAAGGATCTACTTTAGAATTTAGATCATAAAGTTCAATAACCCAGCCGCATATGTAATTCGGAAAGAAAGACAGCTAGCTATGTAGATACTGCGAGACTAGTATATTTTAATTATTTTCACAGTATCATGTCTTACGGTATATTACTGTGGCCTTGAACCGACGGGTGTGTATGAGGAATGTGATAAAATTGAATGAAGCCAGAGAAGTGTGTCAGGATCATAACAAATGGAAATCCGTAGTCTCTGCCTACCCCTCTGGGAAACAGGCGTGAATCTATGTATGTATGTATGTACTGTAGGCAAGGCAGCTGACATTAAGACAATTTTCATTCTCCAAAAGCGTGCAGTACGTAGCATTTATAATTTAGGTCCACGATTTCCCTATAAGAGCGATTTAACTTTCGACCATATTCATAAAACTTTCAAGAGGTTCATAAAGTCGTTATAAGTAAAAAAATGTTTGGTTTCTAGGTTGCCTTATAACGATGCTGTATTTAATAATGATTTATCGAAAATCTATTTAAATAAAATTATTTTACAATGCATTTATTAATCATACTGAGTATTTTAACTACTCGTCGTATTAAGCCTTTAGTAAGACATTTTTTATGAATAAGGTATAATAAAAACAGTGATATTTATAATTTATTATTATTACAATACATTTGCAGCACTTGGTATACATTTTTCAATAAACTGCCCACTAATATATATGTAATTAATATACCTATACTCTAATTTAAGTCGGAAGGGGTATTATTCACTTAAGAGGATACACTGAAAAATGCACTAACTTTCATCGAATAGTATAGGACTATGAGAAGACCAATTAATCTAGAATTTTGATATAGGTAAATTGATGTCTTTAACTAGAATTTCGTAGCTCAAAAACACGATATTGTAATTTTGTCTCGATCATAATTATTTTCGAAAACACCTCTGAAAAATTACTATTTTTGAAATTACAAGAAAGTTACACTATCATTATGCTTAGGAATTACTCAAATATATTCGTAACATCAATATTAGTAATTTGCTAGCTCATTATTTCCATAACTAAAACCAATCATTTTTAAATAATATTTTAAGATTTTAACAAACAATTTCTAAGCGCTCTCGATCATTGCGGCCGCATCGCAATTTTAGACCTTATGACCGCGATTGATACACAATGAGTGTCAATGAGTACGTACGTCACGTTTCGTGGTGTCCCCTTAACGTAGTCGTTACATGACAAAAACTCATGGAACTATGTGCTTGTTCCATACAGGATTCAAAAATATTTATTACTTAATAAGTCAGTTTGGTAATGTAGAGGTATGTACCTCGTGGTTATTTGTGATGTTATCTAGTATCCTGCTACCTATTTCGATAATTATTGAAAATAAAAACGCATAACCACATTTAGTCACGGACTGCCTTTGCATTGTCACAAAGTGTAAGTGTATGCGTTCTCATGCCGTCCTACTGACTATTATAGAATAATCCTTACTAATATTATAAATTGGAAAGTAACTCTGTCTATCTGTCTGTTCCCTTTTAGCGACTAAACCACTCAAATGATTTAGATGAAATTTGGCACAGATATAGTTTAAAATCTGGGGAAGGACATAGGCTACTTTTTATTGATGTAGGTACCACGCGGGCGGAGCCGCGCGCAACAGCTAGTATTAAATAATTCTACTAACCCCTAATTATTTCATCTTCTTAATATTAAGTAATGATTGTTATAATTATTAGATTTGTTTAGTCAGAAATATATGGTATTGATATGAGTGGGAAAATACTGAAATTATATTTAACTAGCTGTTCCGACAGACGTCTTACACAAAAGAGAAAAAAAAATAGCATGTCTAAACCATCCTCGAATCCACTTGAACACACACAAAAAGTTTCATTCAAATCGGTCCAGCCGTTTAGGAGGAGTTCACTGTCAACACACGTACAGAAGAATTATATATATAAAGATTAGCGATTTAAAAAAGTGGCCGTGAGTTTCTAGCAGGTGCCATGTTTCTGCTCATAGGTCCCTTTGGCTGTACCTAGCAACTAACTTAAATGTAACTTCAGTAACCTAGTAAACTCACCAACCTGTACATTTATTTTGGTGTTTATAAGTGTTACTTTGTGACCTCAATAAATAAATGGTTTTTACTTTAACTTCCAATTTGAGTAGATAATATTATTTATTTATTTATAAAGTCTATTCTTATCAATTCCTAGGAATAAATACTATGTCGCAAGTACTTGGCAAACGAGAACAGTCACACCCGCACTCGTGACAACTGTTTGTGGATCACTCAAATATTTGTCCCGTGTGAGAATCGAACTCACAACACTCGGTCGGCGGCAGGCGCAAGGCGACCACTACTGCGCCATCCGTGCGTCATAATACATACATACATACATCTTCTCTTATCTTATGTGGGGGCCAGTCAGTGCAGACCGGCGACACTTCGACCCAGTGGGATCTTTTGTGTCGACACTCTCCCAATAACGACTGCCATAGATGTTCATGGCAGCCGGGACCAACGGCTTAACGTGCTTTCCGAGGCACGGAGCAGGCGATAATTGTCAATCAATACGCACATAATTTCGAAAAGTCATATAACTTCCGAAAATCTGAGGTGCGCGACGTGGGTTCGAACCCGAGACCCTCTGCATTGCAGTCTGTTGGTCTCCCCACTGAACTATCGCTGCTCTTTACATACATACATAGATTCACGCCTGTTTTCCAGACTACGGATTTCCATTTGCTACGATCCTGACACACTTCTCTGCCTTCATTCACTTTCATCACATTCCTCATACACGCCCGTCGGTTCAAGGTGCTCTCAACCTAGCCGTTGTCCAGAATGCCTCCGGTCTGATCGAGAAACGTTTGCCTAGGTCTTCCTCTTGCGACTGTTCCATTCACACTAGCCTTATAAACTTTCTTAAGTCAGTCTTTCCTCGTTCATTTTTTCTACATGCCCAAACCAGCTTAACATACCTTTTTCTATTCTTGTCAATATATCCACGTCACAAATATTTTAGAAATAATATTACATAATATTTAAAAATAATATTAAAATTACTTACATGCTCCTTTTCGTCAACATCGCGCCACTATCGATCCGCCACATTAGCCAAATTTAGAAACACTGGGTGGTACTTATAGCTTCTAATACGTTTCGTCAATATCTTATCTGTGTCTACTCTTGAATTATTGAAGTACGCTGGTCTTAAATGTTTTTGCACGTGCCGATACCTATATTAAGCGTGGTAAATTTTATATTCAGCTGATTTAACTCTTGTTATTAGGTAAAATGCCAAATATTGACCTTCGTTGATCTGGTAATAAAACAGGTAAAATACGCTAATATATACATATATATACTAGTGTAATAAGATTCTCGTTTTGCATAATCCTACGCAATTCTAATGCGAACGTGAGTTTGCTTGTTTATTTGTTTGTTACGCTTTCACGCCTTAACTACTCGACCGAGCCACATGATATTTCACATACTCGTTGTCAAGGGAACAGAAAAGGACACAGGGTACCTTTTATCCAGAAAAAAGTACTGTTACTAACCTTTTTTTTACGTCAGGGTAATGCGTTTACACACCGTCCGCGCCTGGGCTGGGCGCGGGTGTGTGGTTTTCGAGCCAGAGAGGCCGGCCCCATACCCACTAAACCCCTGACGACTTTACCCAGTACCTAGTGTCGGTGCCACGGGATTCGCGCTAGCATTCACCGCGACACCGACATGTCTTGGCCCGCCACACTAGGCGGGCCCCAGCTACTGTTACTAACCTTCTTTGTTTTACGGGTGGAAATCCTCATAGACTACCTCCGCCTGGGGAAAGGCGGAGAGGCGTGCCGGACTCTTACCGGCTAAAACCACCCCGGTGTCTCCTCGCACGTGCGCGCGGGGCCGCGGGAGTCCAAATTCTTCCGCAGCCCCGCACTATACTGTTACTAATCTAACCTAACCTACACTTACGCGAGCGAAGCCGCAGGCAAAATGTAGTAAATGTGTGTCTAGTAAATCATGCTAAAAATAAAATTTTATTTTCTATATTACTCGA
This sequence comes from Catocala sponsa, assembly GCA_963564715.1. NCBI lineage: Eukaryota > Metazoa > Arthropoda > Insecta > Lepidoptera > Erebidae > Catocala > Catocala sponsa. The sequence continues at coordinate 2,985,596 of OY751331.1, forward strand.
TATCTATACATCGGATATAACAAGTGGTATGATATCATCATCATTCAAATTGATGTTATGCCATATCTACTCACTTTAGGTATTTATATATATTTAAGATACATAATAAATAGATACATAACAGGAAATTCGAATCACTTCTCGGAGTAATGTATAAACTATTTCATTTCATCTTGTTCTCTATCGTTTCGCTCTTGGCAGAGTGGTCGTAGTCACTTCGAGGCGTCCACGTCAGTGGTAAAGACGGATACAGCTCTTCGCACGATCTCCCGCCATCTCTCCCTGTTGACACTTTTTAGCGCAGTCTGATATGCGGTTTCCTACTGCGGACTTCAATGGTTCAGTCCAGCGCATAGGTGACCTGCCGCGCAATCTAGTTCCCTCCACTTTTCCTTGTACAACTAGCCGCTCTATGGAGTCGTTATCCCGCCTAGAGACATGTCCAAAGTACTGCAGTATGCGCGACTGTACTACGGCTGACAAACGTTGTGTGATGCCAAGTTCCTGGAGTATGGACACGTTGGTGCGGAACTCCGTCCACGATATCCCGAGCATCTTCCTCCAGCACCACATCTCCAGAGCATCTATTTTCCTTTTTTCCAACTCGCGCACTGTCCATGCCTCTGCTGCGTAAAGAAATACGGGGAATACAAGTGTTCGTACGAGCCTGATTTTGGTAGCTTTGGTGATGTTGCGATTCCTCCACTCTTTCTTTAACTTCTCCATCGCGATTCTGGTAACGGCCATACGTCGTTTTACTTCATCTACGCATTCATAATTCATTTATAAATTGTGAATATGTTATTTAAATTTACGAATGGTGTAGATTTAAATAGCGTTTAGACTTACAGAGCTGTAAGTCTTAGACAGAAACCTTAACAGTTATTTATTAGTTCTTTAAAAGGAAAAGAGTAACCCTTACAGGATCACTTTGGTGTCCGTCTGTCTGTCAAGACCCTTTTTCTCAGAAACGAGTGGAGAAGGATATCAAGTTGAGATTATTATCAAACACTTATTTCTGCAATTCCTTGGAGCTGAGACAAATCAAGCAATGCAATCAAATTCTAATCTAGTGAACTGCCGCACTGTGAATAATTCCTGTGTCGTGAGGGACTTTACAAACGTTGAAACAACGGACACAACGAACACTCGGACTCAGAACAACCATTTATGAATCACAGATATTGTCGGCCTCGATGGCGTAGTGGCGAGTGTAACCGACTGCCACGCCTGAGGTCGCGGGTTCGATTCCCGCACAAGTCAAACATTTGTGTGCATGAACATTGATGTTTGTCTTGGTCTGGGTGTTTCTATATATAATATGTATGTATTTACGAAAAAAAAGTATATATGTATGTTTATCCATTGTCTAGTACCCATAGTACAAGCTCTGCTTAGTTTGGGCTAGATGGTGTTGTGTGTATGTGGTACAATAATATTATATTATTATATTATATTTTTGTCCCGTATGGGATTCGAACCCACAACACTAGGCGCAGTGGCAGCGGCGAAGAGACCTCTTAAACCATTACGCCATCCGCGCAGTCAAAATCATTTTTTATACATAACTAGCTGACCCGCGCAACTTCGTCTGCTTCATATAAGAGAATTTTCCCCGTTTTTGCAACATTTTTCATTGATGCTCCACTCCTGTTGGTCGTAGCGTGATGTTATATAGCCTATAGCCTTCCTCGATAAATAAGCTATCCAACATTAAAAGAATTTTTCAAATCGAATCGTTCCTGAGATTGGCGCGTTCAAACAAATAAACAAACTCGTCAGCTTTACAATATTAGTATAGACTAGCTGTTACCTGCAACTTCGTCCGCGTAGATTTTAACTAAAGTGTTTGTCTCAGCGGAACCCTATTTTTTTTTCTAAAATCAAAGTAGCTTAAGTTACTCCTTATAACGTCAGCTATCTGCCAGTGAAATTGCAGTCAAAATTTGTTCAACCGTTTCGGAGATTAGCCGGAACAAACAGACAGACAGACAAAAAATATAAAAATAGTTGTTTTCGTATAGGTACCTTATATACTGTCATATGCATTAGATAAAAAGCTGTTATTTTGACATTACAAACAGACACTTCAATTTTATTTATTTGTATAGATATAGATTGTTTATTTCGATAGAAGCTGACCTTACTAAATTGATCATGAAATCTAAAGAGTTCCATTAATTTAGAATCATTAAATAGCAAACTGTATGTCTAACTTGAAATTAAGTTGAGATGAGTATGACGTGTATGTAACTTCAAAGACAATTTTCGTTTTTCTTTAAATTATGTTTCTTTGCATACATTACATTTAATGACACTTCATTAAGATACACATGTCACTATTATCGCATCGTAAACGACAATAACCTCGTGTCAAAGCGGTGAAACTTGTATGCAAATAATCTGCGTGAAATTAATATTCATGTATAAAAATAAAATATGCAGTAATTACAGAAAGCCATCCGTATTACCTACAAGTATTTGGTCAATCTAAATGATCCTGTTTAGATTCCCGCTGTTTCACCCGCGTTTATGGTTACTGCGCCGCCTCCGAGGGTCGTAGCGTGATATTATATAGTCTATAAGCCTTCCTCGGTAAATAGGCTATCCAACACTAAAATAATTTTTCAAATCGAACCAGTAGTTCCTGAGATTAGCGCGTTCAAACAAACAAACAAACTCTTCAGCTTTATAATATTAGTATAAATATGTTTTACTACTACTAAGGTAGGAAACCAGGCCACTTTATGGTAAGCGGTTACTATATCCCATGGATAGATGTAATAGAGAAATATCCCTTCTTGCGCGGTGCTGATCACCTATAAACGTATCAGCCCAAGTTGTTTGGCTACGATCTTCTGTATTACGTAGGCTACGTAGTAAAAAACTGAAAGAATCTGTAGTGGTTCCCTAGTTGGGCTGCCAGCTGTAATAATTCGCATCTAAACTTATATTGGATATTTATCACTAACCAAACTTTCTCTTCTCCCTAGCCTTTATTATTCCCAAGTCACTTGGGGTCGGCTTTTCTAGTCTAACCGGATTTGACTGGATATCAGTTTTACACGGAGCGGCTGCCACCTGACCTCCGCAACCCGAAGGCTAACGATACCTCTAAGGCTAGACCAGTGTCAGGATATTAGAGGGCACTGAAATCCCAATAACGACTGCCATAGATGTTCATGGCAGCCGGGACCGACGGCTTAACGTGTTCTACGAGGCACGGAGCAGGCGATAATTGTCAATCAATACGCACATAATTTCGAAAAGTCATACAGACCTATAACTTCCGAAAGTCAGAGGTGCGCGATTTGGGTTCGACCCCGAGACCCTCTGTATTGCAGTCTGTTGGTCTTCCCACTGAGCTATCGCTGCTAACCAAACTTTCTAACATTTGCAAATATAACGGATATTTTCAAAAATTTCTTCTGAGTACGGACTTACGGTACTACTTAATTAATTTCGAAATAGAACGCGTCGTTGTGAGTTAGAGAGCACGCACACCAATGCGGGTTGAGTACATACATGAGTTGAGTTGTCTCATCTAGTACGTAGCACATATCTACTCAATGGAAGTATACGCAAATTAGATTTTTTTTTTCGAATTTTTTGTCAGTCTCCATACCTCATGCTGTAGCATGTTAAGTAATTTTACGTCACTGTTCATTCTTAAGCCAACAATGTATAGCGAGCGAGCAATGGCTTCTTCAATTTTATAGTATTTACATTGATGAGACAAACCGTATACGGATAAACTACCAGCATACATGCTATGAATTTAAATCATGTTGCATAACCCCTTCATCCATTCATGTTTTCCATATCACAACCATTGTAAACAGATACTCGATCTCGTAGACAGTATGTTTACGACAAACATTTAGGTATATATTTGAGGTAACCAAGCAAAATATACCTATGACGGTATCAATAGCAATACCATTGAACTACATACACTGTAGGTCCATGAGGAATAACAATCGCTGTTGCCTAGTAACGGTAACTAACTACGCCAATATTACGCATTAGAGTAAAATAATTTTTATTTTTTGTTTATTATTATAGCGGAAATGTCGCATCGCGCCGTTACATGGCAACCTACCGACGAACAGCAGAACACAAAGAGCCCCAGAGTAGTAAGATGACAGGGTTATATTTTTAATTTAAATAAATGTGATAATGTGGTAAATTAAGTGGCGTTGGATGTTTTAATTAAGATTGGAAGGTGACAGCTCAACATGTCAGGTATGTAAAACTGAAAAGGTAGTGATTACTTTATGGATTGGACGTTGTTCGAATTTTAAATAGTGTTAATAATTTTTTTTTATCCTTTGCTTATTCGTCGCTTATGTTGAAGAAATAGACGGTTTTAGAAGGACGCATACTATGATTTATGGATGTGATACTTAACCCATTTATCCAAATCTAAAAATGATTCAGAATGTGATAAATCCGATCTCAGAGGAATGTTTTTAATTGATTAATATATAATGAACAAAATGTATTATTTATTTCATCATCTCAAATATAGGGTTTCGTAGTAGGTATATCAGCAGACCATAACCCATTGTAATGTTTATTTAATATGACGCAAAGATATGCGAAACAGTGAGTCACTGAGGTTACCGACCTCATTACTCGAAAATATTAAAATACTATGTATTGCACGCATAATCTTTCGCTGTGTCATCCACAGACAAAACAGATACATAACTATTTGTGTAAAATCCATATCTGTGTCTGCTTAAAAAAAGCTAATTTGTGGAAAGACCTGCGAATGAGGGAACATTTATACATTTATTTTAGAATAAGTCGTAACTGAATGAAATAACAATTTATATGTCCAATTTTTATATTTAACACGACGAAACAGAATCAGGATAAAAACTTAAACGTCCTAAAATGCGTTGCAGTACCTAATACCAGAAAACCGCAATGACTTGCAATGTATGATAAATTATGTTTTCTTCTTTGTTTTTACCTATATTTGTATTTATAATGTTTTAGTAATATATTTTATGGTTTATTAATATGTTGTTTTTCTTTTAATGTCCGGTTTGTAGCAATGCGGGTTTACCCGTAATTGACGATTGCATCAGCCTGACAGATCGTAAAATTTATATAAGTACATTAGCTGTGGGTCAATAAATAAAGAATAAGAATGTAGGAATGTAGGCCATTAACCCCTGTATCGTAAAAAATGAGAAAGGAAAGACTGTTTGCAGTCTAAATGTGTGTTGAATAATTTTGACTATTCAGTTACATAGACATTAGAATTAAATTTAAAAAACTCAAAATATTATAACAAATCTTTCTGCTTCTCGCGTCCTAGCTAAACTTTAATAGAATATGTTCGTAAATTCATATATGCGAGGATACGTAAACGTAATTTTAGTTGATTTCTTATCTGGCTTGAATTTGTCTCACAAATTCGGACGTTCGAGAGTAGGTTAATAAACCTTTGTCGGGTTTATTGCTTTCATTTCATTCATACCGTTTATAAATTTACGAACTTACTCATAGGGTCAAGGAACCTGGAACAGCCTGACTGGCAAATTAACCTGAATAGTTGAAGTTCGTGTAAATACGGTGGCAATGAAGTATACGCTTAGCTGATGGTACATAATTACTGTAGATACATAGTAACCTACCTAGCTTACTCGCAACACTAGGCATATACATCTGAGTAGCAGAGCCTCGCTGATTTCAGCATGAATGGGCCGGCTTGACCGGGGCAGGACTACCCTCTCACAGAATATCGACGTAAAATAGCAGTATTCTTACTGTTGTGTTTCGTTTGGTGAGTAAGAGTGCCGGAGGCCCACTCACCCTCTTTCCCCCTTCCCGCATCTTCTCCTACCCACTTCCTTTCCTAAAGGGTCGGCAACGCGCAAGTGATGCCTCTGGTGTTGCAGGCGTCCATAGGCTACGGTGACCACTTACCATCAGGTGGGCCGTATGCTTGTTTGCCATACCTACAAGATGTATAAAAAAAAAAATTAAAAGTATAGTTGGCGAAATGTTAGTGTTGTTACTTATCAGTGTTTTGTTTCGGTGCTATAATAAATTATCTTAACTGGATAGACTGCTATTATACAGCTCAATTTAATACTAGATGTCCTCAATTTACCTGCATTATAATTACTATTCCGCTGCCTTGGTTCGTAGCATGATGATATATTATGTACTATAGCCTTCTACAGTAAAGGGACTACCTAATACAATAAGGTTTTTTAATTGGCATTGGATTTCCAGATTTTGCGCTTTTAAAAGGAAACACTAAGGGCGAGAAAATTGAAAATAGGTATTTGTAAAATCTGTTGCTGTCGCGCAGTGCCATAATTATGTATAGTATCATGAGCGCGATAGAGACAACTGCAACTTGGACCGAAAATACCTATGAAAAGTACATAAAATCAACTGATTCCTTCTCCGAAACTTGACCGATTGAACTACTTTTCCATTAAAAATTAAACAAAGACTTTGGCCGTGTTCCTATGTTTTCATTTTTTTATATAATCTAGTCAAATTTGTTTTCTGGATGTTTGAACATAGCGGAAAATCTGGCCAATTTATGAGGTTTTTGAAGGCTTATGTCTCTTTTAATAATTAATTTATGAAAAAAAGGAAACATAGGGACATGCCAATAGAGGCCATACATTTTTTGGAAAAAATGATTGCTCTACTGGCATTATCCAGGGAAGAAACGGGGGACTACGTTTGTATGGAAAAACGAACCTTGCTTTTTTTTTTTTTGTCGTGCTCGTCAAAATGACCACACTCCACCTGATGGTAAGCAGTCGTGTGGTCTAAGAGCAGTGGCCTCCACACCGCCCTCATAGTAGCCGAGGCGATGTTGAGGTCTCTACTTTGACGGCCTGAGAAGGTGCTTTTTCACGCCCCGCTTAAAGGACCCAGGATTGAAAGAAGAAGGAAACACGTGCCTTGGCAGAGAATTCCATGCCTTGGTCGTTTGGCAGAAGTATGAGGACCCAAACTTTTTGGTACGCGCTCTAATCGACTCTACCGTGTAAGGATGGCATCTGAGCCCAGCACGCGTTGTTCTGGATAGGAAAGGGGAGGGCGGGATAAGGTGGAATAACTCTTCAGAGCACTCCCCGTGGTATATTCTGTAGAAACATGCCAATGAGGCATTACTCCTATTATCAGCGTAGAACCTGTAGCAGTTCGTAGCACTCCATTAGAGTTAATTTTACATCAACTTTCGTTGTTGGATGTTTGAACGTCAAATATGCACGCCTTCCGTAAAGCGCTTTGGACAGACTGACAACAAAATGATTCCACATGTGCAAGCGTTTGCTTCGATACTAAAAGTACGTGTAGAGCTTCGATTGGATATTGTAATACGAGTAGATTCCTGTTAAGTTATTATAATTTAATTAAGTGTATGACATAGTTTCACGCTTGTATAGTAGAGAAGTTAAGGAAAGGTCTAGAATATTAGTTCCCAAAGTGGTCCAGGTGGACCCCTAGGGGTCCATGGAAGACTCGACTGGGGACTACGTTGGCGTGACAAAAAAATGGGGGTTTACAATTCGTAAGCGGGGGTCCACGAAAATTTATTTGCTTTCGATAGTGAAGAACTAAAATGTTAGCTTGACTTGTACCAGTGTTTTTTAGCCCGTAAAGATTTTAACAAATTTTGTACTTGCATAAACTTGTTTAGCTGCAAGGGGTCCATCGGAACCAGCTAAATTTTAATGCGGCGTATCACCACAGACAATGAGGCATCTGTTGTCGTGCCCCGTGAGCCCAGAATCGTGCACACTGGATGACCTGTACCAGGCTAAACCAAATGCAATCCGCGTTGCCGAAAACTGGTCGAAAATTATATAAAATGTGTTGCCATCGACACGATAAGTAAGTAAGCTAAATTTTAAAAGTGGTCTATGAGAAAAAAGTCTGGGAACCTTTGGTCTAGAACATTCACACTTCGCAATAAATAGGGGCGTGTTTAAGCAGTGCGTTTGTTCTCAATATGTATATTATATAATAAATAAATAAATATCTGCCCTGTACATAAACTGTCCTACTGGACACAGGCTTCTTCTCAGTTTAAGAGGGGTCAGGCTGGTGCGGGTAGGCAGACTCAACATATCTTTGAAAACATTATGGAGCACTCTCCGACATGCAAATTTCCTCACGATGTTTTCCTTAACTAATACGCATTTAAGTTCGAAGAGTCAAAGATAAAACTGCTCTTAGACCACACGACTGCTTACCATCAGGTGGAGTTTGGTCATTTTGACGAGCAAAATATTAAAAATGGAATTTAAAAAAAAGTTATTGCCTTAGAATCAAACTCGAGACCTCTGCGTGGCAGTCCAACGTTCATCCACTAGGCTATGGCTGCTAATCGATATGTGGGTATTATTACATAAGTTGGACTCGATTATTTTGACAGAAGGTACAGCTACCAATAACTGGACAATAATGTATGGCGATTGCGTCAGAATCCACATTCGTTGCCAACACCAATGTAGGCGCTCATAAACATCCTCGTGCCAACTTATGAAGAATACGAACGTTGTGACATGCAGTTCTTTTGCTTAAAAATATTGTCTGTAGGGCGAATAACGCTGATATTAGTGAGAATAAATTATGCTGTAAGTATACAGCTTAATAGGCTAATAATATTAGTAGATATTAAGATTTTTTCAATGCAACATTTTTATTTCCTTTTTATATTATAAACTAGATGGTCCCGCGGCTTCACCCGCGTTAATCATTATTGCGCCGCCCCCGTGGGTCACAGCGTAATGTTATATAGCTTTCTCGATAAATAGGCTATCCAACACTAAAATAATTTTTCAAATCGAACCAGTAGTTTCTGAGATTAGCGCGTTCAAACAAACAAACAAACAGACAGACTCTTCAGCTTTATAATATTAGTATAGATAATATTAGAAACTGAAGTATCCAAGAAATATTAAATAATATTTATGGAAATTTTTGACTTTGATCGTGGTGTTAAGATGAACCGCTTGTTTAGTAACGGAGTCTCTGAGAGAGATCGATAATGCTTACTATGGGCAGCTCGCGTCAGCTCGCAAGATGAGTACATTGAACTTTGAGCAAGACCGGCCTTGACATATACTTGGTTATTCTGTTACTAGTGGCATATGATCAAGTATCCCACCTAATAGTGAGAGGTAATCGCCGCCAATGGACTTGGACAGCAATGTGAGGAATATACGCAGCAATATCGCTTCTTACTGGGATAATAGCATTATTTTTAAGCCTCGTTTAAAGGAAGACAATTCATAATGCTGGAGAAACTGCGCAGCAGGTACTATACTAGATCCTGCGGGGAATGAAATGATATCTCAAAACGTACGTGCACGAGAACGGTTCCAAATGCAAGGATGGCATCTAATGAACCAGAAGCCTATCTATGCGTAGCGTAACTGGTGATTTAGACAAGGCTTAACGCTCTTGGACTAATTTTTCTTGGCACTCCAGAAGCAATGACATATAAACACTGCCAAGCCTCTGCGTGCCGCAATGCAAGCAGAAATAGGAACTGCTATTCTGGCTTTCAATCAGAACACAAACCTAATTAACAACTGAAATAGACAAAATGAGAATTAATAGGAAATGCTAATTAATTAAGGAATTCACAACCTTTGATAGAAATGGCCCCATTTCTATATTTGATAGAAATGGGGGGGAAAGGAGTATTAATAGTAGTAACCGGGGTCGCATAGTCGTTTCTTAGTGCCTAAATTTAACTAGACGAAGTAATCCTAAGCCTGAGGCAGACGTCACTCAACTTGAAAAGTGTCGAAAACTGATTAAAGCCGGTTACAGTCTTCGATTGTTCGAGTTTCAACTTGGCAAGGAATACAATGTTTATTTTCCTGAAGTAAATTGGTTCCTATTCCTCAATATACCTACTAAAAAGAACCGTTTCTTTTGAAGACTAAAAAATACCAGTGAAATAATTTGGTTTTAATTCGCAGAAATAATGAAAATGAGCAAAAAGGGAAGGCTGTGTACTATACTTTCAAAATTGTATTCCACTCTGCTTCTCTTTAAGACTGTCAGTATAAAGTTCTTCGCTACATAGAGATTGTTACAGCATGAGATATATTTTTATAAGTTATATTTGTACAAGAAAAAGAGTCACAAGATTTAAAATTGATATTCTATTTTGATATTACAAATGCAAATGTGAGTTTGTTTGTGACGGTTTCACGCCTTAACGACTCGAACGACCATTACGAATTTTTTTCATACACGTTGTTATTAGGGGTACTTACAGAATAGGACACAGGTTACTTTTTATTCAGGAAAAACATTTCTGTTTACGAACAAAGCCGCAGGCAAAAGTTAGTACATCATAGTAATAAGAAAACTTTAAAATTTGAGTAAAGTTTTTAAAGGTCAAACAAAACTACTCGCAACTTTACAATGAGAAACGTTTCGTAAACAACTCTATAAACAGAAACAGTTCTCAATCGTTTAAATTTCAATCGACTGGTAAATAAGAGAAAAACTTTCAATATACGGTTGGCGTGTCTGAGTAAACTGTTTTCCTTACACATTCGTGCACTTATCGCCTAGGCATTGCCGTCAATCTTATAGTCAATCTGTTCACCTACGTCGTTAAAGTTAGTTGAGTAAGGCGGTTTGGTCGGCACCCAAGCAGTCTCGCGATGTCTGCGTACCCCGAAGAACTAGAACATACGAGCATCTATCTTCGACCTGTTTGTGGTATTTTAAATATTTATTAACTGGCAATTTGATATAAAAAGTAAATAATAAATTTTATTAATTAAATGTGGAATGTGGTATGGTACAAAGAGGTGTGATCAAATAAATTTAAGACCTTATATTGCCTGTAATTAACGGCATGAACTTTAAATTACATGACACAAAGATTTTATTTGGTTTTGATTTTTAACTTTACTGATAATACAAATATCTCCTTAAACAATATCAAATGAATTGGGCCGACAATATCCATGTGTCTGTGAATAATAACATGATCAATTACGAAAATAAATATGGTTGCTTTTTAATATAGGTATTGTGTATTTAATGTCCATGTATGCCTTTTAATATCATATTTATAAAGTACGGTAATAACTCAACCTATAAAAATAAATGTAGGATACCAATTAAGGCCTACTGGATTTCACATGCTAGAGAACATCGTAATTAAATAAGAGCCTCATAAGGAGGCTTTATACTGTCAGTGGACGACCCTTAGTCTTTGCTCTTTACGCTTACGGGGCGAAGCGATTACTTTTTGGGATTCAATAATATATAATGACCACCAAAAATAGTAATTGCGCAGCAAAATATGCTTACTAAAATATATTATAACGAGCACCTATACGCCTCAAATCACTGCATTCCATCTCGGAAGTATTAGGTTATGTTAGGTTCCTTCTTAAACCGACCCAAAAATAGGAGTACTCCTAGTAGGTAGTAACTGCGTCGACTTATTTTGATCTCTTTAAATATATTTTGCCGTGCAATTTGGTGATCATTTACTATTTTTGACTGTTATATTTTACTATATCTGGTGATAAGTTAAACATAAGCCTTACTTTTTTGCATTAAATATTAGGATTAATATTAAAAGTGTTGCATCCTTAGGTTACGGTGTCCACCAAGCGGGCTAAACGATTGCTTTATAAGTGATAGTAAAATAGAATAATTATTGAGCATTGCTTTAATTCAACTCGTGTCTGAACTGTTACAAAAGTTTTAGTGCATATCAAAATGCAGTGTCTAAAGTGAATACGTGTTCTAAATTTATGATTCAATCACGTTTATATTTTAATGGCATTATCACGCGTAGTCCAAATCTATTTTGTGAATGTAAGTTGAATCAATCAATATTTAGAAAGAATGTATTCATTGTGCATTTGCACGCTACAAGTGTGTGTGCGCGAGTGAATGGAATAGTAATGATATACCTACCTACTTTTAAATCTCAGATTATACTTATAATAGATATTTATCAACTAAAGATCTAGTCCATTTGGCATAATAAAGCGGTCATGAAAAATACAATTTAAGAAGAAAGAATTCGATTAAGTTTATACTTCCGTTAACCGAACGTAATCAGCGGCAATCAAACAACTCAATTTTATTTTTCGTTATTGTAACAAAAAATAGACAATTGGCAATTTTGCTTTTATTTTTATGTAATTTTCTTTCTGTCTTTCTACATGCGCCGTTTGATAGGTGTATTTAATATTCTTAACTGATTTTAATTTTAATTAAAATCAGTTACGAATATTAAATAAACAAATTAAAATCAGTTAAGAATATTAAATTAAAATAATAATATTAATATTATTATTTTAATTATAATTTTTATTCGCGAACTTTAGAAGTGGCTCTTAAATTGTACGTTAGTGGTTTAAGAATTATCCTCATAATACGAAATATGACGTACGACTAGTCGTTTTTTAGAATTATATAAATATTCAAAAATTCCTAGAAGAAAATCAATTATAAATTATATTTATATTTTACCCTCACTAATGAACTGCATACATATTATACAAAACAATATATACATATAAACAATATGCTGGGTGTAGAGGACGGTGTACCGAAAACTAGATAACTAGATAAAGTAGATTCCGACCATTAATCCGAGTTAAAAATCGTTGGAATTTTCTATTTTCTGACTGTGAATCATAACATTCATAACATAATGCATAAACCATCCATTTTATTAAATAAAAATCAAAGTATTTTTTACTAAAATACAGCAATGTAATTAAAGAGTCGTGATTTTAACAGATTAGCTGTTTTTATGCGCGCGGAACGCAGAGGTCATTCCCGCCGGCGCCGGCGCCTCGCGCGAGCGCTGCGTTGTATTGGCAGCAATACATTGCGTACCGCGTAATAATGTTAATCAATACAAAACTTTAATCTTGCGTTTTTTTTATTAATAGAAGTTTGCGTCGAGATAAGTAGCTATAGAAAGACATCTTGCTAAAGTTTTCGATACGCCGGCGCCGTCCCTTACACTCAGTTTATTATATGTTCCAAAATGGCGAGAGCGCAGTTCAACACACAGTTATCTTATATTAAAATTCACAGATAGCGAAGAGAGTGATGGAGAAGGAGGCCAAGGTAATTTGAATCGTCTGATTGTCCGTCCGCCCGGCACGAGCGGGAAGGCCAAGCGTGGACAACTGTGCTTCGACGCGGCCTTTGAGTGTGGCAACCTGGGGCGAGCTGACCACATCAGCGACCTGGAATATGACTTGTTCGTCAGACCTGACACGTGCAGACCCAGGGCTAGGTTCTGGTTCAATTTTACTGTAGAAAATGTTAAGCAGGATCAGGTTAGTACTCATGTCTATTAAAATTAAACTATTTTATACCAATTTTGCCACAGTTTATTTGAAATACACTACTTTTATTATACCTACTAATAATATATTATGCATCAAATAAAGATTGAGAATTTTGACAACGATTAAGCTACTTAAATTAATTATTTAGATTTAGGTACTCTGCCGCGATGTTTTTTCACAGAGAGGCTAAGATGATGGTTGTCAATCCATTATCTTGAAATGTACCTACTTATGTAAAAGTACCTACTCAAATAAAATTTAATTATTGGGGATTAATGCATATTAATTAATAATTACAATATTAAAATGCATTTTAAATATTTTCCCGCAAGTCTTAAAAAAAGTATTTTTCTCCGTTCGTTGTTTAACGGCCTTAGGCTACACGTAAGTATCAGATGGTGCATCAACTTATTTGTCACTTTGAGGGTTTATACCCTGAAATAAAATAGTCCAGTTATATCAACACTAATAGGCAATACTGGCAGTATGTGAGTGTTTGAGTGACACACAATAGGCGACAGACCTATCGCGCATATGAAAACTAAAGTCTCACTATCAGTAATACACATTGCCGTACATAATATGGTATAAGAAAGACTTTGTTCCAGAGAGTGATATTTAATATCGTCAATTTGGGGAAAGAAACGACGCTATACGACAGCGATATGACGCCGCTCATTCGATCAACATCACGGCAAAAATGGTAAGACCTCTTTTTATATTCATATATAAATGCATTATTACTTTGCTAAACCAGAAGGGGTTGCCAGAAATGACAATTTGGCAGCTGCTGATGACTTTAATTATAACCAGCTTTTGCTCGCGGCGTAGCGCGTGTAAAAATAGGTTAGGTTAGGTTAAGTGTTAGAGTAGTAGAGCCTTGCTGATTTCAGCATGGATGGGCCGACTCGACCGTGGAAGGACTACCCTCTCACAGAATATCGACGTGAATTAATAGCAGTATTTCTATTGTTGTGTTTCGTTCGGTGAGTGAGAGTGCCGGAGGCCTAATCATCACCTTACTCCCTTCCCGCTCCTACTCCTTCCCACTTCCTTTCCTAAAGGGTCGGCAACGCGCTAGTGATAACCAGCCTCTGGTGTTGCAGGCGTCCATAGGCTACGGTGGCCACTTACCATCAGGTGGGCCGTATGCTTGTTTGCCACTTTAGGTGTATAAAAAAAGTGCAACAGTACCTTTTTAAATAAAATATAGTTTATGTTACTCGGTGATAGTATAGCTTTCAAATGGTGAAAGAATTCTTAAAATCGGTTGTGTAGTTTTTGAGTTAAATCATTACAAATAAAACAAACAAAAAATCAAATCTTTCCTCTTTATAATATTTGTATAGACAAGCACAATATCATCTGCTGTTACCGAGTATTTTTTGTATAAAATCTAAGAACAATTTGCTCTGCCCGGGAATAGAACGCGAGATTTCATGCAATACAGTCACAGTAAGCTGCACACCGAAGCTGTAGTATGACATACAAACCAAGTTATGTATTTACAGGCAAAGACTTCCAAGACGCCTTATGTTCTACCACCGGTCACTGGCTCACCGGGGACGGAAAATATTAAGTATCGCCTTCGCATTCGACCGTGAGGAGGATGTCTACCAGTTTTCAGCTGCAGCGTCATACTCTTACTCCCGGCTCCAGAAGCACTTGGCTTTGTGGGAGAAACGAGCGCAGGCCTTCGCCACTAGGGAATCTATCGCTCAGACTACCGTAAGTTGTATTATTTTAGGTAAATTACTGAAACTGGGCCTAAAATATTTTGAGCAAAAAGTTTGATCATAAAGCCACGAGGCGAAATGACACCCAAAAGAAACCCAAGAAGTGACACCAAGACCCATATTTAATTTGGCTCCATTCGAAAACTAACCTTAGGTCAGCTATAGCGAAATCTTTGTAAGAAGCGCGCCCATAATGTCACATTCGGCCTATTATAGCATAAGCTTGATCCAGACATAAGCGATGAAAAGAAAACGATGGGCCGAGCAGCCGAGTATATTGCCACTGGTTTGTGATTTGTCTTGCGTGGGGACCACCTCGTACAAGGCACAAATCTATGCTATCCGCAACAAGTTGTTTCAAAACTAGGTATCTGTTGTTTCAAATTTCAATGTTTATAAATTGCTACAACATTCGTGTTTAATGTAAAAATTGTCTTGCGGCACTGCTTTCCTTTCCTTTCAGCAAAAACGACGAGTTGATCTGATCACAATTGGAGACTACAACTCAAAAGAAAAGGAAAAGGAAGTGAAAGAGGAGAAAGAAGTGATCGCCACTAAAGTCAAAGTGGCAGAAGCGAAGAAACGGGTCGTGCTTATACTAGCAAGAACACACGGCGGAGAGCCCCCGGCGTCATTTGTTTGTCAAGGTACTACTTCTACTAGTTAGTGACGGTACTCCAATGGAGAAAGCATTGGACTTATGGTTCGAATACCACCTATTGCAGTACCAAAAAAGATCCACTCCTAACATAGGCTTATTAAAAGTATACTAGAGATTTTAAACCCAAAACTGATAGTAATATTTAGATAAAGAAAAATTGGATGATCTACATAATTTCTCTAATAGTAAACTGTTACTTAAAAGAGATTAACCTACCATAGATTATTTGAAATAATCTCCACCTTGAGTAGAAGCCTGCAGGTGGTGGACCCATTGGGGCCGTCCACCGCCCGATCAGTGCAGGTCCGAATAGGAGGCGTTCGTGTTCCGCGCACGCCTCTCGATGTTGGAAGGCGGAATAGGTCCCTCGCTTTGTCGTCGGGGACTAGGTCCCCCATTTTTGTGTTTGATGGTTGTGTGGGACCCGCCACGTCCATCGGCGGGTCGAACCTTCGGCGGGGTCGCGATTCGAATGCGAGAGCGATCTGCGCGGCTCCGCCATAAAGATTTGAGGAACACCGCGGTGGTTTTAGTCGGTTCAGCCCAAACCCATCGTAGGGGCTGGATCCCGACATATTTTTTTGCCGCCAGTTTTGGGGCGGGCGATGTGGAAAGTGATTGCACATTTCCCCGCGCAAAAAAAAAAGAAAAAATATTTTAATATTGGCAGGGCAGTTGCTTTTCTAATTTTCAAATTATATCTACAACGCCTCCGTGTACACAACATTTTGTGTGACGTTGTCCGGAGCGTGGACAAACAGTTTGGCTGAACCGCTCACTCGAGAAAGGGCCACGTAAAGTTGACCGTGGGAGAAACAGGGGCTCGTAAGATCCACTCCAACAATTTGTTGCGTCTGGCCTTAAGCTTTATTTATTGTCATGGCAAAACAGACGCTAACCGGCGATTGTATCCGTTTAAAACGGAATGGAAAATTATTGGTTATTAGAGGTATCTATTCGGGGAATAAAATCCCTCACCCTCACCACATCGAGTAAGTACTTCCGATTCTATTACTTTGCGCTGTAAATTTATCACCCTGAGTTAGGTGCTATTACATAGTTTGGATGGGCATCAATTTCTCAATAAAACTATTGGCACGCCGATTTTGAGAATTATTTCATGCGCAAGACGCCCGGGCGCAGTTAAAGAATTTAAAAATTCTATTGGATAACTAGGTGGCTTCATCTTGGTCAATTAGGTACTCTGTTAATAGACGTATATTCCATAGATTCGCCACTCACACGCGCTATAATGCTGGTGTTAATACGTGCAGTTTAATGATTTCTAGGTGCTAAAATAGCTCGCTCACAGAGCCAGGATTTTTCATGGCTAACTATAAATGCAAGATCGCCATAAACAGCAACTGTCAGATCTTCAAGAGATGGAAGCTTCTGGTACAGATTGTTGGTTAGTGTTATTTGTCCCACTAAGTCAGAATCCAAGCGACTTTCACCGACTTTTAATAATAAGTCTGCGTACTCTTCAGCGCCAGAGTTACCACCTCTTTGTGCTCGCATATTAATTATGAGATGAAGACGTGCTATGTGGCGCCACAGGTAGGACCATTTTAGGCAAGCGTTAACCTCATCAGCCTTTCTTCCTCGTAGTACTACTGGCAAGGTTTGACGAAAGTCGCCGCAAAAAAGGACTGAGATGCCGCCCATCAGTCGATCATTTTGCCCAATATCTCGTAGAGTAGGATCGACTGCTTGCACTGCTTTTCTGTGTGCCATAGTACATTCATCCCATACAATTAAACAGCAATCGCCTAGCAATAATGTAGCAGCTATGCTAGACGAAACAGGTAACACTGCTTAAGGTACTTTACCTTGCTGGCGAATGCTTGCTAAAATAATTCTGGTCAAAAATGTTTTTCCAGTGCCACCAGGAGCATCTAAAAAAACATTTCGCCAGAATTATCGTGGACGCTGCTGCAGACTCTGTTGAAAACAGTATTTTTTTTGTTATTTGATATTATAAACAGTTTTTTAATATTATCAAAATAATAAATTGTGATAAGTTTAGATAGAAATAAAGGACTTCATGAAATAAAGACTAAAGGTTAGCCTAAGATACACACCATGCTTTTGTTAATACCTACCTCATTATGATCAATTTAGTGTGATGTTTAAATTCAAGATACTTTAATAAATGGCACTGCTCGGCGGCCATAGGTGATAGCGTGAGAATTGTTTTAAATTAGTTAAGTATAGGTATAATATTATGGTCGGGTCTTCGGACAACATATTGGCGAAAACCGCATTTACCGGTTTTTGTGTGATAGTATAACTTTCTAGGTAACTATTATCTTATCTGTAGAATAACAATTACAGACAGACAATAATTACAAAAATAAAAGTGTTCTATATCGTTAGATACCTAAGTCAGTCCAATTGAAATTTCGCGAAAATATATAATCAATGTATAGACAAAGTGCTATTTGAATTTTATTATAGTAGGTATGGCAGAGTTTGTATGCTTAGATATATTATGGCACAGCTATATATGTAATTAAAAGAAATGTAGACAATCTAAACTAATAATGTTTCACACAGCGCTATCTAGTAGGTATCCGTACACACTATGATTATGCTCATCAATTTAACAATTAAATGTGATGCTGGTATTCATGTATATTAAGTTTAATAAATAGCACTGCTCGGCTCCTATAGATCATAGCGTCATGATTGTTATCTAAGATTATGGTCGGGCCTTCAGGTAACATATTGGCGAAAACTCGATCAAAATCCGTTCACGGGTTTTTGCGTGATAGTATAACAAATAAACAGACAGACAGACAGACAAACAAAAATTCCAAAAATATATATTTTGAAATTAAACTACTATATACGGATTTTATCGCGTTGTTTATTTGACACTTTATTACAACATTTTGAAAATTGTTACACTACTATTATATTAGGTACTATTAAAGTTTACTAATTTTAAGCTAATTAAATTATTGAAACTATTAAAACTATTTATACTATTACTATACTATTATACTATTTATATTTATTTTTACACTTTCCCCGACGTTTCGGTTGCTTTTCAGCAGCCATCGTCACGGGGAGATTTTCAAAGAATAACATTCGCGTAAACGGAAGACAATATTGTATATATTTTGTTTTCTATATCGATACTATGATACGTTCCAATTGAAATTTCGCGAAAATATTCAATGTACAGACAAAGTGCTCTTTGAATGTTATTACCTACAGTATAGCTAGTATAGTATTATATTATCTGTGGTATAGATTTGCCTGCTTCGAGTACCTCGGGTGCTCTATCTCTGGACTTTTGATTGCCGCAATTTTAGGACATCTGTATTAATGTTGATGCCATTGTTAGCGATCGAGTAACTTTTGAACGGCGTCATATTTACAACATAATTATTTATGTATTTGTTTTATTATGACGATCTTTCTTTCTTTTCGTATGGTTAGTGGCCAACCTATTCTCAAGAGATGTTCAAGTTTAGGCCTCTGACATGGCTTAACGACTGCTGTCAATTTGACAACAACCGGGACCGACTTTTTACGTGCCCTCCGAAGCACGGAGACGTTCAGATGAAATACCACTAAGCGGTCACCCATCTATAGACTGACCGCACCCTACGTTGCTTAACCTCGCTAATCGTTTACCGATCATTGAGTGCAACTATTTTATTCATTGTTATGCTAGCATCTAGCACTATAGTTGAATTATAAGGAAAAGACAAAACCAGTGGCGTAGCTAGGCGTGGGCGAAGTGGGCCCTCGCCCACGGCCTCGCACTTAAAATGGCCTCGCGAGGCCTCTTTAAATGCGAAGCAACCAGACTTAAAATAAAATCCTTACTAGAGGACTTCTGTAAAGCAAAAAGCCGAAGAACATTACTTATGTAAAAAATTTAATCACTTAAGTTACAAAATAAAACCGTCTTTCAAATCTATATGCTTTTCAATATTCTCCCATCGTGCATTTATATTTTTCGCTATCATAAGTAGGTATGTCGTGTCAAAGCATGTTTAGTAAGATAGATTTATTGGGTAGATCTTGGGAACGAAAGAAAAGGGGCCTCGCTGATGCGACTTTGCCCACGTTTATATTAGTCCAAGCTACGCCACTGGACAAATCTAAGACCGACAAGCTAGCTGCCTGTAACAAACTAGGGACAACCGTATAAAAAATAATATTAATGTCCTCCAGACGGAATTTCGGTCACGGCGGCCAATCTGAACGGAGACTGGCCATCTGCGCAGGAGATATTATAGTGCACAAGCGTGTGCGCAAACACAAGTGCACTCTCTGTTCCCTAACCCTCAAGATCCGATGGGACGGTAATCCGACACGACCGGAGAGAGATCAGGTGCAGGACCAACGGCTTTACGTGCTTTCCAAGGCACGACGGTGTCTAACACCGCCAACTTCCTAACTCCGGGCTGCTATTGAGATTTCTTAACAGAAAAACCCAATAACTTTTTCTTGGCCCGACCTGGGATTCGAACCCGAGACCTC
Organism: Catocala sponsa; assembly: GCA_963564715.1. Lineage (NCBI taxonomy): Eukaryota > Metazoa > Arthropoda > Insecta > Lepidoptera > Erebidae > Catocala > Catocala sponsa. Next base: position 3,005,845 of record OY751331.1, read on the forward strand.
ATGCACAGCAGTCGCATTCACTACCGCTGCGCCACGGAGGCCGTACATAATATGGTATAAGAAAGAGTTTGTTCCAGAGAGTGATATTTAGAATCATCAATTTGGGGAAAGAAACGACGCTCAATCAAAATTTTATAAAAAATAACGACTATTTAGTAAGCATATTTACGTTTTTTTTTTCGGAGTTTCAATAAAGAACAGATTCATACCGACTTTATTTTTTGTAGGCTTGTTGGATTACTTACTAAGTTCTTCCGAAAAAGCAGTGGCTCTGAGGAATAATGTCATATTAGAGGTAAAGCAACAATTAATATATTATTCTAAATAAAAGCATATAAACATCTTACAACTTTTGCTAAAGAAGTAGCTTTTATAACATCGCTTGGAATAAATGCTATGTTTTATCTTCAGGTAGTCCCAATGGTAAATCCAGACGGTGTATTTCTTGGCAACCAGCGCTCAGACCTGCTCGGGTCCGATCTCAATCGCTGCTGGAACAGAGCCACCAGCTACGCGCACCCCGCGCTAATCGCCGTCAACGATCTCGTGCGGAAACTTACTTCGGAAAAGGTACTGCTTGAAATGCCGACTGTCCATTGGTTAATTGCGCACTAATTACACTCCCAACGTGATCTCACTTTGAGCTCAAGTATTTTAGCTATGCTAGAGTAGTTAACAAAAGTACAAGTTATTTGCAATATAATAAAGTAAGATATGTGTAACTAGATGTTCCCGCGGTTTCACCCGCGTTTATCGTCGCTGCGCCGCTCCCGTGGGTCGTAGCGTGATGTTATATAGCCTATAGCCTTCCTCGATAAATAGGCTATCCAACACTAAAAAAAAATTTCGAATCGAACCAGTAGTTGCTGAGATTAGCGCGTTCAAACAAACAAACAAACTCTTCAGCTTTATAATATTATAGTATAGATTAAAAATTAGCGTGTTTTCGTAAATTAAGTGATGGTAATTAGGGAGTGGTATCTTTAAAGGTCGCATGGTGTCATGTTCAGTATAACCAGAGCTGCCTAGACTCCTGGAGTTCCTAAATAACAACTAAACGATCTTAGTATTAGGTATCATTACTACTAGTTCTACTTATTACTAGCTTAGAATGTGTTATCGTCCCATTTTCCAGGCAGGATCTGTATACAGTACCTAATTAGGGCCGCATTGTCTGGCAGCTCGCCCAATCGCGGTCGACCATAATACAACTACTGCTTATAGACAATACAGTAAAATGGTCCTACTTTGCTCCCCTATGGGTAATTATGCTCCAATATGTTTTATCACCTAATATGTAATTAGGAAAGCGTAAATTTGCTCCTAATACTTTCACAGTTGAGATTGGTTGATAATTGTATTAAGGAGCAAAGATACCCATGTCAATGGGTAACTTTGCTCCTTATTCATTGTTTTATATATATAATAAAATACTTCATAAAAAATGTGGTAGATAAAATGTTCTTATTTTTATAAATACTTCTGACTATATTTTATAACTAATAGTTTAAAAAATATTCACTATTTCCTGAACTTGGAGCAAATTTTAGAGCAAAGTAGGACTATTTTACGGTACCTGCTACTATCAGTGCGTAACTATTGCCATCTCAATGCTACCATAATTAGAAGCCAAAATTAATTTCAGAATCATGGTCATATTATCATATTTTCAGAACGTACAACTGGACTTCATCATCGACATTCACGCAGATATCAGCCACGAAGGAGTATTTGTGCGAGGCAATTCGTATGACGATGTTTACAGGTAACTCCACACATTTTCAATAACATGAGTATTTCTAAAGGCGGTAAGACGCCTTTAAGAAATTGGCAGCAAATTTTTATGTATTGTAACATCACTAAAATGAAAGGCACTTTGGTTCAGACTCGTCATAGCCAGATATTTTGCTATAGGTTTAAGTAGTACATAAAGAGAGAACTGTTCAAAAATTGGTTTAGGTAGTATATCATTCTGTTCTATGAAAATTAGGGTACCTACGTACATTTCAATAACATTCATGCATGCTCATATGAAATTCAAGTAGGTATGTACAATCAATATATTATTTGGATTAAACAGTCTTCGGCTCGTTAATTAAAATTTTTCTTTGTCCCCGTGTCTATTTTCGTGTGATTTTTCCTTTACATGTTTGTTACCCTAGGTTCGAACGCCAGGCAGTGCTCCCAAAGTTCTTTGGCGCCCGTATAGAAGCCTGGAGGCCCGAAGCATGTCACTTCAACGCTGACCAGGTGGTGGCCGGGAGCGCTCGCAGAGCCATACCTACAGGGTCTGTCGACGGCTACACGCTCTTAGTTTCGTTAGGAGGACGTAAATTGTCTCCTAGAGGACCTTATATTCACTACACTGAAGACGCATGTATCCTTTTAAAATTTATAGGTAAGTACTTACCTAAATAAAGATGTAATAAGAAACTGCCCATAGATATTTATTTTTACTGTTCTATGGTATCGCTGTCAATACCTTACTTATAGTAAAAACCTTAACTGCAAAACAGATGGTAAAGTAGGCAGATCTCTGGCAAAAGCGCTATGTGACTATTATCGACATATCGGCGTCATTCCTCCGCGGCTAGGGAAGAGCAAGAAGAAAGACCAACGTGGCAGGCGACGGCGCAGGCGACCGGTTACTGAACGAGAAACGTATAAATTCTATCTAATATATTCTATCACATACACATAACACCATCTAGCCCAAACTAAGCAGAGCTTGTACTATGGGTACTAGACAATGGATGAACAAACATATTATACTTTCTTTTTGTAAATTCATACATATTATACATAGAAGCATCCAGACCAAGACAAACATCCATGTTCATGCACACAAATGTTTGACTTGTGCGGGAATCGAACCTGCGACCTCAGGCGTGGCAGTCTGTTACACTAACCACTACGCCATCGAGGCCGACAAAAATTTGTATCACATTACTTACACATCAATTCATTGTTATGATAATATTAGTCATTATTTATTAGCACAAGTACGTACATATATACTAATATTATAAAGCGAAAGAGTTTGTTTGTTTGATTTGAAAAATTATTTTAGTGTTGGATAGCCTATTTATTGAGGAAGGCTATAGGCTATATAACATTACGCTACGACCCACGGGGGCGGCGCAGTAACGATAAACGCGGGAGAAACCGCGAGAACATCTAGTTAGTAATAAAAATTGAAAATAGGCACAGCCGAATAGGATAGGATCTGCACTTACCACCTCTATCTACGCTATAAAAATTGAGGCTTAGACTGTCAATCATTAGTACCTACAAGGTACTAGTGATTAACTCTACGCATAGGCGCCGGCAGCAGGGTGCAAGGGGGTGCACTTGCACCCCCGTCAGGAAAGAAAATACATAGAAAAATTAGGTACATTAATTTTTTCGATGACTAAAATATATTTAATAAAATATCCGTCGTATCATTGAATTCGACATTACATTTATCTACATAATATACATGTACTTATAAATCTATAAGTATATTGTATCAGTTAATAGTATGAGAATAATATGTAGATGCAGATGCACCTCTCTGAAAGTAATTCTACCGGCGCGGCGCCCATGACTCTACGGGTGCGCAAAGAGATTTTAGTGGTCACCTTGTCACTTACTGTTCTACACCGACTGTTGTGAGGTTCGATCCCCACTTGGATTGTGATCCACAATTATTCTTCGTGTGGGTGTTCTTTGTCTGTTGTCTGAATGTTTGGACAGTCTACCGCGATACAGGAGCCATCCCTAGGGAGACAGTTGTAAAAAAATGTTTCTCTTCAGGTTAGGGACTATGAAGTTTTGATTGCCTCTGTTGCGCAGTGGTAGTGAATGCGACTGCTGTGCATGAGGTCTCGGGTTCGAATCCCGGGTCGGACCAACAAAAAGTTATTGAATTTTTCTGTTAAGAAATCTCAATAGTAGCCCGGAGTTAGAAAGTTGGCGGTGTTAGACACCCCCGTGCCTCGGCAAGCACGTAAAGCCGTTGGTCCTGCGCTTGATCTCTCTCCGGTCGTGTCGGATTACCGTCCCATCAGATCATGAGGGTTAGGGAACAGAGTGCAATTGTGTTTGCGCACACTTGTGCACTATAGCATCTCCTGCGCAGATGGCCAGTCTCCGTTAAAACTGGCCGCCGTGACCGAAATTCGGTCTGGAGGACATTATTATTATTAAATTAACTTTTATATAGGTAAGTATTACAATAGTAGATGAGAAACGATTTTTATTATTTTAGATCTCCAAGTTCGTCTCCAGAACGAAGAGTCCTGGTCGCGCGGGTGTTATCCCCGGCGCTGCCCAAGGTGTCACCTCCAACCATCCAAGCGTTGGCACCAAAACTCACTCGTCGTCCACAGCTCAAGTCAAAAAGGCCAAGGACCGTACCAAACATTGATTATATGCTACCAATTATCACAGGTATCTTCTTGACAAGAATGCATGACTGACAAATTTGTTTGAGCGGCTGTTCATATTTATTTCTAAGATAATAATATTCTATCACATACACACAACACCATCTAACCCAAACTAAGCAGAGCTTGTACTATGAGTACTAGACAGTGGATAAACATAGGTACATATATGTATATACTTTCTTTTTTGTAAATATATACATATTATACATAGAAACATCCAGACCAAGACAAACATCCATGTTCATCCACACAAATGTTTGACTTGTGCAGGAATCGAACCCGCGACCTCAGGCGTGACAGTCGGTTACACTAACCACTACGCCATCGAGGCCGACAATATATTATGCTCTATCACGTTAGCCAGAAGCATCACCGTTAATAAATTTAGAGTAATCGAAGAAGAGTTCTTCGCACTTTTCGATAGGTCTCTCAATAGTACCTAGGTACTAGAGGTAGTTGCCTATCAAAACGTGTCCTATTTCAAGGACGAATATTTGTAAGAAAGTAGAGCTTCTTTAGAGTAGTAAAGCCTCGCTGATTTCAGCATGAATGGGCCGGCTCGACCGGGGAAGTACTACCCTCTCACAGAATATCGACGTCAAATAGCAGTGTTCCTACTGTTGTGTTTCGTTCGGTGAGTGAGAGGGCCGGAGGCCCACCCCCTTACCCCCTTCCCGCTCCTTCTCCTTTCCTAAAGGGTCGGCAACGCGCAAGTGATGCCTCTGGTGTCGCAGGCGTCCATAGGCTACGGTAACCACTTACCATCAGTTGGGCAGTATGCTTGTTTGCCACCTCAGTTGTATAAAAAAAGAGTATAAATATTAGCGGGACAAAAATTTGTGATCCACAAATGGTCTGGATGTTCTGTGTCCGTTTTTTAATGTTTATAAGGTCCCCCGCGACACAGGAATTATTAGTGTGCCTATGGCGGGCGTTGTCTTTATCCTAACTAATATTATAAATGCGAAAATGAGTTTGTTTGTTTGTTACGCTTTCACGCCTTAACTACTCAACCGATCAACATGAAATTTTGCATACACGTTGTCAGGGGTACAGAATAGGACATAGGGTACCTTTCATCCAGAAAAAATAACTGTTGCAAACTTAACCTAATCTAACCTACATTTACGCGAGCGAAGCCGCGGGTGAAAACTAGTTAGAAATAAAATAAACTTATAATAAAAGCATAAAACGTAAGTGGAAAAAACAGGCGTGAATCTATGTATGTATGTAGGTATGTAAAACGTAAGTAATTTCACACCTATTCATTTTTCCAATTTTCTGTCATGCTATAAAATAATACAGTTTTATCCGTTTAATGTACTTAGGTAATCTTTAATTAACGCGATAATGGTAGGTAGGCACTATTTACATAAACGAATTGCCTCAATGACGCAGCAGTGTATATGCGACTGCTGTACATGAAATCTTGGGTTTGATTCCCGAGTCAGACTGTTACGATGCTTCCTGATGAGGAATTTTTTGTAGCATCTAGTAGTCTGGAACTATGCCTGGTATCCGTCAATAAACTTACTATTTCGTGGTACCTATAACCAGTGATCGGATGATCAGGCGCTTATATACCTAAACTTCTTCCCACGAAAGAATAATATGGACATTCCTTTCTGAATAAATACCTAAGTAATCCCGGGATCCCGGGATTGAACAATTAACTATAAAAAAGTAATAAAATTATAGCAGTGGTTATTTTGATTTAGTATCTTTATTTTATTCAAAACAAATGGAATATCAAAAAAAATGATAATGTGGTCAAGTAGTGGAAATTGATTTATCTAACAGATTAGTGATCGAATCGACTTATTTATTGTATTTTATACGAACAGAAGACTAAATATTACTTGTAAAATATACTCCGGGATTCTGAAAGGCATGTCCGTATTATTTTTTCGTGCGAATAAAAGTGAAGTTTAGGTACATTAGCGGCCGATTATCCGATCACTGCCTATAACCATACCTGGCTAAAAATCCTTGACAACATCTGAAATATTGGTGAGACTATTATGCAGGGTTGCCAACGTTAGAACTTTATTTCTCGTACAGAAGCAGGCAAAAACCTCTTAATTTGGATCTCAAACCTCGTACATTCTATTTTCCGGTAGAAAATTACTAAAAAAAAAAGGTCAGCCCGCCTACCGTGCTAGGATCAGTTCCGAGAATTTCTAAAAAAAAAGAAAAGTCAGTTAGTCGATATTTAAATTTATTAATTGTCTGCGTATTACCTATTGCCTCCCATTTATGCTACAAAATGTTGCCTACAATGTGAAATCATTGTTATTATTTTCACTATATCAAAATCTCGTACATAACTGTACGAGGCTGACAGTGTCTTCGTACCTCGTACGGGATACCGCAAATCTCGTATTTGTACGAGGAACCTCGTATGGTTGGCAACCCTGACTATCTTCTCATAAAAATCGCGACTCATCGATAACTCATGCTAATTTCTATTAAATAGGAACTGCAGTGAAGACCCCAAGACTTGCGGTAGTAGACATGAGTGCTTTCATCCGCACACCAGCCGACTACATGCACCAGCGAATGAGAGGGACGCAGTTACGTCTCTCCAGACCCCCTCGACCGTCCCACCCCAGGTATACAAGCGATGAATATGATACGCATGAGTCTGATTCTTAAGGTGGTGATAGACTTGAGCATTCGCTTGTAACATAACATCGAGACTTCACCGTTTTTAAATTGTCGATCTGAACAAGCCACCAAACATCGTTACGAACATTTTCACGATCATTCTAATGAACGCTCTAGTCAATGCTCGTCAAAAAAATATTCTTGTGCGGAAGGTGGGGGCATAGAGGGACGGCGGCAGTACAATGACATAATGGCTCGGTTCGGCAAAAAGCTGAAATCAAAGAACAATGGCAGAAACCCATACATTGTTTTAGCCGAGATTAAATTCCTGCGTCTTGAAATGAAAAATATTTGCTTAACTCAGCGTCATCTTCTAAATTAGTTTGTGCAAAAAGTTGTGTTCGAAAATGCCGAGAATAATAGATATTCAGTCATGAACTTTTGTAGGTTATGTCTGCAGATAACTTTTAATAACATATTGAATATGAAGTTAACGGAGAAATCAAATAACTTTTCATTTATGATTTCTTTTTATCCGGCCCTACCTAGTTAATGTGATACTTTAAAAAAACGTAGACAAATAATGGAATTTCTTTCCTAAGTAATTCACTTGTAGACGCTCAAATTTACGTTAGCTAAGATTTCGCCATTATCCTTTACTGTCCTTTCGACAGAATGCTCGCAAAAACGCTCCCGTTTATTTTTCTGTAATGTAACATTCTCTAGAATGTTCATGAAAGTGAATGCTCAAGTCTATCAGCACCTTTAAACAACAGTCACAATCAGCGACATGAGCAGCTGAAGAATAAACCAGTATTATATGAATAAAAATTACTTAAAATTACTTTATCTATAGTAAATAATTGTGGTTAAAATAACTACCCTTCAACTGTTACTGCAGTGAAAATGACGAATTACCATTATTGTGTATGTTAGAGCACTTCAAAATCTGGGAAATCCTTATCGACTTAGGTATGACGCTGACTGTAGAATATAGGTATAGTCAGCAACTTAAATCGAGTACGAGATTTTGATTTGCTTTATCTTTTGACAAATATGACAAATGTTAGTTTTTATAACAGTAATATGTAAACATATAGACGATTAAATTATACAATATAATTTTTTTTATTCATAAAATACTTTACAAATTTGTTCAGGGTTCAGGTACTTATGTTGCTGACTGTGCAATAATTGCTATGACCAATTTGAAGGTTGTGTTTTTCTTTAGCTGTGTATTTCTATTAAACGTATCATAAATAAAACAATTGCATTTTTATTGAAACGTATAATGTCGAAGCTTCCATATTTACAATCACTAACTTCTAATCGTTCAGTCATCTCATTCTTAGAACAAATCTTATTGAACACTATTATCACTACAAATTCATCAATCATAACGGCAAATGAAAAACGAGACTGAGTATCGTTATCGAGATTAATTTTTGAACATTTTTTTTTTCATTTTATGACAATTTTGGTTTCAACGTAAACGATTCGACTTCATCTACGCATACTAAAGAGGTCACAGGTCATCACAAAAACGATACAATCGTACATACGAAGGGTTAAAGAAGCGCGGGCGCTCCGCGGAACGTTCAGCCGAGCGGGCGCGAAGCACCTCCCCTAATAAATATCTTTGGCATGAACCGAACAGCTCGCCGCCGAGTCACACGCGATCGCACTAACAACCGAGAGTTATTGCTTCGATGCCAATACAAGTCCGTTCCGTGGGCGGGGCGGCGCGCGTCACTCCCACGCGTCGTTGTCGTCGTCCGACAGCGTGACGAGGTGCAGCGCGCGCGGCGGGGCCGGCGGCGGCACGCCGGCCCGCGCCGCGCGCTTCTGCCGCAGCAGCTCCTCGTCCGCCGCCGACAGCGGCTTGCGGAACTCGTACACCAGCGGGAAGATGCGCTCCACCGCCGACTGCACGTCGCTCACGCTCCGGGCTGCACACACGCACACAAGCTTACCACAGAGCCCGACGCCATCGCGCGGACCAGCCATCACAGCTAGACCGTGGGTCGGGCACATCTTTGATATTATTATACATATCATATTAGTAGTAATTACTACTACTAGGTAGTTAAAGGGCTTGTACCAACAATAATAAACAATGTAAACTAATAATAATATCAGCCCCGTATTAAACTGTCCCATTGCTGGGCACGGGCCTCTTCTCACTATGAGAAGGCTTAGGCCATAGTCCACCACGCTAGCCTAGTGCGGGTTGGCAAACTTCACATATCTTCGAGAACATTATGGAGAACTCTCAGACATGCAGGTTTCCTCACGATGATTTTCCTTCACCGTTAAAGCAAGCGATAATTAACCTTTTAACCGCTTACATCGGATTAATCCGACAAATATTTTCGTATCCATTTCGCCAGCGTCGTATATTTCCGACCAGATACCACAGCTCGTTTAATCTGCTTTTTTATTTAATTATGGTGTTTTCTATCAAAAAAATGTTTATATTGTGTAAATGGATAATTAAGTAATCATTTACATTTTAATACACTTTAGTCTCATAATTAGAAGTCCTAAAAATAAGTATTTATTTTTGTAAGTATTTATTTTCGATTCACTGTGACGGGCCCTGGGGGCACGACAACTGTTATGAAGCGGGGCGCTTAAAAGGTTAACAATTTAATACGCATATAACTTCGAAAAGTCAGAGATGCGCGCCTTGGGTTCGAACCCAAGACCTCTGCGTGGCAGTCCAACGGTTTCCCTCCAACGGTGTCCCACTAGGCTATCGCTGCTATGAAAGCCAGGGTAAACTAATGTTTAAAAATATGGATTTTGAACAGTGGTTACTTTACTGATTGTACCTAAATGAAATTGTATTCAAGCAAAGTCAATCTCGAAAATATGTATATTGTCATGTTTTTAGGGATAGGGCTCAACACACACACACGACTATAAACATATTTAAATCTTGCGACTAAAGTAACGAACAAAGATGATCTCTCATATACTGGTGTAATAAAAAGGTTTAGTCATATTATCTAGTCGTATAATGGACCCTACTACTAATACAGGTAATATAAAACATTAAAATGTTATAAACATATTACATAAAACAGAAAAATATTTTGAACATTGCAATAAACATCTAAATTATTCTTACTAATATTATAAATGCGAAAGTAACTGTCTGTCTGTCTGTCCGTTACCTTTTCATGCTTAATCCGCTGAACCGATTTAGATGAAATTTGGAATGGTGATAACCTGAGACCCTGGGAAGGACATAGGCATATAATATAACATAACGCGACGGCTCACGGGAGCGGCGCAGTAACCATAAATACCACTGACACGGGTAAGACCGCGAGCACAGCTAGTATTACATAGAACAGAAAAATATTTTGAACATTGGAATAAAAATCTGAATAACTGTTGGTAATAATTCTCAAGACTGCTAATGCATGTCTGAATTTGACCGGCAATGTCCTAGTAAAAATATTGAGAAGAATTAACATTGACACCCAAACGTAATAAACAGCCTCAAAATATTAATTAAATCTATAAAAAATTATTATACAAAAAATATGTATATTTATGACACATCATTTATGACACCTAAATATTACACGCTGTATATTTAGAACAACTTCCTTAAGAACTGATTATTATGTTACAAATTAATAAACTCAATTTGTAGGCACGCGGTTTATAGCCAAACGTTACATCCTGACGAGTGAGGTGGGGAGGGGCGTCAATGTCAACGCATGTTATGTCACCTGTTTAGAACTGCACAAAAATTAAACAAACTCACATTCGAAAACTGCGTTGCGTAATTTGCATACGCTCTCAATAGAAATTCAATATCTTGCGTAATAATCCTAACGATTATAACAGCAAGGCCTTACTAATAGCTTCGCAACAATGTACTAGGCTTTAAACTAGATGAAATCAAAAAGAAGTTTGCATTGTTTCACTAATTAAATGTAAAAGAAAATATTAGTGTCAGTGACTATATCTTCATATAAGACCTTTATATTAAAGCCTTTTTTATCTGTTTTTTAATCTAGCTTTATTTTGGAATTTTAATCTGTAAATGAAATGTCAATCCTAAGTGACATCATTATCTTTCTTGAAAAACAAGTTCACTGGGGAATTGCAAAAACAAAACATTTTGTCAACTTGCTACTGATTAGTGCAACACATTAACAAATATACCTGTGATAGTAACACCCCCTGTGGAGAATATCTTCAGTGTGGCTTTAGGATTATACAACTTATAGGTGACGCCTGGATGTAGCTCTGGTTCGTAACTGAAAACAATACGAAAACATCATTAAAGCACATCATAATTTATACCACTTAGGATAGTTTTATGGGAGAAGTAAGAAAGGTGTTGGCAGAATTGATAGCGGGGACTCGCGTCAACGATGACTTCTCATAATTGCTAAACGTGAATTTCTTCCTAAAATATGCGAACTGCAATTCTTTGCTAGTTTAATTTTGATATTTTCCCTATAATTTATAACGCAATAAACACTAAACCATGTTACAGGAACCTGCTGATTGTGCATAGGTATCTAATACATGCACAACATCGAGAGAACTTCTGTGCGTATATTGGGTTTGAAGTAGAACCGAAATCACAATAATACTCTTCAACAAATTAATCACATGTCAACTAGACTAACATAATAACGATTTCATACAACAACTAATGTCACTCGTAATGGCTGGCTGGTTCTAATAATGTACCTGGTTTTATGAATGGATAATTTTAACCCCTGGGTTATACTTAACAGACGGTTAAACTTATGTTAACTGCTGTGAATGGATGACGGAATTAGCAACAACCACGGTCAACTTGACACGAGTTTGATATTGTCACATGGTTGAGAAGCCTTAAAAACTGGGAATAAATCTTATATGGGAGCATTTTCCGGAATCCCCGACGGAACTAATTTGACTACAGAAGTAGAAAAACCGTCCTATAAAAGATCGCAACCAAATAAATGTGTTGTCTTCGACTGCAAACAGATTTAGCACTGATCTTTAAGGGGTTGCTGTACTCTTTGTGGACTAAACCGATAATGTTCGTTACTTGTACTTGCAGTCCAGCGACAGTTTATGAATGGTAAACAGCACGCGTGTTATATTTTCTTCTTATGTTACAAGCGTGCATAGACATAGAAAAAACGCTAACGATCAGGCGGTCAGCACGCTTATTTGCAATTTTAGTAGTAGGAAAACGTCGTTTGATATTGTTTCTTTATTTCCTATGCCCTACACACGCGTGTACGATACCTAATCAAACGTTACACAGTAAGACATGAACCGTAAATATCTACATTGCAAACACAATTGCACATGTAGAGTACATGCTTATTTATCGTTTTAAATAATCTTGTTCGTCATAAAAATGTTGGCCTGCTCTGTCCAGCCGTAGGACGGTGCCGCTGCTGGGCAAATATGACTCTAATATTAGATGATTAATATAATCGTTTGGACTAGTCAAGCAGCCAGGTGTAGTCAATTACCTGGCTAACAAATTTGCATTTAAAAATTGTAAGACACATATTGCAATTATTGCAATGGAAAGGCAACGTGAATTAATGGCTAAAATGGTTCAAAATATTCTGGACTTTTGGTAGAAATATAGTCTGTCCACTCATACTAAATTCTAAAAATAATTTGCATGGTGCACTTTTTCACACACCACATTCGAAGGCATCGCTAATAAATTTTGTAAGAAACGGGATAGATTTACTTCGTTGAGTAATTCAATATGGGCGCTGCTGCGCATGTCTGGATGATACAAGAAAATCGATGCAGTTTTATTTTAAGAACAATAGATAGCTTCAATAAGACTTCCCCAAATAACATTTTAAGGAATTAAGCACGAAAGCACTCTTGTAGTAAATAATAAAATATTGTAGAAGTGAAAGCCTCAATACAGGCAAAACGACAAGCGAAAGGTCACCACGAGACAACGACAGGTTTTACAAGACAAACGAATAAAAATAGCATAGTCTGAAAGAGACATACCTTCCGAAATCAATTTATCAAAACATACTAAGTATCACGAAAGATGAAGGGATATTACACCCATGTTATGTCTGCTATATTCTGTTCCAAAGTAACAAAGAGAAACTGATGCCGACGGCAAGGCAAATTTCAAGAATCCTCATTACTGAGAATTCCTCAAAAGAAAACATTACCAGACCCGACAAACGGTCTGACTTTAGCTCTAAATTATATGCCACGGGAATAGCAAGACAATTAAAATATGACCTGCTTACAAAATAATACCTATATATATACCAATGTATTAACAACTGAATAAAACTTACAAACTTACAAGTAAGTAATATGCGTACTACGATATTGACACAAAAGCTACCTTGAGGCGTACTATTTAATAATACAGGATATACAATTACAAGTGGACATTTTACTTGCGTGTTGTGGTTTACGTAAATACGTTACCTGAAACATCTTCAATCAAGAGCTACCTACTTCAGATATTTTAAACATATGCATAAATATTAAGAAATGCTAATTACAATGTAATGTTGAATGAAAAAATGCCATAATTGCAGTTACAATTTTCATTTTTAAATTTGTGGTGGATGGAAATTTTTGAAGAAGTCACTAACAGTTAATTTTGGATGTAAGTAGGTGCTAGTTTAAACGGAAAGATTTTGCAATCATTTATCTGATCAAGTTAAGAATAAGTTATGAAATACCTAAAGCCGCAAAGCCAACGATTGACGAATTTTTATAAATTTTACTTTTAGTTTTTATTTTAAGTGTTTGTATAACCAAAATTAAGGTTTATAGGTAAAATATGGATTTGTCAAATATGTGTCCATCCACATTAGAACAATAAAAATGAAAAGAAAAACTATTTGCTTGTGGGAACAAAATGAATCTTGAATGCATCCCTATGCATTTGCATAATATGCAAGATTTGTTATTCAGTCCAGCAAAAAATTTTATTTACCACTGAATGATACAAATGAAAACAATAGCTAATTTAGTGAAATTTAGTAGAGCTTTTCGTTTTCGAGTCGACGTATATGCTGACGCAATAGGAAGATCTGGTATGTTACTTAAAAATGATTCAAATGTTTTATATGTTATATAAATGATTGTAATAACTATTGATAATTATCAGTGACAGTAACAACTGTATAGAAATAATTTATTTTTTAAAGATTACAGCAAGTTGCTTTACAATTTATTAGTATTCTAGTATACCACTCCAGCTTAACTAAATGCTTGTGTGAGTGAGAGAGACGGTGTGTCTTTACATTATGACATTATGCTTATTATTATTTATTTAAATTTTATTCAAATGTAATACTTTTTATTAAAGAGCAGCGATAGCTCAGTGGGGAGACCAACAGACTGCAATGCAGAGGGTCTCGAGTTTGAATCCACGTCGCGCACCTCTGACTTTCGGAAGTTATATGACTTTTCGAAATTATGTGCGTATTGATTGACAATTATCGCCTGCTCCGTGCCTCGGAAAGCACGTTAAGCCGTTGGTCTGGCTGCCATGGACATCTATGGCAGTCGTTGTTGGGAGAGTGTCGACACAAAAGATCCCAATTGGTCGAAGTGTCGCCGATCTGCACTGACTGGCCCCCACATAAGAGAAGATAAGAATACTTTTTATTTATATCTACTGGATAAGCTTTGGTTCTACTGAACCCTGATATAGGCTTTGTATTAATTACATACCATGCGAGCATAATCACAGGTGGAAGCTCACACAATATAAATGACTATATAATAATACATTAATATGTGATTATTATAATGAAAGAATAATGGTAATCCCATTTGAAATAATACTGCAGAATACAATTTCAGATACAAGAGACCCTGCCTGCTTTTTAATGGTGGTGTTTAGTTAATTGAATGATTTCAGTTCTTATAACTGAAATCATTCCCCTATCAAATAAGAATAAAATAAGATAAATCTGCAAGGCGATTATAATAGTTTTGCCAAAGTGAAATCTATTTTGATCTATGTACAAAATTCACAGTAATTCAAAATAGCAAGTCCATGTTTAAATTGTGTAAAGTGTAAAATCAATATGACTACTTACTCCGCTTCTTTGTATTTCTTAGAGAAAGATATAATCCTTATACCGAAGGGCATCCGACAAGTGCCTAATACATTGACTACGCGGAAATTGCGAAAGCGCACTTGGAAGCCAAGCTTCTGTAGTGCACGAGCGTAGCGGCGAGCCGCGATCTTAGCCTGGTCCTCGCTGGTGGCGCCCGTGCACGTGACGCGCCCCGACGACCAGATCGACGCCGTCGTGTACGGACGACGCAATTTCATAGTGACCATGCCGTTTTCGCGGCGAAACTCAACGTTAACACCGTTTAATGCTATCTGTCTCAAGTTCAGGTGGCACTTAACACTAAAACTGCACACGACATTGTTTATCATGATGTCTATTTCGGGTGTTTCTTCTTCTTCTTCGACGGGCACGGGCGGGCCTGCCGTCTCGCCTGTGTCGGCGCATTGTGGCTGTGGCCCACTGGCCGTGCCTGCCTCACAGTATTCATGATCGGGCACCATATGACTTGCAACGCTGTGTGTGGACATGCCATGGTTTGACACACCATGCGTGCCTTTGCTCAGATCCTTAATACCATTCTCCTGGATGAGCGTAGCCATGACCACCACGGCACACTGAAATTAAAGCAATAAGATATCTATGATTATGTCAAGAAAACACAAATGTTATAAAATTAACTAAAAGAGCTTATCAATGATGCAATATTGAGCAAACCTCAAATACATACGATAAAGACAAGTTGTGCCTATAATCCATTGTGAAGAAAAACACATAAATATTTCATGCTGTAATTGCATTAATAAGATTTGAGAAGACTATAAGTATTAGTATTAAGTATAACTATATACCTTGCACACACTATCACATGCTATTCTTAAAAACAACACAAATCAATGAACTCTTATGTTCAACTAAGTTATTATTATTGTGTGTTGCTCTTTAAAATGATATCATCATAATAATGATTTGGACCAAAAATAATTCATACAGTATTTTTTATTACAGGATATGAATCAACAAATGTAATGAAACACTGATTAAGTTTGTACATTGAGAGCAAGAAAACTGTGATTATAGCTGTTATCGTCAGCATTCAGCGGTAAACCATAAAGAGGACTTTATTGAAAATTGTTGATTGCACAACAATGGCAACCGGCAAACATACATGAAACAATGAAAACATTTGTACAAAGCACACGCTTAGTCAAAATTATGCAAGCTTCATCATTTCATCTACACATTATCCAATTTTAACTAGTATGACTAATAACTTACTATGGTGTACATTAACTTAATTATATAGAGTATATTTAAAAATATATATATTTTCTAATGATTATCTAATAAAATATTTATTACACTAGAAATAATTATTAGTACAATAAATAAAACATGATTAATTATTGATAAATATCTTATTGATCATTGATTACTTTAACACTATTGAATGCAATATTAAAATCAGGAATGTATTTATCTAGAGAACTGACAATCATGATGTCAACACAATGTGAGATTTCAATTGATAAGATAGATCTACAGACCTACCCAGGTTTGTGTTTTAGGTTTGTAGAATACTCTGCAGAATATTGTAACACACCTTATTCAATACAAAGAAAAAGTGCTTATCTCCATACACATTTCACTTTTCAAGCCTAAAACTACTAATATTAATTTTTGTGTGATACATATAGTTCAGAAATATTGTTAAAAAGAGCTTTATAAGTATAACAGAATCGAATTTCAAGTTTTAATGGAGGGGCACAATTTAGGCCACTTCCCACGGCACGGTACGACGCGACGCGACAACATGACACTTTGCACAGCTGACTGCCGGACGGGCCCCCGCCCCGCGCCGCGCGCCCCACCCAGGCGCACCCCCGCCCTCCCCAACGCCCTTGTCTACATCCTGCGCCCTGCGCCTAGTTTGGCACTGCACATGCACATGCCGATTGATACCACCCCTGATCTATATTGCGCACTCGAACGCTATTTGATGTTCATATACAAATCTAAGCTTCATGGAAACTTTGAAGTTTAATTCGACTGAATTTACTGGTGCACCTGAATAATTTACTAATTATATGCATTCTCCGATAAATGATTATATCAAAATTATTTAGTAGTCAGCAGTTATTGACCCCTTAACGACCCGAATCACACGTGATTATGGACCACAAAGAAAAGCTAAACCTCCCTAGTCCCTACACCTTGTCATAAGACATCGTTGTAGGCAGACAGTCCTTGACTACGAACATCAGATGATAAATAATAAAACAATTAGCAAGATATATAACAGTAGGTGGGCAAAATAACACGAGAATGAACTTGAACCAAAATGGGGCAGGCTCATAACTTTTTATTGACTAATTGTAGGATGTTCCTTTGGATCAAGAGATTAAAAATTAAAATATATTTAAAACATTTGTTAGTATATTACATAAAACAACAGTTTACCTGAGATAAAGTGATATATTTGTCACAATTATTTTTACACTACCAACGAATAATAATTTTCATTGCAGAAATAAGAAGTCCAAACGGGAGAATATGCGTATGAAATGGATTTGCCACAATAACAATAATTATAACACACGAAATATATCAGAAATGACGTAAGAATATTTAAATTTCAGCAATTCAAAAAATAAATGCAAAATCAGAAACTTATGCACATCCTGCCTAGCACCGCCATGTTCCATTAGACGAACAAAATTGAATGAATGAAAAAAGCGAATGAATGACTGAAAGATTATCCTTTGCAGATTCATCGTTTTTTGTCTATGGTCGTTTAAAATTTCTTCCTTTTTTTGCGGTCATATCGCGAAAATGTCCACTAATTGTCCAGCGATGTATCAGTTGTCTTATGAACTTATGATGTTCGTTAACATATCGAACAGCGCGCTAAATTGTGTATATTTCGTTCCGTTTTCAAAATTTTTGTATTGTTGCTACTTTAAGGTTATTTTCTACTTTGTATTATTATTTTAGCAATTCATAAATAAAACATAAACATAGAAAGTTTCGCCATTGCCAGAATTAGTAACGGTATAAACTACGTATAAACCGATTTTATCGCAGAAGAACCATTTCCTTATGGGAAGCTGGCGTAATTTATGTGACTCACAATTTATAATGACTTTATCGAAAAAATAAGCGATACATAAAATCTTTACCTAAATAAATACAGTAACAAACTCATTAATTATATCATTTTACCAAACACGAAATAAGTACCTATGAATAAATAGCGCATTATATAAAAACAATATATAAATGTTAAAGTTTGTGAAAATGTTTGTTATCAGGGTTTTGTATGAAACTTGATACACAGAAAGACCGTGTCCCGGATTAATATAACATATCGAACTCAAAAATAATTTAAAGTCACAAAGCATATCAAAGTTTATTGCTCAATTATTATAAAGGATTTCGATAAAGATTTTCATATACCTATCCTGGTACGACTACGTCATATAAAACAAAAACGAACATAAACTTAAAAGCTTTTAAAAGAGAAAATAAACATTTCAAGAATAGGTAGGTAATTCTTTAATAAAATATACTGGATAATATACAAAATTATTAGTCCACGCTATTCACGTCACAATTTGGTCGGTCAACAAACCTAAATATTTGCTCACCCACTTGTTCGGGTTTCATGAAAGTCTCGTTTTTGTAATTAAATATAGGTACATAATCTTTGATATTATATTTAACAATACTGCTACTTTTCAGCAGCTCTGATCTCTAAGGTACTAGTACACTGGACTGGCTGTCGCTCGGCTGCATTTGCTTTACACAACTTTAGCGCTCTGAGCGGTAGTGCAAGTACTTGAAACTATTATTTTTATTAGAGATATAACAACACAATTTTCTTTAAAACTCAATAAAAGCTTTAAATTCATTGCTATATTTATACAGGCTTCTAATGAAAGGGAAATATTCGGTCGGCATGGTAAATATTAATTTCTCATTTGATTGTCAGAATCCAGAAAGTTATGTTATGCTTATGATACGATACGACGGCTATTATTAAAATAGTAAATGTTTATATCAAAATCATGCTAAATACTTCAAATGCCGATACGACATAATTATATCATCATGCATTCACAAACAGCTATTTGCAATGAAGCCAGAAGTAGTTTCA
This sequence comes from Catocala sponsa, assembly GCA_963564715.1. Classification (NCBI taxonomy): domain Eukaryota; kingdom Metazoa; phylum Arthropoda; class Insecta; order Lepidoptera; family Erebidae; genus Catocala; species Catocala sponsa. Next base: position 3,025,104 of record OY751331.1, read on the forward strand.
GTGATGTGATCACACTGATCACTCAAAAATACCTGTCATTTTGTAAGGGATAGCCAGTCCAATGTGTATAATATACTAGATGTTCCTGCGGTTTCACCCGCGTTTATCGTTACTGCGCTGCCCCCGTGGGTCGTAGCGTGATGTTGTATAGCCTATAGCCTTCCTCGATAAATAGGCTATCCAACACTAAAAGAATTTTTCAAATCGAACCAGTAGTAATCATGCAGAATAAACCAGGAGAAACATCGTTTGTACTATGTCTGTAATGGGTAATTATTTTGCTGCAATGTTATTTTAAAACTGCGATATCTCCTAAGATATTCATTGAAATCGAATGATGTAAAGGGTAATTTTGTTTTAAATTAAATACTTGTGATGAATAACGTATTTATTTGGATAAGGATTTATATCATGTTTATAATAATACCTTCGCAAATAATGCATTATTTTAGAACAAATTTGGTTAGCATAAAAATGGTTATAGTGAGTCAACCTTAAAAGATAGACATATGCTGTCCCGGACTTTTTTTTAGAACTTTTAAAGGGGAACAATTCTGTCATACATGATTTTTGCGAAACTTTAACTGTTTACGCAGCGCACGCAGCGGAAGCTCTCAAAAGGAAAAAACACCCGCCGATTTTGAAACATTCTTTATTGGTGCTCAGCTCCTATTGATCTTAGCGTGATGATATATAGCCTATAGCCTTTCTCGATAAATGGGCTATCTAACACTGAAAGAATTTTTCAAATCGGACCAGTAGTTCCTGAGATTAGCGCGTTCAAGCAAACAAACAAACAAACAAACTCTTCAGCTTTATAATATTAGTATAGATTTAAGTAGTCAGTGGTTAGCAGCTCTAACCATTATGTTATAACGTGAGACTAATATTTTAATTCCTATTAAAACCGGGTTTCAATGCATTAACAAGTTACCATTTTAGTCAAATAAAAAATTTATTTTTATCCAATACTCATAAAGAGATATAGATAATAATATTTATTATATCTATTAATAGTTTCTGTTAGGCATAAACTTTAATCCAATTAAGGCAATAAATATAAACAGCGCTTTTAAAATGATAAAATTGTTGTATCTTAGTTGTTTCTCACTCTGAGACACAATATAATTTTCTTGGTGTAAACCGGCTTTAGATAGTGTGTTATAGTCCTATATTATTTACTACACTATTGCGAACTACTCTTAACTAATTGCTACTAACTTCACTTTATTGTTCGATCATCCATCGTTCATCAATCAAGCGGTCGAATAATTCGTAATTCTACTTTAATTTTTCAATATTGTGCCAATCGTTATAGTTATTTAGTGTCCTTTTTTGGTTCAAAGTCAGCGGATATTAATAAATGTAAATAATCTTCCTGTTGTGTTTGCAAACGTGCATATGCTTTGTTGTGAGAACCACCTTTATCTGCTGTCATTCTGAGCTGTAGCAACTGAATTTTTCGATAATGAAACATAAGATATCCTTTGAATAGTGGGTTATCGACTGAATTAAGATACCGGAATAACAAAATAGTATCTGTTTGTTGATGTGTCGTGATGAGAGTGGTGTTCTTACACGGAGCAGTCATCGGGAGAATGTGCGGTGGCGTTTAGCCTCAGTGGCAGAGGACGTCAGAAATAGGATACAGCATGGAAGCGGTGAAGGACGAAGAACGTTTGCGGCGGCTACGCGCCTTGGAGGAGCGGCTGTGTGACCCTCGCTCCACAGGCAACGTGGACTGCTTGCTCGACACTGTCACTGCGCTGGTTTCCGACTGCGATCACCCGGCTATTCGACGCATGAAGAATGTCGAGGCATATACTAGCAGATGTAAGTACAACCTTCTATATCTATGCGGAATTAAGCATTTACATAGGAGATACTCTGATAGATGTCAGCTTCCAATATTGGTATATCTAAAACCATAATAAGTCTGTCAATCCCATAATATTGAGGTCGAAAAAGGTGATTCAGTGCGAAACACTACATCTTTTCGAAATACAGTTAAATATCACAATTTTAAGTTTTAGTTTAGTAGTACTTGTACAATTATTGTTGTTATTGTGATGAAACATATGACATATTATGTCTGATTAGGAACATTAGTTGTAAATACTTGTTATCTTTCAAACTAATTGTTTTGTTGCTTGGTAGCAATTATTGATAGTTGTACTTTTATATAAATTTAAAAACCATTTTTTTATTTTAACTTATTGGTTGGTGGTGTTTGTGTTAAATGTATTAGCCAATACAATAGTTTTTCACTGTGTCAGATTTCTGGCTAATTTACTTATTTGAAAGAGAAATATATCTCTAAGTTTTTATTTATAAGCAAAGCTATGTATTTATAGTGCATAATTTCATAGTATTTTATGTACAGTATAATTGTTAGTCACTTGTTTTTCTAGTTGCACAATCACAAACAGGAGATCCAAAACCTGTTCAAGGTTTTTACAAGTTAATATATATAATAAATAATTTGTAAAAGGAAGAATTGGTTAGATTACTAGTAATTAGTCATAGTTTAAACAATTTTAAGAGCCAGTGGTATTTGTAGGGATCAATGATAGAGCAAGAGTGACTTAAAGTTTTGTTGTAAATATATAGCCAAAATAGTATGAAGTAAAATGAATATGCACATAATAAGAGATTAATATTGCCCTTTTATCTACAAAACAAGTAAAAAGTAATGTAGCATTTTAAAAGTAAATACACTCCAAAGGAACTTTACAGCCAATGTAAAAAGGTTATAGAATCTAACAATTGAAACTCACAGTCATAATATTTTACAGTTGTTCATGTCTCAATGTTTTGTTATAAAGTTGGAGAATAATAATTGTAGTAGGTAAAACTTATGTGACCCATTCTACAATATTTGACAGGTGGTTTTTTGGGTGACACACCATGCTTGAAGGAAATTCTATAATTAATAACAGTATTATGAATGATTGTAGTGGTTATACAGTGAGAATCACCTCACCCTCAGCTGTTTGATTAAATGTGTAAGAACTAATTATAGGTGAGGTAAAATGATGTCACCGTAACCAGTTCTTTAACTATAGGTAGCTTGTTTTTATAGACATTATCTTACTAATCTGACAATTACACTCTATAATTGTTTACATTGTTTTTTCATATGATATTTTGGACAGATATTTGTATATCTAGTGTTATATGTGGTAATTCAGTTTTAATAACTTATACTGAATGAAAATATGTTTTTAGACTATATAGTCAGTAAGTATCAAACCTGAGTATTGTATTTTCCATTAATAAGCACATAACTTTAGAAAAAAAATTAGAAATGATGAGTAATTATTATTTTTGGATCCCATTTCTTACATACTGTGACTATTTTATTATGTGATTAAGTTGTTTCATTTTGTTTTGTTGTTGGTTTTTTAGAAACATAAGACATTTGCTAAGTATGAATTCATATTAGCTTTATTTATATTATAGGTGATTTTTATTTAGACATGATCACCATCATAACTTAGGTATTGATTAAAAGACTTGTATTAGTACAGTTTACAAATTCTAAAGTTGTTAATATTTATGACATTTTAATTGTACTGTAAGCATATAAATAGGCTTAATAGACTTTTTGAAATCTCTCTGGCTTTATACCACTGGTTTCAGTTACATTCTAGTAACATATTTTAATAATTTTATCTCCGGGCATAGTTTAAATCTAATAGTGTCATTTTAGTTCCATATATTGACATATTATAATATGTTACATACAATGTTATGAAACGAGATGACAAGACACTTACTAAGATTATAAAATCTGAATATATTGATGCTTTCCTGATCTTATATGCATGTACTACATATAATGTCAGCAGTGGTCAATAAACTGAAGTGTAATATTATATAAACTTGTCACCAGGATGTCATGATATACTATTATGGTTTTACATTAAACAACACATTAGTAAATGCTCTATAAAAAAAATATATTGGTCAAAAGATTTAATAAAGGAAAACCAATCATGCCATTGAAAAATTATGCTAAATGATAGTTGATAATAATATTATAACTGATAATATTTTCTAATATTATCCTATTATACCATATAATAGGGTAATATTAGAAAATATTATCAGTTATTAAAATTAACCTAAAATTAAAGGCTTGTCCTCAAAACCATATCACCAATATTTGTAACTAGATGTGCTCGCGGTTTCACCCGCGTTAATGATTACTGCGCCGCTCCTATGGGTCGTAGCGTGATGTTATATAGCCTATAACCTTCCTCAATAAATGGGCTATCCAACATTGAAAGAATTTTTCAATTCAAACCAGTGGTTCCTGAGATTACCACATTCAAACAAACAAACAATCAAACTCTTTAGCTTTATAATATTAGTATAGATTATAAATACTGTTCATTTGGAATATAAACAAAAATGATGCAGCTTCTGATGAGGTTTAATTTAGCATATATTGACTTAGAAATTAAAACAACATTTGCGTAAATGTAATACAATATTATTAGACAGGTCTGTGTGGGAAACCTTGGGGGATGCCTATGTCCAGCAATGGACGTCTTTTGCCTGACTTGATGAAGACAATATTACATATTGAAATGTTAGGCAAAACTAGTTACTAGAATTATAACAGCAACTGCTTTAATTTACAATAATAAACACTTTCCTAAGTTATATATTGATTCAAATGTTTCAGCTAAACAATAATACTTATTTTGATAAAATTTGGTTTAAAGATAGGTTACATCCAGATAGAGGATGTTAGGCTACATTGATGAAATGTAATTGAAGTAGTAATTAATCCCTAGCAAGAATTCATTCTTTTGGTTATAGAAATAAAGGCCTGTATTTAATTTATTCAAATTAATTAACAACACATTAATTTGGTAATGAAAACATTTGCTGCCTATAGATTGATTAAGAAGAGGATAGGAAAATTACAAGATAAATAAAACTTTTGAGGACAGAAAATATTGTTTTGTATTCAACTTAATTTATTCAAATTTATTCAAAGTCCTGACAAGACTTTGTCCGCCTTATTACAAAATGTAGTCTGATAGCAGTATTTTAACCATGTGCTATAATAAAATCTTGACTTCAAAATCGCAAGCTAGTTTTCTAGCCATAGTTTTACTTAGAAGACAAAGATGACTCATGGTTTAGCATTTTGTAATAGAATTACTAATTGCTTTGTTGGTATGTCAGAAATAAGTATTTGCTTATGTTTTCAATTGATTCTGAGGTCCTGGGTTTGATTTGTATGATGGGCAAAGTGCTATGTTTATTTGTGCTTGATAAGCACCAATAATGTCACACTCTATTATGTCACACCTAAGATACACCTGAATATATGTGCATATGATATACAAGTATAATAAGATAAGATGTTATATATGACTTAAACCTAGTGCTATCTTTAGATTGTTTTGTATAAGATTAAGGTTTCTTTATTTATAAGATACTACTCGTTATCAAATAAATACCATTGATCTTCTAATTATAGATATAATTTGAATAATCTTTGGTAGGTAGATTGCTGAAATACTCTTTTAGGACTTTTTCCATTAATCTGTTATTACTTCTTAGTAAAAAACAAACACAAATGATGATTGAAACTGTTAATACATTGTAAACTAATATGTATTAGGTATGTTAGTAATTATCACTTTAAATATATTAGGTTTCATCTCTGTATCCAGATGAACAGACACAAATTACACCAGACTATACTATTGAACAAATATTACTTGAACACAATTTTATCTTGTTGGATAAGCACACAATACTGGTTACATTAACCATATATAGGTGTGAATATAGAACATCACATATAAAATTATTTCTATATACCTGATGGGATACAACCATGTCCCTACCATAGTAGTGTAACAGGAGACATTTCATTATTTGCCTAGGGTAAACCTATAGCTGTTTATTATGTACATTTTCAAAGTCCATCTATACTAATATTATAAAGCTGAAGAGTTTGTTTGTTTGAATGCGCTAATCTCAGGAACTACAGATTCGAATTGAAAAATTCATTTAATGTTGGATAGTCTATTTATCAAAGAAGGCTAGGCTATATAACATCACGCTGCGACCCACGGGGGCGGCGCAGTAACGATAAACGCGGGTGAAACCGCGGGAACATTTAGTAAGAATATATACATGTAAAACCCAATATTTACTATACCTAAACTAGGATGTTGTAATCTTCTGCAAACATAAGCACTATGACTCATGAATCATAGTCCTCATAGCATTACTAAATACAATAATTTGATCAAATCTGTTTTGTTGTAGATGAAATATTTGCCTCCGATATAGTAGACCTGCGAATGAAAGCAGCTGATTTTGATCTAATCAAAGTCATTGGTCGTGGAGCATTCGGTGAAGTGCAACTAGTCAGACACAAGTCTACTCGTCAAGTCTATGCCATGAAACTACTAAGTAAGGTAGAAATGATCAAGAGATCTGACTCCACATTCTTTTGGGAAGAGCGGCATATAATGGCACATGCTAACTCTGAGTGGATATTAAAATTGCATTTTGCTTTTCAAGACCACAAATATCTTTATATGGTGATGGACTACATGCCTGGTGGAGATCTGGTCAGTCTCATGTCCAACTACGACATCCCTGAGAAATGGGCAAAATTTTATACAATGGAAATAGTTCTCGCTTTAGATGTAATTCATGGGATGGGGTTTGTACACCGAGATGTAAAACCAGATAATATGTTAATTGATAAGTATGGTCACCTTAAGTTAGCTGACTTTGGTACTTGCATGAGAATGGGTCCCGATGGACTTGTACGAGCCAGCAATGCAGTTGGTACCCCTGATTACATATCCCCTGAGGTATTACAATCACAGAATGGTGAAGGAGTATATGGTCGTGAGTGTGACTGGTGGGCTGTAGGTATATTTTTATATGAAATGCTGATAGGCGATCCGCCTTTTTATGCAGACAGTTTAGTAGGTACATATGGAAAGATCATGGACCATAGAAATTCGCTTCAGTTTCCTGATGATGTTGAAATTTCAAAGGAAGCTAAATCTCTCATTAGAGGTCTTCTAACAGATCGAACAAAAAGATTAGGTAAGAATACTGTTGATGAAATCAAACAACATCCATTCTTCACCAATGATCAATGGAGTTTTGAAAATTTGAGAGACTCTGTACCTCCTGTTGTGCCTGAATTATCTAGTGATGATGATACTAGGAATTTTGATGACATGGAGAAGTCGGATGCTCTGGATGAATCTTTTCCGGTACCAAAAGCTTTTGTCGGCAATCATTTACCGTTTGTAGGATTTACATATAATGGTGATTATCAATTATGCGGTAGAGGATTGAAGGCAGCAGACGTAGTCGACACAATCTCTAATAATCATGTTAATAATCTTGGATCTGAAGCAATATTGCAGCTAGAGAAACTTCTCGAAAGAGAAAGAGACGGAAGGCGAAAATTGGAGGATACACAGGTTACGTTGTGTGCGCAGTTAGAAGAACTGTCGCAGAGAGACGCTAGGCATAAAAAAGTAATTGCCGATACCGACAAAGAATTAGCTTTACTTAGACATGATCTGAAGGAGTTGCAAAGGAAGGCGGATGTAGAAGCTGAGACAAGAAGAAAAGCTGAGTGTAACTTTAACGAAGCTAAGCGACGGCTTGAAGAGGAACAAAGTAAACGAGCTAAAGAAATAAGCAACTTGCAAAATTACAACGACAAAATAAATGCACTAGAAATGCAGCTGACTGAGTTGCGGGAGAAATTAAAACAAGAGGCGGAGGCTGCTGCTAAATCCAGGAAACAAGCGGCAGAGCTGACAGCTGCGCAGGCCGCAGCCGCTGCTGTGAACGATGGCACCGTGACCAGTCTGCGCGCTCAGCGCGACGCGCTCGAGAGAGAACGCAGCATACTGTCCGAGGAACTGGCTGCGACCAAGGCAGCTAAACAACGATCCGAGGCTTCGGTCGCGGAAGCTACGAGCAGATTGAACGCGGCTCACGCTGAACTTGAGCGGTCAGCGACGAGACTTAATCAAACCATGGCGGATAACAGGCAGCTTTCAGAACGTGTTTCGTCATTGGAGAAAGAGTGTGCTTCGCTGGATCACGAGCTTCGGGCCGCGCAGCACCTTTACCAACAGGAAGTGCGTGCTCACCAGGACACGCAGCGGTCGCAATTGCTGTCGAAACAAGAAGCCAACTTGGAGCTAGTCAAGGGTGAGTTAAAACTGCTACTTGTTGTAAATAATGCCATATAGTCCATGCTACTCTCCTCTCATATTCAACTGAGCTAAACTGTATAAACTCCCAACAATATATTTCATACCTTCACTTTTTGCATGCCTCAGGAACATTGGATATGATATTTAAAGGTATTGTTCAGTTTGCTAATACACCACCTTTGATCTATGTAGGTCCAGCGTAGTTTCATTTTTATAGTGATTTTATCTGTTATGTGGCTTTTATACTCTTTTACAACACATGATACTTTGACAAAGTAGCGTAGATTCATATTCAAGAATTTATCAAATAACTCAAAAAATTATTATGAAAAGCATTTCGCAAGCGGGTTGATAAAATGATCAGATACAGATAAGTTCTAAGGGAATCAGCATGATAAAAAATTAGAAGGATTAATTAATAATAATGTAGTGACATATATATTGTATTTATTTGTTATTTACGACGTGACAGCCCTTCAAACCAAACTGAACGAGGAGAAGGGTGCGCGGCAAAGAGCCGAGTCGGTCTGCCAAGAGAAAGACCGACAGATGTCGATGCTCAGCGTCGACTACAGACAGATGCAACAGCGCCTGCAGAAGTTGGAGGGCGAACATCGGCAAGAGAGCGAAAAGGTAATTATCGCTTCTGCTTTTTCCATTAGATTTTTGTTATTCAAAAGCCTCTTCGTTGGACATCCAATTCACTCTGATAGAAAATAAAACATCCAATTCACTCTGATAGAAAATAAATTCTGCCAGTCCCTTCTGTACTATCGTCCCTCTATGTTGTTATATAATGTATTGTGATTTATTTGGGCAAATAATAATTTTAATGTTATTATGGACTTGCTATCCTGAGTCTGAAATAAAGCATGCTACTTAGAAATTTCTATCTACCACGTTATATAATGCGATGTAACTGGCTTCCTGTACGTTATTTTTATATTATATTATTTTACTACATCATTTTTATGTTAGTATAACATAGAAATGATGTACCTACTAAAATACGACATATTATTATGAGATACTAGAAATTAGTCTTGCGAATTCCTATTATACTTATCAATCCCTCTCTCGTTTTCTTGTAATTAAGCGAAATGCAATGTTTTGAGCGGTAATGTGAAGTTAACGGGTTCGGAATGTTTTGACAGTTTTCGGGCTGTGGCCGTCTGTATTAGTTATGGATGTAACGTGTTGTTGTTTGTGCAGGCGGTGGACCTGGCGGCGGCGCTGGAGCAGGAGCGCGCGGCGCGTCTGGCGGCGAGCGGCGAGGTGGCCGCAGCCGAGGCGGCGCGGCGCGCGGCTGCGGCCGAGCGCGACGCGCGCGCGCGCGACCTGCACGCTGTGCGCGCCGCGCTGCACGACACCTCCGAGAAACTCGCCGCCGCCGCTGCCGAGCGGGACATGCACTGCGCCAGGGTGAGTAACACACGCTGCTTATGACATCATCATTGACATCTTTTATACGTTGATATCTTTTATACGTTGACATCTTTTATACGTTGACATATTTCATAGATTGCCGTCTGTTATACATTGACGTATTTTATACATTGACATCTTTTATACGTTGACATCTTTCTACATTTACTTATTTTATAGGTATATAGCATCTTTTATACATTGGCATATTTCATACATTTACATTTTTTATACTTCAACATATTTTAAACATTGACATTTAATAGTCCGTCGTCAATTTTCGATAGTTTAAATGATAGTAGAATCGAAAGAATACCCTGTAACTGGATTCGCAAGTGATCGAGATACAGCGTTACCTGTACGCAAAAGTCCTTAAAAAGTTATAATTTAGTGAGAATTTCTTAACAGAAAATCTTGTAGACTCCCGGAATATTTGAGAGAACAGAACACTGAGAAAGGATAACGGATGGCATTTATTAGCTTGGAAACATATATCGCTAAAAACTACCCTGTAAGGTTAGAGACAACTTCGCTCTTAGAGCTCTAAGAAAAACCTTATTTACAGTAGTAGATATCTCTAGTTGAGCTAGCTCGGAACCATTTCTATGCCAAAAATCACATTAATCTGTCGCTTGACAAAACCAGTCAAATATTCTTTCATATTATAAGTTCGACCTTAAGGTTCATATTTTCGGGTCCTGGGTCATTTGGTATTTCTGGTAAAGGTTTTTTTTGTACCACCGGTTTGGCTGGATTCTGGCGAACTACCTGGTAGACTATGATAGGCACGTCCCCTATTGCGTAAGCCCTTAAACATGCAACGTAATTAAATCTCTGCCTAGCCGCTCTGCGATATACAGCCGTAAATCTAAGTATCGATACACAAACTTAACGGAATCTTAGACTGTTTCACGAGAATTAATCATAATCTCATCGCGCCGAAATAGACTGTCCTCCGGCATTACAACACAGTGACTCATTGTCGATGGCAAACACGCACACACACAGACCTTTTGCCTTATACGACGGTGACATGCGCGTGCGCAGCTCGACGCCCGCTTCCAAATAAATAAACACATGATTACGTAGACGGCGGTTTTTCTAGAGTTGAATGCCTCACTCATTGATAATGATGTGATTGCTCAATTAATAGAATATGTATTCATTATAGTTCAAGGAATATACCCAATTGTTGACGATTTATGGTCGCAGTCCCTTTAATGAAAATAAATCATGCCTCTTTTAGGTGGCAGCCTATTATAAACTATTGTTTAAAATTAGATGTCAAAGCTGGGAGATTAATTAATTGTACTGGGACTGGAGTGACCACTCGGTACTAATGTTGCTTTATCTAATTGTGACAGTACTTCTATCTAGCTCGAAGTACTCGTATTGTTTTGATAGTTATGTTAGTAGATAGAACTTGAAAATAGTGGGTCAAAAAGTATCTACGGGTATGCAATCATATTCTTACATAAATGCATGTTTGTGTTATTCTCGAAGGGCTAGGCAGATGTCTTTCATACCTATATTATGTCAGCTGTTTTTAGATTACACGTAATAGGTGGTGCACGTATTGTCATCATCGAGACCATATATCAGGACTCCGTGATACTTCTGAGAATTTTCTATTAGAACAACACAATAACACTTTGTCCGACAAGAGAATCGTAATCGTGATACGAAGATACAAGCTCGAACATTTGCCACAGGTCAAACCAGGCAGTTGGCGTTGCAGGTTTTAAATTATTTATAATTATTATTATGAACACGCCTCATTGAAGTTCGAACATCACTTATTAAAGTTACTAGCTGACCTGCGCAACGTATGCGTCACATAAGATAATTTTCCCCATTTTTACAAAAATTTTTATTGATGCTGCGCTCCTATTCGTCGTAGCGTGATGTTATATAGCTTATAGCCTTCCTCGATAAATGGACTATCCGACACTAAAATAATTCTTCAATTCGATCCAGTACTTCTTGAGATTAGCGCGTTCAAACAAACAAACAACCTCTTCAGCTTTATAATATTAGTACAGATTATTTAAACTAACAAAATAAAATAATGCCTGGTTACTATCGTTAGGCTAAGAAGAGGTGAATTGCACGTGACTCTTCGCCGGTGATGTTTAAATACCGCGTAAAAAGGAAGAATTGTAGCCTATTAGACTCAATACTACAATTGACAATTTCTTAATAGGTAAAGCTCGAACCCAGGGCTTCACAATCGGCATTTAACGAAAGTCAAACTTACGCTACAGTACTAATGAAGCAGTATTTAGAGATAAATGTAAAAAATATAAGTTTTTATTACGTTCTCATACCGCTAGTCGCACGAATTACCCAAGTATGAAAAGTAGGTATTCTTCTTTGACCTTGATATTTATGACACAAACATTTAAGATTGTTCCACAGATGTAAAGTTTGTGTTTGTGTGTGTGTGTGTGTGTGTGTGTGTGTGTGTTTGTTTATTATAACTTAGAAATTGAGAAATATTACACTTTCTAGTTATATTTATTTCTGGATAGGCGAATAGTTTTAGCTCGTTGTGAAAGGATTGCGATGACTTGGATACAGTTAATTCCGCCTGCCTGTCCTGTAGGATTGGCTCATTTGTTTCGTGCATTTGTGTTTACAGACGGTCCTCGGGTTCGATTTCTGGGTTAGAAAAAGGGTTTCTTGTATACTATTGCCCGGTTTGTTAGAAACAATTTTAGTTGCGACTCGGTGACTAGAATCGTCGTTGGTGAATACACACTGGTGGCAATAAAGTCACCCGCCTATTGTATGGGACTTGGGCATATTTTATGTTTTAGTCAGGAATTTCTCAGTGCTACTGTGAATATCTTAAGAAATATTCAATACAGTGTTCAATTCGGCAATCGAACCCGCAATCGAACTTCATAACCAAACATAAGCGCAATCTCACGCCTCTAAACCAACGAGGAAGTCCTAGTTAGTCACTCTTTGATAAAGTAATTCAGTCATTAACAACCATTTATAATTGTAACATAATATATACGCACGTTTGGAATCTTCTTAGAAGTCCTCAGGAAAATCTAACTCGGAACCATTAGGTCTTGAGGACTTGACTATGGCGTTGTTTTAATTTATATTTTATTTATTTACTAGCTTTTGCTCGCGGCTTCGCTCGCGTTAATTTAGAATTGGATTCGAGTTGTACTCTGCTTGTAATAATATAATTCAATCATGATTCGAAAGACACGTGGCGCCATCTATTATCATAAGAACGTTATTATTGTTTTCCTCGGGAACAGTAATTTTTTTCGGGATGAAAGGTAGCCCATGTCCGTTTCTGTACACCTGTCAACGTATATGCAAAATTTCAGGATGATCGGTTCAGTGGTTTAGGCGTGAAAAGGTAACAAACAAACAAACTAATTTTCGCTTTTATAATATTAGTTAGGATTTATAAATTGTTAATTAGTTAAACATGTTAATTACAATCAAATAGGTCTAAGTAAGCCATTAAAAAGTCTCCACTATTATTTTCAGTAAACATCACCTCTCAAAAGTAACGGTAAAATCGCGCATGAGATTGCCATCTTGCTAAATAATAAGATGAATCTTAGTAAATAACAAAACTGAAGGTTTTATCTTGATATTATTCATTCAGATTTATCTTTATAATTTAGCTTGCATTAATTAATATTGTACAGAAGTGTGTTTGTTTGACCGTTTTCCTCATTGGATATGTGCAGTTTCTTTTAGATATTCACAAATATCTTCTCCCTAGCCATTATTATTCCCAAGTCACTTGGGGTTGGCTTTCTAGTTTAACCGGATTTGACTGGATATCAGTTTTTATACGGAGCGACTGCCATCTGACCTCCGCAACCCGAAGGCTAACGATACCCTAAGGCTAGACCAGTGTTAGGATATTAGAGGGCACTGACTTCCCAATAACGACTGCCATAGATGTTCATGGCAGCCGGCACCGACGGCTTAACGTGCTCTCTGAGGCACGGAGCAGGCGATCATTTTCAATCAATACGCACATAATTTCGAAAAGTCATATAACTTCCGAAAGTCAGAGGTGCGCGACGTGGGTTCGAACCCGAGACCCTCTGCATTGCAGTCTGTTGGTCTCCCCACTGAGCTATCGCTGCTCTGTATATTCACGAATATAATCTTAAGATAACTGTACAACGATTGACATATGCTTCCTGAAAAATATTCTATCGTTGGTTCCGTAGTAATGAAGGTCGTGGAATCGGATTATTTGCCCGTATCGGATAAAGCAATATCGGAGAATATTGCATGTTGAGACACCTTAAAAAGTTGTACATTAGATATTAATTTTATTTTTGTTTTTTAGAACAATAATGAATGTAAAAACCACTGAATGTACTAGTTCATAAAAAAATATGGGTAGTATTTAACTGCACAGCAAAAAAATACTAATTGCACAGCAAAATATGCTTACCAAAAATACTAATTGCACACCAAAATATATTTAAAGAGATCAAAATAAGTCGACGGAGCCCCGCCAAGCGGGGCTCCTATTTTTGGGTGGGTTTAAGAAGGAACCTAACATAACCTAATCCTTCCGAGACGGAATGCAGTGATTTGAGGCGTATAGGTGCTCGTTATGATATGTTTTAGTAAGCATACTTTGCTGCGCAATTAGTATTTTTGGTGGTCATTATATTTAATCCTAAAAAATATCTTGTTAACAGTATGACGAAGTCGCCGTCAGTCATTAAGTGGAGGCAATCCAATAGCTGAAAGCGAACTAATACCAGTAGTATTACCTACCTAATTCACTACTTACCCTCTTCTGAGAAGCATAAGTAAAGCAGCATGAAAAAAAACATTAACATGTCACGTGAGCGAACCGAGTAAAACCTAGTGATGAATATAAATTACAATAGAAACTATATTTGTAAAAACAAAACATAACGAAACATTCACACTGCTATTATCGTTCACAATAAGAAGTGTGAAGCCGAGCCTGAATCGGTGTGAAGTTTGTCCAACACAAATGCTGAACAAACACAGCCTTGGCAATGGAGACATGCCTATAAAACATCGCCATTATGATCATGACACGCATTAATATACAGGAATGTGTTATTGTCGTGTTAATTTCCTGATGATCATCAAATAGAACGCCATCAGCATCCTCGTACAATAAAATTACTTCAATAAGCGCACAGTTATGAATACATGCCACATAATGTGTAGTTTGTATGTAGATTCGCCGCGATATGAAAACATCTACTTATAAAGTTGAAATACTTAGACATGCGGCTAATTATAATTGTGTGTTGTACAATATTGCAAAATGTACGATTGAAACGTTGAGCCTTGATGGTTCAACAGTAACTATCCTTAATTAGTTGCAGTACCTCGATTGTTTAGTTATAGTAAAGTACTTAACATTTTCATAAACTTTAACGAATAGCTCTTGTGACAGCGTTAGACAATATTCTGAATCTTAGCGATGGTTCTGGTAATAAAATATTTTTATTTGTTAGTCGTTATAGTAATAGACTAAATAAGGCGTCTTGATTTATTTTTAATTTAGCTAAAATGGCCTACATACAATAAAACGTGAGATATATCTTCGCTTTTTAGAGAACCGTCGCGCGTCGTACAAAGCAAGCTTCCATTATTCGATCTAGGAGTCTTAAGTGCTTGTGAATACCAGAAATATAACTCGTGCGTTGTCAATCTAATATCATAGCACCAGCAACTTATAAGAAGCGCTAAAATCCAATTTAGCATAATAATTTGACATAAAGTTTGCAGTCTCCTGTAGGTACCTATAGGTAGTCCACTATTGTACTATAGCTGTTGTCGTATGTATCGAGGCGCATACCACTTTAGTCTTCCCGTAACCATGGCTGCTGGAAAGCAATCGAAACGTCGGGAAAAGTGTCAACAGCTTTACATTGTAATCGTTTAAATAAACCGCGATACAGTTCGTAATAAAGAGTTTAATTTCAATGTGTATCATTCGCGTAACCATAAGACAATAATATTATAAAAGGGATTAAATATAATAACCACCAAAAATAGTAATTGCGCAGCAAAATATGCTTACTAAAATATATCAAAACGAGCACCTATACGCCTCAAATCACTGCATTCCGTCTCGGAAGGTTTAGGGTATGTTATGTTCCTTCTTAAACCCACCCAAAAATAGGTCCGTTGACTTATTTTGATCTCTTTAAATATATTTTGCCGTGCAATTTCGTGATCATTTACTATTTTTGACTGTTATATTTTACTATATCTGGTGATAAGTTAAACATAAGCCATTATAAAATCCCTGGTTTGAGCGATGATTGCGCTGTTGTCACTATAAAATATTTAGTTAATTGATATATTTTTTTGCTGCGTCTAGTAACACTAGATCTTAAAAATATTGTATGCATTGATAGTTTAAACAATCAGTATGAATAGTATGACGTTATGAAACTGGTAAATAATTTCGAGTACCGATGTATGTTGTTATAGCGTATAGAGTCGTGCTGTAGAAGCGATATTATGTCAGACTTACAATAAAATGTATGAATCATACGTCGCCGTCGTTACAGAGTCTCGAAGGAGCTACGTATTTTTTAAATGTTATAATTTGTCATGAGTATAGATAACGTATCCTTATTGTTAAATATATTATGTGCTTGATGTGTATCGTATTAGATAATTTGCTTAATTTATATTCGAGTCTATTAAATCAGGGCTTTTTATTAATGTTATTTTTTTTCTGTTTATTAGACAAGTTATGATCAATGCCATTTCCACTATTTAACAATTTTACAAGTCTATTAAATCAGGGCCAATTCTTCTTCTCCTTAGCCTTTATTATTCCCAAGTCACTTGGGGTCGGCTTTCTAAATCAGGGCCAATTATTATACTTAATATATATTTCAGATTATTTAACTATTCAACAATTTTACGAGTCTATTAAATCAGAGTCATTTCTTCTTCTCCTTAGCCTTTATTATTCCCAAGTCACTTGGGGTCGGCTTTCTAAATCAGGGCCAATTATTATACTTAATATATATTTCAGATTATTTAACTATTCAACAATTTTACGAGTCTATTAAATCAGAGCCATTTCTTCTTCTCCTTAGCTTTTATTATTCCCAAGTCACTTGGGGTCGGCTTTCTAAATCAGGGCCAAATATTATACTTAATATATATTTCTGATTATTAGATAAATGATGATCTATGCCATTTCCATTATTCAACAATTTTACATACATATATGTCTGATTTATAACAACATAATAAAAGTAGATCGTATTAAAGCGTAAAAATATAGGAATTGTCAAATATATTCTAAACACATACTTAAAACACTTACGTAAAACATATTTATTATAATTTAATTACTAATAATTGCTAATAAAAGATTCCTTTTTTAAAGATAGAAAGTAATCTTTATGTAGGAAATCACTTCATCAAGATTTTATGTATCATCATCTCAACATAAAATCGTGAATAGCATTGCTCAACATGGCTAAGCTATTCTATGTCAAATATTCTCCATCTAACAAACTACACTATTCTTACCAACAATATTATTAACCTCTGAGTCTTAGATCTTCAGAGATTAATGAAAACTCTATGTGAGTCTGTGTGTCTGTCTGTTAGTGACAGGCATAACTCCGGAACCACCGGACCGATTCACTTATAACTTGGTGTGCTGACACCTCGGTCATACCTCGGTCGAGTTTGAATATGGGCCCTGTGGGTCAAAAGACCCCCGAGATATAAGTGTCACAAGGTCACACGAAGACCAAGAGGTTGAATCCTGGGTTTTTACATACATCTCGTTTATTTCTAGGTTTATTATGAACACAACGTCCAACCGTTTTTATAATTGCACTGATGGCGTAGTGGTTTCCGTGGTCACCTCGCGACTGCCGCTGCACCGAGTGTTCTGGGTTCGAATCCCACACGGGACAACACTGTGTAATCCACAAATAATGGTTGTTACGAGTTCGGATGTTCTTTGTGTCTGTTGTTTGAATGTGTGTACAGTCCTCTGCGACACGGGATTTAATCTCTTGTTTTTTTTTTCTCTTAAAAAGATTACCTACTAGCAATTTGGGTTTCAAATGAATAGTATTCTTGTTAACCTTTCCAGCTAAGCTAGCATGCTTGTGTTAGGCGTGGGTTCACGTCAGTAGTGCAGCAGGTGGGATTTGAACCCGCGTCCTCTCAATCGCAAGTCTAATTTCTTATCCATAGGGCATACATTCGTCATTAAAAAAAATTGAGTTTGAACTCTTGGCAAGATATAAGATCTTTGTGGTCTAGCCTGCTCTTTTTCAAGAAGGACCTCTATTTCAGAGCGAGGAGTTGCGTATCCAGCTGGAGACGGAGCAACACTACTGCTTCGTTTACAAGAGCCAGGCCAACGACATGCGCCTCATGCTGGACGAGAACACGCGCGCTGCGCGCGACGCCGAGCAAGAGCGCGCCAGCCTGCTGCACCAGCTGCAGCTCGCCATCGCCAGGGCTGACTCCGAAGCCATCGCACGGTGAGTGCAGCTTATAGGCATTCTTCTCCTTGAAGTTACCTGTTCCCGTTTGGACAATTCGGTCCGGATTAAGGCCGATAAATGATGAAGAAAGAAAAATTTATTTTAAAATTTGATAAATTACTAAATTTATTTTCAATTTTGTTTAATCACCAGATGATTAGAAATCTTTAAGCCATGGATAGAAATTATTCTTAGGGGCCATGCTTACGCCGGATTCTCTCGTATTTTTTGACTATTTTTACCGTTACCATCATTATCATCTCAGCCGAAAGACGTCCACTACTGGACATAGGCCTCCGCCAAGGTTTTCCACACAAACCGGTCTTGGGCCACCCGAATCCAATTTCACTGACCGATGACCGACCGACAATAATATAACGACATATTTTTTGTATAAAAATGAAATAGTCAATAAAGACTCGAAAGGGTTCTAGAAAACGAATTCAGAATCCATCAAAAAGAAGATAGTTGCCTTCTGAATCTATATATGAACAAAATAACTATATTTACTATGATTAAACATCTACCTAATATCATGTCACACTGCAAAATATGACGTGTACTCGGTTTCTAAAGTATTCATAATGATAGTATAAGTATAGTTCAAGTCCCTGTTTCAAGTGCATTTCAATTGATGTATAAGCTATGCCAATGAAATGGTTTCATTCTTATCGCAAGTTTTGTAGGGTGCATACATTCATAGTTTTATCAGTGATTTGTTTCTAGAACATATTGCTTGATGCCATTCAAGCAGGTATACATATGTTAATAGTTTTTCCATATTATTGACGACAATGTGTAAAGAGGTATACGAATGGTTATTTGGGCAAAGGTACGTAAGTCCCGAGGATTTTAAACTAGTTAGTAGTTTAGTTCGTTGATTTTCAAATCTCCATAAACTAAATTTTTATTAACATCTTTGTAGTTTAAAAAAAGTAACATTTTTGCATTGCCATTGGTCATGTCAATTCGGCTACATTCGTGCATGCGTTTTGAGTTTTTTACCTAAAAACGCAAGTGTAATTTACGCCGTATAAATCAACTTTAATTATTAATTATTTAGGAACTTATAACGGATAAGTTCAGTTAATATTATTCTTATTTATTGCTGTACTTTCAAATTAACAAGACAATATTTAATTATTAAAAAGTATAATGACTGTAGAAAATATATAAAAAACGCCAAGATATATAAACATATGAATATAAAAATTACAAATGCATACAAATTGTCAAAACATAACATGCCAATCACCATTAACGGTGTTTTTAATTAGTGGTACGTGCACCCTTTAGGGAACCGCGAGGGTACTTGAACACGCGCTTGGAGTACACGCGAGCTTTTCCGACCAGGCGAATAAACATGTAAAATAAAAGCTAGATGAAACAGGTTAACTTATCGACGGACAGACATATTCAGTCAGCAACACAAGAATTTTAACATTAAACAAATTTGTAACAGTATTTTCTGATTGACAATTTACTTATTATTGTTTTAGGGTCAGCGCCAACGGACGGAGTGGCGGCGAAGAGACTAATTCAGTATCAATTTAAATTCAACTTTAAGTCCTTCAAAATACGACTGTATTTAGTACAACGAAATAAAATAATCGCGCTTTGAGTCGCTCACTGTCATTTTATTTCGTTGTACCAAATACAGTCGTATTTTGAAGAACTTTAGGTTGATTTTAAATTGTTACTGAATTAGTCTCTTCGCTGCCATTCCGTGATCTCTTATAGTAATGAATTGTGATTATATTAATTATCCTTAAACTGTTACTTCAAAGATGAGGAATTACCATTATTGAGTATGATAGACCACTTTAAAATCACGACAGTTTTTATCGACTTATGTTGCTGACTGTATATGTTAGTGTTAGGTATGTCATTATATTGATTGGCTCAACAAGTATGTCTTGCATCAAACTTCTAGTTAGCTCTGAAGTCGCTATAATGTGCGCAGTTTCATACCTCCTGTACTTTGGATTCACCCCGTACGCGTATATTGAAAAGCTACTTCAGTACGTCTCCGCTGAACTGAATTAGCATTTCCTAACGATAAACACGCGTAAATGCTGCTCCAATACGTCTGCTGCAGTACTGCAGTAGGATTTCTAAGTTAATACGCATTTAGATGTAGGTACTAGAAACCCTCGTAGTATTCGTCAAGCTCACGTGACGTATTGGCGTAGGATTTCTACTTGAATCACAAAATTGTCTTAGAATAGCTAACGTGATATGTCTCTCTATGCAGATATTGCTATTACACGCACACAGTATGTTATTGTGTATCTATCTATCTTCTATCTCGGTCTGCGCGCGCCGATCATCACTGCATTCATAACACGTGCGATTTATTTATGTCCGTAATTAGCGAGTGCAAAAAGATAACCTCAATTGTTGTAATGACAGGGGAATATCAGGAAGAAGGATGAAGTAATTTTGTTTGTTTGTGTAAATAAATTGTTTGTTTGTGTAAATAAATTGTTTCTGGCACTCGCCGGCTGCTGCTGCAGCACGCTCGCTACGCTCGCTCGGTTGGTGTGTTGTATGGTCGCAGTTCTAACCTAATCTAACCCACTTTTTTCTTTCCTGGTACCTTTTTAGTACTGTATTTGCTTTATTTGTCATGCTACATACTTAATTTATCTTTTAACCAGAAACTTATATAGTTAATTCTTAGACTTCCATTAGTATCAGTTTCACGTTGACGTTATAAAACTTGAAATCCTACTGCAGTACTTCACCCTCTGAACGTATTGAAGCAGCATTTACGCGTGTTTATCGTTAGGAAATGCTAATTCAGTTCAGCGGAGACGCACTGAAGTAGCTTTTCAATATACGCACCCCGTACGCCTGCTTTTTGCCATTGTGTAGCTACTTGAAGCAAATCCAAAGGGAGCTAAAAATTTGGCGGGTGAACCTCGCAAAACTGATGCAAGCACGCAAGCATGACCTCGTTCTTAAGATATACCAATAGAATATTAGGATCCGCTGATAACATATTTGTAGTCCTGGAGTGAGTACCGGTCAGCTAGTTGCAAACCGGTAGTGAGTAATCCTTTGGCAGGGGTTCCATAGCCTCCTGAGGAGGTTCTGTCTCTTGTAACGGTAGCACAGTGTATATATTTTTCTGCAAGGTCGCCGACGTGCATTTGACGCCCCTGAGGTTAAAGACACGCAGGCATTACCAATCATTTGTCATCAGCAGCACTGTATGCTCATACGTTATTTTACACGCATGTATAAAAACAAATGTTTTAATAGATTACTAACGGGTATGTTGTTCGGTTGCAGGTCGATAGCAGAGGAGACGGTGGGCGAGCTGGAGAAGGAGAAGACGATGAAGGAGTTGGAGATGCGCGACGCCCTGTCGCAGCACCGAGCAGAGATCGCCGCGCGCGACTCCCTTGTGCAGGGGCTTCGCGACCGCGACCACGAGAACCGCGCTACCATCGACCTGCAGCGGAAGGTACTGCTACTGTCTTACGCTGACTTTGACATACTACTCTCGATCAGTCACTACCGACCAGACACATACCTACGACATGCAGTATGTTGAGGATATCACGTCGTTGACGGTTCCCCAGTAGTTGCTGAGTTGTTGTCGATGTTCCAGAAATAATGCACTGCATACTTTTATGTTGGCCTCGATGGCGTAGTGGTTAGTGTAACCGACTGCCACGCCTGAGGTTGCGGGTTCGATTCCCGCACAAGTCAAACATTTGTTTGCATGAACATGGATGTTGTTTGTCTTGGTCTGGGTGTTTCTATGTATAATATGTATGTATTTAAAAATAAAAGTATATATGTATGTTTATCTATTGTCTGGTACCCATAGCACAAGCTCTGCTTAGTTTGGGCTAGATGGTGTTGTGTGTATGTGATAGAATATTATTATATTAGTTGTAATCTTAAGACTGCGCCGAGCGTAAGACGCGGTTGGACTGAATGGCTCGATATGCAAATCGGCGCGCGGCCGCCATAATAAAATTGTATGTAGGATTTGAAGTGCTTTTTTAATAAATATGTATCTTTATTGTCAACCAATAACTTATATTTAGGACGGACAAATTGTGATATAACTATTTATGTTTCGTTTAAGTTGTAAATTAGGATAATTTCTACTGTTATAATCTAAATAATCACTTAATACGAGCTTACGTTTTTGCATTTTTCGTGCAAATTTGCGTAATTTTGTAGGCGACAATATTAATTATTTAAAGTTTTTAACACTGAGTAATTGTAAACACATTAATTATTATGGTAAATGTATATTTTATATTTGTATTAAACAAAAAGTGTTGATTTTATCAACTTAACTGTGACCGCCTGTTTCGGCACATTCGCTCGGCGCAGTGTTAAGCAGCCTCTGCCTTTATCTATCTATACATTCACTCATACGTATTTAATTTATAGGAGGTTGACGAGCTACGGCGTAGCGGCACGGCGCTTGCAGAGCGCGTAGCAACGCTACAGCGTGTACAGGAGGAGGTGGACCGACTCAATAAGAAGGTTAATTCAGAGACCATGCTCAAGCAACAAGCGGTCAACAAGCTTGCCGAGATCATGAACAGGTAAGATTATAGCAAATTTACAAATATTTTATGAAACGAATCACAATAAATATCGTTGTGTCTTGGGAGGCTTGACAAACATTAAAAGCCTGTTAGACATTTTAGTAGCACCAATATCTTTTTCTTTTATTGCTTTCTTCGGTGACAGACGAGCCAGCGGCCCACCTGATAGTAAGTGAGAACCGTGGCTCATACACATGGCTGTGTTTTCTTAGCATTACAGAAGCAATGTCAAAAAAACACAACCAAGTCGCTGCCTACCGGAAGGAAAAGGGAAATGGAGCAAGATGGGGTTTGGGAAGGGAAAGGTGATTGGGCCTCCGGCGCTCTCACTCGCCGAACGAAACAACAGATACTGTTATTTTACGTCGATCTTCTGTGAGAGGGTGGGACTTCCCCGGTCGAGCCGGCCCATTCATGCTGTAACCACTGCGGCCCTACCACTCAAATCGCATATAACTTAATGTTTGGCTTTGATATAGTGATCTTTGGTTAGCAAACAAAAGATTAATTATCTCCAAATCATTAATTTCAATATTTCTATTCGCTAATAATGTAATTACATTCATCCGATTATTACATAGATATTTATACACATGTGAGTGCTATCTCGGTATTAAAATCAGTAAAATATCGCTATTATCTCTGCGCCAAGCAGTCTCACTGATAACTGATAACATATGCTTGCGATATAGAGCGAAATTTATCAAAAAGTCCATCTTATTTTAGTCATGATTTCTTATATTATTATGTCCAGATTTTTATCAAACTTATATGACTTAAGATATATTATGACTGATTGGTCTAATAGCATGGGGGGAGACAACACAATGGTTTTGTGCCAAATTAATTGTTTGTATTTTAGGGTATAATTATATAGTTACGCAAGTAATTTAAACTTTTTACTAAGATTTTCTTATACGTAGCAAAAAGAAGACTGGGTTGACGTATATAAATAGATGTATAATATCGCTTTGGGTGAATCCTGTAAAGATATTTGTATGTCTGTAAAGAAACAACTAAAAAGAAAAAAAGAAAAATGTCTATGTAGATGACGTTTTTGGAATTACTTTGCCCAAAATCGTGTTACGATTACGTAAAAGTATAGCACTATGCTTTGACAAATGGCTGAAATACTTGTTCGGGGGTGAGCATGTAAAGCTGCCGAACTCGACTGTTAGTGAAATCAACATTAATATTAAAATAGCCTGATGTTCAATCAGAATAATCGTTATAATTTGTCGGTATATATCTATGCAAGGCTTTAGTTTAGTTACTTAAAAAAGGAAGTCACTAAAACGGTGACCAAAGTTTTAACTCATTCAATGCGGCGGACGCCGATCGGCGTCTTATTTTTTCATACTCAGATTCGGAGGACGCCGATCGGCGTCATGTATAGTTGTTTTATATTTTACCCAAATTTAAAGATATTATATTAATAAAACAACAAATGTGTTTGGAATTTACTAATGAAATGCCTGATATGATTAGTTTTTAGTTATTGTGGTTTTTTTTATTTCATCAAGTGCGGCTGACGCCGATCGGCGTTTACGTTAAATATGAGCCGATTCTGGCTAGTGAAAGCAAAATTTGTTGCCGCATTGAATGGGTTAAATAATGGTACCCATAGAATTCCTTGAGTTGTAATAGTAGTAAGGATACCCATTTCTGTATCTATACTATTACTAAGTTCGTTTTTACAAACGTAGCGAACTGCGGATTTATAAATATCTAAATAAATAATTTTCTGACATATGTACGTTTGTAATTGACAGAAAAGACATGAACCCCGCTACAACGAAGAACAAGAGTAAGTCAGTGCGCAAGGATAAGGACTATCGCAAGCTGCAGCAGGAGCTGACCCGCGAGAAGGAGAAGTTCGACCAGCACATCTCCAAACTGCAGCGCGACCTGCAGGAGTGCCAGCAACAACTGCTTGACGAGCAGTCCACCAGGATGCGTCTCGCCATGGAGGTTCATATTCTTCTTATACTGCACTAATAATTATTTATTTAATTATATAATCATCACCTACAACTATTATTACAGACAAACCCAATGCAATAGTGAAGCAAACCTAATAATAACAACTTATTTTCTTAAACTTACTTTACATACTAGCTTTTGCACGCGGCTCCGCCCGCGTGGTACCTACATCAATAAAAAGTAGCCTATGTCCTTCCCCAGGTTTTAAACTATATCTGTACCAAATTTCACCTAAACCGGTTAAGTGGTTTAGCCGTGAAAAGGTAACAGACAGACAGATAGACAGACAGAGTTACTTTCGAATTTATAATATTAAGTAAGGATAATGTTATCCTTATGAATTCACTCAGCGTACAAGCAAAAAAGTCCATCTCCTCTGCTACAAGGTTAAGAGTGCGTAGCGCTCGCGTTAGGGGCGCCCCATTCAACAGATTAGTGCGCCACGAGTACAGTCAGCAGCTGAGGCCGACGTCGCATCTATCCGGCACTCTCTAATAATAAATAAATAAATAAATAAAATAAAATAAAATCTCTTTATTTCAGACATTTTTAGGCCCATAATATTGTTAGTAGTACAACTTGAAAAACTATGTTAGTTAAATATATAAATTAATTTAATTTAAGTATTTACCACTCTCTGGGGCCCCGGGCACACGCACTTGTGCTTGAACCCAGTGCCACAGAAGGAGGCTGTCCAGCTTGTGGCTAAGCACGTTCAGGATGGTGTTGGCGCTCCCACGCGTACGGAACATCAGCTCAGCGATGCGGCGTCGCAGCACAGTGTGAAAGCCATCTGTGTGCGCGTGCGCAAACATCGCAGACGCACTACAGCAGCGCGGGAGCCCCACCAGCACCCTGAACGCGTTATTATATTGTATTCGGAGAGCGTTGATGGCCTGCTGCGTGTAGTTGACCCACAGATTGCAGGTGTAGAGAGTTTGGCAGAATGCTTTAAACAAAGTGATTTTCACCTCAAACCTACACCTCGCAAATCTGCGTGCCAACATGTTACAGCGGACCGCCATCGCCCTCCTCTCCCTTTCTATATCTCCATCATCTTTTAAATCCTCATTGACCACATGGCCGAGGTATTTAAATTCACTCACTCTTCGAAGAGCAACAGCATTAAGCAGCACAGGTGCCACATCCCCCAGTTTACGACCCCTGGCTTGAAATACCAGGAGCTCGCTCTTCTGAACATTGTACAGGAGACCGTGTACCCTCGCATACTCCTCACATACGCCTAACAGCTTTCTGAGCGCGGCTATTGATGGGCTGAGCAACACCATATCATCTGCATAACTAATACTGTTGATACAGTGACCATCAATCGAGCATCCTACTCCGGTGTCGCTCAGCTCAACAATCAGCCCGTTCACGTACAAGTTGAAGAGCGAAGGAGATGTTAACCCCCCCTGCCTCACTCCACACTCCCACCCGTACTCGTCAGAAAGTTCACCAAACCATTTGACCCGGTTAGTCTGATGGTCGTACCAATATTTAAAATATTAATTAACTCGCCCTGTACACTTCAATTTACGCCAGAGAATATCATACCTAACCAGGTCAAAAGCCCTGGAGAGATCAAGAAAGGCTGCATACACAAGCGTGCTCCTATCTGTGTAATACCTGACAGTCTGCTTGAGAGACATAACCGCACATTCTGTCGAAAGTCCTGGTCTAAAATCGAACTGTGCGTCGTTTAAATTTAAATACACTAACTCTAATATGTTGGCGTTATGTATCTTGCCTCTAATTAATTTAAATAAATATGAGACAAGTGCGAAATCACGCCTAACTCTTAGCTCGTTGTATCCATATATAGAATAAGGGCAACGCTAACTAGAATCTGGGTGCCTGGATCAAAGACTGGAAGACGCATGGGGTGCGAGGCCTCAATGTCCGGTGCAGTTTGTGACTGTGATTGTTAGGACATGTTAGGATCCCATTGTTTCAGAGTTTAGGATACGTTTTCTATTTGTACAGCCGTTATAGATTAGCAGGGAACTTAGACAACTCACTTGTTTTCTGAAGTATTAAGACTGCGCCGACCGTAAGAGAGATAATAACACAGCTCGTGCGGCGCATATTCAAATCGGCGCGCGGCCGCCATAGTAAAATTTTATGGCGGATTGGAAGTGCTTTTTTGATAAATACGTATCTTTATTGTCAACCAATAACTTAAATTTTTAGGACGGACAAATTGTAATATAACTATTTATGTTTCGTTTAAGCTGTAAAATAGGATAGATTTCTACTGTTTTACGTTTTTGCATTTTTCGTACAAATTTACGTAATTGTAAGCAAAATATTAATTATTTTATGTTTTTTACACGGCGTAATTGTCAACACGTTCATTGTTATAGTAAATGTATATTTTATATTTGTATTAAATAAAAAGTGTTGATTTTATTCACTTAACTGTGACCGCCTGTTTTGGCACATTTCGCTCGACGCAGTCTTAACAAAAATATAGAACTTTTTGTTCAATACCGATTTACTTGAGAGCAATAACAAAACACAATGTATCACACTTGGTGCATATCATCAGATATAATATATAGACCAAAATGTAAATGTAGTTGACGGTAAAAGTCTAGCAAAAGCAACGCTTGTATAAGGATAGTCTGGCTGGATACGTGTATAGATTGTACAGAAATTCAATATGTTTGAGTTATAACTAATTTCGCAAGAAATAGTTTACAGTTTGCTAAACTGGTGTCCAACCTTTACTAGAGTAACGAGTCCTAACGCCGCGTTCACATTAGGTCGGACCGACAGTTTAACAGGTTCAGGTACACAATTTTGATCGGGTCCGACGTAATATTGGCATACTGCTTTGTGTGGCGCCGCGCCGTTCACACTTGTCGGATCGGAGCGGCGAAACCATCCGCCCGACACCCACCCACCCGCGCCTTCCCCGCTACTCTGTCAGTAAACAATAACAAAGGACATCACCCGTCGTCGTCGTCGTCCATTGTACGCAAAACTGCTTTATGACGAGTCGGGCCGCGGTAAATCGACAGTAACGACAGCTGTAGTGTTCACATTTGGTCGGATCGGCAGATTCAAGTGTGAACATTAGACCCGTTAAGCCGACTACCGTAAAAGTGTCGGTCCGACTTGATGTGAACGCGGCGTTAGACAGATTGGGATACGCGGTCAGAACTATTGGCGGATAATAATCTCTTCTTATTTGTTTATAGGTCGACAGCAAGGACGTAGAAATCGAACAGCTGAAAGAGAAGCTGGCGGCGTTAACGAGCGAGACGGCGTCGCAGTCCTCCGCCGATGCCGAGGACGGCGAGACGGAACAGACTCTCGAAGGATGGCTCTCTATACCCTTCAAACAGAACATTCGCCGACACGGCTGGAAGAAACAGTACGTCGTCGTGTCTTCCAAGAAGATCATCTTCTACAACACAGAGAACGATAAGCAGAATACCACGGACCCAGTCATGATATTAGATTTGAGGTGAGCATATGTTTTATTAGTATGTTTAGTGTTCAACAACGAATACACCTTAATTATGGATACTAAGAAAAAGGTTTTGAAGTTCTAAAACTTTGGACAACATTTTTGGAAGTGTAAGGTGTTTTTTGTATTGTGAGTTTATTCGGTGTAGGTCAAAGTTGATAATGTCTTACTTAGTTTTATCTTCGCATCACGCATCACGATAAGACAGTAAATAGATTTTGGCAAATTTTATTTATTTTATTATACAAGTATGTAGGGCAAAGAGGGTAAAAAATGTTGTGTTTACTTAAAGTATACACAACTTTTTTGCAAAAACTGTTCTTACTTGTATGATTGGGAGGCTAAAAACGCGTTTCTTAATAGTTTCTTCATAGTTTTCTGTGTTTAATTTCTTTATGATCTAGAAGGATAATTTTACTAAAATATTAGTCACCTGACACCGAGTATCTGGGCATCACTGAAGAGCTCAGTAGTTGGGTATCGGAAAGGCTTTGATAACTTCGTTGTCAGAACTGCACACTGAGCCCTTTTAAGAATCAAGAATCATGTGGGAGGTTGCAAAACCACCCCAAACCATCTTGCAGTACTGTAAAATCGACTGACCTAATATTGTCTTCAACAAGCTTGTTGGAGCCACGTCGCGTAATTGTTTCATGACATGAATGAGCTTTCTGATTCTAGCAGACGTGGCCAAAACATGCTCCTTGAAAGCAAGCTTCTCGTTTATAATAAAAATATAATCTTAACATTCCGTTATTTTGTGATTACGTAAGAACTATCAAAACTTCCTGGCACCCCATTGTAAGTAAAAAATAAGATATGGTGGATTCCTCTCTCCCCTTAAATCGTCTTACGTAATAAACGAATGGCACCTAAGCTTGATTCTGGCAACCTTAATAGGGACGAAAGTACCTACGTAATTACAAGACTTTCTTCTTCTCCCTAGCCTTTATTAATCCCAAGTCACTTGGGGTCGGCTTTCTAGTCTAACCGGATTTGACTGGATATCAGTTATTACACGGAGCGACTGCCATCTAACCTCCGCAACCCTAAGGCTAGCCCAGTGTCAGGATATTAGAGGGCACTGACTTCCCAATAACGACTGCCACAGATGTTCATGGCAGCCGGGACCGACGGCTTAACGTGCTCTCCGAGGCACGGAGCAGGCGATAATTGTAACGCACAAAATTTATATAACTTCCGAAAGTCAGAGGTACGCGACGTGGGTTCGAACCCGAGACCCTCTGCATTGCAGTCTGTTGGTCTCCCCACTGAGCTATCGCTGCTGTACGTAATTACAAGATATTTTATTTTATTTATTCTAATGACAGCGCGTTTGTTATTGCAATTTATTAATGTTTAAAATAAGACTACAACCGTAGTCAATTATAAGACTCGGCCCGGCGGACTCGAGCTCTAGGCGGCGTGGCAAGTAGACAGACACGCGGCGCGCGGTCGGTGACCACTCTGGCGCAAGGCTCGCGCGTGCGCCGCGCGCCGGCGCGGGCGGTGCGTTGTATTGCTAGCAATCCATTGCGTACCGCGTAATAATGTTAATCAATATAAAACCATAATTTTGCGTTTTTATGATTACAAGAAGTTTGCGTCGTAGAAGTACCTATAGAAAGACGTGTTTCTAAAGTTTTCGATACACCGCCGTCTTTTATATCCAATGTAATTCCAGTTACATATAATTTCGTCTTTTACCAGATACTTCTTTCTATAGTGGTATAAAAATGTTGGTATAATGGTCGTGCACGTTACTCTGCAGCAAGGTGTTCCACGTGCGCTCGGTGACGCAGGGCGACGTGATCCGCGCGGACGCCAAGGACATCCCGCGCATCTTCCAGCTGCTGTACGCGGGCGAGGGCGAGGCGCGCCGCCCCGGCGACTCCCAGGACGCGCCGCCCGACGCGCCCGACCACGCCGGTCAGTGTACTAGTGACACACACATACTTATAGCTATTAATTAGGACGTGATCCGGCTCCAGGATTCCAGCTGCTGTACGCGGGCGAGGTTCGATTCCGGAGTCAAGAAAAAGTGCTATTTAGGTTTTGTCAAAAAAATATTGTCAACAAAGAACCTGGCACCGCGTCCGATAAACGCCAAAAGGCTCTACCTCTACTACCAGTGATTTAAAGCCATCGCTCAGAATACATTTACCTGCACTTCAAGATTCTATATGCAGAGATGTAATTATTTAACAAGATAACACTAATTAATGATAAAGTAACATTTAACAAAGGACAGGACATACACCTTGTAAAATACTATACATACATACATAAATTCACGCCTGTTTCCCAGAACGGTAGGCAGAGACTACAGATTTCCATTTGCTACGATCCTGACACACTTCTCTGGCTTCATTCACTTTCATCACATTCCTCATACACGCTCGTCGGTTCAAGGAGCTCTTAACCTGGCCTTTGTTCAGAACGCCTCCGATCTGATCGAGAAACGTTCGCCTAGGTTTTCCTCTTGCGACTGTTCCATTCACACTAGCCTTATAAACTTTCTTAGTCAGTCTTTCCTCGTCCATTCTTTCTACATGTTGTCCAAACCAGCTTAACATACCCTTTTCTATTCTTGTCACTATGTCCACTTTCATGCCGCATCTCTCTCTAATCACACTATTCCTTATTCTATCTTTCAGAGTCACACTACATATGCTTCTTAACGCTCTCATTTCAACAGCATGTATTCTGCTCTCATGCTTCTTTTGCCATACCCAACTTTCACTTCCATACTTAAGTGTGGGCACTAATAGTCCTCTAAAATACTATACTTGAACCGAATCTAATATTGATTACAATCAAATATTTCACGCTACCAAAAAAGCCGTCTAAAACTTACCCAGGGATGTCACAACTAACCTATGTATGTTTTGTTCCATAGCCATGGATGTGATGCCATGTGAGTGCCAAGTATCAGCGAACAGACTCTAAAGTGAGTACTCAGCACTGCACCGCTTAACCTTATGGTTTGACATGTACAGGCAACACGGTGCAGCATAAGGGTCACGACCTGGTGAGCATCACGTACCACATCCCCACGGCGTGCGAGGTGTGCACGCGCCCGCTGTGGCACATGTTCCGGCCGCCGCAGGCCTACGAGTGTCGGCGTGAGTATACTTTATATGTAACCCTCTTACCCTTTATTTTGTACCCCACCTGATAGTATGTGATGCGCCTGATGCGACACGCTCAGCGTAGCAGAAACGAACTTACTCAAATTTTCCCCCTTGTCGCGCTCTATATGACTAACTAGATGTGCCCGCGGTTTCACCCGCGTTTATCATTACTGCGCCGCCTCCGTGGGTCGTAGCGTGATGTTATATAGCCTATAGCCTTCCTCGATAAATGAGCTATCAAACACTAAAAGAATTTTTCAATTCGGATCAGTAGTTCCTGAGATTAGCGCGTTCAAACAAAAAAACAAACTCTTCAGCTTTGTAATATTAGTATAGATAAGGCTTTTCAAAGAGTTAAGTTTGGAATGGTCGATGCATTCGATTGTTTGTGAATTGGCCGAGCGACAGTAAAAAAAACGTTGGTATAAAAATATTGCCGCGCATCATAATAAGGACGATAACTGCCTAAAGAATTTAAATTGACATTGAAATAGAAGTATTATCGGATTGGTTTACCATGAAGCCGATCGTTCGATTTGCAAAAGTAAACTGTATATATTTTGCTAGATTAGTTTAGACTGACATGTAGATTAGCCGTAGGCTATATGACCACATCTTTCTGTCATATGATGTACTATCGGCTCCAGCGACGGATGACCATTTCAGAAAAATTTTCGCTTGCACATGTTGACCAGTTGAGTTTGTATCGCCTTAGAATCAGTAAACAAATGTAAAGTGTAAAAAACTCAAACAAAGAAAGGGGCGTGTCACGGGTACGGGTACCAAGTGTTGGCCTGCTATGCGATTTTAACCTTAGGAGTGGTCATCCGTCGCTGGAGTCGATAGTACATCTAATCCTCCTAGTAACATTTTATTTGTCGGATCACTTTGGTAGCACCAGTAGCATTTTTGGGTGTACTGCACATTTAAACGAAGGTGGCATGTTTAGTAAAATAATTATTATACTTGGTTATATTACGTTTTATGCAAGGTGGCGGTTTGTCCCCCAATCCTAACTAATATTATAAAATCGAAAATGAGTTTGTTTGTTTGTTACCTTTTCACGCTTAAACCACTGAACCGATCATCCTGAAATTTTGCATATACGTTGTCAGTTGTACAGAAACGAACATAGGCTACCTTGCATACCGAAAAAATTACTGTTCCCGAGGAAAACAACAAAAACGTTCTTATGATAATAGCTGGCGCCACGTTTCTTTCGAATCATGATTGAATTATATTATTACAAGCAGAGTACAACCCGAATTGATTGTCACATTCTAAATTAACGCGAGCGAAGCCGCGGGCAAAAGCTAGTATGATATATTTTATATTATTTTATAATTATTTATCATACTCAGTGATAGTGATCTTGCACTAAAGGAGAAATAAAAACTTAATTATGTACTTCTAATATTTTGAACAATAAAGATTATTATTATTATTATTATAACCTAGACTGTTTGAACTTTAAACTATTAGAAGTTGAACGCTGCGAATCGTGCGAGAGAGTGCGTTATATTTTGTTTACGCTCTATCCTTACCATTACATCGACACCCCTATGCACTCTCTGGCACCGACAATTCTCTATTTTGTATGTAGCGTAGTTATGCGTATATACGGTGTCTAACTTGATGTGTAGGCGTGTGTACCTGTGATAAGATTCTTCTCAACCAATCCCAATTATGACAGGCTGATAAATAAGTTGTAAGTTTTTTATTTTTATTATACAACTAAGATGGCAAACAAGCATAATATGGCCCACCTGATGATAAGTGGTCACCGTAGCCTATAAACGCATGCAACACCAGGTGCATCACTTGTGCGTTGCCGACCCTTTAGAAAAGGATGTTGGACGGAGAAGGAGTGGGAAGGGGGAAGGGGGTTGATTGGGCCTCCGACACTCACTCACCGAACGAAACACAACAGTAGGAATACTGCTATTTCACGTCGATGTTCTGTGAAAGGGTAGTCCTTCCCCTGTCGAGCCGGGCCATTCATGCTGAAATCAGCGAGGCTCTACTACTTCAGTTGACGATACGCTGTACATTTAACCGCTCGTACTGTCATATTCCTATACAAATGTGGCTAAAAGTAAAATTACCTGAACAGCATACGTTATGATATATATATTTACACGGGCCTGGGCCATTTTTTGTAGCTTAACAAAAATACCTACCTTTTGTTCGATGAGTTTCCACATAATCCCAACAATATTCATTTTATGTCAATACTTTTGATAGAGTTACGCCGAATTCTAGTTATGTCAATAACAATACAAAACGGTCAAATATAGCTATTATTTGATCCTTAAGGGAAAAATAATATGGCTAAAACTAATTGAATAATATGTCCATTTACTATGTTAAAGTGATCACTACAATAGTAATAATTATACTATCTACGTGCCATTTTATTCTTTAATTTTAATGTGTATACTTATTGTGAAAATAAGCGGGAAACCAATCGAAAACATTTAAAAAAATGAACATGTTCCAAATTCAAATAGTGACAAAAGTGTATGTTTTTAGTTAATTTTTTATTAATGTTTTTTTTTATAACAATATTATTTATGGCCAGTCTTTTAATCACGGAAATAAAATCTGCGTTACCTTATTTTACGGTATAGTGGACATAGCATTAGGTTGATATGGTTATGTTATGGTGGCAGGGTGCCGTATGAAGATCCACGCAGAGCACGTGTCGGAGGGCGAGGGCGTGGCGGCCTGCAAGCTGCACGCCGACCGCGCGCGGGAACTGTTACTGCTGGCGCCCGCGCCCGGCGACCAGCGCCGCTGGGTCGCGAGGCTCGCGCGGCGCGTGCAGCGCTACGGGTACCGCGCCGCGCACCACACCAACCACGACCACACCAAGCTGTCGCCCAGGTACTACTGACCAGCGCCGCTGGGTCACGAGACCAACACTTACCACGCCTATACCCAGCTGTTGGACAATTCTAGAGAGCAGCATAGGAATGAAGAAAATATTTAAACTTGTAATATAATTTTTTTATTAACCATCAGATTTTTTAATCAAATATCTACGTAATATTCTAAATACGATATATTATATCTAAAATTATCGTACATTTCGCGCAATTTAACTTTTGAGCGAGGCCTTTTAATCGGCCGAATGTGCTTGTCTGCTTGCCATCAATTTGCTTATCTGATTTATACAACGACTTCGTTAGCTATCGCTTGGAGGTCATGCAGATATCTAAAGGGTTGACGTTTGCAGGGACTCGATGCGGTCGAACCTGAAATCGGCGTACATGAACGCGTCGCAACGCAGCTCGACGTTGCCGGCCAACGCGTCGCTGCCGCGACAGTGAGCCACGCGACACCCCGCACGCGACACGCGACACGCGACACGCGACACGCGACACGCGACACGCCCTCTACTCATTCTGCCCATTTCATCACCGCGAACGATGAGAGTTTATTGTTGACTCAATTTTTGTATTCGCCTGCTTTACTTTTCATAAGGTTAATCGTGAGTTGCTTCGTTCACCGCGCATTGTTTTGGACTAACATTATTTTGGATCGTTTTTATTCTATGGGACCTAGAATATAATTTGTTGATTTTGGAAACTAATCGAGTTGATAGTAACGTTCTGTCGAGCGCGATACTTTCGAGGAAGTACCCCGGCTCTCTTGTTAGGGAACATTGTTATCGTGTTATCTTAACGCGCGAGTCGCGTCGTGTTGTGTCGTGTACTATGACGTTACGCGGCTCGCCCGTTAGCATTTGATCTGGCATTTGACAATATTTACGATATGAATGTTACCGAGTTTGTCTACCCAAATTTCAATCAAATTTTGTAATAAATAAATTAACTAGTCTTAAATAAGTTTAAGTATTTTTGTCCAAAATTTTTATAAGATTTCGGCATGATTGCTGTGATAGTTATTACAATTATTAATATTTTGTACTTATCAAAATTTTACCGACGCGGAGTAGTTTTTTCTTCGAATTATGTAATTTAGGAAGTCATGACGAAATCTCAGAGACGCACCTGTGTCGTGGTGCTAACGCGCAAGTATAGCGCGTGTAATGACATTAGCTCTATAAGCATGTGCTGTCTAGTATATGTAGAAGTACCTTTATATTAGCTCGGGTCAATGCACTTGATTCGTGTAAATATTACTAACGTTGATATTATTATTGATTTTGTATTTTAGTTTATTACGAATTCGGGTGTGAATATAGTTTATATTACGACCACATGATCATTATGTATTCAAACTCGGGTGGTGTTACACGCTTATAAAGCTTTCGTCATGTTCAATGAAATAACTACAATAACTGACCATTCATTTGCCAGCGCTCATTACTCCACAAATCATTGAGTTATACGATATGAACTGGTTATCTTTCAATAATATTTTTGTAAAACATATTGAACCAGTAGAGCATTTTTATTTTATTATTACATTCGTTACATTTTTATGTGAACAGCGCATTTCTTAATGCTATCAGTACGTTGCATACAGATAGCGCAGGGTTCAACGAACTCTTGCAATTGAATTTACGTTGATGTAGAATGAATATATATGAAATTATAATATGAGTAGTTTAGTTTCAAAATCCTCTAAAATACTTTTCACAAAATAATGGTAAATCACAAAAAAAAACATTTAAGACATAGTTTAAATGGACTATTTTAGCAGTGTTTGCAACAAACTGCTACTTTTGTGAGCTGATTTAATAGAATTTTAGTGAGTTTTATTGAAAACTATCAGTGCAATGTGATAGAAGCAACGAAGGAGCTTCATATTATATCGGAACATTATTTTTGTTCTGATATCGTTTTGGCGGGTTTTGAAACTATACTCCTCAAATAATAAGTTAGGCAGTTTGGTCGAGCACACGTCATATACGCAATGCACTTTACAAGTATTTTAAATGCAAATTACGAATTGATCGTATCAGGAATTGACCTAACATTTTATACGTTGTTAAAGATTGTAGTTAAAGATATATCATGTTAAATGAAATGTAGCTAATTATACTGATTCAGGGACCGTTGCTGTTAGATTAAGTACACAATAAGACAGTTGACGCTTAGTTGCAAATTAACGAAGGAACCGTGCCATACGTGTTTTTGTTTGTAGTGAATCGTCACAGATATTTGCTCAAATGAAATAGTTCTTGTAACAAAATTCCGCGACGTTACTTAATTATGTAAGACTCTGAACGGGCTTCCTTGAATCGAGATCGATTTGTTGTTGACTGTCGTGTCAGCGAGACACGTGTGAGCTTGTTATACAAACATTACCTACGTGTTGCAATCGACTCTCTCAATGCTAATACTTCTCTGCTTATTGCAACATCAATCATATTTCTAGTTAAGTTTCTTTTGCTATATTTAGCTAAGAAATGTAACATGGAAGCAATAATTAACAGTGTCTTAGAAATAAAATATTAATTTTTGAATGGCTCGTACAAGTGCCAAACTTTATCTATCGAAACAGGTCGGCTATACGCAGCCTCTTATTTAACTTTTATACACCTTATACATCTCTAGGCCTACAGTATAGAAACTATGTATCGTATAAGAAATTATTATTATAACACCAAATTTTAATGGGCCTTGTATAACTTATTAATAATAACTTATAAAATATATTATCCTGTTTAGTTGTGAGTATAAAGTACAAAAGTAGTCGGGAGCGTTCACAACAATACTTCGTTGACGTTTATATCGGATAAACTAGTTTCTTGAACCCGTCGAGGCCATTGTGCTCGGGCGAGAGCACCGCTCAAGTGTTCTAGCCTCGGCCAACATACTATTTAATGTTGCAAACAAAAACTTATCATTGCAAAGATTGGTATCAGTTTTAGTGAATGAAGTGGGTTCGGTGACCACGGGCTCTGCACGGGACCGCGCGATCCGTGACGTGTTTGTAGAGGGAGGGGCGGCCGAGGGTGTTCTGTGTGAAGGCTTTGGATAGCTGTGATAAATAGACGTGTTTATGTTATAGTCCAGCCGAGCTCTGGCGAGTGCCGGCACACTCTCGGGCGCGAACCAAACGTCTTTATAATACAGGGGATAAAAAAAGACATTTTTGCAATAATCGTATATTTTATTTAATTTAATTGAGGTTGTATTTATTGTATCGTACGCAATTGAGTGAGCGCAGCGTCCGAGAGTGCGTCGACAGCCGAGGTGGTGCTAGAAGGAACAGGCCTCCGACGCGGACGCATGGTTGATTCTATTAATTCTTGTTAAATATTATAAAGCGCCCTGTTTAATATTGCTCTACACACTGTTTACATTCCTGCAACGAAAACTATGTTGAGTTTTGTTTTCATTAGGTTTATATTGACTCAAGTTCGCTGTTCTGTCGCATATTCAGTTATCGCTTGTTTTATTTCTCTAGGTGTAAGTTCGGAACAATCTCTTCACTCATGTTAACATGCCAATTTTAAATTTACGTACTTAAAGTTTAAAAAAATTGCAATTTCGTCGTAGTGTTATTATACATACGCTTATTTTGAGATGCATTTTATTTTGTATTACGGCAGCTTTTATGCATTATATTGTTCGTCTATTTCATTCCATATTGTTTCATGAGATGTTGTTTTTATATTTCATGTGTTCGGTTTTATTATTACCAAAGAAATTTCAAAAATAATAAAAAAATATGCTGTTTATTTTGGAAGCTAATAATAGCCGCGTTTTCGTTCCATGTCTCGTCATTAATATTAATTCCATGTAATAATAATATTGTTATTTACTATGCATAATTCTGGTAACCTGATTTTACTATTTAATCGACATTTTTGGGGAGTATTTTTCTAGACAATCGTAGTTCTTGTAAAACGATACGATTACAGAAATACTCCCAAATTGTCTTATATTACAATAACTGCTATACTTAATGTAAAATCATTATGTAAATTATTTATTATCGAATTAAACTTTTTATTGTAACGTTTTATTTATCTACTAAAATTGTAAGTTCCTAACTAGCTTTTCATATTTTGTAAAGATGTTTTTTCAAGTAGCTTTTCGCTGATAGTGGACATTTCATATAACCCATCATATATTTTATAATATTATTATGATATTGAATATATTATTTGGAATATGGCTTGAAACATTGCCTGTTAGTGGTAGTATCCGGCGCGTCAGGCGCCACGAGTCACGCCACACGTGGCCCGTCATGCCCGTGAACGCGGTGTTCGTGACACGCAATACTAATGAAACGTGCCTTAGCTACGGCTCATCCCCATATCACGTAGGCTTATTATTATATGATATCTGTCATTATTTTAGTGTAAATACGTTTTCGATTCAACCGATATTTTATGGATTTTGAAACATTTGTAAATTGTAAAGATTATTAATTTTAAGATAAAATTAATGCCCAATAGTTAATAAACACTATTTTTAAAATAAAAATAACATAATTAAAATATATTGTTTTATTTATTATTAAACTTAACAATTTTTGTTTTAATATTAACATTTTTCCTTTAACAATGGGATTATAATAATCTTAACGATAATTAATTTTATTATACATATAAAATATATTTTATACGTTAATTAAAAATAAAATTAAATGCTTAATTTTTGTGAGTATAATACTTTATAGACATTGGTGCTGAATATAATACTTGTTCGTGATAATATGCTATTCAATTGCTCTTAACAAATATGCTATGAATATTATCAAAAATATGTTTGTGCCTCAATGTTGCAAAACTAAACTCTAATTAATTATAATAACATTGTGTGCATTATAATTATTTTTCCTTAAGGGTCAATTATCACTGAAAGAGCAGCGGCGCGCAGTGGCCGTTAGAGCAAGTGACTGAGCGCGGCGCCGCAAGGGGCAGTGCGGCGCCGCGAGAGGCAGCGCAGAGTTGTGCATATGACGGCATTTTCTGAATCGCGGTGTTATGATTCTCCGTCGTAGTATGTAAATAAATTTTACTAAAAAGAAATTAACCGCCTCCATAAATGTTGAAATAATGTCGGAATAAATTTGGAAGTCGGTGGCAAATAAAAAAACAAGACACCACACCGATTTCCGAATTTATTCCGACATGAAAGAGTCGCGCGCGCCGCCGCCGCGAGTCTGTTAGCCGCGCGGTCGGCCGCACGGCGCCTCTTGTGACTAGTCGCTAGAAGGCTCGTGCAGCCTCGCGGCGCCGCGCTACCCCTCCTTTGCCTGCAAATAACTATGAACTTTTTAATCACGTAGATAAGATTCAAAATGTTTTTTAATATTTTGCCTCAAAAAGGCGCTGCCGGCCGCTGCTCTTTCAGTGGGAATTGACCCTTATATAACTCTGATATTGTTACCCTATGTAAAATATAAAGTATTCTTGTAACATTTAGAATTTCATGAGAAAGATACGAATATAAGAACATCGTGTATCTATAGGTATCGATGACAAAATTGCAAAAGATCTTCTATTTGCTTTACTTCGGCTTCACACATAAATTATATGGAATGTGTATTTGAGTAATTTGATTATTCATCAAGTGGAGCAATCTAACTCTTCATACGATATTATGTCAAGGACCTCTTGTTGAAGTTATGAGTGAGGAATAACCACTTTTTACCGGTTACTATGTTATCCTATTTTTTGTTGATATTATGTTTAGCAATACAGCTCCTGTATTAAAATGCTAAATCAATCGATTTCTGTATTCCAAAAATGATTTAGTTTAGTTACGGTCAGTAATTAGGTCTAAGCAATACGGTTTGTAATAAAAACTTCTTAGAAATCAAATTAGCAATGATTAGCTGTTGGCTGGAAAGGTTATTATAATCGGAACCCTCAGCGGATTGACATAGATTTGAAAATCAAAAAGCGTTACCCGACAGGAATCGCTCTATGCGGTGAGTAAATATTAAATGCTTTTGAGCCACTCTGTTATATTTTATTAATGTTTTTTTGGAATTTAGGCGGCATTATTCTTCTTTGTATGTTCATTTCAGAATAAGCCAACGGTCTTCTTGAGGTCCTTTTGTTTCCATCCGGGCAGTGTGCGGAACTCGTTGTACGGCATGCTGAACGTGGACACGAAGTCATCATGCGTCAAGTACAACTGTGAACAACATATAACTGACGTTAATAAAATAAGGGAAAAGAAATATGATTATCTGATTGCCAATTGAAGTGGATGGAATGATGGTGCGAAGCCGTTCGAGGCTAGCGTTAAATCGACAATCCGAAATAATCTGGATCGTTTGGATCCTACCGATGGACAGGTGAAGGCGAATGCAGTTGGTATCTCATTTCCATTGACAGGTTACGATCAGGATACCAGTATATAAGACGACTGGGTTTAATATTTTCGGGAATTTCAATGATAACGTAGAAACTTTTGCAACATAAGTGGCGTAAAAAACAAAATATAATTTTCTTTTACCAAGTTTTAGTTATGCTAACCAGACAATCCTTTCAGTATAACTTTTCATTCACCTACTTCAGTAACGCAACATAAGGCATCCATAAAAATGTGGTACACACTGGTAATTCTCAGTTATCAGGGTGCCTAGTGCGAGTTGTTTTTAAGATAACGCGATCGAAACGTTCACCGGGTGTTCCTACGTCTCATCGGGCGCGCGCGCCGGCGGCCGGGAACGGTTCCGCGGGGTACTACGTCACAGCGGCCGCCCGGCCCGCTCGCCACTCGACTCGCTCGCCTATCCTTACGCGCTACGCGTGCGCAACATCCATATTTTTTTGTATTTTTATATAATATAGCAGTCAATTGCAACAAAATAGTTTGATTTAAACGCACACAAACCCAGCCAAAGAACACCAGCCGCACAACTGGATCTAGGCATTCAAACACCGGATTTGTCTCTGATTGGTTGAGAGCTTGGAGCAGTCCTATCCGAGCGCCGAACTCGCACTCAGATTTTGTACCACTTATAATTTTACCTCTTTAGTAAGTGGATCCACATCCGGCGGTAGATGTTCCTTGGGTCCCTTCAGTACTGCCAGAGGATATTTCTCGTACTGGTCGAAACGGTTAGCGCTGTTGCCACTCTGTATCGCGCTGTTGCCGCTCTGTACAATTGCTTTCCCTTCTAGAGCGCTGATGATCGCGCTGAATGTCTTGTGACCCTGGAAAATGCAATTAACTAGGTCGAACGATTGCAGATGCTTAATTATATTGTAACTGTCCTTAAGACTTGATTGGATACGATACGTATCCAATGCTTTTTAATACAAACTATAGTACGTACCTGTTACTATAGTTTGTATTAAAGAGTAGAGCACTTTTGAAATTCTGCAGTCTGCAGTTCCACACATTATTATTACACACTATACTAGTTATCCTACTGTCACGTAATCGACTCGTGGCGCACGGCTGCGTGCGTGACGAGCGAGGAGGTGCCATCTCTAGTCCCCCTCCGAGCGGCGGCGGCCTATATAAGTGGATCGCGCCTGG
Source organism: Catocala sponsa (assembly GCA_963564715.1). Lineage (NCBI taxonomy): Eukaryota > Metazoa > Arthropoda > Insecta > Lepidoptera > Erebidae > Catocala > Catocala sponsa. The sequence continues at coordinate 3,066,893 of OY751331.1, forward strand.
TGCAGTCCTCCTTCCGCTGCGCTGCACTATGGTTCTTCCCTTAAAGAACCACGTAGGATGCCTTAAAGAACCACGTCCTGTGTATTGTTCGCGTAGAATTCTGATAAAGTGTGTAATTCATATATAATTACTTGTTAATTAAAAATGTTAATTGTTGTACTATCTTTAAATCATCTCTGCTTAACATAACCTCAAGACACCACGCCCCTACAGCGTGGCTTGTCCTATTCCTACTAAAACCCTTAAGGTTACACTACTAATTTCATCTTGTTACTGCCCGACCAGTATTAGTATAAAGGGAAAGTCAGGTGGGGCATACCCACCCCAGAATTGTATGGTGCCCAATCTAGGATGCTAGGTCTCAATTCCACATTAATTTTACATAGGTACCTACTTAGGATATCACTGTTTCGGGGACGAGGCCCTCCTGGCAAATAGTCGTAGATACGTCAATAGTAGTTACCGAAGTCTTAAGGCACAGGTAAGACCTCTGAAACCGGAGTTGTGTTTGCTAAACTGCCAGCACAACGGACTAAGACCAGCGGTCATTTTTACAAAAATCATCTGGCTCTACTGATTCCTGAACCTATTTGTTGCAGGAATACATCAGAAGTTTATTGGGCTGCAATCTTCTCTAGGCAGGTCAGTTCAGATTGTACATCTCATAGTCCCCTATCTTCTGGACCCGAGTAGATGGGGAAAACTACGGGTCTCCCCCTTAGGATCAGGGTACTACGGAGTCAGGCTAGCCCACTGCGCCGCGAAAGGCGTGTTCTATCGGCTGCCGGTTAGAGTGCGCAGTGCCTGACATTGAAGTTGGACTCGGAGTGGCTATGTGGTTAGCCGCAGAGGACGACATGTTTGTTGCTCGGCAAGCACGTGGCGTTCGAGCGTCGGATTCATGCACGGTTAGTACGAACCAGTCGGTCGCGCGGGGCACGGAACTGTCTTTAGCGAAGTGGCAGTGTGGTTTCACTGCCACAACGCATCTCGAGCGCTTGCCTGCTCAGAAAGTAAAAGTCATAGCTAGAGCGACTCGGGCAGTACCCGCCTTGTAGGCCAAAATGGGTAGACGTATGGATGTACGTCGGGAAGTGAGCGTGCCTTATACAGCTCCGGCACCATACTGGAGATATGGGAGGCGGCTTCTCCGTCGGCCTCAGCGATATCCTTAGCAACTCTCAGAGTTTGTGAGTGGTGAGCGACTTTATTGCTCTGGAACCTAACTGGACAATAGGTAGTGCCACTTGGGCACGAGGTAGCAGCTCGCTATAACGAGAACCGGGTCTCAGGATATGGTGACAAGACCTGTCTATAACTGGTCCCTGAAGGTGCTTTCGGGCACTGGAAGGTACAGCGGCTCTCACTATATACCGAAAGGTGGGTGATTGGGAACGCTATATCATAAACTTGAGTAGCCTGTAGAGGAAGGGTCTGTACATCTCATCGATTTTGTCTGTTTAAATGATCTTGCCAGATCTATGAATAAGACTTATTTGGAGTTAAAACTTACCTTCCACATAGATTGCTTCCAGTGCGGAAAAAATCCGGTGAAATGGGGCGGTTCACGACCCTGGCTCAGGACCAGCACTGGTGTCTCTGGATCTCGCGCCGCTGGATCTAGTAAAACAAATATCGTTGATTAGGAGTAACTAATAATCGAGTTATATAAAAGGATATAGGTTACGGTGACTAGAAGCCAAATCTATCTATATGTTAGGCCATCTTTGGATTGTTTCGCCTATCACATACCTAATTGCTATGTCATTTTTGGCAAATTTCTATCTCCAGCAGGTGAGATAATTGTTAGATTGGGTTTTTGATTCTAGCCGTCAATTGTCTCAGGTTCTTAATAGGCAACAAGTAGTCTCTATATCATTATTGCTAAAAAGAATTTAGAGTGCTGGTATGGAGGCTGGGATTGGTAATGAACAGTAGGTCCTCGGCGGCTACCTTGAGCTAGGTACGCTCTGGCGACCGAGCGCGGCTCCTCCTTGGCGCGCGGGCAGCAGTGCGCGCCGAGCCACACGAACACGGCGAGGTGCGCGTCCACCACGCACAGCATCTCCGGCGCCAACTCGTACTGGCTGAACGACGCTATCTCCTCAACTGGTGGCAGGTAAAAGTACAATGTTTTAGTAGAGTTTGCAATATAAGTATTTTTAAACAATTTATTCATATGTCAAATACGACGACTCTAGAATCTCAGATATTATTTATCGAAGTATTGAAGTCCACGATCTATCAATAACTATGTTTGGTTCCCTGTATGAAAGCAGTATTACCTTAGGCGAGCCTGCTCAATCATACTGAGGCTCTTCTAGTCATACAATTTCTATGTTAATGAGAGAACTAAACGTCTATAAATATTGATCTCAATTTGAAAACAATAATAGGTATATTGAAAACTATATTACACTCACATGAATACTGGCCAGGTACTCCGAGTGACACGTAGAATAGACGCGGCGGCAGGGGACGCTGGACTTCCTTCAGTGGAGACGGCGTGAGCAAGTGTTGGCGGTTGCCTAGCGCCGTCCAGAAGTTGGGCGTCTCTTTACCTGTGACATTAATTATTATTGGATTGTGGCGAATCTGCACAGACGAAGAAGTTCCGACTACATCCAACAGATGGCGCTGTACACAATAATCGCTTTAAATAAAGTTCTCTGTACAATTCCACATTGCACAAGTGAAAATTACACAGCGACTAAGTATGTGTCGGCCTCAATGGCATAGTAGTTAGTGTAACCGACTGGAACGCCTGGGGTCGCAGGTTCGATTCCCGTACAAGTCAAATATTTGTGTGCATGAACATGGATGTTTGTCTTGACCTGGGTGTTTCTATGTATACCTAATATGTATGTATGTACAAAAAAAAAGGATAAATGTATATTTATTCATTGTTTAGTACAAGCTCTGCTTAGTTTGGGCTAGATGCATTGATATATAAGGGTTTTTATATTTCAATGGCTAGATGGTGTTGTGTGTACCTATGTGATATTATTATTATATACAAGTTCCCGATATCAACAGTCAGGCCGTGGCCCGCCAGGCACGATCACCTAGCCTGGTCGGAGGATCCCTATGTGCTAGAGGGACATCAGACCACGTCCCTCCACAAGATAATATAATCGATCATCGTTCGATCGTTGAATTATCAATCGATTTTAAACGCCAAGCTAGGTGTTATCATTTGTATCGTAATTGAATCAGCATTATCAGGTCGACAGATATGTAATCCAGTCTCAATTCAGACATGGCAGAATAGCTTTTCTAAGACTAACAGAATTCAAACTTCATTAGAATAGACTAGTACCTATTGTTTACTTACCCTGCATAACAAGCGTATGTTCAGCAGCGGCCATGTTCTTAGCGACTTCTCTCTCGTCTCCAGTGGCGTTGGCAGCGCACCACACCCACACGCGCGCGCCGTCGCGCAGCACGTAGCACGCGCCCGCACCTCCCTCGCCCCCCTCACGTACCTCAACACCCCGCGCTTCACGTGCGTACTGCCCTGACACCCTGATCAGAACACGAGACGGCGCCAGCACGCGACGACCTGTAGCTGTTTAAAGTCAATCATATTAAAATGATTATACTACATACTTGTGGTAATTTTTGAGTAACTGATGGTAGAGGATTACTTACGGTCGTAATCAGTAGCGCTGCCAACGTAAGTGATCAAGCGGCCTTTGAAGATTTGAAGGAAGTGAGCCGGTTCCTTGCCTTGATGCACCCATGCCTAATTAATTATAAGCATTAATATATTATTGTTTTCATATTCATCTATACATAATCATTACTTCAAACGCAGGTACTTAATGGTTTAGAATCTTTACCTGAACAGGGAAACGCCCCAACTTAGTATAAAGATCTTTAGCTTCTTTTGCGCCCAAATTCCTGAGATCATTTGGCGAAGAGCCACCCTGTAAATTCAATCACAGTTTAATGACATAGGTATGCGTCTTTTTTGACTTAAAATTGTTTTGGGTGAGCATATAACGGTAGTTACCATCCAATAATAAAGTATAGTTTGGTCGCCGGTAGGCGCGTGGTAGGTGTAGAGCACAATGTAGCAGTCTCTGTCGTAGAAGACTGCGGCTTGTGGGCGCTCCACCTCTGCCAGCGCCTCTTTGTTCAGGTCTTCAGCGTCCGTTCCTCGGCGACGGACGCGCCATACGCGAAGAGCACCGGAACCGTCATCTGGCAGTTGAGCCTGGTGCAAAATAATATAATATTTTAAGCAAGCACAGCAGAATTTGTACAAAAATAAACAGACGTGCAATGAAAATACCTGATAGAACATTCTTTGGTTTCAACAAGTTAATTGATGAAGTACGTCCAACTGTATCTACAGAAGCTTACCTCAGCTGCAAGCCACGCGTTAGTTGCTAAGCTGACAGCGTCCAGCCTTGTAGTAGCTGACCGAGCCGCACGCAAGCGGCTGTCACGCCTTGCATCGCACCAGCGCCAGTTGTGGAACAGCGCGGCGAACTCCAGAGGCTCGCGGCCGGCGGGTGCTAGCGACACCGGCGCCGACACTCGACGTGCGCGCGCCAGCCCTCGAGCCGCCGCCAGCGCCCCGCGCGCCGCAGCACCTGTAGCTGATGGGCCCACCCATGCCCACACACCGCGACTACCGCTGTCTACAACGTACACACCCTACGAAAAAACAATCTACATTTTATCGAAACCCTCGTCAAACAATAAAAAACATTGAGAACTTAAAATAATATTAACTAACATCATCGGCCAGGTCTTCCCTATGAAGTGGTGCCCTCTTAATCTCCTCGAGCCTGGCCGCCGGTCTTTGCGAGGGCACCGTTACAGGCATGACGCGTGGAGGATGCGTCGCCCTATACAGTCTCGCTGGACGAGGCGGGTCGGCCGGCGGCGCGGCGGGGCGGAGGGCGCGTGCGCGAAGTTCCAGGAGTGCGTCCAGCAGTGCGCGGTCTCCCACGGGCAATGTTTGCTCGTATCCATCGTGTGCGATCGCGATTCGACGAGACATCATGCCCTTGTCCGCTCCCCGAGCCATGCGGTACGCGATCTATGGTCGTAGACAAAATACTAATGTTAAACCTTGTTTGCTTTTTAATATCGAGAACTTATCGTAGAGCATTCTCTTATTAATTAAGTATTTCCTAATGATTGCCAGCGTAGCTTCGTCGGAATCTCAGGGAAGTAATTAATTAAGAGTATAGAATGTCTTGTGTGGAACTATTTTAATTAAAACCTGTAATTAAAATAGTTCCACATTCAAACTGTACTACTCATTCACGGAAGTTCGTCAACCGTAACATCTAACCTTGGCGCCGAATATCTTCTCGACGAGGTTGGCGGTCCGTCCGAGCCATAGCACGAGGAGCGAGGCAGTGTCGAGTAGGAACACGCCATCGGTGGCCAGCTGCGCCCAGGACACCGGCTCCAGCTGCTGCAGCACCGGCCGGCGGCCCCGCACGCGGTACAGCCGAGCGCTGCCATTTAGGTTAGCTGAACCACTTCGGAGGATCCTTGTACAGCAAACAGAGGGTGTTGTTAGTCTCATTAAGCTGTTTTACTAGTCAAGTCATTGAGTCCTTGAAATGGATTTCTGGTACATGCGAAAGATTCATGGCAGGAAATAGCAACATTTTTAGATGACAGTTAGAGATCATATCTGCTGCATACTCGAGCCAATCAGTTGGACGTCTAATTCTACTTCACTATTTCAAACAACAAAAACGCTACCTAATTCCATCTCTAAAATAGGACAGTAGTCTGGGAGTTTCTTTAGTTGCAGCCTCGCGGTGTATAACAGTAGGGGCGGCAAGGTAAGCGGCAAGTTGTGTTCCCCTGCGCAGCGCCAACGCCGCCAGCGCGCCGCTGCGCTCGCCGCCCCAGGAATGGATGTGACGCTCCGCGAACTCTCCACTGCCGTTTTCTTTTATTTCACGACGCTGATAAAGAAAGTGAGACACGGTAATTAAATTACTGTAAGTCTGAAACTTATTGTAATATAATAATGTGAAGGCAGACAGATAATGATACGTTATTAGTACGTAAACGTAAAGCATATTATTTGCAATTAAGTATCATTACGCATTAGCTTTAATTTCGGACTATTTTAATTCTTGCAAGCATTGTGCACGACCGTTTTATTGTTCATCATTAAAAGTAGGTACAATGTTCGGTGTAATATAACCGAACACCTTAGTCAGCAGTAAGCGAGTCTCGCGTTAACCTAATTACATCAAACGCATAAAGAGTCAGTGCACTTTCTGTGACCGCGACATTCGGGTGCATTCAATGCAACATTATTAACATTTTCATTAACATACCATTTAACTAACATTTTTAACATTTAAGAACTTATTGTGGAACTGAACAATAAACTATTATTAGTGTGTAACATTTAAAACATATATTTTTTTCAACAATCACTGTAAACCTCGCGCTAGGCCGTACATACAGTTTCTTTTCTTTGTTATTCTCATGGCAAAAGAAGAAACTTATACATTCCCGTAGGTATCTAGTTATTATCTGAGTTTACTTACAATAACATCCGGTCCCGCGGGCAGTCCCGGCAGTGAGCAAGAGTACACCAAGTACGCTTCAGCGTCGTAGAATGTGCCGTAGTGAGTGCGAGGTAGCAGTTCTGTATTCGATTCCTGAAACCATTTAAAATTAGCTGGTGTACTTTTGTAATCTACTTTCTGTTTTTGTCTTCAGTGGATAATAATTGTCACAACCAGTCATTGTTTTTAGCTTTTAGACATGTGGTGATACTTGTGTATCTGGTTATTGTTTGCTTTTAAAGATACTTATTTCTTGTAAGTTAGATAATCTAATTGTAAGAATTATCAGAATTTATTTCGTTCAAGCTATAGGTAATATCCACTGTTCTGTATTTATTACCAATACCCAATATTCTATTTTAATTGTGGATTATGATTACGTTTAATATATATATGAAAAACATATTATCCAATTTTTGGAATCCACATTAGGGCATGCAATGGACGTCCTATGATCTTATCTTATCTTATGTGGAGGCCAGTCAGTGCAGACAGGCGACACTTCGACCCAGTGGGATCTTTTGTATCGACACTCTCCCAATAACGACTGTCATAGATGTTCATGGCAGCCGGGACCAACGGCTTAACGTGCTCTCCGAGGCACGGAGCACACATAATTTTGGAAAAGTCATAGGTTTAACTTCCGAAAGTCAGAGGTGCGCGACGTGGGTTCGACCCCGAGACCCTCTGCATTGCAGTCTGTTGGTCTCCCCACTGAGCTATCGCTGCTCTGGACGTCCTATGATAGTATTTATTCATTGTTCTTGGTGTGTCTGTATGACAATATAGACACACCAAGAACGATTAAATTAATAGATTTTAATTAGTAATAATAGAAATAAAGCCGATGACATGTACATATATTATGTCTGTGATTAATCCAACAGATAACAATAGATTTGATTGACTAAGGCGAGGTCAGTGATCTCGACATCGCTTACCAAATAAATAGAAACGATCGAGTTCTGAGTTAATCTCGATACGAACAGCCGGCTATCGGCACTGGCAACCGTTAGATAGTGCAAAAACTAAACAATGCAATATTAACTCTTTATCTCTCTCGAACGCAACGATTTAGTCGTTTATCTAGCAATTATGTGCATATAATTGGCTATAAGATTGAATGTCATCATCAAAATGTATTACGTTCTCTCAAGCGAAATAGGTGCGCTAACTACGTTGTTTATTTTAAATGTGTCGATTACTGTTTCAGACTTCAAGTGAAAAATTAATTGTGCGCGCCTACTGCTAGCGGCTTCGCTTGAATGGCACGCTGTTTATTCGTGCATACAGACAGACATACAATTACGCCTTACGGTGGCATGCGAGCATGCATCTCTCGGTGACGTTATATCACGACACCAAACACAGTTAATCCACGTGTTTTAATTACACGCGATCTGCTTTTCGGAATAAATACGCTTTCGACTATTTATCCGCGTATTATGTATCTTTATGTATGCACATGTTAATATAGTGCCAACGGAATCGCATAAAGCATTTTTTCAAACAAGCAGGCGCGGCCGCAGAGATGCTTTTTGTTCAGTAATTGGTTTACTGAACCAATTATTTATTACTAGTAAAGACATTCAACATAGTGACGAGCACGCGCGCTTTTGGGCACGGCTTTCGTTTTTGTCAACGTCAACTGTGACGTCAATTATTTACTTAGTTTGGAAATGGTTTGAATATTGATAACAGGAAATTATTCGAGTGGTAGTCCATTGAAATGTTACAATTTAAGGACCTAATATTGCATTTATTAGAGGACGCAATTTTATTTTTGGGACATGTGTGGGGGGGGGGGGGGTCAATAGAAGCTTAACCCCAAGTTTGTGGGGTTGCCGCCCTTGTCACACATGTTCCAAAAATAAAATTGCGTCCTCTAAAAAATGCAAAGCTTATGTAACATTTCAATGGACTATAGGCTTTTCATCAGAATTCATTTCAAATTTTGTAATGTACGGTTATATTAGGTACGTACGTCACACGTTTAGTTGAATCCATGCGATTTAAAAATTAATACTAATTACTTGCTAAATCATTAGAGGACAATAAGCCGGATAGTCCGGTGGAAATTCTGGTACTTACGTCGAGATGCTGCCTGTTGTCGTAATATAGCTCTCTTTATAGTACCACTGAAACCTTCAAAATGTAACTATAAAGAATAGCTTAGCTTATCTTTACAAGCTATTGAAGAGACCTTTTTTATGACAGTAGACATCACCTTGCAACTTGGCATTGCCAAAGTTCAAAAGCGACTGTTTGCCATTAGGTGTAATATGAATCACCGTGGCGTGTAGTTCAATCCAGAGCCTTCAGGTTCTGGTTGATAAGACGTTGATATATAGATAGATGAACCTGCCACATTAAGTAGTACGATGAGAGCAAGGCGGTAGTGGAATCGAGTGATACTGTTCCTTAAAGCTATTTGAGCGTTGATTGCTGGTTTAGTAAATACATAATGAGTTGTATTACCTATATTAGGTACATTTAGTACCTACCTTCGTTATTATGCAATAGTAGGCATCTATTTGCTTTTGTACTTAACAGTTATTTCCTTAATCACAATAATTTAAGAGTATTGCCTCAATAAAATATTTTAGACGTCATGACGAATAAGGCTTCTTTGTTACGTACCTATCTAATAATATAATTCATAGAAGTATTTTGTTACTAAGAAGGCGTTTGTAGATATGACACATTTATACAAATCGGATTATTAATAATACTTATGTTGTGATCTGTAAATACTTACGTTTCTTACTAAAAGTCATTCTTTTTGTAGTAATCAGTGTCAGTTTTCAAGCCACGCAGGCCGTCATGCCTTGATTTGACAGTCTGGTATCCGTTGAGGCACAATCGTCAGAATATTTTGAGGTGACTGAACTTTTATTACTGGTATTCATAATCATAACAGACGTAAACGACGACTTTACGAGTTATTGCACACGCGGAGGGTAGAGGTCACTGCTGTTTTATCCTCTAAGTAAGAAATGCCGGCTCGAGAATAAAAAATACTTTCTTTAAGAGAACGTTACTTATTTTGATTCGCAATTGCGACACTGAACTAAAGAAACAGGAAATTAGTTCATCTAAAATTGCAGCTCTGCGGTTCGCAGACAATAGCCAGCCAGCGATAGATCTTTCTAAAGTAAAGTAAAAGGTTCCGCGTCAGCCAGCGATCTTTGTTTGTATTGTAATGTAAAGTTGAGAATCGTTCAGTCGTGGTCTGCTGGGCCGGCTCGTATCGTGTCTGTAGCGGTACTACAACTTGTAAGTGTGACTCACTGCGCGGCACTGCAGGGTTGACTCTTCGTTTGAAAAGTTTTGACTACTCAAATATTGAAAATGATAAGGAAACTTAACTTACAAACATTTAATCAACAGATACCAAGAAAACAGGACATCGAACAAGCATTTGTCAATCATACAAATTTTCGTCCTGTATGAGATTTGAACCCACAACACTGGGCGCAGTGGTATGGCAAGGCGACCACTTATGGCCCTGAGTGTTGTGGGTTAAACTCCCACACGGGCAAAATATTTGTGCTATCTACAAATGGTCGTTCTGGATGCTCTTTGTGTCTGTTGTTTGAGTGTTTGTAAAGTCTCCCGCGACACACGAATTATTCCAAGGGAGCTGGTTATTAAAAAAAATGCCAGGCTTACATTTACATTAAATGTAGGTATATTAGGTAGCGCTATAACAAAATGTACGACCACTGTGTCACAAGTGTTTTGGAGATTATTAGTCACGCCTGCACGGACAATCTCTATAAACATCGAATATTCAATACTTACTTTAAATGGTGTTATATTTTTATTTTATGCTTGCTATAGCCTGCATCTTAATTCAAATCAAACAAGCAGGCGTTCCTACAGATTTCAGATCAAATATCATCATCAAAATCGGTTTACTTTAAGAACTCAATCGAAGTCGCGAGTGAAAGCACAGCTAGTGTCATATATTGAAATTAAACTACTATATACGAATCAAAAAACATCCTAATTTCAATAGAGAACATGGTTGGAATGTACCACCAGCTTGGGATCCAGTAATTCAAATAGTCAAACCCAAGAAGAAGCAAACCACAGCTAGACTTCATGATACTTTGAGCTCATTCTGCGTAAATAGAAACACCCATGATTAAATTATGTTCGGGTACTTTGAAATAACTACACTGGAACATTGAGACAACTGCCATCTTAGTCTCCCCGTGACCATGGCTGCTGAAAAGCAACCGAAACGTCGGGGAAAGTGTAAACACAAATATAAATAGTATAATAGTATAGTAATAGTATAAATAGTTTTAATAATTTCAATAATTTAATTAGCTTAAAAATTTGTAAAGTTCAATAGTAGTGTAACAGTTTTCAAAAATTTTGTAATAAAGTGTCAAATAAACAACGCGATAAAATCCGTATATAGTAGTTTAATTTCAATGAATAACATTCGCGTAAACAGAAGACAATATTATAGTGTCATATAATTTTTAAATTAAGTGTGTTAAATTATATATAAATAAAATATGTCGGCTAACCCTACCGGACAACAATCAATATCTATGTCGGCCGTGGTCTTCCGTTACAATGCAGTCTCGTACTTACTCGACCAGCCGTACTAATGCTATACTTGCGAAACTAACTAAGAGATAAGATATAGTTAAGAATTGTAGTGATGTGGTTCTGTTAATATTTCGCTACAACATAGAATGGCTAAATATGTTTTGCAATATCTTAATGTGTGTAGCAATGGATAAATTACATCTCTTGACAACTTGGGCTCTTTAGTCAACTGATCCCGCTCTAAACTGATCCCGCGGGATGAGTTGACCGTTTCATTTATTTTATTAAGTACCTATTTATCTTTTGTCAACTGGACCCGCTTTTAAATTAGGCAGAACTCTTATGTATATATCTCTCTCTACTCTTATATATCTCCTTGCTTTTGTGGCTCCATAATGGAATCAAATTGAGCAAACCATAGTTTCGGCATGAGGAACGTGCGATCTATAAAAATTAATCATCAAATCTACGTAACTGTTCTTCTACCGTTTTCGGTCGCTTATAATTTGTAATTGCGTTTACTTTATCCGGCCTTTAGTTTATCCGGCAATGGGCTGATGCCGTCCTCCGACACTAAATATTATAAAAAATATACGTTTGTCTGACCAAAAGCGCATTAATGTATTAACATTAATAGTAATACCTAATTCATTAAGAGGAAACACTAAGGGCGAGAGAATTGAAAAATAGGTATTTGTAAAATCTATTGCTGTCGCGCAGTGCCATGTATAGTATAATGAGCGCGATAGAGACGACTTCAGCTTAGACCGAAAATATTTATTAAACGTACACAAAATCAACGTTTCGTAGTCCCCTGATTCCTTCTCCAAAACTTGACAGATTTAACTACTTTTTTCATTAAAAATTAAAGAAAGACTTTGGCAGTGTTCCTACGTTTTCCTTTTTTTATATTCCTAATCTAGGTAAATTTGTGTTCTGGATGTTTGAACACAGCGGCAAATCTGGTAAGTTTTTAAGGTTTTTGAAGTCTCTTTTAATAATTAATTTATGAAAAAAAGGAAAACATAGGGACATGTCAATAGAGCCCATATGTTTTTTGGAAAAATTATTGCTTTACTGGCATTATCCAGGGAAGAAATAGGGGACTACGTTTGTATGGAAAAACGGTCCTTGTGTTTCCTCTTAAGTCTATTAAACAGAATCCTAACGTGCTGTTTGTCAAATTTTTCTGTTTCAGATGCTATTTATATAATTATCGTCTAAATAACAAGAAAGTGCTTACTCAACACTTTCATCTTCTATGACTTCTATTATTATTACCATATTAGGATTCTGTTTACATACATACGAACGAAGACGCGAGTATCTAATAGTTAATTATTTTTATTAAGTAACATAAAAACTTGCTGTTTGGATTAACAGCAAGTTTTTATGTTTTATGACGGCGAGACTTCCTATAGTAAAAAAACGATGTTTAAGTCTGTAGAGTTTGCCGTTAGGTACAAGATTATATTTACAACTAGCTGTTACCTGCGACATCGTCCGCGTAGATTTTAACTAAGAAGTGTTTGTCTCCGCGGAACCCTATTTTTTTTTCTAAAATCAAAGTAGTCTAAATTACTCCTTATAACATCAGCTATCTGCCAGTGAAAGTCCCGTCAAAATCGGTTCAGCCGTTTCGGAGATTACCCGGAACAAACAGACAGACAGACAAAAATTTTAAAAATAGATATTTTCGTGTAGGTACCTTATATACTTTCATATGCATTAGATAAAAAGCTGTTATTTTGACATTACAAACAGACACTTCAATTTTATTTATTTGTATAGATATTTTCAGCAAATTGCTTTGAAAATGTATTTAGATTGTACGGCTGAACAAACAGGTAAGTTTAATATTGGCCTGATTCGTTTCTTATAAATAAAGATGCTGTGCGATACATCGCAGGAAATCGACAAAATTATTGTAATGTAATATAAAGCGGTGGACATTGATGTATAAAAAATAAAACAGCTACTTGCAATCGCTTTCTGCTCTGTTTCTTTTGACATCGTAATTTTATTAAGTGTTTTCCAATCAGTTATTATTTGTAGTTAGCCTTGCTCTGCATTTGAGTTAAATATGCCTAGGTATATGTATAATATTCCATTATAGTCTGTCATAATATGAAACAATGATATTATGACTATTGAATAAGGTATGATAGAAGTATGTATTATATACCAGCTAATAATAATCTCGATTTACTTTGAAAGTGAGCTGATATACTTTCAGGAACTGATTTTCTGTTTGCAGAACTGCTAACGAGCGTCCTGTCTCCTGTTTGATGGTAACAATGAACAGAAAATACGAATGGTATTCAGTTGTAGTCTATGGTCTTTAGCAGCGTACGTAACATCATAACGATGTACAGGCACCAGGAGGCGCTGTGTTGCCAGCGTAAAGGACTAGAACTACTTAGTCAAATAAGATGAAATATTCTGGGTGGAGGAAGAATACGAACGTAGATCTTTCTGTGAACAACCCATAAATTTGCTTTATTGTAGCATACAGGCAAACGTGCAATAATAATATCGACTTCTGGGTTCGACTACTAGATTGAAAAGGGCTATTGGGTTATTAACCTCTGAGTCTTCTTCGAAGAGGTTAATGAAAACACTTCGTGACGGTCTGTGTGTTAGTGACAGATTGATGTTAGTGACAGGCATAACTCCGAAACAACTGGACCCATTGACTTGTAACTTGGTGTGCATTTTTCATTACTTTTACATTTAAGACGAAGAGGTTGAATCCTAGGTTTTTACACCCATCTCGTTCTGTTAAGAATTCTAAATGCCTAGTAGACGACAATAGAAGGGACATAGGGCCTACATATTGTTAGCGAAATGTACTTGTTATATAGGTAGGTACTCTTGCTTCATCTCTCAGCTACGGTCTAAGTCATCTAGGTCATCTGAGTAAATAAATAGTTTTGGTGTTTTTAATTCTGAGTTTACGTCCGTATTGATCTAATAAGTAAAATGTCGATGTTATTTTAATTTGATTTCATATGCATTAGATAAAAAGCTGTTATTTTGACATTACAAACAAACACTTCAATTTTATTTATTTGTATAGATTCAGACATATTGTGTTTGTCATATGAATACTTTACCAGTAGGTAATCACGCAATTTAATATACCCACGTACTAGGGAAAGATACTTTTATAGTAATTTTAAAGTATTATTCAGTAGAAAGTCATAGCTAATGATCATAAATTACAAACTAAATTGCAGGCAGATAGATACATGAGTCTTCTTAGTATGGTCAGTATTTTATTACTAGAAACTCCATTACACGCGTATGAAAGTGAGCAATATTTATTAAATAGTAAACTACACATTTATGTTGCAAAATATGATGGCTATATGTAGTTAAGTGGTCGCATCGCATTGCGCGCGCCTAACGAGCGTGGTGCGCCTGCGCGACGCGCCGCAAATGGCGACCGACACTCATGTTCAGTTTAACATGAATCTTGTTGCAATTTATCATTTATGTTTAACTGTGCACTTTCTCTTGTCACTTAGTATTCAAGAAAACTCTGTACGCAAGTCTGTTCTGTTGAAAAAAGTGCTATGCATGATTTCTGTGAGATTTGATGTTAAATGTTTTTTGTAACGAAAGACAGACACCAACGTCTTTGTAACGTAACAATATAGGAGTTGCTGTGACTTCATTTATAGTACCTAATATCAAGCTTGTTTCTAGACTATCCCACCATACAGGTGTCATCACGATGTTTTTTTCCGCCGTTAAAGCAAGCGATAATTGAGTAGTCTAGTTTCAAAATCCTCTAAAATACTTTTCACAAAATAATAGTAAATCTCAAAAAACCATTTAAGACATATAAATGGACTATTTTAGCGGTGTTTGCATTTGGGTTTTGTTGAAAACTATCAGTGCTATGCGATAGAAGCAACGAAGGAGCTTCAATTCAACCGGAACATTATTTCTGTTCTGATATCGTTTTGGCGGGTATTGAAACTAGGTACTACTCCTTAATTAACTATTTAATACGCACATAACTTCGAATAGTCGAGTCAGTGCGTGCCTTAGGATCGAACTCGGGTTCCATAAAGCTATCGCTCCTTGCGTGTCTTATAACTCTATGCCTACTTAGTAAAGTAGGTAAATAACAAACAGACAGAATAATTTTGCGTTTATGATTTTAGTATGTAGGTTGGTTAATATGGTAATATACCTATTATTATTATGTGTCAGGATCATAGCAAATGGAAATCCGTAGTCTCTGTCTGCGCGAATCTATGTATGTATTATGGTATATATATATAGGGACAGAGGTTGCCGTTTCTATAACAAGCCTTTCTTAGTAAGTAGCCAACAATAGTGAGCCTTAGACAAAAGGCTAAAACAATCTCAATTCAACCAGATACAAACTCGTATGGGATCCGTTCTCATGAAATCTTCGTGGACAGATCACAGTTTCGACATTTACAGTTGGCTGCAAGCGCGATTGTATACAGTTCCACAAAACGTGAGGAAACAATATGCCATAGTGTGTTGACCTTTCACACGCTCTACTAAAATAAGGAAACATACACAATATGCATAAGTAAATACAAGACGGTATCTAGATTTGTTTATAGTACTCAAGTAAAGTATTAGAATTCTTTTTACTTAATAAGGTGTCGATTATTTTAATTTCGCATATATAATTAATTTTATTACACTAGTAATATAGCGCAGTGTCTCAAGACGAAAGTCTTTGACCAGTGTGTGTTGCCAGTAATTACTTACGGATCCGAGACGTGGTCGCTCACTATGGGCCTTATCAGACGGTTCAAAGTCACTCAGAGGGCGATGAATGCTTGGAGTTTCCCTGGGCGATCGAATCAGAAGTGAGGAGATCCGCAGGAAAACTAAAGTTGCCGACATAGCTCTCCGGATAGCCAAGCTGAAGAGGCAGTGGGCAGGGCACATAGCACGCAGAACCGACGGCCGTTGGGGCAGAAAGGTTCTGGAGTGGCGTGGACCCCTACAAGGTGGACTGACGACCTGGTAAGGGTCGTGGGAAGCGGTTGGATACGGGTGGCCCAAGACCGGCCTGTGTGGAAAACCTTGGGGGAGGCCTATGTTCAGCAGTGGACGTCTTTCGGCTGAGATGATGATGATGATGATGATTACACTAGTGTTGTAAAACGGTTACAGTAGTGCATTTCAAAACGTTTAAACATAAACTATCTTTTGCAATCAATATTATAATAATTGTTTCTGAACGACCAAAGTTATGTCTAGTTAACTAACGGGACTGGAATGCGGGACCAAAAACCAAAGGTTTTGTTTAGTCCCGCAAATTAAAGTGATTGGTTTTGGTGCAAGGTTTGATGCCCGAGGCGGGTAGCTCTTTGTAAGGAAATTCTCTGTAGGTTTCAACACTAAGTCTGCAATTACACCATTACAATACGTGTAGGTAATTCCTATCATACTTCTTTTATTATACTTATGTTTGTACACATTTCCACACCCCGTTGCGAATATTAGTTAGTATTATTTGTGAAATCATGTCTACATTTTTACAGCTAAATTTTAAATAGTAAGTAATATTTTTGCGAATAAGCGTTGCAAAATAATTTCTCAATGGACAAAGTTAAAAGCATTTATATTATTACTAATGTTGCTTTAATAAAACTCACTAAGTACCTACTTTAGTTGTATCGCACATGTCAGAAATATGGCCTATTTCTGTGATCTATGTCATAAAAAATTGTATAAATAGGTACCTTTCCTATTTACGGTAGGTACTAACTTAGTACATCTTCTAAGAAACAAATAGAAAATAAATAAAGTGATTTTGAAAGCTAAAAGTGACGTCAAAGCCGTCGCTAATGATACATGATACTGTTGAAATAAAGCAGTAAATACCTAATACATTTATGTAAGATGATAGGTATATGTACACTTAAAGCGATGACTCAAACGCAGCTTTTGTCTTCGTCGTTGGTGAAAGCGAGTAGTAATGGACACAAAAACCGTGGCGTGTGGTTATGTATCTCTGTTATTTATGGTCGCGCGTGATAGGTCAATTTAAGTTCACTATTCTCTGTTGCCTTGCCGAAAACATGACGGTCGTGTTTCGCGGGATTCGTGAATATGATCAAGGACACTTTTATTAGAGTTGCTGTTGATATGTACTAATCGGGATTTGTACATTATTATAATAAATATTATTAGATATGCTGCCGTCATATGGAAAAAGACGTACTTACCTTAATTTTTCCGATATTAAGATTTTTACCTATTTGGAATCAGAAAAAAACGCGCCTGCCAGTATATTAATAAAAAATATTTTTATTTGGCAGACACGTTTTTCCCCTTAGGACGACCGGCAGTATAATTCTGAAGACATTCGCTGGTACAGATACAGAACAAATATCAGGTATTTTTGTTAGCATAGCCAGTTGCACTCACTGATCGGTAAACGATTAGCGAGGTTAAACAACGTGCGGTCAGTCTATAGATGGGTGACCGCTTAGTGGTATTTCATCTGAGCGTCTCCGTGCTTCGGAGGGCACGTAAAAAATCGATTTCCGGTTGTTGCCAAATTGACAGCAGTCGTTAAGCCATCTCAGAGGCTTGAACAACTCTTGACAACAGGTTGGCCACTAAGCACACGAAAAGAAGAAGGTATTTTTGATAACCTTCAGGTGCTTGCTACTTTAGTAGCGTAGCGGTAGTGTTTGCAACTGTTGTGTATGAGATTTCGGGTTTGGTTCTCCGATCAGATAAACTTTTATTGGGTTTTTCTGTCATGAAATTATTAGTACAGAAGCACTTTGGACAGCAGTCTAGAATCTAAAATTATGCTTGGTAAACGGCTATGTAGGTTCGCTATTCCATGGGAGAGCCACGCTTCGGCACGAATGGCCCGGCTCAACTGGAGTGATACCACGGCCTCACAGAAAACCGGTGTGAAATAGCGCTTGCGTTGTGTTTCGTCGAGTGAGTGAAGGTACCGAAGGCCCAACCCCTTCTGGGTGGGGCAATTTTAAAAGGCCGGTAACGCACTTGTGACTCCTCTGGTGTTGCAGGTGTCCATGGGCGGCAGTAATCGCTTACCATCAGGCGATGCGTCTGCACGTTTTCCTCCCATATTATAAAATATCAGCATGAATGGGCCAGCTCGAGCGGGGAAGGACTACCCTCTCACAGAATATCGAGTGAAATAGCAGTATTCCTACTGTTGTGTTTCGTTCGGTGAATGAGAGTGCCGGAGGCCCAAGCACCCCCTTTCCCCCTTCCTACTCATTCTCCTTACCACTTCCTTTCCTAAAGGGTCGGCAACGCGAAGGTGACGCCTCTGGTGTTGCAGGCGTCTATAGGCTATGGTGACCACTTACCATCAGATGGGCTGTATGCTTGTATGCAACCTTAGTAGTATAAAAAAAGGAAGACCTCAAGGCATAGCTGGCGATTTGTGGGTGTACCATAATCCTGCCTTCCTTTTCGATGTATAGGTATGAGACTATGGTCAATTTTGTTTTGTATTCAGGTGGACTACGGTCATGGTTATGGCCAGGACCACGGACTGATAAGGATTATGATACGTTAAAGTATACTATGTTGCGCCGAGAATTAATCTGCCAGCACGAGTGGCCAATATAACATTGGAGTGCTGTCAGTACTCCGGTTGGTACTGACAGCAGTTATGTGTCATGCCAATATAACAGCAGTATTTACCCAGTCGCGTCGGAACATCCCAATTTGTGCAAAATCTCACATAGGCAAGGATCTTGCTATGCCTTACCAGTCTAAATATACGTATTATATTGTGAAGACTTAACCTAACAACGAACATATTAATATAGGTACATACCGTGATTCTCCACACGAGGAAGGTGGTGTGGTCTCGCGGTACTGTGCGGAAGGCAGCCTCCGCCGCGCGCGCGCTACCGCTCTCATCCTCCTGTCACACACAAACATACAAATATATTAAAAACGAGCTTTTGAGTAATAGAATAATAACCAATACACAGTTACCACATGTGCAATCCTTAGTTGATTCATGTTTCAGTTTTACCTAGATTGTGTCTTTTGTTCATGGCTAGTTATGGACCTCATAATTAATTTTATTCGCTTGTGTATACGAGTATAGCGATAGCTCAGTGGTGAGACCAACAGACTGCAATGCAGAGGGTCTCCGGGTTCGAACCCACGTCGCGCACCTCTGACTTTCGGAAGTTATATGACTTTTCGAAATTATGTGCGTATTGATTGACAATTATCACCTGCTCCGTGCCTCGGAGAGCACGTTAAGCCATCGGTCCCGGCTGCCATGAACATCTATGGCAGTCGTTATTGAGAAGTCAGTGCCCTCTAATATCCTGACACTGGTCTAGCCTTAGGGTATCGTTAGCCTTCGGGCTGCGGTGGTCAGGTAGCAGCCGCTCCATGTAAAAACTGATATCCAGTCAAATCCGGTTAGACTAGAAAGAATAATAAAGGCTAGGGAGAAGAAGAGTATGTAGTTATTGCGCAATATTTATTTGATTATAGTCAATAACATCTTCGTACAATAGAACAAAACGAGGGAACCCCTTTATTCGAGCAGACAACATAGACAATAATAGAGGGTAGGGCTGATTGCAGAACATAGGCGCGTCTCAAGGGCACACTGCCTGTATCTAACTGGTTCAGTTCGACAAATGACCGACTCCGGCGGTTTGTAGGTCGCCACACAAAAGATGTCCGGGTGCGGTCGCTCACTGTAACGTTACACCTTGGGGTTCTGTTTTCTAACCTACTTCGCTATAATTCAGCTTAATCCAATGTGAAATGCTCATAACAAACTAACGCGAAAGTAAGTCTGAATGCTTGTCACGACTAAACTGATAATCGGATTGTGGAGAGAAAGGATACTTATAAGCGTCTTTATATGATGGGCCAAAATATCTCGGGTAGCTCTGATTATGAATGAATGTGAACATAGTAACTTAATAATGATATAATAATAATAATAGCTTTATTTCAGAGAAAATCCATATAAGAAAAATACAATTATTAAATACAAATTAAATAAAATTTGAAACTTACGTAATCAATGTCAAATAAATTCTTAATTACTTATAGTCTAAAATATCAATAATAATAAAATACACAATATCATGTCAGTCTTGCACGATAATAATTGTTATTTATTTGTATCGGATCGGCCAGTCCGAACGTGAGGCAATCATCTTAAGGGTGCTGTTGCTACTGTCTCTCAATCTTCTTAACAATGACGCTACTTTTTTACGCATTATCGCTTGATAGCCATCGGTATGTGCCTCAGCAAACATTAGCGATGCACTGCAGTAGGGAGGTAGCCGCATCAGCATCCTAAATATGTTGTTGTACATTATAGGTATTTATTTACTTTTATAAAAACTATAACTAGGTACCTATCTGCTTTGGCTAAGGTAAATAGGTAGCGCGTTCATCTATACTAATATTATAAAGTTGAAGAGTTTGTTTGTTTGTTTGTTTGCTTGAACGCGCTAATCTCAAGAACTACTGGCCCGATTTGAAAAATTCGTTCAGCGTTAGATAGCCCATTTATCGAGGAAGGCTATAGGCTATATATCATCACGCTAAGATTAATAGGAGCGGAGCACCAATGAAGAATGTTTCAAAATCGGAGGGTATTTTTTCCTTTTGAGAGCTTCTACTGCGTGCGCTGCGTAAATAGTTAGTTTCGCAAAAATCATGTATGACAGAATTGTTCCCCTTTAAAAGTTCATAAAAAATGTCCGCAACAGGCATATGTCTATCTTTTAAGGTTGGCTCACTATATCCATTTTTATGCTAACGAAATTTGTTCTAAAATAATGCATTATTTGCGAAGGTATTTTTATAAACATGATATTAATCCTTATCCAAATAAATCCGTTATTCATCACAAGTATTTAATTTAAAACAAAATTGCCCTTTACATCATTCGATTTCAATGAATATCTTAGGAGATATCGCAGTTTTAAAAAAACATCGCAGCAAAATAATTACCCATTACAGACATAGTACAAACGATGTTTCTCCTGGTTTATTCTGCGTGATTACTACTGGTTCGATTTGAAAAATTCTTTTAGTGTTGGATAGCCTATTTATCGAGGCTATAGGCTATATAACATCACGCTACGACCCACGGGGGCGGCGCAGTAACGATAAACGCGGGTGAAACCGCGGGAACATCTAGTGTTAAATATTTAGAGCAAAAAAAGACCTCGATCAAAGCGGAATAATAGGATTAGAAATAAAAAAGCACGTTTGTATAATAATAAATCTAAAAGTTATTAGGTAGGTAAGCAGATTTAATACATCCTGCTATACATTATTAGCCCATCGTCTGTCATTTTATAGACAATAAAAAATCTATTGTTATGTATCTCCTGGACACTGAGTAACGGTTAAGCTATTCATTAATATAAGAATTGTTTATTTGTGGTTAAACATTGTACCTAAATTATTTTAGCTTCAGCATAGATTAACGAATAAATAAAATATACTTTTTGTTATGAACATACATCGCGTTGTTTCTCTGCATATCCATCTATCTAATC
Organism: Catocala sponsa; assembly: GCA_963564715.1. Taxonomy (NCBI): domain Eukaryota; kingdom Metazoa; phylum Arthropoda; class Insecta; order Lepidoptera; family Erebidae; genus Catocala; species Catocala sponsa. The sequence goes on from OY751331.1 coordinate 3,088,578, forward strand.
GAAAGTAAGCGAGCCATTGCGACACGGCTATTTCATTAATTTGTAAAGTTTGTGAGCGAAGTTAATCGAATGGCTGTTTTAAATGGATAATTACTACAAACGGTTACGGTAGGAGATATTGAGCAAAAGCATGTTTGTGAAATTGTTTACGAATTGTATGACTATAGTATAGTTAGAAAAACCAGAATCGATAAGGTAACAAGTGTATTTACCTATAATATAATCAATATAACTGTTTCATGGTTTATCTATCTAGTGTCGTAGATAATAAGTACATACCTATCTATCTAATTTCACGATATATTTTATAATTTTACACATTGTTTATTAAATTAATTAAATCCTAGTTTTTCAAGAGCCGGAATCGAGACACAATGGAAACAGCTTTGTGTTTCGCGTCCAAACAGCCAAGCGTAGGCCATGTGATTACTGAGATTATCAAGTATAAAAAAATTATGTTACGATGTTATTACCAACTAGCTGACCCAGCAAACGTTCTGCCATATAAATTATAGATGTTCCCGCGGTTTCACCCGCGTTTATCATTACTGCGCCGCCCCCGTGGGTCGTAGCGTGATGTTATATAGCCTATAGCCTTCCTCGATAAATGGGTTATCCAACACTAAAATAATTTTTCAATTCGAACCAGTAGTTCCTGAGATTAGTGCGTTCAAACAAACAAACTCTTCAGCATTATAATATTAGTATAGATTACTTTTGTTTACTGATTTTTACTTATGTTAGTTAATTCTAAGTAGTAGGTAAGTACCAAGATTTATTATTATTTGTATGTGTGAAACATTCAACTACCTTCCCAGTTAAACTCTAAATATTTTGAAGGTGATACGAAACCAAAACAATGCCGCTTGGAATCTGGCATTTAACAAATTAACACCAACGGTAGTTAAGTGTTATCGCGTAGTTTTTGTAGCTCGGGACTTGGAATTCTGTACACCTCACTGCGGAAGTAGAGCGTGAAGCCATATACCATCTAATTAATGATATATCAGAAGAACTAGTGCCGGCATAAATATAAGGACCAAGTTTATTTACTACTAGCTGTCCCGCGCAATTTCGTCTGCTTCATATAGGAGAATTTGCCCCGTTTTCGCAACATTTTTCATTGCTGCTAGGCTTCTATTGATCGTAGCGTGATATTATATAGCCTATGATGTGCACACGATTTCACCCGCGTTTATGATTACTGCGCCGCACCCGTGGGTCGTAGCGTGATGTTATATGCCTTCCTAGTTCCTCGATAAATGGCCTACCTAACACTGAAATAATTTTTCAATTCAAATCCGTAGTTCCTGAGATTAGCGCGTTCAAACAAACAAACAAACTCTTCAGCTTTATAATATTAGTATAGATTGGAATCAAATCACCTACCTGTAATTTGATGAGTGTTAGAACAAATAAATAAATTGATAACTAAACATAAAAAGGCATTACAGAAACATTTTGCAACATAAAATGCAGATTGTTAAGTGTTCATACCTACAAATAAATAAAAATCTAAATCACTAAGTACCTATTAAAATAGTTTGATTTGCCGGCTATAGCAGTTGATACTTTGTTTCAATTAAACCAGTTCACGCCTTGATTGATACCGAATGAATCTAACGGTATATCAATCATAAATTGTAATTAATAACGTATGTGATGGCTCAGTGCGTGGGCACCTATCATCAGACAGTTAATTGTACCTGGGCATTAGGAGTCAGTACACTTTTGATACTTTCAGTTTCACTGTTTGTATACGAATATCACAAGAGGTTTACTTGGTCAGCACCGATCTCCAGGATGTGCATGTTGGTGTGGATCAGGGGCTGGATGGTCCCATACCCGCGCGGACGAACGCCACAGCTATCACCCGCGTGTCGGACTGTCGGCACTTTGTGTTCACGAGGCGCGAATGCTACACGACCGCGGCGTCCATGCACTTCTCACAGACTAACCGCCGACGGACGCCGGTCGAGCGAAGCAAAAAAGAAAATTGTTTCACGCTTCTTGCACTCACATATTTTAATAAAACTTGGAATGAATTAATTCTCGCGAAAGTCTGGGCGGCCATCTGTTTAGATTGATATGTGGCGTGGTGGCGGCTATCGCATTTTCATCGCTAGTTATCTATCGGTGCCTCTTAACATCTCAATTAAGTTTGAACAGCGACAAATTGTGCGCAACGGAACAAATCACGGCGATGTTGTTTTTATAACGTTTAATTATTTCAGCTCTGAATATTTTATTGATAGTCTTTGATTAAGTAGTTTCCTCCAACTTTATTTCGGTACCTACTCAAAATATTGAATTAAAGACTTGCAATTTTAAATAAACAAATATGTTAATAATTATAATAAAGTTTATGTTTTGGAGTTTTCAATGCGTACTGTATAGTATTTAAATTGTTACGAATTAAGTATAGTTTGGTTTTGTTTACGTGGCATTAATTCTTCATTAAGTACATAATCATTATATTTTCAGTTTCCCAAGGATTCTAAGAAGGCTTCTTTTGCTTCACCTCTATGAATACGCCTACTAAAATTAATTAAGTATCTATTTATCTTGTTGATACAAATATTACCTACCGAATAATAAATATCTGCCGGTATATTCTTTTTTTGAAATATATAAAACTTATGTTAGAATGTTTAACTAGAACTTTTTGTAGGATCGCTATGATTGTAGTATTTTAGTACCAATGTACCTATTTCATATTTTAGATAAGTAGGTAGGTATCTATCAATTTGGTGTACCTACGTCCATCACCATTGACCTAATTTAGTTAGTGTGTAAAATGCACAAATATCACGGGGCTCATATAATAAATAATTAAATATAAGTACAAGGAGTCAATTGCACCACCTGGTATTCGTCCATCAGCGATAATTTTCTTAATTGAGTAATTTTCTCACTTTCTCATTTAAAATGACTACGAGTATGGAACGTTATGATCACTATCAATTATATCGTCCGTCAAACCACACGAGAGGGAAGCTGTGGACTGACAACATTAAAATTATAGATACCAATCGAGGTATAATGCGCGTGCGCGCCATGATGCTGCCATTCTGACACACAGGATCCATGGTTGGTCGCGTACTTTGTTCATTTTGGCATTAATTCCGCGTTTACTTTCGTTTGTTATTGCTCTGTAATCCCAAGTACGTAGCTTAACATCAAGCAGATTAGTCATGCGTTCACACATTTGGTCAGTAGATCCAATAATATAGGCGTATTTGTGTAGTACTACTGGAAGGCACCTATTGATGTTGATGCGGGACGAATCTATACTCTATACAAATACATAAAATTGAAGTGTCTGTTTGTAATGTCAAAATGACAGCTTTTTATCTAATGCATATGAAAGTATATAAGGTACCAATACGAAAACATCAATTTTTTAAATTTTTGTCTGTCTGTCTGTTTGTTCCGGCTAATCTCCGAAACGGCTGAACCGATTTTGACGGGACTTTCACTGGCAGATAGCTGATGTTATAAGGAGTAACTTAGGCTACTTTGATTTTAGAAAATAATAGGGTTCCGCGTAGATAAACACTTTTTAGTTAAAATCTACGCGGACGAAGTCGCAGGTAACAGCTAGTTTCTTTATAAAAATTGTGTCGGGCAATTCTTGCCTAACATCTGCAAACAAGATTTGGTGCCTATGCTGTAGATATAGACACGCATTAATGACGGATCCTCCGCAAATAAATTAGCCTAGTGCAATAAAATCTATAAAAGATTATTTTGATAACTAGGATTTGCCTAGTTATCAAAACCTCATACAATGAAATTTTGGTTTGTGAAAAGACAATGCTCCTGTGCTGCGGAGGACTTTAAAAACATTCAAACAATGGAGACAAAGAACACCCAAACTCCGAACAACCATTTTTGACCACTGAGTTTTCTTCTTGTGTGTAGTGGCAGTGGCGAGGCGACTACGTAAACCACTACGCCATCCGTGCAGTAGCTATATGAATCTTATCTTATCTTATGTGGGGGCCAGTCAGTGCAGACCGGCGACACCTTCGACTCAGTGGGATCTTTTGCGTCGACACTCTCCCAATAACGACTGCCAAAGATGTTCATGGCAGCCGGGACCGACGGCTTAACGTGCTCTCCGAGGCACGGAGGGGGCGATAATTGTCAATCAATACGCACATAATTTTGAAAAGTCATATACTCGTAACTTCCGAAAGTTAGAGGTGCGCGACGTGGGTTCGAATCCGAGACCCTCTGCATTGCAGTCTGTTGGTCTCCCCACTGAGCTATCGCTACCGCCCCCGTGGGTCGTAGCGTGATGTTATATATCCTATAGCCTTCCTCGATAAATAGGCTATCCAACACTAAAAGAATTTTCAAATCGAACCCGTAGTTCCAGAGATTAGCGCGTTCAAACAAACAAACAAACAAACTCTTCAGCTTTATAATATTAGTATAGATTACTGGGCATACCTATCATTCAAAACAGCGAATCGAATTCTTGTGAGTTCAGACCTCAGAACATTCATACGGTCAGGGTCAGTTGCACCGCAGTGATAGCCAATTTACCGTTAGGTGCATCTGTCATGTCTGTGTCAAACCTATTAACAAGACCACAATCTACGGCAAATGACGTTTATAAATTGATTCGACACGGTCCATAGTTTGTGAAATAATCTAGGTAAGACACTTGCTCGGTTTTCACGTTTTTGGAGCTCTGCCCATTAGCTCTTATCTACTTAAATCGCTTTTCTATGACGCGACGACGTTTACCTTTAGATTCTTGAAACGGATTCTACCTTTAGCTTCTTGAAACGGATTTTACCTTTAGCTTCTTGAAACGGATTTTCCCTTTAGCTTCTTGAAACGGATTTTACCTTTAGCTTCTTGAAACGGATTTTACCTTTAGCTTCTTGAAACGGATTAGAGCTCTGCCCCATTAGTGCGCTGTGTTGCGTTGCGTCGTCGCAGCGTCGTTTTCCATATATCTTTTGTGACATGCCAGATTAATGCGTTGCGTCGTCGCTCATAGCCAGTTGCACTCACTGATCGGTAAACGATTAGCGAGGTCAAGCAACGTTCGTTGCGGTCAGTCTATAGTTGGGTGACCGCTTAGTGGTATTTCATCTGAGCGTTTCCGTGCTTCGGAGGGCACGTAAAAAGTCAGTCCCAGTTGTTGTCAAATTGATAGCAGTCGTTAAGCCATGTCAGAGGCCTACGGGCGGCTTGAACAACTCTTGATAACAGGTTGACCACTAACCACACGAAAAGAAAAGAAGAAGTCGCACACTAAACGGATCGACGGACGAGAAACGTAGCGGGGTGATGCGTTGCGTTGTCGGAGCTCCGGTGCGACGACGGACAGTGTCCCACTGCTAAAAACTGACCATCACTATAGTATTCCTCGATAAATGAGCTATCCAACACAAAGAATTTTCAATTCGGACCAGTACCTAGTTCCTGAGATTAGCGCGTTCAAACAAACAAACAAACAAACTCTTCAGCTTTATAATATTACATAATAGTATAGATTAAAAAATAAAAAGAGCATGATAAACTTTACGTTAGGTACATATATTTTGATAATAAATGTTATGCTTGTAGTTTGAAATTGAAGACACGCTAATGTAATTATATTCCAGAATCAGTTTTATGAATAGTTGACTAAGTAGGTACCTACCTACCTGCCTTATTGTTATTAATGTTATTATGCATGTAGGCATCCACCAACACTAAATAAAGGGTGATGACTGCGATCATTTAAATGTAATAAAGCTATTACCACAGTAGGCATAACTACACCTACTCTTAGGAATAGAACGAGTAGATATGTTACTGTAGGTATAATTCATACCATTTAGGTAAGCCTAAATGAAGAATGTAGTATGTAAGAAATTTGAACAAGACCTTACATAAATTCTATTGAAATATTTTAATAAGATTTTACATAGAACATGTACCTAAACAATATATTTTATAAGGTAGGTAGGTACCCGTTATAAAATTCTGTGTGAAACAGGCATTTACAAGATTTTCTCATGATTTGAGTCCGCGTAAGTACCTACTTCCTATGAAAATAAAACGAAGTGCAAATATTGTAAAAATATCAATGAATTTACGATAAAAAATAGGTTGCATGTGTTTTTTCTTTTATCATTTTAGTCTATACGTCAACAAACTTTTTTTAGGTGAGACTATTGCCAGCTCAAAATATTTTACCCTGGATTATGGTTATAATGTCGACAGAATGAGTACTTTAGTAGCCCTCTGTCAAAATCGTCGAACATTAGGTGTACATGTAGTTTATACACATATAGGTACGTTAATTGATCTATTCTATTACTATCAATGCATAATAAAAGTTGAGAATGTTATAGATTCCTCATGATTAAATTTAGAAACAAATTTCTAGTGGCGCTGGAGACATTGCTACACCATAGTACCTAGTATATAGAAAATTTTAATATTTTGTACTGAAAATTTTTGATAACAAAGAAATCGCTGTACGGCGCAGTTAGGTCTTTGTAATGGTTTCTACGACAAGATAAAAGCAGTTTTTATATCTGACACGTGCTCAGCGGTATAGGCGCGCCGGACAAACCCACAATGCACAATGGCATCTCCAGTTATTATTTCTTTGCAGGTTATTTAATTTAATATGATGAATAATATAATCATTTGATTATATCAGCGTCATATGACTTCATTCGAAATAATTAAGCACGTCTACTAGTCATTAAATTAGGTACTTGGGTTATTGAATTAATTAGGACAAGGATTAAAAAATAATTGTCGGTCAATTGGGAATCATTTAAAAGTGTTAGAGAATAATTATTGTCCCTGTTATATCGGTCAAAGTGATAAAGACTATAAATAGGTCTAAGCCCAAAAGCTAAAATGTTTTAAAACAGCTCAACGTTTGGGGTAAATTGGGATAGATGAAAGGAAAATGATGAACTAGCAATACTGGCGGGAAACAAACGACGGATACTGTCATTTCAAATTCGTGTTTGTGCAAGGACAAATTATAAAAATCATGTATACAGATGATGCTTCTGATAAAGAAAGTGAGTACGAGGATAGAAGTCCAGAAGACAGCCCAAATATTACGAAAAAATCATTATCTACTGTTGGCTTCAGAAACAGTCCCGAAAACCAAAATGCAAGGCCTCTTGCACTACGAGCCACGCAATCTTTTACCGGAGCCGTCGAAGAACTGAGATTGTGTGGCAACTTTCAGAGAATAAACTTGTGTAACAGGATCAACGTATTGACTGCGCCGAAAATAGCAGCGGTGTGCCCGTGTGGATGCTTGCTCCGGCCGGCGACAACCGGCCCCTTCAGAACACGAGAACGGAACACACTAGCGCTTCTCGTTGTCTCTCCAGAGGTACTCAGCTATCATGGTTATTGTTTCGAGTCCAATCAAATTGCTATGTTTTGGAAAAAAGACTGTAGAATTTTCTTATGGAAAGGAAAAGCTAAGATGAAGAATGTAATTAATGCCGACTCGCATAAGACTTCGTCAATAATGTAAACCAACACAATATTTTTATTAATTAAACTTTATCATCCATGTATAATTATATTCTTTTATATGAAATTTAAAGAGTAGAATTAAAACTGTTTATTTCTTAACAATACAAAATAAATATGCACTAACTATGAATTTTGGTTATGACAAAAGCAATTGCAATGGTATAACTATTGGTGGAGTACTATTATATAGTCATAACTTTCGTTCACTGCATGGCTTGGATTGTGTCTAATGGCTGCTTCTCCACGCCCAGCATGCTCACCTCAATCGCTTCTCCACACGAGAACCTTACAAAATCGATAATCTCAACATTATGCTGATCTAGCACTTCTTGTACCGTATACGATGGGTCCAACAAGTATTCTTGGAAAATAAGGCATGTTTCGTCATCAGAGTTTGTGGCAGGCTTATCTGTCTCTTTGTTGCCGATCTTCCTGGGAGCCATGCCGACAATATGTTGGCAAAGCTGTTTGCCAATATCTTCAGAGTCACTTGGTTGCTTGTAAGCTAGTATAGCTCCGTATTTTCCAGCAGAATAGTCAGTAGGTGCAGCAGGCGCGGGGTGAGTGTAGCCGGCTATTTTGACGTCTTTATTATTCGCCTTCCAACAAGCTGCTCGTCTCAGAACAGCGTTTTCACCCACAGACCCAATGAACAGTGCTAATGTTTCTGACAGTTTCTTGCCACCTTCAGCAGAGAGATTACCTAATTGTTCACTGTCTAACTCCATCTGAAAGTAAAAAAGAAAAATAAGTAAAGTGCAGAATTTCGTATTGCATGTATAACTATGTTTTAGGGCCTTTTTACACGGCGCCAGACACCCAGTAGCCAAGTGTATGGTTAAATATATAAACTTTCACACTTTTTCCATTAGAGAACTCATTATACCGACGCTAGCTACGCGGTGGCCTAAGGCCCGGTTCCTATGTAAAAAATGAGTCGTTTTACCAAAGGACATTTAATTTATAACACATATTATTTGAAAATATGTCATAGCACTTTCCGGAATGGCAGCCTCTCGCAACGTAAAATCGAGAGGGTGATGCTATTTATGTTACGGGTTGTTAAATATCATATGTGTGTGTTTCATATGTCAAAATAAATAAAATATTTCGACGATTTAAAAAAATAACGGCAACGATAACCGTTTTAAGTGGAGTATGACAAAAAATAATAAATAATTAGTACTATATCGTATATAAAAGGATATTATTATTATTATAATTATCGGTTTTCCTTGCCGTTTAAGGGCAAGCAAAACCGATAATTAGATTTTTCATACCGGCTTCATACAAATTTTTCGTAAAATAGTTATAATTCCTTCGTTTTTGTGCAGAATGAACGCGGGTGTAATTTTTGTATATAGTAATAACTAATAGAAGCGAAATCCGGCAAAAAGTCCGGCACTAGCAAATTGAAATCCCTAAATCTATGAAAGCCGATTTTCAGCCCACCGAGCGCCACTGAGCAGTTGGGCTATTCCGAGTGTTATAACTCGGTGATTTTCTGATAAGTGCTCTTTTTGAACCTGACATACATTGGTGGCAATGTAGTGGTATACATCTTAAATAAATATAGATTATTTTTCCGCCTGGTCACTTGTGACTGTAACTTCAGTTTCAATTTACCATATTTATCTATTTTCTCAATGAATGTGATGATGAATTCAAACACTTTAATCAATTCGATTTCAGAAACTAGGAGAGGCCAATCTATACTAATATTATTAAGCTGAAGAGTTTGTTTGTTTGTTTGAACGCGCTAACCTCAGGAACTACTATTCGATTTAAAAAATTATTTTAGTGTTGGATAGCTTATTTATCGAGGAAGGCTATAGGATATATAACATCACGCTACGACCGACGCGCCACGGGGCTGGCGCAGTAATGATAAACGCGGGTGAAACTGCGGGAACATCTAGTTATACATAAAATTTTTAGCACACAACTTCTAATGGTGTGTGTCTAATATACGTAAACTTATTGGTAGTAAAACACATTATAGTGTACCTTCGTAATAGGGCCTTTCGCTTGCATGTGAGTGTGGGCAAAATTGTAGCATGCAATAGTGGCATCTTCAATCATTTTGTGGAACTTGTCATTTTTAGCAACAAAATCTGTTTCACAGTTTAGTTCTACGAGGGCTCCATGACTCTTGTCGAATTTCACAGCTACAAGGCCTTGGAGTGCCGTACGTCCAGCAAGCTTAGTAGCTTTGGCCCAGCCCATGGCTTGAGCTTGCTCATTCAACCACGTTTCTGCCTGTAATGTGAGAAAATATATTTACATGTATGAGGGAAAAGGCTTGCATTTAGTCAGTGACCAAATCCTTTTTTGTGTTTATAAAAAGTAAGTTACAAATCTAATCATTCCTGTATTGCAGGCAACTTAACAAACATTTAAACAATATAGCTAAAGATCACCTACACTCAATTCAATTTATTTGCATCAAAACAACCATTTGTGGATCACATAATTTTTTTATTGGTGTGGGATTTTGACCCTCACTTGGAGTAGTGGCCGAGGCCATGTAACTATTTAAACCAGTTCCATAACTGGGCAGGGCGAACTATTATTTTTCTTGAGAAATGTTCAATAGCAGCTGCACCTTTTTTGTGTTTATAAAAAGTAAGTTACAAATCTAATCATTCCTGTATTGCAGGCAACTTAACAAACATTTAAACAATATAGCTAAAGATCACCTACACTCAATTCAATTTATTTGCATCAAAACAACCATTTGTGGATCACATAATTTTTTTATTGGTGTGGGATTTTGACCCTCACTTGGAGTAGTGGCCGAGGCCATGTAACTATTTAAACCAGTTCCATAACTGGACAGGGCGAACTATTATTTTTCTTGAGAAATGTTCAATAGCAGCTGCAACACTACCGGATTATAGAAATTCTCTTTTACTAAAACATGTCTGCTCTGAAACATGGTAAAATATGGGTGTAATCTACCTTAGTCATGTACTCTTTTGTGATGTACAGCCATGATACAAAATTAGGACATGATGCAATGGATAAGAACACAATAAAAAGTGAATCAATCACCTTGTATATTTAAAATATCTAATTGCAATCATCAATTTAATTTTAATCTGTTAACTTTAACATATTGAGACAAAATCATATAAGCAATGTGTCTGGATACTACCAACTGTATACCAATAGACTAATAATTTATTTCTTCTTCGTCATGGCATCTGTTGTAACTAACAGTGAGCCTTGTTATTTTTCTGGGCTGCTTTCACTTAGCGTGGCAGAATCTATCCAAGAGTGTGGGGATGTTAATGTCTTCAGTATTACAAGAGTAAAGAAAATATACCTTCTCAGAATCATTGTTATGCATTTCTAATGCTTTTTTGCAATTAGCAATAGTGTAGCCAGTCTTTTTTCTAAGTTTAGCGAGCAGGGAAGACTCTGCCGCTCTACATACAGGGCCCTTGTGGAAGTGCCTCACCAACTGGAACAACATCTGAAATTTACATTTAATAATATATAACTAAAAAGCTGCATAAAATATAATATACTTATTTTGTTAGCATGTAAAAAAAAGAAGCAAATTAATGCAGATTTGTGTTTCAAGCTTTATACAGTGCAAGTTAGCACTCAGTTTAATTAGTTCTAATGTTACTTAAGTATTTCAGATTAAATATTTAATTTCATTTTAAACACAAGTCCTGCACTAGGATTCAACTGATTTGAGACTGGAGAAATCCTAATCCTAACTCCTAACTAATATTATAAAAGCGAAAATGGGTTTGTTTGTTACCTTTTCACGCCTAAACCACTGAACCGATCATCCTGAAATTTTGCATATACGTTGTCAAGTGAACAGAAACGTACATAGGCTACCTTTGATCCCGAAAAAATTACTGTTCCCGAGGAAAACAACAATAACGATCTTATGATGTCTTTCGAATTATGATTGAATTATATTATTACAAGCAGAGTACGACCCGAATTGATTGTCAAATTCTAAATTAACGCGAGCGAAGCCGCGGGCAAAAGCTAGTGTACAATAATGAACAAAAAGCACAACTAAAATCAAAACAATAATAGCAAATCTGTCCTGCTAATCTGGGATTTTCTGTAATATCTAATAATCTGCCATTCTGCTCCAGAGGGTATATAGATCATACAAATAATTGTTTCATATGAGATTTAAACCTAAAATTCTCAGTGTAAGAGCAGCGAGAAAATACTTGTCTTCCAGTCGATTCAGGCAGTCATTTAAATAGTTAGATAATAATAGATTTTTATTCAATAAGTAAATAAAAAGTCTACAAAACACATTACAGGCTACTTATCGTATTAAATTCACATTAAAACTATATTATCTAAAGGAACATATTTCAAATTTAAATATTGGACACAGAAAACTTGTTTATGAAGTCTGTTTTTACATTGTATTACCTGAACTAGGTCAAAGACCTGTGTTTCAGGCTGTAGTGATGGTTTATACTTAATAAGGATTGAATATACCCTGTAATATTAATACATTAACTGACTTGAGTGACTATATGCCTTTTATTGGGGAAACATATTGCAGTACTGACCACAACATAGCTTCACCTTTGTTGAGGCGACTCAGTCACAAGCCAACTTATTAAGCAAAATGTAATATCTGTCAGGATAATTGACATAATATTTTTCATGTGTGTCAATGTGCTAGCACTTTAAATTATTATTATGATAAGCCAAAATCAAATTATAATCAAAAAAGCAAACAATAGCACACTCTTAAAATTACAGTTCTGTAATATACAGTATGTTAACTAACGAAAGGCGTTCCCTTAAACTGTAAATATTATGGCGTGCGTAGATCCTAAAAAAAATGTTCCCATGAAAACAAAAAATATTTTATTTTAATAACAAAATATACAATAAAAATTATAAACAAACAGGAAAAACAAACACTCTTTGCATACGCACAACAGTACCAATGCAAAACGGCAATGTCGCTTTTTACTTAGTTATGAATTTTTAATGAAAATGACTTTTTAATTAGTTTTACATTTAATTTACTTTTCATGTTTATTTTTCTATGCAAATATGTTCATTTGCATCTATTGATGATGTATAATAACCTCTTTAAGGGAACGCCTTTTGTTATTTTACTTATTGTATACTAAAACTGTTAAGATTACTATAGAATAAAAAATTACTTAAATTAAATGCTTAAGTTAATGCTAAGTTAACATCGTGAAAATGGTAGATTAGGTAGATTTTAAGATTATTCATTTATGACTTCTAATGATTATTTATATATCTTGATGTTAGTTTTAGAATTATGTATCAACAAATCTCCTCATAATATGAATGCAATGCTTCATTGCTTTTTATCTTTTTACTTAACCTAGACTCAACAATAGGTCAAGTAACCCGAGGACAAACAGTTCCCATTTCAACATAAGTTACAGTTGAAGAAAGATAGAAATAAACTCTCAGATTCTCCAGGACGATTATTATTTACCTTTGAATACGTTTGTACTCTTTGCTTCATCCACCAACTTATAACCTATAAAAATTTGTGTTTCATTTGATTTTTGATTCATAACCACTTCATTGGTCTATATTCACACTAAAACCTTTATAGTAACTTAATGGAAACCGGCACCATGTCATAAATAGTCGGCAAACTTTTAAAATAAAACTAAACAAATGAAGATAGTTGCCATGGAGAAATCAATAACTAGTATAACAGATTTTCTGACTGACTGACTTGGACATGGACTGATTTTTAATTTAATTAATCCAGTTAAGTAGTTGAATAGAGTGAGAAAGTATTATTTAATTATATAATAATAATTGTGTATATTTAACATAAACCTAGTTGTTAGTGCTTACCTTCTTTGTTACTAAGAAAACCAGTAAGTACTTATTCCAAATGTTACGACAGATATTTTATATTTTAGTAAAAACCGATACAAGTTAAATTAAAGGTATGTAATATAAGATTAATATTTTCTATAAAAGGAATTCAGAATCAATTTGAATTCTCCAAGTGTGAGCTGAAGCTGTAATAATTAGCTGCTGTAGGCGTAGCTGTCATAATCACGTCATAGTGCGTTTAGTTAGTATTTTTGATGTAGTATCTTATATCAGTTTGATGCGGAAGTTGATAAAATATAATTTGTACGGACAAATATTATGATAAATGGTCCATACACCAAGGATGATGAAATTATAGAGATAAGTTAACTTGTTATAACTTTTATTATCTCTACCAAAGTAATGTTAAAATAATTATAATATTATCTAATATTATTTATTGCTATATTTATGATAATATTATATGTTACGGTCAATGATACACTTGTTAGGTCAACCAATTGAGTACGATGCTTGTTAGGTACTAATTAAATATATATATATATAGTTATATATAAAGAAAACAAATGGCAGGTGTCGGCATAATGCTGACACCGCGATGTAGGCGGGTGATTTGCCCGTATATGCATTTACAGCGCTGTTTGGGCACCTATTTCTTTTAAAATATTTTGCTGTATTTTAAATTATTATATTCATATACATGCATGTTTATAGGGAATCTTCTTAAACTTCCATGTTCTTTGTATTAAATATCATATAGGGGTAAGCAATAATTAAACGTGATTCGTATAGTTACAAGGTTACAGGGTTCCCAAAATGGGGATTTACCTCTAAATATATTAAGACTTAGTTTTCCTAAATTGGGGATAAATAAGTATCATCTAATATTTTTAGAACCTTGATATTTTTGAGGACTTTAAATACCTACCTATTTGTAGAATGCGGGTCCAATTTTTGGTATTTGCTTAGTTAGGTAGCTCCAAGATTATCATAGATACCTCTACCTAAATTTTGTGCTCACACTAGTGTTAATTACTGTGCCATAGAGTACTTTACAAACATTCAAACAATGGACGCAAAGAACACCCTGACTCGAAATTATTAAGTAAGTAGGTATTTAATGATCACACAATTTTTTGTCCATTTAACGCAGTGGCGAGTCGCGGCGACCACATAAAACACTACGTCATCTGTGCAGTCATAGTTCTGTAACTATACGATAGATGACGCATAGTATCACTTAGATGCGAATTACAGAGGCCCAAGCCCTGATGTAGGACCATGAATAACTTAGTTGGCAATGCGACAACTCTGTTTGTCGGGGTCGCAGGTTCAGTTCCTGTTTCATGGATTGTCTTTCCTCCCTGCTATAATTTAAATATACTTATGTATGTATATATCTACTTAGATGCGTTTGTTAACTAACCACTTAATCATTTTAGATAACTTATAAAAATGAGTAAAAGCAACAAACCAACACGGAAAAAAAGTCTAACGAACTCTACTCCATCATTGGCCGACGTCAAATTACCAAAAATACCGAAGGTATCCATGCCTGAAGATTTTACAATAAGAACACGGCCGTTATTTTCCTTACCGGAAGAAGTTTTGAAGTTACCCCCACCGAACACTAAAGTAGCGAAGTTACAAGCTGCTAAGGCTGCACCAAGCAGGAAAAAGTCTAGTGGTAACTAATTACTTATTATTAAACGCATACAGAGTGCCCTTACACGCTAGACTATACTAGACTACTGTAGGTACTTATCAATTATTTACAATGACAACAAAAAAAAAGTGATAGATCAAATGACATGACGTACGAGTATGCACTACACTTTTCACCATTGATTTTTCTACTTTTGAGCATGATTTAGTTTTAATTCGAACATTTTTGAATAGAAGATGTATTGGATGTGACTGTGAACACATTGGACAAACCGCATGAAACTTTATTATACTTTGCCAAATGGCTAGGAATGCTTTAAAATTCTGTATAAGGAATTGTCGAACGGACACGGATACGCGATAAGACTATAATTATGCATTTTCTACCCTAAATCTGGCTTTCTACTTCTTAGTAGAAAATTAGAAATCTGGTTAATGTAGGTAAAACTTGAATACTTCCCCTCCAGTTTCATAGCCATGGACTCGAGACGGTACGATGATATCCAGACATTCTACCATGAGTTTTCATTTGTCTAAAATTATCAATAAATTCAATCAATCAGTCACATTTATTAAAAAACTAGCTTTTACCCGCAGCTTCGCTCGCGTTAATTTAGAATTTGACAATCAATTCGGGTTGTACTCTGCTTGTAATAATATAATTCAATCATGATTCGAAAGAAACGTGGCGCCATCTATTATCATAAGAACGTGTTTGTAGTTTCCCTCGGGAACAGTAATTTCTTTCGGGATGAAAGATAGCCTATGTCTGTTTCTGTACACCTGACAACGTATATGCAAAATTTCAGGATGATCGGTTCAGTGGTTTAGGCGTGAAAAGGTAACAAACAAACAAACAAACAAACTTATTTTCGCTTTTATAACATTAGTTAGGATCATAGCATTCAAATTTAAGAACTATGAAAATGTGGTAATGCGCTTATTCAAACTAATAGATTAGCTACCAGCCGCAATTTCGATTGTGTGTCTTTAAAAAGTAGCCAATGTTTCTGACCAGCTATCTAACTATCGCAACAAAAAAATGCTCAACCGGTTCAACGCTATAGTTGTGTAGGTACACGTAACACCCAAAATTACCTTTCACCACTTGCTTTTGTATTAGCATGACTTCAAAATACTTTAAATTTACTTGCAGTAATGCAAAACTACACAGCTATGAGGAAAGCTCGGGAGGAGTTCAGATTAAAACTAGTGAACTTGATATGCCAGCCTGAACCAGCAGGCGAACCTTCTACGCTGGATGATACTGCGCCTACCATGGAGGAACAAAACGTGCTGCGGTATTATTACTACCTGCGCTACGGTATCGATACCATTCATGTCGCGCCTTTGGACAACAAGATTATATTAAGGTACGAATTTTTTTGATTTACCTTTTTTAAAATATGTGGTAGTCACTGATATTTATACGTCCGGAAGCCCCTGGCAAATAAGCGATCATAAGTGTCTTTTGAGGCTGCTGTGCTTAATATCTTCGAGTCAGCATATTCTGTTTGGCAATTTATATTGAATAAGATAATTGACTCGGATAAACGGCATACTCGTCTCGTCCACATTTATTTGGCTTTCTTTGAGCCGCTCGATCGGTACAAGATGATAGTTGATTCCACGCCCGCCTGTGCCGATTAAAGTCGATCTAAACATCGATCGATCCGACCATGTATAGCACTAGTATAAAAAATGTAGGCATAATATTGTCTTCTGTTTACGCGAATGTTATTCATTGAAATTAAACTACTATATACGGATTATCGCGTTGTTTATTTGACACTGTTACAAAAGAGTGTACCACCAGCTTGGGATCCAGTAATTCAAATAGTCAAACCCAAGAAGAAGCAAACCACAGCTAGACTTCATGATACTTTGAGCTCATTCTGCGTAAATAGAAACACCCATGATTAAATTATGTTCGGGTACTTTGAAATAACTACACTGGAACATTGAGACAACTACCATCTTAGTCTCCCCGTGACCATGGCTGCTGAAAAGCAACCGAAACGTCGGGGAAAGTGTAAAAATAAATCTAAATAGTATAATAGTATAGTAATAGTATAAATAGCTTAAAAATTTGTAAAGTTTAATAGTGATTATAGTAGTGTAACAGTTTTTCAAAAAATTTTGTAACAGTGTCAAATAAACAACGCGATAAAATCCGTATATAGTAGTTTAATTTCAATAAATGTAGGCATATCATGTAGGTACAATATTTCGAATTTTGTTAAAAGATTTCAAGCTACGTTACCAGTGCCAGGGTCAAAGGTCATTTGTCGCTCCACTGCAAGAGAACAGTGCCAATTCTGGCGATCGATTATTTGACTTTGATCTACTGTTGGATAATCCTATAGTCGAACTGGTGCTGGTTTTAACGTACTTTATTCTTCTATGAGACTTTCACATAAAGTTGGCAAATATAAACCTTTCACTTGGACCGGTTTATGGTACTGATTGAGGGTCAGCGCCGACTGACGGAGTGGCGGCGAAGAGACTAATTTAGTAACAATTTAAATTCAACCTAAAGTGCTTCAGAATACGACTGTATTTGGCACAACGAAATAAAATAACCGCGCCTTGAGTCGCTCGCCATAATTTTATTTCGTTATAGCAAATAAAGTCGTATTCTGAAGCACTTTAGGTTGAATTTAAATTGTTACCTACTAAAGTAGTCTCTTCGCCGCCACTCCATCCGTCGGCGCTGACACTGACTGTAACAATGCTCTAACAGCTTGTAAAAACTAGTGCTAGCCTGTATTGATATAATTATATACATAAGTTGACAAGCGCACAGCGTTGCCCTGCCCAAACAAACCGATCGCAGTGCCTACTGCTCCAATTGTGAATCTGAACCATCCAGGGATCCACTCAAAATCGGTCCAGCCGTTTAGTAGGAGTTTAGTGACACACGTACAGAAAAAGAAAATACATTAAGATAAATTTACAGAGTACACCATTTGATATCTCCAAAACTGAAAATGTGGAAGGAGACACTATTTACTTGCACGGACGAAATGCGCGAGGATTTTATGATGAGCATGAAGAAGGCAATTGTGGATTTTGTACTCCAAGATCCAAATACGGTAGGCGCTTTTGTTTCTATTGTTATGTCACAATTAACATGAAGACAGATTTTGCTATAGAACTATGTCTCTGCCAAGCAATGATGGCGCTCCATGGAGGCTTGTGATCTACCATTTCCACAAGACTGTATTTCCGTATTGTACTTCTAAAATACTTGGAATCCGATTAATTATCTATTGCAACTACATTTCGATTCGACGACCACGTCGTGCGGTCACTGATAGCCAAGATTTAGCTATTGTAACGGAAATTGGAGTAAGTTTCTACAAATTCTATTAATTGTCATGTCACGAAAATGAGGTTTACAATTCTAGTTTAGCATAGATTATTATTTACACAAGTGCTATTTGATTGCCTTTCTGACGGACCGTTCCTTCTTCTTTATTTTCCTCTTATTACTTATTTAAATTATCATTCTCGCTACATTATCTATTATCGTGCCCGTTACCATCACCATACTTATCACATCTGCTGCTTCTTGGGGTATATATTTAATAGTCTTTCAATCTATAGGAAGAGTCTTTGGTAGAAGAAGACACACCGTTAACGCGAGAAATGGCCATGAAGGACGATGCCTGGCGGAATCGATACGCGGTAGCACATAAGTACCTCACAAAGAATCTACACGTTGTAAACCCCTGTATCGCACAAGTGCTACAAATATGGTGGAAGCAGTTCAAGTAAGAACTTCTATATCGTAGGCATAATGCTTTTCATATAAACTTTTTTTTGTACGTTGGCATACGACTTATGATTGCCTATGGGCACTTGTACAATATTAATAGCTACCACCGCGCAGCGCTAGACCAACATTTTCTTTTTGTTATCAGTACACCATCTGATCGAGTAACTGTACTAACTGCATGAATACAATGCTTCAAGGCTGTGACATTTTGTATCGTGGAGGGCTTAGGGCTTTTCAGACAATTCTGGGTTTAAGTGAATGTGTCGCTGTTGTGTGCTCCTTTTATTCATTTAAATTATATTAATCGTCGGAAAGTGTCTTGTCCAATTATGATGAACATTTTGGGCTCTGCACTTGATGAAGATTGATATTATGGCGAGGGTAGACCAGTGGATGATTTGCGAGCGAGAGAGTACATAAATCGGTCATATGCGCATCACTATCCATTTTAGAAATTCTTAACCATTCCTAGCAGCATCTATTATTAACATTAGTTATAAGGTTAACTTATACAAGAATACTTATTCTGTTATTATGTCTTAGAAAATGCTTATAAAATAAATCATAATATATCTACTAAAATGTCTTAGCAATCCAAACAGCAAACCATCACAAAAAGGCACTCAGATTTGTAAAATTTACACTTGTTTTATCTAACATAGCTATGTAACCGATTTACATACGATCTATGTACCTTTTCAGTGACCTAAGGTTGATCAGTATGAAGGACATTATGACGACAAAGGAAGCATACGAGTTGCAGGATTTTAGCTTCGTGTGCAAGAGACATATCGATGCAGCTGGCAATGTGCTCACGCACCAGTGGATCCCGAATATACAAGCGGTTTTCCTTCAGGTACTGTCACACACCAGTAAAGTGTTAGACAAGAGATCATCGCCGGCATACGCATTTCATGCAATGATATCGCTCTCACGCGTTAGACCCGAAGTGTTAGTTATTTGTGTTACTACGAAAAACAGTTCTGTTGACTCTGTCACCACAAAATAGATACGTTAAGATGGACGTCTCGACACAACACATAGACGTGAAGCAGAACATAGAGCCTCGCTGATTTCAGCATGAATGGGCCGGCTCGACTAGGGAAGGACTACCCTCTCACAGAATATCGACGTGAAATAGCAGTATTCCTACTGTTGTGTTTCGTTCGGTGAGTGAGAGTGCCGGAGGCCCAAGCACCTCCTTTCCCCCTTCCCGCTCCTTCTCCTTCCCACTTCCTTTCCTAAAGGGTCAGCAACGCGCCAGGTGATGCCTCTGGTGTTGCAGGCGTCCATAAGCTACGGTGACCATTTACCATCAGGTGGGCCGGGCCGTATGCTTGTTTGCCACCTTAGTAGTATAAAAAAAAACATAACGATTCCGGCGTACAAGTCGGCCGATTCATTTGAGCTATATGTGTGTTTGTGTGTGCAATTGTCTTTGCACATTGTATTAAGCTAAGATTCTATAAGTACATAATTATGTAATTTGTGTTACAAGACAGATGCCGTATTTCCTTTATATCAATAATATTGTATAATTTCAGGGTAGTAAGAAGAAATTAATCCCAGAGCCAAAGCAATTGTCTAAAATGAAACATTTCTATGATTGTTTGGCGTGTATTATGACGTATAATCTACAAACGCTATGTTTGAAGTCAATGAAGGAGTACACTGACTACATTCTGGACGTTGGCGTAAGAACTTTGAATTCTATTATTGAAATTGTTTACTGATTGTCTATCCAGCATGCAACAAAATCAAAAAAATCTAAATCAAAAATAAATTTATTCAAGTTAGGTTACAAGGTAACACTTATGAATGTCAAAGTTATACTACATTTTTTCTGTGAATTTACATTTACTGCCACGTTCAGCAAAGCAAGGGTGTAGGGCTCACGAGAAGAACGGGCAAGAAACTCATGGCTACTCTTTTTAATCGCCAAGTTTACAATAAAATTTTGTTTACAAATCATAACTGTAAGGTGCTGCAACCATTTCTCCATGAATTTCTCAACGGAGAGGCAAGATCCTTGATCGTACCTGATCATGTATCTAGAACGCAGTAGAAAGCTTTAATCCATGAAGGAACGAAGTACTGTCTATCACTTTAATTACCTACTCAAATTATTAAAAAAAACTTTCTTTATTATTTTACACACAGGAAAAGAGATGTCCCATTAATATTCTCTGAGTTCCATATTTTAAATAGGTTCCTGAGAGTCATTACTTCAAAAGGCATTTGCAGATTCGACAAAACGAAATTGCCACTCATTTTATCAAATTTAATAACTGCAGATAAGGTTTTATTTGTTCCTGAATTTCACTATAATTATGACCGTTAAACACGACTATCTTTCTGATACATGCTGCATAATTCAATAATAAAAAGTACGGAACACGCTGGCGTCCTACTAAAGACGCTAAATTCTTTGCAATTTGTAATTTTGTTTTAATGGCGATTACATAGGTAATTATCTATATTATAAAACGGGTAGTATTTAACTGCACAGCAAAAAATTACTCATTGCATAGCAAAATATGCTTACCAAAAATAGGTACTAATTGCACACCAAAATATATTTAAAGAGATCAAACTAAGTCGACGGAGCACCGGCTCCTATTTTTGGGTCGGTTTAAGAAGGAACCTAACATAACCTAACCCTTCCGAGACGGAATGCAGTGATTTGAGGCACATGGATGCTCGTTATGATATATTTTAGTAAGCATATTTTGCTGCGCAATTACTATTTTTGGTGGTCATTATATTTAATCCCTTATAAAAGCAACGCTCGCCACGAATATTATTATTATTTTCGATTCTTAACTCTACTACGCGCAGTATTCTGTGCTCTGTGTGGTTGCATTGGATGTTATAATCTCTTTATTAATTGCTGCTTGTTTGATTACAGGGAAACAATCAAGGGTTCATAATTAATTTGGGCTTCACAAACGAAGCGATAGAGTTCGACCCGTCGTTTAAACAGTTTAGGGATCAGTTGAACCTGATGTACGATTTTCTGATCGACGCGTGTCGCCAGTCGCCGCGACTAGAGACCATGTTGTATCAAGATTACAATACTGAGAATAGAATTATACTCAAGGTATTTCGCTTTAGCGTTAACTATTTAGTTTAAGCTGTAAGAGGCAGAGCCGTCTCTAAACAAGTGAGAAACTGCAATGAATTGCCGTAAACTTACGAGTTCGTGGTTCAAGTAATATGCAAAGGTCACGTGATACTACGTGACGAGGTCAGAGGTCAAAGGTCGTAGTCATTTCGGGGTATATCGACTATGCTTAGTCGAATGGCATTGACCGCGAGTCTCTAGCTCTTACGGTTCTTGAGTTGAAAGTTGTATAACAGACGGACAGACGGACGGGCAAAGCTGTTGTATAAGAGTTTCCACTCTAGTTTTGAAATAATGTCAGTGAAATCCCCTATATCACTAATATTATTTCAAATGTTAGTTCTAATCTAGTACCCGCAGTACAAGCTCTGCTTAGTTTGGGCTAGATGGTGTTGTGTGTATGTGATAAAATATTAAAAAAAGAAAATAGTTGTGCGAATATGCGTGCCTTTGGATCAAACTCGAGACCTGTGCGTGTCAGTCCTATGGTTTCCCACTAGGCTACCGCTGTAATAAACTACTTGGTAGCCAGTTTGAATAAAGTAAGCGAATATCTATAACCTAGATGTTGTTTTGTTTTAAGCCTATCATAGAAAATAACATGGTGGAAGATTATAAGAAGCTATTAGCTGATTTGATCGACGAACAAAGAATTGGACCAGAGTTGAGAGTTCAAGATTTTGATGACTACGTGTGTCTATTGAATGGAGAGGTGAGCAGATCAGTACATAATATTTGCAGGGAAAATATGCTGCACTGCACACATCTTGTAAGATAATGTGATACGCTTATTTCACCTACATGTGTGGCAAATTAAAAAAGAAATATAGGTATTCACATTTTATCAGCTATCGTTTTAAGTCCTCGTAATAGGGAAGCGAGCTTACCATCTACTGCTAGACACAATTCCAGACTACGTGTTGCTACTTTTACCTGACCAAGGAATCGAACACCTTATGCCACCACAGCAGTCACTTTTAATATATTATTTATTAATGCCACTGCGCTACCGATCCAGTGCGAACTGAAGTGAACTCTGTGATAAAAAGAGTTTGTTTGTCATGAAATTCCCCATACACGTCATGGGCATAGAAAAGGTCCTTTCTCCAGTAAAGAAATATTATTCTCTAGCGAGAGAAGACTCTGGTAAAAGCTAGTTTATAATAAGGTAGTTGTCTAAGTCTTATTTTGTACGTTATTTCACACACAAGAGCAAAAAGCAATCAAAAGATATAATATGTTTAAAAAATAGTGTCAGAATTGGTTACAAAATAAAGTTTAAAAACCCGATTATAACCCGACTACGTAAAAAAATTATATAGCCTATGTCATCCGGGCCATTACTACGAATCTATTGACATCTCATTCATTAAAATCGATTCAGTAGTTTAGGCGCTACGGTGGAACATACAATCATACATACACAGACTACCAAAATCATTACCCTTCCTTTTGGCTTCGCCGTAGTCGGGTAATAAGGGGGTAACTAATATTTTAAATTTTTATATAAGGAAATGTGGATGTAGTGGCGATATCTCGCTATCTCCCTTGGACAGCAGCGTTGAAATCGTGCATCCTATTTCTGTTATTTGATAATTACCCCTACTACCTACCTGATTTTAAACGGTTGTCTTATTTATGTTTGAGACGATATCAATTCTTTTTTCGTATTTTAGAGTTTAGGTACCTACTTATTTACTTACTCCGTTGGCTCAATGACCCAAAATGTGTTTTGGCCTCCGATACTAGAGAACGCCACTTTGCCCGATCTTTGGCCACTTCTCGCCAATCACCAGCTTGAAGCTCCCTCAGATCCAACTCCACATCTTTCCAGCGGTATCTGGGGCGACCAACAGGGCGACTCAAATACGCTCTATTTACACCACTGTCTTCTCCCATTCTCTCAACGTGGCCTAGCCATCGAAGTCTGAGCTTTTATTTCTCCTATAATGTTAGGATTGGTTACGAGTTCCTCGATTTCGGCATTTTTGTGAATCCGCCAGCTCCCGTCAGGTCTCTGCACAGGGCCCAAGATCTTTCGAAGGACCTTTCTTTCTGCGACCAATAACTTATTCTCTTCCTTTTGTGTCAGTGTCCATGCTTCGCAACCATACATTACATGGTAGAGTTTACGTAATTAATATTTTTTTTGTTTACAACGTAGTTACACTATTTGATAAAAAAAATGTGAGTCAACTAAGGGTAGTTGACTGACATTTTTCACTTAACAGTTGATATAAAGAGAACTCTCCCGTCCGCCAGCCAGAGAGTGAGACGCCCTCTGTTGTGCCGGGGTGTCGCCCAGGAGTCGCCCGCAGACCTCATCTTTTTTGCATTGGGCCCTACTGGGTGGGTTGCAGATGTAGTTCTACTTCCGGCGACCCAGCCACCTTACAAAGCAGCTAGGTGGCACAGCGTGGTGGTTTTAGTCGGTAGGCCCGAAGTCTCGGGCGAGCCCGACATAGCCCTTTCGCTACCCCTTGTGGCGAGTGGGTATGCATCAGGAGTATTACCACACGTTAAAAAAAAGAAAGAGAACCCGTAATAGGGATTCAGCGTTCTCTTTACACCAACTGTGAAGTTTATATAAACGAGGTTATCATCGTTACAGTCGATGGCTGAAGTGGACAATTTCATCAGCGGCGACGCAACATTCGAGCAGTACTGCGACGAGGCGGTGAAGTACGTGCAACTCGCCACCGAGATCCCCTCGAAGCTGGAGGGCACCATCGTCATCGGCATGTTTCAGATGCAGCGCGCGGAACTCATCACGTCATTACGTACCGCTGCTTCCAGGCTCGCCAACACACTGCTCAGGAGAATGACTGAAGACTATCAGAATACTATTAAAGCGTTAGTTTTCTTTAAAATGCTATTAATCTAAGTAAACGATACGTACTTATGATTAATTTAAATTATTTTAATTTTAAACCCGCTCTAGGAATATATTGTCCTGTGTCGCGGGGGACTTTACAAACATTCAAACAACGGTCACAAAGAACATGTAGACTCGAAACAACTATTTGTGGGTCACACAATTTTTTGTCCTGTGTGGGATTCGAACCCACATCACTTGGACAGTGGCAGCAAGGAGGCGACCGCTTACTACGTCATAGTCACCCTAACAGTTTTATCTGTACTATTAGAAACCACAGCTGTGCATCCATGAATCCCATCGTTTAATTAGCTAGGTTCATGCTTTTATACATGGTTTACACGATGTTGCTAACCTATTGAGGCGCAACGGCATACCTGATGGCAAGCACAGCAGGTTTTCAATGATGTTTGGAATTCCAATAATAATTGTCAGGTTAAAATATATGATAAGGTTCTTTTAAAACTGTTTAAAGAAATCCTAATCCTAACTAATATTATAAAAGCGAAAATGAGTTTGTTTGTTACCTTTTCACGCCTAAACCACTGAACCGATCATCTTGAAATTTTACATATACTTTGACAGACGTACAGATACGGACATAGGCGGCAGCCTATGTCCGTTCCTGTACACCTGGTAACAGTAATTTTTTGATCCCGAAAAAATTACTGTTCCCGAGGAAAACAACAATAAAGTTCTTATGATAATAGATGGCGCCACGTGTCTTTCGAATCATGATTGAATTATATTATTACAAGCAGAGTACAACCCGAATTTATTGTCAAATTCTAAATTAACGCGAGCGAAGCCGCGGGCAAAAGCTAGTAAATATACAAAAATAAATCTCTAGCCAGGAGGCCTTTACAAATAAATAAACAGAGAACATACGAAAACCAGATTTTATTGAGTTAGTCATGCAACGTGAGGTCTGTTGAGAGCTTTATCTTAATGACGTGTATTTAAAATGATTACATAAAAATTTGTACTTCTTTTTACAAAATGCAGAAGACGAGGACTGAGTATCAATCTTAATAGTTCTCTTCGACGTTGTAAAGAAACTACGTAAAAATGATCAAAAATCTTTGTTGTATTATTTAAATTAGTATGCCTAAAGGTTATAGTCTAATGAGTCGAAGTCGTAGGTAACAACTGTAGTTAGTAATATAAATGTATGTAACAGGATTTACGACGAGTACGCAGCCATAGCGAACACGCTACTGACACCGCCGGCGGACACGGCAGCGCTGATGGAACTGATGGCGTACGTGAAGAAGGTTGAGGACGTCATCTCCTCGCAGATGGAGGACAAGCTCCGTGACGTCATGCGCTACATCGTGTTCCTCGCGGACTACACCACCTTCTCGCCGCTCGAGATGAAGGCCAACAACCAGTGTTTTCACTGGTAACTAACTAACATGAGTAGAGATAGCCTAGCAAAGATTATTCTGTCTACTTGTTAAGTACCTACTTTATTAACCGTTGAAATGATATTGACTAAAATTGCAATCTGAAGACCAGGCATAGACGTTTTAAATAAATGCAAGCATTGGTAGTCTTGTGGAACACCGTGAGATTGCCAAGCAGAGGTCTCCAGTTCGACCCTTGGCGCGCATATCTGACTTTTCAAAAAAAATTTAATAATTGCTCCCTTTAACGGTGAAGGAAAATATCGTGAGCAAATCTGCATGACTGAGAGATCTTTATATTGTTCTCGAAGATATGTGAAGTCTGTCAACCTGCTCAGGGAAGCGTGGTAGACTATGGCCTAATTCTTCTCACACTGAGAAGAGACCCGTGCCCAGCAGTGAGACAGTTTAATACAGAGTTGATATTATTATTATTATTGAATTAAACTACTATATACGGATTTTATCGTGTTGTTTATTTGACACATTATTACAAAATTTTGAAAAACTGTTACACTACTATAATTACTATTAAACTTTATTAATTTTTAAGCTAATTAAATTATTGAAACTATTATACTATATATATTTATGTTTACACTTTCCCCGACGTTTCAGTTGCTTTTCAGCAGCCATGGTCACGGGGAGAATAAGATGGTAGTTGTCTCTCCGTATATAGTAGTTTAATTTCAATGAATAACATTCGCGTAAACAGAAGACAATATTATTATTATTAACTGACATGAAACGGTGGTAGCGCAATAGATAAGGCATTGGACTTGCGGTTTTAGTATTGCACTACTATCGTGAACCCACTTCAAACAAGCATTCGAGCTTAGCTGGAGTTTAACAAGAGTACTAGTCATTTGTAACCCAAATTGCTAGTAATCTATACAAATAAATAAAATTGAAGTGTCTGTTTGTAATGGCAAAATAACAGCTTTTTATCTAATGCATATGAAAGTATATAAGATACCTATACGAAAACGTCTATTTTTAAAATTTTTGTCTGTCTGTCTGTTTGTTCCGGCTAATCTCCGAAACAGCTGAACCGATTTTGACGGGACTTTCACTGGCAGATAGCTGATGTTATAAGGAGTACTACTTTGATTTTAGAAAAAAAATAGGTTTCCGCGGAGACAAACACTTTTTAGTTAAAATCTACGCGGACGAAGTCGCAGGTAACAGCTAGTCTGTAGTGTATTTGAAATATTCACTAAAGTACAGTCAGTAATTAAGTTAGTGTATCAAGCCTCAAGCCACACAAATATAAATATTTACGAGTGATTACTTGATTAGTTATGAGAATGGTAGTGCCATACCCATTACTAAACGTCCGCATGTATATAAAATATAGGCTTATGTTTAACTTATCACCAGATATAATAACATATAACAGTCAAAAATAGTAAATGATCACCAAAATTAAAACCACGTTTTAATACCAAAAATATTAATTGCATAGCAAAGAGATCAAAATAAGTCGACGGAGTCTATTTTTGGGTGGGTTTAAGAAGGAACCTAACATAACCTAACCCTTCCGAGACGGAATGCAGAGGCGAATAGGTGCTCGTGATATATTTTAGTAAGCATATTTTGGTATGCAATTATTATTTTTGATGGTCATTATATTCAATCCCTAGCCTTAGGGTATCGTTAGCCTTCGAGTTGCGGAGGTCAGATGGCAGTCGCTCCGTGTAAAAACTGATACCCAGTCAAATCCGGTTAGACTAGAAAGCCGACCCCAAGTGACTTGGGAATAATAAAGGCTAGGTAGAAGAAAATTATATTTAATCCCTAAAATATAATATAAAATACGTACAGGTCAAATTTAAATACTACTTTTAAAAACCCCATTTACCTTATCTGTCAGGTACGCCCGTTTGCCGGGAATTATTGAAGAATCCAAGACGATGTGCGACCAGAAGAAGAATGAATATCAAGAACTATTGAAGGTATTACAAATCTTTTTATAATGCCGAATCATCCCTTGAAGATATCTATCTATTTTTACTACCTTCTAGACGCCAATCTCATTCTATAGATACAATAATGTAAAATTGATAAGAAAGAGACCACATACGGACCTAATTAAACTTCTATAAGATTCTCTTAGAATATTCAAATTGACTTTCAAGCAGAAAGAATTTGCAATGTAATATTATGTATATATGTTATAATAATAATCATTTATTGTCAGGTAAAACCCATAGGTACATATCCAATAGACTAAAATAAATATAACAGATCTTGAAAACTAACACACACACATGTTTACTTCGGCGTTTCGTTACGTTGCGCGGTATTCGGACGGCCTCGATGGCGTAGTGGTTAGTGTAACCGAATGCCACGCCTGAGGTCGCGGGTTCGATTCCCGCACAAGTCAAACATTTGTGTGCATGTACATGGATGTTTGTCTTGGTCTGGGTGTTTCTATGTATAATATGTATGTATTTACAAAAAAAAAAAGAGTATATAAGTATCTTTATCCATTGTCTAGTACCCATAGTACAAGCTCTGCTTAGTTTGGGCTAGATGGTGTTGTGTGTATGTGGTAGAATATTATTATTATTATTATATTCTGTAGTCTTTCGCGAAAATTTCGATACACTACACCTTTTGATCAAAACTCTCTTTCAAAGTCAAAGTCAAAAATCATTTATTCATTTAGGTCACAAAGTAACACTTATGAACGTCAAAATATATAGGTTAGTGAGTTTACTAAGTTACTGAAGCTACATTTAGGTTAGTTGCTAGGTTTAGGCAAAGGGTTAAGTCTATGAGAAGAAGCTTGCTAGTTGATATTTTTTCGTAAAATAATTGTTTTTTTTAGCATCGCATTCAAACCTTCATCAAGGACTTGGACGTATATGAAATCCAATGTAACGAGGTGCAATACTGGGGGGATATTGAAGATCTGTCGAAGTATGTGTCTCGCGCCAAGGCACTGGACGACAAGTAAGTCTATCACTTATTTATTTTATCGTACTGTTGAGTATAATTACTTGATACGTATTGTTTTTGGCGTTATAGGTTGCACGATTTGTAATAGTGGATGTTACGTTTTGTAAAGCATATTCAAAGTATTTTAATGTGCCTCGGAGAGCACGTTAAGCCGTCGGTCCCGACTGCCATGAATATCTATGGCAGTCGTTATTGGGAATCCTGACACTGGTCTAGCCTTAGGGTATCGTTAGCCTTCGGGTTGCGGAGGTCAGGTGGCAGCCGCTCCGTGTAAAAAATGATATCCAGTCAAATCCGGTTAGACTAGAAAGCCGACCCAAGTGACTTGGGAATAATAAAGGCTAGGGAGAAGGAGAGGAAGGATTCAAAGTATTTTAATGTGTTTGTTTTTCAAATGCATATTGCATATGCATATGCATATTTTACGGTACTTATAAAAGGAAATCTAGAGAAGAAGTGCGCGCTGGAGGTGCCGTAGCGACGAAACTTACTATCGCGTTATGAACAATTGTTAAATTCCAATGTTCGTTTGATAATCAAATATCTTTGCGACAACTCATATTTTCTCTACGTCGACTAGGATGATTGATAGTATAGAATTTGTAAAATTCTCGATATATTCGTATTTAAAATGAAGCGGTCGTATATTTGTGCGTCGGTAATTTTCTTCGTAAATATGTGTGTTATTTTGATACTCAGGTTGTCGAATGCGTTAACAAAGATTGATCAATTTAATGAAGACGAAGCATCTTTTGGATGGGAGCTCTCTCAGTATCCGAAGAGGAAAATGATCTACGATAAACTAACACCTTTCAAGAAACTCTTCGATGCGGGCCATGATTTTCTTGATAAATATCATGTATGGATGTCAGCAAAGGTTCGCATATAAACTTTAAAAAAAATATCCATTTAATTTGATACTTATACAGAATATAAATATTGAAATTAGCTGTCCTCCCTGGTGGGGACAAGTAGAATTTACTTTACGCATTTATTACGCATGTAACCAGCTGGTTAGTGGAATAGAACTATTCAATTACACATTAAACATAGATATAGTGCATCTTGGACTTTTCGTATCCATATTTTATTCTAATATTTTTAGGTGGGCAGTCACGACCCAGAAGACATTGAGGGTGATGTGACCTACATCTACAAGATTGTATACAAGCTGGAAAAGGCATTCCAAGAAGTCCCTGATACTCACCGCCTAGCCGTATCTGTTAGGTATGACAGAACAACATAAAAATGCATTTTCTTTTTTTTCTGGATTGCTTATTATGATATAATTTATCTGAGCAACAAGCAATAAATTGTTTGGCAGCTTTTGTATAGAATATCTGTAAAGTTTTCTTCTCAGATGAGTTATCTGGAGTCTGAAATGTAAAAAATAAATACACAAATAATATTATTTTATATTCACCCTGCACCTCTGCTGAAAATTTTGTGATTGTATGCTATTTTTTTGCTTATCCCTTAACAGATTGTTTTTGTTTTTTTTTATAAACACTTGCTTATTAAGAATCTAATTATCGAATTGATGTTTCGTGGACCCCATTGCTACAAAACAAATTTCACGGATGAAGCATTGGTGCTAATCTTGAGGCTGATCTTCTAGTGCTAACAGTAGATGTATGAGGCAATGAACGCGATGAGCGTAGGTTGAGATTCCCAGGTTAAATTGAAATTAATCATGTGTAACCTAATTTCAGAGAAAAAATGGACGAGTTCAAGGCAAACTTGCCAATAATCCAAACGTTAGGCAACCCAGGCATGAAGCTGCGACATTGGGAGAGGATTTCGGAGATTGTCGGGTTTCCGATCGTTGTGGACGAGGAACTTACGCTGGAGAAGGTGATCGATTTCAACCTGGTAGATTATATCGAAAAATTCGAGAGCATATCGGAAGCTGCCACCAAGGAGAACAACCTCGAGAGAGCCCTCGACAAGATGATGAAGGAATGGGCGGATCTCAAATTCGAAATTTTGTCTTACAAGTAAGTTAGCTTTATATCTGTAGGTATGTAGTTATAAATAATGAAGAGACGCAAAACCAAAGACACAGTTACAGTTTATTTTGTCTATTACAATGATAAATTAAACATTATTTACTTTAGCTTATTAGTTATTATAAAGTTTCTTTGAGATTGTTTTCCTAAAACGTTCTAAATGTGAAGTTTTGAAATCTTATCAATGATGCACACGCCACGTTAAATGACCTAGCAAGTGGCCCTTGGATACAAGTACATTTGGATTAATAAGGTTTAACATACGTAGCCATCATAATACTTTACCTCTTTTTACTTACAATTTTCTATTCTAAGGCCAGTGCTGATGAATCTTCATATACTTAGTGAAACATAAAAATAGATGTGGTGGATTGCCTGATTGTGGCCCTGGAGTCGCACC
Organism: Catocala sponsa; assembly: GCA_963564715.1. Taxonomy (NCBI): domain Eukaryota; kingdom Metazoa; phylum Arthropoda; class Insecta; order Lepidoptera; family Erebidae; genus Catocala; species Catocala sponsa. The sequence goes on from OY751331.1 coordinate 3,120,164, forward strand.
ACGTTTTCTTTAACAGCAATGCTTTTAAAGGTGGTGGTGGGGCTTGAGGTGGAGAAAAGGATAGCAATATAATGTCATATTTCTTCAGAACTTATAGCTGAAAGAGAAATCTAAAATATTATTGTGTAATTGATTATTGTAATAATTGTAGAGCCTCTTTTGATTCGTAGTATTAGATGCACTTACTACTGCCAGGTTGAGATAATTGTTTTTAATTTCTGAAACGTCCACGACTCCTATGGTGGAGACATGGACGTTGACGTCGTTGCGCGTTCGTGACCCCTACGGGGGAGCCAAATATTAATATTAATATTTGGTATTTTTTTCGCGACCAATCACAACGGGTTTTTTTTTACACTCCCGTAGGGGTCACGGACGCGCAACGGTAGCGTTTTTTTTATGAGTCTTGGGACATTCCAGACATAAACCTAGTCAACGGTATTCGAGTCACGCTTCATTACGTCGGTCACTTTAGTATAATACAAGCATGGGTCTATGTATGTCTATTATCACTTACAGAGACACCGGCACGTACATTCTGTCGGGCGTGGACGATATTCAGCAGCTATTAGATGACCACATCATTAAGACACAGACTATGAAGAACTCTCCGTACATTAAACCATTTGAGGATGTTATTTAGTAAGTCATTCTATAATTACCCTTGTGGTGGAACAGTATGTGATGTCCCTCCAACACAGAGGGAAGTTCCGATCCAGGCTGGGTGATCATGCTTCGCGGGCCGCGGCACGACTGATGATGCTTCTATGATTCATGATTTACAGCGCCTCGTCGTATGTTGTAACTAATTGTGCCGTGTACTGTCATTGCACTCTTTTTATGGATATTTTTAACATCTAGACCTTTGACCTATCGAAACATACTTTACATTGGCTCTTTTCTATTATTTTGGGAAGTGTCACTAGTTAATGTACGATAGCACAAGTCTTACAAGACCGCAGTAACCACTTAACAGACGGGCCTGAAGTATGCTTCGTATATATTATTATATTATGCTTCAATAGTGAAAAATCTAAGTTAGTATATCTTATTGCACAGTGACTGGGAGGGCAAATTGGTTCTGCTGCAAGAAATCCTAGACGAGTGGCTAAAAGTACAGGCTACCTGGATGTATCTGGAGCCGATCTTTTCATCACCCGACATTCAGCAGCAAATCCCAGAAGAAGGACGAAGATTCAGTGCAGTGGATAAGGTGCAGTGAAATTAAAATTTACCAGCAATTTTGGTTACTGAATATCTGCTATTCCTTTATGTATAAACATAAAGGAATAGTCAAACCCAAGAAGAAGCAAACCACAGCTAGACTTCATGATACTTTGAGCTCATTCTGCGTAAATAGAAACACCCATGATTAAATTATGTTCGGGTACTTTGAAATAACTACACTGGAACATTGAGACAACTGCCATCTTAGTCTCCCCGTGACCATGGCTGCTGAAAAGCAACCGAAACGTCGGGGAAAGTGTAAAAATAAATCTAAATAGTATAATAGTATAGTAATAGTATAAATAGTTTTAATAGTTTCAATAATTTAATTAGCTTAAAAATTTGTAAAGTTTAATAGTGATTATAGTAGTGTAACACTTTTTCAAAAAATTTTGTAACAGTGTCAAATAAACAACGCGATAAAATCCGTATATAGTAGTTTAATTTCAATGAATAACATTCGCGTAAACAGAAGACAATATTACATAAAGGAATAGTTTAATCCTTTACATAAATAGACTATAATTGGTACCGTACAACTATGTCTTAAATCATTGTTTTGCAAGAATGAGTCTGAAGATATATATGAAGCTGCACTGTCTTGTTCTTGTACATGCAATAAAAATGCTTGAAGAGATAGTAGTAAAGTTCTGGTCCCTGGTCTAAGCGGCTGGAAGTCGTTGGATGTCGGAGACCTGGAACAATCACGGTAGTTTTTGTATGACGGCTAATATTCCTTGTATTTGTTCATTGTTATATTAGTGAATGATTAACAAAAGAATTCGACAGTTATTAATTAAGTCACTCAGAGTGCAGTGAATGAAGTTTTAAAATTTTAGACACTATACGTTATTGAGACAAAATTGTTTGATATTTTTAGATGTGGCGCGAGATAATGAAAGCATCGTTTGCGGAGCCGCGCGTCCTGGACGTAATAATGATAGAGAAGATGTTGGATCGCCTGAAGAAGTCCAACAACTTGTTGGAGATGGTGCAGCGAGGCTTGAACGCGTACCTCGAGAAGAAGCGCCTCTACTTCCCTCGCTTCTTCTTCTTGTCCAATGATGAGCTGCTCGAAATCTTGTCAGAAACCAAGGATCCAAAGCGGTGAGTATCTAATCAAAGAACTATTTTTGTATCGCTAAAGTAGCTATAGACTGGATCATCTAGATTCTAACCTATTCTAAAACTGTCTATCTAACCTATTCTTAACCATTCTAACGTAGTGGGATCGTTTATTTGCCACGCAGTGATTTTCAGTCGATTCCAAGGCTCACACCTCTGAATTTTCAAGGTTATGTGCGTATTAAATAGATCATTATCGCATAAGGAGATATATACATCATGAGGGAAAGAGTATGTCAAAGGATTCTTCATAATGTTCTGTAAGATATGTAAAATCTGGACTATAGCTTAAACTTATTTCACACTAAGAAGAGGCCTGTGCTAATTAGTGGAACAGTTTATATTATATATAGACCTGCTATTATTATTCTAAAAGATCAACGTCGGCCTCGATGGCGTAGTGGTTAGTGTAACCGACTACCACGCCTGAGGTCGCGGGTTCTATTCCCGCACAAGTTAAATATTTGTGTGCATGAACATGGATGTTTGCCTTGGTCAGGGTGTTTCTATGTATAATATGTATGTATGTATTTACAATAAAAAAAGTATATATGTATGTTTATCCATTGTCTAGTACCCATAATACAAGCTCTGCTTAGTTTGGGCTAGATGGTGTTGTGTGTATGTGGTAAAATATTATTAAAATATTATTACTATTATCAAAGATAATCTCAGTGTCCTAAAACAATAGCAATGATAATTGAATTATTCAAATAAGATCTTTTATGTTTATATTGAAGAAAGTATCGTAGACAGCGGCTTGGTTGTGTTTATATTGAAGAAAGTATCGTAGACAGCGGCTTGGTTGTGTTTCTTGCATTGCTTTTGTCATGGCAAATAAATACAGCCATGTCCTTTAGCGTCTGCTACCATTACACCGTATCCCCTCTCTCGTACGCTGTCATTAGCGGTAGACGTAAATATTTTCTCTTCGTTATATTATTTAACAAACTGTGTTAAAGTAAACAATTTCTAATCGAGCTTTACATTAAACTGTGCGTAAAGTAGTGATCTAAAGTTCTTCATAAACTGTGCTCAGTGATTACTGTTTAAAACGTATAATTGTACAATATCGGAAATAAATATTCCGTTGTGAACTTGTGACTACATTGGCAGTGTTCGTGACATTGAAATACAAAAGAAAGGTCACTAACATAAACACTGTCCGTAGCGACGAACTACGCAAGTGTGTATTAAACGAATAATTTGCATTCTCGTTCAATGTACACCTGGTCGAGTGGTTGGGAGGTGCGCTTTAAGTTAGTGACCCGGGATCGAGGCCAAGGGTTTTGCAATCTGTTTGGATCGTCTTTTGGGGTTCCAGTTCTATCCTCAGTATTCATACTATTTTTGGATATTATATATGTGATTAAAATTTAAATCTCATTTAATAGTATTAAATTTTGGCATATTTTACATCGTTTTTGCAATTTTTCTATATTTTTCTGTATATTTTCAATTATATCACGAAAAAATGTCTGTAAAAGATCTCCACCCAACAAGAACTCACCCGCCTCTACAATTCAACTCTGTTGGATCCCACACTAAGCCTACAAACACTGGAAGTTGGAGTAAAGGATAAATTAGTTTATCAAAACGCTAACGCTCACAACTGATACCACACGCACACGAACACGCACACGCACACGAACACGCACACGCACACGCACACGCACACGCACACGCACACGAACACGCACACGCACACGCACACGCACACGCACACGCACACGCACACGCACATGCACACGCACACGCACACGCACACGCACACGAACACGAACACGCACACGCACACGCACACGCACACGCACACGCACACGCACACGCACACGCACACGCACACGCACACGCACACGCACACGCACACGCACACGCACACGCACACGCACACGCACACGATATCAACCGATGTCCTTAAAATGAAAAACATTAATTGAGATAGACAGATATTGGCTGTGCTGACGCACGTCGTAACGCACTTTAAAATTAACATAAGATCTTTATTATTTATCGAGCGATTTAAAACTCAACAAACATTAATTGGTAAAATAACTAAAATTAATGAATTCAATTCATAAATGTCTGTTTATTGTGTTAAGCATGTTGATGTTCAAAATGGCTAAATCAAATTGTATGTGGTTTACTTTCAAATTGGTTTTGCTATTTTAGGAAAAGTGTGCACACTAACACACAAAAATACACACAAAAACCTGTTTACTTTTGTATATACAAGCTTTTGCTCGCAGCTTCGCTCGCGTAAAAGTAGGTTATGTTAGATGAAACAGTACTTTTTTAAAATAAAATGTAGCCTATGTTACTCTGTGATAATATTACTGTCTAAAGGAGAAAGAATTATTAAAATTGGTTGAGTTATTTTTTGAGTTCAATAATTACAAAAATCTTTATTTCTTTATTTTTTTTTATACCACTAAGGTGGCAAACAAGCATTCAGCCCACCTGATGGTAAGTGGTCACCGTAGCCTATGGACGCCTGCCACACCAGAGGTATCATATCACTTGCGCGTTGCCGACCCTTTAGGAAAGGAACTGGGAAGGAAAAGATGCGGGAAGGGGAAAAGGGGGTGATTGGGCCTCTGGCGAGTGCGTTTTTCGTTCGGTGTGTGAGAGTTCACACACCGAACGAAACACAACATTAGGAATACTGCTATTTCACGTCGATATTTTGTGAGAGGGTAGACCTTCCCCGGTCGAGCCGGCCTATTCATGCTGATATCAGCGAGGCTCTACTACTCTCAAATTCTTCTTTATAATAGGTACATACATACAGTGGCGTAGCTAGGTAACCAAAGGCCCTGGTGCAAAATAACTATTGGAGCCCTATTTAAACTGATGAATATATATAAATATTTTAAAGGTGTAAAGCTACTTTATCATCACCTCTTTATCTTGCACTACAGGGTACAGCAAAGCAAAGCTACTTATTACATACAGACAGACCTCTTCCAGAACAGCGGTTCTTTAGAGGATTGGTTTTTTACAGGATACATTTCGGTGAGTGTGCCATGGAATTAACCTGTTGTCCTGGTCGATGTCTTTTGAATAAGGCCCTGAAGGCTGTAAAGGCCCCATATCGAGAATTTGACGTTTTTCATTATCACTTAACATCTTGTTCGTGAAGTTTCCCAAGTCATAAGAAGATTTATCGTTCATATTTTCGAATAATGTAGAGGTTGATGGTTCTTAAGCTGTTACGTCTGCTACGCAAACATCATCGACGTTGGATGATCGGCGGCATCGTCATCGATGGAAGTATCTTTAACTGCAATAGTTGTCGAATCTTCTTCAGTAGGCTTTTCAACTAGCACTGCACTGATTACATTATTTGAGTCTTTTTTGCCTAAAATTTGTCAATTTTAGGCAATTTTTGTTTACTATCTTCTCTTTCCTGGCGTTGTTTGTGCTTAAACGCACCGCTGGGTTTCTTTTTTTATCCATAATCTAATTTAATTAATCTAACTGTTTTCTAATTTATGCAATATTAATCGTGTGTGCTCGTGTACTCGCGGGCGTTAAAATGAAGAAGAAACGAGAAACGTAATGCTAGGTGCACTAGAAAACGTCGATGGGGAATCCCCGGCAAACATTTAAATCGATTACCGTTAGAGATGAACGAAAGGTGGCGGTAGTACACCTATACTTTAATGTACATTTGCGCTCATTAATTCGAGTCGGTTATGAGATCTAAAGAAAAGTGGCCATCTGTAAAATTGGGCCATTTCTAAACTCGGAATTTTGTATATCGTGAATAATGGCAAACAAAAATATATTAAAATACAAAAAATGTCATAACTAAAATGGAACAAATATAAAAAAGCCAAACATTAAATAAGTCATTTGTAAAAAGTATAATTGAAAAAAGAGCCAACTTAAAAAAAGAAATCCCTAAATGACGTCACTAGTAAAATATTTAAATAAAAAAATGTGCTAATAGAAAAAAAAACATGAGTAAAAATTGTCATTTCTCAATTTGTATAACAATAAATTAAGCCATTAGCAAAAAAACCTAACCGTAAAAGAGGTAATTTTTCGGTACGCCACCGTCCCTTACACCCAGTATAAGCGTAGTTGCATGTTAGCCAAACATTGTGCTGATACTACTTGTCTAACTATCTGTTTTGTCAAAAAGCTCTATTTTTGACAAAACTGATAGTTAGACGGCTCTCCGTAATCTACAAAATAATTAGATTCACAAGAAATTTATTCGAATTTACTCGACTAGCTTCGAAAGTAATTTACGTATATTTTAGATATACAAATCGATTTCTTAAAAAATATTAAATTTGAAAATTGCCACGCAAATCACCAAAGAATGCTTTGCTCGAAGAAGTACCCACAAACAACAGAAAGAATTCAGGGGATTCCCTACAAGTTATGAATTTCTTTCAACTGAGTTGCCACAATTAAACTAGTGTTGCTATCTGTTAGAATGAGAATATTCTTGGGATGGGAGAAATTTTAGAATGTTTGAGGTTTTGCTGGTCGGGTTCCGAGGGCCCCCTGAGCTTGAGGGCCCCGGTGCATGGCACCGCCTAGCCCTCTGATAGCTACGCCACTGCAAACATACATACATAGATTCACGCCTGTTTCCCGGAGGGGTAGGCAGAGACTACAGATATCCATTTGCTACGATCCTGACACACTTCTCTGGCTTCATTTACTTTCATCACATTCCTCATACACACTAGCCGGTTCAGAAATGTCTTTATAATATTAGTATAGATGTACCATAGAGATGTACCTAGCTATAGAGATGGCTGACATTATATATTACAGTTTATGGATAGTAAAGCTGATATTTAAATGCATTTTTGTATGTTTGTTACAGCGTACAACCTCATCTGAAGAAATGCTTCGAAGGTATGGCAAAGTTGAGCTTTACCGAAGATTTAGTGATCACTCACATGAGGTCTTCGGAAGGCGAGATCGTTAAGCTCACCATGACTATCAATACTGCAGCAGCAAGAGGACAGGTGATATTTTCATCTATCTATACATCTATACAAATAAATAAAATTAAAGTGTCTGTTTGTAATGTCAAAATAACAGCTTTTTATCTAATGCATATGAAAGTATATAAGGTACCTATACGAAAACATCTATTTTTAAAATTTTTGTCTGTCTATCTGTCTGTCTGTTTGTTCCGGCTAATCTCCGAAACGGTTGAACCGATTTTGTCGCGACTTTCACTGGCAGATAACTGATTTTGTAAGGAGTAACTTAGGCTACTTTGATTTTAGAAAAAAAAATAGGGTTCCGCGGAGACAAACACTTTTTAGTTAAAATCTACGCGGACGAAATAGCAGGTAACAGCTAGTTTGCTAATAAAATGCATACATGTTTTGAGATATCCGACTAATGTCGAATCCATTTAGGATGCTAGTCATTAACAAGCTCTTACACCGATGTTTGTTACTCAATCACACGTAAACAGTTCCACAGAGTTTGATAAAATGTTGCTTAAAGATAGAGAGCATCATGTGCTGAATTAATACATGTGATATTCATTAACCTAGTCATACATTCTCATAGGATCCACGTGGGCGAAACCGTGGGCAGAAATAAGTTGAGTTATAACTATAGCTTACTAAAATATTTGGTTTTATAGCATCAATATATTACAGGTAGAGAAATGGCTACTGGAACTGGAAGGAGCGATGAAGGCATCAGTGCACAACGAAGTGGCTGGCTCATACGATGACTATATGCTGACTCCGCGAGAAAACTGGGTGATAAAGTGGCCTGGACAAACGGTTAGTACAACTTTTATGATAATATAGAGAGAGCATTTGTACGCCATTGATGTTATTTTATTGTTGCTGGGGTAAATAATGATCCAGCGGCCCATCTGATGGCGAGCGGTAATCAGATTTTTGGTATCAAATAAATTATTCCCTCAGAAACAATCATGTCGTTGTAAACTGGAAACCACGCGCGGTCTGCTGCCTGATAGTAAGTAGCCTATGTATGTATGGCCGGCAGACAGCATAGTAGGAGAAAGGGAGCTAAAATCAATGCAAAATCTTGTGGCATACGAGCCGTGACATTTTAAGGTGAATAGGATGCTTCTATAAAGTTCAGCCTGTAAGGCGCCGCGAACATTAGTTACGTATGATGTAAGAGGTTGACGAGAACCATTAAGTGTATAAGACAAGTCTTTACTGCACCCAACATTCGCTTCTCGAGTGCTTGATTGGGACTATTAGCTTATAGCGTCTAAAACGGACGCTGTAAGTTTAACAGAGCGTTGGGTACTTGGGGTTTTTGATGTAATGGTTATCTTATCTTATCTTATGTAGGGGCCAGTCAGTGCAGACCGGCGACACTTCGACCCAGTGGGATATTTCGTGTCGACACTCTCCCAATAACGTCTGCCATAGATGTTCATGGCAGCCGGGACCAACGGCTTAACGTGCTCTCCGAGGCACGGAGCAGGCGATAATTGTCAATCAATACGCACATAATTTCGAAAAGTCATATAACTTCCGAAAGTCAGAGGTGCGCGAAGTGGGTTCGAACCCAAAACCCTCTGCATTGCATTCGGTGGGTCTCCCCACTGAGCTATCGCTGCTCTGATGTAACGGTTACGTACACATTAATTTAGCGACGCCTTAAGCTGGGCTAGCTTAAGGCTAGCCCAGCTTAAGAAAAATATTATTTGATTCAGGTACAATGTACAGCGATGATTTTCTGGACGCTAGAAGTGACAGAGGCGATACATACTGACATTGCGGCTTTGAGGCAGTATTGGGATAAGTGCAATTACCAAATATCTAAGATCGTCGATCTGGTGCGCGGCAAGCTTAGTTTGCAGAATAGGATTACTCTCGGTAACGTTCCATATATTTAAATATAGTTATACTGGGTGTTAGGGACGTCGTACCGAAAACTTTAGCAAGACGTCTTTCTATAAGTACTTATCACGACGCAAACATCAATTAATAAAAAAACGCAAGATTAAAATGTTATGTAGATTAACATTATTACGCGGTATGCAATGGATTGCTACTAATACAGCGCTCTCGACGAATGAACTCTGCGTTCCGCGCGCATAAAAACAGCTGATCTATTTAAATCACGACCATTTAATTACATTGCTGTATTATAGAAAATGTGACAGTCAGAAAAATGAAAATTGCAGAAAAGCAATTGTGATTGTTGAAAAAAATTCCAACGATTTTTAACTCAGAATAGTGGTCTGAACCTACTATTTCAGTTTTCGGTATACCGTCCCTTACGCCCAGTGTATTTGTCATACATTAGTTACTAATCACATCTCTTGTTCATAAAATATGATACAGTGTTCTAATTTAACTTCTTATTAAGTAATACGTCTTCCATTCGGCTGACAGTATTTTGACTCTTAAAGGAGTTTGGAATTCTTACTAATTGTGAAAATATAGCACAAGGTTGCTAGGCTTCTTTTATAGGGCGAGGGTACTACTAACTTGGTCTATTCTCGTCTGAATAAAACCCCAGGCTGTAATAAATAACAAATACGTGTACGTCTTACAAGTGACATGATAACCTGATTCTTGACATCCACAGAACCATGTTTGGTAACTACATACCTGATTCTTTAAAAAGGGAAACTCATGAGCGTGTTTGGCCCGAAGTTTATGCTTATGTTTACATCTGTGTCGCTCGACGTTCAATTTTCAGGCCGACCAGGGTATTATTGAGCTTTTCTGTATTGAGAAAATTCTCAGTAACATACGTCGCTTTTACTTAGCTCTTATGGGGAAATGTTGATGAAATGCGAGATGTATTTTACTTAACTCATATGGGGAAATATTGATGAAGTGCGAGATGTATTTTACTTAACTCATATGGGGAAATATTGATAAAATGCGAGATGTATTTTACTTAGCTCTTATGGGGAAATGTTGATGAAATGCGAGATGTATTTTACTTAGCTCTTATGGGGAAATATTGATGAAATGCGAGATGTATTTTACTTAGCTCATATGGGGAAATATTGATGAAATGCGAGATGTATTTTACTTAACTCATATGGGGAAATATTGATGAAATGCGAGAATTATTTTACTTAACTCATATGGGGAAATATTGATGAAATGCGAGATGTATTTTACTTAGCTCTTATGGGAAAATGTTGATGAAATGCGAGATGTATTTTACTTAGCTCTTATGGGGAAATGTTGATGAAATGCGAGATGTATTTTACTTAGCTCTTATGGGGAAATGTTGATGAAATGCGAGATGTATTTTACTTAGCTCTTATGGGGAAATGTTGAACAAATGCGAGATGTATTTTACTTAGCTCTTATGGGGAAATGTTGATGAAATGCGAGATGTATTTTACTTAGCTCTTATGGGGAAATGTTGATGAAATGCGAGATGTATTTTACTTAGCTCTTATGGGGAAATGTTGATGAAATGCGAGATGTATTTTACTTAGCTTTTATGGGGAAATATTGATGAAATGCGAGATGTATTTTACTTAGGTCTTATGGGGAAATGTTGATGAAATGCGAGATGTATTTTATTTAGCTCTTATGGGGAAATATTGATGAAATGTGAGATGTATTTTACTTAGCTCTTATGGGGAAATATTAATGAAATGCGAGATGTACTTTACTTAGCTCTTATGGGGAAATGTTGAAGAAATACGAGATGTATTTTACTTAGCTCTTATGGGGAAATATTGATGAAATGCGAGATGTATTTTACTTAGCTCTTATGGGGAAATATTGATGAAATGTGAGATGTATTTTACTTAGCTCTTATGGGGAAATGTTGATGAAATGCGAGATGTATTTTACTTAGCTCTTATGGAGAAATGTTGAAGAATTACGAGATGTATTTTACTTAGCTCTTATGGGGAAATATTGATGAAATGCGAGATGTATTTTATTTAGCTCTTATGGGGAAATATTGATGAAATGTGAGATGTATTTTACTTAGCTCTTATGGGGAAATGTTGATGAAATGCGAGATGTATTTTACTTAGCTCTTATGGGGAAATGTTGATAAAATGCGAGATGTATTTCGCTGGTTCTGCCTACTGCTTTGGATATATCTGTTGTAAGTAATTGTATATATGTTTATAATTTTAGGAGCTTTGGTAGTGTTGGACGTCCACGCCAGAGATATTGTAATGTTGCTGATAGACTTGAAAGTGATACAAGACAACGATTTCAATTGGCTCGCACAGTTACGGTACTATTGGGAGGTAATGTTATTTATAATATTTTTTTGTATGTATGTGTACCTACTGTTATGAGTTTTGTTTATAGACTTTTCCCTTGCTGGGTATGGGCTATTTTATGTGTGTGTTTTATACAAATCTTTGAAAACATTACAATGGACTCTCAAATATGTATAGTATCTAAAAAGGTTTCTTTCGCTGTTAAAGCTGACGATAATTAACTAATTTAGACGCATATCGTATTTAAAAGTTTAGAGGTGCATGCGTGGCATTGCGAAAGGCATGTGAATAGGCTATCGTTGCTTACTAAAATTAATGATACTTATATATATTTTTGTTCTCTATATAACTTTGAAATAAATTAACTGATTCTAAATATTGCTTCACGAGTAAATAGCTACAATATATCTAAATGTAATAGGATGTGTGTTACAGTGACATCTGTTCTTTATTATGTGCAATATATTAAACTTTAGGAGTTCGAGGACAAGACGTGGCAGTGCTCCACGCGAATGATCAACTCGACGCTGCGCTACGGCTACGAGTACCTCGGCAACATGGGCCGGCTTGTCGTCACGCCGCTCACCGACCGCTGCTTCCGCACGCTGTTCGGCGCTCTGCATCTCAACTTGGGTAATTATAAACTAACAGAATGGTTTTGTTTATAGACGATTTTGTGATGGAGACATCTAACATATTCTGCCGTCATAAGGAAATAAGAGGTAGCTGCCAAAAATAAAAATAGGTACGACTTTTTTTCGTTTGAGGGCATTATAACTTGCTCGCCAATACTAAATTTTATTTAGTTCGGTTAGGTTAGGTTAGGTTTGAGTCAATACTTCGGACATCATCTCAAATTTGCGTCCATCTTTTCGGCAAATAATGTGTGTTTGTTTTATTTTAAGAAAATGCTTGGAAGAGTTACGTGACATTATTAAGCTTAAAAAGCTGTATTTATCAACGTAAGAGTTTGACGGTTAGTGACTTAACGTCTGGTAAGGTATCTGGTATATATCATATCGCACCTACTGTGTGAATGCGACGCGTTGGCTGGACTTAGGATGGGTCTGATGGGATTGGCATATCCAAACCCTGAAGACTTCAGGCTTCTCCCTCTGAACATAAGGAGATAGCTAAGGGAGAAATCTTGGGGCTGACACAAAAGATCCCACTGGGTCGAAGTGTCGCCGGACTGTACTGACTGGCCCCCACACACAAGATAGATAAGGTATCTGGTATATGGCAATAAGACCATTCCTACCAGACCCCTTAAAGAAAAATAGAAGAAGCTGCTAAATAGCTTTCTGTTGTTGAACGAATCAAAGCTATTCGCCTGCTTTTTTTATAGAGTGACGAAACGTCCACTGTCGGGTTAGTTCAGTTTGAGTAAAATCCACGGCTTAAGTAGCGTTTTCGCCATAACCGATCTCTTATTTTAAAAACCTCGCTGCTATGTAGTATCAAATCATAAAAATGTCTTCAATAAAATGCCCTATAAGCATACATAGAATTAAACAAACAATATAGTTTAATGCGATAGTCGACATTGCAATACGATTGTCATCAAATAAACTTGCCGAGATCACATAATAACATGCGTGGTATAGCAATCTCAGTGAAAATCGTATGTTATAAAGTAAATATTGAAACAGCGCCGAGTCGGAGTTGCGCTCGTTAACTCATCGCTTCGTTCCGTGATATTGTTAGAGAAAGTTTGTTACTCGGCTGAATTCTCTGTTCCGCGTCGTATATACAGGGTCTCCCAGAAGATTGAATAAAATTGTAACGGGAGATTCCTTAGGTAAGGACCTTTCAAAGATGCTAAATAAAAATAAAAATTATGTTGTGTTGTTGGTCAAACTTACAAGATTTTCTTTGGTGCAAAAAAATACACCAAAATAATGCTGCAATTTAAAAATATAGTCATTATAAAAAAAATCGTTTGTAGTTTGACGAATCAATCCTTCACAAATAATAATAGTGAAAAAAATGAAAATTAGCCATAAACAAAGCACTTGTAGTTGGTAGTCTGAAAAAAGTCGTACTTTTTTAAAAACTTTGATTTTTATTTTTACACAAAGGTCATAATTTTTTAATTCTTTCATTTAGCACGTTTGGAAGGTCCTTATCTAAGGAATCTCCAGTTACAATTTGATTCACATCTTCTGGGACATTCTGTATGTAGGACATGTGTACGCTACGTGTATGCGCTCTTGTTCCTCGGCAATGGCTTTTGCATTTAGCTCGACGTTTCTACTAATGAATGAAGTCGTTCATTTTAATAATTTATGCTTATAATTATATTGTAAAGAGTTTAAAATGATATTTACGATGTATAATTGGTTGTATATTTAATACTAATATGTAATTGATTATAGAATCCAGTCAGAGACAGAAAAAATTCCAAGCGTTGTAGAAAACGAGCTGATTAATTGCTGTGCCTGCACTTTGAAACACTGTATTATCTATGTAGCCTTATGCGCTTTCATAGTGAGAACACATCTTTTTATTTTTTAACTAATTCACGTGAAACTGATTTTTCTTTGTAGGAATTATATTGGACGGCAAGCCGATTTTTGTTCACAATAACCCATTACTAATATACCCCGTACTATCATTATACGTCACATTAGTTAAGTTATGCTGTCTCTTATAGGTGGTGCTCCTGAAGGTCCTGCGGGGACAGGCAAAACTGAGACTACGAAGGATTTAGCGAAATCAGTCGCCAAGCAATGCGTCGTGTTTAACTGCTCTGATGGTCTCGACTACATTGCTCTCGGGAAGTTCTTCAAGGTAATAGCGTACAACGTAGCACTAGCCACAGAATCTAGCGGCGCTTCAGAACGCTCGGTTCTTGATGCGTCATACGGCGCGTTAAACGTATTGCGATTGCTACGTTTTTATTTTACATACTATCTATTCTTTTGGGTACAGCCAATTTTTCTAGATAAAATATACCCATGTCCCTTATTGTACCCCTGACAAGAGGTATGTTAAATTTGCAGGCCTCTATGGCGTGGTGGTTAGTGTAACCGACTGCTACGCCGGCAGTTGCGGGTTCGGTCCGCACAAGTCAAACATTTATGTGCATAGACATGGATGTTTATTTTGGTTTTTTGACGAACAAAGGGATTTGCATCGCGCTCACTACGTTCAAGGACAGTGATTGTTCTAGGCTCGTTGTACGTCCACACTTGACACCGCAAGTATGCGGCTCGGCTTGTGCTCAGCTCGTGCTCGGCTCCTCTAGCGTCGACACATCTTTATAATTTAAAATGATGTGGCGATATACATACAAAATCGCTACATCATAATAAATGATAATTAAAGTAAATTAAAGTATTTCTAATATTCCCAGTAACTGTGCACAACTCATTGCGTATTACATGGAGTCTATGACGCTGTGTTACTTTACATCCAGAAGTTGCATGGCTCCTAAGATACAGGTTACCCACCTAGTGTAGGAGTCCGATGTGACTAACCGGTATTTGCGACCATATTAAAACTTAGACTCTTATTTGTTTACGTATAATATGTTCTATGCCTAAGTGTTAATTGTCAGTATGAAATATATAAAATAAAAAATAAAAAAAATACTGGACAATGAATTGTAGCCAGGGTGTAATACAGCCCAACATAAATCTTGTGACGAAAGCAGATGCGATATAAAATTTTTTTTTTCATAAATAAAATAATTTAATATTATTTGAATGCAATTGTGCTTAATGTGATACATAGGCACTTAGCGTGGTCAAAGGCAAGTATAGGTACCTATCTTAAATACTGTTCTGTCATATTCGAATGTGACGTGTGTTATTACAATCCTGTATTATATTAACCAGAACATATCGCGAATAGGTATCATTTAACCCGACGTCAACACATTAAAGTTATAAATAAAACGGCTGAACTTAATTATGTTGTTCAGGTTTGCCCAAATAGTTACTAACACAATTATCCAACCCCGGTGAGATCCAAGCTGGTCGGACTAACCCTAATGATATAGAGTAGTTTCTACCGTTTTATAATTATATTATGATTAGATTTTGCCTGCGGCTTCTCTCTTACCCCATGTCCTTTTCTGTACCCCTGTCAACGTGTATTTGAAGTTTCATAATGATCAGTCGAGTAGTTAAAACGTAACAAACAGACATGCTCACATTTGCATTTATTATACTACTAGCTTTTGCCCGCGGCTTCGCTCGCGTTAATTTAGAATTTGATAATCAATTCGGGTTGTACTCTGCTTGTACTAATATAATTTAATCATGATTCGAAAGACACGTGGCGGCATCTATTATCATAAGAACGTTATGGTTGTTTTCCTCGGGAACAGTAATTTTTTTCGGGATGAAAGGTAGCCTATTTCCGTTTCTGTACACCTGACAACGTATATGCAAAATTTCAGGATGATCAGTTCAGTGGTTTAGGCGTGAAAAGGTAACAAACAAACAAACAAACTCATTTTCGCTTTTATAATATTAGTTAGGAAGTTAGGATTAGGATTAGGACTATGATTAGATTTTGCCCGCGGCTTCGCTCTTACCCCATGTCCTTTTCTCTACCCCTGTCGACGTGTATTTGAAATTTCATAATGATCAGTCGAGTCGTTAAAACGTAACAAACAGACATGCTCACATTCGCATTTATTATATTATATAGTTAGAAATATACATGTAGTCAGCGGGACGTAAAGGTAAAGAATAGCGATGGGCACAGGAGTGGTCGTAAGTTCGGTGAGCAATTGGTTCGGTGGCACGGTGGCAGTGTATGCGATTGACTTGCATATGCGGTCTCGGGTTCAATTCTCGAGCTGGTCAAAGAGTTATCGGATTTTTCTGTCTACAAATTCTCAGGAACTACTGGGGAGGCTGGAACTGTATCTGGTAAACGTCGATACACTCGCTCTCTATTACCTAAAATCATAGCTAACGAAATGTGGGAGTAATACATTTGCCTACCTTCAGGGTATAGACAATGTGAGACTATAGAAAGAAGAAAGAAAGAAAAATCATTTATTCAGCATAGGCACACCTAGTTACAAATATTTATATATATATATAAGTAAAGTGATGTGGCTAATAAGGCTTGGACTGAGTTTCAGGCGAGTTGTCGAATCCCAACTCAAGTAAGCATTGCAACATGTCCACGTCAAAGTTTTAATAAAAATATGATATTAAGATGATATCTAAATCAAATCGAATAAGTCTTAGAATACCAGACATAATTATAAAATTTATTATGTTAGACCACCGGTGTGCCGCTGCGACACAATAGGTTAAATTATATTATATTTGAGAAAACACACCACCTCGATCATATACGTTTCGTAACTTTAGAATAACATACATTTTGGTTGTTGTCGCCTCAACTATTGATTGTACTTTTACTATATAAGCCTTTTCTTAGGTATTGGGTATAAATACATTTGGCAACCAGATGCTCGAAGCGTTTAATATATATATATATCTTCTTTATCTTAGCCTTTATTATTCCCAAGTCACTTGGGGTTGGCTTTCTAGTCTAACCGGATTTGACTGGATATCTATTTTTACACGGAGCGACTGCCATCTGACCTCCGCAACCCGAAGGCTAAAGGCTAACGATACCCTAAGGCTAGACCAGTGTCAGAATGTTAGAGGGCACTGACTTCCCAATAACGACTGCCATAGATGTTCATGGCAGCCGGGACCGACGGCGATAATTGTCATCAATACGCACATAATTTCGAAAAGTCATATAACTTCCGAAAGTCAGATGTGCGCGACGTGGGTTCGAACCCGAGACCCTATGCATTGTAGTCTGTTACTCTCCCCACTGAGCTATCGCTGCTTTATATATATACGTTTTATAAAGCTAATACACCATAATAATATACTAACATAGTTTTAAGAAAATGCATGTATTAGAGCTGCGGTAGTAGAGCCAAGCTGGTTACAGCAAGAATGGGCCGGCTCGACCGGGGAAGTACTACCCTCTCACAGAAAATCGATGTGAAACAACAGTGTTTCACTGCTGTGTTTCGTTCGGTGAATGAGAGAGCCGGAGGCCTAAGCATGAGGTGACGATTCTCGCAGCTTATGAGGGACCTGCAGAGTATCCGTAGAGTTATTGTGTGGGTGGCGCGAGTCGACCCGGCGGCCAGGGAGAGCCGTAGAAACGGTGTTCTGCTGGCCGCCCGCGGTATAGTCCAGAGGCCCAACCGACTCTAACCAACTAGGTTGGCTGCCTTATCATGCCGCGCATAATCTCGAGGTGGCTCGTCGTGCCGGATGGTGACCGGAGGGTGGGTCCCGGCGACCACTTTCGGGAGGGTACGGGGGTCCTTCCGTCTGTCGGATCGGCTATCGCCATACCATACAGTTATATGACACAACTTGCTCTGCACCTTGCCCCACTTTGCTGTGAGAATAGCCGCCTCTTATTTTTTTCACGCTTCCCCTTCCTTTCACTCTATGGCAGTACGAACAAAGCATTGTCGTTCAACAGCAGCCAATCGCCGTAACCCCACTGCTGCGTCCTGTGTCGTGGAGTTTATTAACATCAGAGGACTCCACGCTAACCTTAATGCCGTCCATCACCACCTGGAGACGGCTCGGCCGGCAATGCTTTTTCTAACGGAGACACAAATACGCCGTCCTGCAGACACGAACTACCTGCAATATCCCGGCTACGTGCTAGAGGAGTGTTTCCTCGCGAAAGCCGGGGTATGCTTGTTTGTTAGGGCGGATATTTGCTGTCGCCGTCTACAATGCCTAGAGGACCCTTCCTTCTCTGTCCTTTGGGTACACGTAGATCATGGCTCTTTCAACCAAATCTACATGTGCCTCTACCGATCCCATTTAGGAGACGCTGAGACAACTCGACTCTTCAATTACCTGAGTCAGGCGGCAGACGACGCGCAGGAGCGGTTTCCGAACGCTGAGTTGGTGTTCTTGGGATATTTCAATGCCCACCATGAGACCTGGTTGGGTTCTCCCAAAACAGACAATGCGGGACGAACTGCCCATGCGTTGGCTCTCACGCATGACCTGTCTCAACTGGTACTCCAGCCCACCCGGATACCAGACATTGCAGGTCAGGCGCCCTCTCTGCTCGATATGCTGCTGACGAGTAACCCGAACCGGTACAGTGTGTCGATTCATGCTCCTCTGGGCACCTCAGACCACTGTATGGTTTGTGCCACAGCTGTTGTTGTTACGCCCCCACGACCCGAGGAGTCAAGACGACGACTGTGGCACTACTCGTCAGCAGACTGGGATGGAATGCGGGAGTACTTCGCATCCATCCCTTGGGCTCAACGCTGCTTTGAGCACAGGGATCCATCAGAGAGCGCTACTGCTGTCGCTGGTGAAATCATCCTGGGTATGGAATATTATATTCCATACAGTGATGTCACGAGCGGCGGCAGGAAAAGGCCCTGGTTCGGTCGTGAATGCGCTGATGCTGTTGAACGCAAACAGACAGCGTACCGCGCTTGGACCAGGGCTCGCACTCTCCACGACCCTAACGTGGATCACCTGAAGGCAGCGTTCAACCAAGCCACAAAGGTCTGCAAGCGGGCATACTTAAGAGCGGATGCCCAGCGCGTCGCACGGTTCGGCCAGGAACTCATGGCACATCCTACGGGCAGTCGTAGCTATTGGCGCCTGGCCAAAGCCGTGCTGTCCAACTTCTGCCAGACCTTGCTGCCCCCTCTGAGAAATCCGAATGGATCACTGGCTCATCGGCCGCAGGAGAAAGCAGATCTGCTTGCAAATCTCTTTGCGGCCAACTCCCGAATCGATGACTACGGTTCGCAGCCGCCTAACATTGCCAACTGCGGCTACACCATGCCTGATATATGTATCAGGCAACGAACTGTTCGTGCGATACTGCAGTCTCTCGATGTTCGGAAAGCCAGTGACCTGACGGCATCCCAGCTGTGGTCCTTAAAAAATGTGCAGCGGAGTTGTCTCCCACGCTTACGCGCCTATACCGGTCGTCTTGCGCCGCAGGCATTGTGCCTGAGGCTTGGAAGGAGGCGAACGTTCAACCGATTCCCAAAAAGAGGGACCGTTCCGAACCAAGCAACTGTCGACCCATAGCTATCACCTCGGTGCTCTCCAAGGTGTTCGAGCGGATTATAAACACCCAAATTGTCCGCTACCTGGAGGATCAATCGTTGATCAATGATCGCCAATACGGCTTTCGGTCTAAACGTTCAACGGGTGATCTTCTAGCGTTCGTCACGCACCTCTGGGGTGAGGCTATGGACAAGCACGGCGAGTCTTTGGCTATCAGCCTTGACATAGCCAAAGGTTTCGATAGAGTCTGGCACCGATCTCTTCTTTCCAAGCTTCCGGCCTATGGCTTGCCCCCTCAACTGTGCACCTGGATTGCAAGTTTCCTGCAGAAGCGTCGTATTCGGGTCCTTTGCGACGGTCGCGCTTCCAAATTTATGCAGGTCAATGCAGGAGTGCCTCAATGGTCTGTCTTATCCCCTATGCTCTTTCTTCTGCATATCAATGATATGTTGAATCCGCAACATACATTGTTATGCGGACGACAGTACCGTGCATGGGCGATATCTCGGACATCCTGGGGCCAAACAGGCTGAGGTTGAGGGGAAAAGGCAGAATCTTGTCATTGAACTTGACCAGACCTTGGACCGCATCTATGAATGGGGTGCCAAGAACTTGGTCGAGTTCAACGCCAAGAAGACCCAGGCATGCGCGTTCTCAACAAAAAATGTTTTCATCTTTGGGATGGCTCCGTGCAGTACTTGCTGGACGCTCGCGATCGGTTACAGCGGCGGGCTGTCCGTATCATCGGAGATCCAGAGGTCATGAGTTCACTGGAACCTCTGCAACTCCGTAGGGACATTGCCTCATTGGCATGTTTCTACAGAATATACCACGGGGAGTGCTCTGAAGAGTTATTCCAACTTATCCCGCCCTCCCCTTTCCTATCTAGAACAACGCGTGCCGGGCTCAGATGCCATCCTTACACGGTAGAGTCGATTAGAGCGCGTACCAAAAAGTTTGGGTCCTCATATCTCTGCCGAACGACCAAGGCATGGAATTCTCTGCCATGGCACGTGTTTCCCTTTTCCTTCAATACTGGGTCCTTAAAGCGGGGCGTGAAAAAGCATCTTCTCAGGCCGTCAAAGTAGAGACCAACATCGCCTCGGCTGCTATGAGAGCGGTGTGGAGGCCATTGCTCTTAGACCAAACGACTGCTTACCATCAGGTGGAGTGTGGTCATTTTGAAGAGCAAAAAAAAAAATTTAAAAAAAAATTGTGATACGTTTACCAGCTTAGCATGTGCTAACCGTCAAAGACCCAGCGCTGGTTTTCAGCTGGAACCCTGCAGTGCTACACGGACTGTGGTAGGCATACGATATCCTAATCCTAATCCTAACTAATATTATAAAAGCGAATATGAGTTTGTATGTTTGTTTGTTACCTTTTTACGCCTAAACCGATCATCCTGAAATTTTGCATATACGTTGACAGGTGTACAGAAACGGAAATAGGCTACCTTTCATCCCGAAAAAATTACTGTTCCCGAGGAAAACAACATAAACGTTCTTATGATAATAGATGGCGCCACGTGTCTTTCGAATCATGATTGAATTATATTATTACAAGCAGAGTACAATCCGAATTGATTGTCAAATTCAAAATTAACGCGAGCGAAGCCGCGGGAAATAGTTAGTAATAAATAATATAATACATTGAGAAAAATCCTTACTTCCTTACTAATATTATAAATTCGAAAGTAACTCTGTCTGTCTATCTGTCTGTCTGTCTGTTACCTTTTCACGACTAAACCACTCAACCAATTTATGAAATTTGGTACAGATATAGTTTAAAACCTGGGGAAGGACATAGGCAATTTTTTATTGATGTAGGTACCACGCCGGCGGAGCCGCGCGCAAAAGCTAGTAATAAATAAAAGTACAATCATATTTTATATATAAATAAGAAAGGAGATAAGATAGTAACAGTGGAAAGTATTTATACATAGAAGTAATGATGTGAGTCATCTATACATGTATAATGTATATATGTTACCCAGGGCTTAGCATCTTGTGGGGCCTGGTCGTGCTTCGACGAGTTCAACCGGATTGATCTCGAAGTGCTCTCCGTAGTCGCACAGCAAATCCTGTCTATCCAACGAGCCATCAACTCCGGCGCTTCTGAATTTGTGTTTGAAGGAACATTAATCCAACTTGACAAGTCGTGTGCTGTGTTCATCACGATGAACCCAGGATACGCTGGACGTTCTGAACTGCCGGATAACTTAAAGGTGAGTTTCAGGTTGATAGAAGTCATGGTTTAACGAAATCGCCAAGCTGACAAGCTTACGTCATTACAACTAAAATGTAATTTTAAATATGTAGCCTTATAATATCTTATCTTATCTTATGTGGGGGCTATCTTATCTTATGTGGGGGCCAGTCAGTGCAGACCGGCGACACTTCGACCCAGTGGGATCTTTTGTGTCGACACTCTCCCAATAACGACGGCTTAACGTGCTCTCCAACGCACGGAGCAGGCGATAATTGTCAATCAATACGCACATAATTTCGAAAAGTCATATAACTTCCGAAAGTCAGAGGTGCGCGATGTGGGTTCGTACCCGAGACCCTCTGCATTGCAGTCTGTTGGTCTCCCCACTGAGTTATCGCTGCTCATCAGCCTTATAGTAAAACTTAGTAATATGGGTAATTTTATGTAAATTCTATAAATCATAGGCACTGAGTTTTATTCTTTTAATTTAAATCAAAAGAATAAAACTATAACAACAACTTTAGATTAAGCGTGTTCAACGCTTGTGCAATTAGCTGGAGAAATAGAAAGAAAGAAAATTACGGTTGGAGTTACTTTGTATCGAGATTATAGCAGCCGACGAGTTCCGACGAGAAATATGGGGATTGTGACAATGTTAGCGAGGTGAATATTACTGCTATGACCAGGCCGCTAGGGAGCTACCGTAACTTTGGGAGTAAATATACCTAAATAATTTTTAAAGATGTCAAGAATATAAAACACGATTTGATATTAAATTAGTTTAACATTGATTTATAATATTTGCTTAAACATAAGATAGAAAGGCTACTGTGATCAAAACTTTTTAACTAAAGTTTAGTTAAAACAAAATATGAAGAAATATTGATATCGGCAAAGTTTTTAAGACCTCATTACGGTTGTTGAAACTTGCATTATTTGATATCTCTTAGATTTTAATTATTTTGGTAGTATGATATTTACAATTTTTTATACATAAATTGTATGTATATCTAATATCCTAAATGCTTGACAAGTATTTGATATAATTGGTGGCAAGTAGCGATAATAAAGACACGCTAGCATCCACTTAGGTTTATACCCGTTTCCCTAAGCTATACTTGTGGTTGGTTTACATTTAAGTTCAAGCAGTGTGTTGTTGCTTTAATCCTTGCTCCAATTAATGTAACAATTTATGCAACTTATCCAGGTATACAATAATTATTTATATAAAATTATAATACACTAAAGAAAACATATTTATGTTAATGAATTGAAAAAAAAGGTGCAATACGCATCTTAAATGATTAAATAAAGAAATAGACATTTGAACTTGAAGCACAGCTCACATTGACGTAGTTTATTATAAATAATTGTTTATTAGTCTATAAATCATAGCTTTATATGAGTTCATTTCCGCAATGTGGTTTAGGCCTTGTTCCGTTCCGTGGCCATGATGGTGCCGGACTATGTGCTGATCTCTGAGATCGAGCTGTACGCCTTCGGCTACCTCAACGCCAAGCCGCTGGCAGTCAAGATCGTGGCCACTTACAAGCTTTGTTCGGAACAACTATCCTCACAAAGTCACTACGATTATGGTAAGCATCCATTTGTGTTTTCTAGATATTCTTCCAATGATCATATGAATGGAATTCTCCAGAGACCTATAATGATATTATATATACCTTTGTGTCTGTTTATTACATATCACAGTTAAATCACTGCATAAACGATTTGGATGAAATTAAGTCCGAATGTGTCTTGATAACTAATCCAGAATACAAGAAGATATATGTTTTATATCAGTCATCATAATAAAAGTACAGATTCTATGTGAAATTAGCAATAGTTAGTAAAATAATAAATTCGGGTTCTAGCTTTCCGTCTGGAGAGTTTCTGGGGGTAGTTCCATGTGGTCGACGATAAAGCACGTTTGCTTAGTGTATACTGTAAGAAGTCGCGTTTAGTTCATCTAACACTACAACGTAGTCCGTAAACGAATACTTCGATGGCGCTGTGCGTGCAATACTGTCTTAATGTATACTGTAAGAAATCGCGTTTAGTAGGTACATCTAACACTACAACGTAGTTCGTAAACTAATACGTAGATGGCGCTATGCGTGTGACGTCAGTTTTTAAATCGCGATGTTAAGATTCTCCAGCGACCATATATACTACTCAAAACAAAATAAGGGCCACTAAGATTTTTTGCTGTACCATGAAAACAATAAAGACATTAAATTGTTTAACTTATGTAACTACAAAATAATGTTATTGGTTATAATATAGGCTAAAAATTGTTTAAAATAATGATCATGAATTGGTTTTTTTAAGTTCATAATGAAATTGGCCATTTTGAATGAAAAACATGAACAAAAGAAATCACCGGGAAAAGACAATACTGTTGTTGTCACTTTTGTTTCTTCTTTTTAGAAACGAGTATGTCCTCCTCTCTTAGCAATACACTCCTGAAGCCTCGTATGCATGCTCTGGATCAAATTCCTCACGTTTTCATCTGGAATCTCCTCCCAGGCACGTTTAAAAGCGTCAATCAGCTGCTGTGTTGGTTGTAGACCTCTTGCTCATTCTCTAACCCTTCGTTTCAATTGGTCCCACAATTGCGATTGGATTTAAATCCGGACTGTTAGCTGGCCATGGTAATACCTCAATATGAGACCCTTCCAGGACAGTTTGGGTCGATCAAGCTGTGTGTGCACGGGCATTGTCTTGCATCAGGATGAATCCAGGCCCCACTCGCTGTGCAAATGGGATCACTTGAGGCCTGATGACGTCCTCGATGTAACGTTCTGCAGTTACGGTACCCGCATTTAAAATGGTGAGCTCGGTTTTACCGTGTAAACTAATCCCACCCCAAACCATTACGTTGGGACCACCGAAACGGTCAACTTCGTGGATGCAGGACACCGAAAACCGCTCGCCGCGTTGTCTCCACACCCTAACACGACGATCATCATTAAAAAAATTTACTTTGCACTTGTCTGTAAAAAGCACCTTGCCCCACTGATTAATCCCCCAGTTCAAATACTGACGGGAGAATCTTAAACGGTTTGCACGTTGAACCATGGTCAGAGGAATTCGAAGAACTCGTCGTCTTGACGTTTGCTGGTCTTCGTGCAATCGGTTACGTATAGTTTGATCACTGACACGGGTACCCGTTGTCAGCCGTAGGTGGTGTTGTAACTTACGGGCCGTTACTGTACGATCACGAAGAGCACTTAGTTGGACGTACCGATCCTCGTGCGCCGTTGTTACACGAACTCTACCTGAACCGGGTCTCCTGGCAACACTGCCGGTCTCTTGGAAGCGAGTCCATACATTTTGGACAGCTCTTCGAGAAAAACCCAACTGCAAACCCACGTAACGCTGAGAACATCCTTCTTGAATCATAGTTATGGCTCTGGTTGCTATAATTGTATCCATGTGCCTTCGTACTGGTGGCATGATTAACGCGAGATGATAAATGAATCAATTAAAACTGAAAAAGTAAAACTTTTTTCCTAAAATAACCGACACAAGTTAAGAAGACAATCGAAGAAAAACATAAGAATAACATCCAATTATTTTTTTCTTAAAATGATGGCCAATACTTTTCAAATTAGGAACACGAACACCAGCATAAAAGAGATCAAACACCAAAGAGTTCGTAATATCAATATAATGCTACTTATCAGTTACTTTCAGTTTACTAAAGTGCAGTTAAATGTAAATAAACTATCGGCCGTTATTTTGTTTTGAGTAATAAAGTTTTATTTTGTTTGCAGAATTGTATAACTAATTGTAACGATTATTAAGGTTGAAGTACAATATACCAGTCGTGTTCGGAAGTGTGGTTTTATTGAAATCCCAGGACGAACACATCCCTGTGTTTAAGGGATAGGAGCTATAGGCAAGTTTACACTTAGAAAGTGCCTATTCGCCTGCGACTTGAATATATTCTGATTTTATTTACCAGAAAACACCTATATCGTTAACCAGTTTCAGAAACTACTAGTGATGAAATTGGCAAGGACATGGGTTCCTTATAAACAAACTCAACACCGGGACACACAGTGACCAATCATTGTTTGCCTAACTTATCATATGCAGAAATTATGAATAAAATTAGTAATCATAATTTTAGTGAGAATACTTCCTTACTGATGACAGTGGGTAACAGGGGAAAAGTAAACAAAAAAATATATATTTAAATGTAAAAAGATTGTGATATTTGCACTTCCCCTGAGTAAAGGTTTGCCACAGGAGGAAAATATAATAAGACATAATTTAAAAAACTAACAAAATAATCAACAAAAGTGGTGGCGTTGCAACTTATGTTAGGGACGTGTGGAGTTGCATAGGTAATGAGCTGCAATGTGATGAATGTAATTGTCTCCAATTAACTATTAATGATAAAATTACGGTATTAGGTATTTATAGATCCCCTTCGTTCAAAAACATTACGAATTTCCTGTCTTTTATAGATAAAACTCTACTTAATATAAACGCCCGCCATTCCATTATCCTAGCAGGCGACATTAACCTGGACATTTGCTGTAACACACCAAGCGATTAGTGCTCGGAATATCTATGTTTATTGGCTAGTCATCAACTTCTCTCCGCCATCTCATTGCCAACAAGGGGCAATGCCTGTTTAGATCACATTTTTATTAAAGACCGATCTTTATGTGTTGGAATAGTATGTCAAACTGCTATAACAGATCACGACATTTGTCTTTTAAGTATGTCCAATAAATATCCTGACCGACTAAAATCTCCAGTCTACACCAAAATAAAAACCTCCACACGTGGAATTATTTATGATTTAAAATCAGTTGATTGGTCAACAATCTACGATACCAACGATTCCAACATTGCAGCTAATCAATTTGACAGAATTCTTTCCGCCTTATTGCAAAAGCACTCTGAAACGATGTTTATCAAACGCGCTCAGCGTACCTTAAAGCCCTGGATAACGCCCGGTCTAATAAGATGCCAAAGAATTCGCGATAAACTCCATCTTGAAAGCAAAAGCAAGCCAAACGACTTAATTTGCTAAATTACATATAAGAGGTATTGTAATTTTCTCTCTAACTTGCAAAAACGACTTAAAACAGAATTTGAGTCCCAATTATTAAATAATAACATAGAATCTCGAAACCCCACCAAACTCTGGAAAGCAATTAAGCAAATTTGTAACATGTCTAATACTCCTTCAAGCGCCATAGAACTAACCAAAACCCTTTCTGATCCCGTTACTTCACTTAACAACTGTAATCACTTTTTTTCTAGTATTGGCAATAAACTAGCAGACGAAACGCTGCTGAAACTCAAAGTATCTGAAGCTTTCTTAGCCCGTAACTATACCACGAAAAATGTTCCCCTGAATGGAAATTCTTTATTTTTGCAACCAACTGACCCCTATGAAGTAAACAACATTATTGATAATCTTAAAAATTACAGTTCTCCGGGCTTGGATGGTTACACACCTAGACTAATCAAAGAAATCAAATTCTATATACTAGGTCCACTCACGCACATTTTCAATCTCAGTTTATCTACAGGTGTTGTTCCTCAATGCTGGAAAATAGCTGTCATTACTCCTATTCATAAAGATGGAGATAAGTCAATACCTAATAACTACAGGCCAATCTCACTGCTAAACGTTTTCTCAAAAGTTCTGGAAAAGATCGTAAGCAAAAGGCTTTCTGGCTTTTTAAAGGACATTGGATTACTCTCAGATAAACAGTTCGGCTTTAGATGTAATAAATCCACAGAAGACGCTGTAGTAGCATTAACTGATGTGGTGTCAAAATCCCTGGACCGCAACGAATACTGTCTAGGAATCTTTCTAGATTTGTCTAGGGCTTTTGACACCGTGTCCGTGCCTATCCTGCTCCGCAAATTAAAGTGCATGGGCGTGAGGGGTCTCGCACTAAACTGGTTCCACAGTTACTTGACAAATCGTCTCCAATGCGTTAGAGTTGGTTCAACCTACAACCAGCAACCGACAACAAGTTGAGGTTGGCGTTCCCCAAGGGAGTATTCTGGGTCCCACGTTATTCTGCATTTATATAAATGACATTTTAAAAATACCCATGTCAAATGCAAACGTTACGCTGATGACACCGCAGTAATTTTTCGTAACAAATCTTGGTCCAGCGTAGTCGCAACTGCGGAGGTAGGGATGTCAAATCTCGCAAAATGGCTAGAGACGAATCTATTAACACTAAACTTAAAAAAAACTGAGTTTATCACGTTTTATAAGACACTTGCATCAAAACCCACAGTCCTTTCTTTAAAACTACACACTTGTGACTCTGATAGTAGTCTTCTGTAACTGCGAAACTATTAATCGCACGGACTCTATCCGCTATCTAGGAGTCATATTAGATGAACGTTTAACATATCACAAACATATAGACCAATTATCAGGTCGAATTAGAAAATCTATATACATATTCAAATCACTACGTAATAGCGCAAACAAAAACACTCTGATACTAATTTACAAAGCACTGACACAATCACTCCTTTACTATTGTGCCCTTGTATGGGGTGGTGCAGCAAAATCCAAAATGATCCAACTTGAGAGAGCCCAGCGAGCAGTCCTAAAAGTAATGCTGAAAAAACCGTTTCGGTATTCAACTAATGACCTGTACCATGACTGCGAAGTACGTAGAGTACGTCAGATATTTATTCTGAAGGCAATAATCTCAATGCATAAAGAAATTGCAAAGTCCTCTGAATTCACTCAGCTAACGCAACGACGCGACGTGTGTTTCGAATTCCTACACTTGCCATAAACCCCACTTTTATAAAAAGACAGGCAATCTACTTACGTCCCAAAATATACAACATAGTTTGTAAGTTACATGCTAAAATGGAAAAATTAAGTCTCTAAACACTCGCCTCACGCACGCATACACTCACATTTCTACTTCACATCTTACTACTAATACTACTTAATAAGAATTACGTGCTTAAGTGTGCATTCTTATGTAAATTTTCATTATAATTTCGCCTTTTCCCTTAAATTTATTTTTTAGTTCGACCCTAAGTCAAATAAAAACATTAATAACAACGTGGCTCTTAAGCTCTCTTATGAAGAAACTGAACTAATTCTTCTCAATCACAGTTGACAACAAAGATACAATACTCACACACGAACACACACGCACACGCACCCTCACACACAAACACACACACACACACACACCCTGACACACACAAACACACACACCCTCACACACACACCCTGACAATCATAAAACGCCACACATTTTCATCACATACAACTGTATTTCCCTTTTTATTTCCAAAATTGTTAAGTTAATATGTTCACTTCGTTCGAACGTTATTTTGTTAGAAGTTTAATTTTTGTTAATTTTTTATATTTTATTTGTTTTCAAACCGATGTCTGCATATTCTAGATGCTAAGCGACTAATGTATAACGTGTGGTTACCGCGATACAAGCCTCGAGCTTAGTGCGGAAGCCGCTGCCAATTATAAAAATGTGTAATGTAGTAAATAGAGAAATAAATAAATAAAAATACATTGATAAACAATTTAACTTGTCAAATAAATGGGCAAAATTATGACAAGTTTCATTTTATTGACACTAACAGATTTGTTAGTAAATATTTTAATTTGACAAAAGGTAAATATTACCTTACCAATTATGTTAGAAGACAGATAGCTGTATCGCTATCATATTTTTTTTCTATAACAGCCAAGAACTTGGCTAAACAAGTTGCCTCTATTGAGCAACATAATGTTGACATGCATAATCGTCATCATCATCATCATCACCAGGCTATAATAGTCCACTGTTGGACATAGCCCTTTCCCAAAGAGCGCCATAGCGCCCTGTCTTCAGCTTGCCGCATCCAGCATCTGCCTGCAGTCTTTCGCAGATCGTCATCCCACCTGGTCGGAGGGCGTCCTACACTACGTTATAATAATTCAGCCATTCCTTCAATGGTTAATAATGACATTACTAATTTTTCTTATTTAAATATTGACATGAGCAATTATGTAAACAAATCTGACATCCTGATTAATAATTTTACTACTGACATGAGCAATTATTCTAATTTAGACATTCTTATTAATAATTCTAATACTGACATCATTAATTGCAATAATTTAAATTAAGTAATGCGACAATAAAGAGCACCCCTTGCACTATTATTTATTTATTTTATTTATATATGAATGAATATAATATGAATTACATGAATTCAAAATCTAAAATAATAGGTATTAAATCAATGTATTATAAGAATAGCAGTAATAAGAATCAAATAAAATTAGTACACCAAAACAGAAGAGGCATCACAAGCAAAGAGCTAGAAATATAATTGTTAATGAAATGTATTTTTTTTTTTACATAACTGGTATAGTTACAGACAACAGATCAGTAATCACATAGTAATAAATTTAACACAGTACAGCTTCAAATCTGCAGTCCGCTTAAAACTATACACATCGTTCACAAATATGGTAACAGAGCTTCAGTTAAATCATGAACAGTAATAAATAATCAGATACAGGCAATATATAATTGAATACCTAGATAAAGTAAGACACGGTTACAAAATAGTATTACTAATTGGCAGTAACTAAACATTTAAGATCTGAAGGGTTTGTACATATTGTTTTTAAGAAGAGAGCTTTTAAATACATTCAAACTATCATTGAAAATATCTATTTGAGAGCATATACGGTTATATTGACTACACATTCTAGATATTGGGGTATTATGCGAAACGTTATTGTTGCTAGATGGTGTTACAAACAGATGTAGTGTGCGCACAGATCGCAGTGGCGTTTTGAATTTCAATCTCTCAACGAGTTGTGTGTCCGACAAGCCATTTACAATTTTGAAATGCTATTGATATATTTTGTATAACTGAACATTGGCTTGAACTGATCGTTGGGAACGGCAACGATTATACGGCATATTGAGGCAAAAGCTCAACTAAACATTTGCCTCAATATGCGAGCCAAAGACAGTCCTTTTTCTAAGCCTACGATTTCGGCAGGTATGAGAGCTGTCAAATCAGTACTACGAGCGGCGGGTGCACTTAAATTGCGGTACCCCGACGAAATTGAAGATCTTATATTGTTGCGCTCCATCAAAGACGTGAACTTGCCCAAATTTCTTGAACATGATGTGCCTCTATTTATGGTAAGTTATCTATGTGCGTTGTTATTATAAATCCATTAAAAAGTAAGCGAAATAAAACTGCGTTAATTTACTTTGATGAAATGAATTTTTTACAACACATCGGTAAGCTAATATTTAATAGTTACCTAATATTTATGATATTTATATAATGTCCAAGATTCTTTTTAGCAGATTTTGGACGTTGCTGTAATATCCATTTAATTATTGTTGTTATTATCGTGTGGTGGTATACATATAATTATACTGATAAACAAAACAAAGATATTTTTAAAACATGTCTATGAGATTACAAAATACAAGGATTACTAGCCTACCCCTAAATTCGTAAATATAGAAGGTTTTGTGTTTACCGCACTGAGCATCACTAAGGAAGGAATATATTTATATACCGCAAGCACATAATACAAGAGTATATAGCTAAGATCTTCTGTATGCAGGGTGAATGTGTTGAGACGATAATAAAAACTACGGACAGTCCTAGTTATGTAATGACTAAGGCTGCAGTTAGACGAGAGCGGAGAGGCTGCGAGGCGACCGCGCGGAGTCGTTCATAGAAATTTCAAACTCTATTAACTAGGACACAACGTTCAAATTCTTCCGAACGACGAAATCACGCGGCCTC
The DNA here is from genome assembly GCA_963564715.1 of Catocala sponsa. Classification (NCBI taxonomy): domain Eukaryota; kingdom Metazoa; phylum Arthropoda; class Insecta; order Lepidoptera; family Erebidae; genus Catocala; species Catocala sponsa. Next base: position 3,151,796 of record OY751331.1, read on the forward strand.
CGCGCGTCGGTCGCGCGCCACTGGGGACCGAGCGCACGGTTACCACGCGGCCGCCGCGCGGAGGCCGCGTGATCCTAGTACGCGGCCGCGCGGCCTCTCTGCTTCCCATATAAACGGGCCCTAAGACGTAAACATCTTTTTCTAAATACTGTACCTATTTGTTTTTGTATGCAGGGTATTATTGGAGACTTATTCCCTGGGATGCCGCTACCTGAAGCAGGATTGTTGGATTTAGTCGAATGTCTCAAGGAAATATGTGTACCTCACAACTTGCAAGCTAATGCATTTTTCGTGGAAAAGGTACGTTACATGACTAAGGCGATTAACACACGGCACCGCGCATCGACGCGGTAGGCGGTGAAGCGGATCTTATGTAGCAATGGCCTCTACTAAATCCGTTGATGCCTAACACCGCCCGACCGCGCGGTCGAGCGGTGCTCTCACCGCCACCGCCCCTCCGCGCTGCCGTCCGCGCGGAGGGGCGGCGCCTCACATACGGGACGCCGCATAACTGCACTGATCATCGTTGGTGCAGGACGTGTTGCAATTTAAAAATGATCAAACTGGTCAAAACCGCGTTAAATCCATCGGCGCGGACAGGCACGTAAACCGCCTTACCGCGCGGAGCACCGCTACGAAATCCGCTTTACCGCCACCGCCCTCCGCGGTGGTGCGCGGTGCCGTGTGATAATCGCCTAAGTAGCTGATAGTGCCTTTGAAGTCTTTTTGCTGTTTAAGACTAGGATTGTAGGAACTGAATTTCGGCACCAGCCCGCAACGATTTCCTTCAAAACCATGTTATTAATATTTCAGGTTCTACAACTGTATGAAATGATCCTGGTGCGACATGGTCTTATGTTAGTTGGGCTTCCTTTTGCCGGGAAGACGCAAAGCTACCACGGACTTGGACATGCTTTGAGATGTGTGCATGAAAAGGTTTGAGTGTTTTGATTTACTTCTTCGAACTTATAATATCTTCTTATGGATTTTTTATATTTAGATTTGTTATTATGTAGGGTTGATCAGCTTTAGATCACTTAGGGAGGAATTATTTGTAATTATTTATTGTAATTATTTCGGTACATTTTTAAAGTAACGTAGATCTTCTCGTCAGATATATAGGAGCTGCTTTGGAATATCTATACCTATATTAATACGTGAAGCAAAAATGTTCTACCCCTTTTTACGAAAATTGCGCGGACGGCGGGGTATGAAATTTGGCACAGTTAAAGTTTATTATGGAGAAGGAGGGGCGAATCCTAATATTTATATAAAATATGCATTAGAAATACATTAAATTAATGAAAAAGCACTACGCGCACATAACCATGCATTTGAGACACGCAGTCGAAGCGCGTAACTATGGTTAATTATCAATATATAATGACATATATCAGCAATATCTTACAAACTTTGGTCGAATTTCGAGCACCAGACGACCGCTAGTTATATTTTGTATAACCTTTCCCAAAATTTAAGAACGAATTGCGTCATGTATCATATTGTTATGATGAATAAAGACTATAACTAAGTTTTAGTTTGTGGCATCTTGGTTGTATTATTTTTACTACAAAACACTTAAACTAAACTTAGACACTGACTACTTTTCATCTTGTCGCTTTTATGAGATCAATGTTGAATAGAGACCCCCCATACCTATAAAAAACGACTGCTATACGGTTGTTTAGCTTAAATATTGTTTTGTTTGATTGATTTGACTTGTCCTTTTTGTACGTGTGCAATTGTTATTACTTTATCATTCAGGTTTTTAATATGATTTGTTTTAACTAAGGGTCTGATGGATGAGAACCCCGTAGAATGGACGGTGATTAACCCAAAGTCGATCACGATGGGTCAGCTATACGGGCAGTTCGACCCCGTCTCACACGAGTGGTCAGACGGCATTCTCGCTGTCAGTTACAGAGCTTTTGCCGTTTCTCCTAATGATAATAGGTAAGAAAATATACATATATATTCACATGACTACCAAAAGAGTAAGTATGAGTTATTTACTAGCTTTCCAGCCACAAGAACACTGTACGATAATTAAAAAATTACACTTAGTTAAAATTTTGCAACTACCGAGGTGACAAACAATTATAAGGCCTGCTTGATAATACTATCAGACATAACCACCATGATTTACCATCAGGCGGGCCGTAGCCGATGCTCACTTGTAATACTGAGCCGACCGCCGGCCAAGAGCCACATTTTTTAGTGTACGTATTTTATTACAGAAAATGGTTGGTGTTTGACGGCCCTGTGGACGCTATCTGGATCGAAAATCTGAACACTGTGTTGGACGACAATAAGAAATTGTGTTTGATGAGCGGCGAAATTATTCAGTTAGCGCCTACTACTAATCTTATATTTGAGCCTATGGACTTGGAGGCTGCTTCTCCAGCTACGGTAAATCAATACCACTCAATTAATGTGTTTGCTTTGTGTACAGATAGGCTTACGACTGTGTATCACGAACATGTGTGATGTGCAATACCCGAAAGCGAGCAAACAAGTCAGCAATCTACTATGAAAGATCTCGACCAGTATTTTCTAGACTGTAATTTAATTCTTGGTTTTCTTATGCATATGCCCTAAAATATTAGTGGATTATCTTCAATTGTTGTGGCAGGTGTCTCGTTGTGGTATGATTTACCTAGAGCCAAAAGGTCTCGGCTGGAAGGTGCTGCTGGAGTCGTGGCTGAACGTGCTCCCGCCCTCCTTACATATCGTCAACCGCAACCTCATCAGGGGTCTGTTCACCCGGTTTTTGTCGCCGCTTCTCTGGCTTGTCGAGCTCTCTGGACTAACTAAGGTAAATTTTGGTTTAATAATAATTATTAATGTTATAGTTTCCTAGAAAAAGCGCACGTAATTATGTCGTAACAAAAGCGCAGGTCGATTATCTCGTAAAGTTAGACCACATATTTCTTTCTTCTCCATACCTTTAAAACGTCACTTACCACTTGCAGCTGGCTTCTAAAACAATGCGTGTTTGGAAAATAATACTCTCATATCTATTTTATTATAAAAGTGTGAAAAAGCTATAGTCTATGAATAAAAATATAAAATAAAATGAATTTTTGCATTATAATATAATATAATAATAATAATATTCTACCACATACACACAACACCATCTAGCCCAAACTAAGCAGAACTTGTACTATGGGTATTAGACAATGGATAAACATACATATATACTTTTTTGTTGTTGTAAATACATACATATTATACATATAAACACCCAGACCACGACAAACATCCATGTTCATGCATACTAATGTTTGACTTGTGCGGGAATTGAACCCGCGACCTCAAGCGTGGCAGTGGGTTACACTAACCACTACGCCACCGAGGCCGACGTGTTTGTTAGTTTGTTCAAACTGCACGCATAATTCACTTACCGGATATTTATTGAGTTTTCATGAGTTAGTAGTTTGGGGGCAACTAAGTAGCACAGATGGCGTAGCAATCAAGCGGTCACATCGCCGCCGAGCTGAGGAACTATTAAAACAGCCGGTGTATTGAGGAACATTTATGAGCATATATGTATGTGGAGGAGATTTTTATTCTTTCAGCTTTTGGACGTTGTATTATGTAAAGTTCAATCCGTTAAAATAAACTCATATTGATCCGTTCCTATTTCAACTACAGTATGTGTGGATAAATAATTAAATAAACAGGCTTTAATATAATTGATCGAATAATACTAAATTCCTCTTGCAATGCTTTTATTGCATCTTGCAAGCCATTTTTATTGTTGCCGTTAAGTGACTCAACATTAATATGATCATTATATTATCCCTACTTCCCTACTTATCCTAATCCTATCCTAACTAATATTATAAAAGCGAAAATGACTTTGTTTGTTTGTTACCTTTTCACGCCTAAACCACTGAACCGATCATCCTGAAATTTTCCATATACTTTGACAGGTGTACAGAAACGGACATAGGCTACCTTTCATCCCGAAAAAAATTACTCTTCCCGAGGAAAACAATAATAACGTTCTTATGATAATAGATGGCGCCACGTGTCTTTCGAATCATGATTGAATTATATTATTACAAGCAGATAAGCGTTAATTTAGAATTTGAATTCGGGTTGTATCAACCCGAATTGATGGTCAAATTTTAAATTAACGCGAGCGAAGCCGCGGGCAAAAGCTAGTAATATTATTAATGCGAAAGTAACTCAGTCTGTCTGTCTGTTACGTTTTCACGCTTAAACCACTGAACCTATTTTGATGAAATTTGGTACAGACATAAACTAGACCTTGAGAAAGGACAGGATACCTTTCGTTGTAAAAAACGGCATAAAGGGGTTGAAATTCCGATAATTCCGATCGATTTGCCATTTCAGTTTAAGAGAGTGCAGATATCCCAAAATACAGCATATTTTGGGATATCTGCACTCTACGATAATGATAAACAAAACTATTTTCCATGGGCAACTCTATGGAGGCAGGTATGGAAAAATAAAAAACGTTGTTTATAAAAATGTATTAAAATAAGCTATTTGCAGTAAACCATAGTATTTATATTAAATACAAAATAAGTTTCTAAAAAAAATAAAAACGCTGCCCAAAGTAACTATTTCACGCGGACGAAGTCGCGGACAAAAGCTAGTAATACATATTTGTTTTCTTTCATTTCAGCAAATGTACATCACATCCCGCACCAATTTGGTCGTGGCGTGTATGAAATTATTTGACACTTTCATGGATGACTTCTACAACGAAAAGTACCTCGAGACAATATCAGACCTTGACGTTAGAGCTCAGCTTGAGGTATACTTTTGTATTAGCATTTGGTGCAATTAGTATGTACAATATTTTCTCTCTTATTTTTTATTTCCAAGAAATATTTACTTACAACAATGAGCTTTTGGTTACATTATTTGGCTTAATTTAGATTGAGTGAGATAATTGTGTCTGAACTAGATAAAATAAGTTATCTGTATTTCAGACCTAAATAAGAAGAGCACTGAGGTCTGAAATACTGATAATTTAATAAATCATTTTATGATCTACTTAACTGAAGAGTTACTAATCCTAACTTCCTAACTTAATATTATAAAAGCGAAAATGAGTTTGTTTGTTTGTTGGTTTGTTACCTTTTCACGTCTAAACCACTGAACCGATCATTCTGAAATTTTGCATATACATTGTCAGGTGTACAGAAACGGACATAGGCTACCTTCCATCCCGAAAAAAATTACTGTTCCCGAGGAAAACAACAATAACGTTCTTATGATAATAGATGGCGCCACGTGTCCTTCGAATCATGATTGAATTATATTATTACAAGCAGAGTATAACCCGAATTGATTGTCATATTCTAAATTAACGCGAGCGAAGCCGCGGGCTAAAGCTAGTAGATCATAAAATGTTGCAATCGATTGATTATCCTGGTTCCCGTACATAGTAATCCGTAGCTAACGAATGAACAATGAGGCTGTTACAAAAAATTAATGTCATATGAGGCATAACATTATATGAAGTTAAGCCATAAAGAGAACATGCTACTATACCCGAACTGTGTACAGTGAAATACTTATTTACAGACGATCGCAGCAACAACAACAAGTATTGTGTTGTTAGTAAGTTTCTGGTGTCGCGTTGGTGGCTACGAGTACCATTTATGGGGTACCAGCTTGCCATCTTGGAAGCTTATAAAAAAATAATAGTAACTAATTCAATTATTCAACGACGATTTAAGCGGTAGCGCGATAACACCAGTGCGCCGAATGGTGTTTAATCCCTGTAGGCAAAAAAGCATTGTGTGTGCGTGCACAAAGAGTTACTACCTACCTGACAAACATTGCCATGTTCATGAAGTCCTCAACAACAGTGACTACGCCTAGCGAGGTAGTTTTAACAAAAATTATACATTTTCGGTGTCGCGTTGAATGTGAGATTGTTAGATTTACGTATTATTTTGGTAAATGATTATAATATCTATGCTAGATTTATAGTGCGTTTGTGTTGTGTGCCTCAGGGAGTTTTCTTCTTCTCGTGTATTTGGTCTATTGGAGCAACTTTAGTAGCTGATAGCCGTCCCAAGTTTGACATGATGTTCCGAGGTCTACTCGAGAAAGAATTCCCCGATCAGGTGATATTATAATATTTAATTTCGCATAAAATATACTTTAACGAAACACACTTGATGATACTAGCTATTGTTTTATTTAGATCATTGAAATCCTTGGCTATCACAAGGCAATAGCGAAACCAGACAAACAGTACATATACACGATACCAAGGGATGGCTTGGTGTATGACTACAGATTTATTAAGGAAGTGAGTATATTAATATTAAGACATTACTTACATCGGATCCTCCACTTTATTAATAAGGAAGTATTACTGGGCTTCCATAAGAATAAATAAATAAAATACATTCTTTTTTCGCTCATACTTAACACTGATAAATCTGATAATTCATGATAATTATTGATATTGTAATAGGATTTCTTGTTATTGTTATAATATGGCCGTAGCTTAATCATAGTATTTTTACTTAAACCATTAACTAGCCGTAAGTTTTCCAAACTTGAAAATAAATAAATGTATTTATTATGTAGTCTTAATAATTATATTATTTGATCTTTTAGAGTTCAAAAAAACTCTTATACAACAGCTTTGTCCATCCGTCTGTCTGTTATACAACTTTCAACTCAAGAACCGTAAGGCCTAGAAAGCACTAGCGGCTGGCTGCGATGCGGCAGGACGCACATCAATTTTTACATGAAACCGCATGATAACGACGCACTGATTTGCGGCCAGCCGTCAACCGCTCCGGTTGTTCTGGGGCTGCAGCCAGCCGCACCGGTTGAATGATGCGGCGCGCCGCATCCCGCCACGCACGGCGCGGTTAGTCGCAAACGCCGCGCCGCGCCCCGCCTCAGTCGTCGCTGACGTCCATCATGTACAATATTTCTAGAAGTACTGACGATTGCGGCAGACCGCAATAGAACCAAGACGATACGGTTATCCGAAATACGGCATGTCGTTACGGCAGACCGTATATACTACGGCCTGCCGCAACGGCACGCCGCATCGCGGTCAGCCGCTAGTGCGTTCTAGACCTAAGAGCTAGAGACTCGCGATCAACGCCATTCGACTCGGGACAGCATAGTCGATATACCCTCGAAATAACTATGACCTTTGGCCTCAAGGTCACGTGGTGTCACGTGACCTTTTGCATGTATTGTTTTTCGAACTCTAAGACTTACGGCAGTTCATTGCCGTTTCTCACTTATTTTATTATGCTGTTAACATATTCATGTAGTAGCATGACTCGATTTATTAAATATTTGTAATTGGAAAAATCGAATAAAAAAGCAATTACACAAAGACACATACGAATCACAATAAATGAGACATCGCTAGATAAATGTATTGTTGTTATTTGCTTGTAATAGAATAATCGAATAATTTGATTGTTTTTAGTAATAAATCAATATTGTTGATAGTGACGTAATCCAATTGTTTGATAGGGCAAAGGTAAATGGAAGCTGTGGTATGACGACGTGATGTCTGCGCCAGCTATAAGCAGGGACACGCCGCCCAATCAGATCTTAGTCACGACACTGGACAGCGTGCGGTACCTCGAGCTGTTCAAACTCATGGTCACGCACCACAAGCCCGTCATGATGGTCGGACCCACCGGTACCGGCAAATCTTCTTACATTATCGTGAGTATTATATGAGTACTAGCTATTGGATACCTTACCTACATGGTCGAAAAGCAGCCTGTGTCCCTTCTCAGGTTTTAAACCATCTCTGTATGAAATTTCATCCAAATTGGTTGCGTGGTTTAGCAGTGAAGATGTAACAGACGCACAGACAGTTACTTTCAAATCCTAGCTAATATCATAAATGCGAATGTGATTTTATTAGAGATTGCAAAAGCTTTTATACAACAGCTTTGTCCGTCCGTCCGTCCGTCTGTCTGTTATACAACTTTCAATTCGAGAACCGTAAGAGCTAGAGACTCGCGGTCAGCGCCATTCGACTCTGCGTAGTCGATATACCCCGAAATGACTAGGACCTTTGACCTCTGACCTCAAGGTCACGTGATACGATTTTTCCGAACTTTACGAAGATTTACGGCAATTCATTGCCCATTGCGATTTTGTCGAGGAACACCGTTGTAGATTTAGTCGGTATTCCGGGGGGTCCATTATTATCATTATTACCATCTTTCTCTTTTATCCCGGTGAGTCCGATATAACCCCTCCGCCCGCCCATACGGAGGGTAATGAAAAAAAAAAGTTTAGGTGTAACAGTACTTTTTGTAAAATAAAATATAGCTTATGATATTCGGTGATAGTATAACTTTTTAATGGTGAAAATCTTTCCTCTTTATAATATTAAGAATATGTATTTGAAAACATGATTTTTCAGGACTACCTCGTAAAGCGAGTCGATACAAAGGTGTACAAAGCGTTGATCATGGCGTTCTCGGCGCAAACAAATTGTAATCAAACACAAGATATCATTATGGGGAAGCTCGACAGAAGACGGAAAGGTGAGAGTAATGATTGTAACGTGAATCATATTTGATGAGATCACTCCCAGCTACATGAACGGGAACCTTTGTTTTAAATAATTGTTTTGTGTTCGTGTTCTACGGTATTGTATAGAGCTTTATTATTCTGGTTAGGTTATTTATTTCTATGTTTGCGTATAATAGCTGGCAGAGACCAGCAATGTCGAAGTCATTTAGCTCACAAAATAACACTTAAATAAAATAAAATAAAATGCCTTTATTGTTGATCTTAGTTTAAATAACAAAAAGTTTTATAAGTATGCCTAAGAACTCATTACTACTATCAAAATTTACTAATTAATATACTATATAAACTGTTATACACCTATACTATTTAATTTATGTTTAACTGATTTTAATTCGGCAAACGGTAGTTACTCCTCAACTTGTCTTCCGACAAAGGCCTCCTCCAGTGCCGGATTAAGCAAGCGCGGGGCCCGTAGCAAATTCTATCGGGTAAGAGTGCTCGTATATGTCAGACTTTTTGTCTACAAAAAGTCTAGCTGATTATTGGGCCGACTAAAATTCTACACATTTATACGAGGGACTTTCTGTAGAACTTGTGCGTTTACCGTATGAAATTCGGTGTTTTATTTACGCCAAGGAAATAGTCGGTTACCGATTGTCTGACGTGGATTGTCTTAGTAGCATAAGTTGTAACATTTCACGTTTTTGTGACATCAAGTAAATTCAATATACCACATCTTAAGTAATAAGTTTCACTCATTAAATTACGCTTAGGCAGAGATGAGTGGGCTTAAATATGCGGGGCCCCCTATCGCGCGGGACCCGTAGCAATTGCTACTCTTGCTACGTGGTTAATCGGGCACTGGCCTCCTCTAAAGATCGCCATTCAGTTCTATCCCTTGTCGTTCGAGTCCATGTTAGACCCACTATTTTCCTAATATCATCTTCCCATCCCTTAGTTTCTCTTCCTCTGTTCCTTTTGCAGTCCAGCGGGTACCATTCTGTTATTAGTCTTGTCCATTTTTCCTTCTACTCTCTTGTCATATGTCCTGTCCATCCCCACTTTAGTTGTTTGTATGTTATGTATGCATTTTTGGATTTAGTTTTACTTTTAATGTCTTTTAATTTCTCTCGGTCTTTTCTTTTAACACCTATTGTACTTCTCTCAATTCCGTTTTTACAAACTTTTATTTTGTTTGCCAGTTGTTCCGTCAATATCCAGGTTTGACACGCGTATAGCTTTCCTTTCTTTTTTCTTTCATCGGCATTTCTTTGTTCTTTATAACTTCACTAAGTGACCAATATCGTTTCCAGGTGTTAGCTATTCTTGTTTCTATTTCCTTTTTCATGCAGTCTTCGGTAGTAACACTTATGAACAAAGTATATAGATTAATGAGTTTACTACATAATTTACTGAAGCTACATTTAGGTTAGTAGCTAGATTCAGGCAAAGGGTTGAGCCTATGAGAAGAAACCTGCAAGAAACTCACGCCTAGTTATCGACAGTTTCTTCGTATATGTAATGCATTAATTGTATATTAAGATATCGTACTTACAAATAAATCATTATCATCTGTTAATAGTTGATTGCTTATTATTAATATTGTCCTCGAGAACTCTACTAGCTCGACTCAATATAAAGCGACATTTTCTTTTATATCTTAAATAAATTTCGTATAACTATTGAAACAGTCGCTAAAGCACTAGCTGAGTACTGACCAATTTATTCATAAATAAATTATGAATATTGAATAACGTATACTAATTATGTTATAATGAGTATACCTACGTTTAATGATTTTATTTGTAGCTGTTGAACAATAAATGAAAACCTCTAATCGGTATCAACATACCGCCAAGTAGATCTCTACACGTTGGCCCAACACGCTGACCCACTACCTTGGCCCAATGTGTACAGCCGCCTTAAAATACTTTTTACGTCCAATTAAATGACATTTAATATTAATCCAATTAATTATATATATTTTTTTTTAAAGTCAATTGTCGCACTATGAGTAATTCCTGGGTGCGTTCCACTAAGCGCTCACGACATTTACGCTCACGACCACCGTTTTTTCCGTTCCACTAGTTTCCGAGCGTTACAATTGTAAACTCCAGTGGAATGGATAATGGAGTGTTTTGAGCGTTGATGTAAATAATACAAATGGCGAATTATAAGAAAAAGCGGAGCCTTAAAGAGGTTACAATTTGTAAGTCTGACCAATATACTGTTATAGTTATTGGTTAACTGGATTTATATTAAAAAAAATATAATACCCTACTACTAAATGTGAAAGTTTGTGAGGATGGATGGATGTTTGTTACTCTTTCACGCAAAAACTACTGAACGGATTTTAATAAAACTTTACAGTATTATTATTTATTCATCGTAATAACATATAGGCTACTAAAAATCTATTTTAACATAAATCTACATTAACGCGAGCGAAATCGCGGGCAAAATCTAGTATTTCATAATTTTGTGGAGTAGTTAATTAATTTACATTCAAATATAGTCAAAATGTATTTTACGGTGACAGTAGGATATTTGCTAGTGCGTCGCAATAATGCTCCAGAAAGTGCTAGTTCATCCAGTTCAGATGAACAGTGGAATACCATTATAATAATCATGATCGTAAAAAACGTAAACTTAGACCACGTATTTACGATTTACGTAATGTAGTCAATCGTTACTCTGACGAAGAATTCAAAAGACTGACAATAATTGAAACACTGTATATTATAACATTTTTACTTACCATTAAGTATTCATCGTTTCATCAAAATCGCATCAAATAAAGTTATATTTTCGTAGTCGCCATCGTGGTTACTTTATATTTTAAAAATGGCGCTACACTCAAACGCTCACGACGATCCACCTGGGTCGGAACTGGTCGTCGTGAGCTTTGCGTGAGCGTGAGTAATGACGTCATAAGTGACGTTTTCGCCGCGACCACAAAGATCGTAGTTGTTATGTGGAAAGACTGAAAGAGCATCTTAGACTTTGTGAACGCTAAATAGAACGCACCCCCTGTGACGCGGGAGAATTTACTAACATTCAAATAATGGACACAGAACACGCTGACTCGAAGCAACTATATGTGGATCACACTCGGCGCAGCCGTAGTGGCGAGGCGACCACTTATCTTATCTTATGTGGGGGCCAGTCAGTGCAGACCGGCGACACTTCGACCCAGTGAGATCTTTTGTGTCGACACTCTCCCAATAACGACTGCCATAGATGATCATGGCAGCCGGGATCAGCGGCTTAACGTGCTCTCCGAGGCACGGAGTAGGCGATAATTGTCAATCAATACGCACATAATTTCGAAAAGTCAGAGGTGCGCGACGCGGGTTCGTACCCGAGACCCTCTGCATTGCAGTCTGTTGGTCTCCCCACTGAGCTATCGCTGCTCTTAGAAAGGCGATCACTTAAAACAACAACGCCATCCGAGCAGTCAAACCACATAGGGTTTGTCTCAATATTCTTACCTTAACCTTACGAAAATTGCTTTATCAGGTGTGTTCGGCCCACCCATCGGCTGCTACGCCGTGGTGTTCGTGGACGACGTGAGCATGCCGCAGGCAGAGACGTACGGGGCTCAGCCACCCATCGAGGTGCTGCGCCAGGGTATTGACCTCGGCCTGTGGTACGACCGCAAGACCAACCTCGCCATGCACCTTATTGATGTACAGGTATACAACATTTTGTTCACTTTTAACTACATGATCATATTTATTGTTTGTGCATCGTTTGAAAGTATATTATTAATACTTGGCGAGTAATCCTAACTAATATTATAAATGCGAATGTGTTTGTTTGTTTATTTGTAACCTTAAGTACTAGAAATATTCCATGATGATATATCATGGTATATCATGGGATATTTCACATACGCGTTGTCAGTGGTACAGAAAAGGATACATACGGTACCTTTCACCCAAAATAACGCCTGTTCCAGAGGGATAAAAGATGGACATAAGTAACCGACATATACGCGAGCGAAGCCGCGGGCAAAATCTAGTAAATACTTATATATAAACTGACTGCTTCACTAGTGTAAGTTTTCATACTTGTGTATAAGTTGTTAAATAATCTAGTAACTACTTATATATAAACTGACTGCTTCACTAGTGTAAGTTTTCATACTTGTGTATAAGTTGGTAAATAATCTAGTAACTACTTATATATAAACTGACTGCTTCATTAGTGTAAGTTTTCATACTTGTGTATAAGTTGGTAAATAATCTAGTAACTACTTATATATAAACTGACTGCTTCATTAGTGTAAGTTTTCATACTTGTGTATAAGTTGGTAAATAATCTAGTAACTACTTATATATAAACTGACTGCTTCATTAGTGTAAGTTTTCATACTTGTGTATAAGTTGGTAAATAATCTAGTAACTACTTATATATAAACTGACTGCTTCACTAGTGTAAGTTTTCATACTTGTGTATAAGTTGTTAAATAATCTAGTACCTACTTATATATAAACTGACTGCTTCATTAGTGTAAGTTTTCATACTTGTGTATAAGTTGGTAAATAATCTAGTAATTACTTATATATAAACTGACTGTTTGACTAGTGCAAGTTTTCATACTTGTGTATAAGTTGTTAAATAATCTAGTACCTACTTATATATAAACTGACTGCTTCATTAGTGTAAGTTTTCATACTTGTGTATAAGTTGGTAAATAATCTAGTAATTACTTATATATAAACTGACTGTTTGACTAGTGTAAGTTTTCATACTTGTGTATAAGTTGGTAAATAATCTAGTAACTACTTATATATAAACTGACTGCTTCACTAGTGTAAGTTTTCATACTTGTGTATAATTTGTTAAATAATCTAGTAACTACTTATATATAAACTGACTGCTTCATTAGTGTAAGTTTTCATACTTGTGTATAAGTTGGTAAATAATCTAGTAACTACTTATATCTAAACTGACTGCTTCATTAGTGTAAGTTTTCATACTTGTGTATAAGTTGTTAAATAATCTAGTAACTACTTATATATAAACTGACTGCTTCATTAGTGTAAGTTTTCATACTTGTGTATAAGTTGGTAAATAATCTAGTAACTACTTATATATAAACTGACTGCTTCATTAGTGTAAGTTTTCATACTTGTGTATAAGTTGTTAAATAATCTAGTAACTACTTATATATAAACTGACTGCTTCATTAGTGTAAGTTTTCATACTTGTGTATAAGTTGGTAAATAATCTAGTAACTACTTATATATAAACTGACTGCTTCACTAGTGTAACTTTTCATACTTGTGTATAAGTTGTTAAATGCCAGCATAGGTACCTCATAATTTAATTTCCGTGCCAGGGATTTAAGAAAAAGAATTGGTAATATGTTGTACTAGATTTTGCCCGCGGCTTCGCAATGACCAGCAAAAATAGGTCTATATTTTATACATTTATTAAATAAAATATAAAGTGAAACACTTTTCAGTTTATGTGTGCCATGGGCAAACCAATGCCGGGCGCCAAAATAATAACGCCGAGGTTCTCACGGCATTTCTCATTCTTCTGTATCGACGAGTTTGATGACGAAACACTCAAAGTGATCTTCAGCAGAGTTATGCTGTGGCATCTTGACACAAGGTATGTTTTCTCATATGCAACGTTTCAGGCAGTCAGGCCACTATAACTTAGACACGCAATCAACTTGGATCTGAGACATAACCTCTACTTATTCGGCACCAGCTAGTCGCCGCGGTTTTACCTATGTGTATGATTACGGCTCTGTTTCTATGGCTCGCAGCGTGATGTTACATAGGCTTAATCTAACTCAAGAGTTAGGCTATTAAATACAAAATAATTTTCAAATTGACTGGTGGTTCCAGAGATTAGTTCGTTCAAACAAAAACAAACTCTTCTGCTTTATTATATTAATATAGAAAATCAAAAAAGGAACGATTGCCTAATGGGAGACTGTTGGACTGTCACGCAGAGGTCTCGAGTTCAATCCCTAGGCGCGCATCTCTAACTTTTCGAAGTTATATGCGTATTAAATAGTTATCGCTCACTTTAACGGTGAAGGAAAAACATCGTGAAGAAACCTGTGCGTCTGAGAGTTCTCCATAATGTTCTCGAATATTATTATGTGAAGTCTGCAAACCCGCACTGGGCCATCATGGTGGACTATTGCCTAACCTTTCTCACATTGACAAGAGACCCTTGCCCAACAGTGGGACAGTTTAATATAGGACTAACATTATTATTATATTAAAGATAAATCAATAATCTAATTCTAGCCAATACTTTATTACTTCCTACAACATCGGATATGTTTTCAGAGGTTTCTCGAAGGAGTTCGACCCTTGTATTGATCAGCTGGTTTGTGGTACACTGGAGGTGTACAAAGAATGTCGTTTGAACCTTCTGCCCACGCCATCCAAGTCGCACTATACGTTCAATCTTCGCGACTTCTCTCGAGTCATACTGGTAAATATTTGTGTATTTTGTAAAACTACAGAATCCTTGACTAATTAAATTATTCAGCCTTTAGGAAATTGTGCATATTTGGCTGATTTTTCCATGTGATAGTATTCGCTATATGCTTGACAGCGGCGCTGCTTATCGGTCGCAGCTGTTTTGGACATGTAAAATAATGTAATACAAATATTATATAATTTTATTAATTAAAAATTAAATTAAAATGTAAAATCATAAGCATGTGTGTATTTAAGTGTAGTAGAGCCTCGCTGATTGCAGCATGAATGGGCCGGCTCGACCGGGGAAGGACTACCCTCTCACAGAATATCGATGTGAAATAGCAGTATTCCTACTGTTGTGTTTCGTTCGGTGAGTGAGAGTGTCGGAGGCCCAATCACCCTCTTTCCATCTTGCCGCTCCTTCTCCTTCCCACTTCCTTTCCTAAAGGGTCGGTAACGCGCAAGTGATGCCTCTAGTGTTGCAGGCGTCTATAGGTTACGGTGACCACTTACCATATGCTTGTTTGCCACCTTAGATGTATATAAAAAAAATGTTTGTTAAATGAGTTCAAATAATAGGTAATATTATAAAATTCAGCTTTGAAATACCTAGCTGCATAAATGTGGGCGGCATACACCTACTTACTCCTTTGGATAAATACAGGTGTCTTTAATAAAATGTCTTTGATAATGATGATTAACTTATCCAATGTTTATGTAATATTCTAGGGTGTATTACTGTCAGTGCCAGAAGTGACTCCAGATCTCCAGTCTATGAAGAGGCTGTGGGTGCACGAGTGTCTGCGCGTGTTCTCGGACCGGTTGGTGGAGGACAAGGACCGCCGCTGGCTGGTCGACTGCCTCCGACAGGCCACCATCAACCACCTCCATGATGACTTTGATAAGATGCTGTCAAGACTGTTAAGTGGACCTAAAGATAAGGTAATCTTATCTTATCTTATCTTATATACGGGGGCCAGTCAGTGCAGATGGGCGACACTTTGACCCAGTGGGATCTTTTGTGTCGGCCCCAAGATCTTTCCTTTAGCTATCTTCTTATGAATATACTGCATCAGCTTCAGTACACTTCAGAGAAGCCTGAAGTCTTCAGGGTTTGGATATGCCAATCCCGTCAGACCCATTCTCAATCCAGCCAACGCGTCACATTCACACAATGATAAGGTTAATTTTATAAATAACTAGTGACACCGACAGACATTGTCCTGTCCAAATGCAAGCCTGAACATACACAGTAAATATCCTGATATAAATATAGGCTCCAATCGCAGCGCCAGCCACCCGACCTAATTTTGAATCTAAACCACACAGATTAATCAGTCAAATACAGACAAAAAATAACACCAAAGTCAGTCCAGGCGTTTAGGATAAGTTTAGTGACGTACTCACATGCAGAAGTCTTATATATATATAAATATTTGCTTTTACTAATGGCTTTATTGGCAGTTTATGGGATACTAGCTTTTGCCTGCGGCTTCGCTCGCGTTAATTTAGAATTTGACAATAAATTCGGGTCGTACTCTGCTTGTAATAATATAATTCAATTATGATTCGAAAGACACGTGGCGCCATCTATTATCATAAGAATGTTATTGTTGTTTTTCACGGGAACAGTAATTTTTTTCGGGATGATAGGTAGCCTATGTCCTTTTCACCTACACAGATATTTTTCAATTGTAATCGAAAACTTATGCACCAATTTTCATACTGCTAAGTCCAGGAATGAGAAAATTTCATTACAAACTTTACCCCCCATTTTACCCCTCTAGGGGGGAGTTTTGTCCATTCCACTTACATAGATCATTTTTGTTTGTAATCAGGACCCAATATACCAATTTTCATACTTCTAAATCCAGAAATGAGAAAATTTCCATACGTACTTTACCCCCATTTTACCTTTTTAGGGGGAGTTTTGTCCATTTTACCTACACAGGTAATTTTCAATTATAATCAATAACTTGTATACCTATTTTTATACTTATAAGTCCAGAAATTAGCAAATTCCATATAAACTTCACCCCTCTATTTCACTCACTTAGAGGTGGAATTTCAAAAAATTCTTTCTTAGTACACCCCTACAAATTAAAACACACCTGCTTTCCAAATTTCAAGTTCCTACGACCAGTGGTTTAGGCTGTGCGTTGTCTCTAAGTCAGTCAGTCAGCACATCTTCCTTTATATATATAGAAGATAGATAGATAGATATAACTATCCACTATAAACTATGTGTTGTTACAGTCCATGTCACGTTTTGGCCCTAAATCTAAATACAAAAATCGCATTCATATATCACTCCGTTACTGTATAATAGAAATCCAAATAACACATGCATTTTCGCTTGTATAACACTGTAGTGGAAAACGAATGGAACTGGTGCCTAAATGAAAATAAATGTTACGTACTAATTACAGAAACTGCACTCTAAATAGTGCTTGTACGTACTTTGTAGGTTTATTTGTATACGAGCGCAATATGTGTAAAATATAAGTAAGGTTTTAAAATTTCCAAACGAAGTAGCGAAACAAAACAAATATAAAGAAAAATATCGCTATTAGATTGTTATCTATTGTTTGGCAGCGGCACACCGAAGGCCAGACACAAGAGGTTTTCAATTATGTATGGCATGCTAATAATTGACAGGTTAATCGTAATAAAAAGCGAAAATAGTTATTTATCTATACTAATATATACTAATAATTAAAGCTGAAGAGTTTAATTTTGTCTTCTGTTTACGCGAATGTTATACATTGAAATAATTAAACTACTATATACGGATTTTATCGCGTTGTTTATTTGACACTTTATTACAAAATTTTGGAAACTGTTACTCTACTATTACTATTAAACTTTACTACTTTTTAAAGTTTTGTAATAAAGTGTCAAATAAACAACGCGATAAAATCCGTATATAGTAGTTTAATTTCGCTGAATAGTTTGTTTGTTTGAACGCGCTAATCTCAGGAACTACGGGTCCGAATTGAAAAATTATTTTATTGTTGGATAGCCTATTTATCGAAGAAGGCTATAGGCTATATAACATTACGCTACAACCCACGGGGGCGTCGCAGTAACGATAAACGCGGGTGAAACTGCGGGCACATCTAGTAATTAACACAATGATTGAGCGATCGAACCGACGTGGACCTATTTCTGCCACAAATAAGTACTTAGCTGGACGGGTCAACAAAATATATGGCATTACATCATAAATAGTCAGAAATCTCTTCTGGATAGAACGAAAATAATAGGTACTTTTAACCGATGAACGTATTCAAATATGATGAGAGTGAATCGTAGCTCTTTTTTAACCTTTCGGAAACAAGTTTGAGTCTATGTGTAAGCAAATATATATTTAAGTGGAAAAATACGGAGCAGCTTCTAAATTAATTTTATTTTTATACCAGATAATAACTGATCTGCACCTTCGCAAGTTGATATACTGTGACTTCGCCAACCCTAAAGCGGATACACGGTTCTACATGGAGACGACCAACTTCGAGCACCTCAATGCCGCGGTGGATGCGTTCCTGGTTGAGTTTAACAACATGACCAAGAAACCTATGAATCTTGTACTGTTCAGGTAATTATCTTATCTTATGAGGGGGCCAGTCAGTTCAGACCGGCGACATCCCAGTGGGATCTTTTGTGTCGACACTCTCGCAATAACGACTGCCATAGATGTTCATGGCAGCCGGGACCGAATTGTAAATCAATAGGTACGCACATAATTTTGAAAAGTCATATAACTTCCGAAAGTCAGAGGTGCGCGACGTGGGTTCGAACCCGAGACCCTCTGCATTGCAGTCTGTTGGTCTCCCCACCGAGCTATCGCTACTCCTTGTAATTAAAGCTTGGTTTATGTTTTTATGCCGCTGTGGCTACTGATAGTCACGAGTAATAGGTTCTCAATTGAGTGTGTGTCAACGAGCATGTCTGTTTATCGATTTCAATAAAAGTTTTAAGAAAAAAGTTATTTAAACATTATTTTAGCATCACAATCATCAGCATCATCTTTTTAAATCTAATGTACATACGGATTCACCAAAAGAAGAAGTAATCTTATAGTATACTAGATGTGCCCGCGTTTATCGTTACTGCGCCACTCCCGTGGGTCGTAGCGTGATGTTATATAGCCTATAGCCTTCCTCGATAACTAGGCTATCCAACACTAAAAGAATTTTCAAATCGAACCAGTAGTTCCTGAGATTAGCGCGTTCAAACAAACAAAAAACAAACTCCTTAGCTTTATAATATTAGTATAGATGATCTGAGAGAAATTACATTTCTAAGTCACGGCGCGGCGGTGTGCTGCTGTGTATGAGTTTATGCTCGTGTCGGAGCAACAATAAGTAATTTGGTTTTTGTCAAGAAATACCTATGAGCGCCACACGGTGTGTGGAACTTCTTTGACTGCTCGTATGACGTAGTAGTTTAAATGATCCTGTCGCCGCTGCCACTGCTCCGATTGCTACGTGTTCGATCCCCACGCTAGAAAAAAAATTGTGTGATCCAGAAATAGTTATTCAGAGCATTTTGAATGTTTGCAAAGTCCCCCGCGGCAGACGAACAACTACAAGTGCACCGTCTTTAAAAATAAATTGAACTTTGAATTATTGTCGGCCTCGATGGCGTAGTAGTTAGTGTAACCGACTGCCACGCCTGAGGTCGCGGGTCCCGCACAAGTCAAACATTTATAAAAAAAAAAAAAAAAAATAGTTTATTATCAAAAAGGTTTACAAAGCTTAAAAAATACCCGATGGCCCCACACTAGGTATAAACCTGTCCTGTGGGTACCCAATACGCTTATTACCTAATGACAATTTAACAATTGGCTCGATTGCCGACAAAGACTTAGTGACTAATTAACAATGACTTATGCTATATTAAAAGAAAACAAATTGTTAAGTTAAATACATAGAACTTTAAAAAATATATATAAATATAAATAATATAATACTAAATATAAAAGTTGGTTATTACATTAAAGGTACATTTTACAATAATATGTATGTATGGATGTATATCAAAGTGAAAAGCTTGTAGGAGCAGAGAGTTATACAATGCTAAGAAGGAGATTTTCCGTAGTGCCATATGAAATCGAGTTAAACAGTTTAGTTATTTTTAGTTTAGCTTCTTTAACCGTACATGTCTTAATATCACATAAACTCGCTATCTTGTTATACAAGAAATGGTCCTTAAATGGTGTGAAGCGTCGAGCAAAGGCGGTTCTAATGGTAGGGACTGGGATTTTATATACACGACGCTTAAGTAAGTCAGGGTAGTCTTTCGAGTTTATGACGGCACGATGAGTCTTTAGAAAGCTTTGCAACAAGAACAATTGACGCACACTAAGTAAATTACTTTCCCTGTAAAGCGTGTGTGTTGGATACCTGAAGGGCTTTTTAAGCATGGTTTTGAGCACTGATCTCTGAGCCCTTTCCACTTCAATTAACACAGTTTTTAAAGCATTGCCCCAACAGCCCAAACAATAACCTATCACAGACTGTGTTAACGCAAAGTAAACAACTTTTAAAATGTTTAGTGGAGCAGAGGAGCGAAGTATTCGCATAATGTTTGCCGTTTTGCGAATGCGAGAGGACAAAGAGTGAATATGGGCCCTAAAATCCAATTTAGAGTCAACAATCACTCCCAGATATTTTACAGTGTCAGCTTTTTTAATGTTGTCACAGCTGCAGGTCTGTTCATTGCTACAGGTGTGTAGCTTGAGACCGAGTGAGGTGGAAGGTGCCGATGCGGCTGTTTTGTGAAAACAAACATAATTAGTTTTGCTAACATTCAGTGTTAAGAGACTATGCTGAAGCCATTTAGAAATCTGCTTCATGCCTGACTCCGCATTCGCAAACGTCTCGGCCCAGGAGGAACCGTCAAATATGATCACTGTATCATCTGCATAACATACAACTTCCGCTTTAGTGCAATAGTGTATGTCATTTATGTACATGATGAACAGTGTAGGACCAAGTATGCTACCTTGCGGAACACCGAATTCGACATTGTGTAGATCGCTTTCAAGGTCACCAACTCTTACGCAATGTTTCCTGTCAGACAGGTAACTCTCAAACCATTTTAAGACCACACCGCGTATGCCAAATCTATTTTCTAACTTCCGGAGCAGGATTGGAATTGACACAGTATCGAAAGCTTTTGCTAAATCTAGAAACATGCCAAGACTGGGTCTATTATTGTCCAAGTTGTTTGCGATTATTGAGGTGACTAAAGTAAGAGCATCTTCCGTCGACTTTCCTTTCCTGAAGCCAAATTGCCTTGCAGTGATTAAATTATTAGTTTCATTATACTTAACGAGTCTATTACACACGATCTTTTCTAATAATTTTGAGAAGGTGGTAAGGAGCGATATTGGCCGATAACTTTCTACTGCGTGTCTAGACCCGTTTTTATAAATCGGTATGATAGATGCAGATTTCCAGGTATCAGGGAATACGCCGGATAGAAGACTGTGGTTAAAAATTATTGTTAAGGGAGGTATGATAAGATGCCTAATTTCTTTTAAAAGAAAGTTAGACAGACCGTCAATGCCCGTAGCTTTACCTGGTTTCAATGAGAGTATGAGAGATTCTACTTCCATTTCATCAGTAGGGACCATGAAAAAGGAATTCTTCAGCGGGATTCGAGCTACTTTTGCTGCTAATGCATCTTGAGTTGTCTGTAGGTTTTCTAAATTAGCATCAGCCAGCATTTGACCTACAGTAGAGAAATATTTGGAACACATGTCTATTGACTCTTTAGGATTCTTAGCACCCTGAAGCGCTAAAAGTTCTTTGTTCTCACTTTTACTGTCATTTAGGCGGCATATCGATTTTAATGTCTTCCACATTTTTTTTGGGTCTTTGGTATTGCTAGTAAGCTCATTATTTTCAAACTCGGTTTTGAGCTTTCGTAAAAGACTATTGCAAAAGTTTCGGTATCGCGTATAGATAGTATGTATCATTTGATCGTATGGGGATTGTCGTGACTTCATATGGAGTTTATCGCGATGCCGTATGCAACGAATAAGACCTGGTGTAACCCAAGGCTGAATAGTAAATTTTGAGTGGGGAATACGTACCTTCCGCATATGTTTTTGAAGAATGTCACCAAGATGAGAACTAAATTGGCTCACTATCTGGTTTGTGTCATCTGAGTCTAACAGTCGCGACCAGTCTACATTTAATAGTTCGTTCTTGATAGCTTCAATGTCCCATTTAATAACAATCCTATTCGAGTTTCTTTGTTCGCGAACAGTTAAGGCGAGACCAAGTAATACAATGTCATGATCCGTTATATCAGAGCTACATATTACACCTACAGCATTTTTTACTGAATTAACATATATATGGTCAAGACAAGCACTACCCCTGGTTGGTTTTGAGATTGCCGGGAAGAGACTATGTTCGGCAGTGAGACATAGATAATCCAATTTTTGGCTGATTGATGAATGAAGGATATTAATATTGAAGTCACCTGTGAGAATTAAAGTGTTATTTTTGTTAGAAAATTTGTTTAACATGCTATCAAGGGAACATAGAAAGTTACTGAGGTTGTAAAATGATGGCGGGCGATATATACCGAATATTGTTACAGAGTTAGCCAACTTTAGTTGTAGGCAGTTTGCGTCAACTATGTCCGGTTCAATTACACAGGCACTAATAGATTTTTTCACATAGGCAACTACGCCACTATTTTGGTTAATAACTTTTTTAGTGTTATAACTTGTGTATGATTCAATTTGTGGTATTAAAGAGGAGTCGTTTAGCCAACACTCCGTTAAAATTATAACATCAATAGGTATGCTAATCCTTTTAAGAGTTATAATAAATTTGTCAAAGTGTTCAGACTTCGAATATTAAACGTTAAAACTCTAAAGTTGTGGAGCGGTGAAATTGCTGTGCTACATAACTCAGGCGCTGCAATTGTATGACAGTTTATACATAATGAATCTAGTTCTACATTTGTAAGATTGTTAGTCATTATTGCACAATTTAATAATAAAATCATATACTGATAAAACATTTAGTTTTAAGTGACTGCCACATAACATAATCATATATATAGCACACATTAATTTTTCAATGTACAAAATGTCATTAGTCCAGTAAGGAACATTACAATAATGTCTAATGTTATAGTTTTTGACATTGATTATATAATTACAAGCTACATTTAAACTTTTAAGCTCCTTGTTTATAGTTGTTACAGAATTAAGACACAGTATACACATAATAAAATATATAGTAATATAAATATAATAATGAATAATTTTATGTTTATAGTAAAGACAATATTGGAAAAATCTCATAATTTTAGTAAAAACCGCCAGTTTCATTTGGCCATATCAAATACACGCGAAAGTTCATCATGAGTACGTACTGGCAGAGAGGGTTTACCTTCAGCTTTCTTGACATAGACATTGCCCTGTTTACACCAACAGAAAGAATAACCATACTCTTTACACTTGGCGCGCGCCGCCCGAAAAAGCAGTCGGTTTTCCCTTGTAAGGCGTTCATTATAAAAGATCTTGGATGGCGAACCAGGAACGTCAAGATCAGCACTAGTAGTGGTCTTCCTAGATTTCGCAGCCGTTAATATTTCGTCTCGTTTGCTGCGACGTAGAAGACGAACAACAATTGGTCTTGAGAACTTTGTGTCATGAATTGGAGACACCGCTGACTTGATGCGCGGCCCAACTCTGGTCACCCAGTCAATGTCGCGATCTTCGAGATCAATGCCTACCTTACGTGCCGCTAACAAGGCCAGATGATGAGGGTTTTCATTTGCCTGTTCAGGTATACCAGCCAGTTCAAGTTCATTACGTAAGTGCTGCTGCGCTTGAGAGTTAATTTCTTTCTGCAACTCGTGTACTTTTACCTCAAGTTGTTTTACCATGCTATCCCTGGCCTCGAGCTTTTTTATGCGGTTGTCGTTAGTGGCTATAGATGAGCCCAACTCTTGTAGTTTAATTTGGCAGTTGGTAAGTGACGTGGTGGCATCTTCCAGTTTTGTTTTCAGAGAAGAAATTTCCCGAGTTAATAAACGTACTTCCTCTGTTAGTTGCTTTAGCTCAGAGTTACTGTTTTCGTCGTCAGTGTATGGGATGTCAGCCTTTTTCCTGATTGTAATATTATCATCCGTAGATCGTACAGGTGTTAAGCTGTTGTCCCCTCCTTTTTTCTGGGTGGCACAGCAGTCAGGGCATTTCCATACCTTTTTTCTGTCAGCCGACAATGAAGTAACATTTATGCATAAAAAGCAAAAAATTTTCTCACAAGTCGATGCGGAACATTTAATGAGATTTATCTCCTTTGTATTCTTCAGACAACCGTGACATTTCATCTTGAAAATTTATAAAAAATGTCGGATAAAATAACAAAAAGAATTTCCAATGCCAATGTGAGTTGACCGGGAATCGAACTCGGGCCGCAAGTGTTAGTGGCAAAATCGAAGTCGTCTGTACTACGCAACGTTCTGTATACACTTCGAGAGCTTGTGTGAAATAGTCAACCACTATTTGCAAAGTTAATCTTTATGTTATAAAAGTACGTAACCTTTATGAGTTTCAATGTCATTCACTGTGCACAACACTCAAACAACGGAAATTTTTAGAAATGTTTTTGTCTATAACTTCGACACAAAGTAATGGATTGATTTGGTATTAACACAAATTTGTTCATTAAGTGATTGTCCACACACTGGTATAAGTTTTATTTCGGGGAATGCAATTTATACCGATTTACTGAGTAAAAACAGCGGAACACAGAGAAACACGTTTAACTGTGACGGGTTATGTGCATGAACATGGATGTTTGTCTTGGTCTGGGTGTTTCTATGTATAATGCATGTATTTACAAACAAAAGTATATAATATATGTATGTTTATCCATTGTCTAGTACCCATAGTACAAGCTCTGCTTAGTTTGGGCTAGATGGTGTTGTGTGTATGTGATAGAATATTATTATTATTATAACTCTGCCCAGTGGACGACAGTAGGTTTGCCTATTATTACGGGATCCGGGATAGCTGGCGTTGGGGATGCGTTCGGGAATGTTTAAAATACTAGATGTTAAAGCAAGAAATATCCGTTTATTGGTATATAAAAGTTTACACTAAAAATATCACTGTTCATAAAACTGTTCTAAACGAAATGTTCTAAATGTTAAGAGGATACACTGTAAAAATGCACTAACTTTCATCGAATAGTATAGGACTATAAGAAGACCAATTAATCTAGAATTTTGATTTAGGTAAATTGATGTCTTTAACTAGAATTTCCTAGCTCAAAAACACGATCATAATTATTTTCGAAAACACCTCTGAAAAATTACTATTTTTGAAATTACAAGGAAGTTACACTATCATTATGCTTAGGAATTACTCAAATATATTTGTAACATCAATATTAGTAATTTGCTAGCTCATTATTTCCATAACTAAAACCAATGATTTTTAAATTTAAATTTTAATTAATTAATTAATTAATTTTAATTAATTTTAATTTTAAATTTTAAGATTTTAACAAACAATTTCTAAGCGCTCTCGATCATTGCGGGCGCATCGCAATTTTAGACCTTATGACCGCTCAAATCAAATCAAATCATTTATTAATTTGCAGAAAACATTGTTACAGTGGTGTTATAAATCAAATCATTTATTAATTTGCAAAAAACATTGTTACAGTGGTGTTATAAATCAAATCATTTATTAATTTGCAAAAAACATTGTTACAGTGGTGTTTAAATCAAATCATTTATTAATTTGCAAAAAACATTGTTACAGTGGTGTTATAAATCAAATCATTTATTAATTTGCAAAAAACATTGTTACAGTGGTGTTATAAATCAAATCATTTATTAATTTGCAAAAAACATTGTTACAGTGGTGTTATAAATCCAATCATTTATTAATTTGCAAAAAACATTGTTACAGTGGTGTTATAAATCAAATCATTTATTAATTTGCAAAAAACATTGTTACAGTGGTGTTATAAATCAAATCATTTATTAATTTGCAAAAAACATTGTTACAGTGGTGTTATAAATCAAATCATTTATTAATTTGCAAAAAACATTGTTACAGTGGTGTTATAAATCAAATCATTTATTAATTTGCAAAAAACATTGTTACAGTGGTGTTATAAATCAAATCATTTATTAATTTGCAAAAAACATTGTTACAGTGGTGTTATAAATCAAATAATTTATTAATTTGCAAAAAACATTGTTACAGTGGTGTTATAAATCAAATCATTTATTAATTTGCAGAAAACATTGTTACAGAGGTGTTATAAATTGTCCAACAGGTACAAGTATCAAATGTTCCTACCTTTAAGTGGCATGCAAATAATTATAATTAATTAACATAGGTATATTCATTAAAATTGAATGTCATCTGTATAATAGGAATAAAATAAAATTAGAATAGATTAAGATATTAAATTAATAAATAACCAAAAAATAAAAAATAAAAGGAAAAATAAAATTACAATTAAACAACGTCAGATCAATTTAATAATAATAAAATCTTTTCCTTTTTTGTTTTAATACAATTTGTCATTTAAATATTCATTTAAGCTATAATAACATTTAACTACAAGCAGGTCTTTCAATTTATTTTTAAATTGTTGTAAGTTTATTGTCTTCAGCTGTTTTGGAAGTTTATTGTAAATTACTGGGCCCAAACAAAATATACTTTTATGTAATAAGGCAGTATTGGCTCTACGTATGCAAATTCTATAAATATCGCGCTGAGACCTGGTGTTACATGCTGACGCTATATTAAATAGGTTAAGGTTAAGCTTAACAAATATCGCAACTTCATAGATGTAGAGACAAGGAAGAGTAAGAATTTTATAATTTATAAATAATGGCTTACAACAGTCAGTAGTTTGTAACCCAAACATAGCCCTAATGCATCGTTTCTGTGGTGCCTTAAATATGAAATCTCTATCAGACGAATTTTCCCAGAAAACCAAACCATATCTCAGGATAGAAACCACCAGTCCATGATGTGCAGTCGTTACGGTGCTATTGTTTGCCACTTGTGCCAACTCATGAAGTGCGAAAACTGTTTTGTTTAATTTTTTTGATATGACTTCAGTATGCGACTTCCATGTTAGTTTACCATCTATAGTGAGGCCAAGAAATTTAGCTGTCTGAACCTCAGTGATAGATTCACCTCTGTATTTGATATAGATATTAGGTACAGTAGTACTCTTTAATGATTGATACACAATGAGTGTCAATGAGTACGGGCGTCACGTTTCGCGATGTCCCCTTAATGTTAAAATGTTAGGTAATGTTGTGAATGCACCCGGTCTCGACGGTTCCGAAAAGTACACTAATTGATGTTAATGAATTAAGTAATATAATGCGTCGCCGGCCGGGCACAGTTCACGTGTTCGATGTCAGCATTAAATCGAACAGCTGGCGAGATGTAGGTGTGATACTATGTCTCTCCCTTCTGGGGTACGGGTGTAAGTATAGAACCGAAATGTCTTATTGCACAAGTTTGAGTGAGGTGTTCGTCGTGGCAGGTTCGCGATCGAGCACGTATCGCGCGTGTGCCGCGTGCTGACACAGCCGCGCTCGCACGCGCTGCTCGTGGGGCTGGGCGGCTCGGGGCGCCAGTCGCTTACACGCCTCGCCGCGCACATCACCGAGTACGACCTTTTCCAGGTCAGACCATGCGTCACACTACCTACCTACATCCCTCACCACTCACCACACACCTGTAACCCTCCCGCCATATATGTATACACCGATCTCTATAATTTAATCTTAGAATTCTCTTCTCCCTAGCCTTTATTATTCCCGAGTCACTTGGGGTCGGCTTTCTAGTCTAACCGGATTTGACTGGATATCAGTTTTTACACGGAGCGACTGTCATCTGACCGCCGCAACCTGAAGGCTAACGATACCCTTAGGCTAGACCAGTGTCTTTAATAATTTAATCTTAGAATTATATAATTATGTATATAATACCATACCTGGATGAAACTGTCCCACTCCTTGGTACGGACCACTTCTCAGTGTTAGAAGGGTTAGACCATAGTCCAGCAATTATTTTTTTGAAATTAAACTACTATATACGGATTTTATCGCGTTGTTTATTTGACACTTTATTACAAAATTTTGAAAACTGTTACACTACTATTACTATTAAACTTTACTAATTTTAAGCTAATTAAATTATTGAAACTATTAAAACTATTTAAACTATTACTCTACGGCGAGATGTAGGTGTGATACTATGTCTCTCATATTATTTATATTTGTGTTTACACTTTCCCCGACGTTTATACATATATAGTAGTTTAATTTCAATGAATAACATTCGCGTAAACAGAAGACAATATTATAGTCCAGCAAGTTGGTACGGTGTGAGTTGACAGTCTTCACATACCTTCGAGAACACTATGCAGAAATCTCAGAAATGCAGGCTTCCTCACGATGCAGCATAATAATAACTCTCCTCTAATATCAAGCCCTTTAATTATTATGTGTGTATACGCTTTATATATATTTATATGTATCTCCGTAACTAATCTAAAACTTACTGTTTATGTAGGTGGAAATGAGTCGAACCTATGGCAAGACAGAATGGCGTGAAGATTTAAAAACTTTACTAAAAAAAGCAAGTGTTCCAGAAATGCATATGGTTTTCTTGTTTATTGAATCTCAGGTAAACTAAATCCTTTAAAACTAACGTCTAGTTCAACCCCATAATATCAAATATATATAATTTAAACTATAGAAGAGAATTTATATATATATATATATATATATATATATATATATATGTATATATATATATATATATATATATATATATATCTATAATATGTATCATAAAAGTTACTTAGATGGTTGCATTATAAAAATATTGTTGTACGGGCCAACGACCTTACATTTGCTGCAGTCAGCATTTAACGTCCAACGTGACGATTTTGTAACCATCAATAAATCAGTTCACTTTCAGCATGCGTATCGGTTACTTATTAGCATATCAATAATTTATCATAATTTAGCATAATCCCTTAGCCTTTATTATTCCCAAGTCACTTGGGGTCGGCTTTCTAATCTAACCTGATTTGACTGGATATCAGTTTTTACACGGAGCGACTGCCATCTGACCTCCGCAACCCGAAGGCTAACAATACCCTAAGGCTAGACCAGTGTCAGGATATTAGAGGGCACTGACTCCCCAATAACGACTGCCATAGATGTTCATGGCAGCCGGGATCGACGGCTTAACGTGCTCCCCGAGGCACGGAGCAGGCGATAATTGTCAATCAATACGCACATAATTTTGAAAAGTCATATAACTTCTGAAAGTCAGAGTGGGTTCGAACCCGAGACCCTCTGCATTGCAGTCTGTTGGTCTCCCCACTAAGCTATCGTATTATTTCAGTAAACAATAAAACAGTGCAATTATTAATATTATCTATAATTTCTATCACTTATCAAGAAGTGTACGTAACCCATACAATTGTCATTATCAAAAATATATTTTATATCGACTTTTCAAACAGTAATTTCAATGAAATGTGATAATTATCTTTAATATTTAATCAGATTAAAGAAGAAGGATTTCTAGAAGATGTCAACAATATGTTGAACTCTGGTGAAGTACCCAATATCTTCAACAACGATGAAAAGGCAGAGTTGTGCGAAAAGATGAGAGTTGTAAGTACCGATCTTGATATACATGTTAATTTACATAAGGCTTCATAATTATGTCTATTATTTACTTGTAGTGGTCAATAACTAATTAGTTTACTATTTCCAAATTGCCTATAGAAATCCTTACTTCCTTACTAATATTATAAATTCTAAAGTCTCTGTCTGTCCTGTATGATTGAATTATGTTCGGGTACTTTGATATAACTACACTGGAACATTGAGACCACTACCATCTTAGTCTCCCCGTGACCATGGCTGCTGAAAAGCAACCGAAACGTCGAGGAAAGTGTAAAAATAAATATAAATAGTATAATAGTATAGTAATAGTATAAATAGTTTTAATAGTTTCAATAATTTAATTAGCTTAAAAATTTGTAAAGTTTAATAGTGATTATAGTAGCGAAACAGTTTTTTAAAATTTTGTAATAGTGTCAAATAAACAACGCGATAAAATCCGTATATAGTAGTTTAATTTCAATGAATAACATTCGCGTAAACAGAAGACGATATTACTTAACCGATCATCATGAAATTTTGCATACATGTTGTCAGGGGTACACAAAAGGTCACAGTATCTCTCACTCAGAAAAAAAGCGAGCGTAGCTGCGTGAAAAATAATCCTTACTAATAATGTAAATGCGAAAATGAGTTTCCTACGCGTTCACGCCATAACTACTCAACCAAATTGCATGAAATCGCATACACGCTGTCATGGGGTACATGACATAGGGTACCTTTCAACCAGGGCTAGTGTTCCCAAGGGATAGAAATTTATTGACAAAGTCTACAATAACGCGAGCGAAGCCGCAGGCAAAAGCTAGTTGTATATTAATATGTGCTATGTTCTGTGTTTATGTTGTTAAGTTTCTATTTATTTGTGAGTGGAACGGTGTGTTTGGATTAAACGAACGTCCTCACCGTTTAACACTTTTATTGAGACTGTTGTTGAACTACATCATTGATACCTTTATATTGGAGTTGAGAGTTGGTCATTCTGTGTGCAGGTGGACCGTCAGCGCGACAAGTCGATGCAGACGGACGGCAGCCCGACGGCGCTGTACGCGTACTTCGTGTCCATCGTGCGCGACCAGCTGCACATCGTGCTCGCCATGTCGCCCGCAGGCACCTCGCTGCGCACGCGCATCAGAAAGTTCCCCTCACTCGTCAATTGCTGCACCATTGATTGGTTCCAGGTATGTAGTACATAACTTCTTTTTTTGCTTGATGGGCATTAATAAATGTTCCTATTGAATAGGTTTTGCCAAAAGGTGCTTAGCGGTATTATACATAGCTCTTTCCGAATAAGAGACACATAATCACCTTAAAGAAAAACGAGATAACCCATTTAGTGGTGGTACTTGTTCAAAACGGTAATCAAAATGGGATCGAAATCTTTGGATGAGCAATGTTTACCATTAGTTCTTGATACAGCTGATCACTGGAAACACTTTGTCAACAATTTGGCACGGACATCAATCTGGGCGTGATGACTACATCACACCTAGAATTATGCTTGGGTAATGGTTTTGCCACTGATCTTATCTTATTCATTTTGTTAAGCAAAATTTCTTAGCTTAACCTTTTCTAAGCCTTTATTCATCAATTTAAATCGGATCCCGTATTTGTTTTGGTTACCTGCTTCAAGTCATTCTATCCTAACTAATATTATAAAAGCGAAAATGCGTTTGTTTGTTTGTTACCTTTTTACGCCTAAGCCACTGAACCGATCATCCCGAAATTTTGCATATACGTTGACAGGTGTACAGAAACGGACATAGGCTACCTTTCATCCTGAAAAAGAATACTATTCCCGAGGAAAACAACAATAGCGTTCTTATGATATTAGATGGCGCCACGTGTCTTTCGAATCATGATTGAATTATATTATTACAAGCAGAATACAACCCGAATTGATTGTCAAATTCTAAATTAACGCGAGCGAAGCTGCGGGCAAAAGCTAGTAAATTATAAATCATCAGACTGGAGATTTTTCACATATGTATATTTCTTTCACAGGAGTGGCCACCAGATGCGTTACTCGCGGTAGCGACGCGGTTCTTGAAGGATATTGAGCTCACAGAACTGGAGCGCAACACAGCCATCCACCTGTGCCAGGTGTTCCACGTCGACACGCAGGAGCTCACTGTGCAGTTCCTGCTGCGCCTCAAGAGATTCAACTACGTCACGCCCACGGCTTACTTGGAGCTCATCAATATGTTCAAGTCATTGCTAACAAAGAAACGCAAGTGAGTTTTGTTCTTTTAACGAATTTTCTATTACTATATAAACCTGGCCAACACAATAAATTAGTCCTAGTTTTGGTTATTTCGGACTAAATCCACTTAATAATTCAGATCTGATGCAAAATCGGCACTTATTAGTTATTTCGTTAATTTTAAAATTAGGACTCTATTTCCCGAAAAACTTGAAGTGAGTTGACGCTATGGTAGATTAATATTCATTAAATCATTCTAGTTTATGCCCGCTGCTTTGCCTATCCCACATGATTTTTTCTTGAATTCCACGGGTTACAATCAGAATAAAAATACCTAAGTTTTAATTTGAAGGTCTATCTGTGTGCCGAGTTTCAGCCAAATTTATTCAGCGGTTTAAGTAAGATTGAGCATCATCACAACTTATTCTATGACTGACTTTTACTATGACAGTTAACAAGCTAGATGAAAATCATCTATCTATCTGCCTTCGGGAAACATGCGTGGGATATACCTTTGTAAATAGGTATGTATGGCAGACGATTGCAGCAAGCTTACAGTGAAATTATAATTTTTAAAGGGAATTGACAACAAGCGAGCAGCGATACCTGATAGGTCTAGACCAGCTAGCTATTGCGGCCAAATCAGTGAGTGCCTTACAAGAAGCCTTGGAAGTTCTGCAGCCCAAACTGGCTGCTGGTGCTGCTGCCGTCGCAGAGACTACAGCCAAGGTAGAGAAGGAAAAAGAGGGAGTGGCTTTGGTTGAAGCTGAGGTGTTGGTAGACCAGGCTGCTGCAGAAATACAGGTGAGTGAATATAATGTTTTATACAAATAACTCGATAGAATGAAATTAATAAAAATAATAATGCAATTATAAGGTTAGATATGGTTGTCATAATACTGTGGATACTAATTTAGCGGCTAGATCCTGTTGGTGATGATGTAAAGGCTAATACTATAACTAAAATATATTTCTTCTTCTTATGTTTAAAGTACAATTTCGGTTTAAAGCCTGATACACAAGTTATCTATTAAAAATAAGAAGCCTGTTGTCGTGGGGCACTTTTACGAGCATACAATTAACGGATACAGAATACACTCAGAATCAGAACAATCATTTGTGGATCATACAAAATAATAGGTTCTAATTACATTTACAAAATTTGAATCGTCAACGCTAAGTAATCGTGCAGTTGATCGGTATACATATGTTGATTACTTGGGCTCTATATTCTTAAAACGCAGTACTTACTTACTAGAATGATATTTGCATAGGCGCAAGAAGCCCAAGGCATCAAAGACGAGTGTGACGCCGACCTGGCTGAAGCGATGCCGATCCTCAACGTGGCGCTTGCGGCGCTCGACACGCTCACTCCGCAGGACATCACCTTCATCAAGACCATGAAGAGTCCACCGCGGGGCATCAGGCTCGTCATGGAAGCTATTTGTATACTTAAGGTACCCGCGGAACTATTCATAATTCAGACCGAATTCTCTAATCATTTTTATTAAACACTTCCAGGTTTACACATGTCCTAAATGTAAGTTTGATACAAATTAACTTACAGCATATAAATAGCCAATCATGTCTGTGAATAATTCATAGGTACTCACAAACATATTAGGTGAGCTTGAAAGTGTGAGCTTTTGCGATGTCCGCCACGTCTTTACAATACTGACAATTGTACAAGACTTTGCTGAGTAACTCTCAGATGAACTGAGACAAATAACTTTGTATATAAACTGATGCCGTCTTTGAATATTATTCGGCTTGCTAGCATTGTTATATCCAATATACAGGGTGTCAGACACGCGGTTGTCCAAATGAAATAGAGATCAGGTTTGGGCTATTGCCAACGTGTTGGACTCAGGCAAATTCATTTTTTTTTTAATCATGCAACTTTTCTTTTTTTAGCTCTTTCCGAAACATTGACAGCCTTTTATAATTTTTTTACAAGGTGTCTATAGGAAATAATAATTTTAATGAAATGTAGCAATAGTTAACTAAAATAAAAAATATCATGACAGCTAAACCCATATTCGTTTAACATTTTTACAATTTTAGTCCAAATTTCAGACATTTTATTTTAAAAATAAAAAAAAATCATATCGCCGAAACTGAGACAAAATTTAATTTGCCTGAGTCCAACGCGTTGGCAATAGCCCAAACCAGATCTCTATTTCATTTGGACAAATGTGTGCCTAACAACCTGTATTATTCCAATGTTTTATGTTTACGCTTTTGCAAAGGATGACCCGGTAAGTAAAGCATTTTCTTTGTACACGTGATTTAATAAAACCGACTTAAGAGGAAACACTAAGGGCGAGAGAATTGAAAAATAGGTATTTGTAAAATCTATTGCTGTCGCGCAGTGCCATGTATAGTAGCGCGATGGAGACAACTGCACCTTGGACTGAAAATACCTATTAAAAGTACAGAAAATCAACGTTTCGTAGTCCCCTGATTCCTTCTCCAAAACTTGACCGATTTAACTACTTTTTCATTAAAAATCAAAGAAAGACTGGCCGTGTTCCTGTTTTCCTTTTTTTATATAATCTAGTCAAATTTGTTTTCTGGATGTTTGAACACAGCGGAAAATCTGGTAAATTTTTGAGGTTTTTGAAGGCTCATGTCTCTTTTAATAATTAATTTATGAAAAAAGGAAACATAGGGACATGCCAATAGAAGCCATACATTTTTTGGAAAAAATGATTGCTCTACTGGCATTATCCAGGGAAGAAACGTGGGACTACGTTTGTATGGAAAAACGGACCTTGTACATACATACATACATACATACATACATACATACATACATAGATTCACGCCTGTTTCCCAGAGGGGTAGGCAGAGACTACGGGTTTCCATTTGCTGACACACTTCTCTGGCTTCATTCACTTTCATTACATTCCTTATACACGCCCGTCGGTTCAAGGGGTGTTCAAACGACCCTTGTGTTTCCTCTTAAATCTGTGGTCCGTAATTCTTACTTGCACATCATTGAATGTTACATTTTTTCATTCATAACTTATACAGTATACGTACTTCCAATTTGTAGTAATGTTTATTCACGCCCACCGGGACACTTACCTGACATACTGGTACACGAGTCCAGTGCCTGGAGAGGCTGGTAATCTGTCATACATGTCATGAAAACCGTTGGACTGTTCGAGTTCTAACCCAAGGCGCGCGCATCTCTGACTTTTCGAAGTTATATGCGTAATAAATAGTTAATTATCGCTTGCTTTAACGGTGAAGGAAAACATCGTGAGGAAACCTGCATGTCTGAGAGTTCTACATAATGTTCTCGAAGATATGTGAAGTCTGCCAACCCCCACTAGGCCAGCGTGGTGGACTATGGCCTAACCCTTCTCATAGTGAGAAGAGGCCCGTGCCCAGCAGTGGGACAGTTTAATACAGGGCTGATATTATATATGTAGGTCTAGATTAAGTTTCTTTTGTACATTTTTTATTATGTACGTATGTGAGAGAGAAACGATAAACTATTATTATTATTGAATGTTAAACATATATTTGCTTATTTTATCAATAAAGTTTATGTTAACAGAAATAAATGATACATATTCGAATTTAAGTAATTTTACAAACTGACTGAAGAGCAATTCGTTAAATGTAGATTAATATTGACATGACATATTAATATAACGTAATTATCTGTAAACTGTTTAAAACGTTTTATTAACATTTTGTACACAGTTTACCATAGAATTATTAAAGCTACCTATTAGTAGTTAAATACTTTTTTTAATACAAACATTATAAGGAAAGTATAGTAAGGAACTTACATGAATGTATTTATTAAACTGGCAATGTCTTATATACAATATACACAATTATATGCCTCATAATTATGTTAATATGTAGGATATCAAGCCAGATAAGATACCGAACCCGTCGGGTGTAGGCACCATCGAGGACTATTGGGGTCCGTCAAAGAAGATTCTAAACGACATCAGGTTCTTGGAGTCACTACAGAACTACGATAAGGACAATATCCCACCGCCGGTCATGAAGAAGTTGATGAACACTGTAATGCAAGATGAAGGTTTCGTGCCTGAGAAGATAAAGACCGTGTCTGTCGCCGCCGAAGGTATGACTATTGCTCACATTAAAAACCGACTAGCGCGCGCCGCATTTATAGTAGAAAAAAAATTAACAATAGCCTCGACCTTAACCCCGTTGAGCACGTCTGGGGCCTCCTAAAAAGGCGAGTATGATCTGTCCAACCACCTCCACAAAACATCAGAGAGCCTAAATGTGTGATCTCGGCTGAGTGGAAACACATTCCACAGGACACCATCAAAAGCCTGGTGGAAAGCATGTCAGGACGATTACATGTCATAATCGCTGCAAGGGGAGGTCATACTCGTTATTAATTTTTATTTTTAATTAAAATACTATAAAAATACTCAAGCCAATAGTCTCAATATATTCATAAAAATTACCATTTTAATACGGCTCTCTGTTTACATTAACTAAAACACCGATTCCAGGATTTAAGTGTTAAAAACTATATTCTCATTGATAATAAGAAATTTCTAGTCATATTTGCTAATGACATAGGTAGTAAAAATATTATTATTATCCATAGAAAACCCAATGACTGTGTGCCCATTTTTTTTGCAAAGGAGTGTATATATATTTTATGTAATCATTGTCCTCTTTTAACCACTGTCATGTCAACGAGGCATAATAGCAACTTTTTCAAAGTGTTTTAACGGAGCTAAATATTATCTTATTTTTATTGAATTCGATAGGTATGTGCAAATGGGTGATCGCAATGACGAAATATGACAAAGTAGCGAAGGTGGTGGCACCCAAAAAGCAGAGGTTGGCTGCTGCGCAAGCTGTTTATGACAAGGCAATGGCCGCGCTCGCGATCAAGCAGGCACAATTAACCGAGGTACGTACTAGCCTTGTAATCTTTTGATAATGCGTGCTTTAGTTAAGTACGGCAATTGCAATTTGTGGGTGGCTAATAAAATATAGGGTGGCGATGTATGCATCTGTAGTATTGAAAAGAGTAGATCAGACCGCGACGTATTACCGATATTAGCAAAAAAGTTTTTTTTTTTTTTTGCTCGTCAATATGACCACACTCCACCTGATGGTAAGCAGTCGTGGTCTAAGAGCAGTGGCCTCCACATCGCCCCTACAGTAGCCGAGGCGATGTTGAGGTCTCTACTTTGACGGCCTGAGAAGATGCTTTTTCACGCCCCGCTTAAAGAACCCAGGATTGAAGGAAGAAGGAAACACGTGCCTTGGCAGAGAATTCCATGCCTTGACAGAGAATTCCATGCCTTGGCAGAGAATTCCAGTACTTAATCAGTCCTGAAAATGCGTGGAAACCCGCGCTGATTATTATGATAGCTATCGTGCGGTCAAGGGGCACAGGTACGATGCATGTGGTCAATGTATAATTAGGTAGGCGTCTTACCTGCGTCCTTTTGGGATGAATACTAATTACCTTATCTTGTGTTGTATAGCGGTATAATTATAAAAGGCTTATGTTTAACTTATCACCAGATATAGTAAAATATAACAGTCAAAAATAGTAAATGATCACCAAATTGCACAGCAAAATATAGTTAAAGAAATCAAAAATAATAATAATAATAAGAATAAGTCGACGAAGTCCCACTATGCGGGGTTCCTATTTTTGGGTCGGTTTAAGAAGGAACCTAACATAACCTAACCCTTCCGAGACGGAATGCAGTGATTTGAGGCGTATTATAGGTGGTCGTTATGATATATTTTAGTAAGCATATTTTGCTGAGCAATTACTATTTTTGGTGATCGTTATATTTAATCCCATTATAAAAATGCTTTTATATTTATTATTTTAACCCATACTTAAGTACTGCAGGTGATTAAAACGGCACCTGTATAAATAATGTATCTTCTTTGAAATAGGTCCAAACCAAACTACGACGTTTGGAAGATGTTCTAGCCGAGCAAAATCGTCAACAGAAGATTTTGGATGATGAGGTTATGGACTGCAGTAATAAGCTGAAACGTGCAGAAACGCTTATTTTGGGTCTCGGCGGAGAAAAGGCCAGATGGACGCATATAGCAAAGACACTGCGCGAAACTTATAACAGTCTTACAGGTACAGTTTCGGTCAGAGAGTAATATCAGATTGTTTTGTGTGCAAAAAATTCAATGTAAATTTTGTGTCATAGCTGGACCGTGCTTTGTTAAACACACAGAGGCTGGGTGTTCCAGTGTGTATTTAGACATTGTTTCTACTTCGACTGTAGCTGTAACCAAACTTAGAACTGATTTTCAAATAACAGAATTGACACATTTCCAAATGAATATAATCATTAGCTAAAAGCTGGTGAATAAAAATCCACAACAAATTTCTTAAAAAAAATTTGGGGCAGTCTTTGGGGACTCCTTGATCATAAACATTTCTTAATAAAACAAAAATAATTCAAAAATGGAAAGCGTTCGGTGACGATGACGCGAGTTCCATGATTTTTGTTAACCCAACAAGTGCTCAACGCGCCTAAAGAAGTTTTCACTTCAATAATTTTCTTATAAACGAGCACTGTCGATCCATAAAGTTAATGTTCTCTATGCTTTTATTTCCAATCACTTAACATCTTTTGTTTTCATTTATGTTTCAGGAGACATCTTGATAAGTGCTGGTGTTATAGCATACTTGGGACCATTCACCGCATCTTTTAGAAATGAACAAGTAAGTTACAAGTTTCCATTCAAACTTTAATCATCGTAGGAGAGAAGAGAGAATAGGATTCGAGATCTGTGTATTGTAGATACAAAGATTTCGAATGCCATTCCAGACTTTCAAATTACATGCGTATCTGGTTAATTATTGGTGAAGATATCTTACGAAATGCTTTCCAACATGTGTATAGTCTGCACAACTAGCACGAGATCTGTAGAGGACGGACTACAACCAACACTAAGATGAGGCCCGCGCTTAGCAGGCAGCTAATAAAGACTGCACCGAGCGTAAGACGCGGTTGGACTGAATGAGAGAGCTCGATATTCAAATCGGCGTGCGGCCGCCATAGTAAAATTGTGTGGAGGATTTGAAGTGCTTTTTGATAAATATGTATCTTTATTGTCAACCAATAACTTAAATATTTGGGACGGACAAATTGTAATATAACTATTTATGTTTCATTTAAGCTGTAAAATAGGATAGATTTCTACTGTTATAATCTAAATAATCACTTAATACGAGCTTACGTTTTTGCATTTTTCGTGCAAATTTGCGTAATTTTGTAGGCGAAAATATTAATTATTTATTTAAAGTTTTTAACACGGAGTAATTGTAACACATTCATTGTTGTGGTGAATGTATATTTTATATCTATATTAAACAAAAAGTGTTGATTTTATCAACTTAACTGTGACCGCCTCTTTTGGCACATTTCGCTCGGCACAGTTCTAGCTTCTAATTCATAATAATTTCTTCAATGCATATATAGGCGCTCATAGCCAGTTGCACTCACTGATCAGTAAACGATTAGCAAGGTTAAGCAACGCAACGTTGGGTGCAGTCAGTCTATAGATGGGTGACCGCTTAGTGGTATTTCATCTGAGCGTCTCCGTGCTTCGACGGGCACGTAAAAAGTCGCTCCGGGTTGTTGTCAAATTGACAGCAGTCGTTAAGCCATGTGTTGGATAGCCTATTTATACAGGAAGGCTATAGGCTATATAACATCACGCTACGACCCACGGGGGCGGCGC
This sequence comes from Catocala sponsa, assembly GCA_963564715.1. Taxonomy (NCBI): domain Eukaryota; kingdom Metazoa; phylum Arthropoda; class Insecta; order Lepidoptera; family Erebidae; genus Catocala; species Catocala sponsa. The sequence continues at coordinate 3,191,456 of OY751331.1, forward strand.
AGTAACGATAAACGCGGGTGAAACCGCGGGAAAATCTAGTTTAAATATATATTATCGCGCTGTGCTCGACGCGATACATAGTCAAAGACATAGTGGTAAATGTAGCGTTTTATTTAACTCGAATGTAATTGTGCTTATAACCTAATTTGTTCTAGTAATTCTTCGGAAAAAGTTATTTTTTCATTTTATTTTTATACAACTAAGGCGGCAAACAAGCATACGGCCCACCTGATGGGAAGTGGTCACCGTAGCCTATAGACGCCTGCAATACCAGACGCATCACTTGCGCGTTGCCGACCCTTTAGGAAAAAATGGAAATGGGAAGGAGAAGGAGCGGGAAGGGGGAAAGAGGGTAATTGGGCCTTCGGCACTTTCACTCACCAAACGAAACACAACAGTAGGAACACTGCTATTTCACGTCGATATATTGCCTAAAATATCATGATGACTGTAAAATTTGCTGCAGATAAAGAAATGGGCGTTGGACTGCCACAACTGTGGTATAGTGTGCAATTTAGACTTCACGCTGATCGACACCCTGGGCGAGCCTGTCACTATCCAACAGTGGAACATTGACGGGTTGCCTGCTGACGACTTCAGTGTTGAAAGCGCCATCATTATCATGTAAGTCTTATGACCCGGCTGTTCTATACTTCAAGTGGTTATCTCGCCACTATCAATGCGTCTCCAATTCAGCATGGTGTAGCGTTGCCAACCCTAAATTTACAAAACCAGGAGTTGAAGTTGGAAAAACCAGGACAATTCAGTGTAAAAACAGGACTCAGTAACAGAGTTGCAATAGGTAGTGAAAATAGGTGATATGAAATTCCACTGTGAATTTATGCGGGAATAGAGGCGCGTGAATTTTATGATTTAAAAGCCCAGGACGCTGCTTATTCAGGACGTCCCAGGATTATTACAAAAAGTAGGACATGTCCTGGGAAAACAGTTGACAACAGTTGGCAACTGTAGTATGGCGGGGATTTGATCGTTACGGTACGTACGTTCTTTATATCCGTTAATTGTTTGAACTGCCTCCGTGGCGCAACGGTAGTGAATGCAACTGCTGTGCATGAGGTCTCGGGTTCGAATACCGGGTCGAGCCAAAAAAAAAAGTTATTGGGTTTTTCAGTTAGGAAATTTGAATAATAATAATAATGATAATCTTTATTGTCAGACACATGATCCATAGACAAATCTAAATTACATTTGCAACAAACAACAATAAATAACAATTTAATAACAATATTATAAATTTAATAAATTTAACAAAATTACAACATAATAAATATTATATGACAATTTAATATTTTGTATTAATAACCCAACTTAGAAATTATATTACATTAATTAAATAATAAAATTTAACTGTTATTAGAATAATATATTAAACAAAAACAAAAATTGCTAAAGCATTAATTAATAATATATAATAATAATAATATCCTTTACGCAGCTATTTCTAGCCATCTTTTAAAAATCGAAGTGGTATATAATCTACCCGCTAACTCTTTAATTATTTTGTTTTTACACGTGCCAACTCTGGCCATGAAAGATGCAATTCGGCTCCGTTGTATGGCATTGAATGTGTTTAGTCTTGCCTCTATGAACATTCCAGAGGCACTACAGTAGCGTTTTAACCCCATAAGGTGTCTAAAGATGTTATTATATTTGCACTCGAATGCCATCCAAGGACTTGTATGCTCAGTCCAAAGGTGACACGTGTAGAAATTTTGGCAGTATGTTCTGAACAGATGCAATTTAGTATATATACTGGCCTTAAAAAATCTCCTGGCTATCATATTTCCTACCACCGAGAGTGCCCGACGTTGGCGATCTATATCGGCGTCATCCAAGTCTGATGTCAATATGTGACCAAGATACTTGAACCTGTCTACAACCTTTACACTTTGTCCCTCTATCCACACTGGAGGAACATTCTGAGGCCCTCTTCCAGACCTGAATATCATAATTTCTGTTTTCTTGTAATTATAGACTAGTCGTGCTCTTTAGCATACTGTTCACAGATAGATACTAATTTTCTTAAACCTTTGATCGATGGGCTGAGCAGAACCATATCATCGGCATAGCTCAAGTTATTGACATATCTGTCACCTAACCGAAGCCCCACCGGTACTCTGCTCAACTCCTCAATCAAATCATTTACATAAAGATTAAACAGGTCAGGAGAAGTCAGCCCTCCCTGTCTAACACCACAAGATAGTTTGTAATCATTGGACATAGCATTGCATCATCTGACATTGTTTAACTGATTACAGTACCAATACCTCATCAGCCCCACAATCCCAGACGATACATTACAACTCACTAATTTCTTCCACATCAGACCATGATTAATGGTGTCAAAGGCACGGCTAAGGTCAAGGAAACAAGCATAAACGCTTGTTTTCTGATGGACGTAATACTTGACCACTTGTTTAAGCGAAAAGATAGCCATGTCTGTGGACACCTCGGCACGAAAGCCAAATTGACCATCATTTATATTAAGACATGGAGTCATTTTTTAATGTATCAGACGTTCAAGCACCTTGGCCACTACTATAATTAGACATGCTTGATATATCACCCGTCTTGTTCTTGGTGATAGGAACAACCAAAGTACGTATAAGATCTCTTGGTAAGTAACAGTGCTGCGAACACAGACTAAAGAAATGCGCCAATATCTCACAAACATACTGACCCGCATACAACAAATGTTCTATGCTAAGGCCATCGTGGCCCGGCGACTTGCCACGCTTCATATCTCTGAGTACAGAGACAACGTCGTCAGTTGTAACGTGGAAAGACCCCATATCATTCGTGTGTTGCCATTGTGATACGTTAGACTGTAATTGCTGGCCCGGCGGCGTAACAAGGAAATGATTTCTAAAGTTATCCGCAATAATAGCCTCATCAGTCTCCCCATCTACACTAATTACTAATACTACCCGTATTGTTTTTGTTATGTTTCTTTACTTCTTTCCAAAACCTTACAAAATTTTTAGATGATTCATGTCGAGCCAATATGTCCATTTTAATTTTGTCCTGATTATTTTGTACATATTTAAGGGCAGCTTTAAAGTTTCTTCGCGCTAACGACATTTGATCATAATGATAACCCGAGCAGGGCCTACCATGATTAACCCATTGTAAAAATGTTTGCCTCGCCAGTACATGATATTCTCGTACATGATAGTTCCAACCCACTACCAAACGTTTTTTACGGTATTTATAAGAAAATGTAATAGTAGCCCCGAGTTAGGAAGTTAGAGGTGTAAGACACCCCCGTGCCTCGGAAAGCACGTAAAGCCGTTGGTCCTGCGCCTGATCTCTCTTCGGTCGTGTCGTATTACCGTCCCATCGGATCATGTGAGTTAGGGAACAGAGAATGCACTTGTGTTTGCGCACACACTTGTCCACTATATCTCCTTCGTAGTTGGCCAGTCTCCACTAAGACTGGCCGCCGTGGCTGAAATTGGTCTGGAGGATATTATTATTATTAATTGTTTGAAAATTTAGCTGCAAAACGGCGTTTACATGACAGTGATGTAATACACGGTAGTAACAGGTCTGTATATAAATAGCATAGTCCTCATTTTGTACCTATTATGAACAGGTTGTACATATATGTATTAATCCTATCATATAACTCTTGGTTAATTACATATTTATTAATTTATCTATTTACTACATGACACATTTTTATAATTGGCAGCGGCTTCCGTACTAAGCTTGAGGCTTGTATCGCGGTAATTAATGGGGTGACACTCACATCTGGCAGATATCACGGCAAGATGAAACAGGTTAAGGTCAAATAGTCTGGATAGTAAAAAGTCTGTGTAAACAAAATGACTAGATTGCAGAATCAGTCATTCTGCGGTAGGCAAAACGTCTAGGTTGCTAAAATAATGAATTGCAGAATGTCCGTGTATACAAAACATCTAACTTTGAAAAATTCTAGATTGCAGAATTACTATGTAGATAAATCATCGTAGTTACACAAAGTCTGGGTTGCAGAATTCTTCTTCTCCCTAGCCTTTATTATTCCCAAATCACTTGGGGTCGGCTTTCTAGTCTAACCGGATTTGACTGGATATCAGTTTTTACACGGAGTGACTGCCATCTGACCTCCGCCAACCCGAAGGCGAATGATACCCTAAGGCTAGACCAGTTTCAGGATATTAGAGGCCACTGACTTCCCAATAACGACTGCCATAGATGTTCATAGCAGCGGGGACCGACGGCTAAACGTGCTCTCCGAGGCACGGAGCAGCCGATAATTATTGTCAATAAATACGCATATAATTTCGAAAAGTCATATAACTTCCGAAAGTCAGAGGTGCGCGACGTGGGAATGTATAGGCATAAATTAACAGGCGCAAATTCTTAGTGTCATAGTCTGTTTAAACAAAATGGCTCTTTTTTTTTAAACAATAATAATAATAATAATAATACATACATACATATTTAATAGACATAGCGGTACCCAATATACACAATTTACAGAAAACCATAACAGAAAAAATACATAAATATACAGAATTAAAAGAAGAAATAAGTAGAATATGGAAAATGAACAAAGTATACATTGTGCCCCTGGTGCTCTCCAGCACAGGCATCATACCCAAACACCTTCTTTACTATTTACGACAGATAGAGCTACCCACCAATCTTAACATCACTATGCAGAAGGCCGCTATACTCAATACTTGCCGTATAGTTCGTAAGTTTTTGCAGGACGAGCCCCTTTTAATAAATAATGCCCCAAATGAATCCCACTTGGCCTAGACCCGTGGTTTTCATTAAATACCGAATTTTATTTCGAGAAAAAACAAATTAAACCAACCAAAATAATAATAATAGCCCCCTAAAAACCAACCACACGTCCTGATCGACCATCTGATCACGTGGGGGGCGGACACACGACAATATAAACTTTACTGGCGTGGCTAACGTGGCACTGGTAGGTGAGTAGGTAGGAGTAGGACCCAAGCTAAGGTGGAACAGCGTACGCCGAGAGCTGCGTGGCTAAGGGGGAGCTTAGTCGCTAGTATGCGGACTCTGGAGACCAGGGAATCTTTAGTTTTATTTGCCCTTACCGCGGTGAATGCAGGGCTCTGCCGTGGCTGACCGTTACGTCTCTTGCTACTCGTGGGAACATGATGAAGAAGTACAACACAAGAAAGTATAATCTTAGACCGCTTCCCGGGGATCGCCGGGGCTCAATTAGTGATGATGATACTACGTCATTATTTTCATCTGTGCCTTCTACGCGACCTTCGTATGTGACTAGGAGCACAGCTACATTATCCACTACTAGTAAGCTCGATAGTGTTGTGCAAGATGTCAACCTTGACATAGAACTTGCACCCACCTCGGGCTCAACGCGCAAAAGATGGACTTCTGAAATGAACAAATTCATACTGCGTTATAGAAAAATATCTCAAAATGCAAGTACGCCGACAAAGAGTAGGAGATCAACGTAGAGCTGTAATCCGGAACAAATTACTACAACAAATAATAATAGATCAGATACGAGACGACGTAAAAGAAGAACTAAATCAACTACAAATTAACTCCCACACTAGAACCATACAAAGTCATCCCAATCAAACACAAGAACGCCCAACCAACCTATTAAATAATGTAAAACATACACAACCCACAATCATAGACAAAGAAAAATCCCAAAACATAACACAAACTCGTATGCGATGGACTAACGAACAGAATGAAGCAATAATGCGGTCATATTATCGAACAACAAACCTGGGCAACAACGAAACTGCACACCGAAAACAGATGTACGACCATTTTATCAACAAATTTCCCTTACTGTGACATTTAAGTGAACAACGTATAGCTGATCAGAGGAGAGCAATAATAAACAATAAATATATTAGCAAAGACCGATTAGATGCTTTAAAACAAGAAATATCTGAAGAGTTAGGACTTAATGATAATTATGCAAGCAATGAATCTATTGAACACTTGTTAAATACTGAAGTAAACACCACATCATCACACACACAACACAACACTGGAGTTATTAGATATAATAACGATAACATTCAAACGCAAACCTCAAACATTAGTTATTTACAAGATTTACCACAGATTTCAGATGCAGACAGTTTAGAGAGAAACACACATATTGATTGCACCTTCCAGCAGGCATTTCAATTTTACAATTATACTGAACCTACAAATAGTCTACATCCCGAAACAAAAACCATCCAAACAACTTGCTAACATAATCAATTACATAAATAAAATAACTCTTCCGGAGAACACTAATTCAAACACCGAATTTCAAACACTACAAACTATTATATACAGCGCAGCTTGGACAGCTGCTAAAGTCAATGGAGCGAAAATAGCCCTTCAAAATAATGAGAGCCAGCAACGAACAAAAACTGAATATAAACCAAGTTGACAAAAAAGACTAGAACGTAAACTTAATGCCTTACGAACTGAAATAGGGCGACTAACACAATTCATAAAGGGCAACAAGAGCAGAAATGTAGTGAAACACGCTAACATAAGAATAGAAAAATATAAAACTCATACCGTACACGAAGAGCCAAATACACAACCCGTACACACACTAGACACACTCAAACAAAAACTGTCAGTTGTAACAGGATGACTACAAAGATATAAAGCATGTACACTAAGGAAAAATCAAAACACTCAATTCATCCACAACGAAAAACTTTTCTATCGCAACATCCGACACGAAACTACCAACAGTTTACACAACAGTATAAACGATACAACGAATTACCCCACGTCAGAAATTATAAAAAACTTTTGGTCAAGAATATGGTCAGATCCTATTCAACATAACACCCAAGCCAAATGGATACAAACAGAAATTACAAATAACAACACAGTTATACAACCAATGACGTTCGAGCATATATCACCTCAAATCTTTCAAAAAGTTCTAAGTAATTTACACAACTGGAAATCACCAGGATGAGATTTCATTCATAGTTATTGGTATAAGAAATTTACTTTCATTCACAGCTATCTACATAACTACATTAATATTTTCATTCAGGACCCCAACACTATACCATCATATTTAACATCAGGTAAAACATATATGATTTCTAAAAACAGCAATGATCTCTCTGATCCTGCCAAATATAGACCTATCACTTGTTTAGAGACTCTATACAAGATAATCACATCCTGCCTATCAGAATTGATATATGAACATATTGATGCCAATAATATTTTGGCCGAACAACAGAAAGGGTGTCGTAAATTTAGCCAAGGATGCAAAGAACAATTAATTATAGATTCTGCTATCCTTAAACAAGTCCAGAAAACCCATTCAGATCTTTTCAGCATGTACATAGACTACAAGAAAGCATATGACTCAGTACCTCATTCATGGCTACTAAAAGTTTTAGATATCTACAAAATACATCCCACAATAATATCGTTTTTAAAAAACATAAGGACAAAATGGTCAACTGTGCTTACACTTACTACCTCAACAGACATAATAGAAACAAGCCCCATCCGAATACAGAGAGGTATCTTTCAAGGAGATGCGCTAAGTCCGCTATGGTTCTGCCTTGCTCTAAATCCCCTCTCTAACATATTAAATTTAACTGCAATAGGATACCCTTTAAAAGACACAGAAAGCCATACTAGTATAGAGTAAAATGTATTAAATCATTTGCTTTATATGGATGACATTAAACTTTACGCTAATACTGAGAACGAATTATTAAAACTAGTTAACCTAGTGGAAGAATTTACAAATGACATAAATATGCAATTCGGCATAGATAAATGTAAAATAAATTCAGTTAAAGCCGGGCAGAACTATCAACATCAATATACGTTAGATACGAGTGAAAATATTGAATCACTAGACAAGCATGACACTTACAAATATCTAGGGTATAAACAGTCACTACAAATACATCACAAAGAAACAAAACAAACACTAACATTACAATTCCAACACAGACTTAATACAATATTGAAAACACAACTTAACTCTAGAAACACAATTAAAGCAATCAACAATTTTGTCATTCCGGTACTCACTTACTCTTTTGGAGTAATAAATTGGACCAAAACCGAACTCAAGAACCTACAGAGAAAATTAAACACTATAATGACCAGGTTTCGCAAACACCACCCAAGATCTTGTTTACAAAGATTGACATTGCCCAGGAAAGAAGGAGGTAGAGGCCTCGTAGACATTTTAAATCTGCATAACAAACAAATAACAATCCTCCGGCAATATTTCTTCGCCAAATTTCAATTATCTACACTCCACGAGTCAATAGCACAAATGGATCAAAAATTAACCCCACTAAACCTCAAGGATACCGCCAAACAAAAAAATGAAATGCTGTCAGATGAAAAATCTAAACTGTCAGAATGGCACAAAAAATCTCTGCATGGAAGACATCGCACGGACTTATGCCAACAAAATGTCGATAAAGAGGCGTCGAACGCGTGGCTAAACCGAGGCGAACTTTTCCCTGAAACCGAAGGCTTTATGATTGCAATACAGGACCAGATAATCGAAACCAAAAACTATAGAAAGCATATAATCAAGAACTTAACAACTGACACCTGCCGTAAATGCAATAGTATGCCAGAAACAATCCAACACATCACAGGAGCCTGCAAATCAATTGTCCTAACTGACTACAAATATAGACATAACCAAGTAGCAAATATTATACACCAAAATCTTGCACATCAATATAAATTCATAGAATCAGCTACAGCATATTATAAATATAGCCCTCAAACTGTTTTAGAGAATTCCACTACCAAACTATATTATGACCGAGCAATCCTTACTGATCGAACCATCCATTACAATAGACCAGACATAACCTTAATAAATAAGACAACTAAAACAGGATACTTAATAGACATTGCCGTACCAAACACACACAACCTACAAACTACAATTGCAGAAAAACTAAGTAAATATATAGAATTAAAGGATGAAATTACTCGTCTTTAGCACTTGCAAAAAGTAACTATCGTCCCTATTGTTCTCTCTACTATAGGCGTCATACCCAAACAAATACACCAATCACTCAAAACTTTAAAACTGCCACCTAAGACCTACTGCCTGTTACAAAAAGCAGTTATACTCAACACCTGTAGAATAGTAAGGAACTTTCTACAATGTGAATCAGTAAACTCACATCCAGTTACACACACAGCCACTCTGTTTACAACTCAATCGCAACATATTGCTGATGTACACTTGGCTTAGGCCCGTGGCATCAGTTCTCTTTCCGGTTAGCCGAGAAAATACAAGAAAATCAAAATAATAATAATAATAATTTTTCAATAATAATACATAGGTATACATTTTTGTCATTAGTCTAAAATAATCTTATACTACAATAAATTATAATTATCCTTAATCTGGTAAGTACATGTTTTACTTAGGTATACTTTAATCGGCCGACATTGTGCATTCTAATTTAATTTCAAGCTCTAGGTTTTATTAAGTGATTGCCTGAACTAGGTTTAGACCTGTGTTTCAGGCTATTCTCTGCTTACAAAAAAATATATGCCAAGTAATATTAGGGTTTAGGTCAATGTGCATAAACTTAAAATAAATATGTAAGTACCTATATTGATACGATAAAAATAACTTAGATTACATATTATTACAAATTACTGATGACTTAAGGCTATTTTACAACTATAAGCAAATTCTCCGTATCGAAGTAGATCAGTGTTTGCAGGTGTTTGGTAACAATAACATTTCATCGTTTATAACTTATATATATATCTAAAATTTTATTTAATCTATTATATAAAAATGGTCCTAGGAATAAGAAGAATTTATTTACAAAGGCATGTTTGGCATGAAGCTTAGTACATACTAAATCTTTTCGTCTCTTGTCTGGAGAAAGTGATCTGAATGGAAGTAGTGCATGTTGTTTAAGTACGGTGTGCAGAATAAGCAATTGGCGAACAGTTAGTACTTTAGTGGATTGGTACAACTCATAGGTAGGAAACATGAAAGGTCGAAAAGTCGCCACTTTTAGAATAGCCCGTTGAGCTCGTTCCAGTGGCAATAAAATCGTTTTTGATGTTCCACCCCATGAGGTGATGCAGTAAGATATGATTGACTGACATAGTGACATGTATACTTGTCTTAGTAATTTAAAGTTAGCGGCTCCACGAATGGTTTTAAAAATAAATATTAACTTTCTTACTCTCTTACATAATAACTCAATGTGATTGCGGAAGTTTAGATTAGTGTTAAGCGTTATGCCGAGGTATTTTATAAAGTGTGTTGATTCTAAAGTAGGACAGGTGCATGCGACGTCAGCATGTGAATGACATTTATTATTGTGAGCAAATAATATGTTGTTAGGTGAATCATGTGTGTTGTTGCGCATTGAGAAGTGAATATATTTTGTTTTCTGGATATTTAGGGTTAGTATATTATCAAAAAGCCATTTACTAACTGTATTGAAGCCATGCTGAGCGCGTGTAATCGCTTCAGTCCGAGTTTTGCCCGTGAATAATAGGGCTGTATCATCTGCATAAGACACGATAATACCATTTTGGAGTTTTAAGTTGCAAAGGTCATTTATGTAGATCAGGAACAGCGTAACTCCAAGTATACTGCCTTGAGGAACCCCAAAAGGAGCAGTAGGGATATCTGAGCTAAAGCATTTACCAATATGTACGCATTGATATCTGTCCCTAAGATAGTCCGTAAATAATTCTAATTGTGTACTTCTTATTCTTACATATTGAAGCTTTTTTAATAGTATAGGAACTGAAACAGAGTCAAAAGCTTTGGCAAGATCCAAAATATCCCAATAGCATGCATCCCGTTGTCCATGTTAGCCACTACGTGATCAGTCAACATGTGAACTGCTTGACTTGTTGATCTTTGGGGTCTAAAACCGAACTACCTGTCTGAAAGTATATTGGTAGACTAAATATTTCACTAATCTGTAATTTATTATTTTTTCTAAAACTTTGACAACGTTGTCAAAATTGAGATTGGCTTGTAATTATTTACACATTTTTTGTCGCCCGATTTGTGCACTGGGGTAATAATAGCCGTTTTCAAAGACTTGCGTTAAAGGAGGTGCAAGGAGGTGCGTAAACCTTTTGACTATGGTCGTAGGTATATTATCCCATCCTACCGCATAAGTGTCCTTCAGACCCGTTATCACTTGGACCACTTCGTCAACATTGTCTAATAAAACAAAAGATTTAAGGCTTGAGGTAGGTGATATGATTGAGGTATGATGTGATGAAATGTTGCTCTGAGATGTAATTTTTTCGCTTAGTACGTTACCGACAGTAGCGAAAAAATTATTCACTTTATTCAACGCCAGAGTTGGATTTGATTCTGATTGAAGCAGATCTACAGCTGGTTCTTGAGATTTTGTGATATTATAAGAGCAGGATTTTATAAATTTCCAAACAAGCTTATTATTTGTGCCCGCTTTTCCAGTTCTGTCTTGTTATATTGAAGTTTTAATTTTTTAAGAAGTTTTTTACAGAAATTTCGGCACCTTTTGTAAGTCACAGACATAATCTCATTATCAGGTGATTTTTTTGCTAACAAATGTAGTTTATCTCTATGCCTTATGCATCGTAAAAGACCTTGTGTAATCCAAGGCTTTGTTATTTTATGTTTATTAGATAATTTTATAATTGATGTATTTTTATGAATAGCATGTTGCAATGCATTTATGAGGTAATCGAGTGAAATTTTGGGGTCAGCACATGAGTAAACAGGGGCAAAATCTATGTTAGGTATTTGGAATGCGAGTTTTTCTATGTTTAGTTTAATATAGCTATGTGTGCATTTAATTTTATGAAGTGATAGTTTTATTTTTAGTAAGACAGCGTGATGATCTGTGATTGTTGAGTTAGTAACAAGAGTACATGACGGTTGGGTTGTTTTAATAATGAAGTGGTCTAGGCAAGATCCACTTTGATGAGTAGGAAAGGTATGGGCTGGCAAGAGACCGTGACAAGAGCATATGTTGAGGTAATCATCTCCTCGGATATAATTTCTCCCTGATATAATATTTATATTTATGTCACCCTTTATAATAATATTTTTATATGATCATAGATTGTTTAGTGCTAAGTTAAGGGAGTTCAGGAACTTATCTACATTTAGCGATGGCGGCCTGTATATTGACAAAATGGCAGTGTCATTATTGATTTTAAGGAGCAGACTGTTACAATCGTGAATACTTGAATTTTCCATTTCAGCATTTAAGTCATTTTTAATGTATACTACTAGGCCATCGTTTTGGTTGATTATATTGTCGCTACAAAACGATCTATATCCAGCTAGTGTTGGTAGTCCAACGGATCTTTTAGATAGCCAGCATTCAGATAACACTATTATCTCACAATTTATTGCCATAGTATGCAACAGTATTTCAAGTTCCTGAAAATTCTTATAAATACTGCGAATATTTTGCGTCATAATCGTTAGACTTTTGTCATATAATGGAAGTAAGCTTTGACAATCTTCAATTTTACAGACCGGCCGGTATTCTAGCACAAGTTAAAAAGGCGGCACAACTGAGTTGCTATAAGACCCTGTCCAGCTGTCAGCATTTCGACTGTAATCCTATCATACCCACCAGCCTTTCCTGATTTCATGCTTTTCAATGCTTTCATTATTTCATCCATACTAATAGGGCTTTCATCACTACTATCATTATCATTCATTTCGAAACCTTGCCCTTGCCATTCTTCTCTTTCAAATAAACTTTCAAAATATTCCTTCCATCTCTTCAGTACGCTCATTCCTTCATTCAGTAAACTTCCATTCTTATCTCTGATTGATTTTAGCTCTGTGGTTACGGTTTTACCTCGAACCGAGCGAATGGATTTCCAGAAGAACTGCGTTGGTCCGGAAATCTTCAGATAATCTTCTATCAAACTCGTCTTTCAATTGCTCTTTCACTACCTTATTCATTCTTATAAACGTATCCCTAGCTTCATTCACATCCTCATTCGTTGCTTCTTTCATTCTTTCATTGGCTCTGACAGATAGCCAGTCCAACCATGCCTGCTTCTTCTCACGTACTACCCCTTGCACATCTTTATCCCACCACGCATTCTTCGATTTTATAACTTTCCTCTTCTTGCTCACACCGCATACTTCTGACGCTACAAAAACCACTACATGCTTAAACGACTCCCATAATTCTTCTATATCATCAGTGTCACAAAATCTTTTAAATCTTTTCCTCAATTGACTTTTATACTCGTCTTTCAATACTTCATCTTGCAAATTTTCTACTTTTATTCGTTCTTGGACACTTGTTCGGGTAGGTATACGGTGTCGCCATCTTTTGAAGAGGCCACGTATTCGGCTCATAATCAAAAAATGGTCGGTATGGACACCAATACCTCTATATACCCGAGTGTCTAGGACATTCTTTCTCAATCTTTCATCCACTACAACAAAGTCAATCATACTACTTCTTATATTCTTTGCTTCTCTTGTATGTATATTGGTGGATTCTTTTGTGGGCAAACATAGTGTTTGTCACACAAAGATTCCACTCCAAACATAGCTCAAGCAACCTTTTTTTATTCTCATTCACGCTTTCGTCCCCATACTTGCCTAAAACCCTTTCGTATCCTTCACGCTTTACTCCCACCCAACCATTAAAATCCCCTAACATTATCAACCTCTCGTTTTCCTTGCATTTCCTCAAGACATCTCTTAAACACTCCCAAAAATCTTCTCGTTCTTCCCGTGCACTCTGAGACATACCCGTTGCTATGTTTACGGGTGCATAGACCCATACCATAAACACACGAGTAATCCCTACTTTCATTTTCATCCATAGTAACCTAGCATTCACATATTCGAATTCTTTTACACACTCATTCATTCTAGCAGACAGAATAACACCAATTCCCTGACAGGCTCTGGTATTGGTAGGCACGCCGGACCAATACGTCGTGTAGGGTCCATGCCTAGTGGTGTTACAGCCTTTCCTTTTCGTCTCATTCACGCACAGAACATCAATCTTTCTCTCATTCATCATCTGACATATTTCATCAATTTTCCATCCATCCCTCCTCCAACATTCAATGTAGTAAAACAGCTTTCCGTAGGCCACTTTTCGCCCTCGCGAGGAACGAGACGTGACGGGTGGCGGACCGCGTCGCCGCCATGCGGATTGTTAATAAAATCAAAGTCCATATGCGTTCCCACGATTGCTAGGGAAAATACTGTCCACCTCCGCAGAGCCCTTTACAGAGGTAAGGTGGATCCATCCTGTGCCCTGTGACCACCAACACAGGCACCCTCCGTTCACGACCAGCTTTCCCTCTGGCCACGAATCAATCAGCACGGGTCGGCTAACACCTTGGATCGGGGTTTATTCTCGGGTCTGCTCCCTGAAAATTGGTTTGACTTCGGAGTTTTCCTTCTCCTAGACAGGTTGCAAACCAATGCTAACGAGGCCGATCTCCCCGGGTGTGATTTCGGAGTTTTCCTTCTCCTAGACAGGTTGCAAACCAATGCTAACGAGGCCCATCTCTCCGGTTTTAAAATAAATATGTGTAAATTAGCAACTTAGACGTTTTGCCTACCCAGTCATTCTGCAATTTAGTCATTTTGTTTACTCAGACTTTTACTAACCGGACTATCTGACCCTAACCCAATGAAACTTCTATATATTGCTAAATATTTCTATATATTGCCCTCTTGAAAACATTGGCTTCAAAGAAGGAATAGATAAACGTATAATTTGCTTGCTTGCATTGCATGCATTCAGAAAAAAGGCGCATAAAATCCAGTTTAATTGGTTTTGACTTTATCATACATATTTATAATGCAGGACCGCAAGACGATGGCCCTTGATGATAGATCCTCAAGGCCAGGCCAACCGCTGGGTTAAAAACATGGAGAAACCAAATAACCTCAGCATAGTACGACTAAGCCAAACGGACTTGGGACGAGTGCTGGAAAACGCTGTGCAGTTTGGACAACCGGTACCATATCACAATAAACACTAAATGCGAATACAAAATATTTTTTATCTGTGCCTCTTATTTAACTTATCTGCATTGTAGGTTTTGCTAGAAAATGTTGGAGAGGAGTTGGATCCAATGTTGGAGCCACTGCTTCAACAACAAACATTTAAACAAGGTGGTGCGCTCTGTATTAAAATTGGTGACACGATTGTTGAGTACAGCAAAGATTTCAAGTGAGTATACGATACTCAGATTACACAGTTATTAAAGAAAATTGCACGTGTGAATTTATGGTAAATGATACACATTTGATTTTACAAAACATAAACACCTAACAACCTTTGGTTGCTGGAAACGTCAAAATTATCATTCTCGTGTAGTTAAGTTTGCAAAACTCAGTCGTTATGCGGTCAGTGTAGAAACATGACAAGGAAATTACTAGTCTCTTTATTCATAGCATGTGACTGTATGCTATCAATAAAGAGCACGTGCTTTAAATGCCCTAAAATTAGATCTAATTTTAGGGCATTGAAATCTGTGCTCAGCCCAGACATCCAGTAGTAGGTAGATTGGTTTTATTTCCACAATTACTTAAATTGGGCTGCAATATGGTTAAAAGGCTTGAGTTAGTTTATAAATATCTTCACTCTATAGAACTCAAGTTCGTTACCGTTCTTATGCATTGTTTCAGATTATACATAAGTACGAAACTGGCGAATCCGCACTATCTACCCGAAGTGGGAGTCAGAGTAACTTTAGTCAACTTCATGTTGGCTAAAGACGGACTAGAAGCACAGCTACTGGCAAGAGTAGTGGCTCGCGAAAGACCTGACTTGCAACAGGCTAAAGCAGACCTGACCACACAAGGTGCTGAACATCGAAGGCTCTTGCAAGAGATTGAAAAGAAAATTTTAACGGTGCTGTCTACGTCTGAACACCTGCTTGAGGATGAGGAAGCAGTTCAGGTAATTGAGTATATGGCTCGTAGCAAAATGAATTTAATAGACAATGATAACGCTTTCATTAAATTAGCGTCCCCGCAAACTGTAGACTTTCGATCGGCTAATAGTTTGTTTGGTTTCTTAATCAGTATGAAGACGTATGGGAGTGCGCACATTATAACGATTCGGTATCAGCCGACAAAATAGTTTAATGGGCTGTAGCCTGTAGACAGAATACTATTGGCCGACTGCTAAATCAGTATGGCGCTCGTCCACGCGTGCATACCACCGATTGTTTAATCGGCCACAGTGTGACCAGATTCAGTATTTTAATACTTTTTTGGTATATATTTTATTGACTTTACCGAATATTAGTATTTTTGTAGGTATATTGGCAGCAGCCGGTATTTTTGGGTATATTTTGGATAAAAGTTATGGCAGCACTGTAGCGTTCGTCTCCGTGAACATTGATGTTCTGGGGATATTCCATTCGGGAGCAAAGTTAGTAAGTTATAGGACATGACAGGCGCCCAGGCGTCTCGAATTTACCGATTTGGCACTTGTCCTACCGAAATGGAACGATTTTTCTACGGTTTTGTTAAGATCGACGGGTAAACGATATATTTTGGGGAATGCCATTGTGTCCAATACCTAGTATAGGTACCGTGGTTACACCGTGGTAGGTTTAGTCGGTAGGACCCGAAGTATACCGATTTTTCTTGGCAGCCCTACCGATTTCGCGTTTTTACTTTCGAAACCACTGCAGGCGCCACCCATAGTACAAATAGTATCGAATCATCTATACTGCTTTTAGTATGTTATTGTATTTTAGACAGATGGAACTTGTGATTGCATGAAAATATTAAAATATATGTAGGTTATGTTTAAATCGAAATCGATTACTAACACATGTTTTGAAAATCAGTATTTTTATTGGTACCAGTAAAGTCGTATGACTTTAGCCCAAAATATGCCAACATTTTTATTTTCTTTCACATTTCAGAAGATATTGACCATATCCTTATTTAAATAAATTTGGTACATTATTACGGATATAATGAAGCTGTACATATAAAAAAAAGTATGCTACATAAAAGTTTTCATATATATATTTTTTGCCAAACTTTGGGCAAAAGTTTTACTTAAAGATGGTTCACATTGGCCCGCTCTTTTTTTGGGGAGTTCGTTTCTACACAGGAAAGCAGTGGTCGGGAGTAGGGCTGTGCTAAACCTACACCCACTTGAGTCACAATAAGCTTACTGGTGGCCCGCTCTTCTTTGATTATTGGATGCGCTAAGCAGCTGTTTTACTGACAGTTTGTAGTGCTATCTATTGATTTCCACGTGTATTTTCTCGGCAAAAAGTGTATGATAGTGGTCTAGTGGGAACTTCAAACTTTTTTAAATTAAGGGCCAATGTCACCCCTCAGGGCTAAAGTCATACGAAGTTACGGTATATTTTCTCTGTGCAAGTTGGTATATTTCAATATTTTCTTAAGGTGCTTCGGTTTTTTGTGAAATTTAATCTGGTAACACTGGTCGGCCAGAATCGACCTATAGTTTAGTTTGCTCCAAAGAGTAAAGTAATACATAGGGAAAAGAGCCCTCTTAGGGTCAATTTCAGCCAACCCTATTTGAAATAGCGACATCTGGACTTTTGGCCCCGAACTAATCCTTTTATACATAGCTATAGCTATTCCGTATTCTGTGCCTATAGCTATTTATTGTAATCCAGGATTCGTATTTAAATTGTTTTGTATCAATCGTATTTTTGTAACATAAATATGCAAATAAAAATTGGTGGTTATTAAATTAGAACAAGTAGAATGTTACAAAAATAGATCCAAACAAAACAATTTAAATACAATAAGTATCGTAGTATATATAAGTTCACAGTGAAATGCGATGCGCAGCATCTCGGCATTTTTGTTGTTGGAGAAACCGCACAGCACTAAACACCAAAAGCGTCTCTATCGCACACTCACAACAATTTTCGATGGGAAGATTAATTAACACAAGGTGGAGGAATACAGGGCTCGACTCAACGCACTTACATAAGACCTTCACAGCCGAAAAATATACATTAGAGGATGAAAAACTACAAACGTGCACACGAGCAATATGCAGTCGCCACATTGTGAATTTGTGACTGACTTACAAATCCAATGTTTGAATCGTAGTCTTTAACCCACATATTTACTCATTTGTATTTTATGACATTTATATGATAAAAACAAAATGAGAATAAACTATGATCCTACATAAATTAAATATATAAAAGTATAGATAGGTAAGAAATGAAACTAAATAATAAATTAAAATTTGTTTAACCGCCATCTTCTGCGATTGATTTACAGCACAAGTACGGGGCCAAAAACAGATGTCAATCCTATCTTTGGATAAAGGAAAGGTATTAGGCAGTGTCCCCCTCCTGGTTTGCTCCGAGCTTTGGCACGTTTTCCATCATAGCGCCGTTTTATTACGGATAATCTAGTGATTTAGAATGCATCGTGTAAAATTTTCCTGTTTCTGTCACTGTAGGGTGCATCCTATCTACAGTGACAGAAACAGGAAAATTTATTTTATTTTTACTCTCGATTTCTCTTCTTGATCCCGTTGTATAAAATCAATAATAACACTTCTGGAGAATTATGTAACTTTTATTATGCGACCACTCTCGTCAAAAGCCGATTTCAAACTAAATAGCAAATCGTCCGAGAGCTATCGGCCGATTGTTGTCTAGTATGCGCACTCATCACAGACCCGACTGTCTAGGCGGCCAGTGTGTGCGCTTGCCAGCCAAACTCGACCAAACTGTCGGCCGATCCAAAGTCTGCAGTTTGTAAAATACTAGTAAAATATTGAGTTAGGTATATGATAGTAGATATTTATTAAAGAATGATAAACTATCTTATATTTTAGTAGGTACGACGCGCTTAATAGTACAGTCACCGGCAAAATGGCTACTAACCCAAACAAATACTACCAGTTCCTCTGTTGAACGCAGCACCTTCTTAACGTGGTCTAGAAATTCTACTTATAGTATGAACATAAGGTAACGTTATTTAGCTGCGACCTTCTGTCCGGCGATGTTATCTCTAATCTGGTCCGCGCGGGGATGTACGGTGACAGTGACATAGTTAACCAAAAGAGCCACAAGACAACATTAGATGAATATTACACATACACATGTTCGCAGATTCTAGATTCGGCTAAAGACACAGCGAATGAGATCAAAGAAAAACAAGAAGTGGCGGCGGTGACGGAGAAGGCGATCGATGTGGCGCGAAATGACTACGTGCCCATCGCTGTTCATTCTACTAACTTGTTCTTTCTCATTGGTATGCAATTAAAAACATTATTTTTGTTATCTTTGTCTTACAACTAATGTGACAAACAAGCATACGACGTGGTTGAGGTTATCTTAGCCTGTAGGCGCTTGTAAAAAAAGTAGTAGTAGCTTGTAAAACAAGTAGAAAAGTAGCAGTAATAGTACGATTGCTTTTTGCAGTATCGCCAATGTATATAGGAGTGCTGCGTACATTGGCGACACTGCAAAAAGCAATCGTTGTGTTGGCAGCTCGAGAATCAGATAACTGGCTACCCATTCTAGCGCCTCCTTAAAGAGCGGTGTCTAGCCTGTTTCCTTTTCTAAATATAAAATATTTGCACCTGCAAATACTGTTTTGTATAAAGGAGCCTTTTGAAAAATTTACATACTCTTTATATTCTTGTCAAAAATGGGCGAAATTATAGCAAATACAACTATACCCATTTTTCGTATGGTAAGAGTTAACAATTGTCGGTATTTTTCACATTTCGTCTTGCTCAATGTTTGCTACTTATGATATGTATATAAGTGGCAATCATATGCATGTGGGAAGGTTACTTTCAATTACAGTATGTGACTGTTTGCGTTTTCATTTAGCATCTTTGGCTCACATCGACCCGATGTACCAGTACTCGCTGGGCTGGTTTGAGGGGCTGTTCACGGGTGCCATCGACAACACGGAGAAAGTGGAAGAGATCGAGGAGCGCCTAAAAATACTGCGCAATTACTTCACCTATTCACTCTACAACAATATCTGCAGGAGTCTCTTTGAAAAGGTGCCAAATGAAAAGATTGTCTATTATTAAACCTGTACATAGACTGAATATAATCCTCACGCAATTGTTAGGTGTCGGCGTAGTATGTGAAGCGGTATTTCCGGACCAATATGACCTCCAAACCTTCAAGAAAAAAGCGTGTTGCGGGTGTCCATGGGCGGCGGTAATCGCTTACCATCAGGCGATCCGTCTACTCGTTTGCCTCCTATCTCATAAAAAAAATGTTAAGCAAATCATTGCTTATATTAATTAAATTGCGTATTAGTTTAGCAAAGCTAAATCCTAATCCTAACTAATATTATAAGAGCGAAAATTGTTTGTTTGTTTGTTACCTTTTCACGCCTAAACCACTGAACCGATCATCCTGAAATTTTGCATATACGTTGTCAGGTGTACAGAAACGGACATAGGCTACCTTTCATCCCGAACAAAATTACTATTCCCGAGGAAAACAACAATAATGTTCTTATGATAATAGATGGCGCCACGTGTCTTTCGAATCATGATTGAATTATAATAATACAAGCAGAGTACGACCCGAATTGATTTTCAAATTCTAAATTAACGCGAGCGAAGCCGCGGGCAAAAGCTAGTAAGTATATAAATTAAGAATAGGGTAAAGCAGAACTTCATTAAACCATGCCACTGCTTTATCAACTAAACTATTCAAAGTTCTGCCGCATTAAATAAAATATTAGGTACTCATTTCTCTGAAAGCGTCATGTATTTCATAAAACTATGCAGTTCAGTAAGGTATACAGGCAACACCTATGATGTGCCACTTCGGCGAGCTATACCTCGATTATATCTATTATGCTTCTGGGTTGACATTATTTGATAACTTAGATACTGAGATAATTTGACATAAGGATAGTTCCTATTACAAAATAGAAGTACGCGTAATAAAGTATAATATCTACTTTGAAATGTCTCGTAGGACAAGATGGTGTTCTCCTTATTGCTGACGGTAACAATAATGGTGGCGGAGGGTAACCTGGACCAGAATGACGTGTTATTTGTGATGGGTGGCGCCAATGCCACCAGTGTGATCGACAATCCTGCCGATTTCCTTAGCCCGCAGGCCTGGAATGACTTCAACGCGTACGTCAATTATATATTAGATCCCATGAATACGTAGATTTCGAATTTAAATGGAGTTCTGCCAAGACCACGCTACCACGACCATACTAGGTTATAGAAAAAATTTTTTTTTGAAATGTGTAAAATAACTCTTTGGTCCTATGGCCGTTCTATATGCTTGCTATCACGAAGTCTTCGGTTCGATTTGCGGGGCAAAGTGTTATCGAGTTAGAAAATTATCTTTAGCAGTGGGTGTGCCTTCAAAATAAGCTAGTGATATGTTGGTGTAATACACCTTGTCTATTCCTTCGGGTAAGAAGAGGCATGAGTTTCTGTATGTAAGTAAATAATACAAGTATATTATTCCATATGACGCCAGTTGTGTTAAGATTCTACGTAATTAAATATTTATTTTATTTTATTTATCTATTTATTATATTATACATTTTTATAATTGGCAGCAGCTTCCGCACTAAGCTCGAGGCTTGTATCGCGGTAACCACACGTTATACATTAGTCGCTTAACATCTAGAATATGCAGACATCGGTTTGAAAACAAATAAAATATAAAAAACTAACAAAAATTAAACTTCTAACGAAATAACGTTCGAACGAATTGAACATATTAACATAACAATTTTGGAAATAAAAAGAGGATGTATAGTAAGTAGTATGTGATGAAAATGTGTGGGTTTTATGATTGGAATGATTGTGTTATGTAAGTTATGTATGTGTATATGTGTGAGTGTGTGTGCGTGTTTGTGTGTGTATGCGTGTGTGTGTGTGTTCGTGTGTGAATATTGTATCTTTGTCGTCAACTGTGATTGAGAAGAATAAGTTCAGTTTCTTAACTTAAAGAGCCACGTTGTTATTAATGTTTTTATTTTACTTAGACTTAATTTTTTCATTTTAGCGTTTAACTTACAAATTATGTTGTATATTTTGGGGCGTAAGTAGATTGTCTGTCTTTTTATAAAAGCGGAGTTTATGGTAAGAGTAGGAATTCGAAATATACGTCGTTGCGTTAGCTGAGCGAATTCAGAGGATTTTGTAATTTCTTTGTGCATTGAGATTATTGCTTTTAGAATTAATATCTGACGTACTCTAAATATTTCGCAGTCATGGTACAGGTGATTAGTTGAGTACCAAAACGGTTTTTTCAGCATTACTTTTAGGACTGCTCGCTGGGCTCTCTCAAGTTGGTTCATTTTGGATTTTGCTGCACCACCTCATACAAGGGAACAATAGTAAAGGAGTGATTGTGTCAGTGCTTTGTAAATTAGTATCAGAGTGTTTTTGTCTGCGCTATTATGTAGTGATTTAAATATGTATATAGATTTTCTAATTCTAGCTGATAATTGGTCTATATGTTTGTAATATCACGTAATACGAGCTTACGCTTTTGCATTTTTCGTGCTTTACGTAATTTTGTACGCGAAAATATTAATTATTTTAGTTTTTTATAGTAATTGTAAACGCATTCATTGTTATGGTAAATGTATATTTTATATTTGTATTAAACAAAAAGTGTTGATTTTATTCACTTAACTGTGACCACCTGTTTTGGCACATTTCGTTCGGCGCAGTCTTAAGTGTTGGTCTTGAGTAGCAATATGTTGTTGGAGTTGATTTACGGATGCCTTTAGCTCTGCAATCTCGATATCAAGTTAAAAAACTTGATAGATTTTAGTGCACTCAGTAAATCGTTCCTCCTATGTTTTGTTTATTGATGAGGATTGGTCTTTTATTTCCTGACGAACTTCACAAATTTCTTGTCTTAGTCGGCGTATTTCCGCAATTAAGTTCGCTACGTTAACATCGCAAGCGACGCGTTGGCTGGACTTAGGATGGGTCTGATGGGATTGGCATATCCAAACCCTGAAGACTTCAGGCTTCTCCCTCTGAATTGTACACTGCAGCTAATGCAGTACATTCATAAGGAGATAGCTAAGGGATGAATCTTGGGGCTGACACAAAAGATCCCACTGGGTCGAAGTGTCGCCGGTCAGTACAGACTGGCCCCCACACACAAGATAAGATAAGATAACATCGCAAGTGGTCGCTGCCGCAGATGTCTCACCTCTTTGTTTTTTGCCTCTCATAGTGTTTACGTTTTGGCTAAGTAGCTGCTGGTTGTACGGGAGTGCCTCTGTTGTCCGTTTTCCGTTTTACACATCTGGACGATGGGCATACCCATTCCTCTTTATACTGTTGAGTATATTTGTTGAATTGTTCTTTTGTTATATTTAAACAAATAAGATCATACAATTAGTGACATTTATAACACTCCATAATTATAGTGAAGGCTAGTTATAAGTGTAGGTAAAGGAGTTCGTAAATAAACGATATTGTAGGTAAGTTTGAGCACTGTTTATAAGCGTGGGACTCAACGCGGCCGGGTGATGCGCGACCTTGTCAAGGTCACTGTCGTACGACGCGCGATGCAGGCGTTAATAAGTTAATAAAACATTATAAATGCTTTTCCTTATATCTTTGTTGTTCTGGGGAGTATCGTTAAAAGGTTTACAGCACCGCAATCCTGGTCTCACGCGCTTTAAATTAATAAAATAAATACTATTGCGTATGAAAACTAATAACTTTTACTAAGTTTAATTGAATTAAAATGACGAGAGAAAGTTTAATGTGTGTGCTTTCAATCGAGTCCCGCGCCGCGTGCTGCGATATAAGACTGAGATAATTTGGTTTCATTAGACGCAGTAGACTATATGCTTCTGTTGAGTTTATAACGGCCATGAATTACAACTCTTGATTAGTAAACATTTTTTTTGAAAACCTACAGTTTCATCTACTGACGATAGTTAGTGTAGCGGTCGTCAACTTCGAAAGTAGCACCAATCTGGACACTCTGTACGTTTTTATTTAATTCTGATATTATTCTAAGAAAATCTTAATTTGTCGTTTGATTTGATTCGATCAAAACGAGATGATTCTTGTAACTCCTTAAAAAGTTTAGAATGAACGCTTGACTTAGGTATTATAGCTATCATGTCGTGCGGTGTCCCGCAGGGATCAGTTCTCGATCCGCTCCTGTGGGATATAGGGTACGACTGGGCCCTATGTGACGTCCTACCCCTCGGGCTGAGCGTCATCAGTTACGCTGACGACACCCTCGTCACAGATCATGGGGGTACCTTCGAGGAGGCGGCCCATTTGGCCACCGTGGGGGTTTCCCAGGTGGTCGGACGTATCGAAGCGCTGGGCTTACGGGTGGCTCTTAACAAGACGGAGGCCCTGGTCTTTCATGGGCCCCGCCGCAGTCCAACCCGCGGCGCCTCGATAATGGTGGGTTCAACGCGCGTTCCTGTCCAGGCCCATATGAAGTACTTGGGTCTGGTCCTGCATGGAAAGTGGCACTTCGACGAGCACTTCAGACAGCTTGCCCTGAAGCTTCTCGGCACTGCGTCCGCCCTTGGGCGGCTATTGCCAAATTTGGGCGGGCCCAGTGTCGGTTGCCGGCGACTCTACACGGGGGTTATCCGGTCGATGGCGCTTTACGGCGCATTGATGTGGGCGAACTCCCTGACCGCTTAGTGTCTCTCTTACGGAGACCTTACTTACCGCACGGCGTCGGCCGACGCAGCTTGCGCGTTGGCTGGTACACCCCTGTGGGATTTGGAGGCTGAAGTGTTCGCAGTGAGTGAGGCGGTGCGGGAGGAAACAGGTTGTCGTCCCCTACCGGCAGTGACTGAGCGCGCGCGAAATCGATCCCACCAGGGCATGATAGGAAGGTGGAAGGCGCGGTTGGAGGTGCCCCTGGCCGGTTTCAGGACCGTTGAGGCCCTCCAGCCGGTGTTAGAGCGGTGGGCAAGACAGCAGCATGGGACCCTTTCCTTCCGGCCGGTGCAGGTATTGTCAGGGCACGGTTGCTTTGGCAAATACCTGCACAAGGTCGCTAGGAGGGGGAGCTTCACCTTTATGTTTGTATGTTAGTTTGTTTGTAACCGACTCCTTTGGACTTGATATTGACCCACTTCAAACGGTCAAATTTCATTTAAACGTTGTAGACTTATCGAGGACCGATGGCAATACAATAATTTGATAATATTATCTCATTATCCTGATTAGCATCGTCAGGATTAATGATCTTCTCACAGATCCTTTGCGTGAGAGCGTGAGAGATAGAGCAAGCGCGTGGTCTGCGCATGCGTAGCTTTCCGATTCGAGCACTCTGCTCGGAAAATTAATATTTCAATTTCATATTTTATAATATAAAAAATAGAAAAAAAAACTGAAAGGAAAATAATACTTAGTTTAAAAACTAAAAAGCACGCTTTAAAAACCAAACTAAAAATAGAAAATTATTTTTCAATAATTCAAAATAAGGATAGTGATTAATAAAAGAAATCATTTTCTAAGATATTTTGATAATGACGGTACTTGGTTACGTTACACGTTATTGATATTCCATTTCTTGTATCTTACAAAGCACCCCACGCTATTTTACATTAAAGAGTTATTTAAAAAAAATTAAATAAAGCGTGTTTTATAGTTTTTTTTATTATTTATTTGATCTCTGTTATGTAAAATAATTGAAAGATGTATTATTAATATTGGATAACATTTTTTTTTGGCTGCTATAGATTGAATGAAATTAGAAAATACAAAGGTATTTTGGACCACTTTGTTAAAAATATCGACGAATGGAAGGAGTTATGCGACGATGAAGTTCCGCATAAAAGACCCCTACCCGCGCCATGGAATAAGAAATTGTCCGCATTTGAGGTAAATTAATGTTAAATAGTAAATGTTATATTGATTATACTTATACCTACTACATGAAATTAATTTCAAGTTTAGCGAACATTTTTGTTTAAATAACGTTTGTAGATATTTTTAATGATTTTTATGTTCAAGCAAAATTTTACAGTCTATGTGTTGAAATATCGACTACATGTGAAATTTGCTGCAACGGTATTTTCCAGATTTAATTCACATTTTCAACTACTTTCAAATTAAAAAAATAAGCAACCTCTTAAACTATAACATTTACACAAGTTTTTTGAAAGGCATTCATAAGTTAATTTTAGGGTGCTCAAACTTTCAATTAAATATTTTTCACTGTGTTGCTGTTATATCCGTCGACGTTTTTGATTTGTTAACTTAGCTCTGTTCTACTTAGGGATCCGTAACCAAATCATGACAACTAACCCTATTGTTGAATTTTCAAACCCGTTCAAAAGTTCGAGTACGAACTTTTAAAGTATTTTAAAGTGGTTTGAAAGTATTATTTTAGAAAGGTCTATATTTTGAACTGTAACAAATAATCAGAGTATTTTTATAATATTCCGACAAATAAAAGAAGAACTAATGGGATTTTTAGGGTGAGTCTTTATACGCTCTATGAGCGTATAAAGACTTACACACGCATTTTAAAGGATTTTGTTTTTACTTTCATATCGTAATAAATGTAATATAAAAATAAGGAGCATATCTGAGACACACTAATATTGCTAACAAATAAAAATAAGCAGAATTCTTCATAATTAGGATTAATTTAAATGTATGTAAATAAATCTAAACAAAAACGGTATACATTATAGGGAGTTATTTAAATGGTTAGCATAGTATTGGTATTTTTGTGAGCAGAAAAATATAATCTGTGAGCAGAAAAATATAATCTGTGAGCAGAAATAGCTAATTGATCAGCAACTCATGGCCTGCAAACTTTAAAGAGATCAAACTAAGTCGACGGAGCCCCGCCAAGCGGGATCCTGCTTTTGGGTGGGCTTAAAAAAAGGAACCTAACATAACCTAACACTTCCGAGACGGAATGCAGTGATTTGAGGCGTATAGATGCTCGTTATGCTATGCAATATTTGCTGACCAATTAGTATTTTTGATGATCATTATATTTAATCCCTAAATTATAGTACATATGATCCCCAAACTTGAAGCAGAATGTAAACCTTAACGTCAAAACAATGATTATAAAATCCGCTTAAGTATTATCCATGTTGTAACTTGTAGCCACGGTGTGGTGGAGCTGAACCCTTGGTTCCAATTGCAATAGCAGTAGTTGCAACAGTAGTTATTTATTTATTGGCCGGCTCTTGTAGTTGTACGGTATAATTATATTGTAAGGTAAATAATTTAATCAATGGTTGTATTATTTCGGCAGAAACTTTGTGTTATTCGTTGTATGCGCCGAGATATGATGGTGCCTGCATGTCAGCAATTTGTCGAATGTAAGTTTCCATGTATACTTATTACTAGATATTACTCATTTTGTCGAAGCATATTATTACTATTATATTGCTCTTTGAGAGACCGCGATGCACTGTCAACCGCACAAAATCGATCATTAGTCAGCATAACTAGTTTGGTTATCTTGGTACTTGTAAGTAAGTAGCCATTTACAAAAACATAAAACCTTTTGTATCTAAGAAATTGAGTAAATTAGGTAGATGTGTAACTTATAAATCGACAGTTACCGACACCGATGATCGTGACAATAACAGTGGATTTATATTTAAAATATTTCTTATTTCAAAAGAGTATTACATACACCACCGACACTTAGAACAATCATTCGTAGGCAACGCAAATAGTAGATGGTGTTATGTGTATGTGTCCAAATATTAGATAGACTTGGTAGCTTGCATAAAGAATCCTTATACACGCACTTACAATCAGCTATACGGCACACACGCACACATTCTATACAGTCCACTTGTTTGTCTAATTTTAACTTAATATATTTTTTAGCACAAATAAAATCATCAAAGAGTCAGAAGGTTTACAGTGTTTTTACTTCACCCAACTATAGTTGAAGACTTTATTACATTAAACAGTATGTGATAGAATATTATTATTATATTATAGTTTTGATTATTCATTTGTACGTTTTTAGTAAGTATGGGTCATCAGTTTGTGGAACCACCTCTGTTTGACTTGGCATCGTCATACTCAGAGTCACACAGCTGCATCCCACTTTTATTCGTGCTGACGCCTGGATCAGACCCTATGGAAACATTGCTTAAATTTGCTGATGATCAGGTACATAATATGCTTTAATCGACTTATTTAGGAGTAAGACAAACGAGACACTACGAAAGGAATCCACCACATACCAACTCCAACGATTGTAATAAAACAATGTTAATGTCATCTGTCCTTTGTTATAACGAATGTTCTGACAGCTTGGTGCTTCGGACAAACACATTAATTATTTAAAATTTGTGGTGAAAGCTACGAAATCTTAGACTTAGCTTAAGTTCAGTATCCTCAGTGGGCAATTTAAATGCGTCGCAAATTAAATCTGGTTAATAACCAGATATCCGTCTACTAATTAAGCTTAAAAAAAGATAAGAAATCTGATTGATGTAACTCTTCGTCTTTTTATTCGTTTTTTATCCGGGCGCTTCTACTCAATTTTTAACCAAGCACTATTATAAGCGCTTTCTATGCAATTATAATCTAATGCTATTTATATTATGATTGATATTATTTCAAATGTTCAGGGTTTCGGTTCTTCTCGCCTGTTCTCTCTATCTCTGGGCCAAGGTCAGGGGCCTATTGCGGTGAAGCTGGTTGATGAAGGAGTTCGCAGCGGCACATGGGTAGTATTGCAGAACTGTCATCTGGCCAAGAGTTGGATGCCTAGTCTGGAAAAGGTATCGTTTATTTGTAACCTGTTCAATATAGCTCTAATATATTAAATTTGGCTAGAATTTTGAGCATAATTTATGTTCAACGGCGGTTTTGATTACATTTTGTATTTTCATCTTAGTGTAAGAAATACTGTCGTCTTTGAATGCGATGAAAATAGTAAAGTAGATGGTATACATTTATAATTGCAAACGGATTTGTGCCAGGAGTAAGAATTACACGGTACCACCAGCTTGGGATCCAGTAATTCAAATAGTCAAACACAAGAAGAAGCAAACCACAGCTAGACTTCATGACACTTTGAGCTCATTCTGCGTAAATAGAAACACCCATGATTAAATTATGTTCCGGTACTTTGAAATAACTACACTGGAACATTGAGACAACTACCATCTTAGTCTCCTCGTGACCATGGCTGCTGAAAAGCAACCGAAACGTCGGGGAAAGTGTAAACTTAAATATAAATAGTATAATAGTATAGTAATAGTCTAAATAGTTTTAATAGTTTCAATAATTTAATTAGCTTAAAAATTAGTAAAGTTTAATGGTAATAGTAGTGCAATAGTTTTCAAAATGTTGTAATAAAGTGTCAAATAAACAACGCGATAAAAATATATAGTAGTTTAATTTCAATGAATAACATTTGCGTAAACAGAAGACAATATTATTACACGGTAAATTGAACGAAACAGTAGATTGTAAACAGATAGTTCTAAAGCCCAGTGCATTCTCGCATTGGCTCTTCGGATGACTCCGAAGCAACTTTAAAACTAGCCTGGGGGCTAATTGGTATAGATTGTATAAAGTTACACTTCGTAGTATTCATGATAAAAAGCGAAGATGCCTTTTAAAGTATAATTCTTATAGGCGATCGAGTTTAACAATAAATTCGACATTTACATTTTTCGAATTCTACATTTTGAAAATTCAACATTGTAGTTCAGAAGGTTTATAACTGCTTGCAGAAGCTAAACGTACATTTTCAATATCTATGTATATGATGTTTATTATTTTGCCTCCAGATTTGCGAAGGATTCACGCCCGATAACACTCATCCTGACTTCAGACTTTGGTTGACGTCGTATCCCGCTGATCACTTCCCAGTGTACGTACTGCAGAACGGTGTTAAAATGACTAACGAGCCACCGCAAGGTATGTACCTGACAGTTAAATGAGTTTCATTAACCTCTCAATTGTTAAAAACCTATTGTGTCTGGCCACCGGTGTGCCGCTGTGTCTCAATAGCTTAAAAAAATAATCCTATCTATAAAAGTGCCCACTATAACGATTGACGGTTGGACGACTGTGTAGGGTAATATTGTTAATTATTTTATCCCGCACAAGTCAAACATTTGTGTGCATGAACATGGATGTTTGTATTGGTCTGGGTGTTTCTGTGTATAATATATATGTATTTACAAAAAAAACAAAAAGTATATATATTATGTATGTTTATCCATTGTCTAGTACCCATGGTACAAGCTCTGTTTAGTTTGGGCTAGATGGTGTTGTGTGTATGTGATAGAATATTAGTATTAAAAATATATATTATTTTAGAGCTTACAACAAGCCTTCATTGCATCTACTACTACTATTGTTTTACTTAGGTCTCCGAGCGAACATAGCGCGCTCGTACCAGAGCGACCCGATCAACGACCCAGAGTGGTTCGAGGGCAACAAGCAGACCGAGAACTTCAAGAAGCTGCTTTTTGCGCTGTGCTTCTTCCACGCGGTCGTGCAGGAGCGGCGCCAGTTCGGGCCGCTCGGCTGGAACATCCACTACGAGTTCAACGAGACCGACCTGCGCATCAGCGTCACGCAGCTGTACATGTTCCTTAACGAGTACGATGTGAGTGTCGCCAGCCTTCAGCTCACAACATCTTAAAACAAGTAGGGTATTTGAAATCACGATTGCTTTAGTTTTATTTAATTTTTTTTATTTTGTCCGGTTGTAAAAGTATATTTTTGGCAGGTACCTACTAAAGCATTTACAATCATGTAATCTTGTTTTAAAAGTTTAAATAGCGCATTTGGCGAATTTCATGTCTTTTGGAACCCAATCTTATAGATAACGTGCCTTAAGATAACTTATTGATAGTTGTGGAATAATATAAGACTAACAAAAAATGAAATAGAAAGTAATTTATAGAAGTTGGGAGAAGAAGATACAATATTAAAGGAATATGTTAATATGAAATAAGACAGATTATGATTGACAACTGACAGACAGTATTGCCAGCAAAACGTTCCGTTTTACGTTATACCATGAGTATAGTAATAGTTTATAATTTAATATTTTTGTAGACGTTTTACTCGTACATTACATATTTACAATTATATAATATTCATGTTTTTACTGTCGAAAGTGAATTTTATTTTTTTATTAAGAATGGAAAATCCAATGATTATTCAAGATAAAATCTTAAGTAAAAACAAATATAAAGTTTTGTAGATTGGAACGTAAACACAAACAAGTTGCTTTTTGTAGGTGCACAATGACTCATTTTTTAATAAATTAAAATCAATCATAACTTTTAATTCCCTTCTTATCTTATCTTATCTTGTGTGTGGGGGCTAGTCAGTACAGACCGGCGACACTTCGACCCAGTGGGATCTTTTGTGTCAGCCCCAAGATTCATCCCTTAGCTATCTCCTTATGAATGTACTGCATTAGCTGCAGTGTACAGTTCAGAGGGAGAAGCCTGAAGTCTTCAGGGTTTGGATATGCCAATCCCATCAGACCCATCCTAAGTCCGTACGTCCATAATCCATACGTTAGTATGGGTTTTATCATCATCATGTAGAGCCACTTGATGACCTTGGGCTTTAGCCCCCAGGTCTTCCCATAAGTAGATCGAATCATGCCAAAGACCCGCTGGGCCTTTACTATGACTTTGTCTACATGAGGTTTCCACGTTAGTTTGCTATCTAAGGTCATGCCTAGATACTTCACCTCCGTGGACCATTGTAACTGCGTACCATACATGGAGTGAGTTCCCAAACCTGTGAGATCCCTCTTCCTAGTAAATGGCACGACAGTAGTTTTCCCTGGGTTGATAGATAAATGATTGCTACTGCACCATTTTTCCACCATAACCAGGGCCTTCTGCATGAGACTGGATACCGTACTCGGAAACTTTCCATTGACGAGTATCACCAAGTCATCCGCATATCCGACCGTTAAGTACGGACCTTTGTTGAGTTGTTCTAGGAGTGAATTGACTACCAAGCACCATAAGAGTGGTGAGAGTACTCCACCCTTAGAGCAGCTCTTGGTTGTCGTAGCATACATTTCATCTCCTAACAACTCAGACCTTATGATTCTACCCCTGAGCATACAATCGATCCACCTGAAAATGGTTGGCTCTATGCCGTGATTTGCCGATGCTACACTAATAGCATCAAAGGTGGTCCGATCGAAGGCTCCTTCAATATCCAGGAATGCAGCAATGCATACTTCCCGGTTATCTAATGCATGTTCTGCCTTATTTACCACAAAATGTAGTGCCGTCTCAGTGGATTTTCCCGACTGGTAGGCACATTGTAGCCTGTGGAGGGGGAATTTCCATAACGCTCCCTCCCTGACATGTCTATCTACTAACTTCTCCAGGGCTTTCAGGAAGAACGACTCAAGACTGATAGGTCTGTATGCCTTGGCTTCTTCGTAGTCTGCTTTGCCCGGTTTCGGTATGTAGATGACATTAACACGCCTCCATATCTTTGGAATATATCCAAATGCTTTGCAGGCTCTGTATAATCTGCACAAATGCGGAACCAAGAGTGCAGCTCCTTGCTGTAGGATGATGGGATAAACCATATCTGGACCAGGTGACTTGAATGGTTGAAAACCATTTATAGCCTGGCCGACCTTCCCTTCATCCACTACCTTCCTAGCAGTGTCCCAATCTGCTTTGGTTGTACGACAGCTTCGTTCAACCAGGCTGATCGGGTCCTCCTGCTCCTTTTCTATTATCTTACATTCTGGAAAGTGTGTGTTTAGCATAATTGCTAGTGTCTCCTTACCAGACTCTGTTCGCTGCCCATTGCCATCCTTAATGGTTGTGAATGGGTACATGTGCTCTGACAGTCGAGATAGCTTTAAAGAGCCTCATTCCTTCAGGAATCGTACTGATGTTTTCACAGTGTGCTCTCCAAGCCTTCCGTTTGGCTTTTCGCACAGCTTTGTTATAGTTGGTCAAACAACGAGCGTAACCGCTGTAGTCCCTACTGGTCCAACATAGTCGCTCGTCTGGCTTCTAGCCGCAGCTAGACCAACTCTGGCGTCCACCACGGTACCCTCTTGGGCCTAAGCTCCCTCTCAGGGCAGTTACTTGTCCAGGCCGTGTTCACAGTCTGGACCAATTTGTCTGCTGTAAACTCAATGTCTAATATAGAATTAAGCTTACCCTTCCAGAATCCTCCAGATCTACTCTGAGGTCACTCCTAAAGGAGTTCCAGTCCGTATTTCTGGGATTCCTTCTACGTACTGTAGGAGCTGGAACCAGCGTCCTGTACTTAAAGCATATGTAATTATGATCTGACAAGGTGATTTCATCAGACACATGCCACTCGACGATCTTAGTCCTAGCCTTGTTAGAGGCTAACGTGATGTCAATTACCTCTGCTCGCCTACAGTCAGCGAACGTTGGCCTGTTTCCCTTATTTAGTATTTGTAAAGAGGTACTTATCACATACTCCAGTAGTTTTTCCCCTCTTACATTCACATCCGTGCTCCCCCAGACTGTGTGGTGTGCGTTGGCATCGCACCCCAGGATCATGTCCAGGTTCTCCCGGCTGCCATATTCAACAAGGTCCTTTATCTGTCTAGATACAGTTTCCTTGTCCGTATAGTCGAAGTATGCAGAGGTCAGGATTACAGTATCCCGCCCTCCGCTCCCTCGCACATCGATCTTAACTGTCGTAAGATCCCTAGAACAAAAATTGTGTAAGGGCATTGCATTTATGCCATTTCTGACATACACGCATGTCCTTATATCATTAGTGGAACAGTTGTGAAAAATTACACCTCCCGTCCCACCCAAACCTCTAATCATTCCCCCTTTAACATAGGGTTCCTGGATCAGAGCAATATCAAATTCCTTCATCCGCAGGTGGCGGGCCAGAACGGCCATCGCCCTAATGCAGTGATGAAGGTTTATTTGTACGCACCTTAGTCCCGCCATCCGGTCTGCCTATATGGTGGCGTCTATATTGGCAGGCACTACTGGCCGCCCCCTTCGCTCCCTTCCTCCATCAACGCCTCTGCAGCCTCCGGCGACGACAGATCTAAATAATCTATTTGTCCAATTATTTCGTCGGTCTTCGGAGACGCACATGGCGATGTTGTAAAGAGAGCCGTACCTGGTTCGATCACCACTGGGTTCACAGGCTCCTCCCCGTCCCCCACCTGTGGTGCCGTCGCATCAGGGGCCTCCTCCCCCACACTGGCAACTGCTGACACCTTCTGCACGTTCACATCCTCAAGGATTTTGAACGTGCTCTTGTCCATGCCAGCATGAATACAGAAGCCGCCTGCCTTTATTACCGCAGCCGACACACTGTTGTCCTTGTGACAGAATCCATATTTGGTCTATCTAGTATTCACCTGCTGGCTCCCCACCCACCATGGAGCCCTCAACGTTGGGGGTGCCTTATTCAGGCACCAGGGCTACCAGCTAGGTATAGCGCCCCCAAGTGAGCTGCCCCCGAGACGTACAGCACTAGTCGCTCCACCCCAAACAACTGAGGTGGGAAACGAGCACTGCCGGCTGGAGGCCTCTTCACCCAAGGACACTCGCCTGGCGGCCGCATGAGCGGACACCCCAGCCGATTGATTGCAGCTGGCTAGACTACAACCTCCCGTGTGAGAGGAAATCCAGACCAAAGGGGCGTGTTGCAGATCAGCAGCACCACTATCGCCACATCACCACTCAACCCCCAGGACTCCTTCATACCTCCGTACGGGTCCCCGCGCACGGCACAAACACGCGGGAGGTCATTACTATCCATCGTCTGTCGTTCGACGATGGACCCGCAGGAACATGACCTCTCCATCCCAGGCAGTGATCGTCTGGTGGTTTTAGTTACGTCTATTTCAGAGAGAACTAGACCAATAACAGAGATTCCCACCAGACTTGTCTTAGGGATCTACACGACTGTTGCGCTCTCCCCTAAGACCATTGCACCTTACTCGTCTTGAAGAGTCGAGTAAAGTAGGTTTGCATCTATACTACACAAGCGGCCAATCCAGTGAAGCTAGAAAGCAGAAAAAGCAAGCTAGGCAATGCAACTATTAAAGCATAAACACAAACCCCCCTCAATTCCCTTCTTATAATGACACAATATTTTTTATATAAAAATCTTATAAACCTGTAGTTATAACTAACGTATATTTGAACTTGAACGGTACTTCGTTAATTTTTACATTTTGTGGGTCCAAACTTGCCATCGTTCTTTCGGATATGGAGTTTCGAAGGGGAGCTTACAAACATTCAAACAGCCAGCCTCGAAACTAACATTAGAGTATTACACAGATTTTTGTGCCGTCTGGGTATCGAACAGCAGTCGGCGTAATACCAGTGGCGAGTTGACCACATAAACCACTATACCATTTATATAGTCAACTTCTTGTGAACACGTACCTACTCCCCTGACAAATTAACGTTAACGCTTAGCTATTGAACTTAGAACTTAAGAGGAAACACAAGAGCCGTTTTTCCATACAAACGTAGTCCCCTGTTTCTTCCCTGGATAATGCCAGTAGAGCAATAATTTTTCCAAAAAATGTATGGTCTCTATTGGCGTGCCCCTATGTTTTCCTTTTTTTTTTTCATAAATTAATTATTAAAAGAGACATGAGCCTTCCAAAACCTCAAAAAATGACCAGTTTTTTCGCTGTGTTCAAACATCCAGAAAACAAATTTGACTAGATTATATAAAAAAGCAAAACATAGGAACACGGCTAAAGTCTTTCTCTAATTTTTAATGAAAATAGTAGTTAGTTTAGTAGTAGTAATCGGTCAAGTTTTAGAGAAGGAATCAGGGGACTACGAAGCGTTGATTTTGTGTACCTACTTTTAATAGGTATTTTCGGTCCAAGCTACAGTTGTCTCTATCGCGCTCATGATACTATACATGGCACTGCGCGACAGCAATAGATTTTACAAATACCTAGGTTTCAATTCTCTCACCCTTATAGTTTCCTCTTAAAAAGATTATCTAAATGTTTATAACGTGCTATAATGTTTACTAGGACGTACAATTTATCGCGCTTCGCTATTTGACCGGCGAATGCAACTACGGAGGACGAGTCACGGATGACTGGGACAGGCGCACCCTTATCACCATACTCTACAAGTTCTATAACCCGAAAGCTGTCAAAGTAGAAAATTATCCGCTCGATCCTACGGGCAAGTACATTGAGCATTATAATGATTTTAAATCCTACTACATACATTACATAGTGTATAATCTTAATATATGTATATAAATCTTCTGTGCGTGTGTTTGTAATTAAACTCCTCCTAAACGGCTGGACCGATTTTGATGAAATTTTTTGTGTGCGTCCAAGTGGATTCGAGAATGGTTTAGATTTGTTTTATTTTTCTTTATTTTTTTTTCGTGTGTACAGAGCAATGTCTGTCGGGACATATAGTGGTGTAAAGTAATATTTTAGTAAAATATTTTTTAGTTTCTCATAGATTCAAATTGTATAACACTATATCTATTTTGGAAGCACTGAAAAATTTAACTTAGTTCATTTATGTCAGTGTCAGTTTCGCAAAATTACAGTAATTGTCGATGCCAAGTAGATAAAGTTTGTATGATATCTTAGATAAACTGTAAATAAGTGTCCTATTGTATGCCAAAAATGGACGAAAAGAATGACGTAACAACTTTTAATTTAAAAATGTCAGATGCCTAATATATTATGTTTAGTAGCATGCTACAATCGTCTAAGCTAAATAAAAGTATTCTGCTCGGTATTACAGACAGACGGACGACTCGACACTTCCACATATGACGTGTTTTTATGGTATGCGGGCTTACAAGAAACTTTTCAAACTTATTCAGTTAACTATTTACATAGTTTTAAATAACATGTATTGGCTTCTACCCGCGCCAGGTGTATACCACATACCGACACTGCGCGAGCACGCGGACTTCATACAATTCGCTTTCAAGCTGCCGAGCGCAACTCCGCCCGCTGTGTTCGGCTTCCACGCCAATGCAGACATCACCAAGCACTACCGAGAGGCCGAGGAGTTACTCAGCACTGCCATCCTTACACAGGTACCACTACGTCTGACGTCACTATCTCATATGATGTAGTTATTGAAAGAGCTGTCTTTATTGAACTGAACTGAGCTATGCCA
This sequence comes from Catocala sponsa, assembly GCA_963564715.1. NCBI lineage: Eukaryota > Metazoa > Arthropoda > Insecta > Lepidoptera > Erebidae > Catocala > Catocala sponsa. The sequence continues at coordinate 3,228,588 of OY751331.1, forward strand.
AAATATATTATCAATCATTAAATTTGTATGGTACGGTACCACACACCTTTTGATTAATACGATGTTATTGAATGATACGAGGAGATAGAATAGAGAATAATATATGTTTATTATTGATTAAGTTCTAATGCTAAGTACAAACTGATAGGAAATGATATAATGATAGTGAGTTACACGCGACGTGGTTGATGACCGGTAGTGAACTGATTTTTATTTAAAGGTAAATAATGAATTACGAATGCGTTGTGGCGAAAATGCTGACATAACAAAGTAATTTTGCAATGTACAAAATTAATTGAGTTGTTCTGTTCTAATACCTAATTCTAATACCACGTGGTATTAGTTTGTATTTGATTGTAGTAATTTTTTCTATTACGGATGGATATCATAAATTATCCGTTCGAAATCCTAATCCTAATCCTATCCTAACTAATATTATAAAAGCGAAAATGAGTTTGTTTGTTTGTTACCTTTTCACGCCTAAACCACTGAACCGATCATCCTGAAATTTTGCATATACGTTATCAAGTGTATAGAAACGGACATATGCTACCTTTCATCCCGAAAAAAATTACTGTTCCCGAGGAAAGCAACAATAAGGTTCTTATGATAATAGATGGCGCCTCATGTCTTTCGAATCATGATTGAATTATATTATTACAAGCAGAGTACAACCCGAATTGATTGTCAAATTCTAAATTAACGCGAGCGAAGCCGCGTGCAAAAGCTAGTAGTAAATAAATATGAGTTGAAACAAAGACTACGTATGGATTACCAAATTAATAATAAGTAAGTAGGTAACTAATTCTGCTTAAGAAAGTCGATATACCTAAGTGCACTGACTGCCTCTCTCAGACACATTTAACGACTATTTTCGTTTTATTTTTGAAACTGACTATTTAGTAGGTACTAGTGACTTCTGATTAATTATTCTTCTTCATACTTCTGTTATTAGATTCTGGCGCGAGTTAGTGATCTCGTAGATCGCGATTGCCACCTTATATTATGTTTATAGGTATTAACAATTCAATACAATGATCAAAACTGTGGCTTTAGGTTCGTCGTGTCTGTGCTCTCAATACGCTTCTGTTACATTTTAAGAAGTACAATATTTAGGGGAAAGAATGAAAAGCACTATCACTACATATAAAACAAAATCCCTCGCCGCGTCTGTCTGTCTATGTTTTCGCAATAAATTCAAAAACTATTAAATGGATTTTCATTCGGTTTACTAATAGACAGAGTTTCTTTCTTTCTTCTTCTTCTTTTTCGTGTGGTTAGTGGCCAAACTGTTGTCAAGAGTTGTTCAAGCCGCCGCTAGGCGTCTGGCATGGCTTAACGACTGCTGTCAATTTGACAACAACCGGGACCGACTTTTTACGTGCCCTCCAAGCACTGAGACGCTCAGATGAAATACCACTAAGCGGTCACCTATCTATAAACTGACCGCACTCAACGTTGGTTAACCTCTCTAAACTTTTTTTTTTAAACAGCATCCGCTTTCGCATGGTGTTGTGCTTATTCCCCTGACATGGGGATCAGGGACCTTATTTAAGTTCGCTAATCGTTTACCGATCAGTGAGTGCAACTGGCTATGAGCGCCTCAATAATTAATACATCAATGGCTTCAATAGACAGAGTGATTCACGAGGAAGGTTTATGTGTATAATTTGTTAAGGTTTTGTGCTACCCGTTCGGAGCTGGGGCGCGCGCTAGTATTAATAATATATGGGATATAATAATTATAATACATGGGATAGCGTTAGTGTGTATGTAGTTTAAGACTGCGCCGAGCGAAATGTGCCAAAACAGGCGGTCACAGTTAAGTGAATAAAATCAACACTTTTTGTTTAATACAAATATAAAATATACATTTATCATAACAATGAATGTGTTTGCAATTACTCCGTGTAAAAACTTAAAATAATTAATATTTTCGCCTACAAAATTACATAAATTTGCACGAAGAATGCAAAAACGTAAGCTCGTGTTACGTGATTTTTAGATTATAACAGTAGAAATCTATCCTATTTTACAGCTTAAACGAAACATAAATAGATATATTACAATTGGTCTGTCCTATTTTATTGGTTGACAATAAAGATATTACATATTTATCAAAAAAGCACTTCAAATTCTCCATACAATTTTACTATGGCGGCCGCGAACCGATTTGAATATGCGCCGCCCGAGCTCTGTCATTATCTGTCTTACGCTCGGCGCAGTCTTAATTCCAAACTTATTTATGTATATGGATAATTTATTGTACAATTGTTTAAATTCTTGATCAACAATAAAATTGTACCTAGATGTTATATAGTGCTAAACATATTAAATTAATTTTATTAGTGCATCACATGAATGTTTGAATGTAAACAGTAATTATTGTAACTATGTAGTAATCCATGTATTCTTGTGTTTCATTCATCGCTCGTGCGTTTGGACAGGATCGAACGGTAAGACATTTTTTTATTGTTCATTTGACCGCATGTAATGAATTTTGTTGTATTGATATCCTTTTCTTATTTTCATGCTTAAAGGATCTTCTAAAACGTCACTTGGTAAGTAAACTATGTTCCGGGATAACAATTGCCACGTTTGTACATTGTATGTCTTATATTTCCGTGATTACGTAGGCTGAATGGTAGTCAAAGACTGTAAAATATACTATAACTATTTAGTTTGAAGCGACTGTAGCCTAATGGATAAGGACTTGCGATTGCGAAGTCGCGAGTTCAGATCTCTTCTATTGCCCTACCGACGTGAATCCATTCCTAACACAAGCATATCAACTTTACTGGCGGTGTTAACACTAAACTACTCTTCTTCTCCCTAGCCTTTATTATTCCCAAGTCACTTGGGGTCAGCTTTCTAGTCTAACCGGATTTGACTGGATATCAGTTTTTACACGGAGCGACTGCCTTCTGACTTCCGTAACCCGAAGGCTAACGATACCCTAAGACTAGACCAGTGTCAGGATATTAGAGGGCATTGATTTCCCAATAACGACTGCCATAGATGTTCATGGCAGCCGGCACCGACGGCTTAACGTGCTCTCCGAGGCACGGAGCAGGCGATAATTGTCAATTAATACGCACATAATTTTGAAAAGTCATATAACTTCTAAAAGTCAGAAGTGCGCGACGTGGGTTCGAACCCGAGACCCTCTGCATTGCAGTCTGTTGGTCTCCGTACTGAGCTTTATTAATGTATTATCGGGCGATAAACCTTTTTTATTAAGTTCTTTTAAATATAAAATAGCAAAACTGTGACATGTATAGGTACTATAATGAAATTCAACGAATACCACAAGTGTAATAGTTCTTATAACGACACAGGCCTCGATGGCGTAGTGGTTAGTGTAACCGACTGCGGCGCTTCGGTTACACTAACCACTGCTAACTAACTAACTAGAGGTCACGAGTTCGATTCCAGCACAAGTCAAACATTTGTGTGCATGACCATGGATGTTTGTCTTGGTCTGGGTGTTTTTATGTATAATATGTATTTACAAAAAAAAAGTATATATGTATGTTTATCCATTGTCTAGTACCCATAGTACAAGCTCTGCTTAGTTTGGACTAGATGGTGGTGTATGTGGTAGAATATTATTATTATTATTAGAATAGATGGCGCACACCGTCTAAATTCTATATAAATTCTATGTATATTTTATGTAAATTCTATCTAAATTCGATGTAAATTCTATGTATATTCTATCTATGTTCTATGTAAATTCTATGTATATTCTATTTAAATTCAATGTAAATTCAAGTGTAGGGGATATTTTATTTCATAGTACAGAGTTGTATGTCTATATCCTCGACAAGATAGGCAGAGTTATATTATCCACCAAGTTCCGTCACCTTGTTTTAAATTTCAAGCAATAGGCGAGCCTATTCCCATCTACAGGGTACAATGTCAGACTCTGTTCTGTTACTGAGTGTTTGTAAACAAGAGAAACCAGATAACATTGGGCCTGAGTGGATATCAAACTCGAAAACTCATGCACAGTACATTTACTATCGCTGCGCAACCGATACATTGTAATACATTTGAAAACTGCCTTAAACGGATAAAAGAAAGGGTATGATTAGTTGAATGCACGGAGGGCGTAGTGGCTTAAGCGGTCGCCTGGCTCTGCCTCTGCGCTGAGTGTTATGGGTTCGAATCTCACACGTGACAAAAAATTGTGTGATCCACAAATCGTTGTCCCGAGTCTGTATTTTCTCTGTATTCGTTGTTTGAATGTTTGTAATATCTCCCGCGATACAGGAATTACTCAGGAGTGCGAGAGCTTTAAATTAGGCAATTTAAAAAAATATTACATTGACCGGCTAGGATACGATGGCGGGCAGCGGGACGGGCATTTCCCCGGAGCAGCAGGCGATGATGATCGCGGAGGACGTGCTGGCTCGCCTGCCGGCGCAGATCCTGTCCGGACCCTCACACGAGGGCAACATCGCGCCCGCAGACATGACGCCCATGTCCATCGTAGTCATACAGGAGGCGGCGCGCTACGCGAGACTCGTCGCCGTCATTCGCAGCAGCTCCGTCGCCGTCATCGGTGCAGTGCAGGGTAACATTACCTTTATACAGTACATGGATGTATAGATGGTATGAAATGAAATGGTACAAAAATTTATTTATTTATTTAACATGAGGCTTACCAACTAAAATACATACTCAGCATTTACTTGAAAACATTCATACAAATATATATGTGTATGCTTTTAAATTAAAGGTGAGCACGGCATTGAGTATATCTAAAGTGTACATACATGTAAGGTTAAAATGTTGAGTGAATTTAGTGAGTGATGAAAAATGTTGATTGAATGACTGATGAGTGAAGAGTGTGATGAGTTGTAAAATACTGAAATTACAATTTGATAGCGATTTAAGAGTGGCCGTGAGTTTCTTGTAGGTCATCTGTATCTTCTCATAGGCTCAACCTTGTGCCTGAACCTACCAACTAACATAAATGTAAATTTTGTAAACTCACTAACCCTTTCGACGTTCATAAGTGTTACTTTGCGACCTAAATTAATAAATGATTTTTGACTTTGGCTTTACAGTGTATAGTAAAAAATATTTAAGATGACGGCATATGAACTGTATAATAATAATAATAATTTATTTCCATAATCAATACTACAAATATTGTGTAAAGGTAAACATAATAAATTATAACTATAAATGTTGATACTCAATTTTTCGTTCGTTCGTATTTAGATAGTTTTAGGTTTTCATTTTCTGATTGATTCAGTAGCATAAGTGTGATATTTACGGAAGTGATAGTTATAATCAAGTAGTCGTAAAAATATCATTTTATACCGTAAAATGGTCCTACTTTGCTCCAAAATTTGCTCCAAATTCAGGAAATTATGAATATTTTAAACTTATTAATTATAAAATATAGTCAGAAGTATTTATATAAAGAAGAACATTTTATTTACCACATTGTTATTGGTAAATCAACATTATGAAGTATTGTATTATATATATACATAAAACAATGAATAAGAAGCAAAGTTACCCATTGACATGGATATCTTTGCTCCTAGATACAATTGTCAACCAATCTCAACTGTGAAAGTATTAGGAGCAAATTTACGCTTTCCTAATTACATATTTCCTAATAACAGATTAGGCGATAAAACAGAGGAGCATAATTACCTATAGGGGAGCAAAGTAGGACCATTTTGCTATACTTATTTATTCACAATGGAACCATATAATCCTTACTTTATAATATTATAAATTCGAAAGTAACTCTGTCTGTCTATCTGTCTGTCTGTCTGTCTCTTACCTTTTCACGGCTAAACCACTCAACCGATTTAGATGAAATTTGGTACAGATATAGTTTAAAACCTGGGGAAGGATATAGGCTACTTTTTATTGATGTAGGTACCACGCGGGCGCAGCCGCGCGTCGAAGCTAGTCTAAAATAAAGAAGGCTTGCCACGCTTTTTTGGAGTGTTTTTTAAGTTCTTTAAACTGACGTACCGGACTAACTTGATCTATAACAAATGCTTAAACGAGAGTAGACTTGAGTGTTAGTAACTAATGTAAGCTATACAGCTATGTGAGTTAGCTCGGCGCATGCGCGCAGGTGTGAGCGTGCTGAACGACATCACGGAGGAGGTGCTGGTGAGCATGGTGCGCGGGCGCATCCCGGCGCTATGGGCCGAGAAGAGCTACCCCTCGCTCAAGCCACTCGCCTCCTACTTCAACGACTTGCTCGCCCGGCTTGCCTTCCTACAGGTACCTACCCGTACTGCATATGTCACGTCGAGAGACTCTAGTCGATGGTTTCCTATTGTCGGGGTGTTATAATCAGTAGGAACCTCAAGTAATCCAATCTCTACACCTGGATAGGTAGATAACCTTTGAAGATATTTTCCGTAAAATGCTTAAGGTATTCAAGTACCACATTAGGTGTGATCCTCGAATATCCTTGCCTATTTTGAGGTATGTGGTCTATATATATTTATTTATCAATCTTAATTAGATATGCAATACTCATTGAAATTAAACTACTAGGTATATACGAATTTTATTGCGTTGTTTATTTGAAACTTTATTATATAATTTTGAAACTGTTACACTACTATTACTATTAAACTTTACAAATTTTAAGCTAATTATTTATTTATTTATATATGAGTCACAAATATAAGTAGATGGGATCTTATCGGTACATAGATATTTTAGAATCACTACATTTAGCCTTGCGGCTTGTGACATACTTACAATTATATAAAATAACTAAACTAAGAACTAAACTAGAACAGAATATTGTATTATAATGTATCGGATAAATAATCAGCTACTGAATAATACGCCTTTTGCAATAAGAGTTTTTTTAACTTACTCTTTAATAATTTAATATTTTGTTCTTCTAGTAAGGCTTGGATAAATGGTTAAATATTCTAGGAGCCATGCAAAAAATACTTTTATTAAAATATGCAGTAGTATTTAAAGGTACACTAATTTTTAAATTGTGTCTTTTATCAGGAGATTATTTATCAAGAGATAATAATAATAATTCATTTATTGATTACAGTGGTAAAACATGAATGCAGTCCATAAAGTATATAAGTACAGTCCATAAAGTCCATAAAGCGCTTGAAACTAGTCAACTAAAAGTCTTTTGTAACTCCAAATATGTTTATTTTTGACGAAGTTATGAACAAAACAAGGAGTCTAGGGAGTCCAGGGATCCACATGTGGTACCCGTCACATACCATAAATAATCGCTTGGACATAGCGGGAAATTCGTAATAATTGGCTGCACTGTGAAAGTGAAAATTAGTAAAGTTTAATAGTAAGTGTAACAGTTTCAAAATTACGTAATAAAGTGTCAAATAAAGAACGCGATAAAATCCGTTTATAGTAGTTTAATTTCAATGAATAACATTCGCGTAAACAGAAGACAATATTATATGCAATACTCGATAAATTTAATAGTAAATCTACTTTTTAATAAAGCACACTTAAATAATTATCATTTTAATCCTCCCTAAGGCGTCACCTCCACGGGCGAGTGTATCGCGACGATAGTCTCGCTGTGCCTTCAAATTCAATAGTCTCTATGAATCAATCTCCACACAGCGATTTCATCGGGGCCATACGACGAGTGACATTGACGAGCAAAACGTCAACAACTCGCCGCGTGTCCGCAACGACACGCTGCGGACACGCGGCGAGCGGCGAGCGAGTTGTTGCTCTGTTGCGAGGTGCGGTGTGTAGTCGCGGACATGCGGCGGCGCGCGGCGATCCGTTGCGAGTCGTGACGATACGCCGGCGGAATAGTCGCCTTACCGTGGAGCCTAACCTAACCTAACGATAGAAGGGCGGAATCGTCGCGATACACTCGCCCGTGGAGGTGGCGCCTAACCACAACCACATTAGGTTATAACCTCTTAAGATGGTGTAGACTGTAGGATGTGTTTATTAATTAATTAAAATTAAATATTTTTATTAAACACTAACTCGAATAAAAAACTAACTCTTATGACATTAATACAAGTCATATTGTTTGATGTTCAGCACTGGCATCAATACGGCCCTCCTAACGTGTTCTGGTTGTCTGGCTTCTACTTCCCGCAAGCGTTCCTCACGGCGGCGCAGCAAAGCTACGCGCGCAAGTACAAGATACCCATCGACCAGCTCGGCTTCGACTATGCGGTAATTACTTAATAATATGTATAACTTGTGGAATTAGTTTGCTTCAAGATAAGACTGTAAAGCATAAGCCAGCAAAATTTAATGGCTTTTACTTGATTTAAAATTATTCTGACCAAAGAGAATGAAAAAGAAAATCATTGAAATTAAACTACTATACGCGGATTTTATCACGGTTTACATAAAATATATTTTATTTAAATATTTGTATATTTTTTTTATACTACTAAGGTGGCAATAAAGCATACGGCCCACCTGATGGAAAGTGATCACCGTAGCCTATAGACACCTGCAACACCAGAGGCATCACTTGCGCATTGCCAATCCTTTAGGAAAGGGAGCGGGAAGGAGAAAGAGTGGGAAAGGGGAAAGAGGGTGATTGGTCTCCGGCACTCTCACTCACCGAACGAAATACAACAATAGGAATACTGCTATTTCACGTCGATATTCTGTGAGAGGGTAGTCCTTCCCTGGACGAGCCGGGCCATTCATGCTGAAATCAGCGAGGCTCTACTACTTAAAAAACCGTTTGCCCCGACGCTTAATTTCATCGTCACGGGGATACTGAAATCGGTAAATAGTACCTACCTTAATTTCAGTGATAACAATCTGCTTAAGATTATAAGACAGTGAGCCTAAATATGATAATAATAATGTTTATTGACATTAAAAAAGATACAGTCAATTGAAAACATCAAATTATACAACTAATTTTACAGTCCACTTGTTAAACATTGGTAATTCAATGTATAACATTATAATAATAATATTCTACCACACACACACAACACCATCTAGCTCGAACTAAGCAGAGCTTGTACTATGTGTACTAAACAATGGATAAACATACATATATACATTTTTTTGTAAATACATACATATTATACATCGAAACACCCAGACCAAGACAAACATCCATGTTCATGCACACAAATGTTTGACTTGTGCCGGAATCGAACCCGCGACCTCAGGCGTGGCAGTCGGTTACACTAATCACTACGCCATCGAGGTCATCACTTGGCGTAAATGTAAGGCCTCAATAATTTGAGATCTTTACATATTTCGTTTCTACCGTATCATGAGTTTAGCATGTGTTAACATGTGTGTGTAAGGTTTTGTAACTAAACTTTTGGTAATCTATACGTAAATTGCGTCATCATACAGGTGCAGAGTAATTGGGATCTGCAAGAGCCTCCAGCCGAAGGAGTGTACGTCTCGGGTCTGTTCATGGAGGGCGCGCGCTGGAACATGGACCGCATGTGCGTCGACGAGTCCATCCCCAAGGTCCTGTACGACGATTTCCCGCCGGTACACATACAGTTTATTTCCTTTTTCATCTTATTTTTCCCGTGTCGCGGTACAACACGCAAAGCCTGCGCCTGATCTTGCTTCGGTCGCGTGGAATTGCCGTCCCTTAGGATTATGAGAGTTAGGGAACTGAGAGAACTTCTGTTCGCGCACACACTTGTACACTATAATATCTCCTGCGCGGATTGCCAGTCTCCGTTAAGATTGGCTGCTCTGATCAAGAAACTCGGTCTGTAGGACATTATTTCATATTTACTTCTTTGGGGTCAATTCAGATCAGGTGGAAAAATGCTCGAGCATCTTTTGAGTCAGTCTGAGCGCGCGCGCGCTTGCGAACGGTTGGATATTGTACGTGACGGTGTGGTATTCGGGGAATTTAAAATGTCCTCTTTGGTTAAATGTGCAAATTGCAATGTAGTGATTAACGAAGTTCTGGCATTCGTCCATAATAAAATTTCTGTGATGGACGATGAAAGTATAAGCAGAATCTGTACGAGCGCTTTCTCTGAAAGTGAAATTGTAGCGGCGAAGGAGTTGTTGTTCGAATCCTTGCCGACAACAAAACGTAAGATAAGGTGGAGGAAGGCGGGGAAGAATGTTCGAGACATAGGCGACATCATCTGTCTTATGCGCGATACCGACTCCGAGGATATCCCAGTCTTCGTGGCCCGCGACCTTGAGAAGCTACCCCCGGTTTTGTTCGATCATGTCGACGTGACGAGGCTATTGAAAGACATTGTTAAGCTACGGCAAGATCTCGACATGATGAAAGAAGACTATGCTACTGTTAAGCAGGTGGATCAGTTGAAAAGTGAGGTGCAGTATCTTTCATCAGGGAGGCACAATGTAAACACCAAAAGAGGTGCATATGTCGCAAGACTCGCAAACTATGAGTGCGATAGTGGTCCCATGGGATTGCCGCTAGAGTGCAATGAAGATAGTAGTGAATATTACCAACAACAACCTACGTTAGAAACTACATTAAAATCCGTTATTAAAACTAATCGAATAACGGAGGGTAGTAGTGAAGCTTCACCGCAAAGTAAGCAATACGATCCCACCGTTGAAGTTCGAGAAGCGTCTGCGATGACGCACGTCGCGGTTGAGTCGCTCGAGACTTCTCACACGCAGTCCGCGCCCGTTCCCCTGCCAGTGCACGGTGTGGACGACGGGGCTTCGTTGCCACCGCCGTCCCCCGCGGAGCCCGGCCGCCGCAGTCCCCGGCACTCCGCCCCGTTGTCGCTGCTATCTAGACCGGCTGCCTGTACTGCGCCGCTAACACTACCAGTCGACAAAAATGGATCCGGCCCTATCGCTCCTTAATCGTTGGCGGAGATTGTTCGAGAAGGGAAATGGAAGACACAGGCCCCGAGTGATCAGTGGGTTCGTGTCCAAAACAAAAGGTCACGAAACCGTTTCGTTGGGAAGCGAGGAAAAGCGGAGCCGGAACCTGGAAGTAATTTCATGGCAGCGGAAACTAAGGTTCCCATGTACATTTATAATGTGGCGAAAGGCGTGTCCGTGTGCGACATCCGTACCTACATAATGAAGAAGACTAACATTGATGTTAAAATTGCAAAAATGGACATGAAATTAGCGAAGGATTACGAATCTTACTAAATATTCGTACCTAAACATTTGTTAATAAATTTCCTGAGTGATGACTTCTGGCCAAAGGGGGTAGCCTATCGTAGATTTATAAACATTATCAGACGTGATAAGGTAAATGTCCGTGTGACTAGCGAGAATGTTGGCAGATCTAATTTATGACTAATATCAACTTGATAAGTTTTAACTGCAAAAATGTGATGAGATCAGTGGAATGTGTGCGGCAGCTTTGTCGCTCGGGTGATGTTGTGGCGCTGCAGGAAACGTGGCTAATGCCGCACGACCTTGGGTTCCTAGCCGCGATAGATGTCGACTTCGCCTGCACGGGTACCTCTGCAGTGGATACCGCGGCGGGGGTTTTACGCGGTAGGCCCTATGGCGGCGTTGCCCTACTGTGGAGAAAGGTTGCGTTTCCGACGGTAACCGTAGTGAAGTGCAATAGTGTGCGTCTCGCCGCGATAAAAATCGAACTCAGTGATCGTTCTATCTTGATATTTTCTGTGTATATGCCTACCGAATCCAATGAAAACTTAGTGGAATTCACAGAGTGTCTCAGTGAAATGACAGCCATAATTGACAGTCACAATGTGGAGTCGGTGTTTATGTTAGGGGACTACAATGCGCACCCCGGTGAGTCATTTGCTACCGAACTTTTAACTTTTTGTGCAGAACAATCGTGGTCCTGTGTAGACCTGGAACTTATGCCGTCAGACAGTCATACGTTTGTCAGTGATGCGCACGGCTGTCGCCGCTGGCTCGACCACTGTCTTGTGACAAGTGCCGCGCGGCACTCCGTGTCCGCGGCCTCTGTGTTATATAATACCTATTGGTCTGATCATTACCCTGTATCTATACGATGTAATTTTAATTTACTTAAGCCTAAGATTTGTATACCTACTGTTTGTTTAAATAAAGTAGTCTGGGGTGAACGTGACTCGATTCAGATATTGAAATTTAAAAATGTATGTCACTCTAGACTTCGTGAAATTGATTTTCCTTCAGAATTAAGAAGCTGCTCAGATAATATGTGTTGTAACAAAGGTCATAAAATCTTATTAAATAACATGTATGATGAGATTATTTGTATATTGTCGGAGGCCGCTATATATAGTTATAATGTTACCGAAAAGCGTAGAGGTAAATACATTGCCGGGTGGAATAGGCATGTCCGCGGCGCTCATGAGAGGGCTCGGCTATGTTTTCAGGCTTGGTTGTATGGGGGTAAGCCCGGGGCTGGCCGTCTTTATAATGATATGTGTGAAACTAGGCGTGCTTTTAAATCAAAATTAAAGTGGTGTCAGAGTAATCAACAGCAAATAAAAATGGATATTATTGCTGAACTTCACTCAAACAAGAATTTCGGTCAGTTCTGGAAAAACACCAATAAAATGAATCATAAGCCGGGCTTCCCCGTCAGTGTGGCGGGAGTGTACGAGCCTAGTGAGATCGCCACTATGTTCTCCCACCATTTCAGGGTGGACTTGCCACTGGGGCCAGCGCGGAAAGTGCCCGATGCTGAGAAAGGTAGTGAGCGTAGTGTTCAGTTTACTACGAAGGAAGTCCGTGCGGGGTGATCAAGGGCATGGTGAGGGGTAAATCCCCGGGTCACGACAGCCTTAGCATCGAGCACCTGCAGCATGCAGGTGTTCACCTATCCAGAGTGCTTGCTATGTTTTTTACCCTGTGTTTAGGCCACTCCCATCTGCCCGATAATCTAATGCGTACTATAGTTGTACCAATTATCAAAAATAAAACTGGTGATAAATGGTAAACAACTACAGACCGATCTCTCTAGCCACAGTGGTCGCCAAAGTGCTGGACAGTCTGCTTGGTCAGCACTTGGATAAACATGTCTCGCTAAACGACGCGCAATTCGGATTCAGACCTGGGCTTTCCACCGAGAGTGCTATCCTGTGCCTCAAGCAGACTGTACAGTATTACACGAGTAGAAAGACCCCAGTCTATGCATGCTACCTCGATTTATCGAAAGATTTCGATCTTGTATCGTACGATATTCTATGGGGTAAGTTAAGGGATGAAACTGGTCTACCTGGGGAAATTGTGCTATTGTTTATGCATTGGTATAACAAACAAAAGAATGTTGTAAGATGGGCAGGCTCTCTATCGGGGGAGTATAGGCTGGAATGCGGGGTGAGGCAGGGGGGGCTGACCTCTCCTACGCTTTTCAGCCTGTACGTCAACCGACTAATCGATGAGCTCGGCAGCACCGGGATAGGGTGTCACATAGATGGAGTGTGCGTGAATAACATCAGCTACGCAGATGATATGGTGCTGCTGAGCCCGTCGATTGGTGCCTTACGAAAGCTCCTGAAAATTTGTGAGTCTTACGCGGTGGCTCATGGGCTCAAATACAACGCGAAAAAGAGTGAAATAATGATTTTCAGGCCGGACAACAAGCGATACACATTCGTTCCGAATTTCACTCTAAGTGGTATAGCTCTAAACAAAGTCGAGCAAGTTAAGTATTTGGGTCACTGGGTCACCGAGGACCTTAAGGACAGTGTGGATATCGAAAGGGAGCGCAGAGCGCTGTCTGTCCGATGTAATATGTTGGCCCGCAGGTTTTCCCGGTGCACGGGGACTGTAAAAGTTGCGCTTTTTAAGGCGTACTGTCAGTCATTTTACACCTGCAGCCGGTGGGTTAACTATGCGCAGCGGACATACAGCGATCTGCGCGTCCAATATAATAACGCGTTCCGGGTGATGGTGGGGCTGCCGCGCTGCTGCAGCGCCTCCGCGATGTTCGCGGCGGTTGACACAGACGGCTTTGCGGCCATCATGCGCAAACGGTGCGCATCTATCATGCGCCGCACGCGCGACAGTCCCAACACCATCCTGCGCGCGTTGGCGGACCGGTGGGACTCTCCGATACTGGCTCGCTGGATACGACTGCACGCAGTCGTTTAGTGATTTGCCACTATCGTCGCGGAGTCCACCCGGACCTGCCACGTTTAGTTAATTTCCATTATTTATTACTAACATTAGTTTGTAAGCTCGCAATTTTACTAACAAATATGGATGTAATCTTAGGATGAATCTGAAATAAATGATTATTATTATTATTATATTATTAAGTGGTAATTCAACTTCAACCTTATTCCATTTAGATATACCTAAAAATAGCATGCAACATTAAAATCTTATCGAATAAACAGTTGAATACTATTTTAAGCGTTATCTAAATGGAATAATGTTGATATTTATTACCACTTGAATAATGCTCGACCATTTTTCCGCCTGATCTGAATTGACCCTTAGACTACACGTCACACTGTTGTGATGCTACCAGATGCTTTGATATAATATATTTGGTTTGTTTGCAGGGCATCCGGTATTACTATCATGTAATTTCATTCACGTTTACTAGAATTTGCCACTATCTTCTTAGTTGATGAGTCACAAATTAAGAATCTCTGCATTTTATTACAAACCTCTGGGACATAGAAAGCTGATATTGTCTTGGGTTTGGGATCATACGCAGTAAACTAAAGTCTATGCACGTCGTCGCAGTCAGGAATTGATTGCGACGTAAGTTGCAGAATAATAATAATAATAAAGTTTATTAATAATAAAATACATAATTATAAAGTTTAAACAGTTACAATAAATGAACATTTAGTGGAATAGTGAAATTTTGTAAACAGCTTGGGAACATCTGCAACTGAACTAGATGGTAACCTGTATCTCGGTGTGCAGAAGTGATGAGCTTGCATATTTGCAGGTGTGGTTGATACCGTTAAAGACGTCGGACATCTCAACGGACGTATTCTACCACTGTCCGCTGTACAAGACAGGCGAACGGCGCGGCGTGCTGTCCACCACGGGGCACTCCACCAACTACATTTTGTACATGCGCCTCCCCACGAAGCTCCCGCCCGATCACTGGATCATGCGCGGCGTCGCACTACTCACGCAACTGCCTTTCTAGACGTTTGACATCCTTCACCGAACATCGGCCGACAAAGAACAGCCAGAAAGATAGGAATGGTACAGAAGTGCGTGACAATGCTGCCGGTATGATTTCCTTTGGTGATACTGACGTAATCGAAGTGTATGAATATAGTATATTTACCTGGGGTTATATAAAATACAATTTGGCATGGTTATATTGCGAGATCGGATTATATAAAATACAATTTGGCATAGTTATATTGTGAGATCGAATTATATAAAATACAATTTGGCATAATTATATTGCGAGATCGGATTATATAAAATACAATTTGCCATAGTTATATTGCGAGATCAGATTATATAAAATACAATTTGGCATAGTTATATTGCGAGATCGGATTATATAAAATACAATTTGGCATAGTTATATTGCGAGATCGGATTATATAAAATACAATTTGGCATAGTTATATTGCGAGATCGAATTATATAAAATACACACTTTACACTTGTTTGGAATATTGAATATCTATTTTACAATGTATTTTTGCAACGAAGGTTGCCTAAGTGTGTTGTCATCTTTGTCGGGTATAACAGATCTTAGGTGTATCATTCACATTTAACCGACGCTATGTTTACTTCTCTATCAGGCATATTGAAAGCTTAAACTTTCTGTTTTAAACTACGATTAATTGTTACTTACTACGTAGCTTAACTGCCTCCGTGGTGCAGCGGTAGTGAATGCGACTGCTTTGCATGAGGTCTCGGGTTCGAATCCCGAGTCGGGCCAACAAAAAGTTATTGGGTTTTCCTGTTAAGAAATCTCAATAGCAGCCCGGAGTTAGGAAGTTGGCGGTGTTAGACGCCCCCTGCCTCGGAAAGCACGTAAAGCCGTTGGTTCTGCGCCCGATCTCTCTCTGGTCGTGACGGATTACCGTCCCATCGGATCATGAAAATTAGGAAACAGAGAGTACACTTGTGTTTGCGCACACACTTGTGCACTATAATATCTCCTGCGCAGATGGCCAGTCTCCGTTAAGATTGGCCGCCGTGACCGAAATTCGGTCTGGAGCACATTATTAGTTTACAAATACAGCTTCCCTACTAAAGCGAACTGTAGGTAATAAGTTTCAGAATATAAAAAATTAGCTGTGCCCGCGGTTTCACCCACGTTTATGGTTACTGCACCTCCCCCGTGAGTCGTAGCGTGATGTTATATAGCCTATAGCCTTCCTCGATAAATAGGCTATCCAACATTAAAATATTTTTTAATTAGAACTATTAATTCCTGAGATTAGCGCGCTCAACAAAACAAACAAAAAACTCTTCAATTTTATAATATTAGTATAGATGAATAATTTGACTTCTCATTGTCACTGGTGTTAAACAAGCCAGCGGTAAGCGGTAACGATACAGCTCATGGACCTGTCTATAACCTGTCTATACTGTTAACCTGTCTATTGTTTGAATGCCATATACAATTATATATGCAATTTCGAAAAGGGCACATCTCGCATATTTTGACAAATAAATTTTTCCATGTAAATGTAATTTAAATGCTCCCTGCACCTATTATGTTCGAAAAGGGTACAATTCTGGTATTAATTCTACTGTCCACGTCATGGCGTGTACAGAAATAATTTTGTAAGGGTAACAACTGCTAGTACCTATTAACAACAACAACAAGATTGTTAATAGGTACTAGCCTATTAACCATCTGAAAATAACAGACATTGCAAATAAAATAATACATACCGGCAGAATTTACAGAATTTCATGACGAAATATTGCAATGGCCAACTACAAATGAAAGTCTGTTATTTATGTTTGATTTAAGTGTTATGTTTAATTTAGATACCTAAAATAAAATAGTCGCAAAATGTATATGGAATTTTCTTAAAATTTTATGTGCGCGGTACTGTAAATTTTGAAAAGGGCACATCTCATAAATACACAATATCTAAATATATATATAAAATAACATTTCACATCTAAAGTTTCTGTTATTTTCCATAGCTAATTGAACCCAAATAGTAACTCGAAAACAAATTTTATAAATCTTACACTACTTCAGAAAATAATAAAATTTTTTCCTTTCCTGAATATTTTACATATTCAGACATGTGCCCCTTTTAGAAATTGTATATTCAGTTGTATCTGGCCGCTGATGATGATGTGCCGCTGTGCCCATCGGGATAGTAGTACTATCATTAAATCTCGTTTGAAATAGTACAAGTAGACAAATTGCTGACAATTTAGGTGAAAAGTCTTCTAATCTAGTCGCTCTAAGTCACAATGCTTTAATAGTCATTAGGATTAGGATTTCGTCAAAAAAGCAATAGGTAGGATTGAAATCATTATCTGTCAATCTAGTTGGATGTCTGAACCATAAAACTCATATACAACATAATTATGTAGGTGACTCTTAATAAATAAATAAATTAGGCTATCGGTGATTGAAAACTGTTTAAGATATTTGTTTAGGATATGTATGTACATATATAACATCATTGTGAACTATAATTGTGTGCGCATCTGTCCGTGATATTGATTTCATTGCTTTGATTAGATCCTAATAACAATGTAATTTGCTTGCACTATGTTATACTTCATTAAAATATGTTTATATTTTATATTCACTCGATCAACACCTATATTTAATTTTAACATTATCAGTTTTATTAAATCAAAGGCGTTTAAAATGGTTCGTGACACTAATAATTGTTTTTGATAGTAGATATAGCTTTTATTCCAGTCCTTCATAGCTGTGTAATTAAATCTGTCAATTGAATGGCGTAAGTGCACGCATAAACGCCGATCGTTAAAGTACCCAAATGTGATAGCGAGTTAAGAGCCAATTCTTAGTTCTATCACAAAATTTATAAACGAGATTCATAGTTTGTATTTCAATGATCCTCAATCACGTGGATTTGATTTTGATTGAGGCGCTCATAGCCAGTTGCACTCACTGATCGGTAAACGATTAGCGAGGTTAAGCAACGTTGGGTGTGGTCAGTCTATAGATGGGTGACCGCTTAGTGGTATTTCATCTGAGCGTCTCCGTGCTTCGGAGGGCACGTAAAAAGTCGGCCCCGATTGTTGTCAAATTGATAGCAGTCGTTAACCCATGTCAGAGGCCTACGGGCGGCTTGAACAACTCTTGATAACAGGTTGACCATTAACCACACGAAAAGAAAAGAAGACGTGGATTCTTACCACATAATTATTTTATGTATTAACATGTATCCGAGCGTTGAAATATACACGTGTGATATTAGGGTATATCACATACATTGTCAAATGCACTACTAGATACAATTCAAATGAGCTTCTTATAATGCAATGTATTGTTTATTTTTGTCTAGGTTAGCATAAAATAGTGCTACTAAATGTAGGAGGCTACGAAACACCAACCAGTCTCTGAGTCGTGCAGGGATGCTGTTAATTATTGAAAAAACTATCTTCTAGCCTAGAATTAAGAATACTATATTATTCTATCCTAGAACATACTTTTCTCAACAGATGTCGCGTACGGTCCAAACTTAGTTTCGTAAACTCCTAAACTTATTTAAAGTAGGGTTCAAATTGATGCGTGATAAGTGATATCGTGTGCTCGTGATAAAGGCGACATGTTTGGTGCGTATCTAACAACACACACGGATAAACACTCGTTTTAAATTCACCTCACAAATTGCTTTTGGCATGTGGAGCGGATTTTATTAACATGTTTTATTAGTAGTCGTTTCTGTTTGGGCTTTACAAAGGGGACGTATTATCCCTCGGAGCTATCCTAGGATGCCTACTGTCCATCCAATATTTTACGACTGGCCATTTTGTCAAATATGGTGCCGCCTTTACAACAATATGTCCGCTTTTTGCAGAACTTGCTATAATTCTTTTAGTACTGACCTAAATCATGGACTAGGATAAACTTTTATAAATATTTTTATTATAAACGCTATGTAGGGTGAAATTGAATTTGCGTAGTTCCTGTAAAACGAGTTTTCTGTCTGATATAAAATGTCTCTTAACTATTCTTTAATGATTTTACATTGCTGTTTCTAAGATAAGGGTGCCTTCAAATTTGCCGCGCGGCGGCAGTGCGGCTGCAACGCTGTCGCCACGCAGCCGTCACTAGTCTATCGATGAACTAATGCGCGGCAGTAGCGCGGGTGCAGCGCTCCAGTCGCGCGTTTTTATTTATATAGATTTATAAAGCAGTGTGGCCGCAGCACTGCAGCCGCGCTGTACATTGCGGCAAATTTGAAGGTGTTAGTTAGCTAGCTATATTAGTCGTAAGATTACTATCCGCTGAACATATCTAATTAAACTAAATAAATATAAGCTACACGCACATGTCAACGTACTTATATAAGCTACACGCACATGTCAACGTACTTATATAAGCTACACGCACATGTCAACGTACTTATATAAGCTACACGCACAAGTCAACGTACTTATATAAGCTACACGCACAAGTCAACGTACTTATATAAGCTACGCGCACAAGTCAACGTACTTATATAAGCTACGCGCACATGTCAACGTACTTATATAAGCTACACGCACATGTCAACGTACTTATATAAGCTACACGCACAAGTCAACGTACTTATATAAGCTACGCGCACATGTCAACGTACTTATATAAGCTACACGCACATGTCAACGTACTTATATAAGCTACACGCACAAGTCAACGTACTTATATAAGCTACACGCACAAGTCAACGTACTTATATAAGCTACACGCACAAGTCAACGTACTTATATAGTTCTAAAATAGAGTACTCTATATCACGTTCAACATTTTAAAGATTTTACATGAGATTTTACAATTCCAACTCACTTGGATATCTATTAATTATGTTTTAGGTTAATGTAGTTTGTAATTATGTTATAATTTATAACCTGAGGGTCAATTCTCATAATAAAATATGTTAAAATAGTGTTACGATCATGTCTCAGTCCCATAAATGTCACAAACTAAATGACCCGGTGAACTTAGTACCACCTAAATCAATGTTTAATGCAAAATTGGTTTTTCCGGCTCATCCTATTGGGTTTTCTAATTTCCTGGAGCCATTTTCGAGTTTTACATACACACGGCAATATATTGTCCTATTTAATAGAAACAATCATCGAATGTGAACTTCAGTTCACATTTGACGTCTATTAGACGAGATCGGAACCCTATTTTGAAATTATTTTATTACAGGAATTGGCGTTCTGGCATAAGAAAGTGTTATTGTTGCGTTCAATAGTTTAATTATTATTTTATTCTAATAAAGATGTTTACTTATATTTCGAAGTTTTATTTAACCACTATCATGTCACCACTTGTATCGTCGATAGATGGCTAACGTAGTTAAACTAAAAACATACATAAATACATAGATTCACGCCTGTTACCCAGAGGGGTAGGCAGAGACTATGGATTTCCATTTGATTGTTTTTTTATACGACGAAAGTGGCAAACAAGCATACGGCCCACCTGATGGTAAGTGGGCAACGTAGCCTATAGACGCCTGCAACACCAGAGGCATCACTTGCGCGTTGCCGACCCTTTAGGAAAGGAAGTGGGAAGGAGTAGGAGTGGGAAGAGGGAAAGGGGGTGATTGGGTCTCCGGCACTCTCACTCACCGAACGAAACACAACAGTGAGAATACTGTTATTTCACGTCGATATTCTGTGAGAGTGTAGTCCTTCCCCGGTCTAGCCGGCCCCATTCGTGCTGAAATCAGCGAGGCTCTACTACTAGCAAGATTTGATCCTGACACACTTCTCTGGCTTCATTCACTTTCATCACATTCCTCATACACGCCCGTCGGTTCAAGGAGCTCTTAACCTGGTCTTTGTCCTGAACGCCTCCGATCTGATCGAGAAACGTTCGTCTAGGTTTTCCTCTTGCGACTGTTCCATTCATACGAGCCTTATAAACTTTCTTGGACAGTCTTTCCTCATCCATTCTTTCTACATGTCCAAACCAGCTTAAAAGGGTATGTTAACTAAAAAGCATGTATTATGCTTTATGCACAAGAAAAGCCTTGTTTTCAGTGTGATCTACCTACTAAACTACTATACTGCCTAAAAATATATATCAGCGTGACGTTTCGACCAGGTCACATCTGCTGTGATTACACACTGCCGGTGTAACCTGGTCGAAATGTCATGTGCCTAAAGGTAAACTATATGCACGGTCACGTTAATACCCGTTGCGAATTATATTATTATCGCAACGGGAAAATTATTGCACAGAAATATATATTATAATATAAACTCTTATGTAATCTATGCATATAATAAAATCCTAAGGAAATAAAAATACTTACATAAGGTATTTAAAATAATACTACAAGGAAACGTCGAGGGCAAACGAGCACGTGGTAGATCACCTATGCGCTGGACCGACCAAGTTAAGGCAGCATTAGACAATGGTCCCTTGTATGAGTGCACCAAGGAAGGCAAAGGTGCGTGAAGAGTGGCGACGGATTGTCAAGCGTACTACACAACCTTAAAAATGACCACGACCACTCTGTCAAGAGTGAAACGACGTAGAAGTATTTAAAATAAGAGCTAAGTGTCGGCACTACGATCTCTGCTTATGGCTAAAATGCATTTTTATTCGTCTGTTTATCTCTGCACGTGTCAAAGTAACACAAAAAATCATCTGCATGTCTTTTGATAACATTTTAATATGAGTTGCGTTTATTTTTCTGTGTAACATTTATTTTGCTTTTACACAGAGTTTGATAAAAAAATTCTCTGGCAAAATAAAAATGTAAAATCATAAATAGGTAAAATATAAAACTGTAATTTAACGAGGAACTACCTCCATTTTAATTTTAAAATGTATTGTGGAAGTTTAAATTCGTTAAGACGTTATACAAAATCATTTCTGTTTTAATGTAAGCGTCGAAGTGGAACTATTATTAAATTAGCAGCCATCAGCGATGCTGCAATATCTATGGTGCTTGTTATGGCGAGGATTTCCCAAAGTACAGTGTTATCTGGCGTGCTTAAACGCGTTTTATTTGTAAATAACATAGATTTAAATTCTGAAAAAAATATATGTTATTTTACCGCATTAGATCTTGATTTGTCGGGCATTCGAAACACGATTACTGACATTTTATACGATCGAAAAAAATCGTGACGATAGGTCTGATTTAAGCATTTTTCGTGTTTTATTTGAGTTATATTGGGAATTGAATTTTCAAAAATATACCAAAAGAAAGGTCATGTAAAAACGGTTATTTGTCGGGCATCACAATATGCATTATATAATATACAAAAATATAATACCGAAAATATGTGATTTCCTACTAGCCGCCGCGCTCTCTCTAGCATCTTGCACTCCCAAGCGGGATGTAATAGGGACAGGACGTATCGCTAGTTTGCAGAGCGCACCGCAGAATTAGAAATAATTTTATCGTCAGTTACGAATGTCATCACTTATTGATAAATATATTATATCTAGGTTTAGTCTGTAAATAGGTATTATAAATTTTTAGTAATAAGAGTGTATATAATTAGCATAGTTTTGATTATTGGACGAGATAACGGCCTTGATAACAACAGCATAGTTAGGTACCACTTACCAGTACAAGTCCATTATTGATTTGTAGATGACGAGTGTAGAAATGGGCAATAAAATAAAAGAAAATCAAGGTTGTCATCTGTAGCCTTACGTAGGCTAAACAAATGTAAAAGGTAGGTTGCTTACCTATTATTTGAAAATTACTAAACACTACCTATCATATTTGTATAGGACTTGAATCATTATTTTATAGCAATATTGTTATATTAGGTAGGTATACGGCAATAAAAATGTGAGATGTGCCTAAAAGCAATACGAGCGAATTTAATAGGTAGGTACCTGCCTACCTAAATAAATACAAATATTATCCGCAGTTATACCTGCGCGTTGTGGTATTTTACTGTACCACCCTCGTGAGTTGTAATATTATTTGGTACTAGATGTTCCCGCGGTTTCACCCGCGTTTATCGTTACTGCGCCACCCCCGTGGGTCGTAACGTGATGTTATATAGCCTATAGCCTTCCTCGATAAATAGGCTATTATGAGATTAGCGCGTTCAAACCAACAAACAAACAAACAAACTCTTCAGCTTTATAATATTAGTATAGATAGCTGACCCGCGCAACTTCGTCTGCGTCACATAAGAGAGAGAGTGGATCGTAGGCACCTATAATACAATTTTAAAGGAGCTGAATCTTTCTTTGTTAAATCCACGAACCACATAAGAACCATTGAACAACATTTTATAAATATACCTACAGTGCTAATTTAAAATCACGCAAATTAAACCAGGAGAAACATCGTTTGTATGTCTGTAATGGGTAATTATTTTGCTGCGACGTTATTTTAAAACTGCTATATCTACTAAGATATTCATTGAAATCGAATGATGTAAAGGGCAATTTTGTTTTAAATTAAATATTGTGATGAATAACGTATTTATTTGGATAACGATTACTATCATGTTTATAATAATACCTTCGCAAATAATGCATTATTTTAGAACAAATTTGGTTAGCATAAAAAAGGTTATAGTGAGCCAACCTTAAAAGATAGACATATGTTGTCATGGGCTTTTTTTTTAGAACTTTTAAAGGGGAACAATTCTGTCCTACATGATTTTTACGAAACTTTAACTGTTTACCCAGCGCACGTAGCGGAAGCTCTCAAAAGGAAAAAAAAACCCTCCGATTTTGAAACATTCTTCATTGGTGCTCCGCTCCTATTAATCTGAGCGTGATATATGGCCTATAGCCTTCCTCGATAAATGGGCTATCTAGCACTGAAAGAATTTTTTAAATCGGACCAGTAGTTCCTGAGATTAGCGCGTTCAACAAACAAACAAATAAACTCTTCAGCTCTCAAAGTTCTTCTTCAGCTCTCAAACTCTCAAAGTTTCGCATAAATCATGTACTATAGAATTTTTCCCCTTTAAAAGTTCTAAAAAAAAGTCCGAGACAGCATATGTCTATCTTTTAAGGTTGGCTCACTATAACCTTTTTTATGCTAACCAAATTTGTTCTAAAATAATGCATTATTTGCGAAGGTGTTCTTATAAACATGATATTAATCCTTATCCAAATAAATACGTTATTCATCACAAGTATTTAATTTAAAACAAAATTGCCCTTTACATCATTCGATTTCAATGAATATCTTAGAAGATATCGCAGTTTTAAAATAACATCGCAGCTAACTAAGTATAACGAAGTCGCGGGTTAAAGTCAGCGTTAGCCCAAAGTAACTATTCCACGCGGAAGAAGTCGCGGGCAGAAGCTAGTATTCAATAATCCTATTGACTATTACCAAACTATTACCAAACATGGAATACGGTTTCATTGTTATATTTACGTAGTTTTCATGGACACTTAATAATATTATTATCGTATTATCTATCACTATCACGCCTATGAAGAATGCACTAGTGTCACAGCTTAGAAATGTTCTACCCAAACCGAGTTTCAGTATCCCTCTACCCGAAAAAGGCATTGCAAGAAAGCAAATTAAGCTATTAACGTAAAAATTACAAGCAGTCAAGGTTCAAAAAAAGTTGACACGGCCGATAATTGGTACCTACCTACGTCACCGGCACTCGCGAGTAGCATAGCGCCCGACTCATCGTAATTATGGACGTCGGCGTACGCGCGGACCGGTGAAGCGGGGGGCCCCAAAACATTTGAGCGCTTGGAAATCCTCGCCTTAATGTAGGTACACAGCAAAATTGAAGTAAAGTACTTAATTTCATTTAAAATGTATTATTAAACTAACATAATATGAAAGATAAAGCGTGAAGCAATCAAATGAAGCACGTAGATAATAGCTGCAAGGATTTGATAATTGCAAAATATCATCGTCATCGCAAATAAAATCAATTCAAAAAAAAAAAAGAACTCATAGTCCGGTCAATTTAGACATCCGAGGGTACAAAAATTCGCACCTGAAAATTGATAGGATTGTTCAAAACACCATCCTAAATGATTTCTAAAAAGCCCTTATCGATCCGACACCTAGAAAAAATTTACTCGGGGTCAAAGGTCACAAAAACGGGGTTTTCGCGATTTTTAGCAAAACGATAAGTTTTATCATAAAATTTGCCCAGACAAAAATTGTAGATATAGGGCCAATTTTATGATAAAACTTATCGTTTCATTTAGGATGGTGTTTTGTACAATCCTATCAATTTTCAGGAGCGAATTTTTGTACCCTCGGATGTGTAAATTGACCGGACTATGAGTATTTTGATGGTAATATTGTAACACTAAACTATTAGCTCATGACGGAAACTGACCTAAGATGCGTGCATTGTGTCCATATGATATAATTGTAACATTTATTACATTATTGTTATATTCCCGATCAATCGGCAGTAGACATCACTATAGAACTCAATATTATAGGTAACTGTTAAATCATACATGTTTATTTTCCGGTATCTGCCTATTATGTAAGTCTGTAATATAAACACCGAAAATCAAATCCCTTTTTTGGCTTACGACTTTATTTGCCATAGTTTGTGACCTCAAGAATATTATGTCAGAATAAAACAATGAAACTAAACTTCATAATATTGGTAAGTATTTGTATCACCAGTACTCTGAAGGCACATTGTAATATATTACACATACATATAGCAGTGAGATAGATCAAAAGTAGCCATTTTGTATTCTAACGAGTAGCACATAAAGCTCTCGGTATTGTTGTTTTGTTAGCATTAATGTAGCCCAAGATTTAGTCTTTATGTGAATGAACCACTCATACAACAACATTCTGTGACTTCTCTGTTACATAGAACATAATTTAATTCGGAGTGAAGCAAAGACTTGGTAATAAGCTATATTATATATTCAGAGTACGTCTTCAACGTATCCCTGCTGGGCAAAGATCACTTTTACTTATACGACTGACAACTGTAACCATCTATTACTTCGTTATATTCCAACAGAATATATTTAATCATTCTCTACTAAACTTTAACTGATATTTATGCTCTAGAAAATTTACGCGATTTTATGCAATTGTTGATAAATTTGAATTTTAAAACAGTGTTCCCTCACCACTGTGCCTGGAACTAGGCCACTAAACTCGTAACATAGTGAAGCTTTATCTACGAGCTAATAACGATAAAAAGATTTTCAACCGATTCAGACATCCAGATTTCTTTGTTACGAATCCTTTGTCTAGTGTACGAAGTATACCTATAGATGTACGAAAGTATATTTAAAATGACATAATGTTATGTTATACAATATGTTATGTGTGTACACGAAACATACTAAACAATGTTTGGTAACATGTTCTCTGTACAAATTGGGCGCAGATGTAAATGGAAGTTTTCTCCTCGGATCGAGGTCAATGTCATCGTTATCGTGCGGTGGTGTTATGTATGGTCGAGGGGACGGCGGCCATAGCAGCGTCGGGAACCTTACAACAGCGGTGACTTTGCGCTTCGACGTATTACGTTGGCTTGTCATTTAGCACGAACAAGCTCGCATCCCAGATACGGCATGTATTAAATAAGCGAGTAGTGGGCAGGGGGGAGGTGGGGTCGCCGGGGCGCTCGCTCGAGGGGTTGTAGTACGGGAGGCACTCGGTCTGGCGCGGCGTTGCCGGGGCGACGCGAGATATTGATCTGCGCGCTGTCCCCCGCGCAGCATCCCGCCCGGCCGCACGTCCCGCACCCCGCGCCCCTTAGCCCCGGGCGCCGCGGCCCGCGCCCCGCGCCGAGCGCGCCCTTGATTCTGCCGCTCGACCACCGCCACCACCGCCCACACCACGCGCCACCCCCTACAAATACTTATTACATTTCGCACTACATACTCCACGTAATCCGATGAAGAAATTTCGCTTATGCTTTATAATCATGCCTAAGCTCCTAACCCTGATAGTCTCAAACTTGTGACCGGAGCTACACGCTGGTACATACTTTACGAACACAATGTATATTATGAATGAGAAGAACGCTTCTGAAAGTCTACTAACTATAACGATAGTTAGGAAAGCCATGTATTTAATATCCGTTGTTCAAAAACAAAGCAAGGTTATTAATAAAGTAAGTTTTGTTTTGTCTGTAAAACAATGAAGGAAATCTAGGCAGATGATCCATCGGTACTTAGTTCGTACGGTGTGCAATATTTTACAAATGCTTCAATTTTAAGTAGAAATTCACCTCCTGAACCACATTGTCAGAAAAGATATACTACTAACGAGCGGGGCGTAGCAACCGTAGCAAGTTCGTAGCACCTTCGGTTTTAGTTTTGACGTCGGAATTTATCTGATTGTATTGAATGTTCAATCCAATTAAACTTGTATTACCGTATCGTTGATTGCGAGAGAACGTGTTCACAATGTGGAGAGTATAACGGCTGTATTTTCATTTCAATGCACATGTTTCAATTGCGCGGAGATATTCTTCTATTTGGGCATCATATACAAGAACGCTACGATTTGGATCGTAAAGCTGAACGGTTAATTGAATCTGACAGAGAGTGAGTAGTACACTAGTAGTATGTACGGTGTACGGGCACACGGTACGTACAAGTGGGTAATGTGGTAATTTACGACGAGAGCGGGTGTTGCATGCCGCGTGCGCTCCAACCACCTTGTTTAACGCGTGGAATTCGGCTCAGGTATGCGTATACGCCATACTGGTGTAGTGTACCTACTCTACGTTTTATATAACGCCATGACAGCGATTGAAATACTCACATTATAATTACTTTTCTGTTGATTAAAACTCTCGCCATCTGTGTCACGTAAGTAGTAGGTCAGTCTTAATCGAGTTTGTATAAACTCACAGACCGCGCTAAAGCTACTCATTTATTATGTTCCGCTTTTTATGTACAGAGTACAGTTATTTTTATTTTTATTTTATTTATTTGGTTCACCAACAACTGTATACACTATTACTTACACTTAATACAAACTTATAGTAAATAACATTGTGTAACAATTACTTATAGGTAAACACCACATGAATTATTTAAATGGTAACAGTTAAATCATCATAATGTATTTTTCTTCCTACAAGCTTTTATTTCATTAGAATGTAGAAAAACCTGCGTAGATTCTATTATTCTTAAGCTACCCTCATTCAATTCAATCATAACAGCCAAATCAAACCTGCTTATAAACGCAATAACATCGTGATAATAACCTAATTTCATTATATTACTTTTTAAATTAAAGTCTCATATTTCGAAATCACGTCAAGGATAATAAATTATCTCAACCTAGTAACATTTTTTGTATAAATAAAAAATGAATTCATTCATCCAAACTTAAGATAAATGTCTCAAAGCACGTCTTCGGCGAAGAATGAAAGGTTCACCTTGTCTGATTTGACAAGGTGACTGGCGCTCAGACAGTCTATTGTTTTTTGTTAGACGAAAACCTTTTCATACTTGGATGCTTAAGTTTAATAGGTAGCTACTGACACTAAATACTGAAGAAACGTTGTGAGTGTAAATTCGTGCCTAAGTTTATGGTTTTTAGTGGACGAAAATGGTAATTTTGAACCTTTATGTAAATACAAATATCCATTAGATACTTTCCAAGGAATAAATAAGCTACGTTCATATGTACTCCAACCACATATGATGCTATATTGATATAACACTTTAGCACCGATGAACATAATATCGAAAAACAAAAGAATATATATATATATACTTATATATATATTTTTGTAATTGCCTTATCATTTGTTTGTGGGGCTCGCCTCCCTCGCGCTTCGCCCCAGACAGGTGTCGCCTGGTAGCTCACAGGTCTCATTGTCCAATTTCCACGTTGCTATGACGAGAGACACGGGGTGCGTATAAATACCCAAAGCCTGCGACCCGGGCGCTCGCCGCTCTATCGAGTTGTTGTGATGTTGGATCTGAACAAATACTTGCGAGAATATTCAAACGGATATTCGCTCTGTTAATTTATTTTTGTGTTACTATATTACTGGAGCAGCGATAACTCAGTGGGGAGACCAACAGACTGCAATGCAGAGGGTCTCGGATTCTAACCGACGTCGCGCATCTCTGACTTTCGGAAGTTATATGACTTTTCGAAATTATGTGCGTATTGATTGACAATTATCGCCTGCTCCGTGCCTCGGAGAGCACGTTAAGCCGTCAGTCCCGGCTGCCATGAACAGCTATGGCAGTCGTTTTTGGAAGAGTGTCGACACAAAAGATCCCACTGGGTCGAAGTGTCGCCGGCCTGCACTGACTGGCCCCCACATAAGATAAGATACTATATTACTGAGTATTAAATATTTGTAAAAGATAAATAATAATTTATTTACCTTGACAACAAAGCTGAATAAATCAGACTATTGTGGTTCTGGATACAGGCCATAATGAATTTGCGTAGCTTAGTAATCATCTACTATATCTTATTTAGATCACGAGTCTTTAATTTGTTCCAAACCCAAAGTATCCTACTCCAAATAAAACAGTTTCAGCGATACGATAACATTGCTATCCAGTTAACTCGCGGCCCAGCTCGGTCGAGTGGATATTATATTAAAATGCAGGCGTAGCAGGCATTATCATTATCACGGGAGGCAGCGTTGGCGGCGCTGAGTACAGCTTCAATTTTTCACGACGCGAGTGTACCGACGGCAAAAAGGAACAAGTAGGTAGGTATGTCCCAACGCGCTATCTCTCAGCAACGAGGATTTAATTAAAATGCAGCACTTAGGTGCCCGCGGCTCCCTGGCCACTCGCACACATCGTCTGTCCGTCTGCTTACACTTTGTTAGCGAAATTACTGCCCGCAGCGACCCTTCTAATTAAATGATAAGTATATGTACGGACTCCATATCGTATTTATTTTGTGTAGACAAGAATCCCTTTGATGTGTTTTATATAAGTTTAAATATAAACCCGTTGAATATTACAAGTCTGGTTAATTAGTGTCGGAGGCTGGCGGCTAGACTGTCTGAGCCGATAAAAGCCGGCGGTCACCGAGTCCGTATTTAAACGAGCTATTTTAGCAAGCTTGTAACTATAACGTCGGTCGGTAACAGTGCACAGAGCTCAGAGCCAATCGCTTATTGGGATTGGAAGCGAAGGCTTTAAAGCCTTTCGGGCGGTTGCGGCCGCGCCAGCCTCCAATTTGAATGTTATATAACTGAACCGAATTAATTCTCTGTGCGCTCGCCGCCGCCGCTCGCTGCTAGTTCAAACACCCGCGATCCAATTCCGAATAAATATTGCTTTTTAACTGTGTAACAAGAGTTGCGGTTGATCTGCTGTAATTAAAAAGCTCGTTCAAACTGAAAATTGGCTTTAAATGTGGCTTCCATATTGCATTTTATGTAATATATAATTACGCACAGTATGCAATTGGACTCTCAATTATCCTGCAGCATTTTAAACCATTCTATAATTGGGTCAATGCAATATGGCGTCGATAATTCAAACACACGTTCGTTAGCGACATTTGGGATGAAATGTTTGATATATCAAATGAAATTGAACCAATTTTACGTTACAATGAATTCACAAAGGTCCTTGTGATGTTTCTCATTCGTTCTAATTTTCAGTGCCGACATAACTTGGTCTCAAAAAAGAACTGTGAAACATTTCTTACGAATTATTTCATTATTTTCTTAAGTGGAATTAATCAATAAGGAATTGTACAAACAAAGCGTCGATTGCATTTTAAACAAGTAATTTAATGGTGAATTTATTTATCGTTCTTAATTAAACTAACTTCTGTCCACGTGAATCCCACGGGAAGGCAAACAGAAATGAAAAGCATCCCTAGTGTTGATCCAGGAGATGGTTTATCTGTGTGTGAAGTTCTATTTAAATCCGTTAAACGTTTTACGCACGATTAAGTAACAAATATTCAAAAATCTTTTCAAGATTTCACATATAATTCGACGACGATTTTTTCAAAGTCTGCGTTTAATTAATATCAGTTTTTCTCATATCGTTTTAAAAGTAAATGACAGACAACCAACACTAACACAAACTGCTGACAAGAAGTAGGTATTTCATCTGAGTGACGCAAGCTCGCCAGATTGTTTAGCAAGGACATAAGCGCACATATATTAACAATAAAAAGTATCATATCAGTGACTTGCTTTTTCATTGATCTGTTTTCATTATCAACAAAATAGTCTCCTCTATAAATATGACGGGGATGTCTTGTGAAGGGTAATAGTGAGAGAGAGAGACTAAGTAGATAAAAGAATTAGGAATAAAATAAATGCACAAGGTAGGTATTATCCCATTCACTGTCCCGTGATAGACACAATAGAAAATCTATTGTTATGTACCATAATATGTGGTTCATCGGACAGGGAACGTGTTAAATTTTGTATATAAAATATATTTTTTTATATAAACTTCAAGTAATTTTTTTGTTTTCTTTAATAATATAAACATGATGCTAAGAAGAAATAAATAGTTGAAAGTTAAAATAAGAAGAGGAAATTGTGGAATTGTGCTTAAAAGGCAATAGGAAGACTTTATTACATGCGACCTAAAATATATTTGGTGAAATGTGGATATAATACATTTCCACACAGCTTACTAACTTGGATAGGATACGTGATTATTTGTATTTTCTCATGTATAGATGACTAGTTTTTGCCCGTGGCTTAGTTCGGGTGGTTACAGTACTGTTTCAGGTTACTTCTGACAATGTGTACGCGACATTTCATGGTGATCAGTCAAGTAATGAAGGCCTGGAAGCGAAACAACCAAACAATCTCATATACACATTTATAGTATTAGTTAACGTACAATCGCATTTATTATTGCGTCAGTTTTTCATTCTGTAACACATTTTTCCTTTTAATATGTCATGCATGTCACCTATTTTTATGCAAGAATTTACGATCCGCAACACATTTAAATGGAAATAATTCATATGAAACTCATGGCAGTTTCACAGTACAAAGTTTGTTTCCCAGTTGTCAATAGTTAGTTCAGCCCGTGAATCTGTTATTCCAACTCGGGGAACTCATTACATTGCAAACTCCTGGCTACAAGTTACACAGCGGCGCAGCTTTGCCGACAGACTCGGACACGGCTCCTAATTAGTGCGCCTGATGAAAAATACCACCTACACATAGCTAGACGTGAACCGACTGCTAAATTAATAGTGACGGCGCTATTTTAGCCATTGAATGGAAATTGAATTTGCTTTTAGATGTGTGCGTTGTCGTGTATTATAGACTAGATGTTCCCGCGGTTACACCCGCGTTTATCGTTACTGCGCCGCCCCCGTGGGTCGTAGCGTGATGTTATATAGCCTATAGCCTTCCTCGATAAATAGGCTATCCAACACTAAAATAATTTTTCAATACGAACCAGTAGTTTCTGAGATTAGCGCGTTCAAACAAACAAACAAACTCTTCAGCCTTATAATATTAGTATAGATAGGTATGTATTGAAGTTCTTTTTAAATAACCTATCTATAGTATCGAATGTACTGATTTTAGTACAATAGTGATTTCGTAATATTATGTGATACATATTAAGATTGTCAAAATGTTGCTGGTTCGTAATTCTTTTACGCAGCAATGGAGTGTAATTTTTTTGCAAAGAGGCTCCGAGCATGATATTATTTATTGTGCCTGAAAAGTGCCCGGTTTCTGTGGGATACATAGGTATTTTTTCTAAGAACAATTTAATCGAAGAAGTAGCACAATATTTCTTAATATCATCTGGCTTAACTAATACATAGCTTATCAACAAAAAACTTTTGTGAATTGTTTTAGCGAAGTCAAAGTCAAAAATCATTTATCCATTTAGGTCACAAAGTAACACTTATGAACTTCAAAATATATAGGTTAGTGAGTTTACTAAGTTACTGAACCTACATTTAGGCTAGTTGCTAGGATCAGGCAAAGGGTTGAACCTATGAGAAGAAACCTGCAAGAAACCCACGGCCACAATAATTTTAAATCACCAATAAATTATTGTTAGTAGGCCTGCGAGAATACCAGCGTTGCAGTCTATACTGCAACAATAGCTGACGCAGTTGCCTAATTTGATCTCCATGTACCGTTTTCGGGTTAATTGTATTATCTAATATTGTTTTTAAAATTATGTATATATGGAGATGCAAATAAAACATTTTTCTTTCTTTTCTTTCTTCTTTCTTTCAAATATAATTTCAGTATTTTACAACTCATATCGACAAGGTGTTGCAGTCTGCAGACATTGTTGTCGACTTTCAACGATTTCATATTGTATTCAAATTTAACTACATGCTTACGTTACTGTGACAATAAAATGCTCAACTCTTCTTCTTATTTTCGTGTGGTTAGTGGCCAACCTGTTGTCAAGAGTTCTTCAAGCCGCCCGTAAGCCTCTGACATGGATTTACGACTGCTGTCAATTTGACAACAACCGGGACCGACATTTTACGTGCCCTCCGAAGCACGGAGACGCTCAGATGGAATACCCCTAAGCGGGTCACCCATCCAAAGACTGACCGCACCCAACATTGCTTAACCTCGCTAATCGTTTACCGATCAGTGAGTGCAACTGACTATGAGCGCCTCAATTAATTATTATATAGTTCCATTGACCAAAATAATTTTACAAAGTGTTATAAACACTTTCTTCAAATACTACCGCGCGCGTAATAATGGCGCCTTGATTGCTTTTAGGGTCGTACAAAATTTAAGCAGTTCGCCCTGTTTAGTGAGAGCACACAAACGCTACTGCCGTACTAGAAGGGCGTAAGTTTACACTTGATGGGACGGCACTTTAGTCCTTTTAAAATATTACTCTGCTTCAATACAAATAGTCGTGAAGATTGCAATATATGACTATTGTCGTTATTCTTATGTTTACTCAACTGGTGCTACTATTTTTAAACACACAGCTGTGTTGCAAAAGGCTGTGCGTACTTTGAAACAAAGGGCACCCGGACTTGTAATAATTTTCTTTGGAGCATATTATTTTTCTTTCCATGATATGATAAAACTCGCAGCACTAGATAGATTGTTAGTGATAAAGTGAGTACTACCACGTATGCAGCATAATATGTTGAATAGAGAATGAAACATAAATGGTTTCAAACTAGAGACTGCTGCAATATCTTTCTATATACGTTTCATCATCATCGGATTATAATTATAATAAGTTGTGTAGTGTCGCACAGTATAGTGCTACATGTTCGTCATCTCATCGCTTAACGTGTAAACCATTGTTTAATTGAGGGGTGTGAGGCGGGTTCCGGGAGGGGCGGGCGAGCATCGATCGTCTCGCGTCGCCATGACAACGCTCCCGCGCCCGCGCCCCGCCGCGCCACCCGATTCATTTGTAATCATTTGTTTCGCGGCCGTCGAATAATGGTGATCGTCAAACGGCGCGAATTTGATGGATTACCGGCGGTACATAGAGGCAGCATCACATACACAGATAGACACACACCTACCATTGCCATTTATCACATTATGTAATACACACGGGGACACCCTTTATTGAAATCCATAGTATTGAAAATGAGCTATATAGTCAAAGTCAAAGTCAAAAATCATTTATTCATGTAGGTCACAAAGTAACACTTATGAACGTCAAAGTATATAGGTTAGTGAGTTTACTAAGTTACTAAAGCTACATTTAGGTTAGTTGCTAGGTTCAGGCAAAGGGTAGAATATCGCAGATGGCGAACCTGGTATACGATAATAGTATTCTGAATAATACGAATATGTTTAAACTTATTTCTGCTGCTCCATTCGCTCTTGACCAGACATACTTCTTTTATTATATTTGCTCTCATCACACACATTATGTATGCTCGACAGATTAACGTATACTTATCATAGTCCTTTTATAAATACGGAGTATAGTCATAATCAAAGTTTTTGAAGTGAAAACTTCTTTAGGCGCGTTGAATACTTCTTGGGTGAACAAAAATCATGGAACTCGCGTCATTGTCACCGAACGCTTTCCATTTTTGAATTATTTTTGGTTTATAAAGAAGTGTTTATTATCAAGGATTAAAGTTTTTACTTCTATCGGCAGTCCCCAAAGACTGCCCCAATTCTATTTTTATTAGATAATATTTTATTAGATAATATTTGTCGAAGCTTTGATCATCCGACTTAAATTTGAATTGGCTGCTTATACTACCAAAAACTGGTGAGTCTATTTGAGAAAAAGCTTATATAATTTTTGTCATCTTACTCGCGGCATGATTCGTTTAGATCGCAATTGATTTGTATGTTAATAATAGATGGCAATAGGATAGCTAAATACAACGAGATAAAATGTGAATAATTTAATCTTGGGCTGTCTACTGCTGAATATAGGCCTCTCCCATTATACATTACAACATCTCACCCGTGTGTCTGTTGCGTCTAGTTTCACCCATCTACCTTGGTATACCACCAAGAGGTCTCTATAGAAGGTAATCACTTACTAGGTCTTTGTCAAAGTCAAAGTCAAAATCATTTATTCATTTAGGTTACAAAATAACACTTATGAACTTCAAAATATAAGTTACTGAAGCTACATTTAGGTTTTCAGGCAAAGGGTTGAGCCTATGAGAAGCAAGAGAACCTGCAAGAAACTCATAGCCACTCTTTTAAAATGGCCAATTAAATATAATTTCTTAAATACATTTTTTTTATAAACTGCGTAAGCGGTGACCGCTGCCAATACACATTTGCAATACCAAGGTTATCAGTCGCATGTTACGTGATTCTTGAAGAGTCATTATGCAAACATTACGATAAAAATTTTTGCTTTGTTCCTTCATAACACTTATTTGACACTAGATTTTTCCCGCGGCTTCGCTTGCGTAAAAGTAACTCAGGTTATGTTAGTAGCAGTACTCTTTTAAAATTAAATATTGCCTAAGTTACTCGGTGATAATAGAGCTTCCTAATGGGGAAAGAATTTTAAATATCAGTTGAGTAGATTTTTATTTAAATCGCTACAAACAAACAAACAAACGAACAAAAAATAAAATCTCTCTTCTTTATAATATTAATATAGATTGCCGAGTGATAGTTTAAATAAAATACCCAATTTAAGTAGAAATCTAGCCATGTCTGTGCGTGAGGTTTGTGGAAATCTATGGCGTATTGAGAAATATATAAACGTACGGCTGTTTGCAATAAGATTTCCACTTTCTACGATAGTGGCATATCTCACTTGCTTCATTCACTTTCATTATATTCTTCATGCACGCTCGTCGGCTTTGAGCACTCTTAACTTCGCCGTCCCTCAAAATGTCACTGATGTGATCAGTGAACATTCGCCGAGTTATTACTCTTCCAGCTAGACAAGATGAAAACTTAAAAGACATGCCAAATCATACCTTATGTTTTACAATAGTAATAGTCCAGGAATATTAGGGGTTTCACTTCGGAATGAGAGATAGTCAGCTATAAACTTGTATAAACCTTTATTTTTACACCCTAAAACTTGTCTCAAAACCTACTTATGGTAGGGTGTCTGCGACTATAGATATTCCAAGGCCGATAATTCCTATCTCTCATTCCGAGATACTTGCCCTTATATGACAAATTTTCTTGGACTATAGGTACTCATAAGTTAGTATAACTGCTATACGTTATCCATTATAATGATTATTGACAACCGAACACGCTTTGTCGTGCCTTAACATAAAAATAAATTCAGTATACCTACTGAATTTCCTTGCCCCCGCCCTCTGACACGAACACGAATATCACATCCCTACTGTTTGCCGGTATATAACAGTACTTATTTACACAAACATAATATACAACAGTATATTAAATACCAATATTCCGTTTTGAAATTAATTTCAGCAGAACTAATTGAATGTTCAGCGGAGCGTGAATCTACAAGTGCTACGGACTACGGCGTAGCAAATCCGAAGCGATATATCGAGTGATGTTATATTTCCATACAATTCTGTTTATTTCAGTTTGTATATAATAAAGAGTTTGTATGCGGGGTTAATGAAACGTGAAGTTATAATGGTTTGTAGACTTACTAATGTTTTCGCGAGAATTACTTACATATACTAGCTATAGTAGCATAGAATAGTTTAGAATAGGATAGTTTATTTTCCCAAATTAATATTTTCAATTTTCTCTTAACCTAGATTTACATATCCTTACTAATATCATAAATGCGAAAATGAGTTTGTTTGTTTGTTTGTTACGCTTTCACGCCTTAACTACTCAACCGATCAACATGAAATTTTGCATACACGTTGTCAGGGGTACAGAATAGGATACAGGGTACTTTTCATCCAGAAAAAAGAACTGTTGCAAACCTAACCTACACTAACCTACATTTACGCGAGCGAAGCCGCGGGTGAAAACTAGTTATTATATACACATAACAATGATTTTTAAATCTCAGAGAAATGCGTTGATGCCTGTACTAGTGTGAACTGTGACACAGTCGTACAGTTAATAACTAATCGAAGATAATAATATGCCTTTTTGTATATAAAACCTGAATATTAATTAAATAAGCTAACGTAAATTGAAACCATCATATTGCGTGTCGCACTGATGGTGAAACTCGTACAATATATTGTTTTGTTTTAGAGTACGCGAACAATGGTGATCAGGAGCCAATGCCACCGCCCCTTGAAGTATTGTCATTACATTTATGAGGACGAAACAAAAACACTTTTTAACGCCTTGGTTCACTCTCACGCATGCAATGATAATGTTTTAAGAGATTGTGATTAGGCCTCAGATGATCAATCAGATTTGTAATCGTTATTACTGATTGCTATGTGAGATCGTTTCAGCTTGAGCAACACTTTACTTAGTATTAAAAAACAAATCTCATTCATTATTCTAGACGTGTGTCTAGTGTTCTTAATTCTTCTAGATTTAATTAACAAATTTGATTGATGACTAAAAGTTGAGAATGCAATCAATTATAATTAAGCTTTTAATGTACAGATAATCCGCTATATGTCACTGAATTGACGTAAAATTTACAATCTTAACACGCCAAATCATTTCATAGTAGACAGTATGACTAGCCACATCAATATAAATGCGAAAATAGTTTTTTTTTCACCACCGGTTTTCGATGAAATTGTGTCCTTTCCTTTCAATACGATACCTTTATTAAAAGTCGAAAAACAACAACTTTATTAAAAGTAATATTACCGACAAAAACATAAAAACAAGTACAAAGTAACAAATAATACTACACTACATTCCTTTTAACATCGCAATACTGCCTTCATAATATATAATTAATAACCACAGTAAACGAATACACAAACAGACTGCGCTTTTAATTACATTCATGTTAAATAATTTTACATTACCAACTTTATAATTAATTTAACTTCAGACGGCTGTACGGTGCGAGCTGGCAAAATAAACCGTTAAAGGAAAAATAATCACGTAAAAAACATGCCACTTCAAAGGTCTTTTCCAATTATGCTGTCGATATCGAACAACAAAAGAGCTATGAAGTATAAAACATGGTATAAATTGGAGCGAGCGCTCGGTGGGCGAGGATCTACCCCGGCCAAGTGTTGGGTTTTCTCAAATAATTTTAATAGATGTCCGGGCGGGTGGCGGGCGGCGGTAGGGGGAGAGGGAGAGCTCCGCGAAATGAGATTTCCTTTGAGCCAGAGAGCCGCTGACCGCGACACCCAGCGCCGCTTGAATCATGTCCCTCATATATCATGCAACTCTACGTAATATAATGTCGGCCAACTTGTACGTGTTGCGTATTTTAGCTAACATTTATGTACGTACACGGAAAAACTGCTGCGAGCTGATGCTTGTTTTATTCTATGTATCTTCGATGATGTAGTACATACACAGTTTATTACACTATATTATCATAAATGCTTCGCTTGAACTCGACTAGTGCTCTACATTTGTGAAAACTCGCTGCTAGCTTTTATCTTTGTCTTGTGATACATAAGACCATCCCGGGTTAGAGGTCAGGGGTCAGATACCGAAGATAAATGGTTCGTTCGCTGGAAAAATCTTCCTTAAATTTAAGGCCTGTACTCATGTTAATATAGGAATTAAAATGTTGCTTTGAGCACTAGTGACGGTTTATATTTAACATGAACGAATAATACATTTATAAGGCTACGAAGTTTTAATTTCTCTAAGATTAGCGTAGATAGAACATTAGTCTAGTTTTTCTATTAGCGTAGCGCGCTCAACGTACAGATTTCCCAGAAAAGTAATAACGTAGCTACAATCAAACTGGTAACCCTTTCCACGAAGAGAGAAAATAATATCAGGCGTGTACGAAATAAAAAGTAAACGATAAGGCTTTCATAGAAGCCAATGTACTGTTAAAAATTGGGGGAGAGAGCTCTCGGCCGCCGTCCTCTTGATTTTAATTTCATCGTGGAACAAAACGAGCAAGCGCCAAGCTTTATTGTGGATGCGCTCAAAGAGCTTCGCGAAACACGGCTCCGCTTACGCGCTGCGCTCGCCGCCCGCGGCCCGCCCGCCGCGCACCGCGCTGAAATATCACTCTGTTAGACTCTCTTTGTGTGTCGTGAATATTGGTTCCGACTTGAGATTTTACAAAGCATAAATTTACAATGCAAGTCGAGGAATAAAAGCTCGCTTAAGCTGACTCAGGAATGTTTTAAATTATACGTATCCGCATTGAGAGAAATATGACGTTATTAAATAACTTGCTCTTTGATACGTCAGCCGAACTGTTTCTAGCATGGGTTGGTTTATTATATTTTATTATATCTTGGAGATATGAGAAACTGAGTTCGTGGTAATAGCGGGATTTAATAAACAAGTCGCTTACGTATATATTCGGCACAATTAACTTAATGGTACCCTGATATTATTAATATCCTTATTGCGCACGTCTAATGCCTGTATCATAAAGGGGCAGGCGGAAGTGAAGAACATCCATATTTTAGCAACCATGTAGGTTTGTTCTAGGCGGCGAGGATGTTGGCGTCTACCGAATACAACTCAAGACTTCGTGCTGCTGAGGATTTCTTGACAGACGAACCCAATAAACGATGAGACCTTATGGACAACAGTCGCTACCAATACCGCTGCGCCACTTTTGTTAACTTGTCCTGTACGATGTAAAAGAATCATGCTAAACCTAAATTGTACTTACTTCCAGAATATACTGAAATAATATAATATAATAATATAATATTCTACCACATACACATACCATCTAGCCCAAACTAAGCAGAGCTTGTACTATGTGTACTAGACAATGAATAGACATATACTTATATACTTTTTTTTTGTAAATACATACATATTATAACAAAGAAACACCCAGACCAAGACAAACATCAACGTTCATGCACACAAATGTTTGACTTGTGCAAGAATCGAACCCGCGACCTTAGTCGTGGCACTCGGTTACACTAACCACTACGCCTTCGAGGCATATTAAGGAACACGATACAAAATGACAATTACGCTTAATTTATTATATTAGAAAAGTAAAATTGGAAATTATGTACTTCTATGTAAACATTTAAATCCAAAAATGTAGTTAAATACGACTTTACCGAACTAACATAATCTAAAGTAAGTAAAGTATAACTTAAATAAACGTAAAAAAGCATGTGCTTCTCTAACATGTTCTCAGCGAATGTAAAATAACTGATAACATTTGTTTTATATTGCATTCCACTTACGTTAATAAAAGTTGTATTTAATATGGCTTTTTTAATTAGAGCTCATTGAAGCGTGTTTTTAAATCTATCCATTTATCTTTGTTTTATATTTGTGAGAAATTTATGT
Source organism: Catocala sponsa (assembly GCA_963564715.1). Classification (NCBI taxonomy): domain Eukaryota; kingdom Metazoa; phylum Arthropoda; class Insecta; order Lepidoptera; family Erebidae; genus Catocala; species Catocala sponsa. The sequence goes on from OY751331.1 coordinate 3,269,352, forward strand.
GAGTGGTATTTTTAAGAGCTATAAAACCCAAAATGAATAATATTATTTATACCTTTTCTGGGCACTCTGTATGCTTGGACGCACTTCACGCAAAAACTACTGCACATACTTGAATGCGGTTTTACAATTGCATTGCTGGAAGTCTAAATTAAAACCATCTTTGTTCTTGATACTCGGCCTGGATGTCAAGTATTAACTATATTATGTGTAGATCAGCTTCTTCTTACATGTAAACGAAGAAAATTGTAGTTAGATATCTACTTCCAAATTCCACACGTACGAATTTGTGGGCCAGAACTAGCATATTATAAGAAAACTTATCTCGAGCAAACTTTTGACTTACCTATAGCAATTCTTGTAGAAATTAAATTTATTTTATTTATTGGAACAAAAAACAGTTACATGTTAGATTATAACTAAATACAATTCATACACCAAATATGCTAACATGTAACGTAACCCATATCATTGTTCATTGATTAACAAAAAAAAAATAATACGTCATGTTACTCCGTAATCATTGACAAAAGAATTTAAATAATAAAAACAATAAAAAGCAATGAAAATACGGTACTAAATGCAGATTAATTAAAAATTAAGGATTTATTGAACGAAGAAGTTCAATGGCCTGCTTTTTAAATTGGCAGTTAAATAAGAGCAAATATATCGATAGTAGCAAAATGTTTGTTGTAACTGTCTACAAAGACTGGTTTTCATAATATCAGTGGGATAGTCATATAATAAAACTTAAAAATAAAGTGCCGATCTAGTTTAATATTACAATTATGCTCTGTGATGTGATTCATAAGCAATTGTTTCAAGTTTAAGTGTTTTTGTGTCCGTGTTTGAATGTTTGTAAGACTACTGTTAATTTCTGTGTGTCTTTTTGTGTATATTTTTTTTGTATATATATTTTTTTAATATCTGCAGAGAGCAAAAATTAAAAAGATATATACCGTTTATTAGATTAGATCGGAACTCTATTTTGAACATATTATATTATGAGAACTGTCCCTTAGTTTCAAATCTTCTAAATTCAACAAACCTATTCTTGTTCAGTCTTCATAATTACCTTAATATTTTCTATATCCTTAGGTTGTATAGTAACACACGATAATATACAATAATATAAATGATCGGTTATGCAATATATGCATAACGTTACAGTCAATTTGTATTCATTTCGCACAGCATAACTCCGGTGGTGCAGACAGCGAGGGGGACCCGACGAGACGAAGGAGGTGCGATCCGACCTGTACCTACGCACCCTGTAACATTACGTCAATACCTAAACACGAGACATGGACGTCTGTAGGACAACAGCTTCTCAGAAATATATATTCTCAATAATTAGCTGAATAATATAACCGTCGTATCATATTTCTGCGTAGGCTTAATAAGCTTGACTGTTTAATTTTATCTTCTTTTATTCTTGACTATATTTTGCCTGCGACTTCGCTCGTATAAATGTAGGTTAGGTTAGATTAGTTAAGGCGTGAAAGCTTAACAAACAAACAAACTCACATTCGCATTTATAATATTAGTTAGGATTTAGATCAATGTGCGGCCAAGTTTCGGAGCACAGAAACAAATCACGCTCGCTTTCCAAAACGGCGCGCCTCATGCTCTGCGGGGAAGCTTGATACTTAAAGAACATTCGCAGCGTTTAATTACTTTATTATGACACAATTTATTTTTGTATCGTATTGACGTGTGGTTTTAATCGAATAAATATAAAAAACGATGTTGCAAAAAGACAGGATAGATTAAAATTCGGTACTAAGCAAAGTCCTATTTATGTCAAGACTTAAAATTTTTAGTTTTGTAGGTGGAGCTTTTAACAGTCTACATACTTGAGAGTTGATATAACCACCACTTGCTTGTTTGCAGTATCAGAGCTATCACGAGCGATTTACCCAGCCTAGGGAAAAATGCAATAAAAATGAAACGAAAGAATATTTCTTAAGACTATAAATGTTCTTTAAGCCTATAGAATTATGTTTGTCAGCCTCCGGAACTCTTACTTGCTGAACAAAACACAGTTATAGTGCTAGTAGTACTATAACTGTGTTTTGTAAATGTACATTTACGCTGTTTTCCTGTAAAAAAGTGATACTTACCCAGCTGAGTGGGGTTACCATCACCAAATAAATGTCATTAGCGATCTGTACTCCTCAAACGTATAGTCGACTCAAGAAATAACGTCCACTAAGCAGACCTAGCCAAATCACCTTCTGGTTTACTTTTGCGATGTTTTTGGTTTCCAGAGCTCCTAACAGTGGCGCGGTGAACAACAGGAAACCAGTTGTCTTTGTCCGTTGTAGCAGTGCAGTAAATCCATTTATAGATTCATTTACAAGTTAGTGATATCCAAGTATTGCAAGCAACCATATGCTATGGAAACCGCATACCATTTGATGGACTATCTACTACAATAGGAACATAACATAACATTAAATAAAATATTTGTACCTGTGTGCTCGATGTGCCAAAATGGCATATGCTAAGTGGCATAGAAGACAAAAATTTAAAATAAATTCGCTTTTATTGAAATACACCGTATATTTCATATACTAGACGTAAAATAAAGCCAGATTACTTGGTGCCAATTTTTTATACATTTATTTTCCTCGCTTGGAGCTTTATGCTATTTATGAAACAAATTAATCTTTTTCCCGCTTGCCGCTTGTGGTATTATACACTGGTTGTCCGCCAATTAATTTAAGCCTAAACCAAATCCAAACGCAGGTAGGTGAATAATAGACGTGTTAATAGTGAAATCCGATCGATTGCCCACGGGACTCTCATGTCCCATCTTTTAATTTTCTGTTTATGTAGTGTATGGCTCGTATGAGTGCGCAACAAATACCTATTATTTATTGTAAAGATCGTTTATTTCAATAGAACATATGTTTTGTAGTATCCAGTTAATATAACGTAAGAACTTAAATTATATATAGGGGAAAATTACAAACAACGACTTCGACTATCTATGCCATGACTTTACAAGTCGCGTCAGCTGCAAGATATTCAGTCCTTAAGTTGGTAAAGAGAGCACAAACAGCCAAGGCTAATGGTTGAAATTCAGCTTCGTGGTTGTAGTTTTCCTTTATTTGATTCAAGAAACTACATTAGTCACCACAACTGAAAACTACATTTTGTTCTCAGAAAATATATCCTTTATTTTATAGATATATGCAAGGTAATCTGCCAACCAGACTGGCTAATAAGTAATGAAATAAGTCGACAGATAAAGTGATAACGCGAGTTTATTAACATAGGGAAGACTCGATGTGTAGGAAAAGTGTCGCGTCCTTACGCAACGCTTATGGTAATTGAGTTCATAAGCGTGAGTTTCGACGACGTTGTGCGGAGGTCGTAACCTCACACCAATACGCCTTGTCTCCTTGCGAGGTCTCTGTATTAGATTGTTACTTGATTTTATATCTGATTAATAAGATAAATACGCTTGCAGACAGACAGAAATATTAACGCCCGCACTCATAGACATTTATTGATTACTTATATGACTGCTTCGTAGAGGTTTACTTTCTAAAATCTTTAGTAAGGAGCCACTAAAGTATTTATTCAATGACCGAGAGCGCCAATATGTACTAAGTAGCTTATTATCAACAAACATTTTAATTTACAAAAACAAAAAGTGCACAATTCTATAACAAAAAGTTCACAATTCTATATTTCGTACGCATATTTTAAGTAAAGAAATACCAAACAAAAGTTTTAATGGTGCTAAGGAGACATTATTATGGAAGTCTCAAGAGTGTACATCGAGCGCATTAAGTGCTCTTGTTAACCTCTCTAACGTCGTTAGGTACACTTGTGCTGCATAGATTCTAGACAATTGTAAACTGACAATACAAACCTTAACCTTTTTTATAATTAGTTTCATGAAAACTCTTGGAAACTATTATTTATGTTTACAAGAAGAAAGGCCTAATCTATACATGTATCACCTTAACCTTTAAAAATAATACAATATCATCAGTCTGCCTTGTCGAGACAAGAAAGTTTAAAACAAACACACCTTCGCACTTATTTCATTACTAGCTGTTACCTGCAACTTCGCCCGCGTAGATTTTAACTAAAAAGTATTTGTCGCCGCGGAACTCAACTATATTTCTCTGCCCAAGTTACTTAAATGGCGTAGTTTTATAGTGTAAAGCTAGATAATAGCATGGCTTACTCAAAAACAACATTTAAATATGCGTCGTCGCTGTCACAGAAAGCGTAAGAAAAATAAAGATTCACAGCTCCTCCCCCGTAGGTGATAGCGTGATAATATGTAGCCTATATGTTGACTCGACCTGTTAGTAATATTCATGCAAAATTTGAAGTAAATCCATGCAGTACTTTTTGAGTTTAGCACGGACATACATACAGACAAACAGACAAACATTCTAAAAACTATATTTTTGGCTTCGATATCGATTGTAGATCACGACCCAAGTATTCTTTTAAAAAAATATTCAATGTACAGTTTTGACTTTCCTACGATTTTATTATATGTATAGATAGATGATTACAAGAAGAAAGTCCTAAACTATATATGTATCACCTTAACCTTTAAAAATAATACAATATCGTCAGTCTGCTTTGTCGAGACAAGAAAGTTTAAAACCAACACACCTTCGCACTTATTTCATTATGTTGACGAGGAAGTTCGACAAAGACCAACTTTTGCCACCATTGGAAGAATGATAGCTAGTACCATCCACATACATACATGTAGGTAGTAAGTTCTTAATTAACAATGTTGTGCTCATAAAAAATGTTGCTTAATAATATTATCATTCACATTCATTTAAAAAAAGCAGTGATAGCCTAGTGAGACACCGTTGGACTGCCACGCAGAGGTCTCGAGTTCGATCCCGAGACGCGCATCTCTGACTTTTCGAAGTTATGTGCGTATTAAATAGTTAATTATCGCTCGCTTTAACGGTGAAGGAAAACATCGTGAGGAAACCTACATGTCTGAGAGTTCTCCATAATGTTCTCAAAGATATGTGAAGTCTGCCAATCCGCACTGGGCCAGTGTGGTGGACTATGGCCTAACCCTTCTCACACTGAGAAGAGACCCGTGCCCAGCAGTGGGACTGTTTAATACAGGGCTGGTATTATTATTTATAATATTATCATTATCTAAAATTATTCATGTTTCTCTAATTCATCTTTATTATAAAGTTTATCCAATTTTATATTAGTAAGTCTGTCAGTTAGATATATAATATATAAAACAGGCGACACTTGTAATAACACCTTGATTAGAGTTATTAAATCACAATAAAAGTAATGGATTCCTACCTACTCCAATAATTACTGTGTATGACTTATTCATCAGCTCAACCGCTGCCCCAGTTAATTAATAATTAATAATAATAATAAATTCATTTATTTCTCTCAAAAGGTGCATACATAGTTTTAGACACAAAAGGAGTATAGTAACAGTTACAAAATCAACCTTTTTGAGAGCTGGAGTCTGTAATAGGTTCGAAACCTGTGTGACAAATCTCCAGGCTCTTATATCGGTATCTGGGATTGCATATCATGTAATTAATTCTGCGATCTTCTGTCTCAATAGCATTCTATAAATCTGGCACGTATTGATTGATATGAAATTGAAAACGCAACAACAGAACAGTGGACGGGGGCTACCCTTCATAATCCTTTGGTGGCTTTGTGCAGACATACAGGGGGTGCTGTGGCTTTGTGCAGACAGACAGGGGGTGCTATTTTGAAACGGAAAGCAATTAGTGTGCACTAACTCTCACCTAGTATATTTTTATATGGAACTATAACTAATATCGCAATCAAGCAATCCCCGGGCGCTATTTACAACGAGCCACCCGGCGGAGGCTGTCGCGCCCCCGCGCACCCCTCTCCCCGCCACGCGCCTCACCCCGCGCCGCCCCAGCGCTAGCCCGCCGCGTGTCACCGAGAGACCCATTAGAGCCTGTATCGAGGAGAGATCCACTCAATCACGCCGGACGTCCGTCAACTTTTGTATGCGACCGCCGCCGGCCCTTACCATATTACCGATGTTACCCTCCGGCATACCGACTTTGACTAATTTGAGATATTAAATATTTTCAAGGATCACTCTTTATAGCTATGATTGCATAGCGAAACGTTTTGAAAGGGGAAACCTTTGCCAAATGAAAATTAATTTGGCCGTAACAATATATTTTGGTTAGCGAAGCGAGTTGAATATGAAACGATGAAACAATGAATACACCCTATATTCGTAAAACGCTTGTCATAGAACAAGGTAATATTGTAAAATACGAACAATGCGAGTGTAAGTTTATCTGTTTTCAAACGGTTTCACGTTAATGGCGCTGTTTACAAACTTGCGAATAAAAACAAGTGTACATGTTGAAGTGAAACTTTTTCGTACGTATATTACCCGAAAGTGGAGAAAAGTTATTTGGTGCTCGGCATCCAGAGGCTTAACCAGCTGAGTTGAGAGTTAGAGCCGAGTGAAGCCTCGTCCCTCGACAAGCTTAGTGCACGTTTTATATTATGTAGCAAGTTACGTGGCACCTGACACCGCTCGGATCTTTACACAAAGAACTTCCGCGTAGCCGGGGAGCGCTCACATACAATTCTTAAAGTAATACCTTCCCTCTCCCGCATGTAATGGAGCGTACTTTGTACTATGACACCGGCAATGTACGTCAAGCACATGAAGAACGAACGATCGCATTTATTGCATCTTCTTTTAGCTTTGGCACTAGATCCTACTTCAATGCGAACTTTGTTTTTTTTTATACTGTGTAGGTGGTAAACAAGCTTACGGCTCACCTGATGGTAAATGGTCACCGTAGCCTATGGACGCCTGCAACACCAGAGGCATCACTTGCGCGACTCTTTAGGAAAGGAAGTGGGAAGGATAAGGAGCGGGAAGGGGGAAAGAGGGTGATTGGGCCTCCGGTACTCTCACTCACCGAACGAAACACAACTATAGGAATACTGCTATTTTACGTCAAAAATATTGTATACCTATATATTATATTATTTAAACATTATTTCGTTTAGGAACATTTATGAATGTCAACATTTAATATTTGCTATGTTAATCTATTAAGCCGCAGCGGCACAACGGTGGTTAGACACAATAGGTTTTTAAGTACGTCTGGCGTTCTAATAATTGACAGGTTTAATTACTGTTGACAACAAGACAATGGGTAGCCATTAAGAAAATACGTACAGGCAACTCATAACTTTATTGCCAAACTTAAATCATTATTACTTAGAATAAATAGACAATTAAATTGATTAGCATAGCCTTTGTAAAAATGCTTTTACATCTTTTTATCTTTTACTTTCCAACCTCGTTAAAGTAGCTTAAAATTACGAAGAACATTGAGATAGAGATGCATACACCATATTTTTTAAATATTTTGCTGTTGCCGACACAAGTCCTGAATAACAAAAATGTGAAAGTTCATATGATCAGGTCACAAATCGCTGGTCCAATATTACAAGGTTCAATGTTACATTTTTGAAAAAAATGAGCTATGTATATTGCATGGTTCTATATGTCATTCCTTTTTGTTTAGACTAATGTATTACACTTACAATCTCACAATATTAAATCGCAAATAGTTCTAAGTTACTTTTTTAAGTTATTTTTACTGATATGCAAATTTTAAACCTCATATCCCCATAGTTAAAAAAAATAACATAGAACCTTGTAATAGTGAGCCAGTGAAATGTGTGTGTGGTATTCAGGCAGCGGTTTCCGCGCGAGCAATTTTAGCATTCGAGTGATTTTCCGCGACGCGTCAGCCACGGCTACAGAGTGACGGGCGCTACGAGCTATATTATTAAGCAAAACGACTCTATTAGTACGCGGCCATGAGAACCGCGCTATAACCTATTTTGTATGAACTCTTTAGGTTATATTTTTTATATGTTTCGTAATATAATTAGTAGGCGGTGGCAAGGAAACACCACTGCTAAATAAGGTGCAAAAATCGATCCTCAGATCTGTCAGTAGTCTTGAGTTTCTTGAACAGAAATTTTTTTTGTTGGTACCTTTAGTTGTACCTATTCTAGACATTACCGTTGAGTGTGGTTGTGTTGATCCATCGTGGTGAGAGGATTAGTCATCTAGACTCTGCGTTACCGAGTGCTAGGTGTCCAGGGTGCGCCGGATGTTGGGACTCTCGATCGCTTTTCTACGTCGCTCGGGGAGGCTCCTCTCATGCACCCCAAATTTATATAAACTGTGTTGCCATTGACACGATAAGTAAGTAAGTAAGTGGAAATTACCAAAATTAAATACCAGGTAAATTGTGATACTGATAAAACTCTGCTTTTCTGCTCCAGAGATATACATGCCCTATGTTATGTTGTGTAGAGATACAATGAAAAATATGTGATAGCAAAACATTTTAATCACATAATTTTCTTGTATCTGTTATCAAATATGTAGTTATAGATCGGTACGAAGTAAAATAATAATAATTATTTATTTATTTTTCTTTTACAAAGGTCGCTTACATCATATAACATTTTGTGACCTATGCAACCAAATGCACCTTGGTGAGAGACTGGTAATGAACTAGTTACCAGGCTCCCAAACTTAACAATTAATCACAGATTTTATGGGAAATGTGAGCTATAGACAATTATAGTATTGTCGATTGCCGCATTTAGCAAAGTGATAAAGCATTTTTTATTAATATACAGCACAGCATTTGTAACTAAGCCTGATAGGGGGCAAAAGATTCATCATTTATTAGATATTACAACATTATAATGTATTATACAAACAAGTAGTAAAATGTGAAATACTTTCCGCAGACCACAGACGTTACACGTGAGTATAAGAAAAATATTTGCCAGTCATAGAGCTGTTACCGCGATGAATCAGCAAAATAAAAGCGTATTAATAGTGAAGGTAATTAGAACTGTCGCCACAAAACGCGGACTCATGCTTAACCCTACGTAGAACAGAGAACTGTTGCGCTTTAGCACTAGTGATAAATTAATAGCTGACACATGCCTTCTATGTACACATATATATACTAATACGTAAAGAGAAAACGTTGGGGCGTACATCTTATTGGGCATATTGAGCGCAATAGTGTTGGTTAATAACAATAATAATCTTTATTTTTCAGAAAAAATACATAGCTAAAACAGATAAATCACTGGTCTCCACACTAGGATTCCCTGTGTCATGGAGGCCAGTCTCTTTCATTATGGTTCAAAAGATATAATATAATATATATGTACAATAAAGGTAAAGTTTAACAAAAACAAAAAAATGTTTGATAAATAAAGTTAAAGATTATAATAATTTGAAGAATGCATATTTTTCTGTCAAACAGGATCGTTAAATATGACTCGCATTAGTTGTAAACCAATGACTGAAGAAAATTCACGAAAAGTGCATTTTAGTTATATATTTATAGCTTCCAATCAATCATTCCAATTCTAATTCCATTGCACTCAACGCTCAACCTGAGGTGCAGGGTACCAGGCCTATAAAAGACTGTTGTGGGATGTTATCCGGGAATCTAGGTCAGACACAGAATAAAAATAGATTAATGAATTTAAAATATAGGCTTACACGAAATTATTGAAATCTGATATTTCAAAGGCAAACCTATCTAATACATATATGTATATATATTACTTAAAACCCTATTTTGAAACATTATATAATGTTTAACCTAGTTAAAAATAGCGGCGGCTAAATAAAAGCCAACCTCATTCTTTGGGATGTGGCTTGTCTAGACCTAACCTCAAAGTGATTCGGTCTAAAGATCGAATCACTTTGCGTTAGGTCTTTATTGACATTTAGATATTTAAAAATATTTGAATGAAGTCAGAGAAGTGTGTCAGGATCGTAGCAAATGGAAATTCGTAGTTTCTGCCTACCCCTCTGGGAAACAGGCGTGAATCTATGTATATATTTATGTTAATATAGCGAGGTTCTCCATTAGGCTCGTGGTATATAAATACATATACTTAAGTGATTTGTTTGCTCTATATTATATTTAAGTGCTTTTAGTTGTCCTAATCTATTTTGATCAGGCTTGTATTGGATACTCCCTACAACTGCGCATCATCATATATTTATTTACCCAGAAATATCATCATCCATTTTTGTGTATTAATGACTTTCACGGAGCCTTTTTCTGGTGAATTTAATACCTATTGCCAGTGATTGCAAGCATAGTTTTATGTACTTACAACTATGCTTGCAATCACTGCAAAAATTGACTAGACTAATATAAAAAATATTTGTGATATAGAGTTGTAACTTCTGACAACAGAAGAAAAAGTAACGATGGCTTAGATGGCTTACATGGCGATGGTTTAGTAACTGTTTGCATATACGTGGAGAGAACACATTAAAATAAAGCTTTATGTAATACAATAGACTAGGGCCACGTCTACTCCGCTCAACTGGAGCAATCTGTCTAAAGAAATAGCCCATCACCTGACAGATAAGTATTCACACCTTCTTAAGCAGGCGGTGTGCGGTTACCGATGGGCCTATTAGACAGCTTCCCTTGTGCTACAAACAAAAACACAAGGCACAGAAATCATTTATGTAATACATTAAAAGAGCAGCGATAGCTCGGTGGGGAGACCAACAGACTGCAATGCAGAGGGTCTCGGGTTCGAACCCACGTCGCGGACCTCTGACTTTCGGAAGATATATGACTTTTCGAAATGATGTGCGTATTGATTGATAATTATCGCCTGCTCCGTGCCTCGAAGAGCACGTTGCCGTTAGTCCCGGCTGCCATGAACATCTATGGCAGTCGTTATTGGGAGAGTGTCGACACAAAAGATCCCACTGGGTCGAAGTGTCGTCGGTCTGCACTGACTGGCCCCCACATAAGATAAGATATGTGATACATTTATTTTAGATTTTAATTTTATTTCTCTCTTTTCTTGATGTTCCTAAACTATTAATTTTTTTGTAACAATCTCAGGGTGGAAGGCACTAGCGACTGTAGCACAGTTTATACTAGTACGGTCGTCATCGAATTCTCTTTTCATATTTTAAGCGTTATATAAAATTGAAATAAAACTACTATATACGGATTTTATCGCGTTGTTTATTTGACACTTTATTACAAAATTTTGAAAACTGTTACACTACTATTATTATTAAACTTCACTAATTTTTACGGGGAGACAGTCTCCCCGTGACCATGGCTACTGAAAAGCAACCGAAACGTCGGGGAAAGTGTAAACACAAATATAAATAGTATAATAGTATAGTAATAGTATAAATAGCTTTAATAGTTTCAAAAATTTAATTAGCTTAAAAATTAGTAAAGTTTAATAGTAATAGTAGTGTAACAGTTTTAAAAATTTTGTAATAAAGTGTCAAATAAACAACGCGATAAAATCCGTATATAGTAGTTTAATTTCAATGAATAACATTCGCGTAAACAGAAGACAATATTACGTTATATAAAATCTATGTATTAGATTAAGAGAAAAATAGTTAAAATCAAATTATGAAAATAAATTATTATTATTATTATTCTTATAGCACTGGCAACGCAAGATAAATGCTTTTAGAGTGGCTAGCGTCCTAAATGGGCCATATGCATATTCGCAACGTAGCCGGATTAAAAAGAAATTGTATAATAGCATCCGCGGTTGCTATGGCCGCCACTTGCCCCGTCAGCGCAGAGCTCCGCGGGCGACACGATCAATGTAGCCAGCGTGAAGCTCTCTCAAACGTTGCAGCACACCAAATAACTTTGAAATTTTCCACTGCAATATTACAAACTGCTAACTGAGAGGAGCGCGAAATTGTATACAGCCGCATACACGCTTGTACTCGTCCACCTATGTAATGTGGATACGTGATAATTTTATTTGAGTATTAGTCTTTATTCATGCAGAAGATTTACAACTAAATAATAGAGGCATCCGGTAGAGTTTCATGCCTATAGATATAAAGTATCTGTGGGCGTTTGTTCCTATTAAAAAGCTATCTGTTATTAATTTTGCTATAAATATAATACATGCTTTTTGCACACTAATTAGAAGATAGTAATGAAGCGTACTCGTACAAGATCTTAATATTGTTATAGCTAATAACAATATAATATACTTAGAATATAATTCCTTCTTTGTTTTAATATGCTTTTCTAACCTTAAGTTTGTAGAGTAGTAGAGTCTCGCTAATTTCAGCATGAATGGGCCGGCTCGACCGGGGAAGGACTACCCTCTCACAGAATATCGACGTAAAATATCAGTATTCCTCCTGTTGTGTTTCGTTCGGTGAGTGAGAGTACCGGAGGCCCAATCACCCTCTTTCCCCCTTCCTGCTCCTTATCCTTCCCACTTATTTTCCTAAAGGGTCGGCAACGCGCAAGTGATGCCTCTGGTGTTGCAGGCGTCCATAGGCTACGGTGACCACTTACCATCAGGTGGGCCGTATGCTTGTTTGCCACCTAAGTAGTATAAAAAAAAGAAAATAATTAATGAGCCCAATTATAGGGCATTAGATATTTATAATTTTATACCTCAATAACTACGGAAAAGTCGTGTTACCCTCTCATTTCATCAGATAGTTTTGCTCCTATTTACCTATTAAAAGTGAGCCTATGTCTCATAATCTATTGAGCACGTTTTTATACCACTCAAATACTATTACTTTGACAATTAAGCTCACGTTCCACTTAATAGTAAGCAGTTACTGTAGACTATGGATGCTTTTAATACCAGGGTTATAACTTACACCATGCCACCCTTCAAAGGATTCGAGTGGTTTCTTGCTGACAGTACAAGACGTTTTTAAGGAGTGTGGAAAACCTATTGATCGTAGATGCGTAACAGAAGCTTATAAGACATATTTACACACTTGTCAGAAAACTCTATATCACATTGCATAACTCGGGATTAGATCTTAGAAAGTCGTCATCAATAATCATATTTACCTACATTCAGAGTCTTTATGAACTTTTATGTTGTTACACTACTTTCTTTAGACAACTTGTATGATAGGCGCGTCGCGTAAATACAGATTATAATCAAGAAGAGCTCAGAGCTCAAGTCAGCCTTAATTTTTACAACTCTACCTAATTTCGACGACGCTTCGTTATGGTTCAGTCTGACATGTTTAATGTCTTGTTCATATAAGATTTTCAGGATAAAAAGTTTATAGAAACACTCTTATAAAAATATTTGACATTGTGTAAAAATTTGAAATAAATAATTCATCCACTACTTTTCGAGCTTTGCGGACTCGAAGAACGGAAGCTGATTGTTTATATATACAGAAGATAAGACTGGTACTAAGATAGCCAGCACAAGTTTTACCAAGGTATTAAGATAGCTTTAGTTTTCGTGTCACTGTTGATAAGGACCATATTTATGTGACGTAGGAGCAACTGGAATAAAGATTTTCCAATTCAAAAAGGGATTAAATATACCACCAAAAATACTAATTGCGCAGCAATATATGCTTACTAAAATATATCATAACGAGCACCTCAAATCACTGCATTCCGTCTCGGAAGGTTCCGTTCGTTCGTTCCTTCGTAAACCCACCCAAAAATAGCGGGGCTCCGTCGACTTAGTTTGATCTCTTTAAATATATTTTGCTGTGCAATTTGGTGACCATTTATTTTTTACTGTTATATTTTACTATATCTGGTGATAAGTTAAACATAAGCCATTCAAAAACGGGAACTTAATATTAGTTACGGTACGGAGCAAGCAATCAAAAATAGCTGATTGCAAATGAAGCGAATAAATGAATAGCTGAACTTGCTTCTGAAACCAGAATTTAGTTGGAACGGTTAAAAGCATGCTGGTAATCCGTTCCAGTAAGTGAGTTAAGCAGATGCTGAGTGCTTCGTCCGGCGTATATACTGACTGAAGCGGAATTTTAATGCTATCCGATTAGTTGGAATAGAACCACTACGCGTGCCTTCGCTTCGTGAAACACGTAATATTACTTACTACACGTAAGTACTCGTAATATAACATCTCTAAATCCGTTTAGTATTAACATTTTGAGTCTCAGCGGCACACTGGCGGCCAGACACGATAGGTTTTAATTATGACTGGCATTCCAAAAACTGACAGGTTGACATAAACAAGATATTTCGAAAAACACCCGAATTAATTGAGCTGTTGGCTTTAACGGTACTTAATAATATTATTATTATTACAATGAAACGTGTGGTTCAATGTCCAAAAGTACTATTAGAAAAATATACAAACATGTTTACGTGTTTCTACATACATACATAGATTCACGCCTCTTTCCCAGAGGGGTAGGCAGAGACTACGGATTTTCATTTGCTACGATCCTGACACACTTCTCTGCCTTCATTCACTTTCATCACATTCCTCATAAACGCCCGTCGGTTCAAGAAGCTCTTAACCTGGCCTTTGTCCAGAACGCCTCCGATCTGATTGAGAAACGTTCGCCTAGGTTTTCCTCTTGCGACTGTTCCATTCACACTAGCCTTTTAAACTTTCTTAGTCAGTCAGTCTTTCGTCATCTATTCTTTCTATATGTCTAAACCAGCTTAACATACCCTTTTCTATTCTTGTCACTATATCCACTTTTATGCCGCATCTCTCTCTAATCACACTATTCCTTATTCTATCTTTCAGAGTCACACTACATATGCTTCTCAACGCTCTCATTTCTACAGCATTTATTCTGCTCTCATGCTTCTTTTGCCATATCCAACTTTCACTTCCATACATAAGTGTGGGCACTAATAGTCCTCTATGAACAGCCAAACGTGCCTTCTCGGATATATTTCGACTGTTCATAAAAGCGCGTAGAGCTCCATTCACTTTGTTGCCAGCAATCGTTCTCCTTTCAATATCTCCATCATGTTTACCATCCATTGTAAACAAAGTATCCAAATATACAAACTCTTTCACTTGCTTCACTTTTTCTCCATCAATCATAATGTTACACATCGTCACGCACTCTTCCTTTTCAAATACAATTACTTTCGTCTTCCTTACATTTTTTAAATTTATTTACGTGTTTCTGTCATTCGTAATAGGCGGTACAAACTGAAACGAAATTACATACCAAGGATATATTGGCAAGTAAAACGATAAAACATTTTTTCGCAAATTATTCCATAGCAAGTAACATTGCTCTGCCACTTCCATTACTAAAAATTACGACATAAAAAAAATCACATAACCAAACAAGTTTGTTTCACAAATATCAATTGGACCTTTTCCTTTATAGGTGTTGACATGGACATCAAAATACAAAGTTACAATATTAAACCCACTTCAAACCAGAGCCATTCAGTTACGTCTGATTCGAGCACACACAGAATTTATGATTACCCGTGCTTCGCTCTGCACACCCTTCGCAATAACCTGCCAGCTAATTGCTACAAGCCGATTACGATGTTCTCAATGGTCCTCTCGAGTATAATCTTTAGAGTTCTCGATAATAACATATAGGATATATATATAATACGTAACGGGTATTAACGCGATCATGCATAATGTTTATCTTTTTTATGCTTAACGTTTCGACCAGGTTACGCCGGCCGTGGTCATAAGCTGACTGGTGCTTCTTCTGCCTCACAAACTATGACATCGCGGCTTCCATACAATAATTATTTAAGATCTTGGACCAAAGACATAATAGGTATGTCCTTCCTCCCTTGATAGATGTAATTCAATAAATATGTAGGTAGTTAATAAAGACTATTATTGAATATATAATGGGTAGAAAACTTACATGGTAATCTTAGTGGTTTAGTACATGTGTACTTAACATTTTAATGTTGTTCTCTTTTTATAATATTTCCTTTCTTTAACATTTAACTTAACGTTAAATAAAACACACATAACGGGCTTCAACTTATTTGCCAAAAAAATCTACCAGTATTTTTAGTATCTATAATTAAAAAGAATTGTCGGACATAAAGATAGTTAGCCTAAACAGAATGAACGGCCTCAGTGACGCAAAGAAATAACAAACACTTTAGGTAATACAAAGTGGAGCAGTTTGCTCTTATAAACAGACACAGTGTCGCAGGCAGTTATGTCGCCGCCGGTACCTAATTACGGAGCAGACGGTCGATGTCGGTAGCCGAAATTCTTTGTCCTCTTTACACTTTGCCAGTGGTTTTTGACGTACCTAATTATTATTTTTAACGCGTAGGCTGAAGGTGGACGGGCGGGGGCGTGAGGCACGCGCGCGGGGCGGGGGAGGTTTAGTTGGCAGTGACGCTGCGACACCGCTGCGGCGGATAGCTTTTGGCGTTTATCGGATGAACACACGCATTTCACGCTCTGCCACTTTGAAGCTGACCAAACAACCTTTGTTAGATACGCGCAACGCTTTCAGCGAGGATTAACCAATGTTTTATAAGTAAACAATTCTTATATAAGATAATAAAGAGGCTATATTTTTAGCTTCTAAATTTGTCGACCCAAATACGAAAACATGAGTTACGTCATTGAAATTCATGTTGCGAGTTTCGCACAGCATTTTTGAAATCAGTTATACTACTTCTGCATTAAAACACCAATATTCGAACACTAATAATTGTAGATCTTGCAAATTTAGGGCCGATACAGATTCGATTCCGCAAATGTTAATCGATTTGGTGAGCGCCCCATTCGGACAAGTTTACAAAAGCATCATATTGCCGACCAGAGAAGCAATTCAAAATGTCTCCTCTTGTCCTCCTTACTTAGATGAACCATTCAATTTTAATGTATAAGTAAAGCATCCTCTTATAACATTCAATTACGTCATACTTGTGTGCGTAGCGTAACGATGGCTGTAGACTTGCCCGTACCAGACTAATAGGATTACTTTTGAGAGGCAGCCTCCTATCAATAGATACAACATCGGCATAGGGGCTTTACTATGTCTATCTCAACTATGTACCTTTCTGCGAGCTTCATGTAACGTCAACAATGTATTTTAGTATACAATGATTGGCTGTTTGGCCAGGTAGAGGCAATTATGGTTAGAAAAATGCAATGATCGTGAGAGAAAGGAGTATGGGCATTTATCGTTTCCGGTTTCGGCGGGGTCCTCCATCGAACAAATTGATACCAAACATCAAGTTTTTAAATTATCATATTTCTTTCTAAATCATGACATCATAACTTCGACGGAATAAAAAGATATATATAATAAGTATTTAATTACATCCAGTAGTAACCTAGCTGCCATTTGTTAGTCAGGCGTAGTTGCCAGAAATTAAAAACAACGTTTAGAATTGATTTATAAATATATTTGATTTAATGGACTTGATTTTAAAAACAGCTATCATATTCTTAGACAAATCATTAAAGTTAAATTATTTCAAAAATAATAGTTTGTTTTTTTTTTTTAAAACAGACGATATAAATAGTTTTTAAGTTACGAGTAATATGCATGATATTTTGTTTTTTAATAACGATTATCGATTTCCAATATGATTGAAAATCGATATTATAACTGGCAACACTGAAACCGTCAGTCTGCCACTAACAAATTGTTTATTTTTCACTTCACTGACTTTCGCGCTCTTGAGTTCGTTAGTTTGTGTTTTCGTGATCTTTAGTTTTTTCGTTTGTTTACTATCTTTACGTTGAGTCGAGCCCCGTGTTCCTCCGTAACTATAGCAATCGAAAATATTTAAGACAGAGACTCTTTAGTTTTGGTGTTTTTGTGACTGTGAACAGAAACTACACCCCAATGGACGTTATTTCGCCAGTGCCATAAATCCGTCGAAGTAGAGATATTATATTTGTTTTATTTGAATCAGCATTATAAGCCCTACAAAACGAGGTATGTTTCATGAATGGACACCTATAGGAACACTTGAAACCAAGCTCCATATTTCAATGCTCATACTCCTTTAACATTATTTCGTCATTGCTGCTACGCCGAGAGTTAGGAGTTCGATCCCCACACGAGACATATGTAGGATCTCTTTGTTATCCATTGTTTCAGTGTTTGTGATTCAAAGATTAGCTCTAGTGCGAGAATCATCGTTTCAAAGGCAATACATATAAACACAATAATGTATGAAACTGTTTTTGATTAAGCCTTAAGTTAAGTAATCACGAGTTAATATTCTATTTCTTATTATAATTATCAAAATAATTTAAACTGCTTCCGTTTTAAAAGGCAAAGTAATAATATTTTCCCTGTAGAATTAAAAATACCTACGGTAGTACGTAGGTTCTTTTAATTAATAATTAGATACTCTCGTCGTCAATTCTAATAACGTGTTTAGTAAAAACATATTTTTATAATAAGATATAATTATGCACCTACGTGCTTTTTCTATTATATATATATTTTTTTTTTATGGATTAGGGGGCTAACGAGCAGACGGAACGCCTGATGGTAAGCGATTACCGCTACCCATGGACACCTGCAACACCAGAGGAGTTACAAGTGCGTTGTTGGCCTTTTAAAAAGGAGTACGCTCTTTTCTTGGAGTATTAAACATAATCCTATACTAGCATAATAGAAAAAGCACGTCGGTGCATAAGCAAAATCACATATCTGTGATTATGCTTAACTTTATATCTTTCGAAGCGTAAACATGAAAGCACAAACAAAAATGCAAATTCCAAACTAAAATTTCATTCACATTTGAATAGAAAATAAAGTTCCCAGAATATTTCCTCGCGGAAAACTTCGTTCCTCTGCGAACAAAGCTTCATCGTAATAAAAATTCTCTTCAAGATAAATATTATTTTTCCTCTAAACATTAAGTATAACACAAATGGATCGAAGCTCTCGAGTTTTCCGGTACTTCCAATGAATAAATAACAAACGTATAAAAAGGTATTACGATCGCCCATTGAAATGTTCTTCATTTATAAAATCTCATCTCTTTATTAAAGACACGACCGACCTCTGTTAATAATCGGCTTATATCGTTCCCTCGTGGATACGGATGCAGTGGGGAGGCCACGGGGGATATTCTACCTCGAACATTAAGCATACTTCACACAGAACTCGAGAGCATAACAGGAACACAATCTGATGCTTCTGTACATCTACCGACTCTACAAATACTGCGTTTGTATCGCTTCGTTCTATTGTATCGACTCTGATCTCTTTTACTCGTTAGTTCAATAAAATAAATAATATTCTGGTCTGAATGCTGTATCCGTTGTTTGAATGCTTGTGAAGTCCCCCGCGACACAGGAATCTCTCTTAATGCGGAAGTAGTCTTTTTAAAAACAAAAATATTGGACTCTATTATAAAAATAAAGTTAGACTGGCAAGTTGTAGCTCAAGAAAGAGAGGAGTGGAAAGAGGGTAGGGAGACCTTTGCCCTGCAGTGCAAATAATAATAATAATTATTATTATTATAAAAATAATATTTTCGCGTTGAAAACAAAAAATTGCAAGACGTTTTATAAGTTTAATTATAATCTAAACAACACATTATAAAAGAGCAGAATTAAATATACAGAATTAAAAATATGGATAGTGCAAAATTTACATTTTGCCTTCAGTGTATATCTTACCCTATATATCCTAGAACAGGACTTAACTATATCATTAAGTAAAGACGAAATAAAACCTATATACAAGAATTTCTTAGTAAATGTATAGAAATGTTAATTAACTAGACAAATTGGAGCACGACAGTGTTTCCATCCTAGATAATGGTAGGTACACTAATTGCGAAGACGTTATTTTTCTTAATTTACGCTACGAAATCTTGTTGGTTCAGATGTTGCCAATGTTAGTACTTCGCAGCTGATATTTTTTGAAAGAACACAAGCAGAAATTATTTTAGTAACTATGTCGGTTTGAATCTACACATCAAGCGACATAGCCGGCAAACGATGGTACCAATAATATAGATATGTCTTCCTAGTCAGGAGAAATATGAAAACGCTGTTATATAATAAATACGACAGATCCCTCGCTAAACATAGTCACGATTTCCAATCATCCGAGTCCACCATTAATATAAATTTTGTAAAGCTTACAGAGAGATATTTAATATTTTAAAATATGTAATTAGATTGTAGGATAAAAGTGCACTCTAGTACGCGCTCGGAGGGTCGGGGCGCGTCCCGGCGCTCCCGGCTTTCCCGGTACTCCCGGTACTGCCGCTACTCCCGATACTCCCGGCTCTCCCGGGCACAGCTCATGCGGAGATACAGCACGTTTCTCTATCGATCATTTATTACTTTAGCTCTACTTGTAGTTTCACTTCAAATCAGTTTTATATGTCGCTTGAATATCCGTTCTGTTTATAACGACCTATTCAGTCGACGTTTTTGTCGATAATTATTTTTGTAGGCTGGTTATTTATATTGCAAAGTATTGCGATTTTTGTAATTAATAAATTATTACATATCCTTGTCATGGGACGAAGTCATTAAGCTATAATTACGCAATAGTATATTTACACTATTACGTATAATTAGCTTAATAACTTTTATTATGTATCACTTAACTATTAAGTTTAAAAGTTAAGTGATACATAATATAAGTTATTAATTGATGTTTATTGCCTTTGCGTTTGCGAAGATATTTGCTAAGATGCTGAGTTAGATCCAAGTTAGTCAATGCCTTACTGCGTTTTTTTTTTTACCAAGATATTTGTCATAAGAATAAGGTGTAAGAATCCTGCTGTCATTTCGAACTATTTAGGTACAATAAGGTTCATCGGACCTTGAAATTTTCTTTTTATATCCTTTTGAAAGATTATGAATATGTTTGGGTGTTTGTTGTTACTTAATCAGGTAAAACCGTTGGAGCGGATTCGAATGAAACTTGGCAGACACATAGATTATGTCTAGGATTCTTTTGTAAAATTTACGTGGGCGAAGCTACGAGTAGGAACTAGTAAACATTTTTACAATCTTATTTTCCCACACTTTCAGTGTTTTTAAATGAGTTATATTTCGTTAGCACGGCTTCTCTAAAGATAAAGGGAGCAAGTCTCACGTGAAACGATTACGTAGCTACTTTTAATATACCACACAAATGTCTTAAATTCTTACCATGCAAGTGTTTTAAATTCTCGCCCACTACTTCACTAACCTGCGAGTTTAAAGAACACATGCAAATAAAGTGCTTGTTATGAGCTCCTTTCATACGACAAGCCTTTTTATGAGCTCTCTTATGAAAATCCTGCCCAAAAATATAGTCTCGACTTTCGCTGTCTTATTTTAATGTAAGATTTTAATTCGGTTTCAAATGTTTTAGAAATATGAGCAAGTCGTCTATATATACATACAAACTGTAGAATGAAACTGTGGAACATTTTTACTCAAATAAAAAGCAAATTCAATAAAAGTTTCTGCATCCGTTTGTGAACAGCAAACGTGTACACGATAAAATAAAAAGTCACCTACAGCAGAACTCCGTAGAACATTATAATTAAAAGTTGTATAATATGTCGTCTGTAGCGAGAGTTGTATATTTTGCTTTTATTTGTTCGCATCTATCTGTATATTAGATTCCGGCTGTCGCCATGGCGACGAGGTCGCCCGGGACTCGCGCCGCCCTGGGAAGCCAGGACGTGCCGCTAATTCACCTGTCTCACCCGCACACAGGCGCACGCTGCACACCCTCACATAGCCTCACCTGGAGCGTACGCCGACAACATTACACGCTCGTATGCACACAGCACAAACTTGCAGCTGCACGCTGCCCCGCACTGTCGACTCTATCGCGACAGCCGCAGAGTCCTATCTCCCGCAACACGTCGACGTCAGTCGCGTAGCTTTTCATTTTGGCATACAATATAGTAGAGTGACAGCTAGGATGCGAGGTGCAGCGTCCCGGACACTGGCCCGGGAAACACTCGTTAAGCCCGTCCGCAGCCAACTGTAACTGCATCGGAAGCAAAGCAGTCACCTCGGGGATCGCATCGGCCGCCGGTGCTCGGGATTTCTGTCGCTTTTAGGCATTTCGTTTGCCGATCGTTTCCGGCCCCCGCAGAAGCTTTTCAATGTAGAAATTCGATTCGAATAAGTTCACGAGTCGTCGCGCTTCATGTTGAGAGCGGCAGCTGAACTTTCTTGTGCAGGTTGGTGGAAACTTCCTTTATACGGTCGACTTACTATGAATGTAGTTATCGGGAAATGTTAAGACGGTCGTTGGTAAACATTGGCACCGCGCCAGCTCCCTGTTACCTAAGAACACGTCGGGTGGCTATTTGTGCGACGATAGCTTATACTCACTCGCTTAGAAAATACGATTTAAAATTGTGCACGGTGCACCGGGAATGTGAAGCACTCGGTAATTCGAACAATATATCTGAATCGCCGCCATTTACATAATTTCGCTGTTATTGCTGTTACGTAGTACATTTTGTGACTAAAATATTTGTGTTTAAAAGGTTTGTGTTTTAAAGAATTCTTATGAAACAAGTTTCAATAAAGAATGTGGTCACCAAACATCTTTTAGTTCACGACAATTTTTATCCCGAAGACAAAGCACTGTTGGTGAAGTATGTAAAGAATGGAATGAGTTTGGGTTTTGATCTCAAGGGGGTTGTGATCTGTCTCTATGGTGAATAATAGATTCAATATTTTTTGTCTTTCTTATCTTATTTTGTAAACAAATATGGCGTACTGGTGGATAAAGACGATACGAGACCCATCTCTATGTATTATCATTCCATTTACATTCCACTGGACAATGAATAGTCTGAATGTGTTACTTGAATAGTTTTATAATAACTATGTTTGTTTGAAATAAAGGCGGAAAACATCTATAGAATATGCCATTGCATTAGTTTTTCTTAATTTTGTACTAATGACGATTTAGGTAAACTATAATAATATTGTTTTATGGAGCACTAGACGTTCCCGCGGTTTCACCCGCGTTTATCGGCACTGCGCCGCCCCCTTGGGTCGTAGCGTGATGTTATATAGCCTATATCCTTCCTCGATATATGGAAGTAACCAACACTAAAATAATTCTTCACCTCTATTATGTTCTAGAAGATGAATCCAGTCTGCAATGGAGAAAATGCGAATTGGCATACTTGACATATTTAGATAGCACTATGTAACAGCAATCAGCTCTAAACATTTTTGAGTGCTAAAGGAGCCCAGATGTACATCTCCACTCCTTTACGTGCATCCCATCTTTATTTATCATTTTGATAATATCATTGTTTGTCCGTTTGGTAGCCGACACACAAGTGGATATTCCTACTACAAAGAAAATTAAATGCTTAAAATATTAATTAAAGAAGAAATGTGCTCTGGAAATATTATACTTTCAAAATAATATACGGAATCTATGTAAGTTATTAGAATCATGTACAAGCTGTTGTTAGGTGTGGTTTATTCTCCTCTAAGAGTACCTGTTACGCTACATAATAAATTTCTATTAGGCTAGTTTATTTATTTTCACATAGATAATGCAAATTACAATCCTTACTTCCTTACTTAATACTATAAATTCGAAAGTAACTTTGTCTGTCTATCTGTCTGTCTGTTACCTTTTCACGACTAAACCACTCAACCGATTTGGATGACATTTTGTAAATATATAGTTTAAAACCTGGGGAAGGACATATGCTACTTTTTATTGATGTAGGTACCACGCGGGCGGAGCCGCGCGCAAAAGCTAGTATAATATATTGTTCTAATTAGAATTTAACTTGTATTGGCATGTTTCAATAAGATTCGTTCCGTTTGATTTGGAAGAATTTATTTATTTGTAAATAATAGTTCAGTTTTTGGATTATATGGTATCTCATACTAAAATTGTATTGCTGTTATGTGTGTACAAATAAACTGAAAATGTCTGAGTCATAATAATAAATTGTTGTTTAAAATGTACCAAACTTTACGATTTAAAATTAAGTTATTAACAAGTTTAATTTAAATAAATTATAAATTTGTTATATGTATTGCATTATTTCTAAATGTTTTAGATAGATTTAATAGATAGTGAGGGATCGAATCTAGCAAAACAACACAACCAATAACCTACTAGCACGAAAGTAAATAAAAACATAGATGGCGTTACTAGAGCCCACTCCCTCAAAGATATAAGTATATGTTTTAATAAAAATGTCTTGAAACTTGGGCAATTTTTTTTTTACCGAACAATGATGTAATACGAATTCAAGATGAAAAATAAAAACATAGATGGCGTTACTAGAGCGCCCACCCCCTCAAAGATATAAGTATATGTTCTAATAAAAATGTCTGGAAACGTGGACAAATTTTTTCACCGAACACTAATGTAATACGAATTCAAGATGAAGAATAACTCCAAACTTGTATTACGTTATAGTCTATACTATACTGTGATTGGTTTATAGATATTTTATCATTTACGTATCCCAAAACTTAACTACTTACAAACTTACGGTTGGTTTTTACTTTTTATTTTATTATAGGTACAACTAAGATGGCAAACAAGCATACGGCCCCCACCTGATGGTAAGTGGTCACCGTAGCCTATAGTCGCCTGCAACACCAGAGGCATCACTTGCGCGTTGCCGACCCTTTAGGAATAAAAGGAAGTAGGAAGGAGAAGGAGTGGGAAGGGGGAAAGAGGATGATTGAGCCTCCGGCACTCTCACTCACCGAACGAAACACAACAGTAGGAATACTGCTATTTCACGTCGATATTCTGTGAGATGGTACTCCTTCCCCGGTCGAGCCGGCGGCCATTCATGCTGAATTAGCGAGGCTCTAAAACTACTCTTAAACACGGTTGTTGCTGTTTATAAAGGAGTATTGTGGACAAGTATTATGTTCGTATGGTAATATTTATTTATTTATTTATAAGGCATATTAACAGAGTAAACTCATACATTTACATAATCACTAACTAAGACAAGGTTGTGTGCTTACGCCAATTACAAATATGCACAACATTAACATAAAGACAACATGCATTTAAATATACTTAAGTGTAATAAAGATTTTACATAATATTTATTTGTATTATTATTTATTAAAGACGATGACACCTCCTACTATGAATAATTTCTGTATCGCGGGTACACAAAATATCACACATCTAGGCTAGGTACAACCATTTATAGATCACACAATCTTTGATCCCATATGGGTTCGGAACCCACAAAACCCAGCGCATTGTCAGTGGCGAGGTACCACTTATACCACTAATTCGTGCAGCTAATTGTAATGAATGTTGTATGTGGCGGAAGAGACGTAAAATTAAAATAAATGCAGTGGAAATATAACCTTTGAGAAGTCTTACTACGTGTGGTGTGTCTCTAAAGAAAAATGTGGAATAAAATAATTTGATGATAAAAGGCTATAGCATCAAGAAAATATATAATAAGAAAAGAGCGCTAAGATAGTAGCAAGAAAGATTAGATGATAATACACTGACAAAGGAAATATGAATGGGGTGATGATGGAAATACGGAATGGGATGAGCTAGACGAACGTTCTTTGGCCAGGCCAAAAACAGAGAAAGATTATATTATTAGGTTACTCTAAATCGAAAAGCGTCCCTGAAGAATATTATGAGAATGATTGTCGCAAAAGTGATATGCGGAGATCATAGCAAGGCAATCCATATTCCATGCCAAGCTAACCGGAAAACAGGCGTAAAAGTGTTACCATTCAGGTACCTATTTATTTTTTGTTTGACAATGCTGTTTAAAATTCATCTAACATTATAAAAGCGAATTTAAGGGTGTGTTGCTGCATTCTTAAGAAAACGGTGACTTGATTGTTTTGGGATCAATACCTACATTATTTAATATTTTCGACACTTTTTCATGATTCTCATCATCACACGGACCAAGAAATGTTAAGGATACATAGGATTCCGCTTATTTGTATATACCCAAAAAGTCAGCCGCATTTCGCCAGCTATAGCACAACCATACGGATCACTCTTAATAAAAGATAAATCTTATACCGTAGAATCGAGCTCAGTTCTGGTCTTTACGCTGCTGCTAGTATATTTCGCATACCAAAACCCAATAACTTTGCCCAACTTTAGAATCAATTTATTTATTTTTTATTTATTTTCAGCCTGTATTGTCCCACTGCAGGGCAAAGGCCTCCCTCTCGCTTTTCCACATATCCCTATTATGCGCTAGTTTGCACCAGTTTAGAATCAAGGACTAATTAAATTAAGGACTAACGTACAGAGAATTTACAAAACAGTATAACAACATTTCAAATATAGTAAAAACTACAAATTCGTATTTGCTTTGCCGAAAATCTTGCTAAACATTACAATTCTCTTACCTCAATACAACAACAACTAAATATACAATTAAAGCAATAGTTTTAACTGTTACATGAAACTCTCTGGCCTCAATAGTATAGTCCTAGTTTTAAAGTAAACGAGTACATTGTGCAGTAACGACGATGTTCCCCAGAGTGGTTGTCTGGAAATTAAGAACAGTACAATTCACCGTTAATGGTCTGCTTACGAGCTTCTATAGCTTGTTTTGTGCTAGCACTTCGTTCGCTGACTGTCTGTGGTCGCCATCTTTGTTTTACATCGGAGTGTTGGCGGAAAGACCGCAAATTTATTTTACTTTTTAATTGCTCTTAATGTGCTAATATCGATGTGGTTACCTCGCCACAGTCAACAAGCTGTGTAGTGGTTTCGCTGCCCACACGAGAAAATAATTTGTCTGGTTTATAAATACTTCGTTTTTCAAGTTTAGAGTACACTATGTTTTTTTTGGTGTTGCTAGGAGTGCGTTCTTTGCACTTAGGACTTGTTCCACAATCTCCAAATAGCATTTATGTATGAGGTAAAAGTCTCGCTATTACTCTTTTTTGACCTAACAAGAGTGTGACAGTATGCGATTTATC
Organism: Catocala sponsa; assembly: GCA_963564715.1. Lineage (NCBI taxonomy): Eukaryota > Metazoa > Arthropoda > Insecta > Lepidoptera > Erebidae > Catocala > Catocala sponsa. Next base: position 3,296,130 of record OY751331.1, read on the forward strand.
TTTCGGATAACTTCTATTTGATAGTTGTGAAACCGGCCGTTAGCCTCGCAATTATAGTATGTAGGTAATAGACGTAATATAGTCGCTTTATACTTTACTTTAGGTATGCAGAATGACAGTAGGTGATCGACTTCAAATAATGAAGGACTCACTGGGCGACTTCAGTGCTCCTTGCCTCGCTCCTACCGTTTGGCTGTCTTTGCCTAACTATTGCTCACACATCTGCAATCTACGAATACATTATAGGAGATCTCAGGTATAGGTCATCTGTCTAATACAATAAGTTGTTTTCTTTGAAAAGTCTTGTTAATTTCTCAAATATGTTATTTGATTGACATTGTCTGATAAAGTGGCAGGATACATTTGATCACCTTTCAATCGTAACATACCCTACAGAATCTATCGTAGCTAACGACGTTATATTGTTGTGCGTATATACAATTGAATATCACTCATAATGGCACAAAAACCATAAGGCATAAAACATTTATTGACACCCATTAAAATATCATAAACATGACCGACCCCAACAAACCGAAAATCTTGTCAATTATCCATCGTAATTCAAGTATTCGATTGTAATTCGAATAAAAATCAGTAACAACGCAGGAATTAATATTCGAATGCGGCATTGCTTAATTTAGAATCAATCGATTCATTGTTCGGCGGTTATCGCGCATCGGCAAATGTCATCAGACAGTCGCTCTTATGTGTGTATTCTGTGTAAAAGTGTTCACCACATAAATCAACGAAAATAATGATGCAGCGTCCAGGCTAATTATACCAGCGGCGGACTAACTAAAAATAATAAGTCAATATTCTGAAGCTGCTGACTCTAGCGCCATCTACAGTCGGTGGTTGAACAAGACCTACCATTCTAGCTACCTAATGATTTGTTCTAACTAAATATCTGATATTACCACTCCATGTTAGTTTAAAGACTTCCGTGCCTCGGAGAGCACGTTAAGCCATCAGTCCCGGGTGCTATGAACATCTATGGCAGTCGTTATTGGGAAGTCAGTGCCCTCTAATATCCTGACACTGGTCTATCCTTAGGGTATCGTTAGCCTTCGGGTTGCGGAGGTCAGATGGCAGTCGCTCCGTGTAAAAACTGGTATCCAGTCAAATCCGGTTAGACTAGAAAGCCGACCCCAAGTGACTTGGGAATAATAAAGGCTAGGAAGAAGAAGAGTTAGTTTAAAGACTAAATTCTTACATAGTTTCCACCTCTATATCTTCGAGTTACATAAAGGTGTATCATAATCATTTTTACCAGACATGGTGTAATTCCCACGTAATATGGTGCAAACTTATTGAGGTAGTAGAGCCTCGCTGATTTGAGCATAAATGGGCCGGCTCGACGGGGGAAGGACTACCCTTTCATAGAATATCGACGTAAAATAGCAGTATTCCTACTGTTGTGTTTCGTTCGGTGAGTGAGAGTACCGGAGGCCCAATCACCCTCTTTCTCCCTTCCCGCTCATTATCCTTCCCACTTCCTTTCCTAAAGGGTCGGCAACGCGCAAGTGATGCCTCTGGTGTTGCAGGCGTCCATAGGCTACGGTGACCACTTACCATCAGGTGGGCTATATGCTTGTTTGCCACCTAAGTAGTATAAAAAAAAAAAAATGTTCTATTGGCATTCTTACCAAATCACGTTGCGAGTACAGGTACGTGTATTTACATAAGTTTATATGCATATTTATTTAATTATTATATTTCTATACACATTGATAGATCGTGTCACTAATTAATAATAATAAACTAAATCCCAGACAGTATACACACAGGGAGTAACAGTGAGGTATAAATATATTTTAAAAACTTTGAGTAGAGTGTATCGTATTAGAAAATGTATGGAAATACTTGTTTGAAAATCAAAATGAATTTTTTTTAGCTTACATATTTATTTATCATCACTCAAAATAAACACATTTAATTATGTTTGCATCAAAACAAAATAAATTGCTTTAGATTTTTTTACTCAGATATTTCCAGTTGAATAAATCCACAAAACAATTATTATTTTGTCTAATGACAAATTCGTTACATAGGCATTTCTGGGCCCTTATTCGCAATTTCAAAATATTGTCTCTGTGATATGTATGATTTTAAGAAACTAGTAATCACCAGGTCATATAGAGAACCAGTTCACTATACGGTATTAAAATATAACTGAATCTTACCTAACGTGTGTAGAAGCAAAGAATATGTTCGAAATATACTGACTTTCAAAAGTTGTATGCATAAGCAACATGCAGCAAGCGATAGAAAGATTATTCGTCAGATCTTACGTCATATTCTCAATATATTTTAATAGTATTTAGTTCAAGTGAATGTAAACAACTTTATAGTACGACTAAGGAAACAGGGAACTGCATGATTGATTCTACGTCTTCGTAGTATTAGTCTTTGTGGTACTTTACCAAGAAATCAGTGTTACCAATCCTACTGTTTTACAGTAAATTTGCTGTTTTCACATTGATGCCCCTGTTTTCTGTTTCATTCCTAATTTTTACTGTTTTTCAATGAGCGTTCAGCGCCACTTACTACACTATGCAAATATTTTTTCATAACCACTATGTAACAAAACGCAATGACACGCAAATCCGAAATAACCGATTGCTACTCATTTGAAGCCACAGAAAGGCACATGAAGAAATTTAACAAAAATATGTACGATTTTAAAAAGGAAAATGAGTCTGAAAATACTGAAGATGAAGCAATTGAGGATGAAAGTGGAAAATAATTTTACTTTGATTTTTATTATGTTGTGATCAATATTATAATATAACAATGTATGTGAGTCCTGGTAACTGATAAAAGTAGGTGATTGTTTTAATTATATGAGGAAAGTATGAAATCTGCCTTTTTTACTTTACCTACTGTTTTCTACTGTTTTTTATTGGTGAGCTGTTGTTTTTTAGTTTCTTGAGATTGGCAACACTGCAAGAAATGCTACATAGTCCTGGCTCATGTGTTAAATCTTAACAACCCTGACATATTAAATGGAGGTGTATTAATTACATTCCAATTTGAACAGTTATGATTAGATTCTACGTTCACACATGATTAGTCCGAATATCGCTCAGACTTTTGAGAGGCTTTTGCCCAGCCATGAAGCATATCAACAAGCTACCGAAAAGAATAATCGCTAATCCTGCCAAACGATAATAAGTAACGTACTAATTTTTAGTTTATAGGGTTACAAAATAATATTTTTCTTGGACGTAATATATTTTGTTAATCTCGCATAAAATACGGGTGAATAAATTATCGTGGTGCCATGTTCGGGGGAATAGCTACAACAATAACAAGCGGCCCGGCCGCCTTTGTCTCTGCGACCGTACCTACTAAACAATATAGAATAAACGCTTTTACTAAACAATATTTTGCTTTATTCTATTTTAAAATAATAATAATTATAGGTAAGTAAAAATATAAATGTTGTAGTGAAAATAAAAGATTTGTCATTTGGTTCATTCTTTACATACATACATACATAGACTCACGCCTGTTTCCCAGAGGGGTAGGCAGAGACTACGGATTTCCATTTGCTACGATCCTGACACACTTCTCTGGCTTCATTCACTTTCATCACATTCCTCATACACGCCCGTCGGTTCAAGGAGCTCTTAAATGGCGTAGTGTTGTAACCGACTGCCACGCCAGAGGTCGCGGGTTCCATTCCCGCACAAGTCAAACATTTGTGTGCATGAACATGGATGTTTGTCTTGGTCTGAGTGTTTCTATGTATAATATGGCCTTTGTCCAGAACGCGTCCGATCTGATCGAGAAACGTTCGCCTAGGTTTTCCCCCTGCGACTGTTCCATTCACACTAGCCTTATAAACTTTCTTGGTCAGTCTTTCCTCGTCCATTCTTTCTACATGTCCAAACCAGCTTAACATACCCTTTTCTATTCTTGTAACTATAACCAGTTTCATGCCGCATCTCTCTCTAATCACACTATTTCTTATTCTATCTTTCAGAGTCACACCACATATGCTTCTCAACGCTCTCATTTCTACAGCATTTATTCTGCTTTCATGCTTTTTTTGCCATACCCAACTTTCACTTCCATACATAAGTGTGGGCACTAATAGTCCTCATATATTGATGCCATTCCAATATAATTTTGGGTAATATATACTAGCCCCGGCCCGCTTGCCCGCGTTGATTTGAGTAACAAACATCCTAACATCTTCCTTGCTTCCTTTACTTTCCTAAAAGTCCCACCGTCTGTGAACGGTTCTCAGAGAAAGTGAGAAAGTGAGACAGCTTAAGTTGGGGTCTTATATGATAGCCAATTTTTTTTTATTGTTTTTTTATTGCTATTGGTGGCAGACGGGCAAGTGGCCTACCTGATGGAAAGTGGTAACCGCTGCTCATGGACATCAGCAATGTCAGGACACAGCAAAGCCGCTGCCTACCGTGAAAGAAGAACTCTCTTTAAACCTCGTTTAAAGAAGGACATATCATAGCGCTCGGGAAACACCGAAGCTGGCAGTTCATTCCAGAGCTTACACTTACGTGGGAGAAATGATCACTGAAAGCGTACCGTCTTAGAATTGAACGCTTCCAGGTGATATGGATGAACCCTGCTTCGTTGTCGAGTGGTACGGTGATAGACAGGGGCCGCTGGTACCAAATCAAACAGTTCTTCAGAGCGCTCCCCGTGAAAGAGTCGGCAGACCACGCAGAGATACTTTTGCTTTGACTTCCCACATGTTATCCTAACACCATGTTGAATTGTTATTTAATACATGCTCAAACACACAAAGTTGTGCGCCGTAACTTTTGTGATTACTTTCAGTGTGGGGCCTAGATTTGATGTAACGAAAGGTATAAGAGAGGTACGTATTAGAGCCGCAGAAACTCTTACTTAGCAGCCGAAGCGCAGGAACAGTGAACTGAACTGGTTTCCTATAAGAAAATGGTTCTTGCCGGGCGAGCCGGCTTCTTCACACCGTGATGACATCTATAGGCGGGCGAATCGTAACAAGTAAATCATTTGCAATGTGTCTCATTCGCGAGTTTATAGATGTTGTATAAATATTAGGTTAATCTTAATAAATAGTATTCGCCCAGTGGTCAAAATTCACCCATAATCATTTTTTAAGGAAAATATATATACGAATTTGTATTTTCTGTAACTTTTAATAAAACAAACTGTTTATTTATTTTTACAGCAAACACAATAGCTCGTCAGTAGCTACGAAACATAACAAAAAATACATCGGTTGACAAACAGATGAGAAATTTTTTTAAGTAGTAGAGCCTCCCTGATTTCAGCATGAATGGGCCGGCTCGACCGGGGAAGGACTACCCTCTCACAGAATATCGACGTGAAATAGCAGTGTTCCTACTGTTATGTTTCGTTCGGTGAGTGAGAGTACCGGAGGCCCAATCACCCCCTTTCCCCTATCCCGCTCCTTCTCCTTCCCACTTCCTTTTCTAAAGGGTCGGCAACGCGCAAGTGATGTTTCTGGTGTTGCAGGCGTCCATAGGCTACGGTGACCACTTACCATCAGGTGGGCCGTATGCTTGTTTGCCACCTTATAGGTATAAAAAAAATGATACTATTTATTACTACTATTTGTTTTTCCTATTTTTAATAATATAAGCATTGTATATATGTATATAGTAAACTATCTCACTTCTGGGCGTATTCTCTGAAGCGTTAGCTCATGGCTCAGTGCGGGTTGGTAGACTTCATTTCTTAGAGACCACTATGGAGAACTCTCAGCCTCGCAGGTTTTCGCGCAATGTTTTCCTTCAATGTTAAAGCGGGCAATAATGAATTAATTAATTACTTAATACGCACATAACTTCGAAAATTCAGAAGTGTGTGCCTTGGGATTGAACTTAAGACCTCTGCGTGGCAGTCTAGCTAAGCTATAGAAACCATTTTTAGTTTATTATCATTCATAAAAATAAATCCGTATAAAAAGCTTTTTTATGCCGATTCTTTTATTTTCTTCGTTGGCGTTGATATCCATAATTATATATCCTGATATCTCTTTGTTTCCGATACAACGAGCGCCTCACCACCATCCCGAGTAATTCATCATTACTCTTTCTACACTTCGTTGTTCCCGCGGGACCTCGTTACAGAAAAAAGTATGGAAACTGTGTATTCTTTTTAAAAATAATACCTTTGTTGTAATACAATATGAGCGCGTTCGGAGCAAAAATGCTTTATATTGTTTGCTTTTAGTGGATATAAACGTTGTTTCATATTCGTGGTAACTCTACGTCGCTCTTCGTAAAAGTGCTTCTTGTGCACAGCGATATTGCATATTTTCTAATGTCGAATTTATTCGTAAGACTAGAATTAGCAAATATTCCGTCTGAAGAATTAAGTAGGTAAGCGTACGTAGGTACTAAATCAAATCTGTTCTTAAACGAGCACGTAGATATAAACACGCGATAACGCCGGCGACTTCATTGTTACATTCAATTACAGAGTGTATAGAATTAAACGATCATATCGGTGTTGGCAAGTCTCGCCGGGGCATGTAACGAGTCGCCGCGCAGGCCCCCGGGACTGCTTCTGTTAACATTGTTGCCGACTCCTCTGTTCTAATAAGAACTCTTGATTAAATACGTCATAGCTGGTATTATGTAAGTGCTCAGCCCACATAACCCGTTATAACACTGCCGGTTGAGAGCTTTATTTTGTGCTACCGAACATACATATGTTAATCGAGTTCTACTTATACGTATATCATTTTACAGCCTACTATATATTCCGCATACGCTTACCTCTATGAGTGGGATACTCATCGGAGGTTCTTTGTCAGAGAAATTCAAATTTTGAGCGTCATGTCTGCCTGGAGGCCAGGGAAGCCGAGCCCGGGGGCCCAATAAGAATAACGGTGATAGAGAGGTCGTAATGAAGAGCACTCAAAGGCGGCATCGGACGCGAGCCCGGGCGACCGGGCGGCCGGGCCCACATCGGCGATGCACCGAACAACCCTTAATTGAATAGCCCGGCCGGGGGCTAATCAGGGCTCAGCTGAGCGGTGCAGGCGGCGGGCGGCGGGCGGCGGGCGCGGGGGGTGCGGGCCGGAGCCACGCGGGCTGGCCGCGCCCCCTGCGCGCGCCGCTCCGCCCCGGGAGCTCATTCAAGTAGCGAGCGCGCCCCGTGCCAGCCGCCACCCTCAGGTATGTCCATTTTGCTTTTGGTGTTTGCACGTATCGTACCGTTGTTGGCGCGCGCTCCGCGAGTGTCAGTCGTGCTGTGAGTGAACCGTGCCGCCGCCGCGCCGTGCCCGCGCCGCGACCTCTGAGGTACGTACGCATGCCAGCACCGCCAATGCCGCAGACACACTATTTATGACGCGTTTTTACTATTTTATGTGCACGCTGAAAACGCACTCCCAAACTTAGTTTCCGTGACTTGAATTCATTCAAAGTGAAAAAAAATACCGGCTTTTCACCTATGTTTAATTCGGACCCGATCGAATTGGAATATAATTATGAACATACATATAATAATTTTTGTGCTTAAATCCCATTCCAAATTTAATTCATGCAGCTTAAATCGAATTTAAATCATTGTCAATGTTCATTTATCACGCAATATTACAATAAAAATTTACAGTCGTAAAAAAATTTAGCTTTGCGGGTATTTGCGATCCAAATTAAATGTTATCCGTACACTAAACTGCTTATGTGTCGCATGTATGCAAAATATCTGTGCTTTAAATGTTTATAATATTATCTAAATATTTTTAAGTGTCTTCTACTTTTTGACGGCAATCCTCCATTCATCTTTTATTACCCTGTGTCATCTTAATTTCATGAATTCTGTTTTAGTATTCATTTTGCTACAGTAAATTTAATTTTGATAATTCTAGACAGTTTCATGAAGATTTTCTTCATTTTTTTCCAAAAATCATTTTCTTTATCCCCTCAACGAGCTTCAATATCTCACCGTACTTTGACTCTGCGGTACGTTGAGTTGGCTGACTTTTCTAAATCGACCAACCAATGATTTTATTTACAATATCTTCTCAGACTCATCTGATTTGGCTACTGTACTGTACCTACTGTGTACTCCAACAAGATCCTACCACTCTTTGTCAATTCCATTTTCCTCTGAGCGAATTTTTATTAAAGCGATTTGGATTTTTCTCCATGTCATGCTTACATATTTCTGATCTCATTGTCACAACAAGGCCCTATCGAGATGTTTCTATTCAGATGTTCAGGTATACTTACAGTTCATAGTACTATCTCGCATAGGTTAGTTGTCGTAGTCGCGCTACGTGGCTACGTGTAGCTGTGGTCGTAGACTCGTAGCGAGATGTCGGGAGGGTACGAGATAGTTCGAACTGAGGGCGAGGACTTTCACTGGCGCCGCCACTTCACCTTGTCGGCTGGCGCTGTGCCAGCCTCCTCCCCGCCCCGCTGCCGCCCACACCTACCTTACCCCCTATAACACCCCCCATATCCGACTTACGATACGAATAACGCATTTCATGTTAAACTTTACGTTGCTGTTCCGTATTTTATTATTCTGGGGTTTCGTTTTATGATGTAATACACGTATATCTGTATACGGAAACTCGCTAATGGTATCCAACACAAAGCGTATATAAAATTACGTAAAATGACATTTTAATTCGAACGTTATTACCGATTTAAATGGATTGACGTTTTTTTCGGACGTAATTAAGTTAATTGAAGGGTAGTACGCGTACGTGATGTTTAAACTTTTGTCGAAAAAGTTAAAGCAGGGATCTTCAAACTACGCAAAAAATAAGTTCATTTCGACACGTCAGGTAAAAAACAGTTAGTTTTAAAAAATGTTACAACAATTTCCCTTTAAAAAAACTCATTTAATTGAGGTTATCATTCATAAGTTATCTATGAGTGTAAAGAACAATAAATCGTGCGAGATAAGATAGTCGATAATGTAGGCGCGTAGCTCGTAGCGCGTAGAACACAGTCGCTACGATAGCGGCGGCGTAGACGGCCGCCCTCCGCGCCGCCGGGCGGTCGCGCGCCGGTCATCGGTCACCAGTCGTAGATCCCGATTGCGATTACCGACGGTCGCAATTTATTATTATAACGCGCACATAATTAACATAATAAATTTGAATTAACATAACATTTAGTTATCAAATTGCGGTCATTATTAAAACATGTTTTAAATTTTGACATAGATAAATCAAAATTAACATAAAGTTTTTTCATATTGTAATTAATCATGATTTCATAATATGAGCATTAACATTTTTGTGTGATCTCGTTTAACATAACAAAGGGAAGCAATGAAGATTTTAATAATGAACATAAAACTATGATACAAGATTTCTAAGTTAAATACTGAAAAATTTGCCATACTATAACAAACCATTATGCGACTCATTAAACATGGATTGCTTCGAAGAAGATTATAGGTAAGAACCCGTTAACCTATTTCAAATATTAATCGCGCAATTCGCTTACGGCCAACATATATTAAATTCTATTCAATTGTCAGTCTGTACGCCCCTGAAAATAAAACCGACTATCAGAAACTAGGAATACAATTTATATTTACTAAAATATTAAACAAAGTATTTTATGTAATTTTTAATTAAATATTATTCGCGCTATTGATTTATTGGGGAAAAACTCCGTGTACCTTTGCTATATTGCTAATAAACGCTTAACATTCACACACGTGTTAAAGCACTTAAAGGCAATAATTTAATGCGGCACATGCAATTATTGATCAGTTTATATCTGTATTATCTTTGGTAGATGTAGTTGATGACTCGATGTTACGATAGAGGTTTGTTATCGGCTGGTAATCTAAACGCAGGTTTACAACAAGTAGTTTAATAGGTAACTCGATAACATACAATCCTAACTCATTTCAACGCTAAAATTTAAAAATTATTATTTTAGGTAAATAAATAAAGTCTTAATCATTAAATCTCTTGTCAATCCATTAAATAACAATAATAATAATAATAATTTTCTATATTCAGGCAAAGTAAACCCATACAAAAATGTTAGTTAGTTACATTGATTCTTATAAACTAATGTTAGTATACTTAAAACTAAAGAAAGTAAACATTACATTTGCTTCTAGTTTCTCTCTACATGAATCCTGGAGAAATGATTCATGTAAAGAGAATTAAAACCTACCTAAGCTCGCACTCTGCAGAGCAAGGATGCGCATCTTTTACGGATGGTGGTATAAAAGCAATCCACTCTAAAGAAGTAATTGATTTAGGTACTTTGGAACAAAGAATAAAAAGATATTTAATAGTTTCATAGTAGTCAACCAATCATAATCACGGAAATAAAGTCAATACCAAATTGATTATTAATCTGTATAAAAATAATTATTATTATATTGTGTCATTTGAAATAAAATAACTATTCTTATTAGCTGGTTCACAGTGTACTAGATTTCTTTCTTTTATTACTTAACTTTATTAGTTTATTATAAATAATTTGGATATTACCGGGCATCTCGGTTACTATTATCAATTATTATCTTGGCTCTACAACAACTTGATCAAAGAAATCTCTGTCCCTCATTTCTTAACTCTATCGTTCGAAAAATAAAAATAATAAGCATTTCAAAATGTTAACACTTAGAAAGCTAATTCAATCAATAAAATAAAATTACTAACTAAAACTATTTTATAATTCACTAGATGTGCCCGAGGTTTCACCCGAGTTTATGATTACTGCGCCTCCCCCGTGGGTCATAGCGTGATGTTATGTAGCCTATAACCTTCCTCGGTAAACAGGCTATCCAACACAACAATAATTTTTCAAATCGAACCAGTAGTTACTGAGATTAGCGCGTTTAAACAAACAAACAAACTCTTCAGCTTTATAATATTAGTATAGATGGAATGTTTAGCAAAGATAACAAAAGTATAACTAGAATATATTTATACCGATTGATGTCTAATATTAAATATTACAAAATATAATCTGTGTATTTTCTTTCAATTCGGATTCTCAAATTATCTGCGTGGCGCTTTTGTTTAATATAAAAATAACAGTATCATTTTGATTCCTAAATTAAGATCCGTAATAAGAACCCGGCATTAAAACTACCTAAATGTTAACAGGTAATTTTAAATAGGCAATGAAAAAAGTTTAAACTCTCTTTGTCATTAAACTATGAATTAAGAAATAGATCTTATCACTTAATTTTGCGAAGTGTAATCATAACCTACGACATAATTTGAATCATACAACTCAAATAATATTTACACTGTTATTGATATTTTAAGTATACTAATATTAGAATATCAAGATTTTAGAAAAAACTAAATAAAATATACAAGGAACATGGGACATTTTAGAGATGCTGTTTAATTAAATCGAATGATTACAACTAAACTAACTATAAAGGTGGCTACTTGCATACACTTAAAATATTATAAAGCTGTGTCACATAGAAAATTCTCAAATAATAATTAAGGACGGCTTTATATTTAGAAACGAAATATATAATACATATATAATAGTAAATAAGCTTTTATAAGCGCGCTCTTTACCAATATAGTATTTAAAATATTATATAACTTCTCAGTAATTTACATAGATTATACCTATCATCATATCTTCAGATCTTCAGTAAGGACTTTGATGAAAATTACCTTATTATTTTAATTAAATCTCAAGCTACCAAAAATCCGTCTAGTGATTAGACAACAATTCTAAAACTATTGTCTTGGGTTTAGATACTTCAAAATTATTGCTATACTAATTAATTATTAAACAATATTTCTAAAACAAAACCAACGTAACTAGTAGTATAACTGACTGCCACGCCTGAGGTCGCGGGTTCGATTCCCGCACAAGTCAAACATTTGTGTGCATGAACATGGATGTTTGTCTTGATCTGGGTGTTTCTATGTATAACATGTATGTATTTACAAAAAAAGTATATAATATGTATGTTTATCCATTGTCTAGTACCCATAGTACAAGCTCTGCTTAGTTTGGGCTAGATGGTGTTGTGTGTATTTGATAGAATATTATTATTATTATATGCATACACGTATCAGGTTAAAATGTATGTGTTTATCCAAGACATGGTCGATTTGTTTGCCAAGTTGTATCTAAATCTGTACAATGATTTACGAGTTTACGCGTGATAGAGTAACAAATATTCAAACATCTTCACAAACTTCCGCATTTATAATATTAATAGGGTATATAGACCTTCATTACAACTTTATTATGGTACAAGATTTTAGTTTCGCTCGCATAAATGTAAGTTAGGTTGGATTAGAAACAGTTCTTTTTTCTAGATCAAAGGTACTTTCTGTCCTTTTCTGTTTCTCCGACAACGTATATGTGAAATTTTATGATGATCTGTCGAGTAGTTAAGGCGTGAAAGCGTAACAAACAAACAAACATTTATAATATTACTTAGGATAGTTATAAATAAAATAAAACAAAAACATAAATACAATATATACCATTGTTTAATACATATAATAATTTAAAAGCGATGTGTTTAAAATATTTAGCTTCATTTTACTTTTTACTTTTTTAAATATCTGTCTATCCTTTATAAGTTTGAACCAGTGACTTAACCTTATAATAACAAAAATGGGGACACAATGTGTTTTACATGTCAGCTGACCATTACAGTAGATATGTAAGTTCGTGGCGAGTGAGGGGCAACGGAGGGTGACCGGCACCCGGCCGCTTATCAGCGCGTATCAACGATAGCATCGGCCGCTTGTACAATATAGCTTAACAGTCGAATAGATACCAGTCAGCCCTTGAATCATTATTAACTTCATATTCCTGAACGAAATTATAAGCTTCGAAATTTAAAAAAAGGTTTTGGCACATTAAACGCTAAGCAGCTGACGGTTGTTTGCGGATAACGCGTCGCGATCCTCAATATATTTATCGAAAATAAACATATTTAGTATTAACTAATTTATACTATTAACCAAGCTGCGGCTCGGTGTGACGTTAACAATTCTTAAAGTAGCCTATCACTGTATTAATTATACAATAGTCTAGTACTGGGTTAAAGTTGGTTGCATATAAAACTTCATCAGTACCGATTCAACAGTTTAGCAAATAAATAAATAAATACGCACATTGATGATTATTATTCCGGCTTAGCCGTAAATACGTTACAACAATATATGTAAATTAACATTTGTAATATTAGTATGAATTATATATAGGTCTTTGATTGCCGCCAAAAAAATAAAAAAATAACCCTTTAAAAATGTTCAACCGCACTGAAAGCTAATTTAATAGGAAAATAGAATTAACATTTAATTAAATTATGTGAAACCCATTAATAAAAGAGCATAGTTGCAATATTCATGAGATTAGCAAACCAAAACGTAACAATGGTAGTGCAGCCGGCAGGCGGCGCGGGCGCTTGCACGTCGCGTGACGTCACCGCACGCGCGCTGCCCGGCGCCCGCGACATATGCACGCGGACGTATCAATTTGATCCGCGCCCGCGCAGCTGCGTTCAACGACCCCTAGCCCCGCACTATTCAACAACAAAAAAAGCACCCCATATTTTGGATGATTAATCCAACCCGCTTTGTCTAGGATTAAAACTCTCATGCATTATTCGCACGCGCAGCCTATCTGCATACTTAATAGACTGCATTAAAATACATCTATTGTGTTTTCATTTAAACATATGGACTTGTGGAGCGTGTAATCCTGCAACCGGTTGTAGTAAATGTAGTGTAATTTATATTGTAGCTATCCAAACTGCTGAATTACGCTAAATTTGAGTTGTTACAAATGAGTTGAATTAATAAGGCAAAACCCACAGCTGTATTATCCCTACGGATCTCACAAAATAGGGAGCGAGCCTATTGCAATCCAACGAACACTTTTTCAGATTCAGTGCTGCAACTGGGTATTTTTAACTAAATTACAATACCAGTTTGCCCAAACCAGTCATTGCAGTCTATTGCCTTGAAAACAATGAGGTAATAATTTAAATTGATAACGGCTTATCTAGAAATCTGCGTTCAGTATCAGGCATTACCAGCACTTTATTACAGGAGATCATTCGTATACCAATATCTTGACTGTCACATGGAAATACGGGTGCTCTTTTATAAATTATTGTGCGTTGAGTCGTCGGATATGCATTAAAATCGCGCTTCTATTGGTCATGCCTTTTCGCTAATACTCAACTGGTTAAAAGTTTTGGAACAATTAATAAAACTTTCAACCCGTCCTTCGTCAAAGTTTCCCAAAATTCAATTTCTCACATCACTTACAATACATAATACATACAATAGTTTAAACATATCAATACCCTAATAAATTAATGTGTGCACGTTATTATTGCTCGAGTTCTAACTATAATTTAACATTTTGGTTCTATATGGGGAGTTATAAACGGCGGCCATTAACGGTTCTGTCGGCGACTAATAATAATCCGTGATACGTCGCGCTCACATAAGTCACCGTGACAAAAACGTTAGCATTGGCAAACAATCGAATAGGAACAATAGAAAGCCGTGAATCAAACAATCGATTCATCGAAACTAAAAGTTATCGCGACAGCTGCGCGGGGTGGAGCCCCGTTGGTAGTTATGACAGGGTCCCATCTCCCACGGTCCGGGCCCCCTTGTAGTCCCGTGTCCAAATTTCACAACTAGCATTAGAATAGGACAAATACCAGTTTAGGAAAGTTAGTGGAGCCCTGCTAACTTGTTTTGCGGTCTACTCGAGTAGTTTGTGAAAGTTGAATTATTTTTGAATAATAATAGAATTTATTGCATCTATTATTTAGGTCGTATACGGGTTGACATTATGACACACAATTATTTAAGACAAGCTTTTACCCGTGACTTCACTCGCGTAAAAGTAGGTTAGGTTATGTTAATAATATCTATTTTTTAAATAAAATATGGTCTATGTTACGGGGAGTAAATATAGCTTCTAATAGTGAAAGAATTTTCAAAATCGTTTGAGCAGTTTTTGAGTTAAATCCTTACAAAGAAATAAAAAATCAAATCTTTCATCTTTATTATATTAGTATAGATAAATTTTACAGTCATTAGTTTTATATTGGATTAAATATAATGACTACCAAAAAGAGTAATTGCGCAGCAAAATATGCTAACTAAAATATATCATAAGGAGCACTTACACGCCTCAAATCACTGCATTCCGTCTCGGAAGGGTTAGTTTATGTTAGGTTCCTTCTTAAACCCACCCAAAAATAGGACCCGAGCGCCGTCGACTTATTTTGATCTCTTTAAATATATTTTGCTGTGCAATTTGGTGATCATTTACTATTTTTGACTGTTATATTTTACTATATCTGGTGATAAGTTAAACATAAGCCATTTTATATTACTTGAAATTACTCAACTTATCAAAGAAAGTTCCACAGAGTTCTTTGATTAGTTTAATAATTTCAATCATTATTTAGTTAGGAACATATTTTTTACAGGACCTTCATATTACCGTCTGGCCAATATGACTACTATTTCAATGTTATGTGTTGTGTTGCATGCTAAGTGTGTAGATATGTGTGTAGCTCGTACATTAGTACTTTCAGACGTAATAATGGTCGAGTGATTTAAAATGTGTATCTATCTAGCGGGGCCACTCGAGCTAGACCGAAAAAACTAGTGGCAATGCTTTGTTTGTTCAATGTACCTCACGAATTTATTAACAAGATCCAATGTACCTCAATTATTAGGTATGGTAGAAATTACAATAAATCGCCTCATCCATCCAGCGGGGCCCTCGTTTGTATTACGCTCGGAATACATAAAAATAATACTGATTGTAACTTGTGCCAATGTACCTCTCGATTCATATATTAACTCCCAGGAATCTTCCGCTAGATAGATAGGTACACATTGATTTAAATGATAATAACCTCGCCAATGAAAATGCGGCAAGTGTTGCGGGTTCGTGTCTTAAACAAAAAGTAACATGCGATATACAATTTGTAGTTTTTCGTTGGTTTAATGTTTGCAAGGCTCTCTGCGATATAGGGAATATACCTAGTCATACAAAAAAAAAATTGTGAGCCGTTACGGGACCTCTGGCAGATGTGAAACATCGAAATTATTTTGTACAAGTAATATGCATAAAAGAACAGATTACGACAGGAATTAATATGGCATAATGTAAAATACTATCATATAGCATGCCGGCATGCGTCGCCACGCCAGCAATCGGTTTTACGTGCGGCTATAGATGTTTCACGTCAATAACTTCAACATAAAAACCAAAATCTATCGCGTAAATGTTAGCTTCTCTTCGGTCTATTTAAGTTCTATATAAAACTTGAACTCAGTCTATAATTATGAAGTACTCCGCTTTCGGCACCAATTTTTTCGGCACCTATGGTTTCGGAAATTAAAAGTGGAATAGCTTAGGAGCCGAAACAATAGGTGCCGAAAAAATTGGTGCCGAAAACGGAATACTCCATAATTATATATTCTATAATGCAGTGTACGTAAGGTCAGAGGAATTCCCCATACATGTTTATGAATATACCGTCTCCTAGCGACCACGAAATTGACTGCATTGTCTATTTATCATCATTATAATTATTCTACCTACTTAATTATATACTATGTACAATACTATAGTTCAACATCTTTAGAAAAATATTTTCTATTTACATTTCGTTACCCATTATCTAATTAATTAGTAAAAGTTATTTTATCGGCGGCCATGACAATTACAAATTTAATACAAAAATATTACATATGGTATTGAGATAACCGACTAGCCGAAGAAAGAAATAACCTATACTCCATTATTTAACTGAAGGTAAACAATGTTGATGTGTCTTTTTTATCAAAAATTCAGTTCAAAAATAAAATGCCGCTAAAGATCAATGTAAATACAACAATAATGATTATTAAATCAATTGAACTTAGTTTAAGCAGTAGTTTAGTTGTTTAATATGTGTTTGTGTAAAAAGTCACATCGAGATTGTTTACCTTTAGTAAAGGCAACACAGTCTCTTACTAATATGGTTTTTTGCAATAATAACATAGGCATGTAGTTATAGATACAGCCTTCATTGTAGTACATTCTTTAAAGAATTTTCTTTGGCTTCATAGATGCCATCTAAGTACATAAACTCTATAAACATTGGGCGATAAAATTAATCACAACTAAAAATAAACTCGTCATCTGGCACCGTTATACACAAATATTAATTACTTCGTCCAAAAAAATACAGTTAGGCGCAGTCCCAGAATAATTGAATAGATCCCCATATCGAATTGCCACCCAATAAAATATACATCCCACGATTTTTATACGAAATTATTTAGAGAGAGTATAGAAGGGTGTATTGTAAAAAAACCGGACGACCTTAACACACTTTAGAACATTTTTTTTATGGTAATAATAACGGTCGGGAGCGAAGGGGTGCTAGTCGCGTGGCACCAGGACAATGAACCCTACCTTTCGATTTTAAGCACCACGATCAAACTTTAAACTGTTAATGGAAGCCGATAGTTACACATTTTTGAAATCTGTAATACACACACTCTTATTTGATATTTATTCTTTCACAATTAAACCAGATGCAAAGTATAATACAAGGATCTGAGCACTCTCGAACGCTGCGAAGAATACTAATTCTTGTAAACTACATACAGACACTAGTACTTATACATAACAGCCGTGTTTTGCTTAAAAACCTTGTGTTAAATGTTCAGTTGTAAATGCATGCTATATCACTAGAGCTGCCATTAAAATAAATAATCACGTGTCACTAAAGCACGCGATTAAAAATTATAAACTACCAGTGAACAAGACCAGTCAATGTTGTTATAACATATATTAAACTAAATATTGCAGAGTTTTAAACATCACAATAGTGTTTAAAGGAAATGTGAGATAGCAATGTACTTTAATAGAAACATTTAGTTCAAAAACGACCGCGCATTCTTTTCCGCAATTAAGCAGTAAAGAGATATAAAGGAAGCATTATAGCGTGGTTAGCATTCATGGCGAACAATTTTCACAGACAATTTCCTCGTTAATTTAGTTAGTGGTTGTATGTAAATAGGCCGAGCTAAAGTGGTGATTATAATGTAGCCGTGTCATTTAACAGAAGCGGCTAAGTGCGAGGAGGGTTGAGGGTTGAGAGGGAAGCCCCTCGACGGCCGCTTCCGTTGACGTCACAAGTACCTGAACCCTTCGCATGCGGCGCTGAGTACATCATTGTACTTACTTAATTGTTTAATTCGGCTTTCGAGACGTGTAGCCACGTATTGTTGCAATGTCATATTACAATCATTAGAAACTTTAGAGGGCAATAGCTGCAAAATATTTTTGTGCGTTCATTTTAAAAGATTATATCAAAACAATATTTATATACATACTTCTGCGCACGGCTTCTTTCACATGGCATTCCTAATACGTTACTCGATGTAACTTTCTATTAGTTTAGTTTTGATGGGTTCAGAAGAAGATACCAGAGATCGTCGCTTCTATAATTTTATATAACATTAAAGCAAACAATAAAATTTAACTTTACTTGCTGAAAATATAATTTCAAGTGACCTCTAAATAAGGCTTTATAAAACCATTTAAATAAACTTAGATTTCTAAACATTTTTAAGAAATTAATACCAAAAAAATTTACCTTAAAAACTTGATAAAACTATTCATTGCGAGTGTTAAACACCTTAAATATTCAGCTATAAATATAATAAGTGCGTGCATTCAATATTTAATAACCATAATTTCTTACGCCGAACGGTAGTCATACGACTTCCTACAGATTACAATACAATTTTACGACCAAATTATGTCTAAAATTGTATTTAATAAGGCAGGTGATGTGGGGTAGGCAGGTGTAGTCCAATGTTTACATTCCTTCACCATGGTGAATGCAGCAACATTACCCACGGCACCGCGGGCTGGCTCGGCGCGATCAATCAAAGCCTCTATTAGTGTACTCACGACTTAAATACGCCCACAATCACCGCGTTTTACTACACAGTTGTTTGACCAATGTGCTCATAATAATACGCTCGGCTAATGTAATTTTGTTACTTTTTATTGAGCCGCTGTTACTTTTGTTATTTACAGTTTCATACTATTTTTTTACATTGTATATTAACTTTTGACTGTATTCTTGAACTTTGACGGCCCAATATCGTTATATGCGGCAAACCATAGGGGTGGCCTGTATTCAGCAGTGAACGTCTTTCGGCTAAGGTGATAAATCCTACGTAACCTTTGCCTGTGAATTCGTACTTGGAAATTAAAGACTTAGCGATATTTAATTTACAAGTGTGTTTAAAATTAACATACATATATACATAGATTCACGCCTGTTTCTCAGAAGGCTAGGCAGAGACTCAAATTTCCATTTGCTACGATTCTGACACACTTCTCTGGCTTCATTCACTTTCATCACATTCCTCATACACACACAACACACTAAATAAAGTTAACACTATTCTATTTATCCTAATAAATTACAAAAATGACCTATAAGTAGCTTCTTGGAAAGTCTAGATATTAACTTTCCAACATATTTCAGAACGTGCGCACAAAATTAAAAAGAAAACAGTTTTCGTATAACAAGTTAAAATAGATTTACAAAACTCCAATTTTATCTCTGTCCTCGATCAAACGGATCGTCGATGATATAATCCACCGAAAACTTGAGTAACTTGTTACATTACCCGTACCATTGGTTCTGAAATCAGTTCAAGGCCGCACCAATGATTGATGAGGCTCGTGCTCGGCTGGAGTGACGTAGGCGCGTTGCCGCGTCGCCACGTCGCCGAAGTCAATGCGACCCGTGGTAGGCACCACCACTCCGCTAATCCGAAGCAACATTGATTCTTCGCTCTTTTATTAGCTCTCCTAATAGCCCACAGTCACATTACGTATCTGTCAAATGTTTTAGCTTACGAACAATACCTTCAAGATATGGTACTTCATGACACTTGTTTTATAGTATACGTTTCTTTTTTTTAATGGCTTTCTCCTAGTAAAATTGTTGTTATTTATTATGTAGGTGGAGTACATAATAAATAACCAGACAATAAATATCCGAAATTACTTATGCTGGTCATTTCATCGTAACATTACAAAAAAGCAAACTGAATTCCACTTTTATCTAACTATCTTAAATATATTTAAATACTAGCTTTTGCCCGCAGCTTCGCTCGCGTTAATTTAGAATTTGACAATCAATTCGGGTTGTACTCTGCTTGTAATAATATAATTCAATCATGATTCGAAAGACACGTGGCGCCATCTATTATCATAAGAACGTTATTGTTGTTTTCCTCGGGAACAGTAATTTTTTTCGGGATGAAAGGTAGCCTATGTCCGTTTCTGTACACCTGTCAACGTATATGCAAAATTTCAGGATGATCGGTTCAGTGGTTTAGGCGTGAAAAGGTAACAAACAAACAAAAAACAAACTCATTTTCGCTTTTATAATATTAGTTAGGATTAGGATTTGGATTAGGATTCCGCTGGTAAAACTGACTGAAAGAACAACACTTTAAAATTTCACCTCATAATATTAAGTAATGCGTAACAGAATGAGGTATTTAACCTGATGGGTGAGGAAAGTCAAATAAAATAATCAATAAAATTAGGAACAAACAAATAATATTTTTCTAACCTATGTTTACCATACCATAATTGGTACGGTAATGTTAGGTTAGATAAATATTATTTGTTAGGGGTAGTTAAAAAATTCATCACAATATGTCGAGCGTTGAATTTCCCTAGTAAGTGGGTGTTTAGTAAATCATACGACATACAATCAAAATTCAATTCCTACCTGTCAAAATGTGACTTAGTGTAGAGTTGCCAACTGTCCTGTTTTCCCAGGACATATCCTAGTTTTTGTGGTGTCCTCGGACGTCCTGAATAGTTCTAAAGCAGCATCCTGGGTTTCTAAATTTTAAAATTCGCGCGCCTCTATTCCCGCATAAATTCACAGTGGAATTTCATTTCACCTATTTTCACTACATATTAATTGAACTATTGCAACTCTATTACTGCGTCCTGTTTTTAAACTGAATTATCCTGGTTTTTCCAACTTCAAATAATGATTTTTTAAATTTGGGGTTGTCAACCCTAACATAGTGTGATCAATAATACGGGAAGCTCGAATAACCAATATAAATTATGTGTAACACATAATTTGGTTATAGATTTCGTTAACCAAAAGAGAATAAAAAGATTGAATCTATCATCTGTTTCTTATCAAATTATTTTGGGTATTTCGGTAAATACAAGGACTAGCACTAATTAGCTCGTAACATTTTAAGATTTCTATTCTCATGCAAGACCTAGGTTCTCATATACCGACTGGAGCAACACGGTTATGGAATTACCTTCACTCTTCAACGAATCGCAACCAAATAAATTTTGTGTTGAGATCAGTAGGGACCGTAGCCTACATATGTCTACTGGTCTTCTGACAGCACACACCAGGACTTTGTATAGTGTGATGAGATCGCGCACGAGTTAATGATTTACATGATCTAAAGATTACGCTTACTGTTTAAAAATAATATATTTTCGCGTACTATAACACTCTAATACTAACTGATAGATAACGCAAAGACTAAAGCAATGGTGAAATAAAAAATTGTGAGCCATCACGGGACGCCTGGCAGATGTGAAACATCGAAATTATTTTGTACAAGTAATATGCATAAAAGAACAGATTACGACAGGAACTAATATGGCATAAAGTAAAATACTATCATATAACGTGGCGACCCGTCGCCACGGCATGCGTCGCCACGCCAGCAATCGGTTTTACGTGCGGCTATAGATGTTTCACATCAAAGTTTCTTACATAATGCAGGTGAGCGTTAAAAATGGACCATGAAAATTAGTATGCATAGCACAACATTGTTTAAGTTAGAAACATAGAAGTCAGTCTTCAGAAGAATTCCAAAAGTAAGTGAAGTAAAACTACGTTTTCTTAAATGTTAGTTTTTGGGTAACCTAATATTTGAAATAAGATACCTCATCAGGCACAAGCTTATTTGTTAATAAATCCGTGACAAAATAAATAGTCAGCCATAAAAACGTACCAACCATAAAAGTAGAAAGACATTCAATCGACATAACAAATAAGTTTACATAAGTAATTAGCGTGGCCAGTATGACCACGTTGTTTATATTTTGGCTCGTCAAATAGCTAGTTAGGTAGTAAGCGAGCGAAGTGAACGACCCACAGGTTTAGATGTTATCAAGTGCGATCGATATATGATTCATGGCACGAATGTATGCGACGGTATCACCTGCGTGGTATATTTGTTACGCGGCCTTAGTACGGGTTCTCGTTACTTGAGATTATGCTTGACAGCAGCGTATCTTAGTAACCAACTGCCTCCGTGGCGCAGCGGTAGTGAATGCGACTGCATGAGGTCTCGGGTTCGAATCCCGGGTCGGGTCAACAAAAACGAATTATGTTTTTCTGTTAAGAAATCTCAATACGAGCTCGGAGTTAGGAAGTTGGCGGTGTTAGACACCCCCGTGTTTTGGAAAGCACGTAAAGCCGTTGGTCCTGCGTCTGATCTCGCTCCGGTCGTGTCGGATTATCCGTCCCATCGGATCATGAGGGTTAGGGAACAGAGAGTGCACTTGTGTTTGCGCACATACTTGTGTACCATAATATCTCCTGCGCAGATGGCCAGTCTCCATTAAGATTGGCCGCCGTGACCGAAAATTCGGTCTGGAGGACATTATTAGTAACCATCTTCTTAAATGGCCGTTAGTAAAAAATTGTACCTGCTTAGGATGTTACTCAAATTGCAGCAGATTGGGGAAGTATTTTCGCTCTTAGATGATTTTAACCCAAAAAACTTTATCTTATGTTCTTGCGGTGAACAGACTTGTCTGGCTAAGAAGACGCGGTGTAGCAAAGTACCAGCAATACTTATACACAGCGCTGGTAACACAGATTCGTTTTAATGTAGAAACTGTGAATTTGATACATCTATCTGGTGTTGCCAACGTGAGTCTCGGTAATCGTCAAGTAACGTATACTTTATTGCCAATTGCCATCAAAGTAGGCTCAGAAAAAGTAATAGAACAAAGAGCAAAATAGACAAACTTATAATTACATTAAGCTCTATAAGATAGTACTAAATTTGATTTGAATTTTACTAAAATATACCAAATATCAAATGTGGCACTAGTGATCCCTATATCGTTATTTACAAACATTAAAACCGATGTAGCTAATTATTTGGTGATGGCAACGTATGAGCCAGCACACTCGTTAAAGTACCATCGATACCAGGAAACCGGCTTAAGATTAGTAACAACGTTACTGAACATCGCTCGGTAAGTAATAATTTCAGCCTTTCACGTAGGTATACCTCTTCCGTTCCATTCCTTTTATTCCATACAATGTCACACTTTGCCAATAAATTTTCTCTAGGCTTGGTATGTGATTTCTGTGTGGTTGTTCCTTGTGCTCCAACGAATACCTAAACAGATAAAATGGACCAGTAGTTCAGTTAGACAAGGCGTTAAATTCTTCTGGCTCTTTTTAGACTATTTAAACACAATGCACGTTATTTTAGTAAAGTGGTTTGGAGACGTATTTTTTGCATCGCCGCTGTAGTTATAGATTTATTGTTATGGTGAAATTCTAAGGCCTGTCTCTTAACAAATCGAAGTCAACACTGATATACTAACGGGCAATTATTTGAAGAACATCCTTAGTTTAATGTTTTCTGCTCGGATGTAGAGTTGGTTAATAGTCAAGTCGATACTACCAATCTTATCTTATCTTATCTTATTTGCGGGGGCCAGTCAGTGCAGACCGGCGACACTTCGACCCAGTGGGATCTTTTGTGTCGGCCCCAAGATTTAACCCTTAGCTATCTCCTTATGAATGTACTGCATTAGCCACAGTGTACAATTCAGAGGGAGAAGCTTCAGGGCTTGGAAATGCCACCCCCATCAGACCCATCCTCAGTCCAGCCAAGGCGTCGCATTCACACAATAGGTGCGATATGGACTCGTCCTGTTCACCACAGGCTCTGCAGATCAAATTGTGTGCCAATCTCAATCTGCACAGGAAGTCTTTGGTGCCAAAATGGCCAATGAACGCTCCTGTGAGCAGGCGCATTTGGCTCTTGCTATATCCACAGAACTTCCGGGTGAATGTGATACTATCAATACACTTTATACTTTATACACTATTAAACATGTCACTATATCGTGTAATACGCAGATAAATAGGCAAAATCTAGGCGTTGTTAGTTAGTATCCTACGAAAAAGAAATAATTATACTCTACTAGATCTTGCCCGCGGCTTCGCTTGCGTTAATGTAGATTTTCAATAAATTTCTATTCCTCGGCTGCAGTAGTTTTTCTGTACCCCTGACAACATTTATGCAAAATTTCATGATGATTTGTCGAGTAGTAAAGGCTTGAAATCGTAACAAACAGGATTCAAAAATATAGCATTGTCGTTCTCGATCGAGTTCAAAATTGAAATCAGTTTAAATACAAAATCAAATGTAAACTTGAATGTCTTAATTATATCTCCCCTTCCTTATTAACACAACCGTGTGTGGGTAACAAATTGTTGATTGACTAAATTTAATTCACTAAGGAACTGACCGCTCACTGGCGCATATATTATGGATGTAGTATTATTATTATTTTGTCAGCCTCGATGGCGTAGTGGTTAGTGTAACCGACTGCCACGTCCGAGGTCACGGGTTCGATTCCCGCACAAGTCAAACATTTGTGTGCATGAACATGGATGTTTGTCTTAGTCTGGGTGTTTCTAATATGTATGTATTTACAACAAAAAAAAGTATATAATTATGTATGTTTATCCATTGTCTAGTACCCATAGAACAAGCTCTGCTTAGTTTGGGCTAAATGGTGTTGTGTGTATGTGGTAGAATATTAAATTATATTAGGTATATTATATGTAATGATTTGCGTTTATAATATTAGGAGGAAGGAGAAAATAAAATTTGATCGTGTATATTATCAATATAAAGTAAAAAAAAGGTTTCAACCTCCTATCTATTTACGACGACTAAGTATGGCGCCTTTCTACTTATTTATAAAACCTATTTAACCGCGATTTCGATCGAAATGATACACGCAAGCCATAATTATAGTCAAGGACTGAACGATTATCTCATGTAGGTATGTAAGCTTCTTTATATTAGAAACTACATATCATATACTTTCTCTTACGAAATATTCCTATCGCAAGAATTATTCTTTCTTTTGCAGTAAATATTGTTCTGCAATGCAAATTTATATACCCCGGTTGTTGTCGTCAACAAAAACGTCGCTACATAAGGGGAAAGGGGCTAACACAATTTTTTAAAGTATCGAGATAATTACATAGCGTTCTAGTTAGAAACGGGTTGTGAACATGAGAATAATTGCATCGTGTAGTGAGGCTAGGGTTGCCTCGTGTCGCCACCCCTCGGCTCTGGCGTGACAAAAGGCCGGCAGCTGCATCCCTGCACCCATTGTGTGCAGACAATGCACCCCTGATCTATTCCCGCTGTCCCGCTGTAGTACCCACGCAATGCAACTACCAAGTTAAGAGACGCTCAAAAATACAATCTTGAACTAGGCTGTTGCCAAACATTTTAAATATAAAATGTTGCATTAATAATAAGTGTATTTTCCAGAATAAGTACAGTTTACAAAAGACATCAAAGTTAACACGATATAAGGTGAAGACAATAATTATTCGAACACTGGTACCCAAAGTAAGATTAAACTTGTGTCATGGGTACCAGGCTCCTCTCAATTTATTTTAATAACATTTTGATGTTTAAAAAAACATAATGATCTTTATAATATAATTAATGCAATATACAAAATAGAAATAGAAGATGATTAGAGTGTATGTGTGTGTTTGATGGTGGGTGTAAATTTGTCGAAGTTTACGTTTTCTTTCTGATATGTTTAGTGAAACAACAGTCTTTATTTATTGATTTATTTATAAATAAATAAATAAAACAACAGTTGCTTAGTATTATTAAACGTTTACGTAAGCATTACAAATTGAAATTAAATAAAGTAGATATTTAATGTGTATCTACATATTTTATTAGTTATACCATCTGAGGTTCTTAAACACTACAATTCGTGATGGCAAAGGAGTCAAAGCTGAAAATAAATTTTATATACTGTGTAGGTATAAACTGTTCAGTTGCAACAATATTCTTGTCGAAATAGTTTAATATATACCTAAAGATACGAACGCTAATGACTTTCTTACTTATAGGTATATTCAGTCTATGAAAAACGACATTTCTGACCGGCTTCTAAATTTTCTTTTTATTAAGTAAATACAGAAGCAGCTGCTTTGATATACTTACTTGGTTACTTACTTACATACTATACAGAATTTATGAATACGGCTATTTTCATAATAACACCCATTAGTCTCAGTTAAACACCTTTATTAACCTACAAACGATTTATTGTACTGAAAAATGTTTAATAACATAATTATTTTATTTTTTACTAAATAAGAAAGTTATCAAATAACTTTATTGTTACTTCAGTCGTTTGACGTGATATTTTGACATTTGTTCTTTTAATATTGATATGTCTATTGGTAGAATATAGTGACACTTATATTGTTTATGCTAATATAAGTATCACTTCATTCTACCCTTGTCGTAATTAATAAAAGCATAAATACGTTTCATCTTTACACATATTTATGCTACCATTACTAAAATTCTGATATATTTTTGTGTGTATACTCTTTACGCGTCGATGTATTTATTATAACACCAACAACTTATATTATACAACAATATGTTACAAATTAAATATCATATTAATGTGTACTAACATCCGAGCGCCTGCCAAAAAATAATACTAAAGTTACTCTTCATCGTATATTGACGCGTAAAGATAGAATTTTAATAGGCGTTATAAATATTTGTATTTTTATATAAATTTGTATACTGTATATGAAGAAAGAAGAATGAAGCATTACAAGAGTCCGCCTCCTCGCGTTCACTGCCGGGGCCATTATGTGTATTAATAAGATCATAAGGCACGCGGTGAATGCCAAGAGCGGACTCAAGCTCCATACCGAGATCAAGATGGAAGAAAATTTTACTTTGTATAATTGATTTTACCTTATGGCTCTTGCACACGACATAGGTAGCACACGCAAGTTGTGTCACTTGCATCGATTATATGCATCGTATAATGATTGACGCGATCCACTCTCTGTTGTTACCTATGTGTATCATTAACACACGCAAGAAGCCTGCGTATATAGCTTGCGTTACTTACGTCGTGTGTAAGCAGCACTTCTCCACAGGAGCCGAAAGATAAATGTTGTGTTAGCACTTATATTTCGGCTGCTTGGTGGAATTTTACATTGTGTTATGTGTGTTCTCTAGAAATGTTGAATTATTGATATTATTATTTATTTAACTTGCATTTAAACTCTCGCAAGTCGGAATTAAGGGCTCATATAGACGACGACGCGTTGTGTAACTATGTAAACGAGATTTAACCACGCGGACAGTGTTGTTGGTTTTTAATATCGCCTTCAATATCAGACGCGACGCTGATAAACGAGTAATATAACTACAAACATTTTGTATTCTCTAAATAAAGTAAATTAAATTCATCACATAACCTTCCATTATCCTTTTTGTTTTCGTTTTGTCATTTTCTGTACATATGAAAAGCCAAGATATCTTGTTTATATAGTTAGAAACACGATGCGATGGTCGCCGTCTACACGAGCCCTAAGACCTACGCGAGTATTAATACTTTTTTTAAAGGTATCTCAAGTTCAACTTCAAGAAACTTGGACAAACAGCTGAAGCAAAACTGATTTTTTGAAGTTTCATAGATCCAAACATCTACACTGTAGATACTTGGATCTAAAAAGCTTCATGTAATTACTATCTTCAATCAACAAGAAATCCTGGAAGACTTCAATCAAGCTTATAGTATTAAATTATTTTAAGCAGTTTTGTGATATTGTGTTCATAAAGTAGGAAGTTAAATAATATTTATTTTCAGTACAAAATATTGTTTGTTATAAAACATAACTATCAGGCCTATATTGATTGAGACTAATGTAAATTACTTTACAAATAGCACATTGATTTAAATAGTCACCATGACTGCCAGTGCGCCAAATATTATGGGTTCGATTCCATTCGCGACATTTATGATCCACTAATAGTCTCCGAGTGTTATTTTGAACGTTATTAAAATTCTCGATGATACAGACATCATAAAGACTCTATAACGAAAGTTATCTTTTATAAGAATAACAAATTGGCAAAGTATTTACAAACGTTAGCTAATGCTTGTCCATAAATGACTCGAAGCAATAATATGGACGTTATATGATTCATTTTATAAAACTTACGTGACAAACTAGCATAGATTCGGCTTATAGTCAGCTCATAAAAATTTGAAATATAACAGTTCAGATCGCGCGTGGCCGTCTCGACACTTCAAATTATCTCATCAATTTGCCGAAAATTGGCACAATGAAAAAGCTCCGCAGTCTGAGCGTTGGCCAAAATATTAAAAGCTGAAACTTGCCAGCTGTACTAAAAAGATCAATTTGCACTTGCTAATGGTACTTTTTTGACATTTACATCACAACTCGATATATTGCTTTATGCGATCTGCCTGGCACATTTTTAGACCGAGAGCTACTACTGCAAATTTTCTAATAGAAATTCCATCTTGAGCGACGTCACCAGTTTGGTTTTATCTAAAGACTTAGTTTACTATAAGTACTTACAACTTTGTTTAAGAGTACAATAAGTGATAAGTGTACATGTTTATGATCAGTAATAGAGCCTATTTCAAAAGGCTTAAACCAAGTTATATTTTGAGAAAAAGTTCAAAAACTTATCAATATTAATATAGTTAAAAAACATTTAGTTTGCATCGATTTAAGGGCTCGTGATCGTCTTGATCCGCAAATCTTAGCCCGCATGGGTTGAGGTTCAGTTGGTTAAATTGCATATGAGAAATAATGTTGTGTCAATTAATCCGCGACAATTTCAATCAATTAAAAAATCTTCTTGTCGTGGAGCCACTTCCATGACTCTCTATTCTCTGTATATGACATGACTTTCAGTTTTTCTTTTACCTGATCTATGTGACTTCTCCTTGGTAAGTCCCTTTTTGTACTTCTTTCTGTTGTTCTTTCTAAGATGGTCTTCATCAAGTTTTATATCGGATCTAGTGTCCCAATATAAAACCTTTCCCCAATAACCTTAAAACCAACATTATTTTCTTTATTGCACATTATATAAAGATGTTGAAAATCATTGAAGAAAACTGATACCACTGTCTAACTCCCTGTCTTATATTTGCTCTTCACTTTTCCTCTTCTTCTTCTATGACAGACTAATGCTCTATATACAGCTCGTAGATTTTATCTTTCTGTTTCTGCAATCCAATCCGGCATCCTTTAAGATTTTTATTGCGCATTGAATTTCACGCAAAGATAATTTTCTTTTTATCATCTCTCTCGAATTATCCTATCCTAATCCTAATCCTAACTAATATTATAAAAGCGAAAATGAGTTGGTTTGTTTGTTTGTTTGTTACCTTTTCACGCCTAAACCACTGAACCGATCATTCTGAAATTTTGCATATACGTTGTCAGGTGTACAGAAACGGACATAGGCTACCAATCATCCCGAAAAAAATTACTGTTCCCGAGGAAAACAACAATACCGTTTTTATGGCGAATAACGATGGCGCCACGTGTATTTCGAATCATGATTGAATTATATTATTACAAGCAGAGTACAACCCGAATTGATTGTCAAATTCTAAATTAACGCGAGCGAAGCCGAGAGCAAAAGCTTTAAAATAACATTGAAATTAAAAACTTTAAACGGATTTTGTCGCGTGAATGTTAGGTTAAAATATAACTTGACTGAATTCGCAAAACAAACTTTATTACTATACATTGATTATTATCAACATACTAGATTTTGCCCGCGGCTTCGCTCGCATAAATGTAGGTTAGGTTAGATTAATGTCAGTAGTCTTTTCTGAATGAAAGCTACCCTATGTCTTTTTCCGTTCCCTTGACAATGTGTATACGAAATTTCGTGATGATCGGTCGAGTAGTTAAGGTGTGAAAGCGTAACAAACAAAGTTACATTCGCATTAATAATATTAGTTAGGATTAGGATTATACATTACTAGTTTTCACTCGCGGCTTCGCTCGCGTAAATGTAGGTTTTTTTTTTTTTTGTTTTCTAGCTCCTCTGTCGTAGACAGAGCCTATTCTTACCAAATAGAGGCAGTTGGCCCATCGAAGGGGCAGCTGTTCCTCCTACTCTGCCTGTTCCTATCCTTACATTGCCCTAGTAGGGCTGTTTTATTTATTTTTATATATTTTCCTTATCCTACCTTATTACTACTTTTCTTTATTAATACAAATTTCCTTATGCTACAGCTTATTTACTAATCCTTATATCTAGAGTTCTGGTATTAACAAATACCTAACTTAGATAATATCCTACACCTTATTTCTAATATTTGCGACTTTTACAATTTTATGAGCATATTTAAAAAAAAATTGTAAATGATCCTTAACTAAGATAGGTATATTGGCTGTTGCTATTTTGACCCCGGTCTCCACTTCCAGATCTAGCCTATCCCTGCCATGTATAGGGCATTCCACTAGCAGGTGTTGGACCGTCTCCTCAGCGCCCGGCTCGCAGGCACACGATGGGTCCTCCTTACACTTGAAACGGGTCAAGTATCCGGAGAACCCACCATGCCCTGTTAGCAGCTAGGTCGTGATGCCGGCAACTTTCATCTTGCGGACAATGCTGTATGCCGCCACTGCGTACGGGAAAAACAGCTTGGAGACGGAGGCGGTCTCGCCCTCTCTATACCTCCTGTTCCACTCGCCAAGCGAAGCCTGTCGCAGACTCTGCTTCGCGAATGAAACAGGGTACAGACCGTAGTCCGGTGCTTTCTTCAACCCCAGGGCCGCCTCCTTGGTAAGCTCATCAGCCCGCTCGTTGCCCTCCAGTCCTGTGTGGGCCTTGACCCAGAACAAGGATATTTCCTTGCCCTGAGCCATCCCTTGCCGAATGGCTTTTCTGGCCTCCACCGCCAGAGGATGGAGGGCATTACGGTTTATTACCGTTAAGAGAGCGGCCCTGCTGTCGCTGAAAATATTAAACGTGGACGCGCCTCGCCTGAGGATCTCACTGGCCGCTTTGCATATCGCCAGGAGCTCAGCCTGATAGACGGTACAATGTGACGACAGAGCAAGTTTGAGGGCCTTGGTTTCGGTCCGGTCATTCCACATGGATAACGCGGCACCGACCCGGCCCTCAATCTTGCTCCCGTCAGTGAAGATGCGCACCTCGATGTTTGTGGTGCGCTGAAGTTGTTCCTCATCTACCAGATTTATGAACTCCAGGGTCATATGCTCCGCGGGGTGAGGTGCCTCTATAGCCGGAGCCATTCGCTCGATCCCCCAGTCTCCCATCCATGGCTGGGTCACTCCTCTCTTGGCCTCGTATAGCGAGGCCACCTCGCGAACTCTGAGGTCCAGAGGGAGCAACCCAGCCAGGATCAGCGCTGAGTGCAGGGAGACCGTGCGATAGCTCTTACACAGCTTTTGGGCGAATCCGCGCTGTACCACGTTCAGCTGTTTTCGGACACCAAGCTTATTTACCG
Organism: Catocala sponsa; assembly: GCA_963564715.1. Lineage (NCBI taxonomy): Eukaryota > Metazoa > Arthropoda > Insecta > Lepidoptera > Erebidae > Catocala > Catocala sponsa. The sequence continues at coordinate 3,327,809 of OY751331.1, forward strand.
CCGCGTACCAACTACTGGCGCAATACAGCACCGTCGGCTCCACCGCCGCAACGTAGATGGCCCTGACCACCTCGGGGTGTAACCCCCAGCTGATCTTGGCCATCCGCGCCAGCTTGTGGTAGATGCCGATTGCCTTTCTGCATACATTAGTGACGTGTGTGTTGAATGTGAGTTTGTGGTTGATGGTGAGCCCCAGGATTTTGATTTCGTTGGACATTCGAATGTCTATCCCACCCATGCTGAGGCGCGGGACATCGTACTTCAGCGTAAATGTAGGTTAGGTTAGGTTAGGTTTGCAACAGTTTTTTTTTTCTGGATGAAAGGTACCATGACATGAACATCTATGGCAGTCGTTATTGGGAGAGTGTCGACACAAAAGATCCCACTAGGTCGATGTGTCGCCGGTCTGCACTGACTGGCCCCCACATAAGATAAGATAAGTGATATATGTGTACATTTGCTTACCCTTTCGGGTATATCGATATGAGATTATGTGTACCTAGGCTAAATACGCCTAGTTATATCGACGTAGTAACGAACTAGACTGTACCTACTTATAGCTAAGCAGTAAGCTATCTTGATACATAATTGCATTATAGGCTGGTTCATCAGTTTTGGTGAAACGTGACTGTCTTAAAGTCTCTGCCTACCCCGTCAATGGTGTACAAGCATGAATATGTCTATTTATAAAGCGCGTCACACACGACGAAGATAGTTTAAATCATGTGATAGTTCATACAAACTGTATAGTGAGTGATTTTTTATCTTAACATAAAATATTAAAGTATCTTCGCCGTGTGTGACGCCCTTAAATGCATTTTGTTTTTCTTATTCTAGGAATAAATCCTGTGTCGCGGCGTCTTTACAAACATTCAAACAACGGACACAAGTACACCCAGACTCGACACAACCATTTATGTATCTCACAAATATTAAATACTAGATTATGCTCGCGGCTTCGCTCGCATAAATGTAGTTTAGGTTAGTAACAGTAACTATTTCTGGATGAAAGGTACCCTATGTCCTATTCTGTACTCCTGACAACGTGTATGCGAAATTTCATGTTGATCAGTCGAGCAATTAAGGCGTGCAAGCGTAACAAACAAACAAATAAACAAACTCACTTTCGCATTTTTAATATTAGTTAGGATTATTCTATCAGTCATCATCATCATCATCATCATGTCAGCCAAAAGACGTCCACTGCTGGACATAGGCGTCCCCCAAGGTTTTCCACACATTCTATCAGTGCAGTAACTTAATATTTAATATGTCGGTTTTTAGATTCTTTTTACGATTTATCTTGTAAGATTTTACATTATTGTCAGATGCACAAAACTTTTTACCATTTTTCTATAAAATGTAATGAAATGAGTAATTTTCTTTTTTGGATTGTATTAAATGCATTTATCAAATATTATACAATGTTATGTGATACCTATGTGTATATTCTAGCATTTTCTATCGAACTGAAGAGGCGCATATAGCTGAAGCAGAGACAAATCTCTGAAGTTTCATAGATCCAAACATCTACTTAGTAGGTCATTGGATCTAACAAATTTCATGAGAAAATTATCATCATTGAACATGAACAAGAAATCCTGGAAGACTTCAATCAAGTCCTGAAGAGAAGATATTGAAAACTCATGCATACTTGTGTCTTATGTAAATATTGAAAACTCATGCATACTTGTGTCTTATGTAAATATTGAAAACTCATGCATACTTGTGTCTTATGTAAATATTGAAAACTCATGCATACTTGTGTCTTATGTAAATATTGAAAACTCATGCATACTTGTGTCTTATGTAAATATTGAAAACTCATGCATACTTGTGTCTTATGTAAATATTGAAAACTCTTGCATACTTGTGTCTTATGTAAATATTGAAAACTCATGCATACTTGTGTCTTATGTAAATATTGAAAACTCATGCATACTTGTGTCTTATGTAAATATTGGAAACTCATGCATACTTGTGTCTTATGTAAAAATGAATATAATTTTTTTTCAGAACAATGCAATGTGTACATAATATTGTCTTACGTTTACGTAAAAACAACGTTTGTTACAAATACCGGCCTGATGCTAGTTTTAGAATGGATTTGAATTCGATATCCCTTGCCCATGTACAATCAGCGACATATGATGATAAGTTATTACATTTCTATTTGCGAGATTATGAATCAGCCACGTATGTCGCTGATTTTACCTTTTTGTATTTAACATGTGTGCATTTTTCACTTCTCTCCGTGCCTGGAGCGACTGATCACTTGACCATACGGTGCAATGGTCCCAACATAACTGAAGGTTGTATTTTAAAAATTTAATTTAAAAAATTTGACTTTTGAACTACCCTAAAAGGAGTTATATGGATCAATCTAACTTTTTATTTCAATTTTTGTCAATTTTTATCATAGTTCGACTAATATAATAATTTTATAATCATTGTTTATTTTCCAAGAAACATGTACACACAATAATTACATTTTGGTTACATTATTTTGGCTTAATCTAAATTGAGTGAAACATCTGTGTCCGAACTAGATAAAAATAAATTATCTGTATTTCAGACCACAGCGCTCTTCCTAAATTTAAAGATATTTTTGTAGCCCTTCGGTAATATCGGCGAACTATGCAACATAATAAAGGTAAAAGTATTTTTAATATGCGAAGTTCTATCATCCAGCATTTGATTCAGTAATCCTACTTAAAAGCAGTATATAACTCATTCGGGCTCTTTTTTAAAGAATATAAACTATAGGTGCATATTTAGAAGATTTATCGATTGCAATAAAATTGGACATGCATAATTCTAACTATTCCGATGAGATAAGAAGCTGTGATATACAGACGAACTGATAGACGGTCAAGCTTACTGCTATGCTGGTTTTCATAAATTTGCGGCTGCAGCCAGGCCGTATTATCGTGACATTCTGTTAGGTTTACACAGTAGCCGAATATGGCAATAGCCTCTTATTACTTGAAAATTGTGAATCAGAAAATCTTTGAGTTATGTAAGCAGTTCTTATATTTATTATTCATTTTTACGTGTAAGCGTGTACACAAATGTAATACCTAAGCATTTAACTTATAGCTGCTATGTCAGTGGTTTGTTATTATATTGCTGGATTGTGTATTATTAACGAAATTAGGTTCAATGTATCCAAGTCAAGATTCAATTGGATGACATTGCAATAAATACTTACAACTAACTTATTCAAACGTCATGTGATCTTTACAAACAGTATCTATCTTCGTGGCGCAGCGATAGTGAATGCGACTGCTGTGCATGAGGTCTCGGGTTCGAATCCCGGGTCGGGCCAACAAAAAGTTATTCGGTTTTTCTCTTAAGAAATCTCAATACGAGCCCAGAGTTAGGAAGTTGGCGGTGTTAGACACCCCCGTCCCTCGGAAAGCACGTAAAGCCGTTGGTCCTGCGCCTGATCTCTCTCCGGTCGTGTCGGATTACCGTCCCCCGGATCATGAGAGTTAAGGAACAGAGAGTGCACTCGTGTTTGCGCACACACTTGTGCACTATAATATCTCCTGCGCAGATGGCCAGTCTTCGTTAAGATTGGCCGCCCTGACCGAAATTCGGTCCGGAGGACATTATTTTATTATTCTCTTTATTTATACATTTTTCAATTATAATAACATTTTTAAATATATAAAAACCTATTATTATTATTATTATATACGAATATTGTTTGTATGTGACATACTTATAATAGAATAAAGAGGTAGGTAAAGTCACCAAGCCTATGGAGTTTACTGCTAGATAATTGGATATAGGCCTCTATCAATTAATTTCAATACACGGTTGTCTACCTTTTGACTTTATACGGAGACTCGCCCTTTAAATGCACATACCTAAACACCACACAGTGGTGATAGTCCGACATACAATCAGTTAAAGTTTTAGTATTTTACTCTAAAGCCCAATAACTCAGGCAAGGCATTTGTTCCTTTCCTTGCGAATATAGATTAGGATAATATGATTAACAGTGGCTATTAATAGTAGCGATTAACAGTAGTGAATATTGTCTTTCGTTTCCAAGATATTCCGATGGTAACTCGCAAGATGTACTCAACACGTGTCGAATCATCATAATTATTGTTTTTAAATTAAATTGGCCGAAACTGGGTAAAGATCATGACGCATTTGACCAATAATGCAGAAGTCTAGTACTGACAAGTCCTCGTTGTAGCTGGCAATGCTAAAGACAGTAGGTTTCTCAACGATTTTATTCGGCGTCAGGTTATTCATACTAAACTTGAAACTATGTTTCAAACCAAAAATGTTTTAAATAAGCATTACACGGAATTCTAAGATATATAATTATATATTTTAGGATATTTAGATGAAGACCACCATGCCACTTTTATGTCTCCATTTAGATGCAAACATACGGCAAACAGCATAAAGCATACGGCCCACCTGATGGTAAGTGGTCACCGTAGCCTATGGACGCGTGCAACACCAGAGGCATCACTTGCGCGTTGCCGACCCTTTACGAGAAGTGGGAAGGAGAAGGAGTGGGAAGGGGGAAAGGGGGTGATTGGGCCTCCGGCACTCTCACTCACCGAACGAAACACAACAGTAGGAATACTGCTGTTTCACGTCGATATTCTGTGAGAGGGTAATCCTTCCCCGGTCGAGCCGGCCCATTCATGCTGAAATCAGCGAGGCTCTGCTACTCTATGTATGGTCGGCAAGTAACGCTTAATCCGACATACACATTCATCACACATTTCACGATAGCCACGATAGCGTTTATCGTTACTGCGCCGCCCCCGTGGGTCGCAGCGTGGTGTTATATAGCCTATAGCCTTCCTCGATAAATAGTCTATCCAACACTAAAAGATTTTTTTAAACGAACCAGTAGTTCCTGAGATTGGCGCGCTCAAATAAACAAACAAACTCTTCAGCTTTATAATATTAGTATAGATTGTCAATAATCATATTCCTCGCCCGTGTTGTCGCGCACGTAAGATTTACAGTCGTTCCGTCAATTTCGCGCTTCTGGGAATAGAACATTCTATCTATCTTTTATAATCCTACCTAATATTATAAAATGTGAATGTGAGTTTGTTTGTTTGTTACGCGTTCACGAATTATCTCCATATATTAGTAATGATTATAGAATTACACATAACTGTCACTACACGCTAGTAAATAAATAATTTATATTTCTTCGCACGCATTCCTTTTATATATGGACATGTTTTCTAGCGTTTGACATATTTATGGCACGGATGAGTGTTTATGGATATGGAATCCATCTTAATGTGATCATGTTTATTATTAATTTATGGTTTTACTAGCTTTTGCCCGCGGCTTCGCTCGCGTTAATTTAGAATTTGACAATCAATTCGGGTTGTACTCTGCTTGTAATAATATAATTCAATCATGATTCGAAAGACACGTGGCGCTATCTATTACCAAAAGAACGTTATTGTTGTTTTCCTCGGGAACAGTAATTTTTTTCGGGATGAAAGTTAGTCTATGTCCCTTTCTGTACACCTATCAACGTATATGCAAAATTTCAGGATGATCGGTTCATTGGTTTAGGCGTGAAAAGGTAACAAACAAACAAACTCATTTTCGCTTTTATAATATTAGTTAGGATTAGGATGTACACACGTATATAGACCTGTTTCCCGTAGGGAAAGACAGAGATTATGGATAGTCAAGCCTGTTATAGTAAGCGTGTAATTATATTCGAAAGATTTTCGAATACAGAAGTCAGTAATACTATACTATGTATAGTTAAGGACGAAGTGCACGTCTTTATGTGTAGCGTTGTCAATATATTGGAATAAATATTCGCAGGGAAATGCAGACAAATTTCATGAAAATCGTCATGAAATTTCGCATACTCGTTGTCAGGGGAACAGAATAGGATAAAGGGTACTCTTCATCCATAAAAAAGGACTGTTACTAACCTAATCAGATTTACATATACGCGAGCGAATCGAGTATTCATAATAATCTAAAACGCTAACCAAAGGTCAAGTCTTACGGCAGTTATCGGTAGAAGCACCTGTATTTGATTACAAATAGATATTTGTATGAAAGAGCAATGAAAGCGGTCATTAGTACAGTCACGGTAATGTTATTAACAGTATTCTATCTTCATACAAACGGTTGGAACTTGGCGTTAGTATGCGCTTGGTTCGCAACCAGTCGCGAATGCGCCGCAGTGACGAACGGACGGTGTGATTGTTTTGCAAGCAGTAAGCGTGCGATTTGTGATGATTTGATTTTATTGAACACTTCCTATTTCATTCACTACGATATTCATTTTTTATAATATAATATGATATTTACAATCACTAAACTAGAAAGAAACTCAAGTAGGTAGATAAAAATAAAATACTGTAGGCGGGCAGCCCTAACGCGTGTCTACGAACCGCGCTGTTTAGATAATTATTTCAAGGACAGGGCCGAGTTACAATACTGTATAGATATCATTACCGTGGTAGAGCGTATGAATTAGCTGAATAGCTACAATGTGGTAATGAGTGTGTTGGTTCGAGTGCATCAAGGTCACGTAGTGATAGCACAGTTGTGAATATTTCGCACTACTCGCGCCTGCTACCTGCCTACTAGGCATTGTATGTTCATACGTGTTATATAAAATTCTAATATCTCTTGAAACAAAAAAAATGTTTTACAACTGATTATATGGCTGCTCTATAGCTGACTAATGAATATCCTTACTATCCTTACTAATATTATAAATACGAAAGTAACTATGTCTGCCTGTCTTTCTATCTGTCTGTCTGTTACCTTTTCACGGCTAAACCATTCAACCGATTTAGATGAAATTTGGTACAGATATAGTTCAAAAACTAGGGACGGACATAGGCCACTATTTATTGATATAGGTACCACGCGGGCGGAGCCCCGCGCAAAAGTTAGTATTATATATTTTATGTTTCTATGAATATTGTATTACTCAGTCACTGAATGTATAGAAGATAAAAATGCTTGGCATTGAGTTACTTCTTGCCTGCTTCTTCTCATGAAAGCTCTACTCCTCGAACAGGCTTTTTTTCAATGCAACATTTTTATTTCCTTCTATTTTTTTTTTTATTAATTTAATAGTGAATTGACGTGTCCAAGAATTGTTTGCACATTTTTATGGAAATAAAGATTTTTGACTTTGACTTTGACATTGTTTACGTAGTCAGTGATCGAATAAATTTTAATTATGGATCCTTATTAAAATACATAAAATAAAAATTTGAATATTGCCAAAAAATATTAACAATGTCAAATACAATATCCTGTGGCCCTACACTAGGCAAGCCTGTTCTGTGGGTACCTGACGCGACTAAATTATTTAACATACATTGTTAGGTCGGACGGCATCATAAAGTATATCTATCTATATTAATGTAGTAAATGCTTTAGTGCGTTGGTTAGTGTCTCCTCATTCATGCAGTAAAGGATCATAGGATAGATGATAGATTAAAAAAAGTGAGAGGATAGATTAAAAAGAGTGGCCATGAGTTTCTTGCCCGTTCTTCTCATGAGCCCTACACCCTTGGTTTACTGAACGTGGCAGTATATATAAATTCACAGAAAAATTTAGTGTAACTTTGACATTCATAAGTGTTACCTTGTAACCTAACTTGAATAAATTTATTTTTGTTTTTTTTATGTGTATTTTTGGATAGAGATAATCTATACTAATACTAATAATATTATAAAGCTGAAGAGTTTGTTTGTTTGAACGCGATAATCTCAGGAACTGCTGGTTCGATTTGAAAAATTCTTTTAGTGTTGGATAGCTTATTTATCGAGGAAGGCTATAGGCTATATAACATTACTCTATGACCCACGGGGGAGGCGCAGTAACGATAAATGCGGGTGAAACCGCGGGAACTTCTAGTTTATAATAAGAGACTGAAATAATCAGGTTTTATAATGGCTAGTTATATTTCATTAGAGAATCGTAAGCAAAGCCACGGGTTAAAGTTAGAAAGAAATATAATTTCAAGTAGGTTTTTTGTTATAATATCAGGTCAAATATAACATAGTTTAAATGTATTGTTATTAATTCCGAATAATCCTAACTAATATTATAAAAGCGAAAATGAGTTTGTTTGTTGGTTTGTTACCTTTTCACGCCTAAACCACTGAACCGATCATCCTGAAATTTTTCATATACGTTGTCAGGTGTACAGAAACGGACATAGGCTACCTTTCATCCCGAAAAAATTACTGTTCCCGAGGAAAACAATAATAACGTTCGTAGATGGCGCCACGTGTCTTTCGAATCATGATTGAATTATATTATTACTAGCTTTTGCGCGCGGCTCCGCCCGCGTGGTACCTACATCAATAAAAAGTAGCCTATGTCCCTCCCCAAGTTTTAAACTATATCTGTATCATATTTCATCTAAATCGGTTGAGTGGGTTAGCCGTGAAAAGGTACAAACAGACAGACAGACAGACAGACAGATAGACAGACAGAGTTAGTTTCGAATTTATAATATTAGTAAGGATAATATATATTATTACAAGCAGAGTACAACCCGAATTGATTGTCAAATTCTAAATTAACGCGAACGAAGCCGCGGGCAAAAGCTAGTACTATATAAATTGCTTACTATTCAGGTTTACAATACATGTACCTAGTCATCTAGTTATGTAAATTTAAATACTGTTATAATTTTAAATGCATGCTTGTACCTATACTGAAATGTGTCATCGCTGCAAATCATCAGATATTGCATTAAATCTCGGCACGGGACAAAAATAGACGTGAACCTTATACAGATGTTACGATTATTAGAATTTGGAAGATTGTCGTGACCGTTGTTTAAACATAAGTCCCTGCGACACAGAAAAAGCAGTGGTCTAAATACTTTTAAAAATATATAACACCCGTGTTTATGATTACTGCGCCGCCCCCGTGGGTCGTAGCGTGATGTTATATAGCCTATAGCCTTCCTCGATAAATAAGCTATCTAACACAAAAATAACTTTTCAATCCGGACCAGTAGTTCCTGAGATTAGCGCGTTCAAACAAACAAACAAATTGTTCAGCTTTATAATATTAGTATAGATCTGGGGACAAAATACATTTAAAAATTATAAGTACATTTAAACTGTTCATATAAACTTTTTACATCATTGTGACGTGACAACGTATTACCTGTGCATAATGAGCCGTACGTAAAAAAATAAACATACGACAGTGCTCGTTACTTCTTAGGCTTTACGGCTCGCATACAAATGTAGCGCTGTGACGTCATCTGACCGCGGGAGTACCATGATGTAAACCTTTTAATTTTTTACTTAACATATTATGCATACGTTCGTTTAAAACTGGTCGTACCATCAACTTCATCAACTTTTAATTACTTGTAGTTTAATCATGACAGCTGTTCTTTCGTAATACGTCAGCAAAGCTACATGTCAATTAATCGATAAATAATATAAAAATTAAACTACTATATACGGATTTTATCGCGTTGTTTATTTGACACTTTATTACAAAATTTTGAAAAACTGTTACACTACTATTACTATAAACTTTACAAATTTTTAAGCTAATGAAATTATTGAAACTATTAAAACTATTTATACTATTACTATACTATTATACTATTTATATTTAGTAGTTTAATTTCAATGAATAACATTCGCGTAAACAGAAGACAATATTACGATAAATAATAATTATTGCGTACTAAAGAAACATTATTGATAAGATATTCGGGGTTATACATTATAGAATACACACAGCGATCTATAGATGTATAATTGTAAAATACAGCTGTGCATATCTTGAAGTATACACATTTTTAACACGCTTTTATTAGCTTCACCATACCTAGGTTTGTTTGTTTGTAACCGACTCCTTTGGACTTGATTTTGACCAACTTCAAACGGTCAGATTTCATTTAAACGTTGTAGACTTATCGAGGACCGATGACAATACAATAATTTAGAAAAAAAGTTAAAATGCTTATAAAACTAAAAAAGTACGCTTCTTTTTTTAACTACTGACAAAGAAGCGACTTCTTCAAGTATTCTGATAACCCAAATCAACGCTGTACAAGAGGAATCTAAAATAAGGAATTATTTGGCGATCTTTTAGAGAACAAATTGACTGCCCAACAGCAGACCGAAGGTTTGTAAGCAGTCCAAATAATATGGACCACTTATAACATTGTGGGCGCCGGCAGCAGGGTGCAAATGGGTGCTCTTGCACCCCCCCCCCCCCCCCCTATCAGGAAAGAAAATACATAGAAATAGATGACCAAAATATATTTAATAAAATATCCGTCGTATCATTGAATTTGACATTACATTCATCTACATAATATACATACATGTGCTTATAAATCTATAGGTATATTGTATTAGTTAATAGTATGATATGCAGTGACGTAGCTAGGCGTGGGCGAAGTGGGCCCTCGCCCACGGCCTCGCACTTAAAGGGGCCTCGCGAGGCCTCTTTAAATGCGAAGCCACCATACTTAAAATAAAATCCTTACTAGAGGACTTCTGTAAAGCAAAAAGCCGAAGAACATTACTTTACAAAATAAAACCTTTTTTCAAATCTATATGCTTTTCAATATTCTCCCATCGTGCATTTATATTTTTTACTATCATAAATAGGTATGTCGTGTCAAAGCATGTTTAGTAAAGATTTATTGGGTAGATCTTGGGAACGTAAGAAAAGGGGCCTCGCTGATGCGACTTTGCCCACGTCTATATTAGTCCACGCTACGCCACTGATGATATGTAGATGCAAATGCACCTCCCTAAAAGTAATTCTAGCGGCACCCATGTATAACATTCAGCTAAGATGGCAAAAAAGCTTACCGTATTTATGATCGCTGGTAAAAGCAGAGCTATCAGTTATCACTCACCCGTTACCGACTGTACCAAAAACAATTTAGAGTTGAGACGAAAGAAAATGACCGTCCATTATATGTAATACTTACAACTGTGGTAACAACTACATAATATATCAATGGCTGACAAGAACCTACTCCTAACTACATAGAAGGCCCATTAATAATACTAATTATTTGCAGACATACAGAGTAGTTAGTAAAAAATAGAAGTATGGCCACTGGGAGTGGTGAAGCCAATAATAGCTATCTATATAGTCAGTTTTTGTAAGCCAGCAGCAGCTGTCAAGAGACTCCATCTAGTAACTAGGCAATTTTTAGCCTGTCTATCCGACTTAATATAGCTTGAAGTATAAAGAAGAGTTTATACTACCTTTCTATCTATAGTAATCGCACGCTTAATAAAAAAGAGATTTATTTGATTATGTTATATTGAACAAATTTAAACTCTGTTGCAATTACGTAACGCAAATAGAATATTAGAATTATAGTCACACAATTAGAGTTCAAATTGCCTAACTTCCAAATTACAAGTTAAGTCGTTATTTTATTAAGAGTGCGATATTATAAAGCTGAAGAGTTTGTTTGTTTGAACGCGCTAATCTTGATCTCGCGATTTGAAAAATTCTTTTAGTGTTGGATAGCCTATTTATCCAAGAAAGCTATAGGCTATATAACATCTCGCAACGACCCACGGGGGCGGTGCAGTAACGATAAGCGCGGGTGAAACCGTGGGCACATCTAGTCATACGTACAAGACTGCACGGATGGCGTAAGTGGTCGCCTCGCCGCCATTGCGCCGAGGCGAGGGTTCAAGTCCCATACGGACAACATTTTTTGTGACCTACAAATTGTTGTTCCGTTTTTAGGTCCCACATAATAGAAGAAAGCAATTGACATTTACTTGACACAGTCCTGAACTCTGTTCCGCTACTGAGAATTGATTGACATATTGCTAGCACATTGGAGTCGACCCCAAGATCTCAAACATAGCAGTGATATTCTCTACCGCTGCACTACTGAGGCAGGCAAGCCTTTGTATGAAAACTAGCTGTGCCCGCGGTTTAGTGAAAAAAGTGCAGTACCCGAGGGATAGAAATTTATTAACGTACTAACTCTACATTAACGCGAGCGAAGCCGAGGGCAAAGTCTAGTTTGTGATATTTATGATACTAAATTTCAATTCAGAAACAGACTAGATCTAAGTACTATATATATTGCTAGATGTGCTCGCGGTTTCACCGTCGTTTATGGTTACTGCGCCGCCCCCGTGGGTCGTAGCGTGATGTTATAAAGCCTATAGTCTGCCTCGATAAATAGGTTATCCAACACTAAAAGAATTTTTCAAATCTAACCAGTAGTTCCTGAGATTAGCGCGTTCAACCAAATAAACAAACCAACTCTTTAGCTTTATAATATTAGTATAGATAAACACAGTTTTATATAACATGGCAGTTGATAATACGGTTCGATACTAAATATTCAAGACAGAAATCGATAGTTGCCTCAAATACCAATTTACCAAACATCCATATTAATTATCCACCTGACGTAAGTAATGCATATCTCCATTTCTTTAGTGCAGCTGTGAAGTGATCGTGCTAAGTGTCTCAAGCCACTTTAGACGGCAACTCGCTAATAAACTCTACACGTTGAACCTATGTATGTTTGATTTCGCTTTCGCCTTTCGCTGTACCGTAATAGATACAATAGAATATCTATTTTTATGCTCATATATTATGTGGTATATCGGACAGGGAACCAGTTAAAATAAAATAGTTCTTGACAGAAAAATCCAATAACACTTTGCCAGACACTGCAATCGAACCCTATACTTCATACACAGTTATCACAACCACTACCGCTGAGCCAGATGGGTATTCAATAAACACAGCAAAAAAAAATCGTCATTTTTCCAAATTCTGTGTATGTTCTTTTTTATACCAGAATGGTGGCTGACATGCATCAGCCACTACCTACTCTACATGCTATGACTGCCTGTAATACGAGCTGAATTGCTTGCACATTATGGAAAGGAAGAAAAAGATTAAAGAGCAAAGAAAGAGAAGTTGGGTATCGTGCTTCTGGTATTCTTACTTACTGAGTGAAACATTACGGTTATCTAAGAAGGGGGTTCTACTATCCTAAGCAAACCTGCTTATTCAAATTATTATAAAAAAAATTACAATTGACAATGAGGGAGTTGTGAAAAAAAAATGTAAGCCGCCATTTTGTGGCCGCGGCAGTCTTGGACCGATTTTCATCAAACATAGCTAAGAAAGCCAGCGGCCCCATTCTATCACCGTACCACTCGACACCGAAGCAGGGTTCATCCATATCACCTGGAACCGTTCAATTCTAAGACGGTACGCTTTCAGCGATCATTTCTCCCACGTACGTGCAAGCTCTGGAATGAACTGCCAGCTTCGGTGTTTCCCGAGCGCTATGATATGTCCTTCTTCAAACGAGGTTTAAAGAGAGTTCTTCTTTCACGGTAGGCAGCGGCTTTGCTGTGTCCTGACATTGCTGAAGTCCATGAGCAGCGGTTACCACTTTCCATCAGGTGGGCCACTTGCTCGTCTGAAAACAATGGCAATAAAAAAAAAAGAACACTCCCGATTAATTCACCTTCAAACAAAAAAAACAAAATCAAAATCAGTTCATCCGTTCGGGAGCTACGATGCCACAGACACACAAACACACACACACACACACAAACACACACACACGCACACACACGCACACACACACACGCACACACACGCACACACACACACACATAGACACGTGAAACTTATAACACCCCGTCGTTTTTGCGTCGGGGGTTAAAAACTAGTTAAGAAGACGGCCTATCATCAAGTATCCATTTAAATTTTTCCATTTACGTATTACAATAACGATATTAATATTGTAGATAAAAACTATGTGAACTTGACACACGAGTTACAGAACAATTGTTCATTCGAGTCTCATAACTAATAAAGACGTAACTGCCTCGCTTTAATTACTACCTACCTCTATTAGACGCGCTCGTGCAATCAATTGTTTAAAAATAAACAACAAAAAACACAAGATAAATTTCCTCAAATATTTCGTGATATAAACTATTATTTATAATAATTGATAGTTATCTTTTCCTGTCTGAGAAGTCGGTTACATTATTTTTTAACGTTTCTGTGAAATAACTTGGGGCCTCGGTGTAAAGGACAATAAAGACGGAACTATGTTTCATTGAATATAGTCAAGTTGTGGTCATCTACAGTCTGACTGTATGATATTTGTCGGCCTCGATGGTGTAGTGGTTAGTGTTATCGACTGCCATGCCTGAGGTCGCGGGTTCGATTCCCGCACAAGTCAAACATTTGTGAGAATGAACATGGATGTTTGTCTTGGTCTGGGTGTTTATATGTATAATATTTATGTATTTACAAAAAGAAAGTACATATTATGTATGTTTATCCATTGTCTAGTACCCATAGTGCAAGCTCTGCTTAGTTTGGGCTAGATGGTGTTGTGTGTATATGATAGAATATTATTATTATATCGTATGATAACATAAGGAATAAGTAATTCCCCATAAGCTCTAGTAAGTAAAATTATTATATTTGACTGTAGGACTTACGCAATGATTTAAATAATGACTGCTCGCTAACAATGATAGCGAGTTTAAAGCACTTGGCTTAAAATCATGTCATCCAGAAATAGTGTATATTGTGTCAGGTCCAGGCACGGGCATTACTTCTAAAACAGAAGTATTTTTAATCAATATGCCTTTTATAAAAGGCTTAGGAGGAAAAAAGGCAAACCTAAAAGAGTCTAATAGAGTTTGAAAATTTTATACGGAATAGCAATTCCGTACATCATTTTCAAACTCTATTAGATCTATAACGTTATAAAAGATTTTTAAAACTAGATGTAGTGACAATTATAGATCGTGACAATTATCGTCCTGGCAAAAGTAGGTAAGCATTACAGCTCGTTCCTGACTCTGACCGCCATATAGGTTAAGACCGCTGAGACAAACTACGTGATCCACTTATCATTGGATCACTTAAGATAGTAACAGTTAGCAACAAATATTGCACATCTGACGTCATAATTTAGCGTTCGTGTGCGAACACGAACAAACAGAGACAATGCAAGTGCACATTTATTTCTCCTCGTTAATTGACCTAGAGACATACATAAGGCGAATGCACATCTTGAAATACGCGCTTTATATTTGTATATGAATGTCTATATTCTTGTGTGCTAATGGCCAAAAACATTTAAAGAAGTAAAAAGGTCAAACGGTACGGCTGCCCGGCCTAATGGACCGCTCGCTGATTTGTAAAGTTTTGCTAAATTATACTTTTGAATGTGCAAGGGGCACTGGAGAATGGATTGGGAAAGGCTTGGACAGGTACACTACTGAATTGGTTGTGAAATTCGCCATAAAGTTAGGTTAAATCCTGGGCAAATAAATAAACTAGAATTCAAATGCAAATGTAGGCACAAATAATAATTAGTTTTCAAATTAATGTTTCTTTAATAAACGTTTCTTATAACTTCGTCACCTAGAAGTGATATCGTCTCAATAAATAGGTTACTACATACATACGCTAATGTCACGTACCGTACGTGATCAAACGAACAAAGTCCAACAATATTATCTTTACGTCTTGTGCAACTGATATGTATATGGGCCCACGAAAGTAAAAATAGCAGCTGCTACGAAAATAAAAATACCATCTAAACTTACTGAAGGTTCTTGTAATATATATAGAATCAGTTACATACATACACTGCTGTATCTTCCCAATAAGTTAGTAAAGATATATTGCACCCCATTTCGCCAAATCTGCTATCATGTCTCACATGACAGAGAGGCTTATAATTGTCGTCTACCGGGCACTTGTCGACGACTACTGTGATAATAAAAAATCTCTGTAAAATTTGTCATGTACAGAAAATAGAGTATATTAGTACTTCACATCGGATTTTAGTCATGACAGATAGTCTAGACTAGTTATCTGCGCAAGAGATAGTATCGTGCAAAAGTGTGCCCGAAAACCTCAGTTCAATCTCTATTACTTTATTCTCAAAACCTGATTGGACGATATTTGGATATAACTGGAAGAAGAACAGGCGCAGGATTGACGACTTTACATACTTTGCGAAGCCACGTCGATACACCGGCCACCTCCTAACACCGTGCTGCGACAAAAAATTGGGGCAGTTTTTGGGGACTGCCGATAGAAGTGAAAACTATAATCCTTGATCATAAACACTTTTTATAAACAAAAAAAAAACAAACAAAAGAAAAGGGGCGAATCGGATTCCTGATACCCTCTTAGCGGTTACCAAAGGTGGTCAAAATTTCGTTATTTTTTGCGTAGGATGCACCATTTCTGAGATATTGTTAATATTCTAAAGTAATTCAAAAATGGAAAGCGTGGAAGCGTGACGATGACGCAAGTTCTATGATTTTTGTTCACCCAAGAAGTGCTCAACGCGCCTAAATAAGTTTCACTTCAAAAATTCCTTGGCAACAAACTCAAATGTCTTCTTATCGACCTAATCCGGGATTCGAATCTATGTATGATCATATATCATCATCAACTTGGATATATCACCTAGTGTCCACTAACTACTAGCGCAACGTGGCAGTCTAAAGAAATACAAGTTATATAACCCTGAGAGCATGCGTGACATTGTAATAGACAACTAATCAGTTATCAGTGTGCGGTTACGAGCGACCATCAGTAATGACGTCGATTTATGAATACCATTACAATATACACATACACATTTATTAAAATACATTTGTATTTTAATAAATGTGTCTACATGAGACTTCAGTGACGCAAGTACGCAAGCACTATCGATAATGAGGGTCGATTCTTGCATAGAGTTCAGCAACTGTTCATGTATTTTTCTGTTAGTAAATGGCGATTGACTGGGGAAGTATGATGATTAGTGAGAGCCTTGGAGGTCCAATGACACCCTCGGTCCCTTTCTCCTTCACCTGTCCCTTTTTCTCCTCTCGTCTTGTCATAGATGACAAGACGAGAATGATGTATCTGGTGTTACAAGCGTATATAGATACGTTGTCCCCTTACCATCAGGCAGACCGTGTATGCCATCTATGTAGTGATTAATATGCAGTAACTTGGTTGTGTTTACATGGCGCTTCTTATGTTACCACTTATCATAAAATTGTCCGCTTTCTCACCTGCCACCGACAACAATAAAAAAGCAGCTCGGTGCCCAGTTAACGCATTGTTATAACATATAAATATAAATTCCTTTAGTTGTGTATTAATAGTGTGCCTCGGAAAGCACGTAAAGCCGTTGGTCCTGCGCCTCATCTCTCTCCGGTCGTGTCGGATTACCGTCCCTTCGGATCATGAGAGTTAGGGAACAGGGAGTGCACTTGTATTTGCGCACACACTTGTGCACTATAATATCTCCTGTGTAGCTGGCCAGTTCCGTTAGGACCGGCCGCCGTGGCCGAAATCGGTGCGGAGGATATTAAAAAAAATAGTGTGAAGCGTAATTAGTAAAGTATAAGTGAATTTAAATGTTTGAAACATTTGACAATGATTAACGCCCTATCCCACTCACTCCCAAATTTAAACATGGGAATTTAGCTAGAGTTTATAAGATAAATATATTATTTAAAGTATATACAACATCGCCATCAAAAGGTAACTACACTATTTATTCACGATGACGGGCAATTTTCTTCTGAGTTATTCAAGTAGATATAATATTTATGAATATAAAAGCAATTGCAGTTAAAGTCATTTCATATTGAACAGCATTGTTGATAGTCGCAGACAGTACTATTGAGTAAATAGGCTGAGACCACGCTCTTGAAAATGTTTTGTTGTTAGTAAAAAAATAAGAGTTGTTGACTTCAGTAAGAGATCTTTTTTAAACTGAAAATATAACAAAGGATAAAATCACCTTTAAATGACCTACAGTTCTTTAACTGTGTTAACAAGAAAAACTAAATTATTTAGTTTTTGCCAACGTGCAACTTGGTCCTAGGAAATTCCAACTTATTTTATGTAACTATATGTATATACTTGGAGGGTGTCACTAGATTAATAACACATAGTTATACAGTATACCTATAATTATGGCTGCACAGGTCCGTGGTTTGAAGTGGTCGCATCGCAGCTAACAGTGCCTCGAGTTTTATCATTTCCATCCTCACATGTGTCTCTGTCATGACACATGTGACATGTGTCATGACAGAGACCTCTTAAAATGCAAAATTCTTTCATTTTTAATAAATGAAAGAATTTAGCATTTTAAGAGGTCCAAGCGTAATTGCTCTAAAATACGTGCGAAGAAAGTCGCGCTCTCGATCACAAGCAAACGCAATCAGTCGATTCCAACTACATCAAATCCACTTAAGCCGAATGTGTCTGCGTTTTCGTGACGCATTGCCTTCAACTCGTTACCTATATCTATGTGTTTTGTGGCAAACTTGCCACAAAAACCTAAAGTATCATATTTATACGTAAGTCTATGGAGCATGTCCACCAGATTATGCCTCTTTCAGAGAGCCTTTTTACGCAAGGTCGCCAAAATGCAAATCATAATGTTTCTGTGCCGTACATCATGATAAAATATCAAATTGAAAGGACAAATATACCTAACGTGTCTGTTAACAATACGGATTTTCACTTGCTATAATCTTACCAAACCTTTTAGGTATAATGCTCATCTCAAAACCAGGCTCTTAACCTGTTTTTTCTTTAGAACATCTTACATCGTTGAGAAAGTATTGGATAACACTCTTTGACTTTCGTTCGTTTACTAGCCTCATACATATCCCACTAAGTGCAGACGTGATCTAATCGGCATCGCAAACTCAATCTAAGTTGTGGAAACTGTGTTTCGTGAAAAACCCTAGAAACTAACGAGAACACCGAATTGCGGGCGGCAACAGCAGGATTGCAAAATTAGATTTGTTCGTACCAAAAGAAGTTGATCAAATGGCAGAAATTGTTGCGTCACAAGTTAGGACTTTCTGGGCCTTGCCCAAGTTTTCTTTAAGGAAAGTGTGGTTGAAATTGCCACAGCAGAAATCATGCGTCATATCGTGTGACGCATATATGGAAGAGTGCTCTTGTAGTTTATTGAGAAAATAGAGGCCATAATTATCACGACCTCTGCAATCAGAATGCCATATTTAAACAGCTAAATCTCTTTCTTCAGCCTAGTAAGATTAAAGTAACACTGACAAAAGGAAGACAGAACGACCCTGGAATAGCTTATTCGCGATCAGTTATATTAAAATGTATTTATTCAAGGATATATTTCGAAACATCTTCCGTTACGGATATCCGGTCCTTTGAAAGGCTTACACGAGAACACGGGTCCGACTGCTTGAAAAGTTTTAATCAAAAAGGCGGCGGGACACCACACTACTACCGCAGTGGGTGAACGGCCATTGTTAAATATTATACATAATAAATCTGAGTTATGCAGAGGAGTGTTTAATAAAACTGTGAATTTGAAATGGCGAGCTCTAAACATACTTTTAGTCACCAATTCTCTGGAATAGCGAGTGGTCCAAACTCCATTTGCCCGTTGCCCCTTAACGGGAAAACAGATGGCAAAAAATTTATTTCCTAAACATTTACAACTTTTATTATACTAATTTGATAATCACATATAAGAAAAATAAGTAAATACATATATTGGTGCCAATTCTGTTGTCACAAAATTCTCTAAATTTAACTAAAAATCACTAAAATTTTTTTTAGTCCTGTCACTTTTTACGATTTCAGAATACGAAATGTCATTTGAGAGGACTAAACTAAATTTTAGTGATTTTTAGTTAAGCTTAGAGAATTTTGTGACAACAGAATTGGCACCATTAACTGGTATGATTAAGAATCATATTATAAACAATTGGTGATTAAAAAGGTTTTTCCTGTAACTAAATTCCAATAAGGTCCTTAATTAACATTATAAATGATGATTATATAAATAAATAAATAAAAGACTAATTTGTAGGTACTTCTATTTCCACCTAATCTGCTACACTGACATAAAAAATAAAATAATTGAAAAGAACCACCATGAGTATCTTGCCTGCATCTTCTTATGAGAGCTCTATTCCTCAAATAGGCTTTCTGCCATGCAATATTATTGTAATATTTTTCAAGAAAGAAGTGTTTACACATTTTCGTAGTAATAAAGAGTCAAAGTCAAAGTCAAAAATCATTTATTCATATAGGTCACAAAGTAACACTTATGAACGTCAAAGTATATAGGTTAGTGAGTTTACTAAGTTACTGAAGCTACATTTAGGTTAGTTGCTAGGTTCAGGCAAAGGGTAGAGCCTATGAGAAGAAACCTGCAAGAAACTCACTCAAGATTTCTGACTTTGGCGTCATATTAATACACGTGAACAATGCTTGGCCATGTATGTTCTAGTATGTTCGACAATTTCCACGGTACAAAGGAAAGTTGGTTGTTTTCCTCATTGTGTGTTGCCTGGTACCTTCCCACGCGTGTGGTGAGTGGACAGATGGGAGCCAACCGACTTATTTATTAGATACTAATCAGTAAGTAGCTTACTCGTTAGTATCTTTCAACATAATAATATTATTACCACCTAATCTCACGAACAAATTCCAAGAAAAGGAAAATAGATGATTTCATTCTGCTTACGTTATAATTAATAACTAAGATGGAAGATTGTCAGACTACCATACAATTATTGTCTCGAATTTGTACCCACGTCACGCAACACTGGTGAAATCATTTGCGTATTAAATAGTTAATTATCACTCGATTTAAAGGTGAAGGAAAACATAGTAACGTAAACCTAAGAGTTTTGAGACTTGTACATTATTGAAATTAAACTACTATATACGGATTTTATCGCGTTGTTTATTTGACACTTTATTACAAAATTTTGACAACTATTACTATTAAACTTTACTAATTTTTAAGCTAATTAAATTATTTAAACTATTTATACTATTACTATACTACTATACTATTTAATACTATAAAATACGTATATAGTAGTTTAATTTCAATTAATAACATTCGCGTAAACAGAAGACAATATACTTGTACATTATGCTCTAGAAGATAAGTAAAATGTGCCAATCCGCACTAAACCAGCGGTGAATTGCCTTCTCATCTTGACAGTAGAACCCAAAAATGAGACAGTATATTAACCAAAGAGAACCAAACACCCCGAGTGGAATACGCTCAGCAGGGTAGGCAGAGTATAAGAGCTTTAAGAAGAACATAAAAGATTTACGAATGGTTTAGAAATGTTCTTTTTGAAGGTGACTACTGTGCGTAACTTTCTTACACATTCATAGGCTGCGGTTACCGCTCATAGTCAGGCTCACCGCTTATTTGCTACTTTAGTCATTATCAACTCATCGTTACAACTCATTATCAAACGGGCTGTATTTGTTTGACATCTTGGTGCTAAACAAACAAGTTTTAACTGTACAACGACTTGGTGAATGTAAAAAGATGGATATATTATGCTAAATATGCCAAAAGTAAGAATCAAACCATACTTAACTCTTTGATCCAAACCTTACCCAATTGTCAAACAACCGTTGTCGAGCGAGATGAACAATTCTATAACGGGTGCAACAAGGACATCGAGTGCACGTGTTTATGCAGCGAGGCTGATTTTTAGGCACCATTTTTATAGACATTACGTATCTATAGTTTAAAATATCATTGGTATATGCTGTAATATTGTGTATTTGTTTAAATTAATAAATAAATAAACAGGAAAACACAAGGTTACAGAGCTAATTGTGACTATTTACTGTTATGAATGTTTCATCTATTAGACCCTTACTTTATTAACAATAGAATAACAATGTAATATTAGAAACAGCCTGAAACACAGGTCTCTGACCTAGTTCAGGCAATAAAATGTAAAAACAGACGTTTTGTGTCCAATTTATAAATTGTAAAATGTTTTCCTTTAGATTAAATATAGTTTTAATGTGAATTTAATACAAAAAGTAGCCTGTAATGTGTTTTGTAAAGACTTTTATTTATTTATTGAATAAAGAAATTATTATTATATATAAAAATTTATCTATGTATATTTACTACTAGCTGTACCGCGCAACTTCATCTGCTTCATATAGGAGAATTTTCCCCGCTTTCGCAACATTTTTCATTACTGCTCCGCTCCTATTGGTCGTAGCGTGATGTTATATAGCCTATAGCCTTCCTCGATAAATGGGCTACCCAACACTAAAATAATTTTTCTTCGAACCAGTAGTTCCTGAGATTAGCGCGTTCATACAAACAAACAAACTCTATATATATTCAACTATACGTACAAATAGGTTTAAAGTACCGTTTCAATGAAATAACAATTACAATTCCTTTAGCTGTCCGGAGAGCAAGGTGACAACCTTGCCTGCGACAAAACTGACATGCTTGTAGAAGTACAAGCAATTGTATTGTAAGGAACAAGAGTAAAACAAGCTTGTCGCTTAGTCTATACATACATAGTCTATATCCCTGAAGGATTGAGGTCTATTACAATTTACACCCTCTTTCCGAATGCTATGGTTTCGTTTCCGAAATAATCGAGGCGTGCCCATTATCGTCTTTCGAAAAGGCACAGTTCCAAAACCCTACCGCTATTTCCTGACAGAAAAGTCCAATAACATTTTGCTTGACCGGGAATCGCACGTGATATCTCATGCTATGTAGTAAGCAAGCATACATACCACCTAAAGGAAAGCGGCTACTGTATCCCATGGAATTTGCCGCCGTCCGTGCATCACTTATACAGGTTGAGCAACTGAAAGCCAGCGCTGGTGCATTCAATTTGGATACCCAGCTAATGCTGAGGAGGTGGCCCTTGTTGGCGAAACAAATTAGTTTTAATAAACATTTTGTATTAATTTGTATAAATATTTTTTGTTTTATTTTGTTGTAACTAATTGCGTGTGCTCTGTACGAAATAAACGTGATTTTCTTTCTAGTATCAGTAATATTAGTCGTAATAATCGCGCTTGACGACCCTAGAATGAAAGAAAGGAAACAAGTAATGGAAGGTTGGCTTATGGCCCAGTCACCCTCCTTCCCCTTCCCGCTCCTTCTCCTTCCCACTTCCTTCCCTAAAGGGTTAGCAACGCGCAAGTGATGCCTCTGGTGTTGCAGGCGACTATAGGCTACGGTGACCACTTACCATCAGGTGAGCCGTATGCTTGTTTGCCACCTTAGTTGTAGGTATAAAAAAAAATGCTTGCCTGACGGCATCTCAGTGTCAGTATTATTATCTTATTACTCTTGCTCCGGTTTCCTATATGACGGTGGTACTTCCCCAGGCGAGCCGGCCCAATCGTAACGTCACTACATAATTGGTGGACTTTTGCACTCGCAAATGACTAAACCTATAACAGAAGATGTTTGCGGCTGATCTTACCCCTTCGTGGAAATACTGGCACTAGTGTAATATGCAATTTATTATCGTCTTTTCGACAAATGTATATGTTATGGTCTTTACAAAATATTATTTTAAAAGTTTACCTGCAAAGAGCATTTTTTGTTGAAGACATCTGGCGCTTAGTATACGGTGACATTATCGGGCATTTATTTTATCATAGTCTTACGGCTGTATGTGCCTGAAGGAGTGGGGAGAGACCTAATATCCACATTTTGCCAATGTGTACTAAGTTCCACAGAATTGGGGGCGAGTCTATAGGTGCTTACCTGGCATATTCCAAATACAGTGTTACTTATGAGAATTTCCTAACAGTAAACCTGTGGAGTTTTCTGTGTCTAAAATAATAATTATACTAAAATTTAATGTAATAATAATTTACCTGAATCGATAACCGACCTCCTACCTTCAAATCAGCGAAAAATAAGTACTATCGACTCCAGCGACGGATGACCATTTCAGAAAAATTTTTGCTTGCACATGTTGGCCAGTTGAGTTTCTATCGCCTTAGAATCAGTAAACAAATGTAAAGTGTAAAAAAACTCAAACAAAAAAAGGGGCGTGTCACGGGTACGGGTACCAAGTGTTGGCCTGCTATGCGATTTTAACCTTAGGAGTGGTCATCCGTCGCTGGAGTCGATAGTACATTAATAAATTATCACAAATAAAATGTTAAATATAAATCGGTTACGTCACATCTTAGCTTCCAGCAATAGATACAAGTTATTTTAAATCCATATCTAATAGGTGATATTTCTATGTAACTTCCAGTATCAATATAATTATGCTGTGATTAATAAACAGATGTATCAATGATCAGTAATAAAGCGGAGGTAAGTCACATTTATCACTAAGTAGGTACTTCGCCTGACCTCAAACGCACACACACACACCTCATAAACATAATGTTGTATAAGCATTTGTATGTATGTGTGCAAGTAAGTTGACTTACTATTTATCACTACCTGAGCCACTCGTGTCGTATCTCCACAGACAATAACAAACCTATAAAGAAACGCAAAAACTGATATACCTATATCTTATCTATGACACATTCGTTCAAACGTGCTGATATAAAGATTCATTATCTACATTCACAAAGGAATAGATATTACTGGTTTAAACAAGATATTTTTACCAAATTATTATTATGATAAATAGTTCATAACATAATTATACACATAAAAACTATAAAGCAGATTTCGTCTCGTAACTAGCTGGATCAACGTTCGTAAAAAATGCGGTGCCCATTGAAATTAAACCACTATATACGGATTTTATCGCATTGTTTATTTGACACTTTATTACAAAATTTTGAAAAACTGTTACACTACTATTACTATTAAACTTTACTAATTTTTAAGCTAATTAAATTATTGAAACTATTAAAACTATTTATACTATTACTATACTATTATACTATTTACATTTATGTTTACACTTTCCCCGACGCGACGTTTCGGTTGCTTTTCAGCAACCATGGTCACGGGGAGACCATATTGCGGTGCCCATATTGAGTTATAAGCTTACAAGTACTACGTACTAGACATGTAAATATTTTGTGAGACAATTTTGAGTGCATGCCCTCTTACTCACTCAAACTGAGCGAGGCCTATTACTTGAACGACACATTTGAGTGCAATATTCAGCACTAACATACATACATGATGGCAAGTTTAGAATATAACATTTTTGCACTCAAACGTGTCATTGATATAATCGGCCAAGTAAGTCAGATAGCATACATTCTAATCAGTATTACAAAAAAAAATTCTCTCTAGTACGCAGTTCATAATAACTCAATGGGTGCCCGGGCTATCATTTTCTATATTAACTGGATACGTGTTGACAATCTAAGCTACTAAGTAGCACAGTAGATATGGAAAGAGGTTACGTGAAAGAGATAGATAGCTATAATTTCCACAATTATTGTAATTCAAATGTTTTACAAGCTATTTTGCTGAACCGATTTTGTTTGAGAACAATAAGCGACACGGCGCGATTGAGATGTTTTCGAATATTTACTATAAGTACGCTAATTAGATAACTACTTGTATTATGTATATAATACCAATGAACAAGGTAATTTTTTGAGAAACGGTAGACACTTTTTTTAAAATAGATCAAAAATGTAATATCAAATATGGCGCTGAAATCATTTATTTATTTATTTATATATGAGTCACAAATATAGGTAGATGGGATCTTATTGGTACATAGATGTTTTAGAATCACTACATTTAGCCTTGCGGCATGTGACATACTTACAATTATATAAAATAACTAAACTAAGAACTAAACTAGAACAGAATATTGTATTATAATGTATCGGATAAATAATCAGCTACTGAATAATACGCCTTTTGCAATAAGAGTTTTTTTAACTTACTCTTTAATAATGCAGCTTTAGTCGAGGATGTCAACCCATGCATTCTCGCCCATCTACTGCTTTCCCTAACTTTATGCTACACCCTCTCTCTTACTTACCGTCCCTCACTTACCGTCTTACTTACCGTCCGTCGCTCCCTGGAGCAGCGATAGCTCAGTGGGGAGACCAATAGACTCCAATGCAGAGGGTCTCGCGTTCGAACCCACGTCGCGCACCTCTGACTTTCGGAAGTTATATGACTTTTCGAAATGATGTGCGTATTGATTGATAATTATCACCTGCTCCGTGCCTCGGAAAGCACGTTAAGCCGTTGGTCCCGGCTGACAAGAACATTTATGGCAGTCGTTATTGGGAGGGTGTCGACACAAAAGATCCCACTGAATCGAAGTGTCGCCGGTCTGCACTGACTGGCCCCCACATAAGATAAGATAAGATACCGTCCCTCCCTTTACCACTCATTGACCCGAAATCTAAGAAATCCACTATCTGCGAGTTGGCGGATCTTTAAAACATAATCGAGGTCATGTGTTTACGTTTATCTTTGTCCAAATTACAAATAATTTGTATTTAGTAAACGGATCAGCACATATCATTTGCACAATTTATCAGTGAAAAAGGTCGCAAACACTACGTAGGTACGAGTACTATGACCGATACTATATATAGAATATTAAAAGTACGATGTTTGATATGTTTAACAATTACCTCTAAATGTTAAACCAATATGACGATATTCTAAATTTATTCATTTGAAATTAGTTCTAAGAAACTATAAACCATAGAGCAACAAGGAGGCTGCATTACTCTATGCTATAAACCTTATATTTTATTAGTTATTATTTTAATGTTCGTATTATGCATAGAGTAATCTATTAGGTAAGATTATAATAATATACAACCGCGGCAGTAATGAATGCGATTGCTCTGCATGAGGTCTCGGATTCGATGCCCGATCAAGGAATATATAAAGGTTTCCTATAGAAACCGGTTGAGTAAGATTTTGCCAGTTCTTCTCATAGGTAACAAATAAATGTATATGCAAATGTAAATTTACATTAATAAGTGTAACTTTGGCGTTTTTAAGTACATATTTCTATGTGACCTATATGAATAACATATGTTTTATTTTGATTTTGAAATGATTGACAACGCGTCGTCTGCAGCTGGTGCCCGATAGATATGTAGTTATAGACAAGTCCTATATTACGTGGAATTTAAAACCATAGCTAGCAATATTTGGATGCAAAGGTAAATATATATATTTATTTGCTTCAAACGTGTTGTCTACAGGAAATGCATCCTATAATAATTGAATAGGTAGTTGTGTATCAACATGTTTTGCCATAGACGGCGTACAAATATGGAAATTACATATTAACGATATTATAATACACATTTACCTCTTCGATTATACAACGTTATTCTTAGTAAAGTAAAAACCTTTCAGGGGGTGATTGTACTTGTTATTATGAACAACTTTTGTTCCTGGACATTGCCGAAATCGCGAAAAAAAACTCTGCTGTTCCATACATTTTGCCGAGGTCAAACTCCAATTTTGTATGGAACAGCAGATTTTTTTTCACGAAAGTTGTTTACAAGTACAATCACCCCTGAGAGGTTTTCACTTTACTAAGAATATCCTTGTATAGGCATAAGACCATCCATGCAAGCTTGAATATTTTAATTAAAAAATCAATAACATTTTATTTACTTTTCATTATATATATTGATATACTAAAATGTCGAACTGACGTCATTTACACACACAATACAATTAATTGGTGCTAAATTATTCATTCATAAATAAATATGTAATTAATTAAACTGTTCCAGTCCATATACAGTTAACGTCATTCATGTATTATTAATACATTATGAGTATTATTAAATAAACTAGTTTGATAATAAACGCTATTCGCTAAGAATAGCCTCAATCTAAAGCTTAGTAAAAACTGTAGAGATTTATGCAGTGTCGTAAGCTTATACTCAGAATATTGTACTGAGTAGGCCAAAAGACCTGAAAGACCTAGACTGTTCTTACCAGTCCTAAAAAGGTAAGGTGGCAAAAAGTCTACTTCCTAATATTTACAGCCTAGCGGATAACCTAGCCTATAATCGTCTTGCATCTAGAGCAGAGGTTCCCAGACTTTTTTCTCATAGACCACTTTCAAAATTTAGCTGGTTCCGGTGGACCCCCTGCAGCTACATTTCTACCATCGTATTTTTATTGATGAAGAATTTTTTAGGTATTCTCTACCGAATAATCGGTAGGTTCAAGTTTTTGCAAGTAACAGTCGCTTAGCTTCTTAAAATATCATCTGCCTTCTTTGATAGGTGAAGTCAAGCCAACAGTTTAGTTCTTCACTATCGAAAGCAAATAAATTTTCGTGGAACCCCGCTTACGAATTGTGGACCCCCATTTTATTGTCACGCCAACGTAGACTCCCATTGAGTCTCCCGTGGATCCCTGGGGATCCACCTGGACCACTGTGGGTACTACTGCTCTATAACATCCACACTCACAATGCGTACAAAAACGATGGTGATCGGTGATCCGATGTGTGACTTCATAACTAAACTGACATTTGTTCAACATTCAGATAACAATCATACGATAATCGTATATCTTTCTTGTGTTTTAGGTATTATTAAGAACGAATTATGAAAACCATTAAAATCGAATTGGCTATAAATTGATTATAGCGAAATAATAATTATTGTCTTCAAAAAAATAACAAACCCGAGAGACAGCACCTCACGACTAAAAAAAATGTATGTTGATTACTTTAAATTTACGGCTACATAATGTGGTATACCTATACAACATGTCACAGATATGACGCACAACATCAAACATCCCAATTAGATTATTAAATCGTTATAATAATATAATCATTAAAATATTACTTTTATGTACTTAAATATTTTAATTTAACGAATTAGTTCTCCTTATTGTGCGCGAATAGTATGGGTATCCTTACTAATATTATAAATGCGAAAATGAGTTTGTTTGTTTGTTTGTTACGCTTTCACGCCTTAACTACTCAACCGATCAACATGAAATTTTGCATACACGTTGTCAGGGGTACAGAATAGCACATAGGGTAGCTTTCATCCAGAAAAAATAACTGTTGCAAACCTAACCTAACCTACATTTACGCGAGCAAAGCCGCGGGTGAAAACTAGTATTACAATAAATCTAACATTATTGCCTTTATTGCATCAAAAACCTTATTGCCTTGAATTATGATACATTTTCGTTTATTTCAGCTGTTGACTATAATATTATTCGTTTTAATTATTTTAGGGATAAAAAATTACCTATAGTAAAAATTGCTGGAATTAATTCAGTAGCCGATTTTGAACAAACTACTTTCAGAATGTACGTTTATTATGTTACATGTTGTATATACACTTAAATTAGCCAGCTGGGGTGACCCTATAGTCGTCTACTCAGCACTTTAACAGACCGTGTTATTACTGAGAATGTTATAACAGAAAACCCAATAACATATTTCTGGAATGGAAGATCAAGCCCTCACGATCACCCCAAACGCGCAATCAGGTAATCTCTAAACGTGTTGTTATTTAATACAATAAAAACAACAATATGCATTTCTCAAAAATACGCTATACAAGGAAAACTAGGATGAAGTGACGTCAGCCGGTTATACCGAGCGTGGACAGTATCATCCTCATAGGAGGCCGCACAGCGGGAGACGGCAATTTCCTCATAAACCACAGCTCACGTCACGTCTTACTCGCGATGACGTACCTAACGCTATTTCGAAGGAAAGTAAGTATTTATTTGGATTTTTTAAGTCTATATGCTAGCTTTTGCACCCTTTTGCCCTTTTGTGGATTCAACGCATACCAGGATAAGTATGAAGTGATCTATCCGTTTGCGAAGTCGCATCCAAATCAGTAACACAGTTTACGGGTTATTGAGATACAAACATGCAAGCAAATCTTTTACATTTATAATGTTTGTAGGATTTGTAATACCAAAGTGAGCACGGGGTGAGAAGGGCAGCTCCGCCTAGATATTTTAGATAGCGATGGCTATTCCTCATTTCCGATGTTGCAGATTAGATAAAAATCTTACATAATAATACTATTTTTAAATGGCGTTTTAACCTCTTCTTTATTAATATCATAATATTCTAATATTATTCTTGGATATTCGTTTAACTATAATACATGTTGGATAGCAAAATTTTGTTTAAATAAATAATAACAGTCGCCTATAATCATTATGATTGAGATGTTCAGTTATTATGTTATTACTATCGGAAATTACAGTAATGAATTATATTGTCTGAGAATGATAATAACTTATAGACAGGGTTGCCAACCTTAGAACTTTATTTCTCGTACAGAAGCAGGCAAAAACCTCGTCATTTTGATCTCAAACCTCGTACATTTTTTTCTGGTTAAAAATTACTAAAAAAAGTTCAGTCCTCTTACCGTGCTAGCTCAGCTAAGAGAATTTCTAAAAAAAAAATCGGTCGAACCGTAGAGATTTGATCAAAGCTTTTAATTGTCTGCGTATTATGGCCTCCCATTTATGCTACAAAATGTTGCCTGCAATGTGAAATCATTGTTATTATTTAAACTGTACGAGGTTGACAGTGTCCTCGTACCTCGTACGGGATACCGCAAATACATCGTATGGTTTGCAACCCTGCTTATAGATAATAATTACAGCAGAAGCTTTCATACGAAACTAGATAAAGATATATGTGAACAAACGTCTGTCAAAACCGATGAATTGACCTAAAATGTTTACACATTAAAATTAAACTACTTATACAGATTTTGTAGCCTATTTTTAAACACTTTATTACATAATTTTTAAACTATGATACGAGTATTATGGAATTAACTACAATTTAAACTATTTCAATCTATACTATAATATTATAAAGCTTAAGAGTTTGTTTGTTTGTTTAAACGCGCTAATCTCAGGAACTACTGGTTCGATTTGAAAAACTATTTAAGTGTTGGATAGCCTATTTATCGAGGAAGGCTATATAACATATATAACATCACGCTACGACCCACGGGGGCGGCGCAGTAACGATTAACGCGGGTGAAACGGCGCAACCCGAAGGTGCGGCGGTCAGATGGCAGTCGCTCCGTGTAAAAACTGATATCCGGTCAAATCCGGTTAGACTAGAAAGCCGACCCCAAGTGACTTGGGAATAATAAAGGCTAGGGAGAAGATACAATATAATATATGCGTTTTAATCATTATTATTTTAAGTGAAGTTAATGCTTTTTGCTTGCATGTTAGAATTATAAAAATACAAAAAATAATAGATTGTAAACTCAAACTCAATAGGGTCAGTAGAGGCGCAGTTAAATTAGTACATAAAGCCATTAAGACTGTGATGGTGAAAGACACCTACAATCTACATATATTTAGGTGATATGGAACAGGTATCCACACAAAATATTAAGGTCAACCGGGCAGTTATGTGGGCACTTGCACCTATTAATATTTTCGTAACTAAATGTTTCACAACATGTGTTGACCTCTAGTGGAATCTGATAGTCCTAAAAGTTATTAATGATCCTAGAGTTTCCATTTGTAAATACATTGACCGGTTTGATCGTTTGACTTCTAAGCTTTTGACGAGATCCCTTTGATTCGCATATTTTTTTTATGCCGCAATTGCTTTGGCATAACCAGTTAGGTATAACTTTTAATAGCATAATAATCTGGCATACATTTTATTTGGCACACTGTATGTATGTAAACTTTTTTCTGGCATAGCTTATGTAGGCTATGAGATATAGCCTACATGAGCTATGCCAGAAAAAAGTTTCGGGATCATTTTGAGTCCCAAAAAGTTATAAGGCGTATCATTAATTTATTAGATATAAATATGGGTACTATATACAATATAACTTGTTAGGCTTCCAGGGATGGCCTTTGTTGGTGAGTTTATTTTACAGGGTTAATTATTTAGACAGATAATTTTTTTAGGGATTAAATATAATGACCACCAAAAATAGTAATTGCGCAATAAAATATGCTTACTAAAATATATCATAACGAGCACCTATACGCCTCAAATCACTGCATTCTGTCTCGGAAGGGTTATGTTAGGTTCCTTCTTAAACCCACCCAAAAATAGGAGCCGTTGACTTATTTTGATCTCTTTAAATACATTTTACTGTGCAATTTGGTGATCATTTACTATTTTTCACTGTTATATTTTACTATAGCTGGTGATAAGTTAAACATAAGGCATTTTTTATATTTGTTATGTATTTGTAATTATATGCTTCTGAATCGAAAAATGTTAAGGCTTTTTGTCATGCCGTATGCATGATAAAAAGCCTTAACAGTTTTGCATTATTGATATAATACATACTGATGATGTCATAATAAATTATTACATAAAATATTATGCCTTAAAATATTGTGAAATAATTACTTTTATCTAAATATATTGTTTT
This sequence comes from Catocala sponsa, assembly GCA_963564715.1. Taxonomy (NCBI): domain Eukaryota; kingdom Metazoa; phylum Arthropoda; class Insecta; order Lepidoptera; family Erebidae; genus Catocala; species Catocala sponsa. Next base: position 3,360,009 of record OY751331.1, read on the forward strand.
GTAACTGCTAATATGAATATGTAAAGAATATTGGTTATTACTAAACCATACATACATACGGCCTCGCTGGCGTAGTGTTTAGTGTAACCGATTGCCACGCCTGAGGTCGCGGGTTCGATTCCCGCACAAGTCAAATATTTGTGTGCATGAACATGGATGTTTGTCTTGGTCTGGGTGTTTCTATGTATAATATGTATATATTTACAAAAAAAAGTATATATGTATGTTTATCCATTGTCTAGTATTTATAGTACAAGCTCTGCTTAGTTTGGGCTAGATGGTGTTGTGTGTATGTGATAGAATATTATTATATACATATACCGTAAGGTCGTATGACTTGAGCCCTGAGGGGTGACATTGGCCCCTATTTGGAAAAAGTTTGAAGTTCCCACCATCATACATTTTGCCGAAAAAATACACGTGGAAATCAATAGATAGCACTATAAACTGTTAGTAAAACAGCTTCTTCCAATTAAACAGCTTTTTCCAATTAAGGGCCAATGTCATCCTTCAGAGCTAAAGTCATACGAAGTTACTATACCTTGAGGAGATGGAAAAAACAAATTAACGAATAACGATACAGTGTTAAAATCCTTATTACCTACTATCTTGCATACAAATATAAATACCTAAGCTAAAGAGACTTGATGTTTTTGTATAATATGTACGTACGTGCTAGTCTTTAAAACTACCACACGGATTCGAAAATTCTTGTGGCATTTGATAATTGATTGAAGGTTATGAGCTATATAACATCACGCTATAAGCCACGAGAGCGGATCAGTTATTCTAAACCTAGATGAAATTGCGGGTGACAGTAATAAAATAATATAACCTCGACTAACTTTTAAACTGAAAGGCTAAGTTTTAAGATCACGGCCTTCTGTTACACAGATACTACCAATACATACAAAGACTCTTACTTGATCATCCCAGAAGGGATAAGCAGAAGAGTACGAGACCCACATATCGTCATGTTCACCGTTATGTTTTAGATCTAATGTGAAAGAAGACGACCCTATTGCCTTCTAAAGATGATTATTTATGGCTTATGTTTAACTTATCACCAGATATAGTAAAATATAACAGTCAAAAATAGTAAATGATCACCAAATTGCACAGCAAAATATATTTAAAGAGATCAAAATAAGTCGACCGGGGCACCTATTTTTGGGTGGATTTAAGATGGATCCTAATATAACCTAACCCTTCTGTGACGGCATGCAGTGTTTTGAGGCGTATAGGTGCTCGTTATGATATATTTTAGTGTGCATATTTTGCTGTGCAATTACTATTTTTGGTGGTCATTATATTTAATCCCATTACTTATTATACATATTGAGAATCCGTGGTACTATTTTCAACTTCTGTTATGAACTTTTCAATAGCAGCCCGGAGTCAAATCAATGTAAGGTGCAAAACCAATTATAACCAAATAACATTCGACCTGTACCCCTATATATAAGCTGCCCCTCTGCTGGGCACGGACCTCTTCTCAGTGAGAAGAGTTAGGCCATAGACCACCACGCTAGCCCAGTGCGGGTTGGTAGACTAGATATCTTGGAGAATATTATACAGAACTCTCAGACATGCAGATTTTCTCATGATCTTTTTTCAGGGGCGTAGCTACCGTCGTATCAGCCGTATCAATAATACGGGGCCCACGGGCTACAGAGGGCCCTAACGTGTATAAGGAAAAATTACTAAAATGTTATCTACAATGTCACTTAATCTCGTGCTTCCCGGGAAAAAACATATAAAAAAACTGTCATACGTGCCTATAGTTTTCACTTTTGTGAGAAATCTTTACCCTTCATTTGGGCCCCCCAACTAATTTTGATACAGGGCCTCTCCAAGGCACGCTACGCCACTGTATTTTTCCTTTACCGTTAAAGCAAGCGATAATTAACTATTAAATGCGCATAAAAATTTGAGATCTCACAGGTTCGTGCCTGGGGAATGAACTCAAGACCTGTGCGTGGCAATCAACTCTCCCACTAGGGGCTCTTAATCAAATATACATAAAATTAAAAAATATTACGAACAAAGTTGCGATTCATTAATCAGAGTTAAAGTTGTGTGTATAACTGAGCTTGATCAAATCAAAACGAGATGGGTGTAAAAACCCAGGATTCAACCTCTTCGTCATATATGTAAAAGTAATGAAAATAAATGACCCCTATATCTCGGAGGTCTTTTGACCTACAGGGCCCATATTAAAACTCGATTGAGGTATGACCCCAAGGTGTCTGCACACCAAGTTACAAGTCAATCGGTCCAGTAGTGCCGGAGTTATGTCAGTCACTAACAAACTGTCACTAACAGACAGACACATAGACCTACATAGTGTTGTCATTAACCTCTTCGAAGACTCAGAGGTTAATAAGTACATACATATTATATTCATTTAGGTCAGACAGTGTCATCACTTATGAACGCAAAATTACTCTAACTTACATAATTAATTATTATTATAGCGTAGTTTATATGTAGCCAAACTCAGCAAAGCAACATCATAGAATCGATGTGAATAAATTGCAAGAAATTTACGGTTATCTTTAAATGATAAATTTTTACGGTATCGCTTACTTTATAAATCATATCTATAATGAGTTCCAACCAACAAAACATGACTACTACAATGATATTTTAAATCTATACTAATATTATAAAGCTGAAGAGTTTGTTTGTTTGTTTGAACGCGCTAATCTAAGGAACTACTGATTCGATTTGAAGAATTCTTTTAGTGTTGGATAGCCTATTTATCGAAGAAGGCTATAGGCTATATAACATCACGCTACGACCCACGGGGGCGGCGCAGTAACGATAAACGCGGGTGAAACCGCGGGAACATCTAGTAATTAATATGCAACAAAAACGTTTATGAGAGTCTCTAACAGCAGGTTTGGTAATATAGAGGAATACAAGAACCGCGCCACCATATTGTAGTCCCGGATGAAATCTGGATTACTAAAATGTTTAATTAACAATTAATTACCGTCCAACACGACCAAAGGTTCACCAGTCACCACAAATAACACTCTTTTACGAGTATGACGCACGCCAGCGACCGTCCCCTTCGCCATATTGAAGGGAAGAGGATGACCTGTTCATGACGCCATCACAAGACGTTTGAATAAGCATGACAAGTCTTAGCAAACTAGTAATGTATGCACTTTATTGCATTCGAATAGTATTCAAAAATCCTGGTTCACACCACGATTCCTACTTTGCGTGGGTATGCAATGCATATACTTACTTATATTTAGTATTGTCAAAACATTTGAATATTATTCAAATGCAATTATCCGAAACGCTACTACAAAAACTACTAGAATAAAAAATGCGAACTAATTCGCCGAATACAGCAAATCCTAACTAATATTATAAATGCGAATATGAGATTTTTCTTTGATACGCTTGCACGCCACTGATTATCATGAAAAGGGAATACCCATTTGAGGCCACGAGTGGAGAAAAAAATACTTTCCAGTTGATTTTGTCGTAAAAAAACATGTATTTACTTTCATTCAAATTGACGACACTGCAATTTACAAGAAACAGTTAACAAGAGTAAGTCTATTGGGCAAGATATGAGTCCCATATATCCTGCGCCTTTTCTAGATGATTGGTTAATAGTATACGACAATGAAGAGAATATAGACGTATAAAATAATATATGTGTTTTTTTCATACCCTATTATATATAACTGGATAAAAATATATTACAAACATTCCACCTATCGTAATTAAATAATAGAGCATTGAGAAAAGAAATGGTTTTGAATTATCTCACAGCCAGACACATTTTCGTATAGAAAAATAACTTCAATACAATTTTTTTTATAGGTATTTCTAAAATAGTGGCGTCAATTTGAATATATTTTTTTGATATTTACTACTGTTAAGATATTAAAACACTCAATTTTTAAATTAATTTTTGATGTCCATCTTTGGCCTGAGACACTATTAAGAATAGGCATTCCCCTTTCGTATACACGTAGTCAGGGATACAGAAAAGGACATAAGGTACTTTTCATCCAGAAAAAGTACTGTTGAGAAAAGGTATTGTTACATAAATCCGTCTTAATATAACTTCAAAATAAAATGTTGACGTTCGTACAACAATACCTCGCAGGTTGCGTAGGTTCAAACAACGGGAAAAACCGTTGGATCGCCATTGACAAACACAATCCAATAAAAAGCGATATTAAGATTTCGTTGAGACAATTTAAAATGGCAGCCTTGCATGATCCGTCAGCGGTACTCTCACTCGCGTGAACGTTCACATTTTATTGCCAGTTTAATCTCTTTCTGTAAGTGATTACTGTAAATTACTTGCTTTGTAGACGGCTCGATGGCACAGTGGTTAAAGCAGTCACCTCCTCAATACCAATGCGTGAATTCTTTTTCACGTTGTAGCACGATTTTCTACTCACCATAGACAAGTGAAAATAGGATTTATATCTATGTTGTTTTTATCTACGTGTTTCTGTTCGTTGTTACATCCTAGTAATATTATTGTCAAAGTTTGTGAGGATGGATGAATAGATGGATGTTTGTTACTCTTTCACGCAAAAACTACTGAACCGATTTCCAAAAAAACTTGGTATATAGATAGCTGGAGACTGAATTAACACATAGGCTACTTTTTATTCCGATATTCCTACGGCATCGGGACTTATGCGGGTGAAACCGTGGGACGCAGCTAGTTGTGTACAAAGCCCGAGAAATAGAGATTATTCATAGTATTAGGTATAAAAACCATAGGTAACCTGAATCGATACGCAGTAATAAAGTATGTAATGAAAGTAATTGGAGCAATAAACATATACCTACCTACCATGAACATGGCCAGTTTAAATCTACTATCAGCCTATTTCTTGATAGTCTATGCTACTATTAACAAAAAAATTGTCTATAGAACAGTAGGTACTATGAAGAACCAAATTGTATTTAAAATAAAAGAGTATAAAATAGAACAAATTGTATTTATTTCTCTATGAGTTACCTATTAAAAATCCCAATATAGTGAAAGCACTTTAATATAATATAATAAACGTAGTATACATACATATATAGGTACGACAGACGTTATATATATCTATATTACCTACATTATGTAAAAGGAGGCATACTGATACAGTGGCAATACATAATAGAAATAAAAACGTTGGGCTTATATACGCACTTTGTTTCTTTTGGGCTGGGCTCTATAAGCTGATCTCCCAAAAGAATGACGCGTGGAAGACAATCTGTTGATATGACTTCATATTTAATATATATAAATATAAATATAATATAGTAGGTATATATAATGTGTAATGTCGTTGTCGTACATAGTTTGTCCTATTTACCCGCGGCGGGAGACTACCAAGTACCGAGTGCGTACTAACCGGGATGACTCATTAAATGTTGGCCACGGTTTTATCTTCGGGGAATTTCTCCTTTGTTACACACGCTAACGTTTTGGCTGACATTCAACTATCTGAAGCGAAAACAATAAGTGTTTTTTAATACTTCTGTAAATGGTAGACGAAAGTGTTTGTTTAATGTGACGTAGGTTTCATCAATCGTCGATATGTATTTAAAATATTTAAACGATCTATTTATTACGTCCATAAATAACAAAAATAAAATAGTTGTAATACGAACATTCTATATTTAAACATTATAATTTTTTTTAACACATATATAAATTATTATTGTATTTGGTATGGATAAAGTAACGTTCATTTTCGTTCTAGTTAAATAATTCACAATGATTAGGTTACATAATTAATCTTACTATGCAGTTTAAATAATTTAGTATTACTGTAAACGTTGCTTCGGGTATTTTATTAAATTTCAAGTACAATGACTCATAGTATCGCACAGTACGTCGGTGTGATGACAAATAAATAGATCGCCGATCCGATTGACAAGAGTGACGTGTAGTAATAATTAACAACAAGCGAATATAACAGGTTTTAAAGATAAAACCAGGTTTCCTCGTCAGTGTTACACGGCCGGACAAAGGCAGGATCTAGATAATTAGTTGCGGACAAAAATAGTCGTCGCAGTCGGGCCCTGGGCCAGGTGACGTCAGCGCGCCAGGGCCGGCGGCGGGGCAAGACGGGCCCCGCGCCAGTGTCGCGCGCGCCGTCAGCCCGGTCGCACGCCACCTACCGAGCCTGTAGTCAGCTGCCAGCCAACAGCCGCCTCCACCGCCTGCCGCCTGCCCGCCAGCCGCCTCAGCGCCTCCACCACCCCGCCCGGCTGCCTACGCGATCCTGAACTACACACTCACTCGTGAGTACACTCTAACGACCTTATTACATTTATGTTACATACGTGTTGAAAGCTATTGTCTAACTGCAACGATGCACCGCGATAACATTCGATGTAGATTTCACTTTTGCCTACAAAAAGGCGGGAAAATTTAAGATCTACTGAAAATGTATTTTAATTGATTATTTTATATTATATTTATTTTATTAATTAATGGAACCTAGGTTATATCGGTACGGAGAAGCGAGGCAACCTTGGCGCATCGTGCAATGCAGCGGGGACCTTGCAAGTCACGCGTCAGAGTAACCTCGGCTCACGCCGTACTCGCGCCGCTACCACGTTTTCCACCGATACTATCGCAATTTCTCGTTCTGTCGACGTTGCGCTCGTTTCATTGCCGGTCGTTCACGACGTAGAGCGACTTCATTGTTGGGTCTAACCGGCATTGTATTCAATGTAAATAGATGCGGGCGTAGAGTAGCAGTTATCTGAGTAAGGGGACATGTTGATAGACGCGCTATGGAACTAACACAAACAGCTGACTGCTGACTACGTGTTTCTTTTTTTGACAGATAAAAAATATGACGCGGTCATTCAAGGACGGCCGAACGTTGTTGAGAGGTATTTCCCGTTTTCGAACTGTCAATCTATCATTATTATTTAGAATATAATATGACGATTAAACGATAATATTAATAATAGTGTTTAATGTTAAAGAGGAACTGTATAGGCAATAATGTGTATTTAAGTGATATTGCGGTTTGAATATACGCGTTGGCCGGGGGCCTCAATGTTTCCCGAGTTATCGCGTCGGAAAAACACGCCATACTTTATCGTGTGTTATTCGCTATCAGCTCCGCAACGTTACGACCTGCATTGTAATATACAGCCGATACTCTTCAAGGGACTCGCTGCGAATAAACAATTGTACGCATTTGGAAATTACGCTCACTGAACGATTACTCATTTAGCTATACATACGATTATCACATCTTATTACCGTTTAAGAATAAGATTTGAGACATTACGTACTCCGTTAATAAGGTTAAAGTAAAGTTGATTTCGAAATTGAAAGTGACTTGGTACTTTGTGAACCACTTTTCTTCGAAACTCGCTCGATTTCCGGAACCTTAATCGATGCCCATCAGATAAGTACGGTCACATTGTACCGAAACACATTACGATGTCAATAACACGATAAGATATACAAAGTCTAGTTAGACCTTGTATCTTTTAAAGTGGTTAGACGTTATACCTGCGTCGACATTAACAAGTTCGTCTCGTAACTCAGTAGCGGGACCACCTCAAGATCTCAATGATAATTATTTATTCAATGTTGCCTTCTAGAACGTCTTTAGATATGTTTTTTTCACCTCGAGTTGGCATTGATCGTGGTCCACAAAACCGGTAAGGCTGCGGTTACCCTTCGCCGAACGTTCAAACATGCCTCAACCGACTACACGAGCAAAACTTTAATCTTCAACCTACCTTTTTTTCAGTTCTCACATAGATTAACTTGCTTATTGTTTCATTATTTGGAAATTATTATCATTCTTTACTCGGTGAACGCACTGGTAAATTGATAATTATATTGTTTTGACTACAATTAATACTACGTCAAAACGATTCTTGCACGAACTGAACATATCTTTATCATACCTAAACGTGCTTCGATATCGTTTTTTTTTACTTATACGTTTTACTCACCTTTTCAGATTGCAATGGTGAGAAGGTACGAAAGAATGAGCGGTCGTCAGTCCTGGAACGAAGATGATATGGCCAGGGCTGTGGCGGCAGTTGTCTCTGGTAAGATGGGATACAAACTGGCTGCGAGAACCTTCCACATACCTCGCTCGACATTACAGAGGCGCGCCAGCAAGATCCGCTACCAGCAACCCGATGACCCCAAACCGTTAATGGGACACTACCGAAGGGTCTTCACTGATAGCCAGGAAAAAGATTTAGTCGGCTACATTAAAAGTATGGAAAAGTATTTCATGGGAGTATCTAGACGTGATATTCGAGAGCTGGCCTTCCAGTACGCAGAAGACAATCACCTCAACCATCCTTTCGATGTGAACACCAGGATGGCAGGTGAGGACTGGGTGAGGAATTTCTTAAAGCGGAACCCGGAGCTGTTGGACAAGTCGGACCCAGAATGCGGCTTGGAGCCGGTGAACTTTGACCAGTTCTATCACTTCATGTGTCAGCTGTCATGATGAATTGTTGTTTAGTACGTTAAAACTAGTTATAAGGAAAAAGGTCAAGTTCGCCCCCGAGAGAGCCTCATGATTAATGTATGCCATGTGTAAAGCCAACCTGTGTATACTGTATGCCCACTTTTGTAATCAGAATTTTGAGTATATTGAACAAGAGATTACTCAACTGTAAGCGTTCGTAACACAACATGTGAACACTCCATGTCTATTGGCATTTGTATCCACAAGTTGGAATACGAGTAGGTAGATTTTTGAAATTTTTTAAATTTTATAATGTCAAATTACAGAATTAGTTAGTTGAATGGAGCCAAGCTCGTCATAGCGACGTTACCTTTGATATTTTATCTTGATTATAATTTGATTGGATATTTAATTTTGTTAATATTTAGAACCGTAGACTATCTATATTGAGGTTCTGTACTTATTAAGTACTTACGAAGTCTATAGTTGTATCTGATTTATAGTTTAAATTTTGTTATTTAATGGTACTAAAATATAACTTGCTAAATTAAGGGCTGTGATAACAGAGAAAGGTGTATTTTTGTGGAACATATCTATTGTGGTGATGTATCTATTTACAAAGACGGTATCTGATATTTAAATGTTTAATATTATTTATAGTATATTAGCACAAATGAACGTTCAGTATGAGGTGTGTGGATGTTCCGTAACTCATTGGCCGGCGAGGCAATGTCGACGGCGGCGCCGGCGCTCTGACTTGCAATATTTCCTTCATATGCAATGTAGCGACCTACTCTATATACGTCAAAAATACTGCAATTGCAAAACGCAGTAGAGCCGTGACATACCACGTGTAAGATATCACGATGCATGCATCGTACCATATGTGAGTGCATAAAGTAGCCTCCAACAAAAATATTGCATCAAATGTACCAAAAATGGAACGCTATTTAAACAACGCTCATATTACAATTATCGTGTAGGTAACTTCTAAATACGTTGTGAAGGGAAATCAAACATTTTGTTAAAGGCCTTAAGTAAATGAGTGAAGCAAGCGAGGCAAACACGTACCGTAGGAATTGACGTAGTCAGCACTCCGCAACGTCCGCCACTTATTACGGAACATTTGCCCCTAATCATTACTGATAACAGACGCGTCAGCACTCGCTTACCATTCGACACGCCGCGCCGCGGTGCTACTCGCCATAGTAACCACAGCGAGTGCGTCATTCAAATACCTTATATGCCTAGTATATTTTATAACTTGTGATATAGGGATGGATCGGTGATTTTCGTGGGATTGGCTTATTTATTTTCTCCCTTCTAGTGTTTATATATATCAAAATCCCTTCTTATATTTTTCAGTATAAATCCCACAGTACCAAATTAGTTATGTAATTATCGTTACCTGATTCAAGTTTTGATCTCTTAAACTTAGTTCAAAATAGCGAAATGTATATTTATTTAGGACTCGGAATATTGAATATTGTTGGTTTTATAATAAAAAGATTTTTTTTACATTTGAAACAAACTGTATGCCAAACTACATATGTTATTAATTTGAGATTTATTTTTTAATTAAAAAGAATTGTAATATATTCCTATGTACTTAGTTAAAACAAATTATGTGATTATAAATTCAAATTTTCATTATGTTTTTAATTATGCTCCCCTGTTTTTCCGTAATTAAACTCTATAGGATTGATTGAACGTTGGGATGAGGCTGATGTCAATTAGATAAAATAATTACAAGAGTTTCGACATAGCGGGAACTAACATTCAATGCACATCTATTAAAACTCAATAGTGATTGTGGAAATTTAATGTGCAAACATACATTTAGAAAAATGTATTTGCAGATTTAATGTCCACATACAGAATGAAAAGCAACACAAAAGCCATTAAAATCGAAACAGAATTCAATCATTTATATAATGAAATATAGAGATTTTTAGAAAATAACATAATATAATGTAGCTTTACGCTTTTATATCGATCAGCAGAAGTGTATCTACGATCCCTTAACATTATTGTGCTCAACTTAACAAGAAACCCAGCACAATACTCTACATCTCTACTTTTCCAGATGTCGTGCAACTACTGAAAATTGCCTTATAGAAAGACCTTACAAAACCCTGATAATCGAACTTTAATCTTCACTCAAATCCATCTCAAGCGGGAGTATTCCGCTTTCGGCACCAATTTTTTCGGCACCTATGGTTTCGGAAATAAAAAGTGGAATAGCTTAGGTGCCGAAACCATTGGTGCTGAAAGTGGAATAGCTTAGGTGCCGAAAGCGGAATACTCCGCGTAAACACTCATGCTACCCGACCGCCGGCACTGAAACAGCAATAAAAGTTCACATCCGAAAGGACAACATCGTGGCCCACACACTCCATTTAAAATCGTTAAAACGAAACTTGTAATACTACTTTTACTTCCTTTCGTGAGTTCCTTCATTTTTAAACAATACTAAATAGGGCATGTAGTCGCAAGGTTTCGACGTGTTAAATGATCTTAACACACGTACCGAGTTAAAACCGGCTGAATTTATAAATAAGCTATTTATAACTTATTTTTGGTGGTAAAGCAGTGGTGGTAGTGTGCAACTGTTGCGTATGTGGTCTGTGGGTTTGATTGCCGGCTCAAGCAATGAGTTGTTGGATTTTTCTATCGAGAAATTAGGTGCACGGTTTTTGGAACTGTGCGGTAAGCGCGCAATAAGCTATTAACCTTTTAACCGCTTACGTCGGATTAATCCGATAAATATTTTCGTGTCCATTTCACCAGCGTCGTATATTTCCGACCAGATACCACAGCTCGTTTAATCTGCTTTTTTATTTAACTACGGTGTTTTCTATCAAAAAAATGTTTATATTGTGTAAATAGAACTCATAATTAGAAGTCCTAAAATAAGTATTTATTTTTGTAAGTGTTTATTTTCGATTCACTGTGCCGGGCGCTGGGGGCACGACAACTGTTATGAAGTGGGGCGGTTAAAAGGTTAAGTAGAACCTAAAACATAGTACTTAAGCGAAATTAGGGTTTAAAACACTATATATGTATATTTACATTTATGGAATAATAGATAAATCGCTAGTCCCTACGATTACAAAGAAATGTAATCCAAAAACCCTCTTTAATAAGAAAGGCACTGACGCTTATCCACTTTTCCTACAAACGCTCATACCCATAGAATAAAAATAGGTTCCGGTCAATACTCAGGACGTTTCTGTCCCAGATCTGGATAATATTGTATTCCTATTCCTATTGCATTTTTTAAATACAACAAAGGTCGCAATCTTCTATATGGAATCACCTAATGGCAAGCGTCTGCCGTGGCCTATGGTCGCTTGCTATCCCATGTGTATCATTCAAACAATAAAGGAATTCAAGATGAGATAACATGAGAGTAATAAAGAATAGAGGATCTGCGCCTTCGGAACTTTAACTCGCCGGGTGTAACGCTGTAACTGTGTTAGTATGTTTTGCTTAAGAAGCTACCTCATAAATAATAATTGGCTCCCATCTAAACTAATATAATACATAAAGCAGAAAAGTATTTTTTAATGCGCCAATGCGTTTTATATTCCGACTGATACTTCCACTGTCAGTCGCATTTGAAAACTCTTTTTGCATTTAATAGCGCAATTAATGAGAAAGGTTATAAGCTTATTATGGAAGAAGACTTGATCATAAATGTGGGTATAACTGCCGGGGACAGCAAGTCGATTATAGCTAGTCCTTAATGCGGTACCATTCATTATCTTATACGTAGGTATATCTTTGTTTCATAGCGAGGTATGAGTGTTACTTTTCTCAAGCATTCTCTCACAGTGGATTATAGCTCAGTAACGCCTAATCCAATACTTCGAAATCGCTGTTTTACATTTTGTTGCGAGCCCCATTTAGGAAGGATCGTGGCATCTGGCGTTCTGGTCTAGGCCATTCCCACTTTAGCTTGTACTTTAGACAATTGCTATGAAAACAAATATCTATGAAAATATATCTTTATTTTTACATTTTGCTATTTACTGTAGTGATTGTAAAATGCTTTCTAATAACTTTTATTATATTTTTCTTTATTTCAGCAATTTACACAAATGAAATTAAAGTACTTTATATAAATTTTGCTGGGATTATGTTATTTTTAAAGCGATTTATATTTATACTCAATCACAACAAATTTTGACACTTTTCTCAAAAATGCTTCGTTTAAAGGTTATTAACAGTTGTGTCTAAAATAAAGGATAATATCAAGAATATGCAACTACGTTATTATTGCCTACTAATAGACAGTATTAGTTAAGTTTTAAACCTAATTTTGGACTTTTATAATAATTTATTTTTACATAATCTTACTAGTACCCGAAGAGATTGAAAAAGTGGATTTTTCCACTTTAGTCACCCAGGTGTCACCTAGGTGATCAAATTCCACATTTTTGTGTCCTAAAATCACCTACCAACAAATCACCTGGTTGATCAAATTCCACATGATTTCAATTTATTTATTATACATTTATATTTATATATATTTAATATTTATTTATTATACTATTACCAATGATATTTAATAATGTAATATAGCGTTAACATTTTACATATAATCTTTTGCATTATACTTTCAATGTTCATAATGTCAATTCAGTACATAAAAATATGAACTCTACTTTGTGTACCATGTTTTATATAGATGTAGAGACCATTAAGTGCTATTTAAACGGGTCAGTGCATTTAGCTCCGTCGGTAGAGTGCTAGAACTGAGAGCGAGGTGTCCGGCAGGCGGGACCGCTCTACCGCTCTACTACACAGAGTGAATAGCGCACTTTACCGCAGACAAGTAAATATTTTATTTTATTTTATTAGGAATAACGAAAAACAGTGCATTATACATTACAACAATTTTAGGAGTAAAATGATAGAATTAATAAACACACTGCTCACGACATTATAATATGAAGCACAGTTATGTGCAAGAGCTCAGATATCGCTTTAGAAATCGAGTGTAAGTTGGTACTTTCATTAAGCTGAGTATGAGCTGTTCAGGTTGAGTCAAGGTTTCCCAAAGTGGAGTGCATATAGCTCTAAAATTAAATCTGATGGACACATTATGGCAATTCGAAAAAATATATATTTTTAGTGCTTTTCAACCAGGCCTACATAGCCTGTAGATAGTGATAAAATGACTTGAATGAATGACTGAATTTAAAAGATAAATCTAGTTACTGACCCCGCAGCTAGGGCTGTGAATATAGCAAGAGCCAAATGCGCCTGCTCACAGGAGCGTTCACTGGCCATTTTGGCACCAACGACTTCCTGTGCAGATTGAGATTGGCACACAATTTGATCTGCAGGGCCTGTGGTGAACAGGACGAGTCCATATCGCACCTGTTGTGTGAATGCGACGCGTTGGTTGGACTGAGGACGGGTCTGATGGGGGTGGCATATCCAAACCCTGAAGACTTCAGGCTTCTCCCTCTGAATTGTACACTGCGGCTTATGCAGTACATTCATAAGGAGATAGCTAAGGGTTAAATCTTGGGGCCGACACAAAAGATCCCACTGGGTCGAAGTGTCGCCGGTCTGCACTGACTGGCCCCCACACATAAGATAAGATAAGATAGGGCTGTGAAGTCGTACATTTCCAGTGACCCAATATCGGGTATTCAATTTTGTTACACAATGTTTTCAGAATGCTGTTGAAATAGCGCACACTCTGTGAAAATACGTGGCATACAGATTTAGTTAGTTATAAGTTAGTTTAGTTAGTTAGAACGCATAACATAAAAAATAATATAAAGCAAAAAGGACAATAAGAGGCCATCCATAAATTACGTCACACGTTAAGGGGAAAAGAGGGGGTCGATGAAGTGTGACATTGTGTGACGAGGGGTGGGAAGGGTCCTGAATTTTGTGATGTCACATTTCATAACCAAATATATCTATGGAGTACAGTAATACCCTGCCTTTGCGCGAGGGAAAGTGGGCACTCCTAAATGGAAATAAAACTAATTTTGGAACTGCTGTTTTAATTTAATAATTTCAAGCAAAATATGGGACGTCACACTAGAGAACTTCCTCCTCCCTCCTCTCACAATTGTAACCAGCAATGACAAGGGCGGGGGAGGGGTGCAAAATCATGAAATTGGTGTGATGTAATTTATGAGTGGCTCCTAACCGAAACGGTAAAACGAAAGCTAAAGTAAAATTATAAGTTTACCCACTCTATGTTTACAGACTATTTTATTTAGTAAATTTTGTAAAAATGGATTCTAAGAAAGCAAATTATTGTAATTGTAATAAAGTTCTTAAACTATGTAAATACAGCATGAAGCATGAAAACTACAAACATATCCAAAGATCGATACAAATACAAATGAAAAAGCTCTCATGTGACTGTAACGTCACGGTTACATCTCACTGATGTATTAGGCAAAGTTGAAGACGTTTTGCCAGTTATTTTTAGAACACAATTCTACCGGGCACAGTTCCAAGCTCCAAATAATCACCGACAGTTTTTTGGAAGAAAATAGCAAGAGTTGGTAATAGAGTCGATAACAAAAGAAAATTATTTACAAAGATAATGTTATTCCTCAGGTATTTCCTTATTTTGATAAAGATTTTAATTTGCAAAGACTATATGAAAACGTTTACAATTAATTTATATTTTTTAAATTATATTATAACTATTATAAATTATTACTATCATGTAAATATTATATTATCCTAAGTCTAAATAGTTATCCCACCGGAAATTATTTATTATTTGAGAATGTAATATTATATAAAGTAAATTACAAAAAATAGATAAGAAACGACGACTTTTGAAGTTATGTGAGAATAAAATAGTTAATTATCACTCGCTTTAATGGTAAAGGACAACATGTAGTGTGTTTAGAACCAGCGTGATTCGTTGAACTTTATTATAGTGAGAAGTGGCCTGCGTCCATAAGTTTTAAACTGACCTGATATTATTGTAAAATGTCGCATATGTTATTCTGTAGTCCGTAAACGATCTATATAAAAAAAACTGTATCTCTGTTGGTGAAAACAGAACAAAATAAAATACACACTTCCACAATCATAATATTAAAATATAATAGTGATATTTAATAATAAAATATATTTTGCATTTTATAGATTGTAGTAAGCTAGTTAAGATATGTATATTGAAAGTTTGAGAAACCCTGGTATACGCTATCCATGCGAGAATGCGTATGTGTGGAATGTAATCTACGATGTTATACTTACCCGATCGCAATCTATACAAATAAATAAAATTGAAGTGTCTGTTTGTAATGTCAAAATAACAGCTTTTTATCTAATGCATATGAAAGTATATAAGGTATACGAAAACATCTATTTTTAAATTTTTGTCTGTCTGTCTGTTTGTTCTGACTAATCTCCGAAACGGCTGAACCGATTTTGACGGGACTTTCACTGGAAGATAGCTGATGTTATAAGGAGTAACTTAGGCTACTTTGATTTTAGAAAAAAATAGGGTTCCGCGGAGACAAACACTTTTTAGTTAAAATCTACGCGGACGAAGTCGCAGGTAACAGCAAGTACAAAATAAAACAGAAATCTAATTAAAAAATGAAGCATGCAAGGAAATAAGGAATTTCAATTTGACTTCCTAAGGCGACAGATAGAGCCAGCAGTCTACCTGCTGGTAGCTGGTAAACGACAATCAGGGACGTGACTGTGATCCCTGAGCACGTCAACATCAATATCAGCTATATACAATATATATAACCAAGTCACTGCCAGCTAAGCTTACATTCTTTTACAGCTAATATTAATTTTAAAGGTGATATTAGTTTTAGTACTATCTTGGTAAGGATGAAGCGGCTTGCCTGGTGGTAAGCGGGTTTTTCGGTAATCTATAGGCTACAGCATATCGGCGACACCAGAATAATCAATGATGCTTTGCCAGTCCTTTAAAAAAGGAGTAGTTGTGCTGCCAGCGCAAATTTCAGATAGATGACATGATCAAACTACCGCTCTACCATACTTACGGCTCGCTGTCTACTTAAGGAACCTGAAAAGGCTATTCTTCGCAGCAGCACAGCATAAAGTTATTTATCTGTGATCTGCTGTAGTTCTTTAAGACTGCGCCGAGCGTAAGACAGATAATGACAGAGCTCGTGCGGCGCATATTCAAATCGGCGAGCGGCCGCCATAGTAAAATTGTATGGAGGATTTGAAGTGCTTTTTTGATAAATATGTATCTTTATTGTCAACCAATAACTTAATATTTGGGACGGACAAATTATAAAATAACTATTTATGTTTCGTTTAAGCTGTAAAATAGGATAGATTTCTACTGTTATAGTCTAAAAATCACGTAACACGAGCTAACGTTTTTGCATTTTTCGTGCAAATTTACGTAATTTTGTAGGCGAAAATATTAATTATTTTAAGTTTTCCACGGAGTAATTGTAAACACATTCATTGTTATGGTAAATGTATATTTTATATTTGTTTTAAACAAAAAGTGTTGATTTTACTCATTTAACTGTGACAGCTTGTTTTGGCACATTTCGCTCGGCGCAGTCTTAACCCGCCTATATACATAATCTTGAATTGTATTAATGAATATAGCTGACTCAATTAACGTCAGATGTGCTCTACCAATATCAATCTGTGCAAACGTTTCGACATAGAAACAACGTCTATAATAACCGCAAATTAATATTCGACTCTCTACAAACAAAATGTACAAACAAAATTTCCTTTGAACATCACACTGAACGTATTCGCTCCGTACAACAAGCGACGCTTGCACACTTTGCTATGACATTTTCTGCAGTGTGCTGGCTGAGCTGAAACGTATTTTATTATTTGGTTTATAGTTGTTCCAAAGCCAATTTACGAGACCGAGGCGGCGGTGCAGGAAAAGCAAAAACAACGTTTGAAAGGCTTCGTCAAAAGAAAATATCCTTTTCAAAATACCCATTAGGGAAACGACGAGCGAGAATAACATCTTATAGCTATTATGTACAGACTTCCTGTTCACTTTTACGTTTAAAAGCTTTTGATTAGCTGTGCAGATGAAATTATTATTTCTTCCTGTTTTAAAGTTAAACAGAAATTCTTATGAATTTGCTTGAAAGCTCCTCTGTTTGTTTACGAATGCCCGGGGGAGTAGACTTGCTTTGTGGATACATAATTAACATTAGGCTTTATACCCTAATTACAAGAAAATAAACATAGTAAAATATTACAGTTTCAAACAAAGTAAAAAATAAACTTGAGAGTAATAATAATATACATCGATCGTTATGTGCATTCTCCGGTTCGCCCCAACCCCTCGTTTCTCTCTACCTTTTTATTCGAAATTACGTGAGAAGAAAGCGCCTCTGGTGCATTTATCAAACGCTGTCTACACAACATGGGTTTTAAAGGAAATAAAAGCTCGTTCGAGCAATTTATTGAGAGCACTTTTCCTATATTTCAGTGTTGTACTCTCGAAGAAATGTTTGTAAAAGTAATGCTTTACCTGAGCAAGGTACTTTATATTTCATTCGAATAAAAAATTTTCGACGACCAATGAGATTTCATTCATAGCGCCGCGCGCCGGTGCCAAAGGCATCCTTTTTCCTCTACATCGATAATAAAGAAGACAAAAAGGAACTTTGGCACGTTCAAAGCTTTATGTGGGAAAACTTCGAAAGTTTGTGCACGATCTTGCGGCGATATTTTGGTTTGTTCCGCATTCGCCCCTACATTACATCCTACATTCCAAAAAGTTCCTCATTCGCCCCTCTTTTTTAATTATTCCTTTTTCGTCCTACATTTTTGAGCAAAACATGTTTAAAAATTATTTTAAATCTTTTCAATGTCGGGCTCGTAGTGTCATGCAATCATAAGCCTAAAGTTTCGCAGAGATCATGGAGGTATTTTAAAATATTTTCCGGCTGACGGTACATCAAAATCTGCTATACAAAAAAGAAGAGGGTCAGAAAAGGAACATCATTTGGGACGAAATAGGAATTACGTTAGAAAATAATATTTATCTAAATTTCGGGGCATATGAGGAACAATTTTTGGGGCTAATGCGTATTTTTACATTTGGCACGAAACATGAGGGTCGAATGCGAAATAAACCGATATTTTATCTTGTG
The DNA here is from genome assembly GCA_963564715.1 of Catocala sponsa. Classification (NCBI taxonomy): domain Eukaryota; kingdom Metazoa; phylum Arthropoda; class Insecta; order Lepidoptera; family Erebidae; genus Catocala; species Catocala sponsa. The sequence continues at coordinate 3,378,586 of OY751331.1, forward strand.
GGCCTTTATACACGATCCAACTTTGAAGATGTTTTTCGAATTGTTTTATTCCTATATCGAACTTAAACTAAATACTTTATCACGCTTGTCGGTTTGGGGGTTAACATCGCCTTTACCAATCTCTATACAATATCAACAACGAATATTTGAGTAAAAAACCATTTATAACATAGTCGTTGCATATTTTACGTACGTTAATGTAATGATATCAGAAAGTCTATGTCATATACAGATGATGTAAAACGGGGCTAAGTAAGATGATCCTATAAATGCGAATGTGAGATTGTTTGTTACGCTTTCACGCCCTAACTACTCGCTCCATCATCATGAAACTTCGCATATACATTTTCAAGGGTACAGAATAGGAAATACGGTACCTTTCATCCAGGGAAAAAGTATTGGGATAGAAAATTTATATAACCTACATTTACGCGAGCGGAACTGCAGCCAAAATCTAATCTATAATAATAATATAATATTCTATCACATACATACAACACCATCTAGACCAAACTAAGCAGAGCTTATACTATGGGTACTAGACAAGGGATAAACATACATGTATCTATATATTTTTTTCTAAATACAATGCAATTTAGAACGATTACCGTTATATAATAATAATAATAATAATATTCTATCACATACACACAACACCATCTAGCCCAAACTAAGCAGAGCTTGTACTATGGGTACTAGACAATGGATAAACATACATACTATATACTTTTTTTTGTAAATACATACATATTATACATAGAAACACCCAGACCAAGAGAAACATCCATGTTCATGCACACAAATGTTTGACTTGTGCGGGAATCGAACCCGCGACCTCATGCGTGGCAGTCGGTTACACTAACCACTACGCCATCGAGGCCGACAACCTATATATATGTTGATATAAAGACCCTTACTGATTACTAAAATGTGTGAATATTCTGTGCCTTGGTGCAATACCGGCAGCGTGGAAACACTATCTTGTAACTGGCGCCAAGCATCATTTTATGTCTCGGCATTTTGTTCACAGGACTAATTTTCTTTTCTTTTTAAATGACAACTCATCCCATAGCAATAATTCTTGTGTCGCGGGGACTTTACAAACATTCAAACAATGGACACAAAGAACACACAGACTCTGAACAACCATTTGTGGATGACACAAATTTTTGTCCCGTGTGGGATTCGAACCCACAAAACTCGGCGCAATGACAGTGGCGAGGCGACCATTGAAACCACTACGCCGTCCGAGCGGTCATTATTACTTACGACGGGAGTAGTCATATCATCATTCGGCCTCGATGGCGTAGTGGTTAGTGTAACCGACTGCCACGCATGAGGTCGCGGGTTCGATTCCCGCACAAGTCAAACATTTGTGTGCATGAACACGGATGTTTGTCTTGGTGTGGGTGTTTCTATGTATAATATGTATGTATTTACAAAAAAAAAAGTATGTATGTATGTTTAGCCATTGTCTAGTACCCATATTACAAGCTCTGCTTAGTTTTGGCTAGATGGTGTTGTGTGTATGTCATAGAATATTATATTATTATTAGTCATCCGTTTCAGATTGTATCAACTCATTAAAGGTGGTAAAACCGGCATGATTGAAAGTTCTCCAATGTGTTGTTATCCATATATAATCCATGCGTGGGAGCTGACCCAAACTTGGGCAGGCTCGTTAATGATGGCGCAATCCCTGCTGTTTTGAGAGGAAGCTCGCTCTTACACAGCAGTGGACCTGTCTATAAATTATCGTACTTACAAGAACTAAATTACACTTAGATTTTGTCTATATTTTTGTAATTCTATTTCAGCCGAGCAGAAGTGTGGATCTCTTAATCTATCGCAGCATCTTCAAGCGCAGTTTATTTTATAGGAATAATCATTTGGTATTAACTTTTATAACAACATCTTATTTTTGTTATAAGTTATTACTAATAATATAAATTTTTAAAATTTCCAACCACTTTCAAATAAGAATCATCTTTCAAAGGAAACTCAGATTTAATAAGACTGCATTACTAAGTAGACGTTGCAGGTATAACGTCTGAAGTGGACTCCTTTCAAACAACACAAACAAACTTCAAGTTCTTCAGCAGTCTGTATAGAAACTTCGAGAACTGCAGGTTGTTTACTATAAAATTGTGAGGCAATCCAATTATATCGATGGTGGTCCCCTCAAAAGAGCTGAAAGCTGGTTGCCGGGTCCCTTTCCGCGCCAGTGAGCGGCGCACTTCGAGAGCTCTACCAACGCAAGCTAACAAGAACCCCCCTCTTTATTTATGTTACACTCCATTACGACGTGACTTCAAACTTCAGATGAATAGTACGCCAGACTTTCACATTCCCGTCAAAGGCAATGAAATGGATTCGCAAATAGACGCCCGAATGCCGTTCGATATATTTATGTATACAAAAGGCGTGTTTTCGGAGCACATAATAATGTCGTAAAGAAATGTCGCCCCAGATACGAGGAATATTCGTATTCCCGCTTGACTCGTGCCGCATATATTCAAGGTTCAGGAACGGTCCACATCCCCAAACCCGGGAGCATCTCTTTCCGCAACGTTTTTTATAAGGCTTATCAAATTTCCGTTGTGTTTTTTTAATACCGTAATCGAGAATATGTTTATTAAGATATATTACAGCTATGTCGTAAGGTTCTCTACATAGTAGGGTAGATGTCCGGGTCGGTAAACCTCATTTAAAAAAGGACAAGTTATAGGACTTATAGCGCATGGATAAAATCGCAGCTGGTAGTTTATTCCAAATAATAAATTTTATCTTAAATATATAGTAACCTGTTTAGTGAACAATCGGTTTTCAATCACATAAAATATCACACCTACAAGTTTCATTCTTAATGCATGCCTGTATTCGCCATTTTTTATTATACCGAAGGGATAAATTTATTTATTGCATCAACATTAGCCCAGCAGTCATTGCAGTTGTAGGAATTTTAAGGCCCACAAGGCGGAGCGAGCTTACTGTCGTCTTCTGGACACATTGCCAGACTCCGTGATGCTACTAATAATTGCTTAACTTAACTCCTAATAATCGGCAACAAGCATAAACACCAACTTATTCAAAGAGACATGTGAGGCAGTCCTATAAATAATTACAGTATTTTCTTCCCCATCGATAACTAAAAGGTCCGTTCTCTATCACCTCTCATTATAGGGATTATGCAATCAAGTCATTTTGCAATAAAGTCATTCTGCATACCTAGACGTTTTGCCTACCAAGTCATTATGCAATCTAGTCATTTTGTTTACATAGACTTTTTACAATGCAGACTATCTGACCCTAACCCCTACTAAGCACATGGATATAACTGTATGTACATCATCATGTACCAGAGGGTAAACATCACAACATAATGTAGGTGCGAGTAGATACGGCTCTATGAGATTTTATAATGAGACTCGACAAAATGCCGCTCGTTACGTGCCCGCTCCTGTGTAACGTACTCAGACAGACTGACATTAATTTGTATTCGCAAATTAATTTTAATTGAATCACAAATAATTACGTTCACGGAAGACTTGACAGAATTAATGATATACATCAATGATACAATGTTTATCGGAAAGAGATTGCGTCGGGGAGAGGTTAAAACATCCGTCATCGGAGTGCCGGCAACTAAGTTATAAAGAGATTTAACTTACGATCAAGGTATCATGAATGCGATATTATTATTAACACAAGCGTATTGGATTAGTAGGCGACATTAATAATTACGCAAGTTATCTTTTGGCAAAAGTAATAGAAATTATGGCAAGTATGAATGTTGGTTTTTCATATATAACCAAAATATATTTAAAGCAAGTTAGGCAGTTAAATCACGTGTATTAGTCGCATACTTTCCACCTATTTTTTTTAAATTAGGTATAATATAGGGCGCCAGTTAATTGTCGTTAACCAGATACATTTTTACTTTATTCATTGTTAAAGTTTGTGTTGAATTATTTATTAATTTTAGAAAAGAATATTTATTTATCCTTTTACATTGGCTCTCAAATTACAGGCATGTACTATCGGCTCCAGCGACGGATGACCATTTCAGAAAATTTTTCGCTTGCACATGTTGACCAGTTGAGTTTGTATCGCCTTAGAATCAGTAAACAAATGTAAAGTGTAAAAAAAATCAAACAAAGAAAGGAGCGTGTCACGGGTACGGGTACCAAGTGTTGGCCTGCTATGCGATTTTAACCTTAGGAGTGGTCATCCGTCGCTGGAGTCGATAGTACCTATTCTGCATTATCTTTCAAAATAAATGAACTAACATTTCTATAATTTTGTAACAGGCACAGGAAGCCGCACGCAGCTCGACCGCTTAGACTATGGGGTTATATTATCTGAACTTCATTCTTCTCTCTAGCCTTTATTATGCCCAAGTCACTTGGGGTCGGCTTTCTAGTCTAACCGGATTTGACTGGATATCAGTTTTTACACGGAACGACTGCCATCTGACCTCCGCAACCCGAAGGCTTACGACACCCTAAGGCTAGACCAGTGTCAGGATATTAGAGGGCAATAACTTCCCAATAACGACTGCCATAGATATTCATGGCAGCCGGGACCGACAGCTTAACGTGCTCTCCGAGGCACGGAGCAGGCGATAATTGTCAATCAATACGCACATAATTTCGAAAAGTTATATAACTTCTGAAAGTCAGAGGTGCGCGACGTGGGTTCGACCCCGAGACCCTCTGCATTGCAGTCTGTTGGTCTCCCCACTGAGCTATCACTGCTCTGTATTATTTGAACTTCATTACCGGTACAATATTTCAAGATACTGGCTGTCCATATTGGCAGTATTATATGTCTATAAACCAATGACTTTACTAATAACTTAATAAATGGATAACTATGCAGTTTTTAATATCTCAAACATGGACTGTAGCCACCGTACCCTGACTGGAATCACCATCATGTAGAAATCAATCTGCACACCGTAAATTCTAAATATTTTGTGCTTATGCTTGTTTGCAACAAACGTGGCCAACAGACATACGAACCTCCCGGTAGTTAAGTTATTACCGTAACTTATGATTTACAGTCCCAATGAAAAAGGAATTAAAGATGTGATGATGGAAAGGATTGGGAAAGATGGATGTCCTTCGTAACTCTTACTTACTAGGTGAAATGTAGTTACGTTGTAAATTATTACAGACGTAAAAGACAAACCATGTAGCATAACTTGAACCTTGCGGCCTTGAGAAACTATGCATGATGGCATCACCTTAGATAGAAAACACAGAGGCAAATTTAATTCCCTGACGTAAGACTATAAAAGCTTAGTGTATTATGTACGTTGTTACTTCACTTAAGTCAGTTTTCTATTAAACTTGATACAGGCTCTGTGCCGACGCCGGAGCGTCGCCCAGGAGTCGTAGTCTGCTGGGTGGGTCGCTGAGGTAGTTTTCTTTTCCAGCGACCCATCCAATATACAAGGCAGCGAGTAGGCACACCGTGGGGTTTTGGTCCGTAGGCCAGAAGTACGAAAGTGCCGGACATAACCCTCTCTCATTACCCCACGTAAAAAAAAGACTCTGTGCCGACGCTAACTTCTTTCGTGCCATCACCAAATAATACTTAGCAACGGTAGCCTCTTACATTCAAATATATGTCTATATCTTAATACAATAGCTGTGGTATAAAGATCCTATGAGTTCAATAACCTATCAATCGCATTACTACTAAAATCGCAGAATCCCCGTCGACTTTAACCACTTGCGTGGGAGTCTAAGGCCTAGAACGCACTAGCGGCTGGCCGCGATGCGGCGTGCCGTTGCGGCAGGCCATAGTATATACGGTCTGCCGTAACGACACGCCGTATTCCGGATAACCGTATCGTCTTGGTTCTATTGCGGTCTGCCGCAATCGTCAGTACTTCTAGAAGTATTGTACATGATGGACGTCGAAGAAGTTGCGGCAGTTATTTAATATATTATCGTAGAAAAAATTGTCGAAAAAATAAACCAGAACAACCGGAGCGGTTGACGGCTGGCCGCAAATCAGTGCGTCGTTATCATGCGGTTTCATGTAAAAATTGATGTGCGGCCTGCCGCAACGGCACGCTGCCGCATCGCGGCCAGCCGCTAGTGCGTTCTAGGCCTAAGCTTTGACGGGCTCTTGTTATATGGGTATTTGTTCTTTATTCCGTTCGCACACTATATTCACAAGAGTGAGAGAGATAGATTTAGAATATATATCATCTACCCACGCGGAACATTATACAATAAGCATTTCAATGATAGAGATTCTCTATAAGTCAAAAGCTCTCAGCGTATTCAATTTTGCTAAATAATAATATCAGATACTTCACTTTTATTACAACAGCTCAATGACTACATTAGACATGATAATAATTTAAAAAAAAACATGGCATTGACCTCAGATCGACCTGACGCTTTTACTTTGATTCTTAAATAAAACGTTTTATTCCTTTCAAAACAGAATGCTTCTTGTCGTGAATTTATTTGTAAAACTTCTGAGCCAGGGTGTGCTGTGCTTCAAAAATTTGTGTCCTCTCCCATAACTGCTCTCCATATTTAAGCAAAACACAGAAAATAAGATCCCCAACAATGAGAAATATGAGCTATGAGTGTGAGCAATTAGTTTAGATAGATATTATACGAATGTTATACATTGAAATTAAACTATTTTATACGCATTTAATCGCATTGTTTCCTTGTGACCATGGCTGCTGAAAAGCAATCGAAACGTCGGGTAAGTGTAAATCTAATGTTTAATAATTAAAATACGGTAAAATAGTTGTAAGTATAGTTTAATAGTAGTAGTTTAATAATTTCAAAATTAGTTGGTAATTGTGTTTTTAAAATAAACAGCGCTAGAAAATAATGGACACACATTTTGAAATTAAACTATTTACAGTTTAATTTCAAAATGTGTGTCCATTATTTTTGTCCCTGCCAAAATGAAGGTGTATAAAATATACAAGTAGGATACCAAAATAGAAAAATAACTATTTTATTCTAGCTACATTATTCACTATACACGTTGATGGAATTACTCAAAGTGTAAAATAAAATCTGATAGACTTGACGGTGTGTCAGAACATGGCGCGCAAAACCAATTTAGTCACCGCGGTACGAAGAGAGGTAAAAGTGCTGCTATAGAACGGATGTTAACTATAGTAGAATAGCGACGCCTCCCCTACAACTAAACCTATTTATTCTAATATCGTAAATGTTTAAGTTACTATGTCTGTTTGGTTGTCACGGCCAAATCACTGAATCGATGGTAGGTGCCAATTTGGTAAATTTATTTGACATGACTTTTTATATCCATATTTGATGATTTTACTTCTATTTCACAAATATTTTAACAACGGACACAAAGCACACTCAGACTTAGGGCCACTTGCACGACAACTCACAAAATACGTTTAGCACTAAATAGATTTAAAACATCGTGGCATCTCAGTCACCTTCACACGGATGACTGCGACAGCACGATGTTTTAAATCAACTATTTGTGGAATACGAATTTTTTTGTCGCATGTGGTATTTTATCAGTTGGCGCGGTGGTAGTGGCGGGGCGACCACCAAAACCAGAGATTCCCAGACGTTTTGTCTCATAGACCACTTTCAAAAGTTAGCTGGTTCCGGTGGACCCCCTGCAGCTACAATTCTACCATATTCCTTGGCATTCATATTTATATAGAGTATTGTAGCTTGGCTTTTAGACTTATATGAAGACATCGCCACTGATAAATAAACGTATCGTATTAAAAATAAAACATATACGCTCTCTCTCACTTTTTAACAATTAAACCTCGCCTTAAACGTCCTTCTATAACAGTTTAAATTTCGAACTAAGAATTTAATTACTAAAAAGTTTTCACTACGACGCATTACAACAAAAATTTCAACGTAAATATTCGTGAAAATGTTGCCGTCTGAATCGTTTGATAATATATCATATGCAATAATATTATTATATATTATATCGTATATACATGTTTATCCAACGCAGTTGCCCCACCTAAGGCCGCCGCATGCCATCGCTCCGATAAGGTAGACTGCCACACCAGCGACTACTATATATATTTATATTGGTGAAGAATCAAAAAAATTTGATCAAATCTCTACGGGCTGACCTTTTTTTTTTCAGAAATTCTCTACCGGAAAATCGGTAGGTACGAGACCACTGGTACTGAGTAACAGTCGCTGAACTTCTTAAAATATTATCTGCCTACATTGATGGGTCAAGCCAACATTTTAGTTCTTCACTATCGAAAGCAAATACATTTTCGTGGACCATACATATTACATACTATTTTTTTTGTTGTAAATACATACATATTATACATAGAAACACCCAGACCAAGACAAACATTCATGTTCATACACACAAACGTTTGACTTGTGCGGGAATCGAACCCGCGACCTCATGCGTGGCAGTCGGTTACATTAACCACTACGTCATCGAGGCCGACGAATTATGAACATTGTTTTAATTATATATCGTCACTATTACAATAATAATAATAATAATAATATTCTTTATTGACATAAAATGGATACAATTATGTTATATAATTCCCTGACACCCGCGCTAGTAAACACTGTGTTGCAGGTGTCAGTGTCTTCCCCTTATTACAGATACTGGTCATTTGTATTTAAGAACTTCCCACAGGACAGGCTTAGCCTAGTGTGGCAGGTTTTTGAAAACATAAAAGCGAGTTCTAGTATTATAATATTATTTATCCAAATTATGTTATTGTGTAATGAACTGTAATTTGTTATTGGAAATATATAAATTATTATTATTATTATTATTGAATGTTCTTTGTTTCCATTGTTTGAATTGTTATGAAGTCCCTCGCGACATTTATACTAAGTGCGGCAGTCACCATTTAAAAAAAAATATATGATTTGCTAAAGTTGATAAGACAATGGTGGCAAATCTATTTTATTCTTATTTGAACCTCATCCACTACCAGTTTCCCAAACAATACCTTCAGTCATTGCTCCGATACCAGTATAATCTAAACTTACCCATCTAAATTGAATCCTAGCTGCCGCAGTGTCTCGTTATGCGACAGTTATTTTTTATTTTGTAAGTCACCTTGGCATTAGCGAAATATAAATAAGATGTTACAAGAGAACGGAAGTACATGCCGCTGACGTTGGCGACGACGTTAAACTTCATCCGGTGACAATCTGATTAAAGTAGAGATTTAGTTTATTTTATTTCACTCTACCTATTTGCTGCTAGGTCGTACGGATAATATTTATTTTGTAGATTGCAATTTGCTTGTTCGAAAAGCTGTCTACCTCGTATTTATTACGTACGGGGGATATTTGTCTATTGAAGGTGTGGAGTAAGTGAGTCATCCTCCTTACAGTCACGACCTGGTACCTTTTATTTATGTCCAAAATCAAAAGACAAACTTAGAGGAATTCGTTTTATGAACCCTGAAGGTGCCGTGGCTACGTTGGAAAAGGACGTTAAAAAGATCCCTAAATAAGAGTATGCTCACAGCTGCAGTCAATGGTTCCATCGCATTGGATGGTACTTAGAATGGAACGGAGACTAATTCGAAAAACAATAAAAATATTACCAAGCTTTTATATCATTCCTATTTATTTTCTAAAAACTTTCAGTGAGGCCCACGTAGGGCTTACGAATATTATTTTTCTTTCCAAGATAGAAACAAGCATACAACCTGCCTGGTGGTAAGCGATAATATCGGTGATCGCTTACCGTACCGCTTAAGACTACGGTCATTGATACGTCAACAATAAAATCAGTGAAGTATATTTTCAAAACCATTTTAACCACGATTTATTTAAATCTAGCAAACTGTCAATTGTACCGAAGAAAACATACATACATACATAGATCAGAAATACCTCACCTTCTTTGAGACCAATACCGAACAAATACATCAACAACTGCAAGAAAAATGTACCAATAAAAAGAAGAACAAGTATAAAATCAATTGTTATTTGTACAACACAATCTATTTCGCAGTAAACGCAGTTAAAATAAAAATGGCGGCAATGCAAACTCTGTAATGGTCTTCCCGTTTCGCCGCGCACAGCACTTCTAATTACAACTAGATTTCTTGTGTTGACTCCACAAATTGCTAGGATTTGAAACAACTATTTGTTTATAATTATATAGTTTAAGAATAGAAATTACTTCAATTTTTTATTTTTTTTATTTGAGAAGACAAACAATCGTACATTGTATATTAAATCTAGGTATACAGTATGCTATACGTTAATGTACAATCCACAGCGTTTCCACATATTACTAACTTATATTAGATACAGTTTTGGTTAAGTAAACAAATATATAACAACAATAGAGTTATTCGCTATTTCGAAATCTAGTATTTATATTCAAAAACTCAATCATTTAAAGGAAATGCATTTCAATTAAAAAGCCAACCACGAGTTCCTTTTTTTATTTCAACTTGGAAGCTACGCGTTGTTTTATCAAAGGACACTAAAACTGGAAGAAATAGCATAATAATTAAAATGTTATTGTTATGGTTTTGTAGCTGAATTAGAATTGGATATACGTCTTTAGTATGACGTTGTATAAATTCAATAGGTAATTTAATTACATGACACTATACTTATGCTTTGTAGTGCGTGTCATTATTAATGATTTCTATTGATATTTCAAGACATAAGCCTGGCATGTTCCTTATTCTATTGTATTTTATGCCTGAATGACGGCACATAGCTGGTCATAAATACAACTATGTAAACAACTTTTGTACTTATTGTCCACAATGAAACGATTATGATCAGAAAATAAGAGAATAGTTTTCATCACCAGAAGTGGCACTAACTGTATTTGAAAAGGCTATTCTAGAAGTGACACAAGTGGAAAAATATTTAAACTGATTTAGGCGGATGAATATATTTTTTTATGCTACTAATGTGGCAAACAAGCATACGGCCCACCGGATGGTAAGTGGTTACCGTAGCCTATGGACGTCTGCAACACCAGAGACATCACCTGCGCGTAGCCAACCCTTTAGGAAAGGAAGTGGGAACGAGAAGGAGCGGGAAGGGGTGCTTGGGCCTCCGGCACTCTCACTTACCGAATGAAACACAACAGTAGGAATACTGCTATTTCACGTCGATATTCTGTAAGAGGGTAGTCCTTTCCCGGTCAAGCCTCACTGATTTCAGCATGAAGCTCTACTACTCTATGTTTATATAGACACCCATGGAGAGTTCTCTAAAACGATATAAATAATAATAATAAATAATAAGTCATTTATTTCTTCTCTCACACAGATAATAATAGTTAACAGAAATCAATTTTAACCTAGATATACAATCCAAGATATACTTATATTAACCTCCGCAGCGGTCGTGCAAGACTGGTCAGCGTGAGGTCTTAGGCTCAATTGCCAGATCACGCAAAGTATTATTGTCTTCGATCAAATATACCATAGATGCACATTCTCATACAAAAACCGCGTCAAAATGTGGCACTGACCAGTACTACTTACTTATAAGTGTCTGCATTTATTATGCAATCCAGGAAATAAACCGGAATAACCATTGAACGCCCACAGAGAAACATTTTGTAATAGTTTAGTTAAAACGCGCTAATGTAAAGCGTCCTAAGTGTGTTACTCGCGATACGCAAGCGTACTAAGTATATGGTACGGTCTCCACCGTAGTAGTGGTGTCGATTCGCTCTCGCTTACGGGCAGCGCACGCAAGAGTGAGTGGGACAGGTGCATAATATAGCGCATACGACTGATTTATGCACAGTTTTGTTGGGGCCGTTTTTCGAGCGACGATCGTGCATCTATGGTATATTTGATCGATGATTATTGTGCCTTACTTTCAAATATATTCTCCGTAGCAATACAGCGGCATCAGGCACTGGGCTAAAACAATAGAAATTGTAACACACCTCTTACTACGCCTTCAGAATTAGAGGCCTGACACTATGTGTGTACAATGATATTTCTTACAGCTGCCTCCGTGGCGCAGCGGTAGTGAATGCGAATGCTGTGCATCAGGTCTCGGGTTCAAATCCCGGGTCGGACCAAGAAAAAGTTGTTGGGTTTTATAAAGAAGTCTCAATAGCAGCCCGGAGTTAGGAAGTTGGTGATGTTAGCCACGTAAAGTCGTTGGTCCTGCGTCTGAACTCTCTCCGTTCGTGTCGGATTACCGTCCCATCGGATCATGATAGTTAGGGAACAGAGAATGCACTTGTGTTGATGACATTATTACTACAATGATATTTCTTCTGAACAAATATAAGAAATATCAAATCAAAATCAAAAATAAATTTATTCAAGTTAGGTTACAAGGTAACACTTATGAATGTCAAAGTTACACTACATTTTTTCTGTGAATTTACATTTACTGCCACGTTCAGCAAAGCAAGGGTGTAGGGCTCATGAGAAGAACGGGCAAGAAACTCATGACCACTCTTTTTAATCGCCAAGTTTACAATAAAATTTTGTTTACAAACCATAACTGTAAGGTGCTGCAACCATTTCTCCATGAATTACTACTGAACATACTCAAGCATTTAATAAAATTTGATGGTAGCCTCTAAAGCAGCAGTATGGTAAACAGGAGCATCCACTTACATGTACATAAATAATCAAGACAAGGCATGATTGTAGTCCGTAGTTTAATCTAACTGTCGAAATCGAAGTCGTAAGTCAATACCATAATAAACAAATCATGTTATTGTCATTGGTAGATGACGTAATCCGTAAACAGCTAATCCACATCCATTATGAGCCGAACACGGCATTCACATCTCAGCGCTATTTACGTCCAAGCGTTGACGAAATATATGACGTAGAAACATGGCCGACATGTCCTTTTACGTCAAGAAATATACATATTGCATTGAAAAATGGGTTAACTTGCTATTATATTTATTAAGTATAAATAAAACTGTATTGCTTTTCAACACCTATATGTAATATAGTATTTATTTTCTCGATGAAAGGTACCCTATATCCTTTTCTGTACCCTTAACCCTCCAACGTGTATGTGAAATTTAATTATGGTCGATCAAGTAGTTACGGCGTAAAAGCGGAAAAACAAACAAATAAGCAAACTCACTCTATATTTTTAATAATTGTTAGAATTACAATATGACTGCCACTCGTCTATTGGTACAAGTAGTATCGATGGCGTAGTGGTTAGTGTAACCGACTGCCACGCCTGAGGTCGCGGGTTCGATTCAAACACAAGTCAAACATTTGTGTGCATGAACATTGATGTTTGTCTTGGTCTGGGTGTTTCTATGTATAATATGTACTTATGTATTTACAAAAAAAAGTGTAAAAAAGCATGTATATATATTTATCCATTGTCTAGTACCCATATTACAAGCTCTGCTTAGTTTGGGCTAGATGATATTGTGTGTATGTGGTTGAATATTATATTATATTATAATCGTATATCATTTGCAGGACGGACAATGTGAATGTTGGTCTATCCGTTTTTAAGTATGGTACCTTCAGCTATACAGATACTTCTATGGTACGGGCTCTCTACAAACATTGAAACAAGTGAAACAAAAAACATCCAACCTCGATATAACTAGCAATCGTCACTAGCATAATGGAGTCACGAACAATTTCTTTGAAGAAAAAAAAATACAGTTCCCGCACTAGGAATAAATCCTGTATCGCATAAATCCTGTATCGCATAAATCCTGTATCGCATAAATCCTGTATCGCATAAATCCTGTATCGCATAAATCCTGTATCGCTGAAAACTTTGCAAACATTCGAACAACGGACACAAGGTACATCCAGACTTGAATCAACCATTTGCTGATCACACAAATTTTTGTCCCGTGTGGGATTCGAACCCACAACAGTCGGCGCAGTGGCTGTGGCTAGGCGACCACTTAAACCACTACACCATCAGTGCAGTCAAACTATGAACCAGAAAGAAACCCCTGTTAAGTCAGAAACCCCTGTTAAGTAAAACATAAACTCAGCTAGCGAAGTATTGGTAAGATACACATTCGCCCACGCCTTCGAGAAAGTATAGTCGCGCAATAGCGCTCCATTTTAGATACGTTTTGTAATATATTCGAACTACCGAGGGGAAACTTGAGCATAAGTTCTCAAGTAAGGAAAGTTTCACTCAAATAAAGCATTGTATGAATAGTGATCTAACAAGATATAGACACTGCTGTTTACGCTAAGCATTGTTATTTTACCTTAACTGAAATAAAAATGCTTATTAAATGCTTATTATTATTATTATTATATAATATTATTTATAAATGAGAATGTGAGTTTGTTTGTTTGTTACGCTTTCACGCCTTAACTACTTGACCGATCACTATAAAATTTCGCATACACGTTGTCAGGGGACAGAAAAGTATAAAAGGGGTATCATTTGTAATTTTAAGTACCTCTACCTCTCGAAATAAATATATTACCTCTACCTCTAGAATTTTTTTTGCGGGTGCTACCTCTCGAAATAAATATATTACCTCAACCTCTAAAATTTTTTTTTGCGGGTGCTTTACTTTTCATCCACAACTGGATAAAAGGCATTTCATCCAGAAAAATACTGTTCCCGAGACATAGAAAATTGACATAACCTACATTTATGCGAGCGAAGCCGCGGGCAAAATCTAGTCGTATATATACCCTCTCTAATACCTCTTTCCAGCTCACATTTTCCATCTAAGACCCGCCGCCGTATAAAATTATAAACTTCATCTCGATGGAAAATAAAAAGGAGAAAAAAACTAAGCTCAAAGAGAGTAGTCTCCAGTCTCTCGTATTTTATTTTGTAGCTCTAGTTCCGGATAAAATGTACGAAGAGCTCCCTATATACGTCTACTACCGGCTGGAATTAATCAAAGAGCGTGCCAGGAAGTCGGTTCGATCAAAGGGTACTAACTAACAAAGGAAGTGATCGGAGCTCCTTCTATTACATGTCGGAGTACTCAGCTGTGTACTGCGCTGCTGAGACTTGTTTATGTTTAAAGTTCGTGATGTGAATTTAATTTGATAAGTACCTTGTCATGCTGTCATCTCTTGACTGAAATGCTGCTTAGTAAAAGAGCCGGATTTTAGAGGTATCAGAGCTTCAGTCAAGATAGATTGCTTTTTAGTCAAGTTTAAAAACAAATTCGGGTCCTCTACCTTTTCGTTGCCCAGGGCTGCCAAGTTTTTCAATCGGACGCTAAATAACAATGTGAATTTTTTAACAAAAATGGCAAGTTGCAATCTAAGAAAATGACAAATAGCTGTTTTCTAAGTTTTTTTATGGATTACGTTACTCTATGTCGTGCCAATATGGTTTGGTCTCCTTATGGCACAAAATGTAATCGCAAATAGTTAGTCCTAGTCTAGATATTTCTGCGTCAATTGTTTGAATGTTCCAAGTTTTAACGCGTTACAGAATTAAGCGTTATGCGGGAGATCAGATCGGAAGAGGCTTTTCTCTTAAACAATTTGCATAATAGGTTAATTGTGCCTCCGGCGCTATCGCACATTAAACAATACGCAACAGTACGCATACTGACGCATACGTTACGCACTTCCTGCGTCGGGCCACATAATTAATAATTAATGCTGAAATTATCAAAGCTTTACCATTCAAATTGCAACGGTAATTTCATAATTTCTAAGGAAATAATTTGTTATGCATTTGTTCAAAGCTCAATTACATCACTGTCAAATAACGGCATTTTAGTCATCGGAGCATGAGAGTCAGTCAAAAATATTTTGTTATTGTTTGTAAATTAGTAATTTGACGTCGATCTTAATTTAATATCTTTATTTCGCCTGTCAATTTCTATAAATTTGTTTCTTAATTTTACAATGACATATTCTGATGATGAAGTGAGATAATATCAATAAAAATATTATGCTTTATAATCAACGATATTTTCAAGTTTGCAATAATTTCCACTGTTCCCTGAACTGAATTAAGAGCTATTACCTCTTAATTCAGTCATACAACGCTATCTGGTACCAAGAAATATTTTCTAATAATAAAATTATGTGACCGATTTACCTGACTACACACAAATCATTATTTGATTTCAAATGGTGAATACATTTCCACATCAGTTTTTAGCATTTCTCCTATTCATGGTCATTTATTCAAACGCAACAGTAATGGCAATCAAGCTACTAATGGCTGTTAAACTATCAAGTCTCAGAAAGAGGCTCCGGAGGCCCAATCACCCCCTTTCTCCCATCCCGCTCCTTCTCCTTCCCACTTCCTTTCCTAAAGAGTCGGCAACGCGCAAGAGATGCCTCTGGTGTCGCAGGCGTCCATAGGCTACGGTGACCACTTACCATCAGGTGGGACGTACGCTTGTTTGCCACCGTAGTTATATAAAAAAAACAGGCATGGAACACTACCTTACTACGACTAATCGTTTGGTTTGCCTGGAAAAGGTTATTGATATTATGCTGAACAGTATCATAACAAGACATTTTATACCTTTCACCGGACGGCGTCCGTAACAGAACCTGGTATTCTAATATATAATAATAATAATCATTTATTTCAGATTTACATCCATATATTATTAATAGTAGTACAACTTAGCCTAATGTTAGTATTAAATTAAATTTAGAATAATAAACAACCAGTGTGCCGTTGAACTGTTCGTTCAATGGTACATTAATTTATTTGGATAAGTGTGTCTGAACACTTATCCACCTTCGTAAGAGGGGAGAGTCCCACCGGTCTGCAAACACATTCAGGAATATATGAAAGTGGCGTTAAATTATGTGCATATGAGTTACCGTGGAGTTCACGCACCTGCCACGCATCGGACACTTCACCATTATCGGTGGTACACCATCTTATGTGTGGCATACCGCGTTGTAAAAGCCCATTTACACGGTATACTTCTTGTAGAACATATCGTGCTATCTTTATCTCACTTGGTGGAATAACAGCGATAAATTCGCTTGAAGAGACTTGCCTTGTGTGCATTGGTCTTAATGCTCTTATATAAAAGATTATGGTATGAAACAATTCCCAAATGCAATATTGATCATTCTCGTGATGACGTTTTTAACTTAAATATTTGATAGAGCACCTGAGGAAAATAAAGGCGATTATGAAAATAGGACGTTTCCTACAATATATTCTTTAAACAAGAGAAAGCTTATGTTTTTTTAGCGTTAATATTCCTCTTAGACTAAAAAGTGGCATTACCAGTTTTTATAATATCTAAAGAAACCGGTTTTGCTGAAAGTCAGTATTTTGGAAACTATTATTGCATTTAAATATAGTGTTATTTTTAGTCTGCGAAGTAAGCAAACAAGCAACGGCACGCTATTAGGTAAGCGTAGCTTTTTACCGATCTAATGCCAGGATTATTTTTCTTTTTTTACAATTAAGGTGGCAAACAAGCATACGGCAAGTGGTCACCGTAGCCTATAGACGCCTGCGATACCAGAGGCATCACTTGCGCATTGCCGACCCTTTAGGAAAAAAAGGAAGTGGGAAGGAGAAGGAGCGGGAAAGGTGAAAGAGGGTGATCGAGCCTCCGGCACTCTCACTTACCAAACGAAACACAACAGTAGGAACATTGCTATTTAACGTCGATATTCTGTGAAAGGGATGTACTTCCCCAGTCGAGCCGGCCCATTCATGCTGAAATCAGCGAGGCTCTACTACTACTAAACGAAAGTGCGTTTTCAACCCTATAAAGACAGGAGTCGTCATGATAACAGCGCTCAAACCTAAGATCACTCCCCCGTCTTTAACAGACACCACAGGGTTACAACCGTGAGTATGGTTCCTCAACCACATTTGCCTCACATAAAGTTGGTTAATCCTGAGATCAAATAAATTACATTACATTACATTGCTACAGTTTCAGTGAAAATGTAGGTTAATTCGAATATTGTTGTAACCTACCTCTCTCAAAAGATAGAAAGCGTCCAAATAATAAACTAAATACACGCAATTTCACCGTCGTTCTTAGTTTAGTTGTTTAAAATAAATTACTTATCTATATACGCATAAAAACCTTAAGGTCGCTTTTTAGGTACAGTTAAAACATAAGTAACTGAACATTTAACAAATTTGTAAAAGTATTTTATGAATTAAAAATTATTCTGCATTTTGAACTCTAATTAAATCAACTATATTTTAATTAGGGTTATGTTTAACTTATCACCAGATATAGTAAAACATAACAGTCAAAAATAGTAAATGATCACCAAATTGCACAGCAAAATATATTTAAAGAGATCAAAATAAGTCGACGGTTATACCGTAATAACTATTTTTGGGTGGGTTTAAGAAGGAACCTAACATAACCTAACCCTTCCGAGAAATGCAGTGATTTGAGGCGTATAGGTGCTCGTTATGATATATTTTAGTAAGCATATTTTGCTGCGCAATTACTATTTTTGGTGGTCATTATATTTAATCCCTTTTAATTATGACTGCTGTAAAAACTAATATTTGTTTTAATTTAGAAAGAATTAGTATTGACTTATGTTGCCGACTATACCAGATAAACTATACCTAAGGAACAAATTTGACATTTTGACACTTCCCTAAAGGAAATCTGTCAAGTTTATTCCTCAGGTACACTTTATAACGATTGAAAAATCGTCCCTCAATGACGTTGTGAGAAATAACTGTTCTTATTTATGTCAGTTTTCATTATATAGTACTTTCGCGTTCCCCAAGGGTGCCATTTTTATATTTAAGATAAAGAAAACGTTACATTCACTATTAATATTACAAAAATATGTATTCAAAAATTCGTTTGTTTAATACAAGATTTTGCCCGAGACTTTGCTCGCGTAAATGTAGACTAGGTTAGGTTAGATAAGTAACTGTGTCGCGATTGCATGTGAAAGCGATTCGCGCGACCTCGCCGTCTATGGTTATGTCGAGGAACACCGTGGTAGGTTTAGTCGGTATAACCGGGGTATCTTTTCCCATTTTATTATAATATACTGGGTGTAAGGGAAGGCGTACCGAAAACTTTAGCAAGACGTCTTTCTATAAGTGCTTATCACGACGCAAACTTCAATTAATAAAAAAACGCAAGATTTAAATGTAATGTAGATTAACATTATTACGCGGTACGCAATGGATTGCTACCAATACATCGCACTCGACGAATGAACTCTGCGTTCCGCGCGCATAAAAACAGCTGATCTATTTAAATCACGAACATTTAATTACATTGCTGTATTGTAGAAAAATGTGTCAATCAGAAAAATGAAAAATTGCAGAAAAGGAATTGTAAATGTTGAAAAAAATTCCAACGATTTTTATATTTCAGTTTTCGGTACACCGTTCCTTACACCCAGTATGATGAGGCAGAGAGATGCCCGTTGCTATTTTTAATAGTTCTCAAACTGAAACTTCACAGCGACACTAATAATAAAGACTTAATTGCTGATTAGAAGTGAGCTTGATAATGAGTTCTGAATAGATTAGTTAACTATATAGTTCTTACATAGCAATACAATGACAGTTTAATGATATGTTTCAAAAGTGATATTATTAGATTATAATTTATTTCATTAATTTTACATCATTAAAATATCACAATCCTGTACTCTCCCAAAGGATAAGGCTAAGCAGTAACGTACAACACTTACATTTCTAATAAGCGGTACTTAGTTAGACTTGCGATTCAGAGATTATGGGGGTGGTCTCCACCCATTAAAGTACTGACATGAACCCACTCCTAACGCATTTACCTTAGCTGCAGAAGCAAAAACTATTTTAAAATGAAATTACCATAAAATAAAAATAAAAACTTGAGTGGTGTCAAGGGATACCCGGATGGAACGAAGTTCCTTTCGATTAATTAGGGAAGGCATTGTAATAAAATTTTATTTTTTTTAAGTTATAATATTTTTTTTTAAGTTATAATATTTTTTTTTTAATATTAACAAATATAATGTAATATAAACTTAATCAGTAGGCTCAATTTTAGTAATAATTGGCTTCATATTTTTGCACTGCAATTATCACGTGATCTAAAATTAACCAATCAAAAAATATCGATTAAAAAGACATCATATTTTACTCCAAAAAATATACCTTAGAAAAATAAAAAAAAATCGTACTTACGCATCTGAATGATGATTTAAAGTGTTTAAAGCCTGAATTTTCTTTTTCCTATCGTAATATTCTTTATTTTT
Source organism: Catocala sponsa (assembly GCA_963564715.1). Classification (NCBI taxonomy): domain Eukaryota; kingdom Metazoa; phylum Arthropoda; class Insecta; order Lepidoptera; family Erebidae; genus Catocala; species Catocala sponsa. The sequence goes on from OY751331.1 coordinate 3,398,747, forward strand.
TTGTTTAACAGTTTTAGGTAATTTTTTATTTTCTTGTTTCTTTAATTTCTGCGCTTCATAATGTTTTTTTCTTCTTTCTGCATTAGTTTTAGGTTTTTTAACTTGTAATTGATCAGTATCACTACATTCATCTGATCTCTTTGCAGTTATGTTTTGTACCATTGTATTTTGTAATTTCTTTCTCTCACGATATTCTCTACATCTTTGTGCATTTGTCTTTTTCCTTGATGTTATAGTTTGTACCTCAGTAGTCGATACTTTAGTTGATTCGCTATTGAAATAAAAAAAGCAAAATTATTATAGAAATTGTACATACACACACACACACACACACACACACACACACACACACACGCACACGCACACGCACGCGCACGCGCACGCGCACGCGCACGCGCACGCGCACGCGCACGCGCACGCGCACGCACACGCACACGCACACGCACACGCACACGCACACGCACACGCACACGCACACGCACACGCACACGCACACGCACACGCACACGCACACGCACACGCACACGCACACACACACACACACACACACACACACACACACACACACACACACACACACATATATATAAATATATATATATATATATATATACTTTCTCGACTTCGTAAACACAACAGCGTATAGGTTCGAACACGCGCGACTTGCTAAATACATACGCATTGATATTGTAATATTAAAATATAATTTGCTTTTAAATTTATTAAAGTTATGACGCGTACACTTGCTAAACACAGAATAATGGAGACTGGACTTGCTAAAAATACAAAAGCATTTATTATTGTCTGTATAAAATCTCTACTTACCTTACTCCATCAGCAATATCCGGAACTTGTGCAGAAACACTGTCAGGATTCATTATTGTTATTATTTTTTATTATTTATTATGTACAAAAAACCTGTATACACTCAACAAAAATAATCGTCGCGACACCTCACTGGTCAATGCGAAATAGAAAAACGAAAAGAAAATAACTGGCTTGCTTTCTATGAGAGAGAGAGAGAGACAGACAGAGAAACACGCGCACGCCGCACGGCTTACAACTATAGCAAAAAGTGTCGTTACAAGTTTTGGTCTTAAAAAAGTGTCGTTACAACTTTTGGTCTTAATTTTTTCCGTCTAGCCCCCTTTCGCAACGCGCGATAAGGAACTTCGTTCCAATATATATAATAAGGAAAGTGTTATCAGTTTCAGACTCTCTTCCATATTCCGAATTAAATTCCCTGATCAAATCCCTGACCCAATTAAAACTAAAGATGAGATCAAAATACCACTGGACGACATTAATATTATGTAACCAGTTTGCAGTTTCAGACTTTCACCGACTGTTGCTTAAACTAACGTAAGAGTATAGAACTCCTTCATTATACTCTATCATTCATTTGTCTACAAAGGTATAACAATCATACAAAGGGCTCCTACCGATTTTCAACTTCAATAAAATTAACCCACCCTCAAAAGGTAACACGATTTATTACCGAAACATAAAATACATAATTACTAAGAACGACGACTAATCATAAGTGAATTCGTCCTTATAAATGTGAGAAAAGGCTCCACAAACGTACTTTGGACGAGTACACAAAAGCTTGCCGCAATTTCAAACAAAAATATTTGCAGAAGCCGCGCGTTTGTATCAAACATACACGAAAAAGGTAATTACAAAAAAAAATACGAGCTCTCGTCAAAACAAACAAAGGCGCAAAGCGAAAAATATTTGAATTTGAATTCTATCATTCGATATTTAAATCGAGCAGCGGTGGTGCGGTCGGGCGGGCGGCGAGAAGTTTCCTCGGGCGAGGGTGGGGCGCAGGGGGTGCGGGGCGCGGGACGCGAGCGGGGCGGAGGGTAATTAGGCGGCCCGGCGGAGGCTGTATTGATCGGCGCGTCTCCTAGCAACGCGCGAGATGGCAGCACAGCCTGCCCTCGCACCGGGAACAAGTTTTTTGTTCGAACTCTAGGTGAGACCGTTTTGATGTAATCTCGGAGGAGATGATTCAATTCGATTTAGAACTGTAGGTATTTGGTACGGACGATTATTACGCTATTAGTATCGTTGTAGGGTGTTTTATACCGGCTCACCGTAACATAATGAGGGAAAAGGGAGCCAAATTTTATATCATACCTTTGTTTGGAACAATGACTGACTCCGTCAACATTTGGAACTGCATTAGTCTAGCGATGTTATCATATATATACTATGCACAGTTAACCGCCGATCATAAGAATATTAATTTTATCAAGCAAAATAAAATTGAGAATTTTCTTTCTAAGCATTTACGGAACTGCAATGGGCCCGCTTGCTATAACTTGAGATCGAAAACGTGATCTACCAAATGTGAGTGTTGTACTCTACTACCGAACACTGCAAGGATATAAAGCGCAGCTCTATGTATATTATGTTAGAAACTCTATCTAATAGTACGGAGTACTAGTACGGACTACGGAGTATGGTATAAGACTACCTATTACGTAGAGCCACATAACTACCAAAGTACAACACTTCTACCTAATCCTCCAGGCGTGTATAAATAAAGCAACTCATCATAGCAAACATTCATTTCAGAGCAGGAACAAACATAATTAACTTAGTACATAGTGAGATATAATAAGTAGACAGGAATCATCCGCCGCGAGTACTCCGAGACACGACTTCTGCCCACGACTTGCTTTACACAGAATTTACTAAGACGTAGTAAAGTAAAGCGAAGTTTTTGACAGTCAAGAGTCTGGTACGAACGCGTTTGTGTAAAACAAAGTACAAGTTTGAACGTTCTACGTTAAATTTAAATACACCGATTATACTTTGCCTGTTAATCCCTAGAACTAGTAAGAGATGCGTTACAACTACATTTTGCCGCTTTTTGGTCCGCGTATTATGCGACGAAGGTATTGCATATTATCTAACTCCGTGCTACTACTAAGAATTGCTTATCAGAAAAACCTGAGAGCACTTTGACATCATTATGCAAACTTATGTCATGGAATTACTGGACTAATCTATACTAATATAATGAAAAGCTGTCTTGTAAGGAGTATCTAAGCTTTGGAAGTACTGAATGGACCGTAATAATTATTTCACTGAAATTAAACTACTTTATACGTATTTTATCACCCTGAACATGGCTGCTGAAAAGCAACCAAAACGTCGGGCAAAGTGTAAACTTAAATCTATATATAGTGTTAATAATTTTAAATACTTAAATAGTAGTAAAGTCTGACAATAGTAGCGTGGTAGTTTCAAAATTATGTAAATAAAAGTGTTAAATAAACAACGCGATAAAATCCGTATAAAGTAGTTTAATTTCAATAAATAACATTCGCGTAAACTTAAGACAATTATTTTACTAATAGAAAGCTCTCTTTATTAAAAGAGTCTTTATTAATATAGGTTTTGTTTTAATGATATACCACATAAGGTAAGCTGCTAGAGGACGTAATCATTATAATATTTGATATGTATACTGGTGAGTGCCTCATTGAGCCATGACTTTAGTTAGAGATCCTAAGTGCGATACAATTGAATAAAAGTGTTGATACGATTTTCTTTAATAAAATTCTCAACAATTCTCGGGCATAATTAGGCAGCAAAGAGCAAAATAAATGTTCTCTGAACAAATCAGAAAAGTTCTAAAGTAACTTTAGATTACTGACGAGTGTACTTGACGAATGGAATGACAATGAATGAAGCGAGAGAGATAAGTCAGAATTGTAACAAGTGAAAATGCATAGTCACAGCCCACCCTGGCATCAAATGCAAACATATTCTCAGTAGTTAGTCAAAACATTGTGAAGATTTGATAATAAAACATTTACCCACATTTATCGGTTACTTCACCTAGAAACAAATTCAAATATAGTAAATATCGTATCTACAAAATTTAGGTGCACTATGGCTGCATTTATAAATAGATTTGCACGTTCTATAACATCCTTTTCGTTTTGTTAAGTGCATTTTTATTTTCGTGAAACATTTTTTTAAAGATGTGTAATAATTCTTATTTAGAAAAACAGGTACAATAATACACAATTTGAGATCTCGTGCGAAGATTGAACCGTTAACACTTGACACACTAAGTTTAAAATTTGTTACTTTACGTTGAAACCATTTAATAATCCTAAAACATAGATTTTTCCCTGTTCTCCTGAAAGATAAAATTTTAATTAGTCTTTTCGCAATCACGCGCTTGTCGATATAGGCAACTCTTTGGCTGGCAATTTGCCAGAACGTCTCCGATTTGGTTGGAGGATGTGATTCATTGACGCCGGTGGCGCAATAGTTTAAGTTACTTTGCCTCTGCTCATGTTCCAAGTTTTAAGTGTTCAATCCTCACTCGGGGCAAATGTATCATCCCTAATTTTTGTATTCCCCAATACCTATTATAAATTACTATATGACGTTTTAAAGCATAAACGGAAACCAGCTATTCTTTTTTATTCTCCGATAGCTTAGGCGCAAAGTCGTAACCACCAATTCGAGCTACTTTCTAATAAATATCATCTAGCTTATTATTTTCGTTGGAACTTTGTGATAAAAAATATATAAAATATCTATCGAATACTTTTCGAGTTTTACGGATCCAAACATACCGATTGCCGAAGCTGCATTTTTATATGTATAAAGCTTAAATAAATAAGAACTATGGACATCATAGTTCCCTGAACGCTGCAGAAAATATCTGTTTATAGAGAATATCAATACCGAATGCCACGCATAACGCTACACAACATAAAGCCGTCTGCCCGATAACATGCAGTGTTGCACATTTTTCGGATGCCACCGTTTGCGTCCGCCAAATGTAATATGCACTCGTCTGCTCACCCCCCTGCGTTATAAAGAATATTGCACAGAAACGCCCCACATTTCTTCCGCACGTTTGAAATTGTTGAAAGTAATAGAAAGCGATCCGGCTTCATATTTCAAATGCGAAAATACATAGCACGTGTAGGTATTCTTTTAGAAAAGTTCGAGGGCACTTGTAATATTGCACATTTGGCTCGAGGATTGTGAATTTAGAAATTCCATTGTAAATCATATTGATTCTTTGTTTAGTAGTATCGATTAATCGAATTAAAACCAATTCTTTGGAATAAATTTTTCAATATGTACTATATTTTGGCCATGACTTCACTTGTATTCATGTAGATTTATTCAATAAATTATTATCCCATGGGATTCTTTTCTGTATCCCTGACAACGTGTATGGAAATTTTCATCATGGTCGGTCGAGTAGCTAAAGCGTGAAACAAACAAATAAATAAACAAATAAACTCACATTGCATTTTTAAATTTGGAGTTAGGATTAGGAGTTCTGATCAGCCGCAAATAATAGATTAAAGGATTTAATCGACTTGCATTATCAATATTCATTATCGTTTCTATATCACAGCAAACCGATTCTGATAATGTTATGACCATCGATTCTTTTGTCCTCAACTCTCCTCTCGGATCAAATATAGATTAGACTACACTAGACTTATTTTCAGACCAAACAGACCAGGCCAATCGATAGTGCCTAGTTATTTTAAGAACAGCAAAATAAATTTGTAGAGACTCTTCTGACCTAGTTTGCTGGACCAGACAAAATATTTATACCGATCTAAATTTTAACTTGAAGCCTACAATTTAGGTTAAAAGTTTAACTAGACCAGTCACATAAGATTGCACTTAAATAAGAACTTAAGCAATTACCGACATTTATCATTACTAATATTAGTAAGAGCAAACATTTTTTTATATTAATTGTAATCTATAAACGCTGAAACTACCAACCGATTTATATCATTATTTCAACTTTAGAAACCTAATTTATTCACACCAAAAATAGGGTATAAAATATCACACTACAGGCCATGGAAGCAGAGCAGTAATTATAAAGGTGAGTAAAACCCCCTGGGACTTCAAGTATTTTATTAAAATCCTTTTTTATAGAATAACACTACAGAACTACTGATTCTAATTTTTCAATTCGAATCAGTAGTTCCTAAGATTATCGCGTTCAACCAAACAAACAAACTCTTCAGCTTTATAATTTATACTAATACTAGCTTACTAGCTACTACTAGCTCCGCCCGCGTGGTACCTACATCAATAAAAACTAGTCTATGTCCTTCCCCGGGCATTAAACTATATCTGTGCCAAATTTCATCTAAATCGGTTGAGTGGTTTAGCCGTGAAAAGGTAACAGATAGACAGATAGACAGACAAAGCTACTTTCGAATTTATAATATTAGTAAGGAGTTTGACACAAAAGATCCCACTGGGTCGAAGTGTCGCCGGTGTGTACTGACTGGCCCCGACACACAAGATAAGATAAGGATTATAAAGCTGAACAGTTTGTTTGAACGCGCTAATCTCAGGAACTACTAGTTCGATTTGAAAATTTATTTTAGTGTTGGATAGCCTATTTATCGAGGAAGGCTATAGGCTATATAACATCACGCTACAATCCACGGGACCGACGCAGTAATCATAACCGCGGGCATATCTAGTATGTGATAAAAAGAAAAGAAATGAGTGATGTAATGTTAGTATCAGTCTTACTATTCCAGCGATGGTTTCTTACAAAAGCTATCTTCTTATAAAGGTATCTTCTCATAGGGTCAAACCTTACCCGAACCTAGGAACTAACTTAAACATAACTTCAGCAAACATATTGACCACAAAACTTTAACGGTCATCAGTAATACTCTGTTATATAAATGATTATATTTTTTTATTCCATTTGATGGTATAAGACGAGGATGCACGTTTGTACCATCGAAAAATAACGGACAAAGACAGGCTTCCACTTGTGAAATACAAACGATATTCAAATTCATAATACCAGTGTAGATGAAACAACAAACGTTAAATATTACCTACATTACTAATCTGCGAGGTACTCCGCCTCACACAGAAAGCTATCTCGAACACACCTACCGACGTAAAACGAAGTACGGAGATGGAAAACCTTTGATGTTCAAGAAAGAGGTCGATTAGAAAAGTTAGATTACCTGACAGGAGAAACCTCATGACGGCTGTCAGTTAAGATGAAACATCAAACAAGAACAAAGTAGGTACTCGAGTAAGGAGTGTTTGTATGAGTGTATAAGATTAAATTCGCTTTTTTCGCTTTGTGCCGTAATATCCCGATGTAATCAAAACGCAGTTGTCATGCCTCCCTACTAGGAGATGGTTGAACTTGTAACGAGATTAAAAATCCTACTGACATAAGAAATGTGTAAGTTAGTGATGATGTTCCAAAGTGTGTACACGTATACCGGTGAATAAATTTGGGCCACCAGTAGTCGTTGTAGATTAACACATAGTATTTGTATCCCCATATGCGTTTCTGTAGGATTCAGGATATGAAATGTACTGGATTAACACATAGGATACTTTTTATCTCAGTTTGCGTCTCAGTGAATTTCACGCGCAAGAAGCCGCGAGCAGATGCTAGTACCTATAATATATGAAATGGACAAATTTGTTACAGCTTTTGGCTAATTTATACACAGGTTGTCCGGTAATTAATGGATAACCTTGAAATGTCTTATAGTAGAACTGATGGCCGTTCATAACAAAATATGAAAAAAGAAAATTAAAAAAAATTAAAATTAAATTAAAAAGTGCAATAGTCATACTTTTGACTGTCTATCTATTAGCATAACTAGTGTTTAATAATAAAACAACAAAAAACCGATGGAATTCATTCATTTATGGTCGAAGACAAGTACAAGAAAGCTAAATAGGCTAAATATAGTAATTTAAAAAGAAATCATATCTCAGGTAGTAGTTGGATAGATCTTTTTCTTTTTTTTCTGTACGACCATCACTTCTACTATAAGACATTTCAAGGCTATCCATTAGATACCGGACATTCTGTATATCTAAATTGTCACTGGCTTATTCTTAAATGTTTAATGCAACATCTACAATTAGTAATTGGTACACACATACATATATAAATTCACGCACACAGATCATTATGATAAAACTTTGATTTTGCCTGAAGGTATTTTTCACCCACATTTTGTCAGCTTTGTTTATTAAGTCCCACGTAATAGAAGATGTAAATGTAACAAAAGTTACACCTGTTGTGCTTTACATATAGTGCAACAATTAAGGCTCCTGACTCCGTGCGGCTACTGAGAATTTTCTATCAGAAAAGCTCAATAACGGTTTTGAAATTTTATTTAAGTAGTATTATAGATGTGTTTTATTGTTCATTTTCTACACAAGAAACATCAATTATGATGATAACATAATAAATAACTGGATGAGATATTTATGGCGTATCTAGAAGCCTTGTAAAAAGTAGGAACAGCTGCTCTAAGACGATGCCGCTTCTATTAATATAATCCGCAGACAAAGCAAGCAAAGAATAGCCGAAGATTAGACTAGATCGGTTAAACTTTAATACAGACCTTTTTAAAACAACACACCTGCATATACCACCTTTGTACAAAACACTGCCTTATAATAAAAAATAAAACCCGCAATACAATACTTAATTGAAAATTAAGTACTTAAACAACGCTACCGAAATAAGTTCTTGCGTCCACAACTCCTAATTGAATAACAACAATGTTCCCTAAAATATGCATTTCGCAACAATGACTTTCGCAAGCAGTGAGTTGTGTAATCCAGTTAAAAACGTACCGCTCGTAGACGAGGCTCTGCACGTTACTTCTCCACTTGAAGCATCACAACTGCTACGAAAATCTCAACAGAAACTTGCAATTTTCGTCAACGAGCGAATTTTAATACAATTGCAGTGTACGTCTCGGTTGTTTGCCGAATGCTTTTGAATATGTTTACTCTACAATATTTGGAATGCTCCGAGGCATTTTAAATTTCCTGGGAACGACGATGTCTTTAAATTTTATTACGCTTTTGAGTTACGCTTTCATCATTGCTTTAACAGTACGTCGCAAACTTATTTGCACAATGTTCTCTCTAGTCTTTGTTTTTAAGTGTAATGTACGATATATTTACTTTGTAATATGCAGGTATAATGATAATAATTAATAGTTATATTCTGCCGCTACACAATTAGAATACATTACAATCATGTAATCAGTCTTAAATCTAAAATTTCCTCTTTTTTAAAACAATGCATATTATTATTCAATAGTCTGACATTCGATTAAAAGTTTACATTACATTCATACATAAATAATAATAGGTCAAGTTAATTAACACGAGTTAAAATAGTTTCATAGTAATACTCTTTACATAACATTGTTTAAGTTTGGTTAGGTAAAGTGTGGCGGGTTGCGCGTCATCGCGGGCCACAATGCGGGGGCATGTCTTGGGCAGATTTATAACCCCTCCCGGGAATGTTCGCTGCCAGATAACGGCAAGACAGGCTTTAGGGACGCGACGTCATCCCTTAAAAAATAACCCCTTCACAGCGGGATGGTGGCGCGATTTATTAACCGGGGTATTAAGTGTTTCGCTATGCTCTTTTAAATTAAAAATTACATGAAGTAATACCTGTATAATCCCGAAGTGGAGGTAGACGTTTAGATCAGTCTCTTACGTCAGATATTTTAAAGTTTTAGTATCAAAGAGAAGCCTAATCCGGTAGAGTGGCAATCTATGAGCACAATTCTATGCTTCATGCTGCTTCCGTTAATTTATTACAGAATCACCAATAACCCAGTCTGTCGACCTAAAAATGAAGGACATCATGATTAGCAGTTAATGAAAATGTAAAGTTTTGCCATCGGATCGAAGTTGCAAACCCGATGGCAAAAGTTATCTAATAACTAGAAAGTTTTCAAATTAATACTAAATTGGAAGAAATACCGAATTGCGTAAAAGATATAACTGTCAACTGCGTTGTGGTATGGTAATAAGAATTGGAAAGGTAAGATGAATGGGCTACATGGTCACCCATCTTGTCTTCCAAAAGTATAGAGGAAGGACAAAATTTTATAAAAGCAAACCTCTGTGACCAAATTAGCAATTCTGGTAAATTGCCAAATCCTTAACTTTTATGACTTAAAACGTAAAAGTATTGTCGGTCAAAAGTGGTGCCGCCCGGTGCATACCTCCAGCCTACAAAAAGATTACACAAAAATATCCTTGTGATGTGAAGTGATGTGGATTTCCAGAGCACCCTTAAGATGTGCTGTGCCATCAGTAGGGAACCAGTAGTTTTGGTTTTCTATATCAACTCAATAACTAACATATTGGAATGATATCTGATGGTCCGCAAAAGTAAGGAAAAATAGTTTAGTTTCTAGCTTACATTATCGATTCTCATTTTATCGATAATATCTATTGGCACAAATAAATAGTGTGAGTCCATTGGAGGCGTTATTTACGTCAGCATTAGAGGAAGTAGACAAAGGATGTTTGTTAACTTATTGCTCACGTAACTGTTGTCTACGACCACTAAAGCTTTTAGCTGTACGAGTTTTATTACGAGATTTTATTGGCATGTCATATAGCGGAGACATCATACAGTGCTACAAAGAATAACTCAGCATTTATCTATACATACTACATATTATAAAACTGTATCGAATATTGAGAGTAGTTAGCACCCAAAATAATGGATTTTAGAATTTGTATCTGTCTGCCTATTGGTTACTGAATGGATTTTTAAATAGTAAAGGTTACTAAAGGAGGCGCATCACAAGAATTTATTTTTTTGTTAATACGGCAATGTCCGCTCTATTAAAAATAATTCCTGTGTCACGGAGGAATTGACAAACAATCAAACAACAGACACAAATAACTCCTAGACTTGGAGCAATTATTTGTAAACATACATATTTTTGTTCCGTGTGGGGATCGGACCCACCACTCTCAGCGCAATGGGAGTGGCGAGGCAATTACTTCTGAAACGTCCATGACTCCTACGGTGGAGTCATGGACGTTGACGTCGTTGCGCGTCGTTGACCCCTACGGGGGAGTTAAAAATATTTGGTATTTTTTTCGCGACCAATCACGATTATTCTTGACTCCCCCGTAGGGGTCACGGACGCGCAACGGTAGCATTTTTTTATGAGTCATGGGACATTCCAAGGGTTAAACTACAACGTATTGCAGTTGACATATTATTTCGTATGTCATAGCGCACAGACCGTGGTCTGTACGCTATGACATTCTAATTGTCTCTGGTAGAAAGCTAGCCTGTAACGTGTTAAGGCGGCTGTACACATTGGGACAAGGTAGTGGGCCAGCGTGTTGGTCCAACGTGTATCTCTACACGTTGGACCAACACGCTGGCCCACTACCTTGGCCCAATGTGTACAGCCGCCTTTACACGCTAGTTTCCTATAAGAGACAACCGCTATAAATGTTCTATACCTAATCATTATTCTGAGTCGCATACAAGCCAAGCGAGTCAGTAGTGACTTGTTAGGCGATACAAATATGCTCATATTGTCTGTGAGGATTCTGCCTGCGCTCGCCTCTTATAGCATATTCATCACTAATTCTTCACTTGGCACGAATGTACCTATTATAACTTTCGTTTCAAGTAGAAGCGCGGCGCGCAATATTCTGTGCACAATGTCATTACTTATCGCTTACCTAGAATAATGTATTACCTACAAAATGTTTTCAGGTACAAGAAAATATATTTCCTTCATTCTGAACAAAAGGCGGGTGGTATATTACGTTCACCTCGATAAATCTGCCGGTCTCGGCGGTAACAGAAGTGTAACGCGAAAGAGAAAATATTCAATCAAGTTTATAGCGTCAATTCTTCCCGGGCGAGCGGCAAGAGGCCGGGCGGCGAGTTCAGCTTCAAGCCTCATTTGCCTCAGTGTAATACCCTCAGCCCCGCCCGTCATCACGACGGCTGACGACCAACTTAGCCGAATTATAACTGTCATAAACTTTAAATTGAGATTTTAAAATTGGATAAATGGTTTCATTCTAAGTTTGAGCTGCTTCAATTGGATTTATTGAGCACAATAATATTTAATGCTAAGTTGTAACTGCCCTGGCAGTACTTGTCCTTTGACAAACAAACGTTCAATCACGATTGACAACTATATTCCGGACAAACCTCGATTGCTTCGCCACCATTTCTAATATGCGAGGTGTAGGAATTTCGATCTCGATCTTAACGCAAGACAAACGTGTATGTAAGCCACATATTACAGTGCGAGTTTCAATACTTTTTGTGTTATTTGGTAAGAATCTGGTAGGAACAAGGTCACAAAAATTATCCGTGATTAATTTTGTCATGAGCTGAACCCAGCCACGCTTTACTGTGGCTCAGTCTGGTGTTATTTATTAGAGTAGTTAATAAAAGTATTCTATTGCTCGTCCCTGTGGTAACTTTGAGATTAACATTGAGATAACTTTGACACAAACAACACAACAACAGAATTGTGTAATTTCATGTCAATGCACCGACTACTTGTCGTGTTCTGCGGGCACAAACATACGGATGCAACATTTTTATATATAGAAATTGTAATAATTCTAATATTTACAACTATATTTACTAACTACACAAAATATCAAACGGTATTGTATAAACATCCACATACATAATATAGCGAACAAACTTAATCACTAATGGTTGTCTGTAACGGATCGCCGTCGGAGCTAAGGACTTGGTTACATTAACATAAGTGAAATGTAGAAATTCTTGATGTACAAGATATATATAATTCGTAACTCGTAACGTAACGGGTATAAACGCAATCAGGGCAAATTTTCACAAACTGACTGGTTCGGCGATGTCATGGCTCCGTTTGTAAGGTAGAAGAATATTCATCTACCCTTAGTTTTCGCATACTTCTATTTGTCCGTGTATCGTCACACACTACCCTCACGATATCCATATTACGTGTACTTCAAAGTAATTAGTACCTATACATTTGTCGATTTCTTCTTCTTGATATTGCACCTAATTCTTGGGAAATCTTTTTATTTATAAAAATAATCAGTTGTGCTGCTAACTCGAGTACCAAAAATAACACTGGTCCCTTGCTAACACAGAGTTTCTCTTTGGAGTCTGAAAAGTCGACTCACCGCAGGAACATAATACCAAGTTATTCTGGCTGCAGTCTTCTATATGGGGGTAGTATTTTCTAAGTCAAGCTGGTCCATATTGATTAAGTGAAGACCGTAAGGTGTCAAGATCGTACCAAGCAATTCCGTAGTCTCTACAACCCTCTTAAGCAACAAGCTTGAGTTTACGTACACATAACTGTGAAATGTCTAATCAAATTCTTGCTGTTATATATCGAATGTCTAATGTAATACAATTCCGTAGGGTAATAAGTGTTAAACATTCGCTAAATGAACCCCTCTTCACAAAACATCGCTAGCGTTCACTAGATTCTTCAAATATTTCCCTGATAGGGACCGCAATGGCGGCATACTGCCAGTGCATTCACACATGATCACACAAAGAGATGCAATCTACACCGAAGCAGCTTGATTGAAACAAAGCAGGCATTTGGTCGCTCGACTATTTGTGAAATTCTCAAACGGAAACTAGAGTACCGAATGGATTCATTTTAGTTTAATTATACCTATGTTAGTAGCTCAGCTCTTGTTTTCCTTTGACGATTCCTAATCTTTAACAATTCGTCGATATTTTTAAAATGAAATGCACGTTTTCTTCATAGGTACATTAAATTACGATTGAAATTGAAAAAGTTTGTGAATTTACGGCGAATCTTTAACGTCGCTTTACTAATATCGTCTTACGTTTAAGCAAATGTTATACATTGAAATTAGCCATTGAGTCCCAGTAGACTAAATTATGTGGTATTCTAAGACGTAACAGATTGAACTAACTTATGTGGATTTTATTGCACTGTTTATTTTAAAACACTATTATAAATCATTTTGAAATTATTAAGATATTACTGGTAAACTTAAAAATTATTAAACTATTTAGATTTAGGTCGACGTTTCGGTTTTCCTCGACGTTTCGGGTGTTGTACTTATTCTTTTGAGATGACTTCTGCGATGCTCATATAATTACAACGGAATCTAATTTTCAGAAGCTATATTTTATAACAGTGTAAATTTTCCAATGAACACTATGTGGTGTATTTTTTATCACTAGCGAAAAGTATCCATAAACTTTCAAGTTGATTATTTTTGGCAACCGTCCAATGATAATACTCTCTAGGTGATCATGACGGTTATCAGTGCAGTATTCAGTAATAAAGAAATAATAGTTCATCTTGAAACAGAAAACAAATCAAAAATTATTCGAGCTAAAGATAGATCAATTATTATCTATTCAATATTTGAACCTAAAGCACTGTGTTAAAAGCATCACATTATCAAACTCAAATGAAACCATAATCCATCGACATCATTGCAAAGTTTTAAAACATTCAAATCAAATAAACGCACCTAGGTTCGCCATAATGTTCAAGTACATAAGATTATTGATTTTTCCATCACCGGGGATGGGAGCTAGCCGTGCAATATAAATATTGCGAACATCCCTAGTCAAATATTAACTGAGTATAACGCATGTGTGGACTTCGGCAGTCCGAATGTAACCATTGGCAACCGGTGAGCTCGCTTGCACCGGCCATGCCCGGGCCGCGCCGCGAATACAACCAATTACAGCTACAAACCAGTTAGGAATAAGGTCTATAATCGCTTGCTAAACGCCGCAGCTAACGTTTGTAGGTGAATTGCATCTCTCTGCCACCTGATTCTCGGTCTGAGTCCCGGGAGGGGGGCCGGGCTCAACCACAGTAGCGAAAATTACGGTGTGACAATTTTATGTATGGCATTTATTATTGGGTAGTATTTAACTGCACAGCATAAAAATACTAATTGCACAGCAAAATATGCTTACCAAAAATACTAATTGTACAGCAAAATATATTTAAAGAGATTAAAGTCGAATTCTTATTTTTGGGTGGGTTTAAGAAGGAACCTAACATACATTATGGAGAGCAATAAACGAAATGAAACAAAAAAAAAATTTAAATAACCTAACTCTTCCGAGATGGAATGCAGTGATTTGAGGCGTATAGGTGCTCGTTATGCTTAGTATTTTTGATGGTCATTATATTTAATACCTTTATTATTTCAAGCTCTTGCAATTTATACGTATATTAAAACTTTACTACTTACATTAAATTGATTTAAAATATTTGTGTAAGATATGGGTAACGCTTTTTGTTTTTGGTTAGGTTTATCACCTCTACATCTTACTGAATTGTTATGTTTAGGTCCATGTTATAGTCTATGGTCTTTGGTCAGTGATACCCAAAGAGATTAAATGTTTTTGGTATATTATACATCATATTGTACATCTTTATCTTTTATTTTTTATATTCAAACTATATCACTGCTAAATTTGAACCGATTCCGTCAAATAATTGATATACCTACCATTTGACTACCACGAAGAAATCTCGAATTCAATATCAAAGCACACACAATTGAATTTCCGTCTTTTTTTTATACTACTAAGGTGGCAAACAAGCATACGACCCACCTGATGGTAAGTGGTCTTCATAGCCTATGGACGCATGCAACACCAAAGGCATCACTTACGCGTTGCCGACACTTTAGGAAAGGAAGTGGGAAGGAGAAGGAGCGGGAATGGGGAAAGAGGGTGATTGGGTCTCCGGTACTCTCACTCACCAAACGAAACACAACAGTAGGAATACTACTATTTCACATCGATATTCTGTGAAAGGGTAGTCCTTCCCCGGTCGAGCCGGCCCGTTCATGCTGAAATCAGCGAGGCTCTATTACTGTCAAAAATTATTCGTAAGTACCATAAATGATAATGATTAGTTCAAAACCCAAGTGTAGTTTATTCTTTTGTTAGAATCGATTCAGACTTAGTACAGAAGAACATTGAGTTTAAAATAATTATTGCTTATTCTAACGTAGGTAAACATCATAAGGAAAGCCCGGGATGTCTGAGACATTGCCATAATGTGGTTGATACTGGGTGAAGTTTGCCAACCTGCAATAGACCGACATGGTATATTACAGCTTAAAATACTGAGAGGACGTCGATGCCCATCAGTGGAACAATTCATAAACAATACCGATATTATTACATCAGTACAACAAACTGAAATCACGTCAATTTCCACTCTGTGGCCAGCCACCGTAACATTTGAACAGCCCTTACAGCTTTGTACTCCCTAAATAAGTACATTCAGTGTGCATATGACGTTGTTGACGAGTAATTACATTGGAAGTAGACACCTAACGTATATACACACATACACACGATGCACACAGACACACGACACATACGCGCACGCTGTATTAAACAGGATTCAATATTGGATTCGTTAATTAATGCTGCCTTTGTGATAGACGCGCCGGGTTCGACAGACGAACGGACAGACTCGGAAACCGAACACTAATTAAGGGATTTTCGAAAATAGTCTCGTGTTGTCTGGGGGGGTATAAAGTGAGGCTGTGATATATTCGTAATAAACAATTTGATGCCTGCATGCATGCGCTAAGTATTTAGGTATCGTGTTCAATTCTGAATAGATAGCATTTCACAAAGGGTTGGTCGCTCCCGGCTTTCAATATACTGTGATATTCACAGCCATGATGTTTCGATGTCGTGCACAAACGATCCGATAGATTGTAATTTGTTTTAAATTCATTCATGTTTGTGACGTTGGATATTAGGTATGTGACTGCTTTTGAAATGGGATGAAGGGGTTCGTTAATTACGATGTAGAGATTAAAGATTGGTTTTGGTCTGTTTTTTAGTTTGGTACCAACATTTACTTTTCATGCCTTAATGGCTGCAGTCACTGGCAAATCGTGTGTGTTGTATACCTCAACTTTGTAGGCTATTCATATTTGGGTGTGGTGGCTTGAATAGTATTAAGTAACTTATTAAAGCCCGAAACTACAGACAGCAGTAAGAATGAACATAAATTTGCCCTAGTTTCTGCTGCACAGCAGTCAATATGTTTAACACAATATAATGCGTAGCTGGCTAGAGAACAGTGTCTGTTTTTCCTTTATCAGTGACTTCTGATTTGCACTAGTTCAGTAAGCGGCAATAGGTATTCGTTTTATATCAATACTAGTTTTCACCCGCGGCTTCGCTCGCGTAAATGTAGGTTAGGTTAGGTTAGGTTTGCAACAGTTCTTTTTTCTGGATGAAAGGTGCCCTATGTCCTATTCTGTACCCCTGACAAAGTGTATGCAAAATTTCATGTTGATCGGTTCAGTAGTTGAGGCTTGAAAGCGTAACAAACAAACAAACAAACTCATTTTCGCATTTATAATATTAAGTAAGGATATTAATCAGATGCATGTGTTTTCCCTACCTGCCTTAGTAGTACAAAAATATGGCATAAATATTAAATATCCTCGCTCTATCATTTCATCCCTTGGCTTTTTAGTGTGTCCAGATTTAATTTCGCCACATTTGGTTTTCTATGGAACGACCTCCATTCAATGTCCGTAACCCAAAAGAATAACGATAATCAATAGTACCATCAAATACTTTGAATCATCATACCTTTTCATTCTAACCTATTGGTCTGAGACGTACACGAAAAGTGATCTGTACCCAAGAGTGTTTCAACAATAACCTTAATGATTAACTTCATTATCTCGTCCCCAATTTACTCGTCCCGAATATTATTTTCCTTTTGCAATTACGTCTCCTTTTACGTGACTTCTCGCCCTGCAGGAGGCATGTAAAAAAGCTCCCTGGCGCTGTGTATGTGGCGAAAATGTTATACGTAATGATATTAAAACGTGACTTGTCTCTCTGAAGATATAGGCATAGATGTATCGTCAGTGACATGTTTTTTTTTGCTTTGTCCTCATGTGATAGAAGCCTCCTTTGTCGATATACCTACTAGACTGATGATTATTTCTTGTTCTTTCTGTATGATTTAGACATAATATGAAACTAAGACCAATGAAATCTATACAAATAAATAAAATTGAAGTGTCTATTGAAATTAAACTACTATATACGGATTTTATCGCGTTGTTTATTTGACACTGTTACAAAATTTTGTAACAGTGTCAAATAAACAACGCGATAAAATCCGTATATAGTAGTTTAATTTCAATGAATAACATTCGCGTAAACAGAAGACAATATTATTGAAGTGTCTGTTTGTAATGTCAAAATAACAGCTTTTTATCTAATGCATATGAAAGTATATAAGGTACCTATATGAAAACATCTATTTTTAAAATTTTTGTCTGTCTGTCTGTCTGTTTATTCCGGCTAATCTCCAAAACGGCTGAACCAATTTCGACGGGACTTTCACTGGCAGATAGCTGATGTTATAAGGAGTAACATAGGCTACTTTGATTTTAGAAAAAAATAGGGTTCCGCGGAGACAAACACTTTTTAGTTAAAATCTACGCGGACGAAATCGCAGGTAACAGCTAGTACATGTATAAAAAAGGAATTAGATACCTACTTATTGCATGAAATTGTTGTTTTAAGTCAAATATTTTTATTAGAATAAAGAGTGTGATATCTACGTATGTAATTTTAAAATTACAAGCTGATTCTAAAACCCCCAGACTATGACGACATCGACGTTGATAAAACATCTCAATTAATTGACATATATTATAGAAGGCGAAGACTTGAAGAGCCCGTCCGCCCTTGCCAATAAATTGGTAATGGTATAAATGAGCTCTTAACCATTAAAATGAAACCAGCATAACACCTACTGCTTCTCACTTTATAAATAGGAGTCTGAAAGCTCATACCTTAACTCTCCACAATCACTTCTATTACTTGCCTTTCAACCCATGTTTTCTTTATGGTCATATATCATATGGTAAAGCGCAAGTGATGGCTTGGTATTGTCAAACAATCGTAGAGTACCTTATTCGCTTACCATGGTAACGCATGCGATGGTAATCAGGTTACAACAGTATAGGCACTATGCTTGTTTATTACCTTATAATCATAATATCAGCCCTGTATTAAACTGTCCCACTACTGGGTATGGGCCTCTTTGCAATTTTAGAAAGGTTAGGCCATAGTCCTCCACGCTGGCTTAGTGCGGGTTGGCAGATTTCACATATTTTCGAGAAGATTATTGATAACTCTTGGACACGTAGGTTTCCCCACGATGTTTTCCTTCACCGGCTAAGGTAAGCGATAATTAACTATTTAATACGCACATGTCTTCCAATTGTCAGAGATGCACGCCTTGGCATCAAACTCGAGACCTCTGCGTGACAGACCAACGGTCTTTCACTAGGTTATCTCTTCTTTTTTTTATACAACTAATGTGGCAAACAAGCATACGGCCCACCTGATGGTAAGTGGTCACCGTAGCCTATGGACGCCTGCAACACCAGAGGCATCACTTGCGCGTTGCCGTCCCTTTAGGAAAGGACGTGGGTAGGAAAGGGAGCGGGATAGGGCAAAGGGGGTGATTGGGCTTCCGGTACTCTCACTCACCAAACGAAACACAACAGTAGGAATACTGCTATTTCACATCGATATTCTGTGAAAGGGTAGTCCTTCCCCGGTCGAGCCGGCCCATTCATGCTGAAATCAGCGAGGCTCTACTACTCAAAACAAAACTTACTAAAACTTACCTACCATAGCAATACCTATGAAAACGTCCAAAAAATCCGTGTAGTATTTTATGCGTTTGCAGAATCCAAAACTGTATTTAATCATCACGTTCCAGTTTTTGGACAAGTATCAAAATGAACGACATTATATCATATCGGTGGCACATAGACGGCGTTGTTTTACGAGCGGCGGTATTTCATAGCCTGATGCGACACAACACTGGCAGACATAACAGATGACTCTTGGACCGCGACAACCGACATTCGAGACCACAGTTTATAACTATGATGTATACTTGCTACATAATGTCGTAAAACAGATTACTCCTGTTAAAAACTGCCTATTGGGACTCATGCCGTTAGTTTATGGCTTTGCCTGCAATGATACTGAGGTTCTGGGTGCGATAGCCGAGTTGGACAATAAAGTCCTTAATAGCAGCACGGAAGTTGGAATGTGCCCGATAGATTGCAATTACTCATCAAATATTATGTAGGATGTGTTGATTCACCACATAATACAGATAATGGCTGGAAACTAAGAATTATTACTTCAGTAAGATTCCATTGGTTAAAACGAACCACCGAAGTAATAAATATTGCGTCTTTTTCTATAATATTGCCGTTTTATATCAGGAAAATCGGTAACGTTGTATTTATGATTTTCCTCATGGTATCATGGTTCTGGTATCATTTTTGTTTAATGGCAAATCCGAAATTGATATTATTTTACTTTTTTTTTATAAAACTAAGGTGGCAAACAAGCATGGCAACCTGATGGTAAGTGGTCACCGTAGCCTATGGACGCCTGTGACACCAGAGGAATCACTTGCGCGTTGCCCGACCCTTTAGGACAGAAAGTGGGAAGAAGAAAGAGCGAGATGGGGGAAAAGGGGTGATTGGGCCTCCGGCACTCTCACTCACCAAATATCAAGACATTCGTCGATTCACACCATAGTCCCAAACAGCCAATTCAAAAAACGTCCTTGTGCGATTGACACCGTGGTGTCAATAACTCGTGGTGCCAAACGACGAAGTACCCAACGAAACAACAGTAGGAATACTGGTAATTCACGTCGATATTCTGTGAGAGGGTGATCCTTCCCTAGTCGAGCCGGCCCATTCATGCTGAAATCAGCGAGGCTCTACTGCTCTATAGGTACTCTACTACGATGATAAAAGTAAAGAATGTAATAACATTCACGCTGTCAACAACTACCTACTTCTTGCAAACATTTAAAATACTGATAAAACTAAATGTGCCAAGTACCTATTTCCATTCGGTGGACATTTACAAATTGTAAATTCAATCATAAGATAAGGCTTGGCAAGACCGTGTAATAACCTCAAATATGTTAAATGTAGTGTACATGTAAATGAAGTTCATGTTTTTGGCGAAACGCCGAGGAAAACAATTGTGCCCAACATTTTGCATTAAAAACCGCGCACAGCATTATAAATAAAATAAGATTCCTACCAATGTACAGTGATATATTGTTAGTGAAAGTACTAGCTTCTCTTTGGGTAAAATAGTAGTTCGTACTACTAACATTCGTATGTTCTATTTATTTTGTACAGAAATACGGTATTGATGTAGGTTCTATTCTCTAATATTTTGTGACAGACTACCGTTGGAAATAGTTAAGCATTTTCTTTAACAAATAGAACAAAGTAGGGATTGCGCAGTCAGCAAGAATGTCGATACACAGTTGCGAGATCTCGATAGACTAGATCTTTCAAAATGGTAACAAAATTTAATTTATTATAGCAGTGATAGTTTAAAGATAGAAGATATAGATAGTAGGTATACACACCGTTTAAAATAGAGAATAATAATCAGGATTGTTAATTCGTAAAATACTTTTACAAATTTGTTAACGTTCAGCTACTTATGTTGCATACTGTACTGCCTTTAATGTCAATTATTGAAAATTCGTATAGACTTTCAAAACATGCAATGGATAATTAAGATCCTCTTCTTTTGTTATTCTATATTTAATTAGTACTACATAATATACAAAGATATTTACAACCTTATCTACAAACTGTATCAATGCTAAAAATACAATGTAAAGTTTTTTTCTGGTAGACCATGCTGGAATGGTTATGTTTCTTTGTGAAATGCAGTTATATCAGTAAAATCAAGGCTATCATTATATATCTATTACATTATCTTATCTTATCTTATCTTATGTGGGGGCCAGTCAGTGCAGACCGGCGACACTTCGACCCAGTGGGATCTTTTGTGTCGACACTCTCCCAATAACGACTGCCATAGATGTTCAAGGCAGCCGGGACCAACGGCTTAACGTGCTTTCCGAGGCACGGAGTAGGCGATAATTGTCAATCAATACGCACATAATTTCGAGAAGTCATATAACTTCCGAAAATCAGAGGTGCGCGACGTGGGTTTGAACCCGAGACCCTCTGCATTGCAGTCTGTTGGTCTCCCCACTGAGCTATCGCTGCTCTAATCTATTACAGTACTAGTATATATCATTTTTACTAAATTTTATAGTATCTCTCCATAAAATCTAAAAAACCATCATTTCTGTGACCATCAGTGTACTTTATAACTCAGAAAAATAATGACACTTACAAGATTAACTTCAGAAGCAATTACCATTTTCATTTAAACTAATAAGTGTCGGAGTTAACTATTCTGAAATAAAATCCTTTGCTTAAAAATCATTTATTCAGTTAGGTCACAAAGTGAAACTTATGAAATGGATTAAAGCAAATCTAGGGATCATCTCTAGGGAATCTCCTAGTTTTTGTCTTGTACCCAGTTTTTAATTTGAGGATAGTGACTAAAAAATAAAACGCCATATTTACATCCCTATTTGTATAAAGTATTTGTACGATTATAACTAACGGAGTCCCAATCCGTAGCTCCTATAATTTATTTATTTGTCTATCTGTCACTAGCTTGACACAAGCCAGATAACTATTGAAAAGCAAATTGTTTATTCTAAAAGTACCTACAACTACCTAATTGTTCCTATCCGGGTGTTACATCAAGCGCATTATATAAACAAGCCAATAAAATACGAAATCCCAATAAAAATGTGGTTGCACTAAAATTTAATTAGCCTTCAACGCTATTTAAAATCAGTGCAGCGCAAAGCTTTGTTCGAGAACAAGACGCGGCAGCTCCGCTCAGCAGCGGCAAATATGTAGAACGTTAGAACAACAAAGCGCTGTATGTAACGTCGCTGAAAGTGGCATTAAAGGAAATAATTAAAAACCTTGTTAGTCTTAGCTGCGAGCAATAAGAGAGACTGGCAAAGGAACGAGGAGCGAACAAAATAAAGCACTAGCGCTACGGAACGGGCGGCGTCTGAAACCTGTATAAATGCAGCACATTTCCAGGCGTCTACCTTTTTATTGCCTGCCCGAGCCGCGCGAGACAAAAGAACTAAAACTGCGCCTCGGGAATATTAATAAGAATTTATCTCGCGCCGCCGTAAGTATCTGCAGCCCGCCTTCATTTTAAAATTCATAAAGCTACGACGCGACGCACGTTTTACAAAGAAAATGTTAGGTACGAAAACGATTTCGCTTCTAAATGCAATTTACTTATTCATCGCTAAGTAATCCTGACCCGCAAAGAAATGTTTAAGCTCGTGAGCTGAGCAAACAGAGTTTTACGGGTACGAGAGAAAGTTTGCACGCCCTCGCTCCCAGGACAAAGCGGCGGCTACCGGCGAGCCCGGCCGGGGCTCCGCCGGCCGCCGGCCCGGGGGAGACGCGCGCCCCACATAACACTGCTGCCTCGCAGCCGCTACTTGTAATGCAGGATCGTGCCACCAACTTATTTGGGTAATCGTTACACCCACACATTCTGAACTTGTCACACAAACCCATTTTTTGCAAGAATCTTTCAAAACGTAGGTAGGTACTTGCAACATGCTACCTACCACATTATTCGAAATTTCACTTTATATTGAGCAGGTATCTAGTTATCTGCAGCGACAACATGGAGTGGGCTGGCATTCACATTAACTACGTAAGTAGTTGAATTGTGAATCCAGATGAAAATAACGCAGACGATCACGCCGACGACGCCGACGCGCGACTTGAACGCACTCGATCTGTAATGGCGTCACGCGGTCTGGCAAGATGGCGGCGAGCTCTGCAAATGTACCACTAGTATTTGCCGGCTATCTCGCTTTTCATTTTCCTTCCACCGACTTCAGTGAATATCGTTTCGATGTTACAAATAACCTTTAATGTTTATCGAGATTGATTGCTTACCTATAAAAATGTTAATAAAAAATGCAGAGTTTTTCAAGTCAGGTTGTGTAACATTGGAGTAACATAAAACCATTAATAAGCCTCTTACCCTATCCGTCTCAGTCAACATCGGTGTTCTCGGAGATGCGGCGGGGAGGGGCGCGAGCGCGGGGGGACTCGGGGCGCGTTGCCATGCCAACGCACGGGGGCGCGGACCCGAATTTTATCGATTCGGGTACAGACAGCAGCCGGGAGAGCTTTCGCCTACACTAACACGATTCAACGCCCGTGTTTGCAGATCTCAGAGGTTTATAAGGGCTTTGACATTTGGAAACACGTACGATGTTTGTATGTATATCTATCTGTACGTACGCCGACCACAGTAGTCGGCATACACCGCAAATCGTTTGTACAATTACGTGCTTCTCATAATAAATGCCTTTTAACGTATTTACTTCACATAAAATATGACGACTAACACATATGCACTAGTATCGACGTAACTATTGGTTACTGAGTAAGTACCCGTGTTAATGAAACTTTGTTACTGGGTAGAGAAAGCAGTAATGAATGACGTTTGCACGGTCTAAATCAAAACCCATTGAATTGTATCTTCTCAATTATTCGAACAATGAACACATAACAGTTATAGAACGCATCGATTCAATTAACTTTACAAATTATTTACATAATATGATGATATCAGCCATGTATATAAACTGTTCCACTGCTGGACAAGGAGCTCTTCTCAGTATCAGGTTTAGCCCATAGACCATATTCCACTATATTGGCCCAGTGCAGGTTACCAGACTTCACATCTTCGTGAACATTATGGAGAACTCTAATACCTACATGCAGGTTTTCTCACGAAGTTTTCTTTTATAGTTAAAGTAAATAAATAATGAATTATGTAAACCTTAGAAATTATATAGAAACATAATATTACATTTTTATTGCTCTACCTTGGTAATATTAATCCCATTTCAGCATATACTTGCTTTCTAATTAACTTAGAGAATAATATATGTATTATATATTAAGTTAATTAGAAAGTTGACAGTTTTGTATAACCGATGCGATGCGGTTTTACATCAAGGATAATACTTCAATTAAAAACACAGCATATGTTTATAATGAGACGTAACAAGTAACAATTTATTGTGTCGTATCCAGCACCCTCGCCGAATTATGGAAACTACTAGTATTAATGAGGTAATGCCATACACCAAAAAACATTTATGAGGAAAAAGATTATATAATGGTACCAATTCTGTTGTCACAAAATTCTCTAAACTTAACTAAAATTTAGTTTAGTCCTGTCACTTAACGATTTCAGAATACGAAATGTCGTTTGACAGGACTATACAAAATTTTAGTGATTTTTAGTTAAGTTTAGAGAATTTTGTGACAACGGAATTGGCACCATCATGTAAATGACCAAGATGTTGACTCAAAACTATCCTCAGAAACAGTTAATGTTTGTATTCAAATACAACTATGTAACTAACTACACAATCCATTTCACCCCAAACAACAATTTGGCAAAAATGAGAGCAGTAGTTACTAGCCAACGAAAACATGTCTCCCGAAGCGATTTTTGAGTAGGGATAAAAAGGAAAGTGGGGTTGCAAAGGGTTCTCCATGCGAGATATGAACTAGTGCACCCTTCTCGCCACCACCCCTATCAATTGTTACCAGTTGCGCATATTTTTACCCGCAA
Organism: Catocala sponsa; assembly: GCA_963564715.1. Lineage (NCBI taxonomy): Eukaryota > Metazoa > Arthropoda > Insecta > Lepidoptera > Erebidae > Catocala > Catocala sponsa. Next base: position 3,424,221 of record OY751331.1, read on the forward strand.
AAACAACCCGCTGGGATCCGTGAGACCGCGTCGTGTTTTGCGCTAACTCACACGAGAATATTTCTCTCAAGACTTATGTAACAGTTGCCTCTGCTTTAAATAAATATTTATTAGTGTTATGGTAACGCATGAGGTGCTTAACATACATATTAATATGTAATGCCTATAACGTGTCTCGTTATAATACTGCGCGTGACAAATGTTGTACATTACTTGTGTACAAGTCGTAAATGTTAATTTGTGTGAACATATTACGAAGACAAAATATCATCACTATGTGCCGAATGATATCTTTGCAGAAAAGGTTCTGAAATAAGAAAGTCTGTAGAAAGAATTCTTGGCCCAAGTACGGTTACAACATAACGATGAAATATCGAACTGTAAAACTCCTTTATAAATTCCAATAAAAACATTTAAAGAGACGCACTTAAAAATCCAATACGATGTAAGCGACGGCAGCTTGAACAATAAACGTAAAATTCTCACATCGCGTTCGGGACAAAAGGATTTGCGAAGAAATCTAGAATAATATTAAAATAAAAAGTCTAATGTAGGTAATCCCCGAGCCGGCAAACAACAATCAAAAGGAAACGAGGCCGAGAGAATACGAGAAAAAAAATCAGTTTTTCCAGTCGACTTCCGTAGGCGGAATTCACAAAAAGTATCGCAGGGTCCGATTAACACAGTATCCTTGAAGATGTCGCTCGCAAAAAGGGGCATAAGGGGACAAAAGGCCCTGAAACATTTCTCATTGAGGCGCGCGGGCGGTGGGCGGCCCCCGGGCGCGACTCCCCGCACGTAGCAGTCTCCAGCCACGGTGTCCATAATTTATGCTTTCGAGCGGACCACGAAAAATAAATGAGCACCAGTAACAAGAGGAAATGGAAAAGTAACTTACGTCTTTGTGAAAAACTGTTTACATGCACGTGTTTCATCGAATAGCGAAATGAAAACATTTATATTATTACACGGCTTGTGGGAAAAGTTGTTCGGACTTTTTTAAGTTTTCCGCGTCATGCCAGTTAATATTATTATTATGTTTTCTTTCACAGACGAGCAGGCATTGTTTTCTTACTTACACAAACTATACGGACACGGATCTCTTTGATTTTCGGCTACGTATAGAGCATTCGTTCCGCCTCTTCGTGGGCCAGGAGATGGGACGGGAGGCATCGTAGATAGTTTTTCATTGTATTGTCATTGTAATCGTAAATTGTGTCGTTGAGACCGTAATGTAATAATGCACGTCCACTGTACGTATTACTTACGTTATTGAACACATTGGCATAAACTACAAAACAGAATAAAGAGTTCTGTTGCATAAACTTTATTATTGTAGCTTCTCTAAGGACCTGGTTTTCTATTCACGGACATATTGTGTCTGAGTTTTTGTTACAAAAATTATTCAGTGAATATTGAAACTACGATAAGTACGTAGTATAGGTAGTAACAGCTAGAAAATCTATAAATACCTACGTGTAAATTTGGGTGCGGTAGACCTCCCTCAACATATCTATACTAATATTATAAAGCTGAAGAGTTTGTTTGTTTGTTAGTTTGTTTGAACGTGCTAATCTCAGAAACTACTGGTTCAAATTGAAAAATTATTTTAGTGTTGGATAGCCTACTTATCAAAATGAATGAAATGAAATGATTATTTATTTGCATGAAACATGGTAGTAAGTTGTTCAATTGTACATGATAAAAAATGTTCACATATTTCGCCGGTTTACCCGACATGCAAAGAATTTATAATAATTATAAATAGCCACAAAAACTTTAAAAATCAATAAAGGTCCTAATATTAAGTACACATTTTAGAGTCATGTCAAAATAAGATTAGAAAGTAATATCGATAATTCATTTAAATAAAATCAAAATAAAAAAGTAAAATCTAAAATGTATCAAATTATGATTTGTAACAATTCACCTACCTTATAGAAACATTTCTCTAATAACCAATCATTTAGTGAGGAAGAATCGAGGAACTACGACCCACGGAGGCGGCGCAGTAACTATAAACGCGGGTGAAACCGCGGGCACATCTAGTAAGCAAATAATTATACAACTATGTATTCAATTTACATAACATCACCCATTCAGAATGTTAAAGTCTACCTCGCAACGAAATACAACTTAGCAGCCGTTACATCTTCAAGAACTGTGTAAAGAACTCTCAAGAGTCTTATGAGTTTGTTGAAGTAGCCTCATGCCAGTGATAATGAATTATCCCTAGGTTATAGAAATTAATTATTTTCTCGTAATTACTGAGTGGCCAGTAGCAAACTACTAGAGGCTAGTGAATTTAATTATGAAATAACAGTTGAGTTGTAATCAAACTGTCGGCTAAACAGTCCAACATGTCATTACGATGATTACATGGCGCATAGCTTTAACAACGACGAGGGGTTAAACTACTAAGTATCGTAGTGTATTTATACGTGAATCTTAGCCGCTATTCACTCGTTATGTACTGTGTATGTGTAATGTTGTGTAGGACAATTTTACTGACCGAAAGTGTACAGACTACGTACAGATAAATATATTTATTGATTTGATTTAATTTGATTGGAAATTGAATATTCGAAAATCATTTATTTATTAAGATGACTTAATAACATGAATAAACGTCATAATATTGTGATTAGTGAGAGTACTAATTACTGAAGTTACTACACTTAAGGCCACTTGCACAACAACTCACTAAATACGTTTAGCACTAAATACATTTAAAACATCGTGGCATCTCAGTCACCTTCACATGGATGACTGCGACAGCACGATGTTTTAAATCTATTTAGTGCTAAATGTATTTAATGAGTTGTTGTGCAAGTGGGCCTTAGATTGGTTGCTAGCTTCAGGCACAGGGCCAATGAAATGATTACCTACACATTCAAATGACACTTTTTTTAAACGGCATGGTGTTGTAATTTCTGTTACATCATTTCTATCAAGTCAAATAAATTGCACTATAAGTACTATAACACATGACGTTTCGTTTTTCATTCCACATTTCATTAAACAAATACTCACTAATAAACTTGATAACTAACGTAAGAAGGTAATAAATACTCCATTGATATATTGTATATGTAGATTCACGCTTGTTACGCAGGGGATAGACAAAGACTACAAGTTTCCACTTATTACGCTTCTAGCATAAGTACAATTATCTTTTGCTTCATTCATATTCATTACGTTCTTCAGTCACGCTCGTCAGTTTAGAGTATACGTTTTAATCTCCAGAAAGTCTCCAATCTAGTCAGAGAACATTTGCCTAGATCTTTCCCTTCTAGTACTTTTAACTACATAGCCTTTTAAACTATCTTAGTCATTTCTTTGTCGTCCAGTCTTGATACTTACCAAAAACCATTTTAGTAAATCATCATCATCATCATGTCCTCCTCACCGTGTCCGGTGACGGCGACTCCTTAAATTTATTCTGGATTGTTGTTGCGGTGGGCGCGTATGTGACTTGCAAAACCGACCTTTGTTTTGAAAGTTCGATTACAAGGCCCACAATAGAGCTGGCCCACCGAATTGTACCTATGTGTAGTTGTAATGTGGTTTGGGTCGGGTCTTACGTAATTGGCGCACGGTATCAAGTTTTTGGAGTTGTTCTTCTTCATACCTATCGGCGTCTTTATGGATATTTAGTAAATAAGTAAGTAATGTAAGTAAAAGTAAGGTACCTTTATACATTTGTGTGAAAATAAGATACAGTGCTCTCTTTTCTCACTATTCCTTATTCTATTTAAAATAATATTATCAGCCCTATATTAAACTGTCCCACTGCAGGTAACGAGCCTCTTCTCAGTGTGAGAAGGTTTAGGCCATAGTTCACCACGCTAGCCCATTGCGGGTTAGCAGGTTTCACATATTTTCAAGAACATAATGAAGAACGAACTCACAATGTTTTCCTTCACTGTTAAAGCGGGCGATAATTGAGGAGTATAGTTTCAAAACCCGCCAAAACGATATCAGAACAAAAATAATGTTCCGATTGAATATGAAGCTCCTTCGTTACTTCTATCGCATAGCACTGATAGTTTTCAACAAAACTCACTAAAATTCTATTAAATCAGTTCACAAAAGTAGCAGTTTGTTGCAAACACCGCTAAAATAGTCTATTTATATTATGTCATAAATGTTTTTTTGAGATTTACCTTTATTTTGTGAAAAGTATTTTAGAGGATTTTGAAACTCTTCTCTCTAGCCTTTACTATTCCCAAGTCATTTGGGGTCGGCTTTTTAGTCTAACCAGATTTGACTGGATATCAGTTTTTACACGGAGCGACTGCCATCTGACCTCCGCAACCTGAAGGCTAACGATACTCTAAGGCTAGACCAGTGTCAGGATATTATAGGGCCCTGACTTCCCAATAACGACTGCTATAGATGTTCATGGCAGCCGAGACCGACGGCTTAACGTGCTCTCTGACGCACGGAGCAGGCGATAATTGTCAATCAATACGCACATAATTTCGAAAAGTTATATAACTTCCGAAAGTCAAAGGTGCGCGACGTGGGTTCGAACCCGAGACCTTCTGCATTGCAGTCTGTTGGTCTCCCCACTGAGCTATCACTGCTGAACTAAAACTAAAACTAAACTACTCAATTAACTATTTAATTCGCACATAAGTAACTTCGAAAAAACTGAAATGCGTGCTTCGATAAGGTGCCTACAATACTATATTTTATTACCTGCTACAATGGTCGAGAAATCGTTTAAAGATTTAGTTAACCAGGGGCATATTCGCAGCGGTGAGTGGGTAAACAATGGCGTTACGGCCACCCCAAAATTTGATTCAATAATTCATCGCGTCAGTCACTGGTGTTTGTGTTTAGTGAGCCTGTGTTACTTAGTAAAACTCTATAGAAGACAACAACAAATGATCTGATTTGAGTGTATCTTTAGTTATTACAGTCATTGACATGGTTAGTTTTATTTTTTGACTAACTAGCTTTTAGTAGTTAAGGTATGAAAGCGTAACAAACAAACAAACTCACCTCTACATCGTATTTATGATGATGGAACACTAAAAATATAATATAATATTCTATTCTATCACATACACACAACACCATCTAGCCCAAACTAAGCAGAACTTGTACTATGGGTACTAGACAATGGATAAACATACATATATACTTATTTTTTGTAAATACATACATATTATACATAGAAACACCCAGACCAAGACAAACATCCATGTTCATGCACACAAATGTTTGACTTGTGCGGGAACCGAACCCGCGACCTCAGGCGTGGCAGTCGGTTACACTAACCACTACGCCAATGAGGCCGACTATAAATAAAATATTTATAGAGTTCATCATCATTGGGCTGCAATCGATATTTAAGTATATTTAGGAGGTATAGGTAATTACTGAATTAGGCAGCATTTTAATATTTATTTATTGATTTATATGATGCTCGCTTTTGCCCGCGGTGTCGCTCGCGTTAATTTAGAATTTGACAATCAATTCGGGTTGTACTCTGCTTGTAATAATATAATTCAATCATGATCCGAAAGACACGTGGCGCCATCTATTATCATAAGAACGTTATTGTTGTTTTCCTCGGGAACAGTAATTTTTTTCGGGATGAAAGGTAGCCTATGTCCGTTTTTGTACACCTGACAATGTATATGCAAAATTTCAGGATGATCGGTTCAGTGGTTTAGACGTGAAAAGGTAACAAACAAACTCATTTTCGCTTTTATAATATTAGTTAGGAAGGATTAGGATTAGGATAGTTAGGATTTATATAATTATTGTGTAATAGAAAAGGATATGTTAAGCTGGTTTGGACATGTAGAAAGAATGGACGAGGAAAACATGACTAAGAATGTTAATATGAATGCTAGTGTGAATGGAACAGTCGCAAGAGGAAAACGTAGGCGAACGTTTCTCGATCAGATCGGAGGCGTTCTGGACAAAATCTAGGTTAACAGCTCCTTGAACCAACGGGCGTGTATGAGGAATGTGATGAAAGTGAATGAAGCCAGAGAAGTGTGTCAGGATCGTAGCAAATGGAAATCCGTAGTCTATGCATACCCCTTTGGGAAACAGGCGTGAATCTATGTATGTATGTATATTGTGTGATATTAGGCATGTACCTATACTCTACACGTCTTCTTGACTTGGTAATTAAATAGTATCATTGTAATCTCTTCAAATTGTTGACAATTTTGTTTCTATTGATCACATCGACCCTGGACTCAGAACAATGAATTGTAAAAAACATAATATTTTGTCCCGATACGAATTACGATGTGACACATCTATATAAATAAAGGAAGATGTCCTGACTGACTGACTTAGAGACAACGCACAGCCTAAACCGCTGGTCGCAGGAACTTGAAATTTGGAGAGCATGTGTGTTTTAATATGTAGGGGTGTACTAAGAAAGGATTTTTTGAAATTCCACCCCTAAGGGGGTGAAATGGGGGTAGTTTCTGGACTTAGCAGTATGAAAATTGGTACATAAGTTTTCGATTACAATTGAAAAATATCTGTGTAGGTGAAATGGATAAAACTCTCCCCTAAAGGGGCGGAAGGTGGGATAAAGTTTGTATGAAAATTTTCTCACTTCTAGACGAGTACGACCCGAATTGATTGTCAAATTCTAAATTAACGCGAGCGAAGCCGCGAGCAAAATCTAGTACATAATATCGGTTGTCATAATTTTTTTTAACACCACTCTAGGCGCCTATAGGCAACACCCTGGGCATGTTTATAATAATATAATTTGTGGATCATACCTACTAATTATTGTTCGATGTGGCATTCAAACCCACAACACTAAGCCCGTCTGAAATGTGACTTGCCCGTTACATCATCCGTGACAAATCACTATTCATACAATGATTTATTTGTGTGAAAGTTTCGTAAGTTCAGAACTTATGCTCAAGTTTCCTTCGGTATCACGTCTATTAATGTCGGCATTGTTATAATTTTACAACAGCTTTAGTTAGGATGTATTATAGAAAGTTCTGAGTTACCTTCCGTAACGTATTACTAAAACATATGTCTTCATATATTATTTGGGTGACCATTTTAATCTCTTGGTCCCGGGGTCTGAGCGTTGGGCTCGGACCCCGGGCCAGACACAATGCTTTATTCAATGTGTTTGGTTAGCGGCTGAATAAAGAGTTAAACGTTGATATATTTATATTACTATTTTGTATGTCTCAATTAATTTAATTTAAGCCCATTTGCAAGCGGACCGGCCCATATCAAAAATCTCTATCACTATTATAAGACAAAGTCCCCCGCTGCGTCTGTATGCGATAAACTCAAAACTACTGAACCGATTTTCATACGGTTTACACCAATAAACAGAGTGATTCATGAGGAAGGTTAAGGTTTACGAAGCCGGGTCGAGTCGCTAATAAATTAATAAAATGCTAAATAAAAAAGAATTAACAAAATTTCACGAATTAAACATTTACATTAACATTATTGTAGGGTTATTTCCAGGGTAGGCCCGACCGGCCCCTAAACAATGAAGGCTGACGTACAACCCTAGAAATTGGAGTTAAAACCTAACATCCTGGGCAACACTAGGCAATTCTTATATAGGCACCTACTCCATTGCTCTGGGACCCCATTCTATTATAAGTACATCAATGATTTTTTATACATGAATTATATTATGTTTTATTCACTTTTGATAACGTACAACTTAAAATGATGTTCAAAGCGCGAACTTATTTCTTACATGCTCAACATTATAACAGTACAAACCAAAATGTTACCGTCACGGGCACATTGTCCTCAACCCTTGTGAAGATCCCATGCGTGGCCGCTATATCGTTACAGTAAGTAGTAAAACTACGTTGACCGTTGCTCACAAACACCGTTACGAGAACCCTTTTCCCCACTGTAGGTCGTTACGATAAGCAGTATCTAAACAGGTGAAGCTTTGTTAGTTTTAGGGTTTTCTACCGGTAAAGGTGAGTACGAAAACCTTATATTGTTATCCGTTTGTCTGTTTGTCTTTACGTATGCATGTAGGTATGTTGCAATCCTTTCTTTTGGTTTATTAGCGGCAAAATAATTGTTTAACTTACGATTACGCTTAAATCTGTACTTAGATTAGTAATATGACAGTAGGTAGCTCTCACCGAAAACATAGGGGATGCAGGCGATCCAAGGTGGACCATTGTTTACTCTGTTGATAAATTATAATGTAACTAAGAACAATTTAGCATTATGGAATCAAATTAACCGTTCTGGCAAAAATTAAGCTGCTTCACTCGAAACCAATTTGTTTAGGCTCATTAATAAATTTTAATTATAATTATTTACTTCATCGTTTCCATTTCAGCCGATAATCAAATTATCTTTAGTAGTGGACATTAAATGTGTAAATATATTTGCACATTGAACGATCAGTTAGGTACGCCTCCCTCTAACGATTCCTCGCAACTTTGATAGAAAGGGTCAGTTCACCGCAACATAGGACAGCCCTTTACCAATTAAAGTTTTTACCACATTACATTCACTTCGGTCCTTCAAGATCAGATTTTATCATTCCAGATTTCAGCATGGAAAAGAGGTTAAATGTGCCGTTGCATTAAGCGCCTAGCTTAGACCATATGAGTTATAATTTCAAATCATATCATTTTTTCTCAAATCATTTATAACTCACTTGGTCTAAGCCAGGCGTACATGCTTTATAACTTATAAAGTATGTATTCCAACGCGTTTATGATCAAGGTATATACATTTTAGAGTAGTAGAGCCTCGCTAATTTCAGCATGAATGGGCCGGCTCGGACGAAAGGACTACCCTCTTACAGAATATCGATGTGAAATAGCAGTATTCCTACGGTTTTGTTTCGTTCGGTGAGTGAGAGTACCGGAGGCCCAATTACCCCCTTCCCGCTCCTTCTCCTTTCCATTTCCTTTCCTAAAGGGTCGGCAACGCGCAAGTGATGTCTCTGGTGTTTCACGCGTCCATAGGCTACGGTGACCACTTACCATCAGGTGGGCCGTATGCTTTTTTGTAATATAAGAATTTTATCTCGTTGTTCATTTTAAAATACTTTTATTACATCGTTTTTAAACTATTAAACTACTACTGTTAAACTTTATTAAAACTATTAGATTTAAGTTTACACTTTCCCCGATGCTTAGATTGCTTTCAGCAGCCATATTTACGGAGAGGCCATGTCTGCTGACATGCATTTATGTAGTATGGCTCATCTTGGCACAGCCACCATCGCAAACTGGAAATCTGTTTACGTAGTGAATTAGTCGATAATTATTAGTCGAATTTGGTCGCAAAGTAGCAGAATTGGTCGGCCCGCCGTTTAAAAGATACAAGGGGGTGTTGGTGGCTATGCCAAAGTGAGCGCTCATCTTGGCACAAACACCTTGTATTTTCAAAACTACAGCACAGAACGAAGATTTAACTATACCAATAATTAGTCGTTAATTAGTCGACATTGATCACAAAATAATATAACGTAGAGTAGTAGAGCCTTGCTGATTTCAGCATGAATGGGCCGGCTCGACCGGGGAAGGACTACCCTCTCATAGAATATCGACGTCAAATAGCAGTATGCCTACTGTTGTGTTTCGTTCGGTGAGTGAGAGTACCGAAGGCCCAATCACCCCTTACCCCCTTCCCGCTCCTTCTCCTTCCCACTTCCTTTGCTAAAGGGTCGGCAACGCGCAAGTGATACCTCTGGTATTGCAGGCCTCCATAGGCTACGGTGACCACTTACCATCAGGTGGGCCGTATGCTTGTTTGCCACCTCAGTTGTATAAAAAAAATAATATATATATCAGCATTGTACAAGCCCCCGTTTAAAAGATACACCACGGTGTTATTCTTTGTATCCATTGTTTGAATGTTTGTAAAGTACTAGTATTTATTTCTAGAGAAGGAAGGGTCTTTTTAAATAACATAAAGTCATATCTAAAGAAAGTAAGTTTATATATTTGCAATCGCTTATTCAGCACAAACTATATTCAGGTTTCAAGTATACAAAAAATATTGTTATCTTAACGTACTTAATTATGTAATGTGTAATTAATTAATTATTGTCACATATCCTTTGGACTGATTGGCTTAAGGTCATAGCTCATTAGAGCCACCCGGCACCCGACCAGCATCGCCTCGCCTCGAGCGGGTATATGGGTATACGCACACTACAGCAACTAAGGAGCGCCTAGCCCACGGGCTGACCGCGCGCGGACGACGAATGAACCACTCGGTGACCACCCGTTGCCTGCACGCTTGCCTTGCGTTACCCACGCGCAGTTACCGAATGAATCGCGCATCGTCCGCGTGTGCTTCACGCGCCGTCCGCGAGTGGTCAGCCCGTGGGTTTCATCAAGTGTGGCAGCTATGAGAGCCAATTCTCGGTTAGTAAAGTTAGACATAACGATATACATGTGTAGAGCTAGTGACGATCCCTGATAAACTACTCATCTATTCGCGGACATCGCAATGCCAAATCGTTGACCAAGCGACGTCCACTCGTTGACCACGCGGCGTTCACCCGTGGACCACCTGACGTCAACGAGTGGACACCGAGAGACGAGGTGGTGCTGGTCGGGTACCGGGTGGCTCTAATGAGCTATGACCTTTAATCGTAATTAAGACATAATATGTACATAGTAGCGGTTACAACTTACCATCAGGAGAACCGCTAGCTCGTCTGCCATTATAGGCATTAAAAAATACACGATAGAATCTTTGAAATTGGTCTATAATCTGAGGTAAAAGTAATATCGACTGTACAGCCACTGATACTGCTTGCTTGGATTAACCCATTCAATGCGGCAACAAACTCTGCTTTCACTAGCCAGAATCGGCTCATATTTAACGTAAACGCCCATCGGCGTCAGCCGCACTTGATGAAATAAAAAAGAAACAAAATATCTAAAAACTACTCATATCAGGCATTTCATTAGTAAATTCTAAACACATTTGTTGTTTTATTAATATAATATCTTTAAATTTGGGTAAAATATAAAACAACTATACATGACGAATCTAAGTATGAAAAAATAAGACGCCGATCGGCGACCGCCGCATAGAATGGGTTAAGACAAGTGGCGCACCTGTACTAAGCAGCTGATGTATTCTGTAGTTTTAGTTGACAAATTTCAGAACTGGAAAATACTTTGACGGCTCGCATACGAGCACGCTACATTTGTACTGTGTATTTGTTACCGGCTCGGATACGAACGACCAAGTGCGCTCCACTTTAAACCTTATTTGACTAATCTTAACGCTTAAAATTGATTGTTTATCGGCTACGAATGAATTTTTCTGGTAATGATAGGATATTAGAGGGCACTGACTTCCCAATAACGACTGCCATAGATGTTCATGGCAGCCGGGACCGACGGCTTAACGTGCTCTCCGAGGCACGGAGCAGGCGATAATTGTCAATCAATACGCACATAATTTCGAAAAGTCATATAACTTCTGAAAGTCAGAGGTGCGCGACGTGGGTCGACGTGGCCCGAGACCCTCTGCATTGCAGTCTGTTGGTCTCCCCACTGAGCTATCGCTGCTTTTTGCCAGACTACATTGTCTTGATTTCCTAATCTAATTCTTAAAAGTAGAGGCACTTCAATCATTAAAATCTCTTAAAACTATAGGTATTTCAACTCAGGCATTCCTTTCTTTAAGAACCTACTGAGGTTAGTGAACTCTTGGTTAATAACAGCGCTGAACCAGAGCTTATTATCGGCATCTCTGTAGTCAATGGCGTCCAACTGTATATAAGTGTATGGTGAAAACGCAATACTGTTTCTTATACTTAATAGAGAATCGACGTTGGGTATCAAACAACCAAGCTCGGCCACAAGTTGCGGGTTCAATTTCTCGAAGACAAGACCTGTTTGCCGTTGGCTGAGGATTTCTTCGCTGTATAAACAGTTGATCATGTCCGAGGTATATCCTTGTAGGATTTGCATCTGTTCCGAGTATGTGGTATCGTCTTGTTGAATCCTGTTAGATGTTTTCAGTAATGTAAATATTTTTCTGTACCTGTAAATAATGTTTTGTTTTATTTTAGTTTTATTGTAGACTAGATATGCAGTAGACTAGGTAGTGTAAGTTCGATGAAAAGGCGAGTGGCAGTTGCATTTGAAATACATGTATTTGGGATGGCATAAATCTATATATTAATACGTGAAGAAATAAACAAAATTTTAACAAAAAAGTAAACCGACTTCAAAAAAGAATATTCTAAAACTTAAAATGCACTAAAAACTTAAAAAATTATTGCATATTCTTGTGAATAATTAAATTATTGTTATTAATGGAGTCAGTGTCAGCCAAGGTAGGTTTGTAACTAATTAAACATGAGATGTCTTACTATAATCATAACATAACATTGGCATGCACAATTACACACATAGACGCAGCACGCGGCGCGGGCGGCTGACACCGACTCCAAAAATAACAATAATTCAATTATTCACAAGAATATGCAATTATTTATTGATTTTTAGTGCATTTTAGGTTTTAGAATATTCTTTTTTGAAGTCGGTATTCTTTTTTGTTAAAATTTTGTTTATTTGTCGGTTTTTAGTGAACCTTGCCAAAAATGAGAACATCATCAATGTAGCCAAATACGCATTATTAAGGATAACTCGAAAACGAATGGTCAGATCTTGATCAAAATTAAATGAGACGTGTGGTCCCATTTAATCCTAACTAATATTATAAAAGCGAAAATGAGTTTGTTTGTTTGTTTGTTACCTTTTCACGCCTAAACCACTGAACCGATCATTCTGAAATTTTGCATATACGTTGTCAGGTGTACAGAAACGGACATAGGCTACTTTTCATCCCGAAAAAAATTACTGTTCCCGAGGAAAACAACAATAACGTTCTTATGATAATAGATGGCGTCACGTGTCTTTCGAATCATGATTGAATTATATTATTACAAACAGAGTACAACCCGAATTGATTGTGAAATTCTAAATTAACGCGAACGAAGCCGCGGGCAAAAGCTAGTATGTATATAAATTGATGAATCATCTGTCCGATGTAAACATAATACTTTGACTGTGAGTGCACGGACGGCGTAGAGGTGGAAGTGGTTGCCTCACCAGTGCCTTGGTTGTTCTGAATCTGGGTCTTCTTTTTGTCTGTTGTTTCAATGCTTATTTTGTCTCCGCGATACAGTTAACAAATCAAGTTCCGGAGCCATATTTAAAAATACTAGCGGTCGCCAAGTGCTCGAAATTCGACCAAAGTTTGCCTGTTAGATATTGCTGATATATATTATTATGTCATTATATATTGATATATGTAACCATAGTAACGCGCTTCGACTGCGTGTGTCAAATGCATGGTTATGTGCGTGTAGTGTTTTTTCATTAATTTAATGTATTTCTAATGCTTATTTTATAAAAATATTAGGATTCGTCCCTCCTTCTCCATATAAACTTTAACTGTGCCAAATTTCATACTCCTCCGTCCGCGCAATTTTCGTAAAAAGGGGTACAAAGTTTTTGCTTCACGTATCACGCATTAATATAAAGATATATTACATGTTACTGTGAGTTGACTGTAAGCATAACACGAAATCTATATTCATCTGTTTAACATGCTCTTAGACAGAGTCTTTCATACGAGTCGCTACATTTGTACCCTGTATTTGTTACCGGCTCGGATACGAGCGACCAAGTGCGCTCCACTTTAAACCTTATTTTACTAACCATAACGTTTAAAACTGATTGTTTATCGGCTACGAAAGGATTTGTTTTGGGTAAAGGAGATATCATAAGGTATTACGAAAATATAAACATACGATAGGTTAACCTTAGGCCGCGTGGTATAAATGACTATTAAGTAGTACTCACAGTATCATGAGCGCAGCCACGTTGTCCACCAGCGTCGCGGACACGGAGATGAGCGACAGCGCTAGCGCCAACACTGGCACACGCTCCAGTCCGCCCGGCGCCGCGCACCGTATCGCCCCGCGGGCTCGCTCCGCAGCGCTGTGTACCGCGGCATGTAGCACGACCATGTCATCTGACCATACAAACATAAAAAAAAATATTACGCCTTGTAATTTAAATCGTACAAAAGCTAACCCTTCGTTCACCGTGGTACCATTAGATAGTACCACTGATGGTACTGTGGCAATTTTTATTTGCCGTTTAAGGCCGTCCGCTGCGTTAAGCGGGTGCCCAGAGCGGGCGCCCGCCGCGGACGCCCGCGCTGTGCTCCGTCACCGACTCGCGGGCGCCCGCGACAGACTCCCGCCTCTAGCAGCGCCGGCAGTATAATTTCAAACGCGCGGGTGTATAGTCGACATCGTAATGGATTATTTGTTGACTACCTAGCCAAAAGACGACGTAGACAAGAGAAATATCGATAGCCAATCTGCCCATATGTCACGTCTAGATTGTTGTGTTAAGAATTTGTATCCAAGTTTATGATTTAAGAGAAAATGAGAGTAGACATTTTTAGTATTTTAAAATGTCAACGACTACATTTGACGAATTATTTTCGAAATTTGAAACATATTTAATACTTTGAAAGTAAAAAGTGTATCAGTTGCTCCGCTCGCGTGCTCTGTCGCGTGGACACTCGTTGCCCGCGGAGCGGCCCCGTCGCCCGCCTCAATAGAAAACAGCACGCCGCGCGGGCGCCCGCTCCATACACCCACTTAACGCATCGGACGGCCTTACCATTAATGGTACTACAGATTTTTTTGGCCTGGTACCATTGGTGGTACTGTGTTAATTTTTATTTACTGTTCTACCATCACCACAAAATCAATGCAATTATTTTAGTACAGGAAATCTATCAAGAGGTGACAAGTTTATCTATACCTACTTCTCTAATCTAACGATGATGCACACTCATTACCTATCCTAAAATATTCCTATTCTTAGATTAAGTAATGAAATTCTTTGGAAACAAAAAATCATTTGGAAAAATGCGAAATTACACAAACACACAAACAGCAAGGCAGAAAGACGAATAGTTGCTTTGTGGGCCGCTTTACTTTTGCTACCACCATCGAATTTGCTAGAAGGATGGGAGTACATTTAAGTTGAATAAAGTGCTGAACCTAAACAGTTTTCTTACAAAAAACTAAATAAACTTTGGTTTAAACCTGTACTATCTATCAAGTCCAGGCTTATCTGCAGAACCATGGTCTAAATTTGTTCGTATTACAAAACTTAAAAAAACCGCGGTCTTCTTAATACCGTCATTTGAACCATTGTTTAAATATCAACCACAGATATATTTTGTTTTAATTTTTGCCATCAAGAAAATAATATACACAAGAAATGCATTCTCTTTTATCTATTTTTAACTAACGGAAGGGACTGGACCCCACGACACAGGGAATCCTAGTGTGGGGGCCAGAGATATATTGCTTTTCTTTTAGTGCCCAAGTGTACTGATGTAATATGTGTATATGTATTGTACTGATGTTTGAATGAATAAATATTATTATTATTATTATTATATAGCTTAAAATAAACTTTGACAGATACGATTTAGACCATCGTCAAACTAGGGGTCGCCGAGGTTTAGCGTTAGACCATGATTTAGTCTATGGTTTATCGCAAAACCACGATGTGTATTACCATTTTTGTTTAAACCATAGTTTATAGAAGTTTAAACCAGGGTTTTAGTAATAATATTCTACCACATACACACAACACCATCTAGCCCAAACTAAGCAGAGCTTGTACTATGGATACTAGACAATGGATAAACATACATATATACTTTTTTTTTTTTTGTAAATACATACATATTATACATAGAAACATCCAGACCAAGACAAACATCCATGTTCATGCACACAAATGCTTGACTTGTGCGGGAATCGAACCCGCGACCTCAGGTGTGGCAGGCGGTTACACTAACCACTACGCCACCGAGGCCGACGAAGTTAAACCGCTTTTTGTAATAAAACTGAAAATGACCAAATTTTTATCTTACATAGAGAAGTTTTGATTAAAGAAGCACTGGAATAAATTATCTGTTATATTCTATTTCCCATATATATCTATATACCTATAAGCCTCCGTGGAGCGACGTTAGTGGATGCGACTGCTGTATATGAGATCTCGGGTTCGAATACTATAGGTTAGAAAAAAACCCGAGTCGGACCAACAAAAAGTTATTGAGATTTCTGTTATTTGTCAATAGCAGCCCGAAGTTAGGAAGTTGTCGGGTTAGGCACCCCCGTGCCTCAGAAAGCACGAGAAGCCGTTGTTCCTGCGCTAATCCCTCTCCAGTCGTGTCGGATTGCCGTCCCATCGGATCATGCAAGTTAGAGAACCAAGAGTGAACTTATATTTGCGCACACACTTGTGCATTATAATATCTCCTGCGCGGATGACCAGGCTACGGAAAGATTGACTGCCGTGACCGAAATTCGGTTTGGAGGACATTATTTTATTATTTTAGAGACATAGAATAAGGATTAGTGTGATTAGAGAGAGATGCGGCATGAAAGTGGATATAGTGACAAGAATAGAAAAGGGTATGTTAAGCTGGTTTGGACATGTAGAAAGAATGGACGAGGAAAGACTGACTAATAAAGTTTATAAGGCTAGTGTGAATGGAACAGTCGCAAGAGGAAAACCTAGGCGAACGTTTCTCGATCAGATCGGAGGCGTTCTGGACAAAGGCCAGGTTAAGAGCTCCTTGAACCGACGGGCGTGTATGAGGAATGTGATGAAAGTGAATGAAGCCAGAGAAGTGTGTCAGGATCGTAGCAAATGGAAATCCGTAGTCTCTGCCTACCCCTCTGGGAAACAGGCGTGAATCTATGTATGTATGTAATAATAATGATATCTAAAGAAGTGAACAATACATACCGGGGTTAACTTGCAGCGCCTTATTACACAGTTCAGTGATGGCGGCGGCCACCTGCGGTATGACGAGGCTGTAGTAGTGTGCGGGCGGCGCGCCCATGAAGTGCTGACGAGTGCGCGTGCTGCCGAATATCTGTCCAATAACGAACGCAAACATTTTGAAATTACATTATAGTAAAGTTTATTGCCATTGATCATGACTTTGATTTTATCCAAATTCATGCCAAGACCGATACGCCGCGAGGCTGCAGCTAGGCCGTCCAGCATCCGGTTCAGCTCCTCTAGCGACTCCGCCATTAAGACTATGTCATCTGCGAATCGCAGGTGTGAGATGTAGTCGCCGTTTGTGTTAATGCCCTTTCCTTTCCAGTCCAGAGTTTTAAACATATCTTCCAACGCGCTTGTGAACAATTTCGGGGACATAACATCCCCTTGTCTCACTCCTCTGCGCAATTGGATGGGTTTAGACTGCTGGCCCTGTACTTGGACACTCATGGTGGCGGCTACGTACAGACATCTCAGCACCTCGATATAACGATAGTCTACTTGGCATCGCTGTAGGGATTCCAGAACAGCCCAGGTCTCAACAGAGTCAAAGGCCTTCTCATAGTCCACAAAGGCCAGACACAGGGGCTGATTATACTCCTCGGACTTCTGTATAATCTGCCTCACTGTGTGAATGTGGTCTATGGTGCCATATCCTCCGCGAAACCCGGCCTGTTCCGGCGGCTGACAAAAAATGGAGCACAATGTGTGGAACTTATATTTTTTTTTATACTACTAATGTGGCAAACAATCATACGGCCCACCTGATGGTAAGTGATCACCGTAGTCTATGGACGCCTGCGACACCAGAGGTATCACTTGCGCATTGCCAACCCTTTAGGAAAGGAAGTGGGAAGGAGAAGAAGCGGGAAGGGGGAAAGGAGGTGAAGGGGCCTCCGGCACTCTCACTCACCGAACGAAACACAACAGTAGGAATACTGCTATTTTACGTCGATATTCTGTGAGAGTGTAGTACTTCCCCGGTCGAGCCGGCTCATTCATGCTGAAATCAGCGAGGCTCTACTACTCGTAAGAATTCTATGACTTATGGTTAGCACAATAGTTACTGAATACAATCAGTATTCAGTAACCACATACACACAACACCATCTAGTCCAAACTAAGCAGAGCTTGTACTATGGGTACTAGACAATGGATAAATATACATGTATAATTTTTTTTTTGTGAATACATACATATTAGGTATACATAGAAACACCCAGACCAAGACAAACATCCATGTTCATGCACACAAATGTTTGACTTGTGCGGGAATCGAACCCGCGACCTCAGGCGTGGCAGTCGGTTACACTAACCACTACGCCATCCTACCTTATACATTAGACTGCTACCATTTATATAAAGCTTCAACAATCAAAGCTGGCACTTACAAGGTTAGTATACATGTTGGTTAAACTGTTGAGTATGGCGCACTGCTCCGCGGGCTGCGCACGGTGGAACACCCGCGTCAGCGGGGCCACCACGAACATGGCGTGCTGCGGAGAGTCCACGCTCACCCACTGGACCAGCTCCAGTATCTGTAGAACAGTATCTTGGTAGATATTATAGGCAAACAAATAGTATTTTTATTGTAATGAACCAGTGTCAAAGTCCTTTATTGCCATAACAATTTGTAACACTTCTTGGACACAAGGATCCTTACTAATATTATAAATCCTAATCCTAACTAATATTATAAAAGCGAAAATGAGTTTGTTTGTTTGTTACTTTTTCACGTCTAAACCACTGAGCCGACCATCCTGAAATTTTGCATATACGTTGTCAAGTGTACAGAAACAGACATAGGCTACATTTCATCCCGAAAAAATTACTGTTCCCGAGGAAAACAATAATAACGTTCTTATGATAATAGATGGCGCCACGTGTCTTTCGAACCATGATTTAATTATATTATTGCAAGCAGAGTACAACCCAAATTGATTGTCAAATTCTAAATTAACGCGAGCGAAGCCGCGGGCAAGAGCTGATGCTAATATAATTTTCTTTGAATAACCGCTTATCATAAAATCTCGCATACCTGTCATCGTCGTGATATCCGTGGCGAACGATCATAGACTTCGTTAACTGCTTACTGGTAAGCGGCTGTATGCTTGTTACCACTATTGTGGTAAAACCGTCGTAGTACGGAGCGTCTTGAACTCCCGTTGTTTATTAAAAACAATATATAGAATACTAGCTAGAGATGCCCTTTTCTGTACCATAGACAAAGTATACTAGCTTTTTTTCTGAATGAGACGTACGCTATGTCTTTTTCTGTAACTCTTGACAACGTGTAGGCGATATTTCATGATGATCGGTCGAGTAATTAAGGCGTAGAAGCAAAACAAACAAACATACCTACATCCGCATTTATAATATTACTTAGGATGACAAGCTAGGCGTCTTTAGTGCAAAGCTAGCTATGCTCTTTGATAAACACTTAACATATCGCACGCTTAATAAAAGAGAGACTTATCTGAGTATTTTGGATTAAGCTAATTTAAACTCTGTAGCAATTAACACATATATAAGTTTAGAATTTATAGTCACACAATTAGAGTTCAAATTGCCTTACTTCGAAATTTTGAGTTAAGTCGCTATTTTGTTATAAGTGCTATATATTATTCTGGTAACATACCTCAGCAAAATAATCCTTCTCATTCCACAGCGGTAAATACTGCGCGAGGAACCTGGTGATGACGGGTACGCCCTGCATCAGGGTGTGTTGTAATACTGCCAACCTGTGCAACAAGTCTTGCTTCTTTGCGTAGCTGTGTGGTGATATGTCCAGGAAACCTATAATATTATAACAATATGGTTTTATATAAAAAAATATATAGAAACACAAGCTAGAAGAATACAATGCTGGAAAACAGAAGGATTTACAATCTTCATTAAATATTTATAGAAACTACAACGGAATTTCGCTTCTCAAATAATCAAGGATATGACGAGTTTATTTTTAATAATCGCGGCTGAATTAAATTAATAATAAAGTCGGCCTCGATGGCGTAATGGTTAGTGTTACCGACTGCCACGCAATAGGTCGTGGGTTCGATTCCCGCGCAAGTCAAACATTTGTGTGCATGAACATGGATGTTTGTCTTGGTCTGGGTTTCTATGTATAATATGTAAGTATATACAAAAAAAAAATTTGTATGTTTATCCATTGTCTAGTATCCATAGTACGAGCTCTGCTTAGTTTGGGCCAGATAGTGTTGTGTGTATGTGATAGAATATTATTATTATGTTATTACATGCCTGTATTATTATCCAGAAAACAGTACGGACCTCAAATAGGTGACCAAATGTCGAAATAATATTTACAACCATATTTTGGCAGCTTTTTGAGGCCTCACATTAATATGGGTGAGTCCATGTATTGAATACATTACCAGACCCCATGGAGTTACTAGGAATTGCCAAATACAAAAACATAACCCATTCAATACGGCAACAAATTCTGCTTTCATTAGCCAGAATCGGCTCATATTTAACGTAAACGCCGATCGGCGTCAGCCGCACTTGATGTAATAAAAAAACCAAAACATCTAAAAATACTCATATCAGGCATTTCATTAGTAAATTCCAAACACATTTGTTGTTTTATTAATATAATATCTTTAAATTTGGGTAAAATATAAAACAACTATATATACATGACGCCGATCGGCGTCCTCCGAATCTGAGTATGAAAAAATAAGACGCCGATCGGCGTCCGCCGCATTGAATGGGTTAATACTGCGGGACTTTTATAATCCGAACCCCCGCTGAATGGAACACCTCTGTAATCCGAACATCTTTAGCTCCAGCAAATGTCAAGTACATATCACGTGCGCATTTGATTTGCTGCACATTTTTGCCAGCAAGAATTGGATTCCAAATGCCCTGTATCCGACGTCCTTAAGAAGACTATCCTGGTTTCCCAAAATTTTTACACACGCTTTTATTTCACAGAAAATACCCTACAGATTTTCTGTACTGTAAACCCCACTTTACTAGTCCGACCAGGGGGTAAAGTTTCGGTGTTTGGATTAAAGAGGTCTTGCTTTTTTTTATAGTGACACGGCAAAGTGATTGTTACAGACCTGATGGAAAGCCCAATTACAGTCCAGAGACAGTGACGACGAGGAGAAGATAGATGACTTCTAGCCGTCGACAGTGTCAAGCCGGTCTGACCAGATGCTTCTTCACACTACGTTTGAAGGACCCAATGTCGTAGAAGGAGGAAGGAACACATGTGCCAAAAGACCATTCCAAAGTTGTATAGTACGGCATAAGAAGGAATTGCTGAACCTTTTGGTGCGAGACGGGATTGTGCTAACCATCCATCCGTGGTTACGAAGACCGGCACGTGTGGTTCTCAAAAGGAAGGTGGAAGGTGGGATGAGGTCAAATAACTCTTCGGAGCATTCGCCATGATAGAGGCGATAGCATACGCTAAGCGACGCAATGTCTCGTGCTGTAATACTTTGTCCATTCCAGAAAACCATATTAATGTAAAAAGGACCTTTTTATATTAATATGGTATAGTCATTGGCCATAATAGTATACTTACAGTTATCAAGTAGATGATGTAAGTCATGTGAGAAAAAAGCTTGTTCCGCGTGCGACGCCACCGCCAGCAGAGCCACGCCCGTCGCGTTACACAGCAGCGCGCGCAGTCGCGCCGGGCGCGACGAACACTTCTGCAGACCGCACTGCATTACCGACACCGGGCTGCGAGCGAGAGGCGGACAATATGAGAACTGATGACCTTATCTTATCTTATGTGGGGGCCAGTCAGTGCAGACCGGCGACACTTCGACCCAGTGGGATCTTTTGTGTCGACACTCTCCCAATAACGGCTGCCATAGATGTTCATGGCAGCCGGGACCGACGGCTTAACGTGCTATACGAGGCACGGAGCAGGCGATAATTGTCAATCAATACGCACATAGTTTCGAAAAGTCATATAACTTCCGAAAGTCAGAGGTGCGCGACGTAGGTGCGAACCCGAGACCCTCTGCATTGCAGTCTGTTGGTCTCCCCACTGAGCTATCGCTGCTCTAAAATGAAGTGATGATAATAACACTGGAGCGCAACTTGACTGCCGAGTGTAATGGGTTTGATCTAGACATGTAATAAAAAATTATATAATCCACAAATAGTTATTCAGGGTTAGATATTAACTGTGTCCGTTATTTGTAAGCCCCTGTAACACAGGAATTAATCAGTGCAGGAGATGAATTAATAAAATTAACAAAAAAATAAGGACTGTGACTGTTTTGCTGAGAGCAAAAATGGTAAACTTGATTTACCGTGAGCTATATGTACAAAGTTAAATAGGAAATAATTAAAAAATTGATTATTTCTTTAAAAAAAAAATATCTAATGGCATTCTATATTGACTCCTGAATCTCATAATCAGCGCTATGGCGCTCTTTGGGGGAGAGCTATGTCCAGCAGTGGACTATTATAGCCTGATGATGATGATAATCAGCAGTTATACAATTGCCCACGCATATGTGAGTATACTAATGAGGCACAATATAAAGTCATCAATGTGAATTCTCTATGGACTCTTACAATAATCTATACTAATATTATAAAGCTGAAGAGTTTGTTTGTTTGTTTGAACTCGCTAATCTCAGGAACTACTGGTTCGATTTGAAAAAGTCTTTTAGTGTTGGATAGCCTTTTTATCGAAGAAGGCTATAGGCTATATAACATCACGCTACAATCCACGGGAGCGGTGCAGTAACGATAAACGCGAGTGAAACCGCGGGCACATCTAGTATAACAATATGATCGAAAAATATACTTACTCTGTGAAATCAAGGAAGTTTTTCTGTGGTTCACTGTCAGCATTTTGTCTGGAGCCAATGTTGACAAACTCCATATTTGGCACTAATGGATCTGCTTTAGCATTTCTGTCACGCGCCTGCAATGCAACATTCATAAATTTAATTAATTGCATTCATCAATACTCAAACCAATTGCAATGTCTCAATTCTGGCTATTGGAACATTATCAAACATATTTATTTCCTTTCATTGATGTAATAAGAATATTTCGATACTTACAGAATTTATGGGATTTATCCATGTTAAATGAAGTCTTTCTTTGCTCAGTATATTTCTGCGTTCCTGTCAAATTATATAAAAACATAGTTTATTATAAATTTTGATAATATTCTGTCCAAATCAAATTAAAAATGTTTTCATATAAGTAACAAATTAACACTTATAAATCCCAAAGTACCACTTAGCATAAATTACGTGACACATTAACGGGAGGGAGAGGGTCAACAAAGTGTGACATTGTGAGACAAAGGGTGTGAATTCCGTAACGTCACATGTCAAAATCTAATATATCTAAGTAGAGTAATACTCCAATTTATACGAGGGAAAGTGGGAATTCCTAAATGGAAATAAAATTAATTTGGGAACTGATATTTTAATTTAATAATTTCTAGAAGAAAAAGAAAAAAAATATATATGTGACGTCACACTAGGGAGAGGGGAGACTCACAAATGTGTCCGGCTGTGACAAGGACATGAAATTGGTGTGACATAATTTATGGATGGCCCGTTATTAATGTGAATTTAAGAATTATTTGTTTGTTTACAGCAGTAATCCTACCTGATTTTTTTTAAATCTAGCAATGAGATTAGCATTGATCTTCTTGAACACTGTATGTACTGATATGGCAGGTATATCTTCTGGCACACACTCCGGTCTGTATGACTTAAACAGTCCCAACAGCACTTGCAATTGTCTATACATGTTCTGAAAATTATATAATAATGATGACATACAACTTAGCAGCATGGCTGATTATAACTTCCAAAACATAAGTACAGTGTAAACTCTATATAACGACACTCAAGGGACTGTGCATATTTTGACGTTATTGTGAGTTGTCGTAAAATGGAGGGCAGAAAAATCTATATTAGATAATCCATGACTCCTACTAACAACAGTCTACACACGTGCAAGCGATCCTAATTTGTAAACATGAGAACGGATTTCTTAGAAAGTTCGGTATGTATGATGCCGACAGTCGAGTTTAGTGAGCAACTAAGAATATGATAACGTATAGATAATCCATGACTGCTACTAACAACAGTCTACACGTGCAAGCGATCCTAATTTGTAAACAAAATAACGGATTTCTTAGAAAGTTCGGTTTGGTTCGGTATGTATGATGACGACAGTCGAATTTATTACGGGCTAGGATAATAAAGCGACAAAAGAACGTACACAGCTGCGCAGATTTTACTCATTTTGGCAACTTAAAGTACTTTTTATTATTTAATTGTTGTCGTTATTGAGAGTGGGTGTAATGCTATATAGAGTGTATCATTGTATGGAAGACAAACTAAACCAACCAAAGCCTAGTGATTTCGACGCTTTAGAGAGTTTGTCGTTAAATCAAGGGACATTACATGGAGTTTACACCTACTTTTTATACACAAGACAAAGTGTGTGTAAAGGCACAATGTGTATGTAGTATAGTATGATTTCAATTTCTTTATGACTTTTAAACACAAAACTACACCCAACATTATCTTTATATATATAATTCTTCTGTATGTGTGTTGGACAGTGAACTCCTCCTAAAAGGCTGGACCAATTTGAATATGAAACTTTTTGTGTGTGTTCAAGTAGATTCGAAGATGGTTTGGATATGCTTTTTTTTTTCTCACTTTTTTACAGGACAACGTCTGTCGGGACAGCTAGTTTCATATAAAAGTCAATGCTATGAGGTTTTTATACAAACAAACATTACAATGTATTAGTGTTTTGTTGATAAAATTGCATATTACACAATACAGTCTTCAGTTTATATTTAGCTGTGTCAACTAACTTGCTACATATGCATGTATTTTCAATTCTGGGTAGGTTAAAGATCGGTGTCGTAATGGTTAGTGTAACCGACTGCCACACCTGAGGTTGCGGGTTCGATTCCCACACAAGTCAAACATTTGTGTGCATGAACATGGATATGTCTTGGTCTGGGTGTTTCTACGTATAATATGTATATATTTACAAAAAAAAAAGTATATGTGTATGTTTATCCATTGTCTAGTACACATAGTACAAGCTCTGCTTAGTTTGGGCTAGTTGGTGTTGTGTGTATGTGGTAGAATATTAATATTATTATTATAATCTAGTAGCCAATAAACCTATAGTTGTTGTAGTTTTAATTTGAATCCCAGATTTCGTTTTATCATTGTGTTTTAACATAGTAAAATAGACAGAAAGACTTAACATGACAGTGACTCGCAACCGCACTGCTACATGCTGCTACATTGTGTAACTCTATTTATCAGCAGCAACGCAACCTTAACGCTTTAAACTGATTATTTATCTACAAATGGATGTTTTGGATAAAGGACATATAATAAGGTATTATCTATACTAATATTATAAAACTGACGAGTTTAACGTGCTAATCCAAGGAACTACTGGTTTGATTTGAAAAATTATTTTAGTGTTGGATAGCCTGTTTATCGAGAAAGGCTATATATAGGCTATATAACATCATGGTACAAGCCACGGGGGAGGCGCAGTAACGATAAACGCGGGTGAAACCGCCAGGAACATCTAGTGAAAATATATAAATACAATAGGTTAAAGAGCTCATACAAAATTTCTGTGTTATTTTACTGCAGTTATAGAAGTGTACTTGTACTTAGTGGAACTAAGCTTTAGCATATTTACTTATACAAATAAACACATACCTTTTTTGACTCCCTTTTCTTAGCATCGTCTAATAGTTCCAGAACTCTTCGTCGGGTTACGTCACTGGGTTTTGTCAGAGTATACACAAGTTTCAGAGCATGAGGCGCCTGGAAGAAAAAGAATTAAATTATTACTAGAATTTTGCTCAAGGGCGATGGATATCTACACTAGAACCATGGTTCATACATTGAATGCCATGTAGCAAACACACTAAAATATATTGTTTGCGTTCATTTACAACCGGCAGTGTTCAATGTGTTAAGAATAAATATTACAAAAGTTTATAATGACATAACACACTTTAAATTTAGTAATTAGAGCAGGTTATGAACATAAAACAACAGTTGCGTATAGCTTTGCCTAAATTTCTTGAATATTTAAGTTATACTACATGTCACAGATATAATGCACAACTTCAAACACCCCATTTAGATTATTAAATCGTAATAATAATATAATCATTAAAATATTACTTTTATCTACCTAAATATCTTAATTTAACGAATTAGTTCTCCTTATTGTGCACGGATAGTATTAGTGTATTACAATAAATCTAACATTATTGCCTTTATTGCATCAAAAACCTTTTTGCCTTGAATTATGATACATTTTCGTTTATTTCAGCTGTTTAATAAATGAGTGCCTATAATTTAATTTGTTATAATTATTTTAGGGATAAAAAATTACCTATATTAGTAATTGCTGGAATTGATTCAATAGCTGATTTTGAACAAACTACTTTCAGGATGTGCGTTTATTATGTTACATGTTGTATAGTACTCATTTATATGGAGATTATCACTTATATAATAATGTGTACATCTATTATTTTTATATTAATTAAGAATGTTTCTTTTCCGAGAAAAATACTTACCAAGGCTTCATAAGTCAGACTAACATAGAATACATCATATCCTATATCTAGTTTGTCCAGATCCACACATTCACATTCCATAGCAGCTGAAAATTGAAGGAATTGAGATAAATAACATAATATATATGTCTGTCTGGTCTAATAAAATATACTTACAATATTCTGAATTGTAATATATTTACATTGTTTTGGAATTATTTGTTAACATTGGTTTACTTATTGTGTACATACCTGTTAGCCAGTCAAGCAAAAAGCTTATTCGCGAGAAAGTAGATTGGTCTTCATAATTTGAGAGTATCCAGCTAAGTGCATACTCCACAGTACGCTCCTCAAAAGTATCTTTAGGCACCAAGCACGACCCCAACGTCACCCATTTAGCTATCGCTAGAAAACATACACCATAAGTTTTATTTTACGACATAATATTATAAAACGCTCTGCACAACACTTTATTTATACACTTACGAATTGATAAATTAAGCCAAATTTTAAATAAAGTATGAAAATCGTTGTACTGTATTCCAGTGGTATCAACAGCGTATGATAGTTCGTCAATTTTATTCTGAAATAAATCCTTATCAAATCCTTTTTTCAAGGATTTTATGTAGTCAATTATCTCATCCACGTCTGTCATTTTAAATGATGTACATAGATTTCATGCAATGAAAATAAAAATATTCCACAAAACAATTCAAACTCAAAAATCGTTGACGGTTGACAATACTTGACACTTGACATCTATATACGCGACGCTAAACACCCACAGACTGCACGTAGTGTGTCGAGCCTTTAAAATTAAAATGCAGAAACGGTATATCTTTATATATATAATTCTTCTGTACGTGTGTTGACAGTGAACTCCTCCTAAACGGCTGGACCGATTTGAATGAATCTTTTTGTGTGTGTTCAAGTGGATTTGAGTATGGTTTAGATATGCTTTTTTATAATTTTTTTATTTTCTCTTTTGTACAGGACAACGTCTGTCGGGACAGCTAGTTTTCCCATAAAATGGAAGAAACACAAATAAATACCTTTGAACTAGAATTACATCTAAACTAAGAGGAATTGTAACACAATTTTATTTATGTAAGAAATGTTTTTCTACCTAAACAGACAGTTAAAATAGAAAAAATTTTAACAACAAAAAGCAATTTAAAATGCGCCATAATCCGTTACTGGAAGTCTATGGTGCCAATTCTGTTGTCACAAAATTCTCTAAACTTAACTAAAAATCACTAACATTTTGTTTAGTCCTGTCAAACGACATTTCATATTCTGAAATCGTTAAAAGTGACAGGACTAAACAAAATGTTAGTGATTTTTAGTTAAGTTTAGAGAATTTTGTGACAACAGAATTGGCACCAATGTCCATTTTTCATGATAAAAATTCTATCTTTCAATAATAATAAAGCGTGCTGCATTTAAGAGGTACGCTTTGAATATAATTTGTACTAATAAATGGAATCATTGATATTAATTAATAACAAAATAAACTAAAACTATAGGTACAGAATTGAGTCCTACAAATAGTATGTAATAAAATAAAAATGAAATGAGCTTATACTTAGCTTCCTCTATAAACAACAAACACTTAGCATTTTTGTCTATGATAGAATTAGAAAATGTTGTAACTTGAAAATAAGTCCCCGAATTCAAGGTATAGTTTATTAATTATAGCAAAACATGTCAAAAGGTTTAAAATAACATTTTGTGTTAAATAATATTATTAATAATATATTCTACCACATACACACAACACCATCTAGCCCAAACTAAGCAGAGCTTGTACTATGGGTACTAGACAATGGATAAACATACATATATACTTTTTTTTTTGTAAATACATACATATTATACATAGAAACACCCAGACCAAGAGCTATCTCAAATTTTGTTAATAATAAATAAAGTACGAAATATATTTTGAATAAAACGTGTTATAGCAATTAAAACAAAGAACATACTTCTGTAGTAAAATTAAAATAATCTTTTAATTAAAATAGGGTTAAAAAAACGTATGGCAGTGTAAATGCTGTGTTGGTATCCTAATCCTAACTATCCTAACTAATATTATAAAAGCGAAAACGAGTTTGTTTGTTTATTTGTTACCTTCTCACGCCCAAACCACTGAACCGATCATCCTGAAATTTTGCATATACTTTGTTAGGTGTACAGAAACGGACATAGGCTACCTTTCATTCCGAAAAAAATTACTGTTCCCGAGGAAAACAACAATAACATTCTTATGATAATAGACGGCGCCACGTCTCTTTCGAATCATGATTGAATTATATTATTACAAACAGAGAACAACCCGAATTGATTGTCAAATTCTAAATTAACGCGAGCAAAGCCGCGGGCAAAAGCTAGTAATTACATAACTTACACTGTACGAGTATCGCCACATAATTCTACTTGTTTTACTTTTTAATGTATAAGCAATAATAACTATGTCGCACCTTTTGCTGACGATACATGTTTGCATAAACGAATGTGTCGATTATTGCTTATACATTAAAAAGTAAAACAAGTAGAATTATGTAGCGATGCTCGTACATCCTGCCAACACAACAGAGAAGTAAGTTAAACATTCAAAAATAATAATAAAAGTAAATAAGAGGTGAAATTAACTAAATGAACAGTGTATACATAAATATAAAGTAACAGAAAAATAATCTTCATTGACATCTTAAAGGAATACATGAAGGTCCGCAGTCCATCTTGCTGATTTCGGTGTGTGCTCTGGGCTCTTGGGTGAACTTGTTGACATCCCTGTACTTGCGTGGATCTTGTTTTATTTCCCTCGCTGTTGACGTTTGTGGTATAGCGTGGATTTCTCCTCCACCATTTCGTTGTCCCGGCTAGCTTTGGCGCCGATAATTTGGTACCATGAGGTAACTGTCGCCTAGATGTAGTCTTTGTTTGTTAATTGTCGACCGTATAGTTTTCTGCATCAATGGGTAGTTGTGTGTTGTAGACGTTACGGCTAAGAACGGGATGTACACAGAAAAGAATCTTCAGTGTTTGTTGTATCCATAAATAACCATGGGGATCTGAGTCCTTGTTGCCAGTAGAATGCACAGGCCAAGAGCTTAACTTATGTTGTACTAGCTGTTACCTGCGACTTCACCCGCGTAGATTTTAACTAAAAAGTTTGTGTCGCCGCGGAACCCAACTATATTTCTCTGCCCAAGTTACTTAAATGGCGTAGTTTTATAGTGTAAAGCTAGACAATAGCATGGCTTACTCAAAAACAACATTTAAATATGCGTCGTTAGATTACACGCTATCACAGAATGCGTAAGAAAAATAAAGATTCACAGCTCCTCCCCCGTAGGTGATAGCGTGATAATATGTAGCCTATATGTTGACCCGACCTGTTAGTAATATTCATGCAAAATTTGAAGTAAATCCATGCAGTACTTTTTGAATTTAGCCCGGACATACATACAGACAAACAGACAAAAATTCTAAAAATTATATTTTTGGCTTCGATATAGATTGTAGATCACGCCCCAAATATTCTTTTAAAAAAATATTCAATGTACAGTTTTGACTTTCCTACGATTTTATTATATGCATAGATGTTTTAGCATTCAGTTCTGACCCGTTCATACGTTCCTGTAGGTAGTACACGTCCGTTTGATTTGCAGCGTTTCACATCACCCTGCAGCCATCCAAGTACCACCATTGAGTCCGTCCAGCAATGAATATAGGCCTTCTGTGTGTGTATACCTGTTTCATGCTATATTGCCTTCGCACTTACAATAAAGGCGGCATAGTATGAAAAGTAATAATATATTAATCAACTTGAACTTTGAATGTGACCTTCTGTTTGACTAAACTACCGATTTCAAACAGACCTCATACTATCAATGTTTGTATAGACTCAGAGCATTAGTGCGTTCACAGCTAAGGTGGGCTATGGCCATCTGGAATTTGTATTACAATTATTAATACATAGGAAACATCCAATTTCTACATAAATTGGATTGATATTCGGTTCGATAACGTTTAGTTCTAAACATACGCAATTTTGTATGATTAATTAAACTCATGAGTAATACAAATATTTTATTTCAATTACTGTTGTTACTACTGTTCTTTGCGATTTGTAATCTCTTATATGCTATTTATGCTTTATGTTTTCCTTGTTTATGTAACTAAACGATTTTGATAAATAATAATAATAATAATAATAAATCGTTTATTTGAGCAAACAGATTTAGAACTACAACAAAATAGTGATTGAGGTCTCCTTTTATGCAAATAATGCCTGTGTTATATTATATAGTGTCCGTTTTGCATATAAATGCTTACTTCCTTGTATCTTTAATAGGTTTATTCTAATGGTAACCTGTGAATATCGCTGTGGGCTACACTACTACCTTGTTAAAAGTGATTGCGTTTCTTACATTATTAAGCATGGCGGTTTGATGATAATTATGTTTCATAAATAAAATAGAAAGCGCTGCCTTACTCTGGTATGGCATAAGTACTTCTGACAAAATGGTTAAATGATAAGTAATAGTAATATAACATCCAGTTCTTTGCTCAATGTACTATATGATATATCGTCTTAGTACTAAGTACTATTATTATATTGATCATGTAGGTCTTGTACTGTGCCAAAAGTACTTTTAATTAGCAGCGATAATGTAATGAAGTTGGTTTTATGCTGTTGCTTTCGATCAAATATACCATAGATGCACATTCTCATACAAAAACCGCGTCAATATGTGGCACTGACCAGTACTACTTACTTATAAGTGTCTGCATTTATTATGCAATCCAGGAAATAAACCGGCATAACCATTGAACGCCTATTGAGAAACATTTTGTAATAGTTTAGTTAAAACGCGTCAATGTAAAGCGTCCTAAGTGTGTTACTCGCGATACTCAAGCGTACTAAGTATATGGTACGGTCTCCACCGTAGTAGTAGTGTCGATTCGCTCTCGCTTACGGGCAGCGCACGCAAGAGTGAGTGGGACAGGTGCATAATATAGCGCATACGACTGACTTATGCACAGTTTTGTTGGGGCCGTTTTTCGAGCGACGATCGTGCATCTATGGTATATTTGATCGATGGCTGTTGCCAATTATTATTTACTAGCTGACCCAAGCAACTTCGTCTGCTTCACATAAGAGAATTTGCCTAGTTTTTGCAATATTTTTAATTTATGCTCCGCTCCTATTGGTCGTAGCGTGATGTTATATAGCCTATAGCTTTCCTCTTTAAATGGGCTATCCAACACTGAAATATTTTTCTAATTTTTAGCCGTAGTTTCTTAGATTAGCGCGTTCAACCAAACAAACAAAATGTGAGTGAAGTCGGCGCGTGAGCGCTCCCGCCTTTTTATAAATGCAGCGGATGGCCGTTTCGCGCGTTAAACAAAAATTAACCGTAAGCCGTACCCATACTGGCGCGGCGAGATTTGGAAGTTTTATTTCATCTATATCTTGTGTGTTTATAAACCGATTCCTATAATTTTTGTTTTATAAAATAAATATTAAAGTGTACTTTTTGAATATGGGAGTTTGATAAAGATATATCTATGTGAAATACAATATATTTATGTATTTAATACACTTTGAAGAAATGCCTAACGATTAAACACGTTATTGTGGCTAATTTATAAAAGATAGATATATACTATTAAGGACTTTTTTGTAGATCTTTTGAAGACCATCATCTTTGTAATACATACTTTTGGTGTATAATCAACGTATGCGAGGATAAGGGCTCGAAAGCGTATTTTCGTCCGACTTGCTTCAAATTTATCGTCACTGCTCAGCTTCTATGTGACTTAGCGTTATGTTATATAGCCTATAACCTACCCAGGAGTATGGACTACAATCGTACCAAGTTTGGTTAAAATCCATTCAGTAGTTTTTGACCCATGCGTGCATATGCAGACAGACAGACAAAAAATTTACTGATTGCATTTTTGTCATCAGTATCGATCACCATTCATCCTACAATATTAATTTTAAATATATATACAATGTACAGAATTGACCTCTCTACAGTTTTATTATAAGTATAGATTAACTGTTAACATCTACTTTTAGGGGTATTTTATATTCAAATTCTAGTATCTCTGTAAACATAGACAAGACGCTGTATATTTTCGTTTCTCGTATTTGAAGTGTCAAAATGAACGAATTGTCGTTTGAAGTAAACAGTATGGATATTTGCCAATTGACTATTTTATAAAATATGTTCAAAATCATATAATCAAGAGTTAACTTTTAGTGTTCAATAAAAACATTTAAGATGTGGCCGATGCTCCTTAACATGACACGCGACGAATGTCGCCTAACACTCCGTAGACTCGGTATATATTTAGTCCTATAAATGGCTTTCATTTTCCCTCCTATGGTTTTCTTAAATTATACCCGACGCGTCGTAGCTAATTTGTCGACGATCGTGTTCTAAATATGCATAGTATTTCATAGTTTATTCGTTTGTTTGTAGAATTGGAAGCCTACTCGAATATGATCAGTGTGTTTAGAGCACAAGGAGCATTGGAAGACAACAGAAAAAAGCTATTGGAGGAACTACGCGCCGTTTTGCATATAAGCAATGATCGGCATAGCGCTGAGGCGCGCCGCGTGTCCAATGATGAACTATTAGCAACTATTGCTGAACAGTAAGTTGATATTTTAATATCTACAGAGTAGGGTTGTTGATTTATTTTTAAACACTATTGCACAAAGTCAAAGATGGCTGAGAGTAACTGAAAGTCAAAGGTATTAACATATTTGATTTGTTTATGCATTTATAATTGATTGTATGCACTATAATCTTACAAGATTGTTATAAAACTTGATGTTTTTTAACTTCTTTTGGAGAATTCTATTGTTATACAGGCAGTTTTAGCCTTGTAGATATGAGTTTGATTTGTCAATGTGATTTGACTACTGCTAAATTATAGCCATAATTTGCTGGTTTTCTGTAGTTTTGTGTATTAGAAAGCAATGTTCAATATATGAAATTTTGACAGATAACCTAAACATTTTTGTAATGTCAAATTATTTTTTAATAATTTCTTTATCAAACTCATTAAAAAGTTGTGATTATAAGTTTCTCATTTTTATGTGATATAATTTGTGTTGAGAGTGTTCATCTGTTTTATTATATATTATAGTGTAAAAATTCAAAGATAACAAAGGCTTAAAATAAAAAATAATAAATAATTTTATTTTATATAATAATGAGGTTTATATATTACTTTACAATTTAACATAAATATTTTGTGTATTTATAATTTATTTCAATTAGGTAAATAAATAATAAGCTTAATTTTTTTCTTAGTTATTCAATAGCAGCTAGAATGACATAATAAATAACTAAATTTTTTATAAACTAGGTTGTCAGGTCCAAACACAGGGCTAGGATGGATCAGCGAGGGTCGAAGACGGGTGCCGTTGATGCCTCGAGGTATAGCGCAGACTATGTACACAGAGATTGCGGATAAAGCAGCAGAGGCTGCAGCTGCAGAAAATAAAGAACTTCAGAAAAGGCTAGATGCTGAAAAGCTTGTGGCACCAAAAACTAATGAGGAGGAAATGCCTGATGCTGAAGGGCAAACAGCCGAGAGTGCTCTAAATACAAATGATGCCATGGATGAGTCCATGTACCCCCCTCTAGCTATGGAGGACCAGACCACTAAAGTGAGATTTTTCTTCTAACAACCCTGTTACCCTTAAATAATTGGGTAATCTTCAAATAGATTTTCAGACCCCAGGTGTTCTTTGTGTCCTTTCTTTGAATGTTTTAATCTCTTGGCCAACAATGTTTCGACACATGGTTTTTCTCTGTGGGTGAACACAGTCATTCTCTTAGTCCAGAAAATGGTTTTTAAAAAGGATATAATATCTAATTATCATCATTAAACTATATATGCGTAATATTGTGTATTTAAATTTATATTTGTGTAGATATATAAACAATTTGTTCACTGTTGATTTAGCTATAGTTATTGAAGATTAATATTGCTTGTATTTTATATCACTTACGCTAGGGATGATGCGTGCATTGCTAGCTGGCTTGACAAACTTTCAAATAATGGACACAAACGACACCCAGACTGGAACTAACTCTTCCGGATTACACAAGTATTTGGTTCTTAAATGTTAAGACAAAAATACATACTTTGTATTTATAATATTAACAGAATATTTTACTAACACGTCATGCATACCCAATGTACATAAGATTTATCATGCATATATTTTGTAGATTTGGGAGTCAGAACTTGTAAGTCGAAAGAGAAAAGTGCCAGAAGGAGGTGCAATACCAGACGACGCCACCACACCAGTGAAAAACATGAGGAATATACCCGCCAACACCAACCAGAAACATCTCAATCTATCACAGATCTATTCTAAGTTCTCACAACCAGCCACAAGTTAGTATAACTAAAATGTAGCTTTATTTTCATAAATCAACAATTATAATGAGCTGACCTTTATTTCGTAAGTTACAATAATGTAACTATGATATTCATTGATCCGTTTTAATTATATGTTTTTGTACAGGTAAACCGTCAGGACAGTTGAAACATTCATATAATCAAGTAAGCAAAGTATCAACTAGTAAACCGAGTCAAAGTCACCCGCGGTCCAATCCGCACAAGAGCCGGTCACACAGATCTTCTAAAGGCTCACAAATTGTTCTATCCAAATCACAAATGAAAAAACAACAAGAAATGCCAATGTCTCCAAATAAACAGTACAACCCTTCAACTTTACAATTAGAGTATTCCGGCCCTCCAAATACTTTCCAGGCTAGTTATGCTCAATCAATATTAGGTAATAAAACGAAGCCGGATTACATGGATGAAATAAAACCTAAAGTGTTGTCGTCACCGGGTATGGTGACTGACTCGCCGACCATGCAGCTGCTAACCCAACCGGCGACGGTGCCGCACGAACTTGAAGTGTCAGAGAACGCCCACCCCGACGATCCAGCGTCGCTTCAAGCGCAGAGCACGCCGGTCACCAAACAAACAATATCTGGAAAACCTTGCCAACTCATTATAAAGAACCGTGGTGACATAAGCACAGATAAAAAAGTACAAATGTCTGAACTCAAAATATTACAGAAGCCCACGGAGGGTATAAAGCTGTTGTCCAACAGGCAGCTAGTCGTCGCCCCTAGCTCCGCTCAGAAAGCGCTGAACACGCCCGGCAAATTAGTAACAACTAAAGTGATCGGCTCGATACCGAAAACACGCAATCCTAACACACCACTAATGACTGATAAAATGATTGTAGTCTCGAAACCGCCCTCGGAAAACAAAAACTTGTCTAATTCTAAAGTAATATTCACGTCTAACGTAAACACGCCCATCAAGGAGGGCACACCTATTAGTACAAACAGCATATCAAACAAATTAACCGAGACCCTCACGCCTAAGGGTATCCCGGCGACAGACTTAAAAGTGTCCGCTAAAGCAGTAGTTTTAAATCCTAAATCGGGACAAAAAATGGTCGTGTTACCGGCTAAGGCTCGGACGAAACCGGGTAACGAGGGACAGATACCGCTAATACATTTCAAAGGCATACCCACTGCAATGAAATTAGTGCCAGTCAGCTCCCAGTCTATGACACAAATTACAAAATCGCCCGCGATGACTGTGATGTCGAAGCCGACGAACGTTAGTTCAATTCCATCCAATGCCAAAATAGTCGGCTTGGAACCAATAAAAACCGCGAACTTAGCCGACATAGTGCCCGTCAAAGGTTTAGCGCCTGTGACGACGCCCAAAATCACAAACCCTATCGTCCGACCGTCTAGTACTAAAGGCAGCGTCATAGTGGTACAAAAGGGTACCACGATAGGTAAAGCTTTAACGTTTACAAAAAATGGTAATGATATGTCTAAAGTAATAATGGGTAAGAATGTTAATCAACTCCTACAAGCATCGAAATCTGAGCAAGCGGACGGCTCTAAGTGCGCCGGCAACGTGATTGTGTTGGAACTCAACAACGAACAGACGGGTCGCACTACCACCATGTCAGAGATCCTAGACAGTCGCGCGACCAACGTGCCGCGACCCCCCGACCAAACTAAAAAGTTGTCCCAAATCACACCAGAAACTCCAGTATTATTCGACAACCAAATATCAGAAGAAACGTGTAACCCCAGCAGCTTAGACTCCACCGCAGAGAGCATAGGAGAAATGGTACCTATGGTAGATACTAGTTTGTCATTGATAGAAAAAGATGACAGTAAATCTAATTATAGGAAAGAAACGGAAGGGGTGAAAGACTCGTCGAGTGTCACAGACTGGGAAATGGAACTGGACACTGTGTCGAGGAAAGGTAAAGACGAGGATAAACTGAACTCGTTACACCTAGACCTGGGCATGTCGAGCGACAGCGACAGTGAGTACATGTCCGCCAGTCGCAAGTCTAAAAACAAACACTCGGCGCAGGAAAGCATGCAGCGGGCCACGCCAAGCGGTAAACTTTGCTTTTGATACCACATTTATTTTATTTTATTTCTGCCGGTTAATTTGTAAGAAAACCTAAATATTTGTTCAGGTGAGGCCAGCGAAATGTACAGCAGTTCGACCGCCATGTCCCTCGCCACGCGAACGTTGCTCAGTCAGCTACAGGACGATGGCTCCTCCAGCAACGATTTTTCTTTCGCCCTCAAAACTAAAATATGCGAGAAGCTAAAAGAGAACGATGCCAAACTCGACGGGTCCGAGTCGGACGCGCTGACGAAAGCTAAAGAGAAGCTCTCGGAGAAAGTGGCGGAGGCAAAGTCGCAGCAGAAAAGAATAGACATCTACAGCACGGCGATCACGACGGCGGACATCAACCTGGACTCGTTCTCGTACCTGGACGAGGGCATGATGGCGGGCGACGACGTGTTCGCGGCGGAGGAGGCCAAGCGTGACGCGCGCCGCCCCGACACGCTCGACGACCAGCTGTCCCGCCTGCTGGGCGACGACTCCGCCAACTCTACTGACTCACAAACTGTAAGTGACAGTATGCCTTTAAATAAATAATGAGCAATAAAATAGTTTTAATGACGGACCCTGTAGAAGATAAACTAAAGGTAATGAAATTAGATTAAGCGCGGACATATAATGTGAAGTGTTAAGTGGTGACTGTTGTCTCGAGGCGTGGAGCGACACGTGTTCATAGTGATGTTGGTTCGTTCTGTTCACTATACAGTTTTTGTAAGGTGTTTGTATCCTATATATGTGTTACATATTTCCCTTCATAATAAAGAGGCTAAACAATTTGAACATCTTGGTAATTTGGAGCCATTTAATTCTCATCTACACGATTTATAACTCATATCAGTAGTTTCATTCAGTGTTCATCCCTGAGAAAATAACTGATCTTTACAGTAGTTTTATCCATGCCTATAATTTTAACATGTATATCAATCTGTTATTTCAAATAATATCTAGAAAGTTCGAAGTCTAAATAAATGATGCTCAATAAAGAGATTTTCAAATAGGAGTGTAGGCGTCATGAATAATAAATATGTTTATGTAAAATAGTTGCTTGTATACATTTGCTTTGTTAGTCACAAGCAGAATCAAGGTAACTTAATATTTTGTAACTAGCAGTAAATTATTTTTGTATGAGCGCTCACGGGTCAGCACCTGCAGTGTAAATGTGCATGTATTACAATATTTACGTAACGACAATGCATACTATATAATAATATATTAAGTTACTCAGCTAAAATATCGTGATCTTACGTGTGAATATGGGTTTAAGTTTAATATCTTCATACATTTAACAGAATATGGGGTGACCTCTGTTACCGCAAACGTTACTGGTGCTTCTGTGTAGCCCCACAGATTAAGTTACAAATGTTTAGTAATAAAATCTTATCATAGAATAAGTATTTTAATACATCTTTGTCATGAAGTACCTACTTACGTTAACGCACAAATTATTTGTAGATTTTAGTTATGGCGTTATGAAGTTTATTTTTAAATATATACAGACAACATGTTCTAGAAGGTGAGATTATATTTTTAGAAGGAAAAGACCATATGCCCAACTTCGTCACTTCAACGTACAATTACTTGCAAATAGTATAGGTTTCATTCCTATGTTTATATATACTCTGTTTAATTTCTAATAGATATTAAAAATTAAATATGTACAGTTTAATTTTGAATACCACCTTGTTACGCAAAGGAATATCTAAAAATATTGGTTTTTTAACAACATTTATATTATTTTTAAATATTTATGTATATTTGCGATTCTCATTACGTACGTCATTTTTATTAATGTCATTTTAATGTAATTTTTATTGTAGACTAGATTTTGCCTGCAGCTTTGCTTGCGTAAATGTAGGTTAGGATTTGTTGGTAACAGTACATTTTTCTGGATAAAAGGCACCCTTCGTCCTTTTCTGTTCCTCTGACGACGTGTATGCAAAATTTCATGATGATCGGTTCAGTAGTTAAGGCGTGAAAGTGTAACAAACAAACTCACATTCGCATTTGTATTAATTAGGATTTTAAAAACACAGTGCCATCTAACGCTGCAATTGGTTACTCACTTAAAATATTAGTCGCCCTCGATGGCGTAGTGGTTAGTGTAACCGACTGCCACGCCTGAGGTCGCGGGTTCGATTCCCGCACAAGTCAAACATTTGTGTGCATGAACATGGATGTTTGTCTTGGTCTGGGTGTTTCTATGTATAATATGTATGTTTTAAAAATAAGTATATATGTATGTC
This sequence comes from Catocala sponsa, assembly GCA_963564715.1. Lineage (NCBI taxonomy): Eukaryota > Metazoa > Arthropoda > Insecta > Lepidoptera > Erebidae > Catocala > Catocala sponsa. The sequence goes on from OY751331.1 coordinate 3,463,442, forward strand.
TAGTACCCATAGTACAAGCTCTGCTTAGTTTGGGCTAGACGGTGTTGTGTATATATATATCATCATCATCATCATCATCATCAGGCTATGATATATAGAATATTATTATTATGTTTCTCTTATCACAGGTATTTTCTAACATATTATATTATAAAATACCCGGCCCTTTGGGAGGCTTACAGGGAGACATGGGTCCAACGTGAAGAGGCCCTTCGAGAGTTTTAATCAAAGGTGGGATGGAACACCTACAGCGGCATTGGCCGCAGCAGGCGTAGGACTATTGCTACGTATGGATTCTAATATGGGCTATGGGTATGGGTGTTTGGTGTACCAGTATATTGCTAACTATGGATGAAAAACGGCGTCTGCCCTGAATACTCTAATAGCATCAATGCAATGAGCAGACGGTGACTCGCCAACTCACTAGGTTGGCCCCTGAATAGCCACCATAGGCATACAAGCCAGCAGCAGAGGGCAACACCGGTGCGAGCGGCTAGGGGTGTTGAGCGGTGTGGCGCGGCGCCGGTTTCACCATCACGGGTCTCGTGACAACGGAGACCCAGAGCGGGTTTCCCCGTAGGTATGCCCTTGAAAATGTCACTTCCACCCCCAAGCATATAGCTCTAGCTGCCTTCTCTGACCGGCCGACCAAGGCAAGCCAGAGTAAGTGAGAGTTGAGAGTCCTACGGGCGCTCTTGAAGTTCCACCCCAGCCAACCAGTAACCCCAAGCCGGGGACGAGGTCCTAACCGACTCTCAGAAGCATTCAGGACCGCAGTGTCGCCACTCACATTCAGCTCGCCACAAGCTGCCCTGCGGTTTATGCGCTTTTATTTAACCTGGTGATATATTTTTGTTTATATCACGGGGCGAAGGTGATAGTTTAAAAGCTAGTGTACTGTGCCCTCCGATATCGCGTTAGTCCTATAATGAGATAACGACTGTCCCAGAGGGGTTTATTATTATTATTCGTTCTCAGATATATGTCTTGAGACACAATTATAGTGTTTAAATTAATTGAGACCAATTTGTTGATCCAGTGACATAAGGAACAAGTCACTTATTTATGGTTTTTTTCGTCAAGAAATTCTATTTACTCCTGCGTTCCGTTGACGGCTAAAAGTGGGTCCAACTCTGTGTGACATGTCATAGGCGTGGCAAATGTGTTTTTAAAGGCATCTAATCCAAATTCTATTCAAACATTACCGTTCCTAAAATATGTGCGTTTTGTGGCTTAATGTCATAGTCCGATCCGCCCAAAGTAGGTATCCGTTGAAGAAATGTCACGCAGCGTGACAACGCTATTAACATTTGAAGTAGGTAGCTGCGGTCTAGCGCGCGATGTCTCATAATCGCAGCGCAGAGCAACGGCTTTCACGCGGACAGCGTTTCGCACATTTGGAATTAAATTTTAACCACAGCGGCTCGCCCGCTCGCATACTTTCTTTGAAAGTGGAAATATTTACTTAAATGTCGCACTGAAAAGTGGTCGCACATACCGTAACAAGTAGGTACGAATTAAACATCAAATACTTATAAGTATGTTGGCGAATTTGACCAAATTAATAGACTAATATTTTATTAATAAATAGTTGCTTGTAATTGGATATAACTTTTTGTATAAAACCTCATGTGTATATAATTGTGAAAATGTGTTGTTGTTACATTTGTTAGCAAACCAAAATAAATAAATAAATCGTTTTAACAGGGTAATACCTACCATAAAAATACGGTCTCACCCGTCAGCATGTTGTTGAACTAATGTTACTTACCAAATGATTCTGAATGCAATAACACTGCAAATATCACCTTAATTATATTATTTGATTCTATCTAAAGTTTTGTTTACATAATTGTGTTTATTCTGATTTTATATTTAATCAGTTAAGAAAATTTATTTATAGTTATGTTGTAATATACATTATATACCTACCTTGAAATGTACACAGCAACATTGTATGAGTATATACTGTACATATTTAATATGTATATTTAATATGTATAATATTGCTGATAAAATCTACTTATATAACATCGCCAAGCATGGTACATTTTTATCATGCTCTAACTTATCTGACATAAAACATTTATTTCAACAATTATAATTTTACTTTTAGCTTACTATCAAACTACAAATAATATATAGGTAATTATTCCACTTGTTTACAATATATTCAGTCATTATTAGTGTTGTACATAGCTGTGCATTATGGATTATATTTATTGCATCATAGCCCAGTGTAAAGTAATAGGTTTAAAACAGAATTACTATGTTGCTAAGTGACCTCTACACCTACCCTCTCGTAGAAAATCAGGAACTTAAACTACTATTAAAATATACATTATTTTCTAACGTTGAACCACAATGTTTACACTTGTCTTGATGCCTGTGGGATATCCTTCACAAGCCAAAGGTTTCTGAAACATTGGAATTAAGTGTAAATTTTAGTTGCGCTAGTCGATATTTTCTTAAACCAATCAAACCTAAGGATTATCATATCACTATATTATTTAGTCCTTTATAGAATTTAGGTATATATTCTGTAATGTCAGAAAAGACCAAGATGAAGTTTGGGATACATGGCATCTGTATGTTATCCGAATATTGGTAGTAATTAGCTAAAATGAATATATTAGAGCCTGATATATTACTCTAAATGCACTTATTTTCAAGAAATACCTCTTAAAAATTGTTTTCGGTATATATACCTAAATTGTACGTCACACTTGATATTATTCAACAGCAACCATAAGATTGGAGACTTGTCGGCTAGCGCTAACGATAAACATCGAAATATAATTTAATTGTAAACTAGTACAAACAGTTACGTCTAAGCTGCAATGTATGTGATTACATGCTAGTAACCTTTTAATTACTTTATTAATTAGAATGAGAACTGGTGGGCAATAATCTAAGGTGTTAGGTACAATAAGATGTTTGATATATGTATGTTATGCTGCTTATATCCGCATAGCTCTAAGGGTCAGCGCCGACGGACGGAGTGGCGGCGAAGAGACTAATTCAGTAACAATTTAAATTCAACCTAATGTGGTTCAGAATACGACTGTATTTGGTACAACGAAATAAAATGACGGGGAGCGACTCAAAGCGCGGTCATTTTATTTCATTTTACCAAATACAGTCGCATTCTGAAGCACTTTAGGTTGAATTTAAATTGTTACTAAATTAGTCTTTTCGCCGCCACTCCGTCCGTCGGCGCTGACCCTAAAAAGCAAGTTTGGAACCAGAAATACTTGCCGCATCTATTTTACCCCTTCTATGTAGAAGCCTACTTTATATGCTTGACCAAATTTAAAGTAAGGTGTGATTCTTAGACGCTAAAACGGGAAGTGGCTTAAATAAGTATATTATGAAAATGAAGGTGACGTGTTATCCGTAACACAGCCATATTAAATTACTAGATGTTCCCGCGGTTTCACCCGCGTTTATCGTTACTGCGCCGCCCCCGTGGGTCGTAGCGTGATGTTATATAGCCTATAGCCTTCCTCGATAAATAGGCTATCCAACACTTAAAGAATTTTTCAAATCGAACCAGTAGTAATCACGCAGAATAAACCAGGAGAAACATCGTTTGTACTATGTCTGTAATGGGTAATTATTTTGCTGCGATGTTATTTTAAAACTGCTATATCTCCTAAGATATTCATTGAAATCGAATGATGTACAGGGCAATTTTGTTTTAAATTAAATACCTGTGATGAATAACCTATTTATTTCGATAAGGATTAATATCATGTTTATAAAAATACCTTCGCAAATAATGCATTATTTTAGAACAAATTTCGTTAGCATAAAAATGGTTATAGTGTGCCAACCTTAAAAGATAGACATATGCTGTCGCGGACTTTTTTTTAGAACTTTTAAAGGGGAACATTTCTGTCATACATGATTTTTGCGAAACTTTAACTGTTTACGCAGCGCACGCAGCGGAAGCTCTCAAAAGGAAAAAATACTCTCCGATTTAAAACATTCTTCATTGGTGCTCCGCTCCTATTGATCTTAGCGTGATGATATATAGCCTATAGCCTTCCTCGATAAATAGGCTATCTAACACTGAAAGAATTTTTTAAATCGGACCAGTAGTTCCTGAGATTAGCGCCAAGTAAACAAACAAACAAACAAACAAACTCTTCAGCTTTATAATATTAGTATAGATTTACGGTAAATAAATGCACGTAGCGCCGCTGTAACTATTGATACTCTGAAGAAAAGTTCTTAAGTTATCTACTTTGGATACTTAAGGGGAAGGCATAACTTTCTTAATATAGTGGAATTAGCGATGTGCCCAATTTATTCGAATGATATTCGAATACAATCGTGTTCAAAACGTTACTTTGCATGGTCAAGAACACAACTTGCGCATGCAAAGATTTAAACTATAGATATTCTGTCTCTGTACTTAGCACGAAAGAGTGTCCACACTAAGAAGTGAGCTCACACATTAGACAGATAACGATAGTGTACAATTTTCAATATGTGTGAGCGTGATAATACCTTATGTATAATTCAGATGATATGTTAGCATTGTGTGTCAGATAACAGCTTAACGATCCAAAAAAGCCACCATATTTAATTTGGTAGGATCTATGATTTAAATCTGTGCACCTATGTAGTGTTGTTATTACATTCGATTGTAACTGTGTGCATCGATAGATAGTGTTGATTGCTATATGTTGAAGTTACACTATTATGTGTTCTGTGGTTCAAGCCACTATTGGTATAGGGTAGGGCTTAAATCGAGTGATATGAATCCATGTCACTCTAAGGCTGACCCCACATTTGGCGTGCGCGTTCCTCGGGCGTGTGAGCGATGCTGGCGCCGCGCGAGCGTCGCGTGTTGCTGGCGTTACTGCCCTTCGGCGTCTGCCGAGAGTGCACGCGGCGCGCACGCAGCGCTCGCGTCGCGTTCTTACTCCTTCACCCGCTATCCCCGCCGCCCGCTGCTACTAAACGCGAGGGCGAGCGCCGCGACGCGCGCGCGGCGCCAGCGTCGCTCACACGCCCGAGGAACGCGCACGCCTAATGTGGGGGACGCCTAAGAAGGCAGCATGTGTCTAGCCTTCAGCAACATGATATATTAGTGACCTAGTCCTCAATTCTTATAGTTAAATTGTTACATTTATATTAATTATATAATAGCTCAATTATATATTTACATAATTATATAGCTTAATTATTATATTCGCATAATATGTAAAAGATTCAAATTGTTTTTAAATTTATCAAACTCTTATGGCCTCCGGACTGGGCTTGCGGGGCCAAAGAAACCCATTGAGTGAGATGAAAACGTAACTATTAATATGTCGATGTTAATTAATTATAACTATCGTGTATAACCAGTGAGCACATTTAATTGGTGTATATAACTATTTAGTTAAATATGTATCTCTATAGAAAAGTGTAGCCAATATTTTTTTTATACTACTAAGGTGGCAAACAAGCATACGGCTCACCTGATGGTAAGTGGTAACCGTAGCCTATAGACGCCTGCAACACCAGAGACATCACTTGCGCGTTGCCAACCCTTTAGGAAAGGAAGTGGGAAGGGAGAAAGAGGGTGGTTGGGCCTCCGGCACTCACTCACCGAACGAAACACAACAGTAGGAATACTGGTATTTCACGTCGATATTCTGTGAGAGGGTAGTCCTTCCCCGGTCGAGCTGGCCCATTCAAGCTGAAATTTGTGTCGGACAAAAATTTGTGAAACCTACAAATAGTTATGGCCAATTTGGGTGTTCTTTCTGCGTTGTTTCAAGGTTCGCAAAGTGTACTACGGCATAGGAATTATTTTTAGCATGGGACGTGCTTATTGAATAAAAGTTGGTTTATATTTAATAATACGTATAGTGTGAGTTACAAAAATGCATACCCATTTCAAAACTAATATGGTATAAGTCGATTATTGACGCCACCTAACGGAAATCGATACAAGAACTGTTAAGCAGATCGTAATAGATGGTGGTGCACAACAATTTAATAAAAAGAAGTAGATTTCTTAATAACTATTTTAATAAATTTACTGTATACCATTTTTTTATCTCTATTCATAAAAGTTTATTTAAATAAACGGAACACATTTGAGCGTAAAACAAGAAACAAGGAATTACAAATGAATTTATAAATTTATAGTGGGTGGTTTATTTTATAGATACTTCCGATGACTCGCTTTTCTGTTCGTACGCAAACATTATTCTGTCTCTGTGTTCGAGTGCCTTTTCGGTTGAGATTGTAACTTCTTATAGATTTCACCTATTTGCTAAAATGTGTACGCGTTGCAATATTTATAAAACAACACCATCTAGTTCATTCATATTCATTCTAATTCGAGTGTTCACAGGATTTTGGACCTTAAGGTATCCATGCACTATTACAGGTGACTGTACATATTTAATATAATAATAATAACGTATTAGGGAAATACCCGTGAAAGATAAATAACAATAATAATACGTATATTTATTTATTCAGACAGAGTCCATAATGTTAGTAACAATTTTCTTACGCTATGTTAGTACATATTAACAGATTAAGCTACTTGACCAAGACTCGAATGAACCACTTCATTATGTCGGGAGTCATACTTTTCTGAAATTATCTTTAGGATGCCATTAGTACTACTCCTCACTCTTGTAAGTAAGGAAGCCACCCGTTTGCAACTCTTGTTTCTGCAAACATTTTCGAGGCGCTACAAAAGCGGGGCAGCCCTAATAGCGCCCTAAAGTCACTATTATATTGGACGCAGAAGGCACTGAGAGACCTCTGAGTATAATTGACCCACAGGCTGCTCGTGTAGAAAGTTTGACAGTATGCTTTGAAAAGCGTAACTTTGACTTCCTTACTACAGCGAGCGAATCTGCGGGCCAACATGTTACTCCTGATCGCCAATGCCCGCCGCTCCCTTTCAATATCAGCTTGGTCTTCAAGACCGTCGGCCTCTATGTTATAATTTCACATCTCAAGTGAAAACGATCTCTTTTCTTTAAACGATGGTGACAAGCGACATGTTACTAGCAATGTTAAGCTCTACCTTGTTCCATAGCTTAACTTAGCGACTACCTTGTTAGTTCCCGGGTAGCAGTTTGAAGAAGTTGAGTAGAACAGCCCGTGGTTGTGAAGTATATGATGACGGTTACAAAAAGTCAAGTCGCCTCTGACAGTACCTACCACACTCTTAAAGAATAAGAAAAATATTAGTAACCATTTTTTATTTTTACACCACTGAGCGGGAATTGTAAACGCTGACATACCATCATTGTCCATTCTTTTCTATGGCAATGCGCGAGTGATACCTTTGGTATTGCAAGAGATCATACGCTACATTAACTGCTAACCATCAGGTTGCTGTGTTTGTTTGCCGCCGTTATTGTATAAAAATTATAATATGAGACTTGAAACATTTTTATTTACCTCTTGATATGGCGTGAAAGTAATAAAATCAAAATACTAGTAGATATGTAAAAGTCTAAAACAAAGAACGGCTACACATTTTCTTCAGCAATAGATAATTTGTTGTTCTCGTTGTTATAAAACTTAATGATACCATTATAACATAATTATAGGCCTATCATCATAAATTCTGTAGTGTTAATTATTTATTCATGTCGAATTATATTTTACCGGTTATTTAGAGACGCGATGAGGGCGGAAGCAGGTCAGATAAGACTAGAATACCAGATTGTAACGGTTTTGTAGGAGAATTGTAGCCTCAAATACAGGTTGTTTTTTTAAAGGGTGGTGCTACGCAACTTTAAGGCTTTCCTTTATTATCGAAGCACTTGGTATTGTGTAAGATTGTTGTGTTGTGTATAAATAAGTGTTGTAAATAGTGCCCTTCTGATATTGGCACTATACTGAAGTATTAAAATACCTAAACTTCACACGTAAAATAAAAAGGATCCCGCAATATGTCTTAATATTAGTTATAAATAATTTGTAAACATTTCGAGATAATTCGATGGATCTTTTATGGGATTCGAGCATCTATTGACGTGTGTGTATATTTAAATATGGTACATATTTCTTGCTTTAAACAGAATGTTTTTACATTCTAAAGAAATAGTGCCATAGGTAGCCATTAGTTCTATGACAAATTTGTACATATTATGATAAACATTGCTATTTTTATTGAAAATATCATTGACACTGGTCAACTTATAACAATTTATTAGTATATTTTGTATCATAATGATGTACGAAAAAGCATTTTTGGATGTCTTATGTATATCCTACGATAACTGATTTAGTTTAGTGAAATGTTATTAGGTTTAGGGCGATAAGGGATGCAGGTGAATATGTTTAAGATTGTTACCACGATGCAATAAAATTGTGGATATAATGTGTTCTCTTTGTATATGTAAGCCATGTCTCCTCAAAGGATACATCTTTTGTATTATAAATTCTTGTTTTAATGTTTTTATGGCAATGTTAACGATTGACCTGCATCGGTTTTTTTATAAACATAGAGTAAGACGTTCATTTGTTTTGTCAGCTGTAAATATTTTGCGTAGAAATACCTAGTACCGTGGTAGAATCAAAAACATGTTGATACAATTTTCTGTGTTTTCGCAAGTTTATTTTATCTACTTATTTTAACGAATAAAATTTAAAATCATAACTGAATTTGTTATTTTATTACTATATACCCGAAATAATATATATACCTATAGATAGATATGCAAAATAGCACAGTAACGTGCGCACAAGCCAGGCCTACCTTGGTCAAATGTTACCGTCACTTTCACAGTACACGGACATCTAACTTCCTGCTAGAGCTTGAGTCACCCTGCGTAGTTATATTCTATACAATTCAAACGTGTCAGTATCAATTATACAGGCGATACAAATTTGACACATATAGGTATTTTCGAACTGACGGCGCGGCGGCGCAATCTGCGCTCGGCACGAATATTAATATAACTTTTATGTCTAGTAAAAGCGCGCTACGCAGGTAGTATTTCATGCTCTTAGATCACTGCACTCAAAGATCCCCAAATCATGGAGACGAGCTAAGGTTGTAGCTATTCTTAAGCCCGGAAAATGCCCATCTGATCCAAAGAGCTACCGCCCTATTTCTCTGTTGTGTCATTCTTTCAAACTGTTTGAGACGATACTGTTGAACCGCGTGTCATCTGCTTTAGAACCATCTCTTATACCAGAACTGCACTCGGCCGTCCTTTATTCGAAATCCCTATACGTAACCGCCGAGTGCGTTTAGTTGTTCCACCAGGGCTCGAAACTGGTTGATATTGTTCTTAAAACCGTTATAGTTCCATTCATTGAGTAACTAGTTAAAAAAAGAACGGTTTTAATCAAATCGAAATTATTTTGATTACCGGTTAATACACAAAACGCAATCTTAAGTACCCGCTAACCGTTATTGCAAGCTAAATTAACCGGTTAAACTCAGACACTTGACGTTGTAATAGCTTGCGTCGCTTATGCGGCGAGCCTCTCGCGCCGCTGTCACCGGTTAACTAAAAAAAATGGCAAAGGAACAGTTTTGAAATTTAATCGATAATCGAAAACTGAACCGAAATGCTTTTTGTTTCGGGGTCAATGACCAAAACCGGTTTGAAAAATAGCCGATTTTCAATAAATGGTTGTAAGTGTTGTAACGCGCCGAGTCGTCCGCGCTGGATCTATAAAATGTGTTACGGGTACCTATTCCTAGCGTAATGAAATAGAAAAACAAACATTATACAAAAATCGGATTTAATATTAAAATGATCATACAGCGTTGTCCGCCATAAATAAAACAGATAACATAATAAAATTAAATTTAAAAACATTATTTTTTTGCTTAAAAGCAACAAGTTTCGATAAATACTGTGCTCTTAGGTACACTGGCTCGTTGTAAAAACAAGCTGTCTAATGCTTACGGCAGTAATGGTCGTTTGTAGGTATGTGTGTTTATGAGGAGACCTTGTGCATGGCTTCCGCGACGTAGTCTACGTTCTTGGAAGAGACACCAGCGACTGAGATGCGGCCATCCTTGGTCAGGTAGATGTGGAACTCCTTGGTCAGACGTGCGACCTGGAAACGAAGAGAATATTATTAGTGAATATATGTATATAACAAGTGAGAAACATGCGTTTGCCTGTCTAGTGATAAACGGTTAACGAGGTAAGTGCCTTATACGTAGTCATCCTGCAATATAGGAATGCACTGTCTGCGCAACGATCTATAATCACTGTTTAGTCCTGAGAATGCAGGACAAGGCGTCTTCTGCATATACGGCAAGAAGATAATACAAAGTTATTTCACTATGATCTTCTGCAGCTGACCTTATTATCCCAGTGAGGATGCTTCGAGTTAAAGTATTCTGTTAAGCCCTCCTCGTAAAATGCATTCTCATTCATTTATTTATGTATTTATATAGTTTATCATTCAACTCGCAAAAGGAGTTGTTAGATATGGAAACAAACTTCAAATAGTTAACGATTAATTTAGTACTAAGGTATAGGTCCCGTCACGTAAAAATAACGCTGAACGACAGTGGAGGGGATGTGTCTGCGCATGGGTCGACTGAGGAACCAATAGCGTGCGCGCATAGACACACTGCCGGACCGTCCCCCCGCCCGCGCCTTCATACCGCCAATTTGATCGATAAATCGCTCAGTGCGCAGGTAAACGGGCAGCGTTCTTTTTAGGTGTCGGTCACTATAAGTAAGTACACAATTTAACGTTTTCTTTTCGCCAACTACAACGCAGAATGAGTGCTCTCATATATTTTTTTTTTTATTTTGCTTGTCAAAACGACCACACTCCACCTGATGGTAAGCAGTCGTGTGGTCTAAGAGCAGTGGCCTCCACATCGCCCCCACAGTAGCCGAGGCGATGTTGAGGTCTCTACTTTGACGGCCTGAGAAGATGCTTTTTCACGCCCCGCTTAAAGAACCCAGGATTGATTGGTATTGCTAATACAGGACCAATTTCGGACAACACACGATGGCTAACTTTCTTTTTAATGTTAAGGAAGTCTGACATCTGTTTATTATTATTTCTGAACTTGATAGTGGCAGAATGAAGAATATAATTTTGTAAGTAGTAGAGCCTCGCTGATTTCAGCATGAATGGGTCGGCTCGACCGGGGAAGTACTACCCTCTCACAGAATATCGACGTGAAATAGCAGTGTTCCTACTGTTGTGTTTCGTTTGGGGGAGTGAGTGTGCAGGAGACCCAATCACCCTCTTTCCGCCTACCCGCTCCTTCTCCTTCCCACTTCCTTTTTTTCCGAAAGGGTCGGCTACGCGCAGGTGATGCCTCTGGTGTTGCAAGCGTCCATAGGCTACGGTGACGACTTACCGTCAGGTAGGCCGTATGCTAGTTTGCCACCATAGTCGTAAAAAAAAAAACTATTAATTGAACAGGTGGGAAAGTGGGAACGCTATATCATAAACTTGAGTAGTCTGTAGAGGGAAGGGTATGAATCGAATTAGCTGTTACGTGATAGTGACTGTTCAATAGTTATTAAGAATAGTCGGATTGCCTATCACAACTATTACATATAATAGAAAATATTTAACATTGCTGCCAATTCAGTTGTCACAAAATTCTCTAAACTTAACTAAAAATCACTAAAATTTAGTTTAGTCCTGTCAAACGACATTTCGTATTCTGAAATCGTTAAAAGTGACAGGACTAAGCCAAATTTTAGTGATTTTAGTTAGGTTTAGAGAATTTTGTGACAACAGAATTGGCAGCAACGTCAAACGTTTCTAATGATGATCGACAGCATAATGCGATTTCGGCGTCTTTAACTTGCAGTATCCCGCTTAAATTACATATTTAAATAAGAGACCAACCTTTCTTAATTTCTAGTTCTACGTACTGCATTAGTACATTTATAGACTGACTAGCTTTTGCCCGAGGTTTCGCTCGCGTTAATTTAGAATTTGACAATCAATTCGGGTTGTACTCTGCTTGTAATAATATAATTCAATCATGATTTGAAATACACGTGGCGCCATCTAATTATCATAAGAAAGTTATTGTTGTTTTCCTCGGGAACAGTAATTTTTATCGGGATGAAATGTAGCCTATGTCCGTTTCTGTACACCTGACAACGTATATGCAAAATTTCAGGATGATCGGTTCAGTGGTTTGGGCGTGAAAAGGTAACAAACAAGCTCATTTTCACTTTTATAATATTAGTTAGGATTAGGATTAACATCGGTATAGCGAACTAAATGTTGTTTACCTGGTCAGGCTTAAGTCCGGTGTAGCAGAACATGCCGATCTGATCGGTGACGTGCTTCCAACTGTGCTTACTGCCCAACCCTTCGAGGCCACCGCGCAGCTTCTGACGCATAGCGATGATACGGTCCGCCATTTCCTTAACGTCGGTCAACCTGAAATTTAATTTAATTTTTTATTATCTGAACGTTACATATCGCACTCTAAATAATAATAATAATAAATAATAATAATAATTAATTTTGATTCAATAAATAAATAAAAGTCTTTACAAAATACATTACAGGCTACTTATTGTATTAAATTCACATTTAAACTATATTTAATCTAAAGGAAAACATTTTACAATTTAAAAATTGGACACAAAAAGTCTTGTTTAAATAAAACAAAGACTTATCAAAGAATTTTGGATTAAACAAATTTAAACTCTGTTGCAATTACTTGAGACAAATATAATAGTACAATTTATATTCACACAATTAGAGTTCAAATTGCCTTGCTTCCAAACTTCGAGTCAAGTCGCTGTTTTATTAAATGTGCGATATATTGTTTTCTAGGTAAAGAGACTGCCTTGATGAAGCAGCAGTCGCTAATCTACTGCTGTACTCAAAGTCTCAGATTGTGCTTATTGTTATTTGATCCAGTCAGTCTTCTTCTTCTTTTCGTGTGGTTAGTGGCCAACCAGTTATCAAGAGTTGTTCAAGCGTAGGCGTCTGACATGGCTTAACGACTGCTTCAATTTGACAACAACCGAGACAGACTTTTTACGTGCCCTCCGAAGCACGGAGACGCTCAGATGAAATACCACTAAGCGGTTACCCATCTATAGACTGACCGCAACCAACGTTGCTTAACCTCGTTAATCGTTTACTGATCAGTGAGTGCAACTGACTATGAAGTCAGTAAGAAATTCTTTGTAATACGTGTGAAGTTTATACCCGGTACGGCTCGCACAATATTGCGTGAGACCAAAACTGTTGCTGGCAAAATGTCAGTGTGTAATAATAATGTCCTCCACACCGAATCTCGGCCACGGCGGCCAGTCTTAACGGAGACTGGCCATCTGCGCAGGAGATATTATAGTGCACAAGCGTGTGCGCAAACACAAGTGCACTCTCTGTTCCCTAACCCTCAAGATCCGATGGGACGGTAATCCGACACGACCGGAGAGAGATCAGGCGCAGGACCAACGGCTTTACGTGCTTGCCGAGGCACGGGGGAGTCTAACACCGCCAACTTCCTAACTCCGGGCTGCTATTGAGATTTCTTAACAGAAAAACCCAATAACTTTTTGTTGGCCCGACTCGGGATTCGAACCCGAGACCTCATGCACAGCAGTCGCATTCACTACCGCTGCGCCACAGAGGCAGTGTGTAATACACCACTGTGTGTAATATACCACCACCCCTTCAGGGATAAACAGGCGTGTCTGTCTGAACAGTTTCTAAGAAATTAGTCTTCTTCGTGTCAATGTATGAACACCCTCAAATTTTGTGTGTCCAAAATCCCGCCACAGCCACGGCATCGTCCGTTGCTCTCCACAGATCACAGTGCAGCTGGAGGGGCACATTGGACAAAAGAGCAAATGTGGCATAGTTTGCAATAGAGCTCCACAGTCACAGCGACCAATCTTTCTATATGTTTCTATCTAAGGTAGAGAACATTTATTTTTATTATAAAAGACGAATGGCACATAATTACATAGCTTTTGATAAGGCTTTCTCCAACCTCGTAATCATTTTTGAACCTTAGAGAGGGCCTCACAAACATAAAAACAAAGAAAACCCAAAATCGGAACAAACATTTGGACGTACTTTCTGAAAAACGTTCCAACTCGGGTCAAAATCGAGTTATTGTTAGCAAATTAGTCACGGGGTTACTATTTACTAGCTGGAAAAATTTGGTAGCTCTACTATCACTCTAAATATGAAATCATGACTTAGTAGCCCAACCCACATGTATGAAGAAGCAATACGGGATTGAACTTCAATCACGATTATCTCACAATGTTAACTTTGTGGGTTGGAACGTTTTTCAGAAAATACGTCCATTTGTGGATCACACAATTTTTGTGTCGCTTCGGATTCGAGTACATAATTGTCGGCGTAGTGATATCACTACGCCGACAATTATGTACTCGATGTAATTATGTTATCGAAACGACCGCTTAAACCACAACCATACAGTCAAAAACTTAGTTATATCAGACTACCGCTGCAGCAGATACGTGAAGACATAACGTCAGCCTCGATGACGTAGTGGTTAGTGTAACCGACTGGTTCGATTCCCGCACAAGTCAAACATTTGTGTGCATGAACATGGATGTTTGTCTTGGTCTGGGTGTTTCTATGTATAATATGTATGAATTTACAAAAAAAAAAGTATAATATATTATGTATGTTTATCCATTGTCTAGTACCTAAGCTCTGCTTAGTTTGGGCTAGGTGGTGTTGTGTGTATGTGATAGAATATTAATATCTTTATTTAAATCTTTACAACATATTTTTCATTTTAAAATATACATATATAAAAATACATTTAAAAATATAAAATATATGGTACCCCACCGGCATCGGGAACAGAGTCCAAGCTGCCGGCGGTTAGAGGTCCAGAGAGGAACCCCCTCACTATGCGTGCCGTATCGAGGACTGCCTTCTGCATCTGACCCTTGACCCAAGCACCTAACGCGAGCCTCTTATGTTATTATTATTATTTATATGGCAGTATATCTGGTAGACTCACCATTGTGACTTAAGTTCAGGCGTGTTGAGGATAGTCTTGACAATGCGCGCGCCAAACAGAGGCGGGTTGGAGTAGGAGGTGCGGATCATGATCTTGGCCTGCGACATCATGTTGGCAGCAGTCTGCGCGTCGCCGCACAGGAACGTTAAGGCACCCACGCGCTCGCCGTATAATCCTGGAATAATAAGCATTTGAATGAAATAAAGTTTCAATCATCTATGCACTATTGGGTATTCATGATTAATTATAATAAAAATATGAAGAGAAACTAAATGAATTTGTTATCTTATTATTATTATTGCAGTACCTACGTTTCTGGCAGGTAGGTATAGATTAAGCTTGAATAAAAATTGGTTATCCTCACAATAGGGTTTGAAACATTTCCGTCTATTATTTTATTCGAAAGGTTCCAAATTCAAGTCTTTTATTTAAATTGTTTATAAATAACATAACAACATTATCTTTATGAAATAATAGGAAGCGAATACACGATGCAACTTGTAATCGAGATTCGAATGCAGGCGAGAGATATCGAGATATTGTCTTCATTAGGTCCCTATATTTCTAATAATTACCTACTCAAATTTAGAATACAAAAACATCAAACAGTATCAAAATTAATGGACTAAATGAGAAATCAATCATCTTCCTTAATTAGTCGACCAATTTGGATTCAGTTTTCACAAAAAGTTTTTTTAACGCTATTTGCTGTTGCGAAGCAAATCAAACACACTCTATGCTATTTAGCACTTAAAAGATGTGTAGGAAATCAAGATTATCTCAGCTTGTGTGAAATTATTATTAATCAATTACTTTCGAGTGAAAGAAGACATCATAACAAAAATTAAGAAACATGACGTACTAAATCAATTTGTCCATGTAGAGAATTCAAATTCAGGAATCAAAATTCATACGATGCTTGACACGATACCCATTCCTTTTATTAAGTTTTATTCATACAAAAGTTTTGATAACCGTAATACCTATACTGTACCCATTTTGCTCTTTCCTAAATATTTGTCTCACATATTTCGTGAAAGACACTAAAGTCACTTCTACACAGATACAAGATACTAAAATACTAAACGAAATGACCTCTTTCTATCTAAACGATATTATCGCCTCTTAGATATAATTACATATGACGTAAATAATATAAAAACGCAGATAACATGTCATAGGGTCAAAATATAAACAGATAGTTAACTTCATAAACAAGGCATGACGACATTTAAACGAACAAACATAAAAACAAATAATTATGTAAAATCGAACCGGTTTTAGGAGTCGATATGATGGTGCCGAAATCTTTACTAGGTAGGCGACCGATAAGAACTACGCAAGTGCTGATAAAAAGCGCAATTTTTCCGCTCGATTACATCTGAATCAATATTCGATAGGTACTTGAATTAACTCATGACCACATGTAGGTTTGATAACGAATTTGTACAATTGTTCCCATGAGGAAAGTAATTTGTAGTTCTAACAATATTAGATAGACGCTGTAGGAATAGGCGGATAATCTTATCTTATCTTATCTTATGTGGGGGCCAGTCAGTGCAGACCGGCGACACTTCGACCCAGTGGGATCTTTTGTGTCGACACTCTCCCAATAACGACTGCCATAGATGTTCATGGCAGCCGGGACCAACGGCTTAACGTACTTTCCGAGGCACGGAGCAGTCGATAATTGTCAATCAATACGCACATAATTTCGAAAAGTCATATAACTTCCGAAAGTCAGAGGTGCGCGACGTGGGTTCGACCCCGAGACCCTCTGCATTGCAGTCTGTTGGTCTCCCCACTGAGCTATCGCTGCTCGATAGGCGGATAATACTTGCTGTCCTGTCCTGTCCGATGAAAGTTTAAATAGTTTTTCTGTCCTAGGGCACTTACTACTACAGGCTACTTATATCCATCGTGTGATCGTTAATTTCTGTTTAACTTATAATATAGTATCATTGTTTTGCTATATTTAAGTATAGTATAATATATTTATAATCTGTTTCTAATAATATGCATGCCGTGGCAACCTTTAAGTAAGGTAGCACTAAACACTAGTTATAAGTACTAGCCATAAGAACATGTAACAGTGTATACCTTGTTGGTTGTCCAAATTAAATAAATTAAATTAAAATTAATATAAAAAATCTATGCTGTACTTAAGTATTGGTATGTCACAGGAACAGTTTTAAGAGGTGAAGTCAAGGCGAACGTTGTTTATGCAATAGGTCTGGCGAAAGGTCATGTTTAAGACTGCGCCGAGCGTAAGACAGATAATGACAGAGCTCGTGTGGCGCATATTCAAATCGGCGCGCGGCGCGCGGCCGCCATAGTAAAATTGTATGGAGGATTTGAAGTGCTTTTTTGATAAATATGTATCTTTATTGTCAACCAATAACTTATATTTGGGACGGACAAATTGTAATATAACTATTTATGTTTCGTTTAAGCTGTAAAATAGGATAGATTTCTACTGTTATAATCTAAAAGTCACGTAACACGAGCTTACGTTTTTGCATTTTTCGTGCAAATTTACGTAATTTTGTAGGCGAAAATATTATTTTAAGTTTTTTACACGGAGTAATTGTAAACACATTCATCGTTATGGTAAATGTATATTTTATATTTGTACTAGCTGTTACCTGCGACTTCGTCCGCGTAGATTTTAACTAAAAATGTTTGTCTCCGCGGAACACTATTTTTTTTTCTAAAATCAAAGTAGCCTATGTTACTCCTTATAACATCAGCTATCTGCCAGTGAAAGTCCCGTCAAAATCGGTTCAGCCGTTTCGGAGATTAGCCGGAACAAACAGACAGACAAACATTTAAAAAATATTTTCGTATAGGTATCTTATATACTTTCATATGCATAAGATAAAAAGCTGTTATTTTGACATTACAAACAGACACTTCAATTTTATTTATTTGTATAGATTAAATTAAGTGATTGATTAGATTAAGTGTTGATTTTATTAACTTAACTATGACCGCCTGTTTTGGCACATTTCGCTCGGCGCAGTCATAAGAGTAATTAATAAGTAGTACTTTTTAATCTAATATGATATATTATGTTATGTTTATAGGTTTAGAGGTGTAATACGAGAAAATGGAATGCGATAAAAAAGAATAATTAATGTTTGATCATCATACAATAAATCTAATCCTATCCCTCGTAACTTTTGACATACGATATTGAGTTTTTGAAGCTGAGTTATTTAAAAAATGCGTACCATGCAGGCCTGTAAGACATGGTCTAACAGACCTACTTCAATAAGCCATCAGCGTCATAGTTAGATGCTAACAATTTTGTGTAATTTTACGATTTATTCCACTGTATTCACCTGAGTAAACAAATCGGTATTTTTGGCTTCTTTATATCAGCTCGGAAACATTTCGCCTAGGCGATATCAATTTGCAGCATATTGTGTAAGGGTATACAAGATTAATAAAACCAATGGCCACTGTTTTTCTGGGTGATTTAATTTTAAGAGGAAACAACGGCCGTTTTTCCATACAAACGTAGTCCCCTGTTTCTTCCCTGGATAATGCCAGTAGAGCAACAATTTTTTTCCAAAAAATACAGGGGCTCTATTAGCATTTCCCTATGTATTCCTTTTTTTCATAAATTAATTATTAAAAGAGACATGAGCCTTCAAAATCCTCAAAAATTTACCAGATTTTCCGCTGTGTTCCAGAAAACAAATTTGACCAGATTATATAACAAAAGGAAAACATAGGAACACGGCCAAAGTCTTTCTTTAATTTTTAATGAAAAAGTAGTTAAATCGGTCAAGTTTTGGAGAAGGAATCAGGGGACTACGAAACGTTGATTTTGTGTACTTTTAATAGGTATTTTCGGTCCAGGCTGCAGTTGTCTCTATCGCGCTCATGGCTGCTGGCTCTGCGCGACACCAATATATTTTACAAATACCTATTTTCCAATTCTCTCATCCTTAGTGTTTCCTCTTAAGGTCAACAAATGATATACCTATCATATACCTCTTGATAAACAAACAACTTAAAATGTGTAACTAAGGCAATTTGAACTCTATTAGTGTGTTAGAGTTCAAATTGCCTAACTGCCAAATTTCAAGTTAAGTATCCGTTTTATTAAGAGAACGATGTCGAATCATATCACCCAGGTGATATCGTTAAGGTGAGAGGCAGTTACAAGAAATATAAATGGTGAAGCGAACATACCCATATTCTTGGCGAAGCTCTGCGCCAGCATGATCTGGTGTCCCTCCTGGGCGAACAGTCGCACGGCAGCGGCGTCGTTGTCCACGCTGCCAGTCGCAAACCCTTGGTACGCCATGTCGAAGAATGGCAACAGTTTCCTTACTTTGATGGCCTGGATATATTTGAATATGATTATTTTAACAGTTTTGATAAAATTGTCTTACATTTACGCGAATTTTATACATTGAAATTAAACCATTTTATACGGATTTTATCGCATTATCGCAGTTTCGGTTGCTTTTCAGCAACCATGTTCACGGGGAAACCAGTCTCAGACCAGGACATCAATCTCCCCGTGAACAAGGGGAAAGTGTTAAATTAAATCTATATCGTTTAATACCTTAAATACATAGACGTAAATAGTAAGAGTTTAAAGTTTCGAAATTATGTAATAATCTTCTCCCTAGCCTTTATTATTCCCAAGTCACTTGGGTTCGGCTTTCTAGTCTAACCGGATTTGACTGGATATCAGTTTTTACACGGAGCGACTGCCATCTGACTTCCGCAACCCGAAGGCTAACGATACCCTAAGGCTAGACCAGTATCAAGATATTAGAGGGAACTGACTTCTCAATAACGACTGCCATAGATGTTCATGGCAGCCGGGACTTAACGTGCTCTCCGAGGCACGGAGCAGGCGATGATTGTCAATCAATACGCACATAATTTCTAAAAGTCATATAACTTCCGAAAGTCAGAGGTGCGCGACGTGGGTTCGAACCCGAGACCCTCTGCATTGCAGTCTGTTGGTCTCCCCACTGAGCTATCGCACCACTAGAAATTATGTTATATAGTATTTTATACAAAATAAACAACACGGTTCAAGTTCAAGTTTGTTTTTACAATTAACAGTTTTGGGTGTAAAACAGAAAATGGCCGAAATATCAATTGATGTCAGCTCATCTTTGGTTTCGAAATTCAAATTGATTTAAATATTTTGTGTGTATATCAATGGTACAGTCAGTGACATAAGTACCATACATTGAATTAATTAATTACTAACCTTAATATATGAATTAAAACTTTCTAATTATTACGAACTATTATACTAATTTCAAGTATTGCTGTTATTAGATCGATGGTTACTTTGAATGATATCTTATCGCTCACTGCACCACAGTGGAGTTTCAGAAAACAGGGCTTCGATATTTAGCAGTAAAAGATAGATTAAGAGATTGTTCTCTGTAATCTTTCAGTTTCAAAGTTTTCAAACTATATTGTAATTTACTTCGTGAACTGCTAAGTATATTGGAATAGATAGATACAGTAAAACCATTTTTTTTTATTACTAGTAGATATGTCTTGTCGGTAAACTTTTGCGACACAATATGATAAAACATAATAAACAATATTACTTACTTCGGAAAGTTGTTTCCATTCATCAATCTTGGGGTCGACTCCGGTTGGGTTGTGCGCGCACGCATGCAGCATAATAATGGAGTGTTCTGGGATTTGCTGTAAGAATATTAAAAAAAATCATGTTATTATTTACAGTAGGTACTTTATAAGCGCGCGTCCATATTTGTGGTGTTATGTTTTTCTCTTTAGAGTTAAAAAATCTCTTATATAACAGCTTTGTCCGTCCGTCTGTCTGTCTGTTATACAAATTTCAACTCAAAAACCGTAAGAGCTAGAGACTCGCGGTCAACGCCATTTGACTCGGCATAGTCGATATACCCCGAAATGACTATGACCTTTGACCTCTGACCTCAAGGTCACGTGATAAAATTTTTTCGAACTCTGAGATTTACGGCAATTCATTGCCGTTTCTCATCGCTTTTTAAGGACAACTCCCGCAAGGAATAATTCCTGTGTCGCGGGGACTTTACAAACATTCAAACAACGGACACAAAGAACACCCAGTCTCTGAACAACCATATCTGGATTCCAAAAAGTTTTGTCCCGTGTCGGGATCAAACCCACAACACTCGGCGCGTGGCAGCGGCAGTGGCGAGGCGACCGCTTAAACCACTACGCCATCCATGCAGTCAATATTAGTTATGTTCCGGATATCCGTATCCGCGAATATCCGCGGGAGAAAAAAGACCCGTATCCGTTACATTTCTGACAGATATTTTAATCATAAGGTCACGCGCACCGACACCGATTTAGTAAGAAAGTTAAGATCCGTATCCGTATCCGCGGATCTTGACGCCAATGATCCGTATCCGTATCTGCGGATCTACGTTTTTAATTATCCGGCACATCACTATTCAATATTCTATTATTGTATCGCACTATAAATTATACCATATGTTTTTATACGCCACTAAAAACCGTTTCAACAAGTCACTTCAAGGATGTAGTCCACTTAGGGCACCCGTCCGAATGGCACCTGCGCGAATAGCACCTAGCCTAGTCCACGAAGGGCACCCATCAATATTTATGGCAGGTGTTCTTCGTGGATTCAAATTTATTTTTTACGTTTTCGTCCACGAAGAGCACCTACGACTCAGCGGCCAGTATTACCATCAGGCGCGTCATCCGTACCCTACCGGCTATGGACGCTTATACTGACTAAGGGTACCTACTATGCGCCAATTGCATTTTAAATTGTATTACACGTATCCATTGACACGATTGTATTCGAATATCATTCGAAATGCTTCCAAATATGTACAGTCACTACATTTTGATAAGTTTATTTTGCATAAAGGTATAGATAATGTCATGATATGAATGACTATTTAAAATTTCGGCGATGGTATTTCTTATATAGCTTTTTGCTTTTTTTTACTTTTATTTACATATTGTTATTATAACGGCAGTATACCAATTACAAAGTCAAAGTCAAAAATCATTTATTCACTTAGGTCACAAAGTAACACTTATGAACGTCAAAAGGGTTAGTGAGTTTGTTACATTTACTGAATTTACATTTATGTTAGTTGCAAGGTTCAGGCAAAAGGTTGAGCCTATGAGAAGATACCTGCAAGAAACTCAAGGCCACTCTTTTAAATCACCATCAAATTATAATTTCAGTATTTTACAACTCATTTATGTACCAGGTGTTGCAGTCATTATGCCATATGTCACTGTCCATACAAAAATAAATTCTAAAAATAAAGAAAAGGTACAGAGTAGGTAATTGCAATAAAAGCAAATAAAAACTGAAATAAACAATATGAAAAGAAAATTACTATAGTGACTACTGCCATTTAGATCTTCTTACCAAAAATTTTTGCAGAATATCATTGTCATTCGTAAAAAAAGTTCTCGATAATTCATATTTTGGCGCCAATACCATACTAACTTATACACGAGATTATTCACCTCAAATAACGATACCCATTATTGTTCATGGCATAACCACACGATATTGCGTATCTAATCGAGAGATAAATAAAAATAATGTGTTAGTTTCATCAAATTCACGCGACTGACAAAGACTCATTCATGATACATGTGATTCGGTCGTGATCATTTACGCCACCATCAATCATTTTATCATCAGTCATCACTAACCAAACTACAGCTATTATCTTTTATACTTAATACACTTTAGGTGGCTTATACATTAAACATCTACAGATAAAGTGCTAATAATTAAATGTTAAAATATTTACTAAAAGATGTATTATCAAAAAAATAAAAGGCAGAAAAATTAAGTGATGTTTCTGCATATTTATCTATATTTAATATTATAATAGAGGAAAATTTAATTTTTGTTTGTTTGTTTGTAAGGATTTAACTCAAAAACTATTTAACCGATTGTAAAAATACATTCACCATTAGAAAGCTATATTATCAGTCACAGAGTAGGTAAACACAGGCTGTTTTATTAAAAAAAAACTACTGTTACTACCCTAACCAAATCTACTTTTACGCGAGCGAAGCCGCGGGCAAAGGCTAGTTCATAATAATAATAATAATAAATAATTTGTCTCAGCAATATTTTACTCCACGGATGGTTTAGTCCCTTTGCCAGTGTTTACGGGCGTCAACTTCATATTGGAGGAAAGGAAGGGTGGAGTTCTTTCATATAAAATGTATGTTACATAACCATCATTTTCTATAGAATAGTAAGTAAGTAAACAAAAATAGACATATCGCACCTTTAGAATTACAATGACGCAAGTGCAAAAATCCGTTTTTACTTTATAATTCACAAACATGAAAGTCACAAACTAATGCAACATTCACTTTCATGATCTTTAATTAATCTGAGTTGTTGAATACTGAAATTATATTTAATTGGCGATTTAAAAGAGTGGCCGTGAGTTTCTTGCAGATTTTTTCTCATAGGCTGAACCCCTTCCCTGAACCTAGCAACTAACCTAAATGTAGCTTCAGTAACTTAAACTCACTAACCTATATACTTTGACGTTCATAAGTGTTACTTTGTGACCTAAATGAATAAATGATTTTTGACTTTGACTTTAACATGTAGTAACCAAAAATTCCGCTAGACGTGAGTGATAATAATTGGTATTCTGTCAAGAAACGTGTCTTTGCTTTTTCGAATACATACGTTGCTTTTAGATTGAAACAAGTTTTTTTAGCATTCCAATAAGGATAAGTAAATCATAAATGAATTTTATTTAGCTAATGTTACATCTTTACGTCATTGTTTCTCTATTACTTGATTTTTTTATTGCTTTAGTAGAACAACGACCTAACTGTAGGTCCTATGCATTTAGAAAAATTATAACAAAAAAACAACAAAGTTTTAAGGCAATAGGTGTCATCAATCTTAAAGTAAATATAATCAAGAATAAGTGTAGGTCACAATTAAAAAAATAAATTGTAAAAAAACTTATTAAGAAAAGAGTGAAAGGAAAGTTTCAAATGCATTTTTCTCGAGATTATACTATTTGCACTTACGTCATTGTAATTCTAAGGCTGAGGCTACAGTAGGCAGTGACTCGCGATGCGACTGTGAAAGCGAAATGATATAAACATGGTATGGCTACATTATAAGCGAAAATTTTTAATGAATTCGCTTCAATTTCGCTGACAAGTTGACTAGTTGTAGCCTATGCCGTGCGTGATTACAATAAAGTTGTTTCTATCGCATAAAAACAAATCAAAGATTAATAGCGATTATAGCGTACGGTGTAGCCATAAACGTGAATATGAACTATTTGTTTTTATCGCTTACGTATCGCAGGTCGTGTCGCGGACTAATGTAGCCTCAGCCTAAAGGTGCGATATTGTTCCTTTCACCCATAGTCACAGAGTTATTGACAATAAACTTATTCATACCTATAATACCATTGGGGAACTCCGGCACCCTCAGACCCTATAGTGACTAGTGACAGTGTTATAGGCTCAATTCCACACGCGACAATTATTGTCTTCTAATACTATTATTCCAAGTCTGGGTGCATTTTATGGGGTTAGTCCCTGGCCCCTTGATAATTCGTTTAAAAAAAATGTAGGTACACCTAACTTGGCACCATCAATATAAAGTATACCATTGCATGCAAAGCAGTAAGTTTACGCAAAATTATAACGGCAAATTTTGTTTTATAACATAACCTCTTGTGAGACAGCGGGATGTTTACATTATCGCCCGTTATCGCCGCGTGCCACTTGAGATTTTGTTATTGTTAATTACCGGCCCACTCATAGCTCGTAGAATCAAAAAAATGGTACTACAGAATTTGTTATGATGTCAGCTACGTAGTAAAATATAAACAAGAGCTTTTTGCTGGCTCGCATGCGAGCCCCTGGCACACTAGAGGTTAGAATAGTTTTATAAATTACGAGTGTGATAATTTAATTGAACGTTTTATTAAACTTTTCAATGTTGATACAAATGCAAACGACGCTGCTATTGGAGTCCCGGGGCTCCCCTACGCAGTCTAGACAATTTAGGTAACATTGTTATAACTACTTATAATAACGACCAATCCGGTTATATTCAGAATGTAGGTATTCAAGGCGAACAGTGTGTTTAATTTTAATCAAGGCTGTTT
Organism: Catocala sponsa; assembly: GCA_963564715.1. Lineage (NCBI taxonomy): Eukaryota > Metazoa > Arthropoda > Insecta > Lepidoptera > Erebidae > Catocala > Catocala sponsa. Next base: position 3,488,564 of record OY751331.1, read on the forward strand.
TGATGCATTCATTATTTTTCTCATTTCGTTACCAGCTTATTAATTGGAATGAACTAAACGTACAAAAATACGCATGTATTATGTAACTTTAATCAACAATTTCACCGTGGTCTCTTGTAATATATACAATTCAACAAAGTAATGCAAAATTAAAAAGAATATTTGTTTTCTTCCATATAATGGACACCTCCCTCTCGGATTAAATCCTGTTCCGCAGGTGACATTTACTAACATCCAAACAACGGATACAAAGAACACCGAGCCTCAGAACACCAATTCGTGGATCACACAACTTTTTGTCCCGTGTGGGATTCAAACCCACAACACTCGACGCAGTGGCAGACGCAACCACTTAAACCACTACGCCATCCGCGCAGTCAAAGAGACTTAAGGCACGATTCCATTAGACAGCTCTTGCATACAAGTATGACGTCACATTTGCGTACAAGTTGCTTGCTTTGGAAACATATTTTCGAGAGTGTGCAAATTGCAAGCAAGTTTCACTTGCATACAAGTGGAGTTGTTCAACAATTGAGTAGGCAATCATGGGTGGAAGACGTGCTCCTCAATAAAAAATATTATTTTCTCGTGCGCCTATCTAACAGACATTATGTTTTGACAATTTGTACAGCGATAGATATCATGTGCGTACACGTCACTCGTTCGAAATTCAAAACGTGCAACTAACATTTGCGCGTTCAATTTGCAGGTCACTTGAATAAAAATGTGTAAATAAGATAAAATCAAACTACCCCATACAAGTTGAACTTGTATGCAGGTTTGTACAAGCTGTACGCAATTTCCAACTTGCATGCAACTAACTTGCCTAATGGAATCGCGCCTTAAACTTATGTTTGCAGATACAAAATTACACAAATTAATGACACAGTTTATACAGTGTTTGTATCAAAATGGTACGAAAGACGTTTCTAAATGTTATTCTAATTTACTTATAGAAAATAAAACTACATAAACATCATTGAACGTTATCGCAAGTGCGTTCGACAGCTTATATCAGTCGTTTTATTAGCCACCCACACATTGCAGTTAATCTTCTGTCAGTCGTAATGGTCAAAATAATAACCGGTTCAAACAGAAATCTATTTTTTTTTCGATAATGGTAGCTAAATACATTACCGGTGTAAACCAAAAACGCCAGATAACATGTTGGCGACACTAATTGTAATGATCAGATATCACATTGTATTTTTATTTTTTTGTGTTATTTCCAGTTCATACAATAACCTTTAAGGATACTTCAATTGTTATTGATTCGAGCTAGTAAGTTACATTAATTAGTCAATATAACCTCAATCCTAACTATCGTTACTATTATTATACATTTGAAAGTAACTCTGTCTGTCTGTCTGTTACCTTTTCACGGCTAAACCACTCAACCGATTTAAATGAAATTTGGTACAGATATAGTTTAAAACCTGGGGAAGGACATAGGCTACTTTTTATTGATGTAGGTACCACGCGGGCGGAGCAGTACGCAAAAGCTAGTAATATTATAAAAGCGAAAATGAGTTTGTTTGTTTGTTTGTTACCTTTTCACGCCTAAACCACTGAACCGATCATCCTGAAATTATGCATATACGTTGTCAGGTGTACAGAAACGGACAAAGGCTACCTTTTATCCCGGCAAAAATTACTGTTCCCGAGGAAAACAATAATAACGTTCGTAGATGCCGCCACGTATCTTTCGAATCATGATTGAATTATATTATTATATATATTATTACAAGCAGAGTACAACCCGAATTAATTGCCAAATTCTAAATTAACGCAAACGAAGCCGCGGGCAAAAGCTAGTATAACCATATCCTAGACACAGTGAAAAGCTGTGGGCGGGTGCAATATTCGATATTGCATTTAAACTTATCACGCTGAGGGGGAAAAGTTTAGGAACGTGACGCATTTCCCAACCAAAAAAAGAATTGCATGAAGTAATTTCCAATAGTGATTTACTAGACTAATATTTACAATTAGGATGCACTCTACAAATATTTAACAAGCTGTTGTTGTCGTTAAGCGACTTTCAAACGTATCTCTTATGTCACACTTGATAAGATAATTGTAACTACTATGTACTTACGCAGATATCTTCAATGGCGCCTTGGAAGTCGAATCCATTGGTTTTAGGGTCGAAGTAACGGTATTTCTTGACTGGGAGGCACAGTGCGTTGCAAATTTGAGGATGGTTACCCCATGTTGGGTTGGGCACCCAGACTTCCTTCACTTTTTCGTAGTGTTTCGTGACGAACTCCAAGCCAAGGCGTAGGGCGCCAGTGCCAGACAATGTCTAAAGAAACAAACAAATATTAGTCTTGAATGTTTGCTCTTCTGCAGATCGACGTTTGCTCGTTTGTACATAGGGGTAACTCTTAAAATACGAAGACACAGGAAAGGTAAAAGGATTTCAACGCCAGACTATTATTATGTCTACGACACATATTTAAAATTTTAAGATGTCAGCGTGTTAAATGAAAATAAACACATTCAATAAGGGAATCCTTTCCAATGTAGACATAGCATACTGAACAGGGTACATAACACTAATCGCTTCATAATCAACATTCTCAAAAACTGGTTTAAATTAGCTATTATCAGCATAATTATTATGACTAGATGCATCTTGTTGTGGTCAAAAATATACTTTTTTAAATTTACAAAAACTGTGATAACGAACTTAACGCAAATAATCCATCCATCATTACTGACAGTATTATCATTGCAAGTAAGTCTTATAATGTTATATCATATGATTATAATGATGATGATTTCATCACTAATTTCCAAGACGATCTTTCTTAAAACCGCCTAGGAACATTCTTAGTATAAACTATTACGACCAAGCTCACAAGGTTTTTGAATGACTGGTTATCATTTTGCATTCGTAATGTTATATTTTATTTTAATGAATGTAACAAGAGAGAATTAATGTACCCTATTCGGTGAATTGGGAGCAAACAATAGTTAACCTGTAAATGATCTTGAATTGTTCAAAAACTGGAGCGCAAATCGAAGCAATTTATCCGCAACAGTGACGATAGCGAATTAAATGTATATCAAAATTTTGCTTCAGTACGTTTATGTCAGCAAAACTCGAAATATAGTCGATGGATTGTCTTGGAATTCTTACATAACGTAGCACTTCTATATTATAGTGTCTTTATATTCTGTGTACCTATCCCAAAATTCCCACAGAAAGGGATAATTAAAATACTTCAGGCTGAGCCACAGTGACGCGTGGCCGGGTTTAGCAAGTTCTATTATATCATCGCCACCGCTGCACAAAACACATTGTTTTGAATTGCACTCCACTTTATCACTATACCTACCACAAATTAAAACAAAAATCGCTTTCCGTCTCGTCTGTAGGGACTAGTCAAAAAAACTGAACGGATTCTGTTCCGGTTTTCAGTTGGGACATAAGTGGAAATAAATCAACATCATGCTAACTTTACGTGCTGAATAAAGCAGTATTTGTGACTCCGTATTGTTGGATACGTCGTTATGTAATTGTTGCGACGATTGGTTTGGAGGCTTGACCACGTGAGGCGATTTTTATCCCAAATTCGTCGTGGTTTTGTAGCCTCGAACTATAGCTAGTGGTAATTATAAATCTATTATATCAAGTTGTCTATATTCATTTATCAGCGGTAGTAGCATTGACATTGACCTGAGTCACTTGAGATAAAAATACACAATAAACGCTAGTCGGAAGCGACGCCGTCGACTGTCTTATGTATGGAATAAATCGACGGGTCCCAAGAACAAAATCGTATCTAAAAATTTACCAAGTTACAGTATGAAGCTTAAAAGGAATATGAAAATGTAATCATCAACGATTTACACAAATGTAGATATGTTATAAAAAAAATATCTAGATTTTTTAATAAAAAAAATCTACATTTGTGTAAATCGTTGATAATTACATTTTCATATTCCTTTTAAGCTTCATACTGTAACTTGGTAAATTTTCAGATACGATTTTGTTCTTGGGACCCGTCGAAATATCTATATACGCTCGCTCGCTAGTTCGTACCCGGACACACTGTATAATAAGTTTGGAGCTGCGCGTAAATAATATAGAGGTATATTTCATGTTACCGCTTATCCTAACACTAAATTATAATAAATTTTCTCACCTGTACAGTGCAGTTGGTCTTGTTTTTAAGAACATCGCTAGATTCACCGAAGGCGAGCTTAGCAGCAGCATCCGTGAATTCAGCTTCACCAGCGATTGGCGCGTATTCGTGGTTCAAATTAGCGCAGTAAATGATCTTTTCAGCCTAATAAAAAAAACATGAAATTAAATTGATGATGAATAGATGAATAAATAATAAATTAATGAACAAATGAGTTGGTATTTGGTAATGTTACCTTAGCTTTATTAATTAAAAAAATAACATCTCAATAATTAATGTCGGAAATAATAACGGGCGGTTATTTTTATTGCCCCTTATTATTTACGACATCAGTTATTGTTACGTTAAATTAGTAAAATATTAAGATTATGTCGGGTGGTTAACATATGACTAACTAAAACCATATTACGAAAAAAATCGGTGCAATAAATTCTCCAAAAACATAATTCTAATTTAAAAAAAGAAAAGGTCAGGGTTGTTCTATATCACCAGTAGAATGCGTGGTTGAAAGGAATTTCACGATTTCAAAATCACCTATCACAAACTTATTTAATACTTTCACAGAGCAACATAGCTTAATGTATTATTATGAAATTTAACAAATATAACACATAATTACTAATAACAAGCTACTAATTAAGTTCAATTTGATGAGTGTATTTATACATGTATCTTAATAAATTTAAACTATTGTACTAGGTACTGTAACTTATAAAACGAAATTATACTAAAACTTTTTGTCACTTAAGATGTATAGTTTTTCAGAACTATTTTTTCAATCATACACTGCCCCCGCATTTGGCAACAAAAATATTGAGCAATGCCCAGAATTTTGGCCGACTATATGCTTTCTAAAATAACATAATATTAATATGTACACAAATTTATATATTGAGAATTATTTTTAGCATTTTGCATTTCACAATGGAATGTACATATATTATAGATGAGGAAAAAGACACTACAAAGCAGGGCTTTAACCTGCAACATTGAAAAATTGATGATGGAGCATAAATAGTTTAGTTGGTTTGGTTTTAGTTTAACACAACACAGAGTGTCTTTTCACTCTTATTTAATTTATACATATATAAAATAGGCAATGCTAACCTCTCTGACACATGGCAGAACGAAGGGTTTGCCATTATCATCCCTGTAGGCACCTACACCAAGGTTGACCTTCTTGGCGTCAGTGTCTTTCTTGTAAGCCTCAGAAATACCGAGGATCACATCCGGAGGGCCCATTTTGACATTGCCCCACCAGTGGCTGCATTCAGAAAAAACATATTTAATCACATTACCCAAAATACTATTAAAAACGAGAAAATAGGCGAAGTCATTAACCTTTTTGTTATATTTTCATAACAAGATACATTTGCACAATATCTAGAAAAAAGAAGCATCATGAGTATTATTGAATTTATATTAAAATTATAAATAAGCGTCAATTACTATGTATATAGTTCTCCGACACTTGGTATTGGTAATATTTAGGCCAAATATTTATATAATAATTTGAGTATTAATTTCATATAACTTAGAATTTATAGTATTCATTATCATAAAATAACCATGTCAAAAATAGATGGCTGCAAAAAAAAATATTACAAATAATGAGGTTACTACTATATTTTCAAATTCAAATTCAAATTCAAATTCTTTATTTCAGACAAGTGTCCATAGTGTTAGTAACAAAAATACCTTAAAACTATTGTTAGTAATATAATAAAATTCATCATTTGGTGTGGATCCTTACCCAGTGGCGCAGCAGGGGGGAGTCCCACCGATCTATAAACACGCTCAAGAGACTGTTGGTGGCGGAGCGTACCCGTCCAGCCAAGGAGGCGGTCCTCTTCCGTATTATGGCGTAAAAATCGTCTGTGCGCGCTTCCGCAAACATACTGGACGCACTGCATCTCCACGATCGCCCCAACAGTATCCTGAACGCGTTATTATATTGGACGCGCAGGTCGCTGTATGTCTTTTGCGTAAAACTGGTCCAAAGACTGCACGTGTAAAAAGACTGGCAATAAGCTTTAAAAAGAGAGACTTTAACTTGACTCGTACAACGTGCAAATCTTCGAACCAGCATATTGCAACGTACAGCCAACGACCTGCGCTCCCTCTCTATATCTATGTTGTCTCTAAGATCATCAGTGACCCAGTGACCCAAGTACTTAAATTTGTTCACCCACGTCAACGGAGTGCCACATAGCGAGACACTAGGAAGGCTTGAATAATTAAAGGCCTTCGCTTTGAACATAATGAGTTCACTTTTCTTTACATTGTACTTGAGCCCATGGGCCACTGCATAAGACTCACAAGTAGCAACAAGTGACCTCAAAGCGCCAATCGATGGGCTCAGCAGCACCATGTCGTCAGCGTAACTAATATTATTCATACATACATCATCGATGTGACATCCGACTCTGCTGCTGCTGAGCCCACCAATCAGCCTGTTTATGTACAGGTTAAATAGGCGGGGTGAACTTAACCCACCTTGCCTCACCCCGCATTCCAACCCGTACACATCCGATTGAGCGCCAGCCCACCTGATACTATTTCTCTGATTATTATACCAGTATCGAAACAAGGATGTTATTTCACTCGGTAGTCTGGTATCTTTCTGTAATTTATCCCACAGGACCTCATAGGATACTAGGTCGAACGCCTTAGAGAGGTCCAAAAAACAAGCAAAAACTGGTGTTTTTCGCGAGGTATAATATTGAACAGTTTGCTTGAGGCACAGAATGGCACTCTCCGTGGATAAACCAGGTTTAAAGCCAAACTGCGCGTCGTGGAGTTCAATGTGCTCAGCCAACTGTTGATCAAGCAAACTGTCCAATACCTTGGCGACTACCGTGGCCAAAGAAATAGGCCTGTAATTAGACACCTCAGACGCGTCCCCAGTTCTGTCCTTAACAATAGGTATCACCACCGTACGCATAAGGTCCTGCGGTAAATAACGGTGACTAAGGCAAAGATTATAAAATAAGGCAAGAACCCTATACAGGTGTGGTCCTGCATGCTTGAGGTGCTCGACGCTAAGGCCGTCGTGGCCTGGTGACTTACCTCGGGTCATTTTTTTGATGACAGTAGCAACCTGTGTATCTGTAAACATTACAGTCAACTCACCAGACCCCGAAGATTCCCCCACGTCGAACACCCTTGCACCAGTGTCCAAGTCAGACTGAACCCGGAAGTGTTTTTGAAAGAGATTTGCGATATCCCCTGGGTCACTCATGCCCCCCACACTCGCAGGTAGACTCGGTTTGGCCTGTAATTTGTTGGTTGACTTCCAAAACTTACAGAAGTCTTTTTTAGAATGACTTTTTGCCAACATGTCTAATTTAATTTGTTGTTGGTTTTTTTGAACAAATTTTAATTTACTCTTAAAAGTCTTACGTGTATCCCGCATTTTCTCATAAACAGGCCCCTGCGTAGGAGTACCATGCAATAGCCATGTTTGATAGTAGGTACGAGCCTCCCTGTGAGCGTCGCTGACATGTTTGTTCCAGCCCGTGACATATTCTTTCCGCTTAATGCGATCGCTACCGACATAAGTGTTACGGGCACTCTCTTGGAGCGTTGAAACTATTTCCAAATACATATTGTTAATAATTTTTAAGTGGTCTTCATTCTTACACATTTTGTGAGAACATGTAACACATTGATCGGGAAAATCTATTAATTTTAGTTTATCATTACAATGCTCATAGTACCTATTTATTTGTTCATTATTTCTTTCACCCCATTTTATTTTATAACTTAACAAGTTCTGTGTTAATACCTTCTGATTAATTTTAGTTAGATTACACTCAAATAATACAGGGTAATGGTCAGATTGGTAAACCCCATATAAGACAGATGCCTTAGCAATTAGATTTTTAGCACCGGTTGTTATCACACAGTGATCTAGCCACCGTCGTGAGCCACTCGCTTGACAAACAAAAGTATGAGTATCTTTCGGTAACAGCTCATAATCGGCGCAAAACCAAGTCTGCTCACTACAAACCGTTATAAGTTCATTGAAAAATCGCGAGCCGGGGTTAGCATTAAAATCCCCCAACATAAGTACACACTCAACGTTATTACTTTCAATAATAGCTATAATCTCGCTAAGGGTTTGTGTAAACAGGATCAAATTGTCACTCTTACCGTTATCGTAGGGCATATATACGGAAAATATCAACATCGGACGGTTATCATATTCATATTTTGGTGCACAAAATTTTAAATATTTTTCGCTCCATACAAAACGAAAATGTCCTAATGCCGTTTTCCGACTATTACAGCATCGTAACAAAATACCTAATTAGGCAAATATTATAACTTTTAATTGCCCCCGTAGTTAGAAAGGGAATTGATACAATGTTTATTACCAAAAGATCTTACTAAATGTTATAATCTATACTAATATTATAAAGCTGAAGAGTTTGTTTATTTGAACGCGCTAATGTCAACTACTGATCCGAATTGAAAAATTCTTTTAGTGTTAATATTTTCGTCTACAAAATTACGTAAATTTACACGAAAAGTGCAAAAACGTAAGCTCGTGTTACGTGATCTTTAGATTATAACAGTAGAAATCTAACCTATTTTACAGCTTAAACGAAACATAAATAGTTATATTACAATTTGTCCGTCAACCAATAACTTAAATATTTGGGACGGACGGCAAATTTACGTAATTTTGTAGGCGAAAATATTAGATAATTATTTAAAGTTTTTAACACGGAGTAATTGTAAACACATTCATTGTTATAGTAAATGTATATTTTATATTTATAATAAACAAAAGTGTTGATTTTATTCACTTATCTTATCTTATGTGGGGGCCAGTCAGTGCAGACCGGCGACACTTCGACCCAGTGGGATCTTTTGAGTCGACACTCTCCCAATAACGACTGCCATAGATGTTCATGGCAGCCGGGACCAACGGCTTAACGTGCTCTGCGAGGCACGGAGGAGGCGATAATTGTCAATCAATACGCACATAATTTCGAAAACTCATATAACTTCCGAAAGTCAGAGGTGCGCGACGTGGGTTCGAACCCGAGACCCTCTGCATTGCAGTCTGTTGGTCTCCGCACTGAGCTATCGCTGCTTTTTTCTGATACATCTAAACATTTTATATTGTGATTGACTACATAAAATAAATAATTGTATTTACTAGACTACATAGCATGTAATCATATTAAACACAGCCAATAACACTTTTATTATTGAAGTTTGTTAATACTTGTTGTACCTGTCTATACAGGGTGTAAGTGACGGTTCACCGAAAACTGAAATACTAGCTGCGGACCATCATTCTGAGTTGGAAAACGTAGGAATTTTCCACCGGAAAATTATCGAATTTTCTTTCAAAATTTCACATTTTTCTAACTGATTATGATTACATAATGAGTAAACGACCCATTATACTAAATAATATCAATAAAAACTACATAATACCGAAAAACAGCTATGTAATCCAAACATACAAAATAAACACAGTTGAACTAATCAGCTGATCTTGCGCGGACAAGGCAATGACCAACGCAAAAAAGTTTTTTTACGCACCGGCAATAGTGTGCCGTGTAAAAACCCACCCGCATCGTACCTACTACCACTGAACTAGGGAAGATCTATGATCAATGATCGATATCGAAAAAAGTGTATTAAACAAAGCGGTATAGGTTAATAAATAAAATAGTTGTTTTCCTTTTAAAAGTAAAGGTTACATGAACGTGTTAGCACTATTTATTATTAAATTAGTCACGTAGATTGAAAAGATTGTAAGGATTAAAGTAGCCTGTAATTAAATGTTATACTACTATCACTTTACAATACCCATTTGCATTTTAAATGTAAAAAAATATTAATTGTTTTGATATTTCCTATCGTAAATGTACATGTATGAGTTTATTTAATCACTTTTAATAATAATTAATGTAAAAGACCATCTAATTGTTTTAAACCAAAGCTTTTTGTACACAGCGATTCATACAATGTAATGTAATCTAATAAATCTTTACTTAACTGTTAAAATACAAAACTGTAACAAAAATGTGTTAATAGAATTAGCCATAAACAGTTTATTACTATGTATAAGTATAAAATTAATCGATAGCCGATAACTCATAAAAATATTTTATGAGAGTTATCGACTATGGATTTATTTAATTAGATAGATGTATCTCATCCCTATCTAATATGACTACAACTGCAAAAGAAATTTATTTTTGAATTCTTTAGTTCGGTCGCGCTACTGTCAGGAATCGGAAGTACTTGACGTAATCTCTCGTATTCGCGAGTGTTTACTATTTTGTGTACTAAATTGTGTTTATTTACTGTGTTCATAACATTTTGTTAACGTTTTTGTTTTGTTTATAACTTTTTTGTGTAACTACAAAGTTGTGTTTGTACCTAATAAATAATGAGTCAGTCATTTAGTGCACGTGGCACGAGGCAATGCTTCGTTGGCGCTTCGCATTTACATCCAGCGGTATCCTGACGCTCGTCACCCTATGGACAGTCGTGTGATTTCTCGTACGTATCAACGAGTACTGGATAATTTACACATAGTACCGCATCAGGAGGGTTCCAGCAGGCCGATTAGAGTTTCCACTGAGCGGATAATTCTCGATGCCGTTCACCGTAATCCACACCTTGGTACGCGAACCACCGCTAAACTTCTGCGCCGTAACCACGGAACTCGCCTATCGCACTGGACTGTGCATAAAATTTTACGCAGAGATCGACAACGGCCGTACCGTATTCATAAAGTGCAAGCTCTCGTGCCTGGCGATCAAGTTCGGCGTATTGCATACTGCAGGTGGTTGATGAATCAGCAGCGGCAACATCCAAGTTTTATATCCCACATAATCTGGACTGACGAATCCACGTTTACTCGGAATGGCATGTGGAATCGACGTAACTCGCACGTTTGGGCGCGAAGTAATCCACATGCATCCCAACAAACGGGTCACCAAACGCGTTGGTCAGTAAACGTATGGGCGGGGGTCTATAACAACAACATTTTAGGGCCTTACTTTTTACCGGAGCGCTTGAACGGACCCCGATACTTGGATTTTCTACAGCAAGACCTGACAACTGTCCTGGATGAGTTACGTTCCGACCTTGCCGCAGAATGGGATCAAATGGAAGATTTGCCGCTTGCTCAATTACCTCAAATTTGGTTTCAACACGACGGTGCGCCACCGCATGTCGTGCTCAGAGTGCGCCAATATCTTGACGACACATTTCCTCGGAGATGGATTGGGCGATTCGGGCCCCACTCGTGGCCAGCCCGCTCACCTGATTTAACACCGCTGGTTTTTTTTTTTGTGGGGCTATATCAAGGAAAAAGTGTTCGTCAGTGAGTGCACTACTGCGGACGAAATGCGGAATCGTATAACGGCAGCATTTGTAAAGTTGAAAGCTGACATTATCGCAGACCCCTCCATGATGCCTCGCCTTCACGCCGAAACACTCAATCGTGCGCAAGTTTGTGAACAAGTTGGAGGCAGCCATTTTGAACCATATCTTATGAGGCCCGCGAGATCTTAAGGTAAGGTTTAATTACTTTTACAATTTACTGTTAATTCAAAGAATTTATCGTAAATCACACTACCTTTTTATTTTATAAACACATTTGGCTTTCTGTTTTTACCTACACAAACATTAACGAAATGTGCGTATAAGAATAATTTTATAAGATGTTATTCAGTTTATTCAAATTTTTTGTAAGTACAATAATAAAATTGTACAAGCCGATTGTTAGTCACAACGTTTAAATTATTATTGTAGTAGATCACTAAAATAGGTGATCCGGGCTCCGTCAGATAATGTGAGCGCGCGTAGCGTTGGTGCGCGGGAAGCGCGATACGATAGCGCGGGCGGACACATTGCATTGGTAGCGATACATTGCGTAGTGTAAATTACAATGTACTAGCATAAAACTTTAATCGTACGTTTCATTTTTGAATTGACATTTCCATTCAGTTGTGTACTTATGGACAAACGATTGTGCAACGTTTTCGGTACACCGTCCCTTACACCCTGTATACATGTAAAATTAACTGCTTTTTAAATTCTATTAATCCATTTGTAAAGCCTTCCACAAGACAGATTTATCCTAATGCAGACGATTTTTGGATATTATAATGTATAACATTTGTTTTTGGTATTATAAATGATTTTTTTAACATTATAATAATAATATATAAAACACAGATTATTATTTCCTATATTATGATTTCTTTTATTTTTTTATTGGTAAATTAAGTTTATTATATTATGATTACAATGTGTTTAAGCTCTTTTTTATTCAAGGCAACTGATTCTTCTATGTTTATCATTACATAATACATAACATCATCCAAATTGCAACACAATCATACCCATTATATCTATATGGAATCTAATAATTTAGACAGGATTGTACCTTGTACTTGTTACTTATATGAACAAACATCCATAGATACACTAGGTAGGAAAACAGACAGAGAGCCTTCCTTTCAAGACACAGGTGTATGGAGTTCTACTAGCTATAATTCTGACATGTTTCTCGAAACATTCATAGATGCTTGTTGTAACCTGGCTTTTAACATGAATGTTTGTCCTGGTCAAAAAATGTTTGAAAGAAGAAAGAAAAGTAATTTATTAAACACACCAAAATACAATGTATTAACATACAAACAAGAAGAAAATAAACAAAAATAAAATAAAGAAAATCTTGCGAAAATCTTTTCATCCCAAATCTCCTATCTACAATGAACTTATGTCCTATTATGTATATGATTCATTATAATTATGACTAGATCTTGCTGATACACTGAATTAGTGATGTTAACTGATTTTGATATATTGAAAAACTATTAATTAAATATTTGTTGAAATTCATACTTATATAACCTACAACAGTATTGGAAAATTGTGCTTTAAAAAATTGCAACCATGGTTAAAATTAGTTGCAGCCTTTGAAATCTACTATATGTAGATTATATACAGTATAAAAGAGTTCACTAGTAATGGGAATGCTACAAATGAATATGTAGACATTATCCTGTAAGTAATATAGTTTAAGAAGCAATACTCCACTAGCTCATGCCTAGGGCAGCCTGTATCTAAATCAGAGGTACGCAGACCTTTTTTCTCATAGACCACATTTAAAATTTATCTGGTTCCGGTGGACCCCCTGCAGCTACATTTCTACCATATTCCTTGGCATTCGTATTTATATTGGGGAAGAAACAAAAAAATTTTATCAGATCTCTACGGGCTGAATCATTTTTTTATTTTTTTAGGAATACTCTACTGAAAAAACAGTGCAGAAAATTAAATTTTCATGGATCCCTGCTTACGAATTGTGAACTCCCATTTTTTTTCATGCCGTCATAGACCCCCGTCGAGTCTCCCGTAGTCCCCTAGGGGTCCATCTGGACCACTTTGGGAACTACTGATCTAAATGAACCCTACCACACTTAAAAAACTTGTACTGTATGCCTGGAATAAGCTTTCCAGTGTGATTCTATGCTATGTATAGTATGAATGGTAGATTGTGTTCCTTGTGTTGGTAGTGTAGCGGGTCTTGTTTTGCTAAGCTAGCAATTAATTACATTTACAATTGTCTATCATTTGGCTCATATACCACTTTGGTTGAAAAGTGTCTTATGTGGTACTAAACTTTGCAATGAATTGAATAATATAAGTAACATGCCAAAATATTAATTATTACATCTAGATCATATATTTTACTCAGAGTGTGAAATGGGAATAGTGCAATAAAAATCCATTTTCAAAATGTATGACATAATTAAATTACAACATATTTTCTAAATTACCCACAAAGTATATAAATTAAAAAGTTATCAAAAAAAGGTATTGCCTTTTTTAATTTCTTAAATAAATTAAAAAAGAATCTGTAGCTTGTAACATTATCTATAGATAATGTTACAGGCTACAGATTCTTTTTTAATTCTAAATTCTAATAAGAATCTATAGTCTGTAATATATACAGACTACAGATTCTTGTTAGAATTTAGAACCCTAAGTGTAGTACCTTCATTTTCCATTTACTTGTAGGTACTATAGGTATATTTGTAATAGTAGGTAGTGAGCTGTTTATTAAGAAAATTCTGTTAAATCAAGCAAATATAATGCAGCAATCAGCTGACATCACTAATTCGGCCTCTTTCAAGGATAGTACCAACAGCTACCTATACGAAAATAGTATTGACGTAGTAGTAATGTGTGTTAGAATGCTGTCTCATTTATCTAAATTTGAAAAAAGAATCATGCTAATTTGAAAAAAGAATAATTTATAACTAAATTAGTCTTTCCCGAGCCCAAAGAAACATATTATGCGTAAAATTTAAAATACCCGTTTATAGCTTAACGTGGTCGCTTTTGGTATCTATAATGTCAGCACGTTTGTAATGCCGATATCTATGCATAATTTTATAGCTTTAATATTATTTAAATACTGTATTACGTAAATGGTAATTTTGCCGGTTTACCTGTTCGCTCTGACCATGGTGTTGGCGATAGCTTCCACATTGTTATTTTTTAGCACTTGAGCAGAAATCTTTTTCAATGAATGAGCCATCTTAATACTGTCCGCCACTGGCTACGAGTAATTAACTAATAAATGACAGCTTCACTCTGTTCCACTGCAACAACCACCTAACTCTTATTCATATCTGCCGATAGATTAGTGTGCTTGTTAACAACTCCAAAACTCCAACAGGTTGATATTTCCTTACAAATTAATACATAAAACACAACATTCAACTAGAAAATACAAACCAAAACAAATATTAAAAAAAAGTAACTAAGAAAATAATTTATAGTATCTATCGAAGGCGGTTCTTACAATACGTTATCTAATAAATTTTCATAAAATTTGGGTAATCATTAGAGTATAGCAACACCGTACAAAGAAACGTCACATAATGCTATCTGCGTCACAAATACCAATGTCATTAAAGGTCACAGGCCACAGCACCCGGCCGGCGTCCTTTATTACCTAAATAAAATAAAACTAAGAAAAATATAAGTGAAAGAGCTTAGACGGCATTATATGTGGGCCTGAATTTGCAATATATTTCTGTATTAATTTCGCTTATATCCATTATTATCTAAAAACACGTCACTGTAGTCTACTCTCTGACTGACCGAATTTTACAGGGTGCTCTAATTTCTGTCTAGTGTCAGCAATACGTCATTTGTTCCTAGTTTAACTTGGTTAAATTATGGTGTAATTGAAAGGAAAAACGGCTCAGCCCGTGCTGTAAAGATATGTCGTAAATATTTTTGGTGACCAGAAAAGAGGAAGGAGGAGGCTAGAGCATATTTAACTCTCATGTCAAGGCACTAAGTGACGAGACAATTTCACCTATGAAAAGTACCCAAATGTAAAGTTATTAGATTTTTTCTTGTTGTTAGTGGCCAACCTGTTGTCAAGACTGGTTCAAGCCGCCCGTAGGCCTCTGACATGGCTTAACCACTGTTGTCAATTTGGCAACAACCGGGACCGACTTTTTACGTGCCCTCCGAAGCACGGAACGTCAAGTACAAAATGGAAATATGGCATATTATGCTATAAAATCGTACATGGCATCGGGGACTTTCCCCTTCTTTCAGCTTATTATAGAGTATTAAAGTGTAATTTCTTGCTATGCATTAATGATACTGAGAAGTTGCTTCACGTCGGACCAACTGTTTGTAACGGATAGGACATATTAAATTATGTTGTGGCAATTATATGATGCAATAGTATTACTTTCATTATATTATTCCCATTACTCTAATTAACGGTGATCTCATGAATTACTCGCTGTAAAATTAAAAACTAGGGTGGTAAACTTCATTATAGGCACTGTAGCCATAGATTAATATGTATTACGGGTAACTGTAGCTATTTACTAATAGTCGCCTTAAATAAAACCAGTCTAAAGCGGAAAAATGAAATATTAAAATAAAGACTTCTATGTAATGAACATCGGTCATATCGTACCTGAGCGTGTACAGATATGTTATATACATGAAAAAATAAGGTTGTATAAACAGTTAAAAATATCTCATAAGAAAGCCAGGAAATAAAGATATTCATTTTTTTATCATCGTACATTTTGTTGGAATCGGAATGCAAATTATTTTATTGATTATGCTTAAATCATACATCAATGGCTTAAAAACATCATTTTGATTTTTAATAGTTTAGTAACGGTAAAACAATTCACTCAATAAGTAAATATCACATTAACTCGAAATCTGTTTGTATTATTGATTTTATAATATAGAAAATTTAACAAAAGTAAAAAATACATCAACGTTTTGCTTATACGCGTATAACGAAACGTGATTTGTTATTGACGCGCTGGCTGGTGGCATCCCAATATCGATTGACAGTTGCGATCCACTGCGTTTGTTGTTGTGAGGTTATGATACGTTCTTTTATGCGATTTTGGATTTTATATTTTTTAACCCCGTCTTTATTTTACGGACTGATAACTACCGCTTATGACAATTACTTTGTGCTTTGCCTATAGTTGTTATTGCATTTGTTGTGATAAAATTATATTCACATACTAGATATCTAAAAATATCGTTAAATCAGTTTGATAAGCTTAATTAACTACCTACCTATAGAAACTTATTTTTTAAAACTTCATTGTAGATTCTAACCTTCAAAGTATTTTTATAATATTAAATTATTTAGGCTTTTTACGTGCCATTTTCTGACGGAATAGTGTTTAATACATAAATACAAACAAATATCATTATAGTTTGTTAATGTACATGGAAAATAAAGGTCAAAGTTTCACCCACCAAAAACATTCTGTAAAAAACTAGCCAAGTCTCAATGGAGCTGCTTGCTTATCTCTAAAAAGTAATGAAATCTCTCGACGCCAAAAGTAATGAATAATCTTGCCTAAAGGCTCATCTGAACTAGTTATAAAGTCTAACATGGCATGAAACTTGTTATCTATAAAACGTGAGGTAGATACGGGGTCAAGAGCAACCAATTCACTGATTGTTTTCTTAGCCATTTCAACGCCATTTACTTGTCTGATGTACTCTCCCAAATCCTCCCACATCCACTCAGAGGGAGTCATGGTAAGAAACCAAATTGCTGGATCGTAATTTTGAGTCATACAATTTACATCGTTTCTTGGTTTCTTCCAGAACTGTTCGGTGTTTCTCAGTCGGCCAAATATTGCGGTCAAATCACCTTCCAGCTCATCATTGTTAAGCATTTGGAGATACTGTTCTGCCGTAATTTTATCTCTCTGATTAGCACAATTCATTTTATAAAAGATTCCGGAGTTTAATTTGCGCATATTAGCATCATTCAATCAATAAGAAAAATAGATACTGTTGGTTAAGTCTAAATTGAGGATGTTTTGACATAAGCCGGACTTTAATAAATTCACTAGAAGTTACTTTCTGCTGCCGATTATGAAATTGGCCGTATTTTCCTTCTACATATAAATGTGGAAAACATTTAACATCGCGGAAAAACAAACGTAAGCGCGTTTTAAAATACAGTCAGCGCCATCTAGCGACGTGTGCGGGTATCACCGCCACTCTTAGTCCAACGCATTATATTTTGACCAAATTTGAGCGAAATTAATTAATATTTTAGTGTAATTTGTTTATTTAATTTGTGTAATTTTCGAATAGAATAAAGTTAATCGTTCGACTATTTCTTCTTGTAAACTTGTAAGTATAAGTATAAAAGCCAGTCTAGTCTTATCCAGAGTTTTCCTTTAATTTTATTTATATGCGTATTAAAAGCAGAAGGGGAGGCATTCGCCCAGCAGTGGGACGCTATAGGCTAGATTAAATTAGAAGATGTGTCCCACTACGCTGGATTTTTGCAATGTTAGTCGATTTTTTTATGTATCCATAGTAGAAGGGGGCTGAGGGTTCTTCATCAGATACTTCAGACCTTCGATTTTTGACATCAAATGAAGCGGCCCACTATGTCGATCTGATGTCGATCTCTAATAGTTTGGTTGGGCTCTTGTGTTTTCTAATCAGGGTCACCAGGTATTCCAGATCTTCGATTATCCTAGTTTTTATAGTTTTCCCTTTATGTGGCCATTAAACCCTAACTCTGAGTTTATGGAAAGTACTATTCTGATGATCATGAGTGAGTGAGTGTCATAAATGCGAAACTTTGCTTTCGCTTAACTTCGGAACTAAATGACCTACAGACTTGAAATTTTGGATTTTAAGTATGTGATTATAGCTTACTGGATGACGAAAATTTCTGCGTTCTGGTCTTATCCAGAGGTTCCCAAATGGGGGCCTGAAAATGCGGCGAAATGGTTCCAGTAACGGATGGTACGGCAGTGTTTTCTTCGCGCTCGACTTGGCGGGGGCACTGCCGTGCCCCCCGATATGTTTTTGGCAGAACAACAAAAACTACAACCCTTTGCCACAATAAATCTGAAGATACCACAACGAAACTATACATATCTAATATTTAATGCGATATGATAACGTCACATGATATGACCTGTTAAGTCTTGAAGTATTGGAGAAAGCCTTGTTATCACGTCCACAAACAATCTTTAGGCAGAACACCTTGACTTGCGAAAAGGACTGCTATTCCTGAACTCTTTATTTACTTACGAAGTAAAAATTATATAAATTAAATGAGTGATTACTGCGAAGAAAAATTGTAGTTTAGACGTGTTGACAAGATTCTTGAAATATCGGGGGTTTAGTAGACAGTCTGAAGTTAAATCACCGCTCTGATCTGATAGCATCTGCATTTTCAAGATTGGCAGATCTATTATTACTTAAAATATATCACTCACTATTTATTATAAATTTATTATTGCAACCATTATTAGGCAAGCACAAAGAGTAAGGTTAAGGTTAAGGCAATTAAAGTGTGGCGTATGTATATACGCACAAGCAACATATAAGTTTATGAGGAACCTGGAATCAAACGGAGCATCATACGTCTAGCCGCGCCGAAACCAAGCGACGCGCGAAGGCGATCGAACGGAGCATCATACGTCTAACTGTGACGATACCAACTTACGAACTGGCAACGCGCGAAGCTTCCCTCTGTCATCAAGGGTTCTTCTCGTAGACCCCTACGGGGTCTCGTGGTAACCAAACCAGGCCGTGGGCCTGTCTTGGTGGTGGTCATCGCCACCTTCTAATACAGGCGGGTCACTGGGGTGGGCCCGTGCGGGCCCGTTGGTCAGTCCGGTTCGATAGAGTCGGTGTGTAGCGCAGCTAGCGAGGTCCAGCCTGTACGGGTGAGCCCCCGCGGGCGACCAGCGTGTCAGCAGCGCTCGGGTCGTGTCCGGTGGGTCCCTCCTGCGCTTGGCGAGGTCAAACTTCTCTGGAAGAGTTTCCCGAGGAGCGCCCGTCAGCCAGCAACCGGGGGAGCGTTGATATAGGTCCGGTGGGGGTTGACACAGAGACCAGGTCTAGCGGCAGGGCCATCCTGTCCGGCGGTCGCCGATAGTAAGGCGCAAGCTCCCGCAGATAGCGGGCGTGCGATCCGTCGGCACGCACGAATAGGTTGGTGCTCAGGCGTCCCACAAAGTCGTCCAAGTTCTCCATACACAGGTCCCTGGAGATCGTCCTGTTCCGCATTAAGCGAGGGGCGTCGGCAATGGTGCGAGGCGCGAGCGACTGCTGCGCACGCAACTGGCGGCCGATCGTCTCAGAGGTGAGAGTGAAGCCAGTCGGGGCAACGTAAGCGAGTCGGCTGCGGATGTATCTACCGCCTTGTACACGCTGAGCTTTGCGCGGATCGGCAGTCGGGACGATAACACGGGTCGCAGGAGGGCGCGCGCGGTGCGCGTTTGGACGAGTACGTTGTTGACGTGGGGCTTCATGGAGAGGGCGCGGTGGATGGTCACGCCGAAGTATTTCACCTTCGCGGACCACTCGATGTTCTCTCCCATGAGCTTCAACTGTGGCAGGACTATGCTGCCCATGGAGATCGCCTGAGTCTTCGCTACGTTGACAGTCAGTCTACAGTCCTTCAGCCAGCTGGGAAGCGCGGCTAGGGTGCGCTGCATCTTGGTCACCACGTGGACACCGTTCATCGATGTCGAGATGTAGGCGGCGTCATCGGCGTACAGCGCGAGCTTAACACTGTCGGTGACGGGATGTCATTCGTGTACCAAAAGTAATACACGGGAGAGAGGCAACTACCCTGGGGCACACCGGTGCAGATGGGCCGCTTCCCTCTGTTTTTATACGCGGTAGTATTTATACGCGTCGCACACATGCTCAAGAACTCCTCGTAAAAATTTAGAATTGTGTTTACTTGTCGCTGATTAGTGTAAATGATTATTGTACACATTAGTGCTAGCGTTACTTGCATGAACAATAAATGGGATATAAGAAGGCGTAAAAAGTGAAAATGTATTCTCAGTTGAATCAGTCTATGTGTTTGAATATAACCAGTTACCAGCTACGGATCTTTTTTTTTTTTTGACCCAGGAAAATCCTTTATGGATAACCCCTCCCCCGGGGGCTCTTATGGCCGAAAGCGTGTGCCGCTGCGGCTCCCATGCGGCCACGCCTCCAGCGTGTGGAGCGCCGTGTCTTCCGGCGCCCCACACTCGTGGCAGGCCGGGGTCGCCTCGCGTCTCGCGATCTGGTGCAAATACTTTGCGAAGCATCCGTGCCCGGAAAGCACCTGCACCAGTCGGAAGGTCAGCGACCTGAATCGCCGCCCTATCCACCCCCAGACGACCGGGCGAATGGCCTCCACCGTCCACTGGCCCGGGACGGTGGAGCCAGGTTCTCCGACCACCGCCTCAATAGGGTGGCCCGCGCCTGTCACCTCATGAATGCGACCTCCTCCCACCCCGGGGGCACCCCGCGGGACCTCCTCGCCGCCACGAAGTGGTAAACTTCGGCAAGGACCTCCGCTTGTAGCTCCCACGGGGGGTCACTGGCCAGCACGCACGCCGCCGTCCAGGACACTGTCCGGTAGCCGCGTATGGCCCTCGTCGCGACGATCCGCTGCGGACGTCGCAGCAGGGTCACCAGCTACGGATCTGGCTTATGCCTGCCGGCTGATCTACAACCCTAACGGTTACCAGCTACGGACCTGGCTTATGCTCGCCGGCTGATAATTCGTTAAAAAAGCATGACATGTGTCAGTAGTAAAACCAAAGAAGTAAAACCCTTTTTATTTTTAATATTCTATGGAAGGTAAGTTCTCCAGTTTAAACGAGTATATACTACATCTTTGGTTTGTAGTAACATAAATTAACAAATCAAATATGTACAATACAGTAGTACAGTCGGCAACATAAGAAGCTGACCATTTAACTTTGTAAAAGTTATTAATTTATTAATCAAAATTCTAATTATGATTGTGTATTTTTGAATTGTGAAGATATAAACTATCTGTCAATTATTCCTGCTATAAAAACTAATATGTGTTATCACTTTAAAGGATTTACCCAAGACAAAGATATCTCAAATCTCGCTGATGTGCACCGTCTGATCTTGCTCATTGTACCATATTTTTTATTAACCTGTGTGTAATCTATACTAATCTATACTAATATTATAAAGCTGAAGAGTTTGTTTGTTTGCTTGAACGCGCTAATCTCAGGAACTGCTGGTCCGATTTGAAAAATTATTTCAGTGTTAGATAGGCCATTTATCGAGGAAGGCTATAGGCTATATGTTATCACGCTAAGATCAATAGGAGCTGAGAACCAATGAAGAATGTTTCAAAATCGGAGGGTATTTTTTCCTTTTGAGAGCTTCCGCTGCGTGCGCTGCGTAAACTGTTGAAGTTTCGCAAAAATCATGTATGACAGAATTATTCCCCTTTAAAAGTTCTAAAAAAAGTCCGCGATAGCATATGTCTATCTTTTAAGGTTCGCTCACTATAACCATTTTTATGCTAACGAAATTTGTTCTAAAATAATGCATTATTTGCGAAGGTATTATTATAAACATGATATTAATCCTTATCCAAATAAATACGTTATTCATCACAAGTATTTAATTTAAAACAAAATGGCCCTTTACATCATTCGATTTCAATGAATATCTTAGGAGATATCGCAGTTTTAAAATAACATTGCAGCAAAATAATTACCCATTACAGACAGTGCAAACGATGTTTCTCCTGGTTTATTCTGCGTGATTACTACTGGTTCGATTTGAAAAATTCTTTTAGTGTTGGTTAGCCTATTTATTGAGAAAGGCTATAGGCTATATAACATCACGCTACGACCCACGGGGGCGGCGCAGTAACGATAAACGCGGGTGATACCGCACGAACATTTAGTAATATTATAAAGCTGAAGAGTTTGTTTGTTTGTTTGTTTGCTTGAACGCGCTAATCTCAGGAACTACTGGTCCGATTTGAAAAATTATTGCAGTGTTAGATAGCCCATTTATCGAAGAAGGCTATAGGCTATCATCACGCTAAGATCAATAGGAGCGGAGCACCAATGAAGAATGTTTCAAAATCGGAGGGTTTTTTTCCTTTTGAGTACTTCCGCTGCGTGCGCTGCGTAAACAGTTAAAGTTTCGCAAAAATCATGTATGACAGAATTGTTCCCCTTTAAAATTTTTAAATAAAGTCCGCGACAGCATATGTCTATCTTTTAAGGTTGGCTCACTATAACCTTTTTTATGCTAACCATATTTGTTCTAAAATAATGCATTATTTGCGAAGGTATTATTATAAACATGATATTAATCCTTATCCAAATAAATACGTTATTCATCACAAGTATTTAATTTAAAATAAAATTTCCCTTTACATCGTTCGATTTCAATAAATATCTTAGGAGATATCGCAGCAAAATAATTACCCATTACAGACATACAAACGATGTTTCTCCTGGTTTATTCTGCGTGATTTTACATTAGCACTGTAGGTATATTTATAAAATGTTGTTCAATGGTTCTTATGTGGTTCGTGGATTTAACAAAGAAAGTTTCAGCTCCTTTAAAATTGTATTATAGGTGCCTACGACCCACTCTCTCTCTCTTATGTGACGCAGACGAAGTTGCGCGGGTCAGCTATCTATGCTAATATTATAAAGCTGAAGAGTATGTTTGTTTGTTGGTTTGAACGCGCTAATCTCATAATAGCCTATTTATCGAGGAAGGCTATAAGCTATATAACATCACGCTACGACCCACGGGGGCGGCGCAGTAACGACAAACGCGGGTGAAACCACGGGAACATCTAGTATTATTATATTATGAAAGTCGTTTCTGAAGCAAGTTGTATATAAAAATTCATTGGATCCGTAGCACTCAAGACGCTAGTATATCTTCAAACCTTGCTGGCCAGAGGTTTTCACTTATAGTCGAACTCTGTATGACCTGCTTCGAGTGACAATGTCGCAAATAAGTGTCATACTTTTAGGTTTTTATTTGTAAATAATTTATTTAAGCTTTATTTTAGAAACGTTTTTAATACACTCTAAATTCCAAGGTAAAAGTGACCCATAGTCGGTTTAAAATTATATTTGAAGGCCAATTACCATGCACATTACGCATCTAAAGTCGAGCCATTATTTATATAAGAAATGATCTAGAAATATATTCGCAATCTTTAGTGTTTTAAAAACATTACGAGATATTACGCAGTGGTGATAATTGACTATCACTGCATATTTATAAATATTTATTTATTTTCCATATAAAATAAATATAGGCTGCGAGCTGATATTTTCAGTTTGAAATGTTAGTTATTTTATAAGATAATATTTTAACTGCCACCTTTGCCCTAACAAAATATGAACGTGATAGGGATTTTAATATTGTAATAAACGTGATAGACTTCGTCTGTTTCTTTTATTCTGCTATTTAAAAAAGAAGTCCTAGAACGACTTACGTTCCTAACGAGATTCGCTTAAGGGCAATGATCAGAGAGTAACATTTATTTTATAATTTACCTATTATTAGCTGTAAATTACCTAAATAGTTGTATGCATTTTTTATTTTTACGTATTGCGCAACAGACCACATCTGACTTCACTGATGTATGAGTAGCAGCTCATTATAAATAGTGATTAATATGTATAAAGCCGCTTTGTTTTTCCTATTATTTATTATAACAGGTTATCCATAGAATTTAAGTATTTAAGTAGTTCTATAAAATTTAATATAATAAGTATTGGGCACAGTATTTGGTAGGTAATTATTAATTCCATGGGATCTTCATCAATTGACATGTTGAGTTTGGTTTAGTTATCTTTATAAAATAGAAAATAAGTTAACTATAATCTAAGGCGATTTATTAATAGTTTATACAAATTAAAATGTTTATTAGATGGGTTGTTAAAGAGTAAAACTCAATTTTTCACATTGATTTATGTTTTCTCCAAGTTTAGTTTGCGTATAATGAATCTCAGGATGGGTGTTTATTCTCAACAGTAAAAATGAGTACCGAACCTTTTGCAAATGAGTTGTATTCAGTTTTCTATAGAAATCTTGTTCTAATCTAAATTATTCCAACTTAGATATAATTTAATTATACTGTTTTGTGTTTCATATATATTTTGTATTTTGTTTATATTTTGTATCTAAATACTCCCACACAATCTTGGTAATAGCACCCCAACCAAACCGAAATGTCAAAATTATTATGACGTTTTTCTTTTCGCTGAAATAATTAGGTAGTGTCGAATAATCGTGTTTATTTAGAATTACTTGTGTAAAATATTTGAAATATGGCTGCTGAAATCAAACCTGCACCGAGAACTCCCAACGATAGGTTTTCTACAACGAAAAAGCCTGCGTTATTGAGTAAATTGGAGGGTTGCACTGACGATGTAAATGCAGCGGTCGTTATACCTGGCGAGGACGGTGTAATTAGCGTTTGTGATGATAAGTAAGACTTCTGACTCATATTTCGGCCATTGTTTGATAATAGCACAAAGATATATATCTTGTTTTCTGAAATTCCTATCCCAAATGTACCCTCAAAGAACTGTCAACATGTTCAAAGTCACCTCTTCCTACGTGGGTCGTAAATACAGTCATATGGAACTGTGAAAAGTTTCTAAACCTGTTCTTATTGTTTATAGTACAATAAAGACTAAACAAATTTGTAGTTTGTTATAAACAAAAAGATTTTGATTAATCAAATTACAGTATGAAATTAACATGAGAGCTATCTGTTTTAGGACAGTACGTGTTTGGCTGAAGCGTGATTCAGGGCAGTACTGGCCTTCAATCTGCCAGTACATGCCTTCTGGTTGCACCTCCATGTTCTACACACCAGAGACAAGGCAGTTATTTATTGGTCAAGAAAATGGCACAGTGTCTGAATTCACATTGGCTCAAGATTGTAATAGAATAAATCCTGTGAGTATTGCATCATATTAACATTTTATAAAAGGAAACTGTTTATAGATTAGGCTTCACATTTCAGGGAAGATCTAAAATATGTTAGATATTTCTCATTCAATATTAGCTATAATGCAAAAGACTAAACACATTGATACAATCAAAAGAATCTGTCTGGAAATCCTATATTTTGATTAATGCAATGAACCAAATTAATCAAAATATAATAAATTATTAATAATCCCATGCATATTAATGTATGATATGCTAAAGATATGTACCAATCAGATAAGTTTTTTCAGCTGTGTATACATACTACTTTCATGGAAAGGGTCATACAGCTATTATTTATTAATTTCTTAACTATATTATCCCATTGTATTATGAATATAATATAAACATAAGCATTTATTTATTCAACATAAAGAAATCACATTTTACATTTCCTTATAATAATACTTAAGTTAAATTTAGTATAAATACATCTATATATTTATATGATGATACATCTTCTTGATGATTCACAACATAATAACAACTTTATAATATTTCATCAGAACATTGCTGGTTTAATATCTAAAAGGGAATTGCTAGAAGTAACCCTAAATGATCTCCACTTAAAAAATAAACTACCTCAGATTCTATGCTTCTCCGAAACATTTATAAAAAAGGGAGATGAAAGCAACGCGAGATTAAATGGTTTTATTTTAACATCCTCCTACTGCAGAGATAAATCTAGAGGTGGGGTCTGTATTTACACTGAAAGAAGCGTGAAATCCAAAAGTTTAGACCTAACTAGCTACGCGTGTCAAAAAAGTTTTGAATGTTGTGGCATCGAAGTAAGTGCATATAAATTTTTAATAGTGTGTATCTATCGCACGCCGCCGTCAGATATCAATATGTTTTTAACAAAGATAGAAGCTTTACTTATTAAATTGCTTAGAAAAGGTTGGAAGTTAATTTTAGCTGGTGACATAAACATAAACACCCTTAAACCAGGAAAAATAGTGCAATATTTAATTGACATAGTAAATAATTTTAATTTGACATTTTATATCAATCAGCCAACTAGAAACAACTCATGTATAGATCACATTATTGGCAGTAAATCTTTGAAAGCTTATAGCGAAGTTTTAAGCCTAGGACTTTCTGACCATGATACCGCTCAAATAATAAATGTACCAGTCAAAACGATACCTAAGCAACTCGATACTTTATTTGTTACTTGGCGAGATTATGACACTATTAACATAAATAAGTTCTGTAAATGCATGGAAAACATTAGTTTTAGCTATATTTATCTTGAAAAAGACATAAATAAATCATTTAACATTTTCTATAATGACTTGATATTGTTTTATAATTTTAGGTTTTCCTATACTTAGACATAAACTAACCTTTCAAAGACGAACTCCTAAATGGATAACAAAAGGTATACGACATAGTTGCAATACAAAAAGGATTCTACGTTATAAATACTATAGGGATAAATCTACACATAATAAATCAAATTATCGTATATATTCTAAAATTCTAAAGCAATGTATGTCCAAGTCTCAGAAACTCTGTAACCATAGACTGATAAGCGAATCACAAAATAAGTGTAAATCCGCTTGGGCTGTAATAAAAGATAAGGACGAAAGGCAATTGTCAGATAATTCCATTACAGAAATTAAAGTCTGAAATCAACTAATAATAGATCCTAATAAAATAGCATGCGAGTTTAATAACTACTATATTGAACTAACTAACGTACAAAAATCTCTTAAAAACACCAATAAAATCTATCTACAAAATAGTATGTTTATAGAACCCCTGAGTGTTTCAGAAGTACATAAAATAATTGCGAACTTAAACAATAGCAATGCCGTTGGTTATGAGGGTATTTCAACAATGATTCTCAAAAGATGTGCTACAGCTATTGCACCAAGTATTACTCACTTAATAAATCTCTCATTTGAAAAGGGAACCTTTCCCGAATCATTAAAAAAATCAATTATAAAACCTATTCTCAAAATAGGAGATAGGACGAACATATGTAACTATGGACCTATTACATTGATTCCAATATTGGCAAAAATTTTTGAGAAGGCCATGCACCTTCGTCTATCGTTATTTATAAATAAATTTAATATAATTAAGCCTGAACAGAACGGCTTCCAAAAAGGAAAATCAACTACATTAGCAGCATATACCCTAGTACATAATGTCTTAACGAATATAGACAAGAAATTACACACAATAGTCGTATTTTTTACCAGCGTTGCAGTCTATACTGCAACAATAGCTGACGCAGTTGCCTAATTTGATCTCCATGTACCGTTTTCGGGTTAATTGTATTATTTAATATTTTTTTTTTTTTTTTAATCTTTATTTTTAAAGAACTTGGTTCACAAAAAAGCGACCATGTCGTTCTCGTATTACTACATTACAATTATTATTCACTTAACACTTAACGCCTAGATTTTAAAATACAGTTCGCTAATTTATACAATATTTGGGCAGCCTCAGAGTCTGGTTGAGACAGTATGCTGTTGCAAACACCGACATTATAAGATTTTTCTATTATGTTGCTAAATAAAGACACCCTGAGAGCCTCATTCCGGACACATTCTACCATGGCATGATGTACGTCCTCTATAATACCACATTCTGAACAATTTGGAGACGGTACTTTTTTCATAAGAAACCCAAATTTGTTCAGTGGAATATGACCAGATCGAATTCTAAAAGCAGTAACTATAGACCTTCTACCTATTTTACTTTTCTCATACCAGGGATACCGATAAGGTTTGGATTGGATAGTCTTGTACCAAATGCCTTTATCTATAGAACAAGATTCAAAGTATTTCAACCAAAGATTATAGATGTTTTCTTTTAGTACTGGTAATACGTCAGTATAAAACATTGAAATATAATTAATTGGAATCCCATCTGTCAAGGCCTCTTTCGCCAGACGGTCTACCTCTTCGTTACCCCATATGCCCACGTGAGCCGGAATCCACTGTAAGGTAACGTCTTTACCTCCAGCTTCAATTTTACGAATTGTCTCAATAATGGTATAGGCTATCGGAATTCCTCGAAAATTCGAGGTACACCGAGCCACATGTTGAAGAGCACTTCTGGCATCCGACAAGATTACAAACTTATTATGACATGTATTTTCTATGTAGGAAAGGGCTTCAGATAAGGCAAATAATTCAGCGTACATGATAGAAATATCAGCGTCAATTTTGAATTTAATTCTAGTCAACGTCTGTGGGTCGAAAACTGCTGCGCCTACAACACCCTTTTCTTTTGAGCCGTCTGTATATATTTTATAATGATTACTAAATTTATAATCAATTATCTCGTCAAATTTCTTTTTCAAATAAACACTACCTAAACTTTTTTTGGAGCCAGATATGCCGTCCATGTTGCATCTTATGCAGTTTTCTAAATTGATATTTTGAACCCAGGTATTTAGATTAAACATCTCTAATTTTTTTGATGAATTGATAGGAATAGGATTTAAAGATTTATGTATAGCGGCCAATAACGGAATTTTCTTTCGGGTCCAGTTCCTTGATCTAAAACATTGATCAGAAAGTTCACTAATATACCTAATAATATGATTATTTTGCAATGAGCGGTTCTTTAACCAGAATTTGCCACCAAGGTAATGTCTTCGTAGAAAAAGAGGTTGTAGGCAGAGTTCGTTTTGCATAACGTGTATTGGTGTACTTTTTATGAAGCCCCCAATAATACGCATACATTGATTTTGTACCTTATCGATCTTGTATAAATGGCATCATAAAGGTAGCTACCATAATCCAGCCGACTACGTATGACCGAAATGTATATTGTTCTTAAATATTTGGGATGTATACCCCAATCCGCGCCAGCCAATATTTTTAGTACATTTGTATACTTGTAACATTTGTGAGAAACTTCATTGATATGTTTACCCCATTTTAGTGACCGATCGAGCCATACACCCAAATACTTAACACAATCTAATAATTGTAAACGTGTCCCTTTTAGATTGATATTAACATCTTGCCTACCGAAGCCCTTCCTAAACAAACATATTTTAGTCATTTTTTCGGAGATTTCTAGGCCAATCTCTTCAACTAGACGGCACATGGCATCCAAAGCGGATTGTGTGTTCAGGCATCCCTGTTCTATTGATCTGTACGTACCGTACAACACAAAGTCATCGACATACTGAGAAATATATACATTTGCAATTTTGTGACATATGTGCATAGTAGCCACATTAAATAATAGTGGCGATAGAGGGTCGCCTTGTGCTAAACCGCGCCCTGTAGTTCTAATAATAGGATCTTGACACTTTATACATAATTCCCTACGTTTAAAAAAGGCCCACAAATAATTACAGATATTAGTCCCAACATCAAGACTGTTCAAGGTGTACAACAATATTTTGATATCAACATTGTTGTATGCATTGTCAATGTCGACAAAACAAGCTAACGTTTTTAGATTATTACAAAATCCTAATTGAATTTGACTGACTAATTGTACAGACTATCCATGCAAGATCGAGATTTCCTGAAGCCGACTGTATTTTCCGAAAAGCAACCTTTAGCTTCTAAAAACCACTGTATCCTATGTTTTAGGATTGTATGAAAAATTTTACCAGGACAAGACATAAGGGCTATTGGCCGAACCTTAGAGGTTATCTGGCCGTCCCCACTTCGCTTTGGTATCGGGACAATCTTAGTTTTACGCCACTGGTCGGGCGTATATCCTACCGCTAAGAATTTGTTGTAAATTTTGACTAAGACATTTTTACCTGTAAGAGGGAGGTGTCTAATCATTGAAAACGAAATGTCGTCCTCACCAGGGGCTGTATCTTTGGTTTTGATTGCACGATTTAGTTCATGAATCGAAATATCCTTACTAAGAGTAGCGTTGGTAGACGTGAATACCGGAGACTCGGGTGAAACATAGTCTGGACATAAATTATGCAATAATTCACTAGCTGTATCATGACTAAATTGTGATTTTGATGAACGACATCCTTTTAACCATCTCATGCGACGCCACATGTCACTCGAAGATGTATTTTCGTTGACACTGCTACAAAATTCCTTCCAGGCATTGCTCTTGGCCCTACGAATAATTCTTTGCGCCGATGCAACCTTTAACTGAAGGGCTATTAAATTTTGAGGAGTTGGATTTCTTCTGAAGGTAGATAGAGCCAGTCTTCTCTCCGCGACAGCACGTGATATGTCAGAGTTCCAATAAGGCTTTGGTGTAAATCTTTCGAGACGTAGTGGATCTTGACAGACTCTCACGGTGGGTATGAATTTATTAGCGGCAGTATTTATTTCGCTGATAAATTGGTCATAAGAACTCTGCGGATCATCTGATAAAGATATGGTGGCAAACACGTTATGAAGTGACCTGGTATATTCGTTCCATCTAGCTTTTTTGAAGTTACGTTTTCTATCTGAGGTTAGGCACGGGGTAAAAAAAGTGCTTATTTTGATAACGAGATGGTCGCTGCCGAGGTTTTCATTTAAAACTTTCCACGTAAATCTTAATGCAACGTCATTGGTAGCCATAGTAACGTTCGGAGAAGATTTCTGAAGCCTGCCATTGACTAATCGGATTCTAGTTGGCGAGCTGTCATTCAAAGTCACATAGTTTTTATCTAACATTGCATTAAATAGCTGGGAGCCTCTGGCATCCGTCTTATATGACCAGCTGTAATGATGGCCATTGAAATCTCCAGTTATTAGTGTTCTCCTTGAACAGAGACTAAAGATGGTTTCCCAATCAGTCGGGTATGTATAAACAGTCGACGGGCAGTATATGCCGATAATGTTCTCAAGATTAGAGCAATTCAGAATATTTACATAAACCAATTGGATACCAGGATTGATATTTGCTGGTGCCCGGGAGACTTGATATGTGATACTAGAGTGGATAATGATGGCTACTCCACCATAACCATCGCTTCGGTCCTGTCGGACAATATTGTATCCCGATAATCTCAGAGGCACGTCAGGTTCGAGCCATGTCTCACTCAAAACGGCTATATGTATCTTTTCCTGGGATAATAATGACTCCAATTCTGTTGTTTTAGGTCGAATACTCTGGCAGTTCCATTGTATTATGTTAACATTAGCATGAGTCTGAAGAGCCATTGTTAATAAATATTTTGAAAGCAGTCCACTCTGAAAAATAGCTTACTATAAAATTTATGATCCATTCATATATTATCTTGCCACAAGACTTCAATTTCACGTCAAAATCTAGCTTTTGCATAAAAATTATATCCTTTAACTTCTGCACCAATTGTAATACATCTAGTTTCTTATTTTCTTCTTGCTCTTTACTTGCATCAGTTTCTTTAGTAGGCGTTGAATTATCACTTAAGTCCGACCGTACTTCCTCTTCAAAATTAATAACCTGAGGTCCACGCTGTTTGCTTGTTTTCTTCCTAGTCAACGTTTTTGTTTCTGTAGTAGAACTTGAAATAGGCTTCGCTGATTGCTGAGGATTGTGATTATTTGTGCTGTGTCTTACCATTTCTGCGTATGTTGGACTGCAATCGTGACGAGGAGCAGGGTCATATGACCTAACGCTGCCATCATCAACGTTTGACCGGGTTGCATTCACAGCCGGTGGTGAAGGTGGAACATAAAGTGTGAGAGCGCGCTTGTAACTGCAGTTGAATTCTGCCATCAATTCCCGTAGTCGCTTTTCTTTTAGGAAATGAGGACAAAGCTTTGACAAGGCCATGTGTTTACCCGCACAGTTAACACATTTAAAAGTAGTGGTTTCGCAATTTGCATGTGATTTGCCACACTTAGGGCATACGTTGCTGATAATTGAGCACGTTTTATAGTTATGTCCATATCGCCAACATTTGGAGCATTGAGTGACCGGAAAAATATAAGGGTCCACTTTCATTCGTATCCCACATGCTAGCACGTACGAGGGTAAGGACGCTCCTTTGAAACCAAGCCTTACACATTCGCTGTTTTCAAACAAGCCACTGTCAAAATTACGGCGCTGCAAACGTTTTGCGCTTATGATGGGAATGGTGCACTCTAATTCATCAAGAATGTCCTTTTCGCTCAATTCTAACTCTATGTTCTTTATAATACCATAGGACACGCCCATTTCAAATGTTTTCTGGCATTTGAATTCCCTATCAATAAAATATTTGCAGTGTATTAATTTATCGGCACTATCTTCATTGCTAAATTGTATCAATACTTTGTATGAGTTAATATATTTTATTTTTACAATTTCTGATATATTCTCACTTTTTAATAAACGCGCCAAACCTATCTGCTTCGGCAGTGTTTCTTTTTTAGAAACAATACTAACTTCAATATGTTCCTCCGGTATTCTTATCGTATTATTATGATTATTAAAACTACGCGCCATAATTTTCACTCTCCGCCCCACCTCCGTCCATAGTTCTTCATCATCTACCCCCCGTGTTCTCTTCTCTGGTCTAATGTTTCCAGAATCGTCATATGTATGTTCTACGCTCATCTCTAATAACGCTTCGTTCTCCATATTGTTAGTATCCGCTCCAGTTTCTAATGAGTTATTTATTTCATATTCTCGATCGCCGCCGTCATCCGTTAACTGCATAATATCACTATCCATAGCCAGTAGGTGTACAGCGCATCGTAGGTAATGAATAAAGCAACAACAAGTCGAGCGATAACAAACAGAACCGGTTCTATACGTCCTGTCGCCGTAAACGCGCGTTCGTCACTGATGGATTTACCTTTGAAAAAGAATTATTTAATATTGTTTTTAAAATTATGTATATATGGAGATGCAAATAAAACATTTTACTTTCTTTCTTTCTTTCTTATTTTTTGACATGACGAGGGCATTTGACTTTGTATCGCACAAAATCTTGTTGCGGAAATTGGAGCAATATGGAATCCGAGGACTTGCTTTATCATGGTTTGAATCATATCTTCCGGATCGACTGCAAAGAGTAGACATATCACACGTAGATAATAATCTAACATTAACAACTAGTAGCTCACCATACAGAGTAAACAGCTTTGGGGTAGCCCAAGGCAGTATTCTTGGGCCATTGTTATTTCTGCTATATATTAATGACCTACCTGATATAACGAAACATAAATGTATTTTATTTGCAGACGACATTTCCATTATATTGACATGCAATAATTTAACTGACATTCATGACGAAGTAAATAGGACGACCCTTTTGGTGACACAATGGCTAGAATCAAATAACTTGACAATTAACTTGCAGAAAACTAATTTTATCAAATTCCAAAGTAAACGATCTGCCTGTACTGAAAACAGAATGATTTGGAGCAAAATTAATATTAATGAAAAAGATGACGTAACTTTCTTAGGAATAACATTAGACAAACATATTGACTGGAAATCGCATATTAGTGCCACTTGTAATAAAATTAATAAATTTGTATATGTCTTGAGCAGACTTAGGAAAACCTCAACAATACAGACTACTCTGTTAGCTTACCATGGCTATGTAAGCTCAGTCCTAAGATATGGCCTTATACTGTTGGGAAATTCCACTGAAGCTAATAGATGTTTTATTGGCCAAAAGAGATGTATAAGAGCCATTGTCGGTATTGCTCCAGACGAATCCTGCAAACCACATTTTAAAACATTAGGCATACTTCCTCTGACCTGTATGTATATTCTAGAGATTTCTGTTTTTGTTAAAACCTATCCACAGCTTTTCACCAAGGCCATGGATAAGTATCCGAGAAACACTAGGCATCCTAATAGGTTAGTTCTAGAGTCCATTCCGAGAACTACAATATATAAAAATAATTGTTACTGTATGTGCATAACTATATATAACAAAGTTCCGGAATGTTTTAAAGACTTACCACTTTATCGATTTAAGAAACACCTTAAGGCATGGCTACTAGAAAAGTCATACTATTCCCTTAAGGAGTTTCTACGTTAAACAATTGATGATAATATATTATAAATTTATTTTTAAATAACAATGTCACTAATTTAATTGAATTGTCATACCTATACAATAATTAGAATTATTTTAAAAATGTAAATCATTTTGCATGCCACATTGTGACTAAATGGAAGAGCTAAATGTATTAATTATACCACAACACCCTTAAATGTACTCCATTTTCTGTGAAATAAATATCATTTATCATTTATCATTTATGTGAATCAAAAACGTTGTACCCCTTTTTACGAAAATTGGGCGGACTGAGGAGTATGAAATTTGGCACAGTTGAAGTTTATATGGAGAAGAAGGGGCGAATCCTAATATTTTTATAAAATATGCATTAGAAATACATTAAATTAATGAAACACCACTACACGCACACATCCATGCATTTGACACACGCATTCAAATCGCGTTTGTAGTATATCGGCATTGTTGGTCTGACGTCGTACAATTCTTTGTAACTGTGGTTACCTATACTTTATTTATATGTTATAAAGAAAAATAGAAAACAAAGTAGCAAGCTTAGGAATTTTGGTCGAATTTTGACCACTAGGCGCCCGCTAGTATTACTAATTACATGTTAAGTAGAATAAGGACAATTACTAATGAATGCCACACTAGGTCAGGAGTAGGATAATAATAGGAATATTGAGTAAGCTGTAGATCATTCACATTATGTCAGTTTTAATTAGGTTAAATATAAATACAATTTTCTTATTTAACACAATTACAAATGCTGCTATTGTAAGTCACCTAACAGAAAATCCTTATTGTACGGGTTGTTTAGTAAGTAACTCCGCACACTATAATAAGATTTTGAAGTATGTTGTAGAGAAAAGAATTTTATCGTAAATAATTTATTTAAAGTATTAGTAGATAAGTTACAGTCAAAATAAGACTAATTCTTTCTCTTAATGCACTCGTAAAGTTTTCTTATGTTTGGTTTACGTTCAACTGAGTCAATGTATTTTGTTGTATCGCTAATTTATAGTATGTAGCACACGATAAATGCTGAGCGCGCAGCTACACGCGCTGTGCAACTTGTGGTGTAGGCAGCAATGTACGGTAGTGAGACCGTACACTTATGATGCTTTATCTTATGCTCACATCAAACTAACGATTGCATAATATACAGTAGTGCTTGTAAACATATATATTTTTCAATCAATATGTTAAGTTATTACTATATTATACGCTAGCGACCCGTCCTAGCTTTGTAAGGGTAGTATAAAACCTTAAGAAATTATACAGCTAAACCTTCCTCATGAATCATTCTGTCTATGGTGCAAACCGCATAAAAATCCATGCAGTAGGTTTTGAGTTTATAGTGAACAGACTTTGTTTTATAATATACTAGATGTTCCTGCGGTTTCACCCTCGTTTATCGTTACTGCGCCGTCCCCGTGGCACAGTGTTTTTTTTGCCCTAAAAAAGTGACATTCGCCTTTTATTGAATTTTCCTAATTAATGGATCATTAAAAATGCATGAGTAGAACTCTCAAGTGACAAATTCGTTTCCTTGATTTTTAAAAAAATCTTGGAAGTTTTCGTGACCTTAAAGTTCAAAACACACAAAATAATTCGTAAAAAATACCTATATATATTTGAGTTTTGTTTGCATTGAGGATTTATGAAGTATTTTTAGGAGCATATTATCACGTTTCATTTAATCAAAAATGTTCATAGAATCTACAAAAAAAAATGTTTTCCTCAAATCAGTATTTATTTTTTATTATTTTTCTAGGTCGAAGTAGAACCTCTATCTGGTACGAATAGATTCCTTATAAAAAGGTTTATCACCCACAAAAATATGGTTTACTAATTGGGCATAGGTTTTGAGAAAATGAATTGCAAAAATATGTGTTAGGGTTGTCAGTGGGTTTTGACCTTTTGTGACGTAGATTTTATTATCTTAAGTCAGTAGCTTTTTTATCTTCAATATTCGATATAAGAAAATTACATTAAAACAATTTCGACGTGAAATTAAATAAATTGGTTGGTCACACACCTACCTATTTTCATCACGAGTTTCCCTGAAAGAGCGTTTTAAATAAAGTGGTATACTCACCGTTGCGTCGCAATATATATTTACGAATATTATGTTTATAAAACATAATATTCACTTATATAATAAGAATAGTGATATTAACAACTTAAACACTAGAAATAAGCATAAGTTAGTAGGTCCGTATCATCGTATAGGTACATAAAGTTCACAATTCATTTGCGGGACTCAGTATACGCTTTTTTAATAAACTACCGATTGATATTATAAATTTACTATTGTTATTTGATATTATTAATGTTAAAGTATCTTTCTTTTCTTTTAACAAACTTTATAAGTAATAACGTAAAATTTTGTTTTAACTACATTTAGTCACGGACTACCTTTTCATATGTCACAAAGTGTAAGTGTATGCGTCCTCATGCCATACTACTGTTTATTACAAATGACATCAGATAAATATTATTTCAAACCTGAAATGCTTCTTACTTAATATTATTAACTTTTCCTCTATTTTTAGAATTTAGTTTGATATGGAGTGACATAATTATGGCATAATGACTGCAACATCTGGTACATAAATGAGTTGTAAAATACTGAAATTATAATTTGATGGTGATTTAAAAGAGTGGCCTTGAGTCTGTTGCAGGTATCTTCTTATAGGCTCAACCTTTTGCCTGAACCTTGCAACTAATATAAATGTAAATTCAGTAAATGTAACAAACTCACTAACCTCTTTAACGTTCATAAGTGTTACTTTGTGACCTAAGTGAATAAATGATTTTTGACTTTGACTATTTATGTCATCCAATTATTTCCGGTGAAGGTTCACATGTGGCGCGGGAAGCGGTCCACCCTCGATAAGCTGTAGCTGAAACCCCGCGCTAATACACGTAATCTAGAGGGACGAGGGCGAGGCACCATGGAGCCGTTACAGACCCATGGCGCTACTTCGCCTCAGCAGGGGCTTACCCAACCTGCTGGGGGATGTCCGTCCGGGCCCCGACCGGAGGACTTATTGCAAGGGGGGCATGACGTGTCGCCAACACTCATGTTGGTAGACGAGTGGCAAGTGAAGCTGTGGAATGCGCCACAGCCGGGACCTCACAACCTCCGGGGGTATCCGCAAATCGGCAAGGAGGGCACAGTCGGCTATATATATATGAATGATTTTCGAAAAAAAGTAAAAAACATAAAAAAACTGGATCACCTGAAGATTTACCTTACTCAACCCTACTTAATATAGTTCTTCAGGAAATTGGGCATAATTTAAAGCCGCTGTCGTCTATTAACAAGAACAGAATTATTGAGAAGATCAGTTTCTTTCTTACAACAATAATGAAAATGTTCAGGGGCTGCAAGAGCAACAAAATCTTTTTATGAGAAAACATAAAACATATTTAGAAAAGTATTTTCTTGACGATCTACCCGATGACTTAAAAATCAATGTCAATGATGATCACCCGATGATCACAACATCGATTTCATACGAGCCTCATATTAGCACAATTAATTAACCATGTGGCGCCAGTACTAGTACAGAATTGCCTACTCTATCTTTGGAACCCGAAATTTCAGACAGTTAAAGTAAAAGTCTAGGTTACAGACAGCAACTGAGAATTAGAAAACGCCTACAGGAATCTTTTCAGAATGAACCATCAGCAAAAATTATAAAAAGTTTAGTTCCAACATTATCTGCTGAAAAGAAATTAACACCTAAAGCTACGAAAGACCTGGAAACAGTAATTCAATCATGTCTTACATCTCCTACTCGGGCTTCCAAAGTTAAGAAAACACTAACTATGGAGCCACAACCCTATACTGCTGACGAGGCTTTAGGGGTCATAATTGACAGAAAATTTAGTGTCGACACCTATAGAGACAGACAGCAAGATCTTAAAAGTCGAGGGTATTCGGTTTATCCACTATATGCTCAAGTACTACTTGCAAGAAAAGCATGCTATCCTGCAGAAGATATTAGGTGTCGGATGTAGAAGCATCAGTTTCTTTAGAAGGATTGCTGACACATACTTTACAAAGAATAGTGCAAAGTAGCGAAGAGAGCTTTAATGAATTTTGCAATCGTAAAGGAACAACAGAATTGACTTGTGTGTTCGAAGGATCCTGGGGATTTGACGGTAGCACTGGCCAGTCATTTTATAAACAGAGTTTTGATCAGTCAGCTCATGACCCTTCCATCAATGAAAATAGCCTATTCGCTACGACATTTGTACCTTTGCGTATCAAAACTGATAATAGTACGTCATTTGGCTCAACCCAACACCCCAATCCTACCGTTTCTGCCGTCCCATACACATCCAATACAAAAACAAAATCAAACGACTTTATTCTCGCAGAAAAAACTTATATAGAGCAGCAAATTAAAGGTTTAAAAACTATAAAAATACATACGAATGAATGAATGAAATAAAAAGGAGAAATAAAATTGGAGTCATCGTTGGAAGTTCATCTTCAATCCCCACACCTTCACATTCAACGTTGAATTACATTCTGAGCCACAGCCTGGACCATCGAAGAAAAGTAGAATAGAATAGCTAGCTAATAACTGATTGAAAATATGATTATGTCGAGGATTACCTCATCAGCAAGATGTCGGTGGAGTAGGCCTACTGGGGATACCACGTAAAAAAAACGCGCCTACACACTCTACGTCATAGGTGGCGGGGAAAAGAGTTAGCAGTGAATAAGTAAAGTTGTAGGTAGGGATTTAACAAAGAAAATTTACGAATGTATTTACAATAAAAAAAAAGATCACAAAACTAAGTTAAACATTTCGTTTTGACCGGATTCTCATGAGCATTGACGAACCCGGCCAACTTTGGAGCGCTGTAACAGCGTTTTAAATGAATGAAATAAAAAAATATATACAGAAAATTTTCCTCAAAAGACCATCTAAGTACAAGATTGGTCTGAGGTAATTTTTTTGTAAAATATAGAAAAAAAAGTTTAGAGCAAAAAAGAAAATTTTTATAGAAATTTTCTCACTTTTTTGCTTATAACTTTAATTTTAAATTTAGGGCAAAAAGTTATATGGACATATTTGTAGGCAAAGCGATTTGCTACAAATTATGTCTTTACGAATTTTTGGTAGGTCGCATAGTTGCCGAGATATCGAAAAAGGTGTTTGCACCCCTTTTTCCAAGATGGCGGCCGGGGGACAAGGGCGGCAACCCCACAAACTTGGGGTTAAGCTTCTATTGACACATGTCCCAAAAATAAAATTGCGTCCTCTAAAAAATGCAATATTAGGTCCTTAAATTGTAACATTTCAATGGACTACATCGATAGCTAAACATTTTAATAAGTAAATCAGCTATTGCCGTAGTAGGTTGAGCCAAAATGATTAAATATGGTGCTATATCAAATTTATTTGCTGTATACTTAACCATCAATGACTCTCTCTCCTTATTTTTCGCACCAATTTTTCATGTATTGTAAGAGTGCTTACGAACATATAAACTCACATACACAAACTACCGGATCTAATACCTATACGCCAAACAAATATTTTTGCCTTGCGGGAATCTAACCCGTGACACGCAGCGCAGCAGCCAATCATTCAACCAGTGCGTCAACCATACCGTCGTATTGATTTTATGCAGCTACATAATTATACATTAGTTGATTGACCTTCTTGTGATAACCCTAATTTTGAAATTTTGACCTCAGTACATTAAAATCATTTTCTCAAAACCTACGCCTAATTAGAAAACCATATTTTTGTGGGTGATAAACCTTATTATAAGGAATCTATTCGTACCAGATAGAGGTTCTACTTCAACCTAGAAAAAATAATAAAAAATGATTTCAGTAAAACATTTTTTTTTGTGGACTCTATGAT
Source organism: Catocala sponsa (assembly GCA_963564715.1). Taxonomy (NCBI): domain Eukaryota; kingdom Metazoa; phylum Arthropoda; class Insecta; order Lepidoptera; family Erebidae; genus Catocala; species Catocala sponsa. The sequence goes on from OY751331.1 coordinate 3,528,868, forward strand.
CATTTTTGATTAAATAATAACGGGATAATATGCTCCTAGAAATGCTTCATAAATCCTCAATGCAAACAAAACTCAATTACATATCGGTATTTTTGTACGAATTATTTTGTGTTTAAACCTTTAAGGCCACAAAAACGTTAAGATTTTTAAAAAAATCAAGCAAACGAATTTGTCACTTGGGAGTTCTACTTTTGCATTTATAATGAACTATTAATTAGGAAAATTCAATAAAAGGCAGATGTCACTTTCTTAGGGCAAAAAAACACTGTGCGTGGGTCGTAGTGTGATGTTAAATAGGCTATCCAAAATTAAAAGAATTTTTCAAATTGAACCAGTAGTTCCTGAGATTAGCGCGTTCAAACAAACAAACAAACACTTCAGCTTTATAATATTAGTATATATAGTGTTTTAGAAAATTGGTGAATATGTTGAAGAACCCAACTACTTGTTCCTCAATCATGCATAAACTGCTAAATAGATTAAGGTGAAATTTAGATCACAATTATTAGACAATATCCAGGATCGAATCATAAGTATGTTTATCCTTGTAATTCATGTTTATGGGATTCAGGCAATTGTAAACATTGTAAACATATACAGTATTCAATTATTTAGTATGTAATGCTAGATTTCCACAATTATATTGTGTACAAATGTTGCAATTTGTCTTGAATGTTTGATTGTTATCTAGCAATATCAAATCACGCCAAAAGCTTCAATTATATTTTTACAAATATTTTCATATAAGTATTTGTAAAAGATACCAGTACAAATTAGCTTTTCAGGTGACATTTATTGAATGATTTTTTTAAGAAGAGTAATTATTACTAATAGATATGCTTATTCTTACAAACACCAAGGCTCCCAAAAGATTGTAGGGCCGCAAATTGTCTGGGAGAAGAGTGCCATTGACTTATGCTCAGTTGGTAACCATACCTAATAACGAGATGGGTGTAAAAACCCAGGATTCAACGTCTTCGTCTTAAATGTACATCATGTGATCTTGTGACCCCTATATCTCAGGGGTCTTTGGCCCACAGGGCCCATATTTAAACTCGGCCGAGGTAATGACCCCAAGGTGTCTGCACACCAAGTTACAAGTCAATCAGTCCAGTGGTTCCAGAGTTATGCCTGTCACTAAAAGACAGACACACAGACACACATAGTGTTTTTATTAACCTCTGAAGATGACTCGGAAGTTAATAATATTCTACCACATACACACAACACCATCTAGCCCAAACTAAGCAGAGCTTGTACTATGGGTACTAGACAATGGATAAACATACATATATACTGTTTTTGTAAATACATACATATCATACATAGAAACACACAGACCAAGACAAACATCCATGTTCACACAAATGTTTGACTTGTGTGGGAATCGAACCGGCGACCTCAGGCGCGGCAGTCGGTTACACCAACCACTACGCCATCGAGGCCGTGTTTAGGTACCAGGCGCTAGTGTATAGGTAACAGTGAGAATTTATAATATCTATACTAATATTATAAAGCTGAAGAGTTTGTTTGTTTGTTTGAACGTGCTAATCTCAGGTACTACTGGTTCGATTTGAAAAAATATTTTAGTGTTGTATAGCCTATTTATCGAGGAAGGCTATAGGCTATATAACATCACGCTTCGACCCACGGGGGCGAAGCAGTAACGATAAACGCGGGTGAATCCGCGGGAACATCTCGTGTAAGAATAAAACTTTTTGTTACCAATGTAATAGAATGCCGCTTATTAGATGAGACCTTAAAACACATGTGTGACATGTAGATGTAATTATCCTACAGTTCTTAGACAATACAGGTATCTGGCACATAGGTATATGTATATTTCAATCCAAAACACACTATAGGTATACATAAATGCCAACTAATTGATTTTAGCATTATCTATACTAAGATTTTGAAGGCCAAGGCAAAACTGAGAATAAATAATGTAATAATAATGTCCTCCAGACGGAATTTCGGTCACGGCGGCCAATCTTAACGAAGACTGGCCATCTGCGCAGGAGATATTAAAGTGCACAAGTGTGTGCGCAAACACAAGTGCACTCTCTGTTCCCTAACACTCATGATCCGATGGGACGGTGAATCCGACACGACCGGAGAGAGATCAGGCGCAGGACCAACGGCTTTACGTTCCTTTCGAGGCACGGGGGTGTCTAACACCGCCAACTTCCTAACTTCGGTCTCGTAATGAGATTCAGAAAAACCCAATACCTTTTTGTTGGCCCGACCCGGGATTCGAACTCGAGACCTCATGCACAGCAGTGCTAGAGTTGAAAATGCCGAAAATAACAATTTGTTTTTTTCACGAAAAAACAAATTGTGGTGTTTTTCCGTTTTTTTCGCATGTTACATAGAAAAATTAACAGAAGGAATCCTTTGGAAAGAAACAGGATTCTTTCGAATGTTTCACTTGATGTTTTGAAAAGTTGAAAAAATCAAGTTTTTTTCATTCTACCCTACATTTTATCGGTACGTAGGTAATTTTATGGAAAGAGTTAAAGCATAGAATATCCTAAGTTAAATCCCGTACTTATAGTAAGTACGGATTTGAAAAAAAACACATGAAAAGTTACTCGTTTCTTTCAATATTATCGATTTTTTTCGGTTTTATTGGAAAAAAACATGAAATATAACACTGGCAAATTTTCTTGAAACTTTCAAATGAAACATTGAAAAAATCAACGGAATTGGAAAGAAACGGGATTTTTGCCTGCTTTTTTCAACGCTACTGAGCAGTCGCATTCACTACCGCTGCGCCACGGAGGCGATAATGTAGAAAGTACATTATACCCTGACGTATATCGGATCACGCCTCCATGATAATTAGTACAAATCCAAAATGGAAATCAATGTTTATAACAAAACTATGCTAGTGACTGTTATCTGTGTAATACTTTAGATGTTAGTAAATGTTATTATACTCGTAAGATAACCAAAACTAGACTTAACTGAAAAAACATTGTGTTAGGACCCTGGGTTCTGAGTAGTTCTAGATGTGATTTATTCCTGTCCATTTTATGATGCTGATATGTTTTAAAATTATCACTATAAAGAGATCTTCTCTTTGGATTGCGTTTTTGGCATGAGAAAGCTGGATGACTTGTATTAAATGACGCATAAAAATTACCATGTTTTGCAAATAAATTGAATTTCCTACTATACCATAAAACTTACATAATTGCTTTTAAAATAAATGAATAGATAAACTATTTATCTATTTACTCATTTCTGCTCATGGCTATTTTTCATTTATGTATTTACTTATTTTTCTTTGTGGCTATGCCCACATAAATCCTACAGGAACCCATTACTAGCATATCAGGTATCCTAAGTGTTAATCCAGGACATGGTCCATCAGTTTACTAAATTTAATCCAAATCTGTTCAGCAGTTTATGCATGATTAAGTAACAAACATACAAACATACTTTCACCTCTATAACATTGTAAGGATTAGTAGGATAATATAGGTATAGCTCAGTGGAGAGACCAATAGACTGGTCCAAAAATGGTCTTGGGGTCGAACCCACGTCGCGCACCTCTGACTTTCGGAAGTTATATGACTTTTCGAAATTATGTGCGTATTGATTGACAATTATCGCCTACTCCGTGCCTCGGAGAGCATGTTAGCCGTCGGTCCCGGCAGCCATGAACATCTATGGCAGTCGGCCCCGGCTGCCATGAATGAATCTATGGCAGTCGTTATTGGGAAGTCAGTGCCCTCTAATATCCTGACACTGGTCTAGCCTTAGGGTATTATTAGCCTTCGGGTTGTGGAGTTCAGATGACAGTCGCTCCGTGTAAAAATTGATATCCAGTCAAATCCGTTTAGACTAGAAAGCCGAGCCCAAGTGACTTGGTAATAATAAAGGCTAAGGAGAAGAGAGTTGGATAATATTTTCGATCATTTAAGATAACATACATACGTGGCTTATAGTCAAGCAACTAACAAAAAAGTATTAGTAAGATGGAGACGCTGTAGTTGCGACCACGAAGTTCGGTATACCTTGAAACATTTGGAAATAACACCAGTGAGGTTACAGCTACGACTTACAGCTTTTTTTGGTGATATAATTTTTTTTTGTCGTAGGCTCGCGAGTACTTAGCTCACACAGCGCGCGTCACCGCCGTCGTGTTCTCGCTGAGCTGCGAGTGGGTGCTGTCCGTCAGTCGAGACAAGCTGTTCTCGTATCATTGCAGCGAGACCGGCCGCAGGATCGGTGGCTATTCCTTCGAAGCGTGGTGCACCTCATTGCAGTATCCTTTTATAATAATTAATTATCATATCTATAATGTCTTATCATATGATATTTTTCAGAACGTTAGTTTAGGAACATATTTCTTTAGCTTGCAGAATAGACGATTCGCGGATAATGGTTGGCATATCGAAATAGTCGTCTGATGTTGATTTGTTATTATAATATCTGGCTTAAGTCTTAAATCTATGATAAGTCCAAGGTATTTAATATCTTACAGGACTCACAGATAACTCTTATTTTTGGTGAACTATTTTCTATATCTACTGATAGCAGTTCCGAATTTCAGCTACTGAACATTGCTGGACGTCATAAGACCGAATAAAATCTGATACTCTTTAGTTGGTCACGCGACGAAAATTTCTGTGGTGCCTCTTCCTTAGCATGCCCTAGTGATGTGAGAGCTAAAAATAATTCCCTTGATGAAGAAGTTTTTCCAGTTATGACATATCGTATCATTTTACAACCAGACATGGACTGAATTTTAAAAGGGTGTTATTTAAATGGTTAGCATAGTATTGGTATTTTTGGGAGCAGAAAAATATAATCTGTGAGCAGAAATAGCTAATTGATCAGCAACTCATGGCCAGCAAACTTTAAAGAGATCAAACTAAGTTGACGGACTCCTATTTTTGGGTGGGTTTAAAAAAAGGAACCTAACATAACCTAACACCTCCGAGACGGAATGCAGTGATTTGAGGCGTATAGATGCTCGTTATGCTGTGCAATATTTGCTGACCAATTAGTATTTTTGATGATCATTATATTTAATCCCATTTTAAAATAATGGTCGGTTCGGTTTGCGTCCTAGTGCTGTCACACGACCTAATGAATGACAGTCACATTTACAAGTGTTGGACGAACAAAATCTGCAGGCAGTAAATATATGTATATCATCAATCTCCTAAAGAAAATCTAGAGTATAACTAATGAAAACCTTTGAATACCGCGAAGCACTTCGCTGAACGCAAACAATAGATTTTTATTATGTCTTGCATGGCGTGTTAATAGGCTATTTTGTCGCATAGCTATCATTGGAAGAACACAAAATAACCTATACATGGATAGGCTCGTTACCGAACAATATAGCTAACATATAAATTGATCAGTAGGTACCTACTATGTATATATTTAATACGGGAAGAGAAACCTGATACCTACGCCTTTTTTCAGCATATTTCGCGGACGGATTAGTGCGAGATTTGGCAAAACTGAAGTTAATATGAAGAAGTGCACAAAAAAGAAGAAGAATTACGTTTGAATTGAAGTAAATTACACAAGTATTTTCAAAATAACCTTTGACAACTTTTCCGTTAAAGATTTTTATCGAACGCTACAGAATAAGGCATCTTATAATGTCCCTCTAGCCGATATGGTGTGTTACACGTCTGGTTGTTCGCTTGGGTAGGGCCTTCCCCAGCAAAGCTATGCCATATTAAGGGAAATCCCATCTCATACCACCACAATGTGACGAAGATCATAGCGATAGAAAACAATGTTGAGTAGTGATCTTGGCATAAGTAGGCTATTCATTCAACCTAAGTTAGCCAGGTGCCGTGCTATCAGCTGGCACCCAAAAATCTTTTGTTATTTGGCAGCACTTCAACTTGTTATTTAAAGAGTCCGCCTCACGTAAATTTACTTACTCGTAGTGGACTATGGACGCTTGCAATGGCTACGATAACCGTTTACCATTAGGTGAGCTATTACTGTTTGCCACCATTTTGAAAAAAGACAATTAGAATGTAGTTAAATTAATTATTGTATATTTGAGGCGAGGTCTCTTTATAATGCAATTAAAAACAAAATTTCCGTGGCCTCATATAATGCTACTTTTATCTAAATGACTCCAAGAGAAACCCATAGTCTCCTATTAACTAGGTACAGCTGTGTCGTGCTACTTTATGAGCTGGGACGAGTTAGTCCCATTCGCCACACCCAGCAGCCCCCTCCGGTGGCGAATGGGACATTTTCTAAAAAAAATTCCGGGGTTGACAACTTGGATGAGTTTAATCCCAGTCGGCACCCCCGCATTCGTTCCTCTGGTGGCGAAATAAGGGATATTTTCAATAGAAAAATCCCATTCGCCACCCCGGGTAGCAAATGAGATGTTACTTACGAAAAATCTCAGTTACCACCCTTAAACATAAGGCAAGTACCTACTTGTATTTGGAATGACATTTATGGTTTTTGAAGTAGGTATGGCTAAGAATTTTAGTATATAATCTAAATAGAATAGGATGACTATTCAGTTTTAAGTAATGTTTATAATTAACTAGATGTTCCCGCGGTTTCACCCGCGTTTATCGTTACTGCGCCGCCCCCGTGGGTCGTAGCGTGATGTTGTGATAGCCTATAGCCTTCCTCGATAAATAGACTATCCGACACTAAAAGAATTTTTTAATTCGAACCAGTAGTTCCTGAGATTAGCGCGTTCAAACAAACAAACAAACAAACTCTTCAGCTTTATAATATTAGTATAGATAGCTGACCCGCGCAACTTCATCTGCGTCACATAAGAGAGGTCGTAGGCACCTATCATGCAATTTTAAAGGAGCTGAAATCCACGAACCACATAAGAACCATTGAACAAAATTTTATAAATATACCTACAGCGCTAATTTAAAACCACGCAGAATAAACCAGGAGAAACATCGTTTGTATGTCTGTAATGGGTAATTATTTTGCTGTGATGTTATTTTAAAACTGCGATATCTCCTAAGATATTCATTGAAATCGAATGATGTAAAGGGCCATTTTGTTTTAAATTAAATACTAGTGATGAATAACGTATTTATTTGGATAAGGATTAATATCATGTTTATAAAAACACCTTCGCAAATAATGCATTATTTTAGAACAAATTTGGTTAGCATAAAAAAGGTTATAGTGAGCCAACCTTAAAAGATAGACATGTGCTGTCGCGGACTTTTTTATAGAACTTTTTAAAGGGAACAATTCTCTCATACATGATTTTTGTGAAAATTTAACTGTTTACGCAGCGCACGCAGCGGAAGCTCTCAAAAGGAAAAAAAAGCCTCCGATTTTGAAACATTCTTTATTGGTGCTCCGCTCTTATTGAACTTAGCGTGCTGATATATAGCCTATAGCCTTCCTCGATAAATGGGCTATCTAACACTGAAAGAATTTTTCAAATCGGACCAGTAGTTCCTGAAATTAGCGCGTTCAAGCAAACAAACAAACAAACAAACTCTTCAGCTTTATAATATTAGTATAGATTACTGGATAAAATAAAAAGACCATCACTTTTTCCATTCCATTTCTACGTAACAATGTCCCAATTGACACCGGTTCGCCACCCACAGTGGCGACTTGGACTTTTTCCAAAACAAAAATCCTATTCGTCTAAATCCTCTAAGATACTTTTTACAAAATAATGGTAAAATTCAAAAAACCATTTAAGACATAATAGGAATTGACTATTTTAGCGGTGTTTGCAACAAACTGATATTTTTGTGAGCTGATTTAATAGAATTTGAGTGGGTTTTGTTGAAAACTATCAGTGCAATGCGATAGAAGCAACGAAGGAGCTTCATATTCAATCGGAACATTATTTTTGTTCTGATATCGTTTTGAAACTATACTCCTCAAATATCTTCGACTCACATAAGCGTTTGTATCTAATGGGGTTTAACCCGCTACGCTCGGCGCATCAGTGACCATATAATCTTCTGTGTCATTCATAAAGTACTAAAACATTGTTACAAAACAATGTTTAGCTAACTCTACTAATATCGTATGCATATGTTGAACATTTATACATTTGTATAATATGTACGTATTTACAAGAAAAAGTAGATATGTAGGAAGGTTTATCCATTGTCTAGTACCCATAGTACAAGCTATGCTTAGTTTGGTCTATATGGTGCTGTGTGTATGTATAGAATATTATTATTATTTAACAAATCGCTGGTCCAATATTACAAGGTTCACGAAGGTTCCAGGTTAAATTTTTGAAAAAAAAAAATTATGTATATTGCATGGTTCTATATGTCATTCCTTTTTGTTTAGACTAATATAGTAATAGATGGAAGCACTTACCACCTCACAATATTAAATCGCAAATAGCTTTAAGTTACTTTTTAAGTTATTGTTACTGATATGCAAATATTAAACCTCATTTCCCCAAAGTTAAAAAAATAACATAGAACCTTGTTATAGTGAGCCATCGAAATGTATTTAGAGATAACCAGAACATTATCGCACAAACGAATTTCCTGAACGTACCGCGTCAGATTCGACTCGCAGTCGAAGTACGCGTTTGTTGGTGACTACAGCGGGCAGATAACGATGCTCAAGCTAGATAATAATGGAGCAACGTTAGTTACTACCCTGAAAGGACACACTGGGTAAGTATATTAAGTAGTTTTTAAGGAATAATAATAATATCCTCTAAACAGAATTTCAGTTAAAGAGTCCAATCTTGACGGCGACCCTCTCGAAGGATATATACCATTAGGCTGGTTTTACAGTCACGCTGATCGTCGGCGCTGACAGATCAATATGTATGTAATTAAAGCAATCGTTCCTGAGTCACGCTGATGGCTGATGCGCGGCCGTACGCTAAAACGTCTCGAGCTGACAGGTTGGCGCTGACAAGCTACGCGCCGACGGTCAGCGCCGACAATCGGCGTGAGAGTAAAATCAGCCTTATAGTGCCCAAGTGCCTTCACCATTTCCTGACTCTCATAGTACGATGGGACAGCAATGCTTCACGAACGGAGAGAGATCAGGCACGGGGCAAACGGCTTTACGTACTTGCCGAGGCACGGAAAGGAAGTGGGAAGGAGAAGGAGCGGGAAAGAGGGTGATTGGGCCTCCGGCACTCTCACTCACCGAACGAAACACAACAGTAGGAATACTGCTATTTCACGTCGATATAAATATCTTCCTAATTCCAGGCTGCTATTAAAAAAATCTTAGCAGAACACCTCAATTATATTGTACAACACCGCCGAATTCCTAACTCTAGACTGATAATGAGGATCAAAAAATCTCAATAAATTTTGTTGGCTGAAACTGGGTATCCAACCCGAGATCTCATACAACGTATTCGCATTCACTCGCTGCGCCACTGAGGCAGACAAAATAGGTTTCAAGCTTTCTCGGTATAGTTAGTAAACAACTTGATGGATATCGATCAGATGACGGGAATGGAAGAACAAACAGGGGCTAAGCTACATTGTTGCGTATAAAGACATAGTACCTTCCTATTAGCGTATCTATGGATATTTTCCAAGGAAGGCCCAGCCTCTAAATAGGGATGGTATACTGCATATCGCCTTAGAATTATGAGTTAACCTTTTAACCGCCCCACTTCATAACAGTTGTCGTGCCCCCAGCGCCCGGCACAGTGAATCGAAAATAAATACTTACAAAAATAAATACTTATTTTTAGGACTTCTAATTATGAGACTAAAGTGTATTAAATTGTAAATGATTACTTAATTATCCATTTACACAATATAAACATTTTTTTTTATAGAAAACACCGTAATTAAATAAAAAAGTAGATTAAACGAGCTGTGGTATCTGGTCGGAAATATACGACGCTGGCGAAATGGACACGAAAATATTTGTCGGATTAATCCGACGTAAGCGATTAAAAGGTTAAACATCCTGGGATAGGCGCCTGACGATTTTAGCCAAGTTACAACCTACCTTGGCCCCCATTATACGGGGTTTATTAAAAAGCTAGGTGTTCACGCGGTTTCAAACGCGTTTATCGTTACTGCGCCGCCCCCGTGGGTCGTAGCGTGATGTTACATAGCCAAAAAATCATAAATTAATTATGTAGTGTTAGAACAAAAGTTCTCAAGTAAGATATAAATAAATCACGGATAAAATTTCATTAGTGTCTATACTAATATTACATATAAAGCTGACGAGTTTGTTTGTTTGAACGCGCTAATCCCAGGAACTACTGGTTCGAATTGAAAAATCTTTTAGTGTTGGATAGCCTATTTATCGAGGAAGGCTATAGGCTATATAACATCACGCTACGACCTACTGGGGCGGCGCAGTAACGATAAACGCGGGTGAAACTGCGGGAACATCTAGTTAATAATAACTGTAAAAACAGTTACTCTAACAAAACAATCATTTAGGTACTACTTATCACATAGTTTTTTGTTACTCTGGCAAACTGATAACAATTACCATACAGACAACGTAGATAAGAACATATAGGACTTAGGTACTAGTCTTATACACCATGGTATAAACACATTGTCTTGGAGTAATGTTTGATAGCGTTATAAACTTAGTGGAAAACGACATTAAATTTAAAAAAAATACATATCTGACAGTTGCCTAATATATTCGCGACTAAGAAAACAAACACTTTCTTCGGCTTTATACCAAATTTTGCAAACAGACTACTTCGCTCGCGATAATGTAGTTTTGTCAATAAATTATCCTTCGGAAGTAGTAATTTTTCTAGATGAAAGGTAGGCTATATTCTTTTATAAACCGCTGAAAACTTGTATGCGAAATTTCATGGTCATCGGTCGAGTAGTTAAAGCGTAACAAACTCACATTCGCGTTTATAATATTAAGTTGGGATATAGACAATCAAGAAAGGTTTTCGAAAGAAGAAGATGAATCGAAATGCAATTGATTCTGATTTAATTTCTTTTTACGCGGGCGAAGCTGCGCGCAAAAATAAAAAGTTCTATCAGGTATGAACTTTTTCTAATATTATATACATATTCGAACTTTTAATAAAACAGCGACTTAACTCCAAATTTGGAAGTTAGGCAATTTGAACTCTGTTTGTGACTATAAATTTTAATATTATTTTTGTGTTAAATAATTGCAAGAGAGTTCAATTTAGTTTAATCCAGAATACTCAGATAGGTCTTTGTTTTATTAAGAGTGCGTATGTAAGTTAAAGTTTGTGAAGATTATTTCGATGTTTGTGACACATCACGCGTAAAGTATTAAACGGATTTGAGTGAAACTTGAACCTACACTACCACCCCACCGCCCACCCCGTACTACCAACCAGACAAAGCTGAGGACAGAAACTAGTAGAATATTGTTTTGAATAGCAGCATAAACAGGACAAGATTTAGGGCTTTTGAATCAGGGTATGTTAGAGAAATATCGACTCAATGTTTATAACTAGAAGGTTTAATTTTGATTTAAATAATTCAGCACATATGTTTGGCGACGCATATTTCCATACTTATGACGTGTAAAGCCGCGTCCGTTGAGTTGGTTTAGCTATTCCATTTAACTTACAGTTTTCAGTTCTATTGCAAAGAAATTCGTAAAATAAAGAAAATAGCTTTCTAATCGGCGACGAAGCGGTAGTGTATGCGACTGTTGTACATGAGATCTCGGGTTCAGTTCCCGCGTCAAAGCGTCAAGATATACTCAATAAAAGCATGGAGTATGGAACTGTGTTCCTCGAGCTATAATAGTCTCGTCCTTTTTGTTTTGATTTTCTGGTATAGGAGGCAAACGACAGCGACAGCTCAGTGGGGAGACCAACAGACTGCAATGCAGAGGGTCTCGGGTTCGAACCCACGTCGCGCACCTCTGACTTTCGGAAGTTATATGACTTTTGGAAATTATGTGCGTATTGATTGACAATTGTCGCCTGCTCCGTGCCTCGGAGAGCTCGTTAAGCCGTCTGCAATGAACATCTATGGCAGTCGTTATTGGGAAGTCAGTGCCATCTAATATCCTGACACTGGTCTAGCATTAGGGTATCGTTAGCCTTCGGGTTGCGGAAGTCAGATGGCAGTCGCTCCGTGTAAAAACTGATATCTAGTCAAATCCGGTTAGACTAGAAAGTCGACCGTAAGTGACTTGGAAATAATAATGGCTAGGGAGAAGGAGGCAAACGAGCAGACTGATCGCCTGATGGTAAGCGATTACCGCCGCCCATAGACAACCGCAACACCAGAGGAGTCACAAGTGCGTTGCCAGCCTTTTTTATTTGCCCTTCCCTCAGGTGGGAAGGAGGTTTGGGCCTCCAGTACCCTCACTCGCTCGACGAAACACAACGCAAGCGCTATTTCACGCCAGTTTTCTGTGAGGCCGTGGTATCACTCCGGCCCATTCGTGCCGAAGCGTGGCTCTCCCACGGTAAAATCCCCTTCGGGATATAGGAGACTATGTATGTATAATGTTCTTTTTATTCCAGTTCTGTGAGAGTACTTAACTGGGCGCCTCTACCTCAGCTGCTGTTCAGTGGATCCTTCGACCAAACGATCATAGTTTGGGACATAGGCGGGCAGAAAGGCACGGCATACGAATTACAAGGACACAGGTGAGAAATACCTTGTATTAAAATACCATAATTAAAATATGATAATTTCAACCCTGGTTATATACCGTCTTACTGCTGCAATCGGGCGTCTTCTGAATATGAGAAGAGTGAGACTAGTCCACTACGCTAGCCCAGTGCTAGATGGCAGTAATCTGAATAAAGTTTTTCCCTCGTTGGTTTTTGCATTTGCGCATAATATGTGATGGCGATTACCAGGAGTCAAGGTTCGATTTGCAGTCAGACCAAGGGTTGTTGTTATTTTGATAGGAAATTTTATTTTGGAATTAGCTGTGCCCGCGGTTTCACCAGCGTTTATGGTTACTGCGACGGCCCCGTGGGTCGTAGCGTGATGTTATATAGCCTATAGACTTCCTCGTTAAATTGGCTATACAACACAAAAATAAGTTTTCAATTCGAACCAGTAGTGTCTGAGATTAGCGCATTCAACCAAACAAACAAACTCTTCAGCTTTATAATATTAGTAGGTATAGATTTGCTCGAAGGATGTAACTAAACATGCGAAATGTGAGTATAATACATGTCTACTGATATAGTTTAAGGATACTCTCGCTTCATGTTATGTTGTCGTTTCAATAGTGTGTTAACTGTGATTCTTGTGTGAAACATTCTAATAGTGTAAAAGTAGTGTAGGTACTTCGACATGTCGCCAAGCGATGACGCAACACGTTACTAATTAACGGCATCATGTGATAAATTACAAGGTGGTATGCTTAATATTAAAATGCGCAGTACCGTACAAATATTAAACTATCAATAAAAATAAAATTATACAAAAGTAATAGTGTAATCACTCATTCAGTTTGGAGCGCATTGATCGGTGATCATATAGCACGAAATACTGCGCTCGCGCTTCTCCCGCAGGCGAAAGTAATAACAATTTTGTGCCTAGTAAAGACTCGCTTATATTGGGTTGAGAGAGCGACTTCGGTGGGCAGTCTAAGGGTGTTACCAGACCAGATAGTTTCTACTAGAGCGACTGACGTCGACTAATCCATTTTACGATCGATTGGTCTGGTAACACTCTAAGGCCTAGGCCGCACTACGGTTTTGCGACGCTTCGCGTCCTTGTCATGTTTAGAGGAGTGTTGTTAGACTGTGTGAAATTTTAGTAATTTAACGGTAAAAATGCTGATCAATACTGTACAAAAAAATATTATAAAGACGTTTTACGATGATATAGATTTTTTTACTATTTTTCTTAGCATGCTTTTTAAGTGAGAAACAAGCCCTTAATGGATCGGACAGGGTTTATTATACACACTGTATATTTATAATCGATTAACGCGATTGTTACGAGCGAGCACTTAAATATATTTGATTAATCAACACAGTTATTATACCAATTAGTATAATTAACACACTGAAGGACAGTTATTTTATTGGTTAATCGTCCTGTGACACTATTGTTATACACTGTTTCTTGCGTTATTTATATAGAGTAAACTAGATGTTACCGCGTTTATCGTTACTGCGCCGCCGTTGTGGGTCGTAGCGTGATGTTATATAGCCTATAGCCTTCCTCGATAAATAGGCTATCTAACACTAAAACAATTTCTCAAATCGAACCTGTAGTTCCTGAGGTTAGCGCGTTCTAACAAACAAACAAACAAACTTGTTGTATACGGGTACAAGGGTACATCAATGACACACAGTGGCTCGATGCGAACTGATTTATTCTTAAGTACCGACAACGTTAGACATAACACTTTTCCCTTCTAAAAGTAACATAGGTACATAGTTACATTTAAAAATTAACTTAAAAAATAAGCACAACAATACATTACATATTTTTTAATTTTTCCTTACACCGTATAGCAGCTCTCCTGCGAACACGACTATCGTCATTATTACAAGTGGGCAGTGACGGCGTTGACAATGGCAACGACTGCAAAGGCGAGACTGTATTGCTAGCGTTCTCCCCTACACTATCAAAGAACTCATCTTTATCGGTCACTGCTATCTCATTATCCGAAGTTGCATTTAACCCGTTCTCAGTTTTATTACAGTGCTCCGAAGATGTATTAAACGCCCTACTTAAGGAATGACGTGATTTACGCGTATGTAATTGATCGATATGTCGTTTATGCACTTGTCCATAATCTGTATTAATTCTATACGAGACGGGGCCCGTTCTCTCCGCGACAAAACCATCAGTCCATTTGCGGTTACTTCTACTATAGTCTCGCATAATGACCGGCTCGTTTGGCTCGAGTACGCGCAGCGGGCGCGCTGCATCGAACTCCCGTCGCAGCTGTTTACTGCGCACACATTCGCGTGTGTCGGGCCTAAGCAGATCGAGGCGGCCGTGCAACCGTCTACCTAACAGGGCGACCGCCGGTTCGATTCCCGTCGTACTGTGCTCAGTATTTCGATAAGTAAACAAAAATCTACTTAATGCCGTATTAAAGTTTACATTTTCTATTTGTGCTTTTTTAAGCACCCTTTTGACCGATCGTACCGCATTTTCAGCAGCTCCGTTGCTAGAAGGATGATACGGGGCTATCAAAGTATGTTTAATACCGTTACGTTCTAAATATTTAGCAAATTCGAACGACGAAAATGGCGGTCCATTGTCACTAACTAGACGCTTAGGTAAGCCAAACCGAGCAAACAAACGTCTCAAACAATCAATAACTATCGTTGCCGACGTAGTACTAACTTTTTCAACCTCAATCCACTTAGAATGAGCGTCGACAATAACAAGAAAATACATATTATTAAACGGACCTAAAAAATCTAAATGTAGACGTGACCAAGGTTCGGATGGCCAGGGCCACGAGTGCAGCGGCGCAGCGGCGGGCGCCGGGCGTAGCTCGCGACATGGAGCGCACTCGCGCGCGACACGTTCTATGTCTGAGTCTATATTCTCCCACCATACATAATTACGCGCAATCTGTTTCATTTTGACGACTCCCGGGTGACCATCGTGAATGTCACTCAAAACTACTTCCCTCAATGATTTAGGTACAACTATTCTATACCCCCATATTATACAACCCTGATCTATGTGCATGTTATCTCGTCTATCATAATACATTTTTTCAATATTATCAGTTAATTTGTTTGCCGGCCAACCAAACATTATATAACCATAAATTTTAGTCAGCAAAGAATCCTTTCTGGTTTCTGTTTTTATGTCTTTGAAACTGATTGGAAAGTCTCCTTGCACAAAATTTATATAACTACATTCACCGTTTTCATCTCTCGGTTGCATCTTGGTCAACTCTAGAGGAAGACGAGAAAGAGTGTCAGCAAAACAATTTTTTGTGGAGGCTACAAATTCTATATCAAAATTGTAAGCAGACAACCTAATCGCATAACGTTGTAGGCGACTAGCAGCCGTCACCGGAATCCCTTTGTTTTTACCGAAAATGTAACTCAACGGACGATGATCACTGCGCAAAGTGAAATGCCTACCATAAATATATTGATGATGCTTAGTGACTCCAAAAATAATAGCCAACGCCTCTTTATCTATTTGGGAGTAATTAACTTCGGCCGAATTGAGCGTTCGCGAAGCGCAACAGACCGGCCGCTCTATGCCATCTGCCCCTCGCTGCGTCAACACCGCTCCTAGACCATACGCGCTGCTGTCAACAGACAATATTAACGGGATATTACAATCATAATGAGCTAAAACAGGAGCGCTGCTTAACACTTTTTTAATCTTTAAAAATGCCTTATTACATACATCTGTCCACTCCCATGACACATTTTTCTTTAATAATGTATACAATGGTTTTAGAATATCACTCATGTTTACACAAAATTTGGAATAGAAATTAACAAGTCCCATAAAACTTTTAAGTTGTGTAATATTTGTAGGCGCGGGCGCTGCTTCAATGGCTTTAATTTTTTTATCATCGGTATGCAGACCGAACTTATCTATTTTATATCCTAAATATGTAACACTGTTTTGAAAAAACTTACATTTAGCATAATTTATTCTCAAGCCATTGTCTTTGAGCCTTTGTAGCACAGATTTTAAATTGGCTACATGTGTACGCCTGTCTTTACCGGTAATACATATATCATCAGCGAATACCGCCGTAGCAGGGAGGCCACTCAACGTCTCCTCCATTATCTTTTGAAAATTTTCAGGTATACATTTTATACCAAACGGTACCCTTCTATACACAAAAGTACCAACATGAGTTGTAATTGCCGTCATCGGCTGAGAATGATTATCTAACATACATTGTTGAAAAGCATTAGACAAATCTAATTTGGTGAACTGTTCACCGCCTCCCAAAGTAGCAAACAAGTCCTCGATTCGCGGCAACGGGTAGTGATAATCTTTTAAAAGTGGATTAATAGTAATTTTATAATCGCCACATATTCTTATTTTACCATTCGCTTTAACTACTGGCACTATAGGAGTGCCATAATCTGATCGTCCTACCTTATAAATAACACCTTCCCGTTGCAACCGATCGAGCTCCTCCTCCACGGGCTGGCGCAAAGCTAAAGGTATCGGCCTAGCCTTAACGAACACCGGTGTATTATCCTTTAAATACAGTTTAAATTTAGATTTAAATGTGCCTAAACCATCGGCAAATACTTCAGGAAACTCGTTACGTAACGACATCGCCATTGAGTCATCACAGCTGTTATCTTTTATACAATAACATTCCACTATAGCTAGCTTTAAACGTTTAATCCAGGTTCGACCCATTAACGGTGGTCCACCGTTCTCAATAATAAACAACTGAAGTTTGTCACGATGTTTGCCACATACAACATTCACATTAATATAGCCGATTGTTTCGATAATATCACCCGTGTAGGATTTTAGAGATAACATTTTAGTCTCAATGGGGACATTAAAGAAACATTTATCGTAATATGTTTTTGAAATAACAGAAATTTTACTACCAGTATCAATTTCAAATGTACAACTTATGTTTTCAACAATTAAATTCGTATAATACGGTCCGTCACCGTCATTTTTTATCATTAAGTTGTAAAAATTAACATTACCGTCATCCGTATCAGAGTCATCTAAAAAAAACTGACCTTTATGACCTTTTACACTACCACTTTTTCTGCACATTACCTTTAAATGACCTTTTTCACCACACATATCACAGCTGTATTGTTTGAATCTACACTTGCCATCCGAATGGCCCGATTTACCGCAACGCCAACACGTACTCAACGCGCGGGCCGCGGTGCCGGCCGCGGGTGCTGCGCTGGCGTCTCCGCGGTCTCCCGCGCCGCCTGCGCGGTCCCACGCGCCGCCTCCGCCGCGCCGCCGGGCACCGATCCGGTGCAAGCCGTCATCCGCCTGCTGGGTCGCGCTGCTGTGCATGCCGGCACCTGTCGAGCTGCTCGAAACACACGCCGTAGCCGCGTGCCGTTCCGCCGCCTCCAGTGCCAACGCCAGTTCCACAGCGCGCTTGTAGTCTATGCCACGTTCTGCGAAGATCCTTGATCACATGTCCTCATCGACTAACCCCGACACGAATTAGTCGCGCAAACACACCTCCAGACAAGCGCCAAAGTTGCATGTCTTCGCCAAATGTTTTAGCGCTTGAAGATATTCTCGAACATTCTCACCTTGTCTTTGTACCCTCTGCCGAAAAATATGTCTCTCGGCAATTTCCGATCTATCGGGTTCCAAGTGTTCTTTCACTAACGCGACTAATTCATCGTATGATTTTGATTCTGGATTGTCCGGTGAGCACAAATCGCACATAAGTTCGTAACACTCCGCGCCCACCACCGTCACTAAGGTGGCTACTTTTAACGTGTCATCGATGCAGTTCAACGCAATGAATTGATTAACACGTCGTACGTAAGCGTCCCAGTTACTACCACCTAAGTTAAAAGATTCAATCCGTCCTATAGGCATTTTCTAGCACTTTTTGAACACGCGTATAGGTAATTAAACTTCCTCGTCGCCAATGTTGTATACGGGTACAAGGGTACGTCAATGACACACAGTGGCTCGATGCGAACTGATTTATTCTTAAGTACCGACAACGTTAGACATAACAAAACTCTTCAGCTTTATAATCTTAATATATATAAATTACGTGTCACGTTGTTTGTCCGCTATGGACTCCTAAACTAATGAACCGATTTTGATCAAACTTCGTAACCATCTGTAATTTGGTCCAACTTAACTTTTGGTTAAACTTTAACGTCGACAAGCGTTAACGTAACTCGATGCAATAAAAGACAGCACGATAGTTACTTCAAGAAAGTCGTCTCTTGTAAATAGGCGTTTATATAGATACTAGACTTTGGCCGCGGTTTCGATCGCGTAAATGTAAGTTAGGTTTGGCCATCCATCCAATATTTAAGTGCTACGCACTTGTCGGTGTAGCAATTTCCTATTCTCGATCCGGTCTTTTGGTAACAGTACGTGTTTGTAGATGAAAGGTATCCTATCTGTTGTCCTGACAACGTGTATGCGCAATTACATGTTGATCGGTCGAGTAGTTAAGGCGTGAAGGTGTAACAAACAAACAAACTCACATTCGCAATTATAATATTAGTTGGGATGTCTGACATGACTGCACTGATGGCGTAGTGGTTTAAGTGGTTGCCTCACTACTGCCCCTGCGCCGAGCGTTCGGGGTTCCAATCCCACACGGTACAAAAAATTGTGTAAAGTAAGTATTTATTTTTCAAAACATAGGTACACGTTCTTATACAAATATTATAACACAGAAAACAAAAAAGTTCATATATAATGAAAAACGAGGTTACCACTCAGGTTTGTTGTTGGTTTGCGGTTGATACCTCAAACCAACCCTGATATTATGTGGTAACCCCAAGTGATGCCCGGACGTACATCAGCTACTCTTGTAATATTTTACAAACAAAAAAAATACATACGTAAGATATATAAATTATAATTGATGAGCATATACAGGTTGTGTCGTAAATAGTGGTCCAGAGTAAAGGAGTCGATACACTGTATTCTTATGTATCACATACCGAAATTTTAACCATTTTTTTTATGCCCCTAAAGTCATATGATTTGCTGAAGATGAGTATTGAAATTGGAAACAGATTAATTTCTTTAAGTACCTTTGACTTTAAAACATAAATAAGGGTTTGGATATGATAGTACACATATTCAAGAGTAATAATAAAAAAACAGAATTAAAAAATATTGATATTTGTTGAAATGACAGCCAAATTCGTGAAGCAAAGTGCAGAAATTTTAAAAAAGAACTTGTTATTTTTTGTTAGGAGACCCTTAACTGAAAATGCTTAAAATTTCGGTATGTGATACATAAGAATACAGTGTATCGACTCCTTTACTCTGGACCACTATTTACGACACACCCTGTATATATAAATTAATATATAAAAATATAAATTAAAATAGGTATAACATGAATAGTAAATAAATTGGCGCAATAGCATGATCCACAAATGGTTTTTCCGAGTCTGGATGTCCTTTGTGTCGATGTTTGAATGTTTCTTAAGCTTCCCGCGACACAGGTTTTATAACTAGTGCGGGACTTGACTTTTTTTAAAGATAAAAGAAAAAAGTAGATAGCATCAAGGAAAAAAAAACCTGTTTCAGTAACAAAGTGACAGGCCTCTGGTACGTGGGCAGCTGTGAGCGCCTCATCTCAGCGGGCGAGGACGGCGCGCTCGGCGTGTGGGAGATGGGTGTGCGCCGCAGGGAGACGCCCGCCTGGAAGGAGTCCGACCTCTGCCAGATATGTCGCGCGCCCTTCATATGGAACGTCCGAGCCATGATGGAGAAGAAACAACTTGGTGAGTCGCGAAACTGAGTTACTAATCAATATCTTAGGGGTTATAATGGTATAATCGTAGAAATTATCAGTATTATAGAGGTTATATTTGGTCGTTTATATCAGAGGTTCCCAGAGTAATTTTCTTCATAGACCACTTTCAAAATGTAGCTGGTTTCGGTGGACCCCCTGTAGCTAAACAAGTTCATGCAATTAAAAAAAATTATGATATTTCTAGGGGCTGACTTTTTTGTCATGCCAACGTAGACCCCCAGTCGAGTCTCCCGTGGACCCCTGGGGGTCCATCTGGACCACTTTGGGAACTAATAGTTTATATGTTCGTGTATTTGGTTTTATTATTTCTAATAATAATTATTCTAAAAACGATTGCTACGCTTTGAAAAATCTGGCCCTCACGGCATAGAGGAGCGTCCTCAGGGTGGCGGATGGGGGAACGGTCGGTAGTACAGCCTAGCTACGCTAACCGGCTAAGTCCGATGGACTCGCTGACCAAAGTAGGGTGTGGTCCTCCAGCATTTCGGGGGTTGTGCGGCGGGTTAACAACCCTCCCACGGAAAAAGACCATTGTTACGAAACCGACAAAGAAGTATAAACGATCCGATCCTATTAACGACGACTTATGGCAAGGAAACATGGACCTCCGATTAGCAACATGGAATGTTCGCAGTTTGTATAGGCCGGGAACGCTGTACCAAGTGAACAAGGAATTGCAGCGATACAATATCCAAATCGCAGGTTTACAGGAAGTCAGATGGCCGGGTAAAGGCGAGTGTATTGTAGAAGATGGATCACTGCTCTTGTACAGTGGTTCTGACTATGGCAAACACGAATATGGTACTGGGTTCCTGGTAAACAAAAAAGCAGTTGGCAGCGTTCTCAAATTTATCCCAGTATCAGAAAGAATATGTATGTTAAGGATTAAAAGCAAATTTAATAACATTTCTATATTAAATGCCTACGCCCCGACAGAAATAAGCAATGATGACTATAAAGACCGCTTCTACGAAGATCTTGAGGTAGCATATGACCAAATCCCCAACTACGATACTAAAATACTACTAGGGGATTTTAATGCTAAAGTCGGACGCGAAGAAACATTTTCCCCAACAGTTGGCAAACACAGCAAACATTTAAAATCGAACGATAATGGTATAAGACTAATATCGTTTGCATCCTCTAAGTCCACGATAATTAAGAGTACAATGTTCCCACACAAAAATATCCACAAAGGTACATGGAAATCATGTGATGGTAAAACGGTGAACCAAATTGATCATGTGCTAATAGATGAAAGACACAAGAGTATGATCCAGGATGTAAAGTCATACCGTGGGGCCGATTGCGATAGTGACCATTATTTAGTAGGAATAAAAGTAAAAGCAAAGATCAAAATAACATCTAGTAAACAAACTGATAGAGAGCCTTCTATTAATACAGAAAAACTTAAAGAAGAAAAGACAGTGCGTATGTTTAACTTAGAACTCAGTAATAGATTTGCAGAACTAGAAAATTTTGAAGACATAGATAACACATGGGAAAAAACAAAACAAATAGTTAAAGACATAGGATTTCGAATACTGGGCAGAACAAAGCGACAAAAAGGAAGAAAATGGTGGACTGAGAAATGTGAAGAGGCAATGAATAGAAGGAGAGTATGTAGAATACTAGCCGAGACTAACACTGAGTGGGACAGCAAATACAGTGAGGCTAGAAAGGAATTTAGGATAATTATAAGAACAGCAAAGAGACAGCATGTATCAGGAATTTTAAAAAATATGGAAATGTTAATAAGATCTAACGAATCGCGCAAGTTTTATCAGGAAATCAGAACAGCTAAGAAAGCCTACCAACCAAACATACAACTCCTGGAAGATGAAGACGGAAATCTTGTCTCAGATCCTGAAATACAGAAAGTTATGTGGCGCCAATACTTTCAAGAACTTCTTAACTGCCCACCTGTCAACAACCAGGCATCTATTAACCTAGACACTAGCCAAGACATAAACATAGACGACCAACACGAGGAACAATTAACCTTCGAAGAAGTGCGCAAGGCTGTGCTGAGGCTTAAGAATCATAAGTCCCCAGGAATAGATAATATACCAGGTGAATTATGGAAATACGGAGGGGTAGCACTGCAATCACGATTGTACGAAATGATCTGTAGAATCTGGTCAGAAGAACAACAACCTAAAGAGTGGAATGTAGGCATTATTTGCCCAATACACAAAAAAGGGTGTAGAAAAAAGTGCGGCAACTACAGAGGAATTGCGCTACTTCCGACAGCATACAAGGTGCTCTCATATGTTCTTCTCGCTCGCCTAGAACCTTACGTAGAGCAAATACTTGGCGACTATCAGTGCGGCTTTCGCAAAAATCGCAGTACAGTGGACCAAATGTTTCTGCTGAAACAAATTATGGAGAAACGGTGGGAGTTCGCCCAAAGCGTTCACTGTCTGTTTGTGGACTTTACTAAAGCATACGACAGTATTGACCGAGAAATACTTTACCGGATTATAAGATCTTTCCGAATACCGGAAAAACTTGTGAGAATGATTAAAGTCGCCACAAGCATAAGCAAAATGCGAGTCAGAGTCGGAGGAAAATTAACTGAGGAGTTCGAAGTTGTTACCGGACTAAAACAAGGAGACGCTTTATCACCTATCCTATTTAATTTATCTCTCGAACACATCATTCGGAAAGTCTTGCTAATAGATGGGGGGATAGAACTTAATGGGAGACACAAAGTTATAGGGTATGCTGATGACCTTGCAATCCTAGGGCAATGTGAGATGGAAGTAATGAGCATGGCAGAGATATTGGAAATGGAAGGCAAGCAAGTGGGTCTCAGAATCAGTCGCGAGAAGACTGAGTATCTCCATATGAAGAGATACAAAGATCACAGAGCAAATAGAAGAGATCTTATAGTCAGAGGCACAACCTATAGAGGCGTCAACAAATTTAAGTATCTCGGGTGCACGATCACGGATACAAATCAAAGGGAGGACGAAATAACCATCCGCATCGTCAACGCGCTAAGGTGTACTGCAGCTCTTCATAAAGTGTTAGTGTCTAAGTTGATAAGCAGAACCACAAAAATTCGCGTCTACAAAACAGTAATTAGGCCGATTTTAATGTACGGGTGCGAGACTTGGACATTGACACTGAAGGAAGAAAATAGACTATTAGTCACGGAGCGAAAGATATTCCGTAAGATTCTGGGACCGACAAGAGGAGAGAAGGGGGAGTGGCGACAAAGATTTAATAGCGAGATTGAAGATCTAGTGTCAGAGCCGAATATCATCGGGGAAATAAAAGCTAGCCGACTTCGCTGGCTCGGACATGTGGAACGAATGGGAGAGGATCGAGCTGCCAAAAGAGCATATCTCGGGCGTCCCACCGAGCGTCGTCCGGTGGGTCGTCCAAGGTACCGCTGGAAAGACGAAATAGCTAAAGACCTGAAAGAGATGAATGTGCTCGATTGGTCTGACTTGGCACAAAATAGGAAAGAATGGCGCACTTTAATGTCGGAGGCCAAGATCCACTTTGGATCGCTGAGCCAACGAAGTAAGTAAGTAAGTACGCTTTGAACGCAAAGAAGCCACTTACACAGACTTATGTTTTATAATAAACAAATTGGATATAATTTTTTAATTACTGCATATTTGTGAATCCTGTGTTGCGTTTTACTATTTTACTACCTATATTTGTATTATTTATTTGACTTTTGTATACAATGAATTTAGATTTATGTTAATACATAGTAATTAGAGCAGCGATAGCTCAGTGGGGAGACCAACAGACTGCAGTGCAGAGGGTCTCGGGTTCGAACCCACGTCGCGCACCTCTGACTTTCGGAAGTTATATCATCATCATCATCAGGCTATAATAGTCCACTGCTGGACATAGCCCTCCCCCAAAGAGCGCCATAGCGCCCTGTCTTCAGCTTGCCGCATCCAGCATCTGCCTGCAGTCTTTCGCAGATCGTCATCCCACCTGGTCGGAGGGCGTCCTACACTACGTTTGCCGAGTCGCGGTCTACACTCAAGAACACGCTTACCCCAGCAATTTACGGAAGTTATATGACTTTTCGAAATTATTATCGCCTGCTCCGTGCCTCGGAGAGCACGTTAAGCCGTCGGTCCCGGCTGCCATGAACATCTACGGCAGTCGTTATTAGGAAGTCAGTGCCCTCTAATATCCTGACACTGGTTTTTAGCTTTAGGGTATCGTTAGCCTTCGGGTTGCGGAGGTCAGATGGCAGTCACTCCGTGTAAAAACTGATATCCAGTTAAATCCGGTTAGACTAGAAAGCCGATCCCAAGTGACTTGGGAATAATAAAGGCTAGGGAGAAGAAGAGTTAATACATAGGTACTAATTGATTCCGTGGACGATGAAAAGGTTTTAGTGATCACGTCACCACTGACAACGTCATCCGTGAAGTTGGGCTTACATTGATTGTTTTTTGTCACTGTTTTTTGTGTGTAAACTGGTCGTGCCGGGGCTTCGAGTTGTTGATGGATTAGTTGATGAGTTGGTATCTGCGGCAGGTCTCCGCCAGCACCACTGCCGCTGGTGTGGCGCGGCGGTGTGCGCGGCGTGCTCGCCGCACCGCCTGCCGCTGCCCGTCATGGGCTTCGAGTTCCCGCAGCGCGTGTGCACCGGTTGCTACGACACTCTTAGGCATGAACCGTAAGTATACCTTCTTTTAATTGTTTAAACTGCTAACGAGCTTTGACCGTACATAGAAATTTAACTAGACAGCTAGGAATTTCAGTTAATGAATTTAAAGTTCATATTAACAAAAACTGTATCAGGAAATTGTATATTCTACACTTAAAGTGTTGAAAACGGCACTAAAAGTTTATAAGTTGATACAAAAGTTTTTGAAACCTGCATAAAAAGTTTTGAAAGGGTTCATTTAAAATTATTTCTTTTGCTCTCGTAATACAAGAAGACCGTCAACCCTCTATGATCTTTAAACCTATGAAAAATAATGAAATATAGGTTATGAATTTAAAACGAAAGTTTAATTTAGGCATCTCCATTAACACGTAACAATATCGTTCCAGTCGTGAATCCCTCGCGTCATTCCACGATATGAAGCACGCGGTGGTCTCGTTGTACATGGACGAGGCGACGGGTCGCATGTGCACGGCGGGCAAGGACCGCGTCATCAAAGTGTGGGACGTCGGCGTCCTGTTAGCGCCGCAGCCGCAGCCCGCGCCCAGCGACCAGTAGTTGTAACGAGGTAACGGAAGCTGTCTGTACTTATGTTCTTACGTCACTATTATGGACTGAGTTACTTTATGTGTTATGCGCTGTGGTATTCAAAGACAAGTAAACTCAATGTTTATGTCAAATTTTAATTTCGAATGAAATTATCGTTGTTACAACGATAATAATACAAGAAATCGGTAAAAGTTAGTTTCTAAATTCAAATTAGCATTTGGAATAGTGAAAAGGGAGCTACTTTTTCACTATTTCAAATGCCTTATTATGAAGCCTAAATATTACCTCATCTAATGGCAACCCTGCATATCTACATTAGTCTGCGAAGGTAGTTAATTAAAACTATTTCAACGGTTTTAGTTAGGGTTGTCACTATATTTACTTGTACATTAATAAACTATAAATCATCATTTCTAAAGGCGAATTGCTTTTTACATGTATCTGAATACCACCCAACAAGTTGTCCAAACTGATGCGATCTACAGTAGTCGTCACTTATACTCGCTGTAGTGAACTATAATGAGGGCTATCGTTTTTGTGCTCACCAGGCGGCGCCACAAGCGAGTAAGGTCCTGTCAACACTGACAGCTGCTGTCAAAACCCGTATTTCGTGGTCGTAATATTGTCGGTTTTTATGGTTACTGTTGAAGTGACTGTAAAGTTTGACGTCTAGACCTTACCATCCACTAGCACCAAAGCGGTGAAATCAAGCGCGGTAACCCTCATTATAGTAACACACATGTGATTATTTTAACTTAGGGTCAGCGCTAACGGACGGAGTGGCGGCGAAGAGACTAATTCAGTAACAATTTAAATTCAACCTAGTGCTTCAGAATACGAGTGCATTTGGTACAACGAAATAAAATGACCGTGTTTGGAGTCGCTCGCCGTCATTTTATTTCGTTGTACCAAATACTGACGTATTCTGAAGCACTTTAGGTTGAATTTAAATTGTTACTGAATTAGTCTCTTCGCCGCCGCTCCGTCCGTCAGCGCTGACCCTTAAGGTCCATATATACGAGGACAGTTTCTTGTACAACAGTTGTACTTTACCTTTGTCTTACTTGACAAAATCACAAATAGTATGACACTTGCTTCAAGAAATGTCGCCGTGTAAATTAGCCTTTACTTTCATCGCCATCGCATCACTTTGGAAGACAACACTCAATGCAGTGTCACTTTATTTATAATTTATATCAAACTAGCCTTATATACTTGAGCTTGTAACTTCTATTTACATAAAAAAAGACAAAATGCGAGCAATTATATTGTTTTTTTAAATATTGTAAAGGACTTATTCAACTGGTATTCAGACAGCTTCCAATAATTTTACGAACCGTATAAGATATTTAAAAGGAGATTAATGTACGTCATCGGGCTGTTTGCAGTAATGTTATAGTCGTTATAATATTATTATTTAATGTATCTAATATATATGTTGTTAATAGTCCAACGAAAGTTTTGCTTTCTGTCACTAATTGTGAGGTAAGACTGAGACTTTCCTTTTCAGAAATAAATGGAAGCCTGTATCTGTATGTGTAGTGAAGTGCGCGCCATGAAAATAAGTCCTATACGTGTGGCGCTAGCGTATATGAAAATGCATGAAATTTGTATTAAAAAGGCTTAGTTCCAAATTTTGCCGCTGGCATTCTTTTGTGGCGCGCACTTTATATTGATTTTGTGTCATGGTAATTAAATAAAAAGATATAGAGATGAGGATCTCAGAGATATTTTATATGTATGTATGATCTTTAGTTTTCATTGGGCACTTTCAATGTACATAGCATGGGTCTGTGAATCAGTTGACGAACATGAGTACTGTGAAGTACTTAGCAGCTCTTTAATTAATCATTACGGTATAAAGGTAGCTATATATTGACGAGAAATCTTAGGTTCGTATATCAAGATTGTGTTCTCATGGCTAAGAGACATGCTGATTAAACGATTACATTGAAATAGAAACCTAATGTTCTACGCAATAAGATACAAATTCCTATGATATCGTCCCTTCGTGAGGTTGTTCGTCAATATATAACTTCCTTTTCGATTCACAGACCATTATATATTATTTGAAATGTAACTACTATGAAATGGAACTGTAGTCATGGGGTGTGTGGTGTATGGCTGTAATATAGGTTGATCATTGTGTTCAAAGTACGATATTCTGAATGCGACTAGATGTCCGTGAGTATGTTACAAGATAATTACACGTTGGACCATTCTCTTCTATATGTAACTGTTTATAACAGCTCTAGTCCTGAAATACTATCTATATTAAACGTGAAATGGATACCCGAATACTTACGCAAAGTTTTATGCCATCTCCAAGATCAAAATGAATTCAGCTTGCTGTCATATTGTGTTGTCTGTATCCCGCTTAATAAATTCAACGCGCTCGTTCCAAAGACAAAACTAGAACTTTTCAAATACTTTTCTCATGGAACGTCAGACACAATAAAAAAAAACATTTAGGTTTGCGTCTGTGGGGGAAGTTTTGCTGTCAGCAGATTCTAAAGGTAGTCGGGTAAAACGGTAAGTTTGAACTAACTCTCATGAATGGTTTGACGTGTAATACCGTAATTGAGGTCGCACCAAAGGTATATTTTAACTCTAATGCTTTTGAACATAGTCTAATTCTTTTTGATAAGCTTTGTATAATATTGGACCAGTTATGTATATGATGTTCTATGGTACCTCTTTTTTGAGGCTTGTCAGAATGACTATGGCCCTATTAAAACTTATAATCTATAACACAAGGAGTATTCCTTGTATTGCAAGTATTCATAGGCTTGTTTGTAATTTAGAAAGAAATACAAATAGTAACTATTTTACTATTATACAAAGATTTATACATTAATCGAATGGCTATCCTCGATATAATTCGGTTAGTGTCGCGAATTCGATAATTCGGTCATAATAATAATATAATAATAATATTCTATCACATACACACAACAACGTCTAGCCCAAACTAAGCAGAGCTTGTATTATGGGTACTAGACAATGGATAAACATACATATATACTGTTTTTTTTTTTGTTGTAAATACATACATATTATACATAGAAACACATATATAATTTTGTGGTGTTTCTGTGCCCAGGTCCTGGCACTGGCAGGGTGGATATTCCCTCGCGACACTGGTATTGCAGGCGCAGTCTTTTATAACTTTGATTTTTGTTTTCTTACATTATCATAACATTTTTATACCTTTGGTGTAAGCTCTGTATTTATTACCTACAGCTAATACGATTATTGTGTTATGTTATTATAAAAATATATTATTATAATATATTAGCTGTGCTATGTAAACAAATTATTAGACTTTTATATTCCAATAGTGGCTATGCCAATAACGTTTGCTTCCAAGGCAATCACGTGTGTATCGAAAAACTTAAATTTATAATGTTATTTTAAATTTATAAGAACTCGATATTTTGACATAAATTAATTCAAAAAGATTTTTAAATAATTTTGAATAAAATAAAATGTTTGGTTAAATATTTCAAAATATTTTCGTAATATGAGCTAGTATTCAAGTATTCTAATTAAATACTGAAATTATTTTTTATTTTCTCAATATAATAACGTATTGAATCTGACAATAAATATATTATCTATGATCTCTATTCAAATAGAATAGTGATGTCCATGATCATCTTTATCGACATTACGATAAAATGTTTTATCGATCTAATCGTAAACCTTGTGGTGTTGTTTTATAAGGTGCTGTATCTAATGTCGATTCATCCTATGTAGAAAGCGTCTTGTCGATAATTTGCATTCTTGTCAACGAACAAATAAGCTATGCTTGGCGAGCTCTGCTGCAAGAGGCACTGATTGGCCGCGCCCGTATTTACGAAGTCATTGTTATCATTAACATTATTTATAATCGATAAATTATAATATGACATTTCGGCGTGGACCAATGAAATATGTATAATGTTTATAGATTCTTGTATAAATGTAGGTCTAATCTGTCGTAACGTGTGTCCGTGTAGAACTAATTGTTTGTTTAAAATTCTATAACCAGATGTTGTATAAAATGTATAAATTAAATTAGGCGTATTGGTCGATTCGTGAACTTGCGATAATGACGTGAAATACATCGGTGAACATTGTCGGTAAACTATGTCGTACTATCCGTCCGGATATGTGGCACAGTCTCCTTGTTTTTTTTTACTCTAACTAGCTAAGCTTCTCCCAAGTCACATAAGCAATGATTGTTACCATGTCATAAGTTCAGGGGTCGACTTATAAATAAAAATACACGGAAATAGAATACTTGGAGCGTTTATTAAATACGTAAATATATGTAAATTATTTAGACATGTCCTGCTTTACTAGTTATGAATATGCCAAAATTGTTTAGGAGTTTGTATTGTCGATTTTTATGAATACTGCACGTTATTTACGAAATACAATGGGGCTACTGTTTACTCTTTTTTTAAATTATAAATTAAACTTTTTCACAAGGAAGTATTTGTGTGATGATAATATTTGTCATGTTATAGTATTGATTTAAACGTTTCTCAGTATACATACATAGACTCACGGCTGTTTGCCGCAAGGGTAGGCAGTGACTATAGATACTTGAGTATAACTGTTGAATTTTCTATGACAAGTATTATCAGAATTGTATTCAGTTGTGCGAACTGTTTTGCTTATTATTTGTATTAATTTAAGGTTGAGAAAATATTATCTATATTAATATAAATAAATAAATTAACTATTCTTTTATGTCGTTAAAAGAGATTTTATTTTTCTATTCATGGAGCTTATTATTCATTTGTAAAGTAATACTGTAAGATATAGTCAATGTGTAATTACTATTAGAAGTATTTAGGTTGCTTGAAAGTTTCTATGCAAATAAAATATAAGAAGTATACGTGTATTATTATGATACAGAAGGTATATAACGTGGAACGGTATCTATCGATATCTTAGAGTATCACAACACTAAACGCGCAATAATGTCACTATAGAACGGTGTTCCAGATAAAATGATTTCACAGCCTCTTAATATAATATGTAATCAGGTACATCGTGTTTCTCCAGCTCTTTCTTTCTCCGGCAGTGTGGTAAGGACCCGCGGGAGTCGGTTCGTTCTCCATTTAAAATGTTGGTTAGCTCAGCCTGGGCAGGTGTACTGGGTCCGAGGGACGCATACTTGGCCGTTAAACATCTGATTAGTGGGACAAGTGAGATATGTTCTCGTCCCAGTGACGCAGAAATAGTACCGCTTGCACTCGGTGCCTTGTTGGACGTAGAAGCCGTCTCGCTCGCAGCGCTTGCCGTCGTTCTCCACGGTGTCGTGTGGCGGCGCCCCGCACTCGTACTGAGACGCCTTCATGCAGGTGCGACCGTCGAATATTTTCCCGCCTTGACAAGTAAGCGTTGTGATTCGATCACCGCGCTCGCAGTAAAAATATCTGGAAATTAATCATTATAATTAATAAGCGTAAGTATTTCAGAAATGGATACATGAGAGGTACTAATTAAAATATTATTATGTGTTTTCATAATGATTAAAATCAGTAAAATTATAATAAAAATATATAATACTAGCTTTTGCGTGCGGCTCCGCCCGCGTGGTACCTATCTACATCAATAAATAGTAGCCTATGTCCTTCCCCAGGTTTTAAACTATATCTGTACCAAATTTCATCTAAATCGGTTGAGTGGTTTAGTCGTGAAAAGGTAACAGACAGACAGAGTTACTTTCGAATTTATAATATTAGTAAGGATTTGTAAGGGGTGTATTTTATCAACTACTATGGGCGTTACTATTGTATATATCAACAGTCGCAGAATTATTATAAATTTTAAGTATTTGTATTACTTCTTAATTACTTGACTGAAGTATTTTATTATATCAAATTAAAATTTGCAAATTATAAATACCTTCGGCATTCAGATTCAATTTCGGGGTGATAGCCGTCCGATAGACCTTCACACGAGTAGTCCTCCCGCAGACACAGGCCGGGGCGCGTCGGCACACACTTCTCACCGTCGAATACGCGCCCCACCGAGCACGCGTATATCGCCTTCGCGCCGCGGACGCACTCGTAGTACCCTCGACACCCGGTGTCTGCTGCACGGTACCGACCATCTTGACGTCCGTAACATGATTCTCGATCCAGACTCGGGCAAAGGTATTGGGACGCCGGCGTGCATCGAACCCCATCGTATATCCGCCCAGGCGGACAGGCCAGCATCGTGCGCTGGGCGCCCTCACAATGGAAATAACGCGTACAATTCGATGCGAGGTCTTGATACATTCCGCTCGGCAGACCCTCGCACTCGATGGCAGTCGCGGGCCCGTCACACAGAAATTGAGATCCTGGCACACAGTTGTTACCGTCGAATGTCAAGCCTGGTGCGCATGTGCCGCGAGACACCACACGCTCGCGGCGACACTCGAACCAGGACGCGCAGTCCCGCCAGTCGCGGTGTATTCCATCGCGGCGGTTGAAGCACGGACTGAGTGCCGGCGGCGGACAGGTTGCCCGCGCCGCGGGTTCGCACGCACCGTTAGAAAACAGCAACCTCGGCTCGCACACTCCTCTCCGTATCACCCGCTGCGCCTCACACACGTAGTACTCGCGGCAGCCAGAGCTGCGATCCGCGAATGCGCCATCGGGCGAGTCCCGGCACAGCGAGGAGCACGTCTCGTCCGAGCAGAAGTCGGCGTCACCGGCAGGTAAGGGCACGGCAGCGGCGCGCGGGGGAGGACACGGGGCAGTACAAGTCACACCACATGACGCAACACTGCGCAGCTCACCGCTACGACACTTCAGCAAACGCCGGCATTCATGCGAGGCGTCGGGGTAGTCACCGTCAGGTAGACCAGCGCAGACAGGTTCGAAGCAGGTTCCAGCGCCGCGGGTGCACGCCTGTCGCTCCAGGTCGAACCACGCACGGGGTGGACAGGCTCGCTCTATTGCGGTGCCATTTTCGCAGCGGTAATAATGTCGGCAAGCTGTGCCGGGGGCTGCGTACGCCAATGTATCGGTTAATGCGCATTCCCGTCGGATGCAAGGCCGACGTGTCCGGGGTACACACGCCCCCTCGGCCTCGCTGAACACTCGCTCTGGCGGGCACGAGTACCGGCCAACGGTGGACCCCGAGCTGCATCGCACATATTCGCGACAATCTTTATCGTAGTCTGTGTGCAGGCCATCTCTACGGCAGTCGAAGGATTTCGCACCTGAAAATACAAATGTCCCAAATTAATGTCAGATAGACGATGTTCTTATGCGCCGGCCTCATTATCGCGGTTATTTTTATTGTCTGAAAAATTTACAAAACTATATTTTTATATTAGTCTTTATTAAATTGGTATAACTCGTGGTGGTAAATAACACTTGCATTCAACCCCACCGGTTTATGCGGTTGTCTATTAATAATAGGTAGTGTTGTTACTCACTGGCGATGTGTCGGACGACGATAAACGCGCAGAGCGCGATAGCGGTCCCGCGCGAGGCAGGCGCGCGCGCACACATGTCGGCTGCGACTGGCGAGCGGCGCGCGCAGCCGGCGGCACGCGGGCCCTCGCTCACTGAGGCGCTACTCGCCAGGGTTCCTTGACATTCGCACGTCCCCGCCGTAACTTGATCCCTGCGGTGGCCCGGATGCAGCCTCCGAGTTAAGAATCTAGACACGCCTTGTTTATCGAGCGCCTGGTGCTCGAGTGAAAATGACCGACGATCAAGCTCGTTGGCCGTGAACTTTGTCTTCTTATGTAACGACAGTGAGAAATATTGGATGAATGAACAGAACTACCGCGAGGACTTATTAGCTAGTTAGTATACAGGCGTGAACTTGTGCGTTCGTCAAAGAATTAGCAGCTGTAATTTATAAGAATTATTTTTTTGTTTACAAATACGGTGTTCGTATTCGCTGAAATGCGATTTATCGAACATCCGTATTTGCCAAATATCGCGAAGATATTCGTAACAAAATATTTAAAAACTTAACGCATCTCTACAAAAATTTTAACAGGTAGGTATTGTTTTAGCTCGATAAGTCATCAACTCCGCCGAAAAATTTATAAAACGCAAATTTTAATCTTTACTTAATGATTTAACAATATTATAAAGATTTTACAAAAATGTTTTTAATAACGATTTCTGCATTGTTGACGGTTATTGAAATACCAATTTACTATCAATTACAAATGTCTTTGTTATAATATTATGTACTATATTAATATTATTTAGCGAATAATGAACATATCTAATAATCGAATTTGAGAAAATCCTTACCACACAAATTTTTGTTGATAATTAAATTATTATATCGTTTTTTCATGCAAATCTTAATAAAAATGTTTTACGTGATTTTAACAAAAATAAAAATCACTCAATTTATTTGAAGGACAGTTTATTTGACCTTATCCAATGTGTTTGTTCACAAGGTCTTAAATCATGTCTACCTACTACGTATTATCAGCAGATGAATCGCTATTCTGCCGTTGTACCCGTGGGAAATTATAATAAAAACACGTAATAAAAAATAACATAGATCGTGTCGAAACGTGATAAATACTAAGTAGTAAGCCGGAATCTCTTAGAATCCTTATAGACGTACAAATAAGTTTGTATTGATATGCAATGGAGGACAACTAGGCATATCTAATATTTGCATTCCGTTGATTAGGTATAGGTATTGTACATTATGGTAATGTATCGAATGGTCTTTTTAGGGTAATCGTGCGATCATGCTTAAGCAGATGAGATCAGCCGTGCTATTCTATAAAGTTTTTAACTAGGTCGAATGAAATGTTCCTTATGAACTACCATTTTAGTAACCGTAGTTAAAATAGCCAGAGATTTTACAGCAGTTATAGGAGTGGTTTTGAAGATCTTATATTCCGCTTGTGCGAAACTTAATTCAGCGGTTATTTTATATCCATAGATAGATGCCTTATATCTATAGAAGGGTACGTTAAGCTGGTTTGGATATGTAGAAAGAATGGAGGAGGAAAGACTGTCTAAGAAAGTTTATAAGGCTAGTGTGAATGGAACAGTCGCAAGAGGAAAACTTTTTTTTTTTTGGTACCCAGGAAAAATGCTAGGCGAACGTTTCTCGATCAGATCGGAGGCGTTCTGGACAAAGGTCAGGTTAAGAGCTCCTTGAACCGAAGGGCCTACCCCTCTGGGAAACAGGCGTGAATCTATGTATGTATGTATGTATCTATAGAAGTTAAAAGTACTCACATTCAATTTAAATATTCCTTGACCATTTTATACCTAACTAGCTGACCCACGCAGCTTCGTCTGCCTCACATAAGAGAATTTGCCCCGTTTTTACATTTTTCATCGATGCGCCGCTCTTATTGGTCGTAGCGTGATGTTATATAGCTTACGGCCTTCCTCGATAAATGGTATGAAAAATCCAACACTAAAATAAATTTTCAATTCGAATCAGTAAGTAGCTCCTGAGATTAGCGCGTTCAACCAACCAACCAAACAAACAAACTCTTCAGCTTTATAATATTAGTACCTACCTATAGATGATAACTTTCCCTATTCATATCTAAATAATATGACCAATTTCGTACAGGCATAACTGAGGATATGAGGATTAAAGGTAGCCAATCAAATAATATCTATTATTAGCTCTGTTTTTATACTGTTTCACTGCTAGGCACTTCTTTGTGTAAGAAGGATTAGGCCGTAGTTGATCGAAGCATAACTAATGAGAAAATACTATCAAAAATATTTAACACGGTAAGACAAAATCTTCCTTTGCGAAACTAAGTAGCTACCTCACATCTGGTTCTCAGTTCCATGGTAATACGAAACATAAAGGCTGTCAGTAAAGAATGTGCGGAATGCGATCTATGAGTGTGTGACGGGTGCGTTACTCCGTGGGTCGTCCACAGCGGGGGGCGGTCCACTAAAGAGCCTTATACATTTGTAGTTATGCCTAATATGTACTGGTTCCACAAAAATCATATAAATATATACTACGTATATATAGTAACTATTTTGTGGTGAAAATTTTTATTTTTGTTAGATGTGGTTGCCTGTAAGTGGATGAGCACAAGGCATGTCTGCAAATTATGATTTAGAAGTAAGAAATGTGTATCATTTGTTGGCGATCCAAATAAATAAATAAAAAATAAAAATATATAAGTAAATTACTTACAGATTTTTATATAATTAAATGAGACTGCAATAAGATTCGTTACTGAAGTCAATTTTCTGTGGCAGCTTCAGTTGCAGAATGAGACAAGTCCAGTACTTAAATGTTTCACCAGCAAATGAAGTGAAATTCATATTGTATAACTATGGAAAGGGAGATATGGTGTCAATGAAATGAAAACCCACTAAAGACGGTTCTTATATAATGACGGAAAGTTATATAGAACCTAAGTAAAGTCGTGCTTTTGAGCTTTTATGAAGAACCTACCACTACAAAAACATAATATATATTATTAGAAAAACGAAGTTATATAAGTCACTTCTTACAAAATTACTTTAAGTAGATCTAAATCAATAGGTATACATGGATACTTAAAACAGGTAAGACGTGTCGACATAATTAATTATTGTGGATGCAAAAAAGTTACGTAGTATTATAATTTCTTATATAATATTATTGTCGTATTTAATTTTAATAAAAATGCTTTATATGTCAAATCAGATTATATAATCATATTTAAGAGAAACTCAGTTAAAGCCACTGACTGAAATAATCTAAATAAAATCATTCACAAATATCAAACCTTACCTACTGATAAACATAGAGCATCGTTTTATACTTCATAACTATATCTAAGTCCAACAATTGCTATAAACTACGTTCTAATGAATCTAAATGTAAAATTAACTAGTCTGCCACCCAGACGAGAGCACATCATTCGAATAGTTTCCTGTTTGTATAAGTAATTAAGCTGCTCTAAGATTTTGTCTAAACTTTATCTAAGTTATGACACGTGATTACATCAGCTTGGCTACAAATTAGTCTTGTGACGTCTTCTGCGACATGTTAAGTGTATTAAAGCATGTAAAAAAAGATATGGTCATCTAATTAAACGTTAAAATTATTTTATTATAATAGTCTAATTAGCCTTTAGAAATTGAATAGTGATAAATGATAATCAATGAAATATACATAATTACATACCTACATATTAAAACTGTTTCAGTGCTGGGCACGGGTCTCATTTCGTTGAGCGTAGCGAAAATATGCCAGTGTTAGAAGCATTAGGACATAGTTGACTAAGCCAGCCCCGTAACAGCAGCGATAGCTTAGTGGGGAGACCAACAGACTGCAATGCAGAGGGTCTCGGGTTCGAACCCACATCGCGCACCTCTGACTTTCGGAAGTTATATGACTTTTCGAAATTATGTGCGTATTGATTGACAGTTATCGCCTGCTCGGAAAGCACGTTAAGCCGTTGATCCCGGCTGCCATGAACATCTATGACAGTCGTTATTGGGAGAGTGTCGACACAAAAGATCTCTCTCGGTCGAAGTGTCACCGGTCTGCACTGACTGGCCCCCACATAAGATAAGATAAGCCAACCCCGTGCGTATTGGTTGACTTCTTATATCTTTGAAAACATAATTAAAAAACACAGTTTTTGTGAAAAGTTATTCTTTCGTCCATAGGTGTACAGGTGGACAGGATGCTTTTATCTTTGTCTTGATATGTCAGCTGACAGGTTAATATAAAGATAAGAAAGCATAGACATCTAGCCGCCTGTATCCAATGACCTGGCAAATTTTTTTTCTATGGCGGTTAATGATATCCATTATTTAACACGGACATTTTTGCCAAAGCCGGATACCCCGCCCACTAGTAAAAATTAAGGTAAATTACGTCAGCTGTTCTCTCTGAAGACTTATTTGCACTATTAGGAACATTCGATATCGAAATAAGATTTCGATATTAACATGACCTGTCAAGTGTGAGTCAAAGTCGCGCACCGATGGCTCCGCCTAATCGATACTAATATTGTAAAGCTGAAGAGTTTGTTTGTTTGTTTGTTTGTTTGAACGCACTAATCTCAGGAACTACTGTTTCGAATTAAAAAAATATTTTTTTGTTGGATAGCTTATTTATCGAGGAAGGTTATAGGCTATATAACATTACGCTACGACCCACGGGAGCGGCCCAGTAACGATAAACGCGGGTGAAACCGCGAGAACATCTAGTAAAATTTATAAAACGTTGTCTGGTATAAGTCACGTAGTCACGTTCCTAGTAGGTAATCCTGCAATTAATTAATGGCCAATTGAAAAAATATTGAAAAATTGATTAAAGCTTAAAATCTGAAGTTTTTAATAGGTAGGTAGTTTATAGTTAATAGATACTTCTAACATAAGAAACTGTGACAGTTAGACGTGTTTTTAGATAGACGGACAGACAAACGAATAAACATATGCGACTTTTACACGATATCTAACTAAAATTTCGACTGTAACTTCATAGTTCGAAAATCCCTATTCTAAGATAAAATCATTCATTGCGATGTGTTACGGTAGTCCATTTGTGATATTTTCTTTTTTTTTACGACTAGCTGGCAAACAAACATACGGCCTACCTGATGGTAAGTGGTCACCGTAGCCTATAGACACCTGCAACATCAGAGGCATCACTTGCGCGTTGGCGACTCTTTAGGAAAGGAAGTGGGAAGGAGAAGGAGCGGGAAGAGGGAAAGAGGGTGATTGGGCATCCGGCATTCTCACTTACCGAACGAAACACAACAGTAGGAATACTGCTATTTCACGTCAATATTCTGTGAGAGGGTAGTCCTTCCCCGGTCGAGGCGGCCTATTCATGCTGAAATAAATACCTACACATGCCGTTTTTTTTATTTTTTTTACCTAGGCTTATATCCACAATGGCATGCCAGCCTCGTCACATCTTAACCTAAGATACACACAATTAAAACTAACTACCAATAATCATTGATAGCTAAACATTTTCATAAGTAAATCAGCTATTTCTATAGTAGGTTGAACCAAAATGATTAAATATGGTGCTATATCAAATTTATTTGGTGTATACTTAACCATCAATGACTCTCTCCTTCTTATTTTTCGCGCACTCTATAAGTAAATGGTAAACATCTTCTACCGTTCCACATGTAGTAAAATTTGGCGAATCCACTTTTCGCATCAAGAATCCAAATTTTCTAGAAGGATAGTGGCCAGAGCGCAATCTATGAATTAAGACAATTTGAGATCTTTTAATTTTCGTTTCAATAAACCATGTTATTTGAGAAGGCTGACACTTTATAGTTCTGTACCAAATGCCTTTTGTTTTACTCCTATCATCAAAATATTCTTTGAATTTATTGTAACAAATTCTTCTACATCTATTCAATTGTTCTGAATAATTTGGTTTTATTTGAAATTCTTCTCCTTCTAAAATTGCTAACTTTGCAAGAGTGTCAGCCTTCCCATTTCCTTTTAAACCTAACACATGTCGTAATTCATCGAATTTGCTATCTCCGCTATTGGACCTTTAGACATGACTACGCATATCTGTTGAACATATAAAACCTCCATTTAATTAATATGTGTGTGCGGTCTCTAATGAGTTACCTTCCAATCATTATCTCACATCGAGCATCAATTAAGTACAATACACATAGCCTCGAGCTTAGTTCCGTATACAAGCTCTTTGAGTGCATGATCGACAATATTATTTTTAATTATGTTTGTAATACATGAACATTATCCTTCCTCCTTTCCTGTCACTTGGGTCGACACGATTATAAATAAATATATTATACCAACAAATAAGGTTGCTTTTGAGACAAAGAAAATATATGGTATAGAAATATGTAATACTAGATGTTCCCGCGGTTTCACCCGTGTTTATCGTTACTGCGCCGCCCCCGTGGGTCTTAGCGTGATGTTGTGACAGCCTATAGCCTTCCTCGATAAATAGACTATCCAACGCTAAAATAATTTTTCAAATCGAATCAGTACCTAGTTTCTGAGATTAGCGCGTTCAAACAAACAAACAAACTCCTCAGCTTTATAATATCTATATATTAATACGTGAAGCGAAAACTTTGGATCCCTTTTTACGAAAATTGGGCGGACGGAGGAGTATGAAATTTCGCACACTTATAGTTTAAACAGAGAAGAAGTGACGAATGCTAATATTTATATAAAATATGTATAATAAATACATTAAATTAATGAAAAAACACTACACGCACACAACCATGCATTTGACACACGCAGTCGAAGCGCGTAACTATGGTTACATATATCAATATACGAGTATAATGACATGACACAATATATATCAGTTGGTCGAATTTCGAGCACTAGGCGACCGCTAGTTAATATAGATTGCCCACTGTCAACGATGATTGTTGACAGCTAAGATAATTCGCTGAATGTAGGTAAGTACCTTGTAATCAAGCAATTCGGTATTTTATTTGCCCGTTATGTCTGGCACATATTTTTAGTTGATACGACGGTTAGCAAATCGTTTGAATTTGCTTTAGCTAGTCTGATTAAGCTTGATGAATTTTTGTTTCCCTCAGGGCTTGTGGAGATTTTAACTCACGCGGTGAGGGGCTTACTTTTACCATCTGATTGTATCTATTAATATTTTTTTCAAAATATTGTCTGTATTGCATTTAGTTAGGAGTATTGTATTTAGTTAGGAATTGAAGATTATAAAAAGCTAGGAGATACAATCAAATCCCGAGTACCTATGTGGCAAACCCAACCAAAGATGTGTCGTACCTAAGTATCTACACGTGGTACGGACTGCCTCAGAATAATAATGCTGTCGGCAAACAACACGAAATTGAATTGTTTACAATTCGATTGCGGATCTAACCACGTTTTTCTATTAATTTATTTAATTTGTTTAACATAAGCGCCGAGTCCTTGATACGAGCGAGATCAAAACAAAAGCTGTTGTACTCTGATACACAAATGTATTGGCATTCTACTGACCATCAAAATCTACAAAAAATGTATATCTATGGTTTTATTTTAAGACAATTTTGATATAAATATAAATTTTTTTAATGTAGGTTTTATCTAATATAAGCTGCCTGTAAGCAGGGTCCAATAATAACAATCGCTGATATTGCGAAAGATGCATGGCAGTCTTCACTACCCAGATCTCAGAACTCTGGATTAACAAAGAAAGAAATCATGTGCACTGGTATTGGGCAAATTCCACTTCATATTATACAGTACCTGTCTTGCAGCTGGGCATCCATAGTCCATTGCGCTCACAACTAACCCAGTACAGGTTGGCAGACTGTAGGATGTATCTTTGAGAATACCCAAACCCATAATTTAGATATAAAAATGCTATAAGATGTTTTTCTTTGTCTACCTACGCACATAACCTCGAAAAGTCCGATGTGCATGCATTTGGATCAAAGTTCAGAACTTTGTATGGTTGTCCAAAGGTCTCCTTTCTAGGCCATTGCTACTTATTTATTTAGAATCACTTTTAGGTATATCCGTGAAAAGTTAGACAGGGTGTAGGACATGTATATTTCGTGAGTGTTTTTCACCCTTTTGACGTTCATAAGTGTTATTTTGTGACCTAAGTGAATAAACGATTTTTTACTTTGACGTCGGCTATATTTTATAAGGATTACTAGAAATGCTGTGTGACAGGCATAGTTGCAACTAAAGTGGCAGATGCTACATAAAATTGGCTAATAAAAGACCAAATGGCTCACTGTCAAAAAGAAGCCTAAGGGTAGGCTTCCCAACTTTTTGTACGAGAAATTAAGTATATTAAGATCGGAGAAATAAAAAGAATAGTATTTTACAAAAGAAAATAGTATTTTATTCTTTTGACGTTTTAAAACCACATTTTTTGGAGCTTCTTGGACAATTGACGGATGGCATCGGATACCAGCGGACATAAAAACAGTATTTGTATACTTTTTTTTATAGAACAGTAAAAAGTATTAACGAACGAAAAAAGTATAATACTGTTTTTAACAGTAGGTATGTTTGGGAACCCTACCTAAGGGTGAACTTAGCCACAGCACCAGTAAACGTAAATAAAACATGAAAGCAGTACTTTCATACGAAGCATGGTTTATTATTAGCACCACAGCTCCTTACTCAACTTACTCTACTACTCACAAATTGACGTTACTGTTAATAGGTACGGCAAAATAGCAATTGGCTGTTCTGTTTGACTGTTACTTGCTATCAATGTCAAGAACCCAAACCTTTTGATATTATAATTATCTATACCAGAGGTTCTCAGACTTTTTCTCATACACCACTTTCAAAATGTAACTGGTTCCGGTGGACCCCCTGCAGCTATATTTCTACCATATTCCTTGGCATCCATATTGCAATTAAAAAAATTGATCTACGGGCTGACCTTTTTTTTTGGTATTTCTCTACCGAAACATCGGTAAGTTCGAGACCACTGGTATTGAATATGGAATATGCAAGATTTTACAAGTAACAGTCGCTGAGCTTCTTAAAATATTACTACATTGATAGGTGAAATCAAGTCAACATTTTAGTTCTTCACTATCGAAAGCAAATCAATTTTCGTGAACCTCCGCTTACGAATTGTGAACCCCATTTTTTTGTCACACCATCCTATACCCCCATCGAGTCTCCCGTGGATCCCTGGGGGTCCACCTGGACCACTTTGGGAACTAATGATCAATACCTTACTATAGTGACACCGCTTCTTATTTTGTGCAAATATTTTGGTACCATTTTTTTGGAGTGGAAACACTTGCATGTTTTATTTACGTTCATTGCACAGAACTAAGTCCCCAGACAAGTGAAATTACGCTGTATCATAAACTAAATTAGCGTCATAGACAGTGATTATTGCGTAAGACAGACTGACTATTAGGCATAGGGAAATCCTACTACAATATATTTGCGTTCTCACGATTACTTTCATATATTCGCAGGTAGCATTTCAATATCATTACGATAACTCACAAATAACACTTGAAGTTGACTGACACGCAGTGGCGGATCTGCGAGATGTATTAGTCATAAACGTTAGGTACGGAACAATGCTATTATCGTTATTACACGTTGGCAATGAGCACTGAAAACCGATGACGGACTCATCGCTGTTGGATAATCCAGCACGTAACACTTGTATCGTAGGACTTTTCAGTGTAGTCATTTCTTACTCTGACGTCAGTTTAATTATTGCGTTCGGTAAAGCTATTACTTGCAAGGATGTAATTGTACGTTAGCATCTATGATTTTTATACTTATTAAGTTTACTATTGTCACTTTGTGGCTGCTGTTCAATAGATTGTTTGAATCTACACAAATAAATAAAATTGAAGTGTCACTTTGTAATGTCAAAATAACAGCTTTTTATCTAATGCGTATGAAAGTATATAAGTATATAAAGTATATACGAAAACATCTATTTTAAAAATGTTTGTATGTCTGTCTGTCTGTTTGTTCCGGCTAATCTCCGAAATGGCTGAACCAATTTTGACGGGACTTTCATAGGCAGATAGCTGATGTTATAAGGAGTAACATAGGTTACTTTGATTTTAGAAAAAAATAGGGTTCCGCGAAGACAAACACTTTCTAGTTAAAATCTACCCGGACGAAGTCGCAGGTAACAGCTAGTATAATAAGACGTACTTTCTGAAAAACGTTCCAACCCACACTCGGGTCAAAATCGAGTTATTATTAGCAAATTAGTCACGGGGTTACTATTTACTAGCTGGAAAAATTTGGTAGCTCTACTATCACTCTAAATATGAAATCATGACTTAGTAGCCCAACCAACATGTATGAAGAAGCAATACGGGATTGAACTTCAATCACCATTATCTCAAAATGTTAACTTTGTGGGTTGGAACGTTTTTCATAAAGTACGTCCAATATATAATACGTATAATCGACAGGCAGGAGGCTACGAAGGACGCCGAACCGCTACAACTTCGTAGAGACATTGCGTCCCTTAGCGTATTCTGTCGCCTCTATCATGGCGAATGCTCCGAAGAGTTATTTGACCTCATCCCATCTTCCCCCTTCCTTTTGAAAACCACACGTGCCGGTCTTCGTAACGACGGATGGACGGTTAGCACAATCCCGTCTCGCACCAAAAGGTTCAGCAATTCCTTCTTATGCACTACCATACAACTTTGGAATGGTCTTCCGGCACATGTGTTCTCTCTCTTCTATGACATTGGGTCCTTCAAAGGTAGTATGGAGAAGCATCTGGTCAGGCCGGCTTGACAGTGACTACGGCTAGAAGACATCTATCTTCTCCTCGTCGTCATTGTGTTTGGACTGTAATTGGGCTTTCCATCAGGTCCGTTACAATCACTTTGACAAGAGCCACTATAAAAAGAAAATTCAAGTTTTAATTATTGTGTTGTCTAGATTGTTTTAGATTTGCGTAGCTACCTACCTATATATTTCCTTATCGGGATTAATTTCTGTGGTGACAGACCGTCTAGCTAGATTATATATAATATATATATACCTACTTATTAGCAGTGTTACTCTCACGCCGGTTCTTGTTCTATCTCGGGTGAGTTGGCTCGTTTGTACTGTCGTCTGTCAGCCTCAGCTCAACATGTTAGTCTGAGCTGTCAGCATATAATTGGCTACGGCAGGTTCACCCAATAAAAGAAATACAATTACGTAGTGTAGGTACATCTTATCTTATCTTATGTGGGGGCCAGTCAGTGCAGACCGGCGACACTTCGACCCAGTGGGATCTTTTGTGTTGACACTCTCCCAACAATGACTGCCATAGATGTTCATGGCAACCGGGACCGA
This sequence comes from Catocala sponsa, assembly GCA_963564715.1. Taxonomy (NCBI): domain Eukaryota; kingdom Metazoa; phylum Arthropoda; class Insecta; order Lepidoptera; family Erebidae; genus Catocala; species Catocala sponsa. The sequence goes on from OY751331.1 coordinate 3,573,199, forward strand.
CGGCTTACCGTGCGTGCTCTCCGAGGCACGGAGCAGGCGATAATTGTCAATCAATACGCACATAATTTCGAATAGTCATATAACTTCCGAAAGTCAGAGGTGCGCGACGTGGGGTCGAACCCGAGACCTTCTGCATTGCAGCCTGTTGGTTTCCCCACTGAGCTATCGCTGCTCTGTAGTGTAACATAATAGTGATAAAAATAACAAAATATAATGATGGTCCATTTATCGGCTGTCAAAGTTACACGCTTGAAATTTTAAATATAGCCAAATTATTTACACTGCGAGACATCGTGGCGGCTTGATATCACAAAAAATAGGTATCGCTGTGTTCTATATGTGTCTTTAAATAATAATAAATTGTGCTGTTGCTACGTAATAATATGCATAGTCATATGAATAGATTTTACGTTACTTGTACCTACCTAAACTAATTAGGTAGGTACCTACATACCTACACTGATTACTTCTGTCACAGAGTACTTTATATGACTTCTGTGAAGAGCTATCTACTTCATCACGGCGGACTAAACAAAGTTATACAAATACATAATATTGGTGGTTACGCTGGGAAATTTGATTTGGGAAAACCGATTTGTGGTAGAATACTAGAATACAACTTTTGGTAAAACACTAAATGTTAGTTGATGGCCGTCATCAATCAATAACATGTCTACGAAGTGGTTTTTTAGTACTAAACGATTAGAAACCAAGAAGCACAAGAAAATTACAAGAAATATAATCTGTTACAACCTATTTAGTATGAATTCTTATTTAAATTATAAAATATTTTGGTCGTTGATTTTAATGTAAGTATAATTTTATGTCTAAAACATTCGTTTATGATATGCGAAATGGTTTGTAAAGGTGCGTGTAGACGCAACAAACGGATGTTCTGTTTTAAACGGATTTATAAAAACATCCAGCTATCTCTCGTGGTTTCACCCACAGTTTTATGCGTGTTGTTATATAGCTTATGTTACTAAAATAATTATTGAAATGGGCCAGTAGTTTCTGAGATTATTCATTACAGGCAAAAATATTTTTTACTAGCTATTGCCCGCGGCTTCGCTCGCGTTAATTTAGAATTTGATAATCAATTCTGGTTGTACTCTGCTTCTAATAATAATTAAATCATGATTCGAAAGACACGTGGCGCCATCTATTATCATAAGAACGTTATTGTTGTTTTCCTCGGGAAAAGTAATTTTTTGGGGATGAATGGTAGCCTATGTCCGTTTCTGTACACCTGACAACGTATATGCAAAATTTCAGGATGATCGGTTCAGTGGTTTAGGCGTGAAAACAAACAAACTCATTTTCGCTTTTAAAATATTAGCTAGGATTAGGAAGTTAGGATTCTTTGTAATATTAGTGTAAGTAGGTACAAAACAAACTTTATACGGATTTTATCGCGTTGTTTATTTTTTTTAAAACACTATTATTACATAATTTTGAAGCTTTAAACTACTATTGTTAAACACTTTTACTACCTAGTTACTTTTTACTTCAATTTAAGCTATTTAAATGAATACAACTATTTATATTTAATTTTACACTTTCTCCGACGTTTCGGGTGCTTTTCAGCAGCCATGGTCACGGGGCGACATCAGAAATCTAAGTTAAAGTACTAAGTTATGCCAAATTAATATTGTGCGTAACTATTATTAGGATAAATAAAAGTATGCCATGTTAAATTATGACATAATTTTATGCGAATAAATAGGGAACCTTCTAACCAACCTGCAGGTATAAGCAAGACATGAAGTCAGAAGTGGGTTCACATAAAACTATTTACCTACAATGTAACATTAAATAATACCTAACCTGATATTTAATATTACTATATTATTATTGTACCCAATGATTAAAACAATCGTTGTCTTATATTACATTGATTGCTTTATTTACTTTTAAATAAAATACGGACACGTGTATTGAGTACCTAGGTATATATGTAGATACCTACTGCAGTACCTGCAATAAATTACTGACTGACATGAAGTCAATGACTCAACAAAGCGATTCTTGTAATATAGTTCAAGGCACGAAGAAAATACTACAACTACGCAATATCTGTGCGGAATATACGAATTTAACCTTTACTTAAACATTTTAGAAGATGGACGTATTATTGCGGATCTTATGTTTTGTGCGCATTCCTAACGCATAATTAACGCGTGGCTCTCGGTTTAAACCCGTGGCCGTTGCCTTATTTGGCGAAAGGTTTGCTGATAACAAAAGCTAACTTATATTAAATCTATGCTTCTAAATAAGTCATAGATAAGAAAGTCTTTAGCTTAAGACACTATTTTGTGGCTCTTTAGTCAACTGAGGCCGCTCGAACGGAGTATTCCGCTTTCGGCACCTATGGTTTCGGCACCTAAGCTATTCAACTTTCAGCACCAATAGGTATTTTTGCTTGGTGCCGAATGTGGAATAAAATACCTATTGGTGCTGAAAGTGGAATAGCTTAGGTGCCGAAACCATAGGTGCCGAAAAAATTGGTGCCGAAAGCGGAATACTCCGTTCGAACTTATCCCGCGGGATCAGTTGACCTAACGAATGTTTTGAATCGGACAACTGATCCCATTTTAAAAAGAAGAATATTATTTATATATTATACAATATAAATATGTTCACACGTGAACAAAAGTGTTTGGGGAAAGAAATGACACACCATATCGCTTGCTTATAGGTACTGATAAATTAAAAAATGGGATTAAATATAATGACCATCAAACATACTAATTGACACAGCATAACGAGCACCTGCACGCCTCAAATCACTGCATTCCGTCTCGGAAGGGTTAGGTTATGTTAGGTTCCTTCTTAAACCCACCCAAAAATAGTGGACTTAGTTTGATCTCTTTAAATATATTTTGCTGTGCAATTAGTATTTTTGAACTGAAAACTTCTTTAGCATACAACGAAATAAAATGACCGCGCTTTGAGTCGCTCGCCGTCATTTATTTCGTTGTACCAAATACAGTCATATTCTGAAGCACTTTAGGTTGAATTTAAATTGTTACTGAATTAGTCTCTTCGCCGCCACTCCGTCCGTCGGCGCTGACCCTTAAGAGCCATTTTGTGAGGTGTTTCTAGTGTTAACAAAAGGTTTCTAAGTAGGTTTAACTAAGTTTGCTGCAATCAATTTGCTTAGTGACACGCTGGCCTAAAAGCATTACTGAACTAAAACTAACAAGACTTATCCGGGTTAAAACTAGTAAAAGCGTTCAAGGTCTCTTAAATATCATGATATTTATCTATCAGTCCTGTTTATAACGGATATGCCATGTACAAAGCAACTTTAGATAATGGAACAATCGGACGAAAATACGTTAACAGCCTTTCGACGATTCCTGAGCATGCGGATAAGTTGTCGAGTAGGTATAACGTTACGTTGCAATCTTTGACCGCTCCTTAATTTCTAGAAGCCATTTTGCAACATCCAGTGAAAATGTGAAGCAGCAAATTCACTAAACTTAAATGGTAGTATATAGGTACACAAATTATTTACAAGAAATATTAACAAGAGGAAAATAAAACAACAAAATTAAAAATCGTCATAATATTCCTCCGCATCGTCGTCAATTGGCAACGTGCGCAGAAGACTGGCGGCATTGCCACGTTGAATGGCAATACTTATCCTTTGTGCAAAGAAAATACCAGCCCTCTGGTCACGTGAAGCGTCGATCAGCCGCTTAGCTAGGTCTCTATAAACAAACCTAGCTAAGACTTAAATGGTCTATTTCAGTCTAAATAATTTAATAGCATATATTAGTAGTATACAGAACAAAGAATTTGCACTGATTTTAAGCTTGATTTTTTAATTAATGTTATGAGTATGTAGGTACCTATAGATTAAAAGCGGTGACTAAATTGGTATAGCTACAAGATAATTGAATAGGTAATTAATTAGACAATTTTAAAATATAAATGTATTAACATAGGTAGGTACTATCTATCCATTCTAAATATGTCATTGGAATTACAGTTAGGAGAGCTGTTAATTGCTAGAACGATTTAAATTTGACGATTGAAGTTGAAAATCCAATGTGGCTGGTTTCTGGCAGGCCGCTGCATCACGAAACGTTAAATTGCATCAGAAGTAATAGTTTTAGCTTATACTTTCCTTTGTTAACTAGAAGGAATGTGTCTGCTACACAGGCAAATTAACAGTTATTGAAATTTAAATATATTGGAAATATATACAAATTAGACAAAGTTTTTGGACATTAGTGCCAGAATTAGCTCTGCTAGCGAGTGGTGTATCTGAAGGTCATCGTTGACAGTTGACACCGCCAAGATTTGTGGGAAATGTTAGTTATTTTTATTCGCATTCTAATAAACACAATAATATAAATAAAATATGTCCGTCCGTCCATATTTAGTTACGATTATGCGACAGATATGTAAATAAGAACACCGGATACTTTGTAATTTTTGATAAAACAGTTGATTTTGACTTCGCCTGTTGGCAAAATATTTAGATCAAGGAGCTTAGTGTTAGGAGAATAATTATAAAGGTAGAAAGATATAAATAGTTTTATTAATTTAATTAGCTTAAAATTAGTAAAGTTTAATAGGTTTAGTGTAACAATTTCAAAATTATGTAATAAAGTGTTAAATAAACGACGCGTTAGGATCCATATAAGGTAATTTGATTTTAATGAATAATATTCGCGTAAACGTAAGACAATCCTAACTAATATAATATATATATATATATATATATATATATATATATATATATATATATATATATATATATATATATATATATATATATATATATAATATATATATATACACCGACTCCAAAAATAACAATAATATTTAATTATTCACAAGAATATGCAATTATTTATTAACTTTTTAGTGTTATTGAAGTCGGTTTTCTTTTTTATTAAAATTTTTCTGTCACTCAATTCTCAGTGGCAGCACGGGTGTCCGATAAACCGCAATATGTTCACCCCTTACCACGCGGGACCTACAACCATGCCTGTCGAAATAAAATTGACAAATAAAACGCATAATTACACATTACGTAAATGATAAATAAAGAAGTATCTAGTTCATTTTTATTTTTACGTTTCTAATCTATGCCTTCGATTTTAAATACCGCAGCAGGCAGAAAAAAAACGAGTTAACAAACATTTCGGTAGAAAAGAGTCAACGAATTGTTACCTATTATTTAATAGTTCATGGAAACTTATATCCTTTTGATTTATATGAACAAAAAAGAAATACATGCATTATAATAACATGGAGACAAGTTGTTAAATTAAAATAATTACAATCAACTCTTTCATAAATCATACAAATATTGTTTTCGTTATTTTTACCATGTCATTGAATGGAATACGGTTGCATGTACATATTTGTTTACTTTGCTAGTATGAGTTTAAAAAAAAAGGATCTTGTTAATTATTAAAAATAAGTTCTAATTGAAACTGACTCATGTCCCGTTTCCGTAGTGCAACGGAGCCGGATACGATGACGTCAACGTCAACAAAAAGTAACTAAAATGGCGGACATTTGGCGGGAACGCATGTGTCGTACAATTACATATTTTGTTCGGTTTAACATAATTAGAAGCTCACTGCTAGCCGGAACTTGACGATCGGCCGTTAAAGGTGTGTGCACATACGTTACCTAATTAATGAATATTTAATTTTTAATATTATTTTATTTATTCAGACTGTCGTTATTAAAAACATTCCAATTCTAATTTTAATATCTGTGATTGACGTTGTACGGGGAAATTTATTTTTAGTTCCTGCTTATGTTTGAGTATCGGTTTGTTATGTAAGTTTTTTAACAATCAAATGTAGAAGTTTAAAGTTACAAGAAACGTAAGTAGTACCTACTACTTATGTTTAATTATGTATAATAAAAAAATGGCGGACCCTATTTTTTATTATACATAATTAAACATGCTTTAATGAGTACTCATACTCCTGTTTTCCAGAAGGGAAGGCAGAATTATGGATTTTAAACAAGTACAAATTTTAATAATTCATTGGCGATTATGAGCTATATTCTAATCAAAAATGTATTAAAAAATACGTTTTAAACTTAAAATGCGTTGAGTGTTAAGCTATATAAAACAGATTTTTGATCTGCTATAACTTTACGAACGGTATGATCCCATATTGGTATAACTTTATTCCAAATGTAGCCTTTATCCAGTACGTACATATTATATAAACTGATTTTAAGATTTTAAAATTACTTAAGCAGCACTTATATTATGAACCGAACCTTTGATCGTCTACTTAAGTATGCACAATGAAGCAATACAGCTCAGCATCAGCATAATGCACATAATCATAAAACTGGTCATGTGATCGTCATACATCATCCGGATAATGATTAATGATCATTTTGTACTTCTACGTGGTATAATACGTACATGAAACCTGCTGTAAATTTATTAACATATGATTATATTACAACTGGATTGAAGCGTCAAATACGATTCAGATTATTTGTCCGTTTTTAAGGGTGAAGGGTGCACACCGCCGATTTTTTTTTTATATTGTAATAGGCTTGCGTTTGACCACTTAAAATCATCTGATGTTGAGTGAAGATGCAGAAATTATCTAGTAGTTAGCTGGCACGCCCAGTAAAGTACCATCTTACGGAAAATCGGCTTATGAGTAATAACACTTGTACAACCTGCGTTTCGCTGGAGGAGGTCACATACGATCTCTGTCAATCTATTCCTTTCATCCCCTCTCTCATCTCTCGGTACTACAAGCGGTGACCACTTACCGTCAGGCATGACGTGATGCCACCTAGGTAAATATATATTAAAATAATAATAATAATTTTTCATAATATTGTCTTCTGTTTACGCGAATGTTATTCATTGAAATTAAACTACTATATACGGATTTTATCGCGTTGTTTATTTGACACTTTATCACAAAATTTTGAAAACTGTTGTAGTGCAACAGTTTTCAAAATTTTGTGATAAAGATATATTACTATTGAACTTTACAAATTTGTAAGCTAATTAAATTATTGAAACTATTAAAACTATTTATACTATTACTATACTATTATACTATTTATATTTTTTTTTACTTTGGGGAAATGAGGTTTAATATTTGCATATCAGTAAAAATAACTTAAAAAGTAACTTAGAACTACATATTTGCGATTTAATATTGTGAGATTGTAAGTGCTTCCATCTATTACTTTATTAGTCTAAACAAAAAGGAATGACATATTATAGAACCACATAACTAATTTTTTCAAAAATGTAACATAGTCTCTTGTAATATTGGACCAGCGATGTGTGTGTGTGTCTGTGTGTATTGGTATCTATACTAATATTATAAAGCTGAAGAGTTTGTTTGTTTGTTTGCTTGAACGCGCTAATCTCAGGAACTACTGGTCCGATTTGAATATATCATCACGCTAAGATCAATAGTAGCTGAGCACCAATGAAGAATGTTTCAAAATCGGCGGGTGTTTTTTCCTTTTGAGAGCATCCGCTGCGTGCGCTGCGTAAACAGTTAAAGTTTCGCAAAAATCATGTATGACAGAATTGTTTCCCTTTAAAAAAGTCCGCGACAGCATATGTCTATCTTTTAAGGTTGGCTCACTATAACCATTTTTATGCTAACGAAATTTGTTCTAAAATAATGCATTATTTGCGAAGGTATTATTATAAACATGATACTAATCCTTATCCAAATAAATACGTTATTCATCACAAGTATTTAATTTAAAACAAAATTGCCCTTTACATCATTCGATTTCAATGAATATCTTAGGAGATATCGCAGTTTTAAAATAACATTGCAGCAAAATAATTACCCATTACAGACATAGTACAAACGATGTTTCTCCTGGTTTATTCTGCGTGATTACTACTGATTGGATTTGAAAAATTCTTTTAGTGTTGGATAGCCTATTTATCGAGCAAGGCTATAGGCTATATAACATCACGCTACGACCCACGGGGGCGGCGCAGTAACGATAAACGCGGGTGAAACCGCGGGAACATCTAGTGTGTAATAAACTTGAAACATGCCTGTATTTATTTCTAAACGCTTTGGCAGTAGAGTGTCGTACCCACATTTCACCAATTATGTTTATAGCCGATGTGCTAGGGCGAGTTTGTTGCTGTTTACCATATTCATGAACAGATTTTTGATTTTTGAGAGTAATCCCTTATTAATATGCGTATATTCGGTGTAGTAAGTTCATTAGTAATATTTTGACTTTCAACCACGACGACAACCAATTCCTAAAAAATATTGACGCCTCGAAAAATAACACTAGTGCTATGTAGACAAATGCAAAATCAATATAGGTAATTTGTCGGGTTTGAAAACCATCACCAAATCTGAAATCTCAATACCAAACTTAATTAGCTTCTAACTCCTAATTTCCTAATCCTAATCCTAACTAATATTATAAAAGCGAAAATGAATTTGTTTGTTTGTTACCTTTTCAAGCCTAAACCACTGAAACGATCGTCCTGAAATTTTGCATATACGTTGTCAGGTGTGCAGAAATGGACAAAGGCTACCTTTCATCCCGAAAAAAGTTACTGTTCCCGAGGAAAACAACAAAAACGTTCTTATGATTATAGATGGCGCCACGTTTCTTTCGAATCATGATTGAATTATATTATTACAAGCAGAGTACAACCCGAATTGATTGTTAAATTCTAAACTAACGCGAGCGAAGCCGCGGGCAAATGCTAGTATATTATAATTATCTAAATAAATATTTGGCCATGTTAAAATGACGCACGATATAGCCTACTAACAAAAAATCTTGCCTATTTAGGTGGTATTATTTATGATACCAAAAATAGCCCCTTTTTTGTGTATCTTTATCACAGACGTTTGACGTACCTAACCGTTTACTTCTAATCTTGTGTGTTATCTACTAACTACAAAAAAGTTATAAGAAAATAATACCATAGAAAAAACAATCTATAAATAATATTAGCAATTCAATGCAATAGACAATAAAAAATATAACCTAGTTACGGTCGTCTATGTAGCTAAATTAGTTTTGGTCCGAAAAATATCGGCCAAACCGAAGATAGAGAGAGGTTTATGAATATTCCAAATAGTCAAAGTCAAAGTCGGTTAGTGAGTTTGTTACATTTACTGAATTTACATTTATGTTAATTGCAAGGTTCAGGCAAAAGGTTGAGCCTATGAGAAGATACCTGCAAGAAACTCAAGGCCACTCTTTTAAATCACCATCAAATTATAATTTCAGTATTTTACAACTACCTATATATTTCTTGTTGTTTATATATATAACAATAGATTTGGAATAGGCAATCCGGTATACGGATACGGAATATGGAATAATTCTTGTTTGTCGTATGTGTCACACAAGGCGGTCAGTAAGTCCGGCCGGATACGTTTGGAATTCTCTTTAAATCTTCTTTTGATGTATAAAGTATCTAATCATTAACTGTCAAACTGGCTTATAGTTTCTGCGGCAATGGTCTTTTAAGGCTTAAACATGGCGGGGTCTCTATTAAGGGCGTGGAAATTATACCAGTTGGTTCCAAAGTTTTTTTATTTATTTCAATTTTATTATATGTTCTTTACTCGTGGAATTAGTTTTATTTTATTTACAGATCGTCGCAAATTCTCGATGACGCGTAAAAGCTATAACTATAACTATGGCTTAATGCTTTTCATACTTAAAGAAAATCCGTGTTCAGCTATGGGACAACTGATAAGGCGAGACTGCGTGGAGATAACTGCCTTCAGTACGTTCAGTAGTAATAAACAGGATCAATATAAAATGGCTAAATAGCACCTAATATATCATATCGACATATCAAGGTAAATTGTAGTCTACTTAATTGCATGTGACAGTAAAAGTTCAATATAATATACTAGGTCACACGTGTGACGTGCAGTGTGCAGTTCCGTTTTATCACGTGGTTACACGTAACACTCATATTCATACATTTCTTTATACAAACTTATGTTATATATTAAAACAAAGGACAAAGGCCAGGTTAAGAGCTCCTTGAACCGACGGGCGTGTATGAGGAATGTGATGAAAGTGAATGAAGCCAGAGAAGTGTGTCAGGATCGTAGCAAATGGAAATCCGTAGTTTCTGCCTACCCCTCTGGGAAACAGGCGTGAATCTATGTATGTATATTATATATACGCAAGCCACGCTCTTGACACTATTGTGTGGCCTTAGCCTAGCACAAGTCCCGTAGAATAAAACTTATCGATTATTGCATAAATATGCATATTTCTTTTTTTTGTCCTAGTGACTAAGCTGCGAACCTATCCGGCGATTGAATATAACTACTAAACTAATACACCTATATTTTTATTACTTTTTAAATCGACTAAAATTTATGAACACTGTTGACTAATATCAGACGTGAAGCAAAAAACTGATAACCAGGTGAAGTAGACTTGGTTTTATTTTTTAGAATATTAATTTCGCAGTGCCACTTAATATGCTAAATGTGAAGTTGTTAGGTATTTTTTCGTGTATTATTATTAAAAATTAAGATGTTGCGAACAGGATTATAGATCAAAATAAATACCGTAATTTTTATATTAAGACTGCGCCGAGCGTAAGACAGATAATGACAGAGTTCGTGCGGCGCATATTCAAATCGGCGCGCGGCCGCCATAGTAAAATTGTATGTAGGAATTGAAGTGCTTTTTTGATAAATATGTATCTTTATTGTCAACCAATAACTTAAATATTTGGGACGGACAAATTGTAATATAACTATTTATGTTTCGTTTAAGCTGTAAAGCAGAATAGATTTCTACTGTTATAATCTAAAAATCACGTAACACGAGTTTACGATTTTGTATTTTCGTGCAAATTTACGTAATGTTGTAGGCGAAAATATTAATTATTTTAAGTTTTTACACGGAGTAATTGTAAACAAATTCATTGTTATGGTAAATGTATATTTTATATTTGTATTAAACAAAAAGTGTTGATTTTGTTCACTTAACTGTGACCGCCTGTTTTGGCATATTTCGCTCGGCGCAGTCTTTAGTTTCTGTCAATTTACTTTTTAATTATTTCCTTCTGAATATGTGTGAAAGATTTTTTTCGTTACTGCTGAGTCCAGTTTGTAGTTATTCAAGTGTTTGTTACGATCTGACAAGGATTGTCTAACCAATGGTTAAGGTGTATCGCACCCGCTGTGTATACGTACTTCATAATAGAGAATAAGCCTATTACTACTTAAAGGTTAGTAAAATATGTTCGATATATTCCCTTTGTTTCTACTTCTAAGTGAATTACTTAAATAATATATATTCAGAGTGATTATATAATAATTATACCGGTTTTTTGACAATTATGTCTACAACAAACAATTAATAATATATTTTATGATCAACGCCCGTGTTTACATTAAAACGTTTATTTTTATATCTATACATACTAATTTATTTACCGGCTACATCCTGTTTTGTTTTTCTCGAAAGCTTTGCTTCCACACTCGTGTGAACTGTTGTGACATTAAAAACAGCAAACAACTTAATAACCCATATATCATCATTAATAAATAATAGGTAGGTACTTGCATCTACTCTTGTCATAATATCAATTAAGTAGGTCCTGTACCTAATCGTATTACATTTTACGAGGACACCTGGTAACACTGAATTATTATAAAAAAAAATACTTGCGCTATATTGCGTATATATTTAATTGTATCATACGTGCAGTATCGCAAATAATGGTTTTCTTAATTCAAATTTCGAGGAAAGAGATTGAAGATCATCCTTGAAGTTGCTCTACTTTCGCCGCTCCGAAGCGTAAATGAAAAATATCATGAGTGTAAACGAAGCAAGGAAGCTATTAAACCAGAGTTATAGCGATCTGAATACATAATCTCCGAGTACAAAATCCGGGTCATGAGTCTATGTGTAGTACCTAAGTGTCTATATGTATGTGCGTAGACCTAAACGCAATCTTACTTCGAAGATAACAATAATGTTTACACTAAGGAAAAATTACTATAATTGTAAACTAACCGCAATAAAAACAATAATAATCACTTACTGTCAGTAGTATAGTACAATGTTGACATTGGTTATGCCGAGTGAGTTACGACAACCATGAATATTTATTGAAACAATTAATTTGAAGCGTCAATAACAGCTCATTGCGGATTAGTTGCATGAATGAATCGATATCTGTTTGTTTTATGAACTTGAACTTTATAAATAGCTCCGTGTGACTTCTAGAATTCTTGTTCCTACAATGTAGTCGACACCTTGAACGTAAACGAGTGGATACAGTGTTAATGGTTGCGATTATGTTATTAGAAATAAAACTAATTTTAATGTCCATACTTAATATATCATTTTAATAACGTCTATACGATAAGGATGTCGACATGAAACGAAAAGTCGCCTGCCTTGAAAATTGCGAAGAGAATCCCACTATGTTTTCCCACGGTTGATTCTCGAAACGAAAACTCTGGAAAGAGAAGCTCGTGAGTGCCCAAGACTTCAGAAATGTAAAAGGCTTAAATTGAATAATCAACTACTAAAGAACGCACTATAGAATTGCAAGGAAATTTTGTCTACTGCTCTGCAAACTTCAATATGATATCGGTACTAGGCGCTGTACAAATATTCCAAAAAGTATCGTTATCATGACAAAGATATACAATTTGTAACAGGTTCTCTGGTTCTCATATTGCATATTAGACCAGGTTTTTGACAAGAGGCCTGTTCAGAGGGTGGGTGATGATGATGATGACAGGAATAGTATAGAAAATTACTGTCAGTAGACGGGGGCCCATAAAATAAAAAAAGAATAGTTTGGCGTCGAGTTATTTGATATTTAAAACTCAGATAATGATTAGTCAATTTGTTATATCTATATCTTGACAAACATTCTTTTGTTTTCTCCACTCTCTTACATTTTTCATGCATGTTTGTTTGTAAAGAATGAGTTGCTTTCTTTATCAAAATATATCTTAAATTTTAAGTCCATAAAAACATGATGATGTATTTTTATAGTATCGTAATGCTGTTCTTTTTTATTGTCTTTGTTAGAAAGATACGAACTAATCTAATTGGAATCAGTTTAGTGAGAAGTAAAAGGTAATTGAAGTCTTACATTTATAATTAAACTTTAATTTATCTGAGAGTATTGAACTAACGTACCTATTATATTTTCAATAAATATTTCTCGAGATCTTCTTAGAATATATCTATCACTAGATGTTCCTGCGATTTCACCCGCGTTTATCGTTACTCCGCCGCCCCCGTGGGTCGTAGCGTGATCTTATATAGCCTATAGCCTTTCTTAATAAATAGGCTATCCAACACTAAAAGAATTTTTAATTCGAACCAGTAATTCCTGAGATTAGCGCGTTAAAACAAACAAACTCTTCAGCTGAAATTAAACTTCAGCTTTATAATATTAGTGTAGATATGACTAGGAATACAAAGTTATTTATTTAATGTTCAAGTATCCACATTTCACTGTTCACTAGCGTCTATGGGATCACAAACCGGAATAAAAGTATCCTATGTATAAATCCAGGCCATGGTTGTTTTGTTCGAAGTCTCGTTCAAAAACCTTCAACGGTATAGGCGCGACGAGTGCTTTTATATTATAGTAGGATTGATAAAGAATATAACAAAGTATTGTTGAAAAGCTACTGCATCAAGATAAATAATAATAATATTTATTTAACACACCAAAATATACATTTCATAGTAATACAACAGCAGATTACTTACAATATTTAGGTTTACCAGTACGTCCTATAGGTACTGATGCTGATTCCCAAACTAGGCTGAAGCTTGTATTTCAGGAAGCAGTGGTCATTCGTGCAATATGTTCAGTAATTTAGGTTGTCGCTGCTTGTACTGTGTGGTTATTATTAGCTTCTAGTACTCTAGTAAAGACACCATTTGCCATCGTATTATGACCAAAACTCGAAACGAAATTGAAATTTAAGTTTTACCTTTCTGAAGGATTGGTATTTTTATTATCTCGATGGCGTAGTGGTTAGTGTAACCGACTGCCACGCCTGAGGTCGCGGGTTCCATTCCCGCACAAGTCAAACATTTGTGTGCATGAACATGGATGTTTGTCTTGGTCTGGGTGTTTCTATGTATAATATGAATGTATTTACAAAAAAATGTATGCATGTATGTCTATTCCATCCATTGTCAGTACCCATAGTACAAGCTCTGCTTAGTTTGAGCTACATGGTGTTGTGTGTATGTGATAGAATATTATTATTATATAAAATATTATTATATTATTTTTGCTATTAGAAGTAAATTAAAAGAGAGACTAGAGCTAAATTAAAATAATAACAATTTAATTATATTGGTATTCCATTCCTAATTAAATTAATTTTAGAAATGGTCACGGTCATGGCGCCTTATACCTTTGAATTTGGTTCCTAATTCGGAGTCACAGAATGCAATAGGGTAATGATAGCCAGAATGCCATTCAAAATCTACCTCTAAGTAATTATTTACTTTGGTTACAATGGTCCTTAAATCTCAGCCTTTTCATTTTAGTTGGGGTTATGAAGTTTTAATGTGTCTGAATATTTATTGTCTGCATCATTTTATTATTTTTATAATGCATCTGACATTGTAAAATTAATCAAATGATGTCACAATAATCAATTAAGATAACAAAATCAATTAAATTAATTAATAAAATTCTGTATTTACTTAACCTTGTATACGTTTTGTAAAAAATGGATATTGAATTATGCATGACACAAAAATGATTTCTGATAATTTTAGAATATTGCAGATTAATGTGAAATAAAATGTTATATAATTATTGAATACTATTATTCAATATTATTTCAATAATATTATAGGAATCTTCGCGATCTAGTTGAATACCAGCTCCTGACTTCCTTAGCCTGGCATATGCCAAACTAGGTCCCATTCAGCACAGTTTATTAATTTATATTGTGTTTAATCTGACAGTGCTTTTTTTGTCAAAACAAATTTATTTTCATTCATTCTTTTTTTAAATATAAAATTGAAAGTTATAAGTGCATAACAGGCTGCGTTACATTATAAACACTTTTCATTTTACTTGTGTCTATGCCAGGTACCTTCTCATACTATTTATAAGTATACTCGTAACGTATAATTCGTAAGGTAATGCAATCATGCAATATTTCCTTTTAGTTGCTTGACGTTTTACCAGGTCATAGCTTTGGTCTCTTGCTGACAATCATCTTGATGATGAGCTATATGCTAACATGATCGCGTTAGTACCCATACTAATTATAAAGACATATTATCAATGGATTATGAGACCTTGCAGTAATAAGAGCCGGTAAAATTATTTTAATTTTTCTAAAATATTCTCGCCAAGTGTTTGAGGGCCAGATACGCTCATTTTATTATGTTAAGCCTTACAATGTCATATATACATACTTAGTTAATTGTTTAGATGTTCACAAAAACATAAAATTGTTGATAAAAAAACAAAGAAAAGAAACAAGGTATTGCTGGGCACTAACTTCTCAATGACAAGCAGACATTTTTTGTAATGTCACTAAGGAGCAAATCCTAAAGCTTTGATTTTAACATATCTTTGCTACACTTAGAATATATTCTTAATAATTATATTTCGTAGTGCCCCCGCCAAGTTGAGCAAAAAAGCGGCCCGGCCGTACTATACTTTTCTCGAAACAATTTAGGCCGTTTTCGACCCCCTATAACTTTGTTGTGGATAAAACTAGAAGCCTGAGTTTTCAGTAACCAAGCAGGCATATATAGGGAGTAAGTGACGGTTCACCGAAAACTGAAATACTAGCTTCGGACCATCATTCTGAGTTGGAAAACGTAGGAATTTTCCACCGGAAAATTATCGAATTTTCTTTCAACATTTCACATTTTTCTAACTGATAATGATTACATAATGAGTAAACGACCCATTATACTAGATAATATCAATAAAAACTACATAATACCGAAAAACAGCTATGTAATCCAAACATACAAAATAAACACAGTTGAACCAATCAGCTGATCTTGCGCGGACAAGGCATGACCAACGCAAAAAAGTTTTTTTACACACCGGCAATAGTTTGCTGTGTAAAAACCCGCCCGCATCGTATCTACTATCACTGAACTAGGGAAGATCTATGATCAATGATCGATATCGAAAAAAGTGTATTAAACAAAGCGGTATAGGTTAATAAATAAAATAGTTGTTTTCCTTTTAAAAGTAAAGGTTACATGAACGTGTTAGCACTATTTATTATTAAATTAGTCACGTAGATTGAAAAGATTGTAATGATTAAAGTAGCCTGTAATTAAATGTTATACTACTATCACTTTACAATACCCATTTGCATTTTAAATGTTAAAAAATATTAATTGTTTTGATATTTCGTATCGTAAATGTACATGTATGAGTTTATTTAATCACTTTTAATAATAATTAATGTAAAAGACCATCTAATTGTTTTAAACCAAAGCTTTTTGTACACAGCGATTCATACAATGTAATGTAATCTAGTAAATCTTTACTTAACTGTTAAAATACAAAACTGTAACAAAAATTTGTTAATAGAATTAGCAGTTATAAGTATAAAATTAATCGATAGCCGATAACTCTCATAAAAATATTTTATGAGAGTTATCGACTATGGATTTATTTAATTAGATAGATGTATCTCATCCCTATCTAATATGACTACAACTGCAAAAGAAATTTATTTTTGAATTCTTTAGTTCGGTCGCGCTACTGTCAGGAATCGGAAGTACTTGACGTAATCTCTCGTATTCGCCAGTGTTTACTATTTTCGTTGCATTTTGTTAAGTTTTTATTTTGTTTATAACTATTTTGTGTACTAAATTGTGTTTATTTACTGTGTTCATAACATTTTGTTAACGTTTTTGTTTTGTTTATAACTTTTTTGTGTAACTACAAAGTTGTGTTTGTACCTAATAAATAATGCGTCAGCCATTTAGTGCACGTGAATATGGACAAATGCTCATGGCATACGGGGAGGCACGAGCCAATGCTTCGTTGGCGCTTCGCATTTACATCCAGCGGTATCCTGACGCTCGTCACCCTATGGACAGTCGTGTGATTTCTCGTACGTATCAACGAGTACTGGATAATTTACCCATAGTACCGCATCAGGAGGGTTCCAGCAGGCCGATTAGAGTTTCCACTGAGCGGAGAATTCTCGATGCCGTTCACCGTAATCCACACCTTGGTACGCGAACCACCGCTAAACTTCTGCGCCGTAACTACGGAACTCGCGTATCGCACTGGACTGTGCATAAAATTTTACGCAGAGATCGACAACGGCCGTACCGTATTCATAAATTGCAAGCTCTCGTGCCTGGCGATCAAGTTCGGCGTATTGCATACTGCAGGTGGTTGATGAATCCGCAGCGGCAACATCCAAATTTTGTATCCCACATAATCAGGACTGACGAATCCACGTTTACTCGGAATGGCATGTGGAATCCACGTAACTCGCACGTTTGGGCGCGAAGTAATCCACATGCATCCCAACAAACGGATCACCAAACGCGTTGGTCAGTAAACGTATTGTATGGTAACTATAACAACAAAATTTTAGGGCCTTACTTTTTACCGGAGCGCTTGAATGGACCCCGATACTTGGATTTTCTACAGCAAGACCTGACAACTGTCCTGGATGAGTTACGTTCCGACCTTGCCGCAGAATGGGATCAAATGGAAGATTTGCCGCTTGCTCAGTTACCTCAAATTTGGTTTCAACACGACAGTGCTCAGAGTGCGCCAATATCTTGACGACACATTGCCTCGGAGATGGATTGGGCGATTCGGGCCTCACTCGTGGCCAGCCAAGGAAAAAGTGTTCGTCAGTGAGTGCACTACTGCGGACGAAATGCGGAATCGTATAACGGCAGCATTTGTAAAGTTAGAAGCTGACATTATCGCAGACCCCTCCATGATGCCTCGCCTTCACGCCAAAACAATCAATCGTGCGCAAGTTTGTGAACAAGTTGGAGGCAGCCATTTTGAACCATATCTTATAAGGCCCGCGAGATCTTAAGGTAAGGTTTAATTACTTTTACAATTTACTGTTAATTCAAAGAATTTATCGTAAATCACCCTACCTTTTTATTTTATAAACACATTTGGCTTTCTGTTTTTACCTACACAAACATTAACGAAATGTGCGTATAAGATTAATTTTATAAGACGTTATTCAATTTATTCAAATTTTTTGTAAGTACAATAATAAAATTGTACAATCCGATTATTAGTCACAACGTTTAAATTATTACTGTAATAGATCACTAAAATAGGTGATCCGGGCTCCGTCAGATAATGTGAGCGCGCGTAGCGTTGGTGCGCGGGAAGCGCGATACGATAGCGCGGACGGACACATTGCATTGGTAGCGATACATTGCGTAGTGTAAATTACAATGTACTAGCATAAAACTTTAATCGTACGTTTCATTTTTGAATTGACATTTCCATTCAGTTGTGTACTTATGGACAAACGATTGTGCAACGTTTTCGGTACACCGTCCCTTACATCCTGTATTATATTAGGAATTACAAATTTGTACTTTAAAAATCGCTTCTAAATATCGGTTTTCTAAACGCCTCCAAAAGTGGTGTAAATCTTACGAATTCTCGGAATAAGGTGCATTTAACTTAGACGTTTATACTGATTTATTTTTAATTCACTGGCACTTAGACATGAGAGCATTACTGCGGTGGTTTGAATAGCTAACTATGAGAAATATGCCATCATAACCGTTCATCATTACTATAGCATTCTTATAATAGTACCTAAGTACAGTTTTACACTTAAGTTCAAAGTTCATGTAACTTGCTGACAAGAAATATGCTCGTAAGCCTGCTCTGTTCACATTTAAAGTACGTCTAGTTCAGAGGTTCTCAGACTTTTTCTCATAGACCACTTTCAAAATTTAGCTGGTTCCGGTAGACCCCTGCAGCTAAATTAATTTTTTTTTAGAAATTCTCGAACAATCAAAAGCAAATAAATTTTCGTGGACCCCCATTTGGTTGTCACGCCAACGTAGACTCCAGCGAGTCTCCCATGGACCCCTGGGGGTCCACCTGGACCACTTTGCGAACTAAGGGTCTAGTTGGTCAGTATTAAAGCTTTGATGTCGCAGCGGTAGTAAGTGTGACTATTGTGGACAAGAGCTATTGCGATTTCTTGTTAAAAAAATCTGAGTAGTAGTCTGAAAATGTGATCTGTAAGCACATTAAACTTGACCCTTATTATGTGCGTACTTTAGAGCAGCGATAGCTCAGTGGGGAGACCAACAGACTGCAATGCAGAGGGTCTCGGGTTCGAACCCACGTCGCGCACCTCTGACTTTCGGAAGTTATATGACTTTTCGAAATTATGTGCGTATTGATTGACAATTGTCGCCAGCTCCGTGCTTCGGAGAGCACTTTAAGCCGTCGGTCCCGGCTACCATGAACACTAATGGCAGTCGTTATTGGGAAGTCAGTGCCCTCTGACACTAGTCTACCCTTATGGTATCGTTAGCCTTCAGGTTGTGGAGGTCAGATGTCACGGAGCGACTGCCACGCTCCGTGTCAAAACTGATATCCAGTCATATCCGGTTAGACTAGAAAGCCGACCCCAAGTAAATTGGGAATAATTAAAACTAGGGAGAAGAAATGAATTCTAGTATGGTTTAGTAAGTTTCCGTTAGGTTTGGATTTAAATTGCCATGACATTTAATTTATGATAGGTTTATTCACTATAGTTACAGGATCTATAAATAGAATAATCACACTGTTCTGTTATCGACGTTATTTAACACAATACAGTAGTTGTCGGCTTCGATGGCGTAGTGGTTAGTGTAACCGACTGCCACGCCTGAGGTCGCGGGTTCGATTCCCGCACAAGTCAAACATTTGTGTGCATGAACATGGATGTTTGTCTTGGTCTGGGTGTTTCTATGTACAATGTGTATGTATTTACAAAAAAGAAGTATATATGTATGTTTATCCATTGTCTAGTACCCATAGTACAAGCTCTGCTTAGTTTGGGCTAGATGGTGTTGTGTGTATGTGATAGAATATTATTATTATATTTCATAGATGATTGGCAACTCGATCGAGTGCTGAAAATGCCATGGCCATCTTCCATCGAGTTATTGGAGTCCACATAGCGTTTCACGAACTTTAATACGTTTGTGCGATGATATATCTTTTCATATGGCTCTTCTAAAACAGGCCTTATGGATTTAGGTTTTTATGGCTTTTAGAAAATGTATGCTAAGATTTCGACGATAAAAAGTAATAAAATCTAGCTTTTCCTACTGCAAAGTCTCTTATCGCGATGATAATATATCTTTATGTAAGTATATTATCAAAGGATACGTCATCACGTGAAATATGCATAAAATTTTAAAATAATAATATTACATACATACACACAACACCATCTAGCCCAAACTAAGCAGAGCTTGTACTATGGATACTAGACAATGGATATACATACATATTTACTTTATTTTTGTAAATACATACATATTATACATAGAAACACCCAGACCAAGACAAACATCCATGTTCATGCACACAAATGTTGGACTTGTGCGGGAATCGAACCCGCGACCTCAGGTGTGGCAGTCGATTACATTGACCACTACGCCATCGAGCGTTTATGACAGTAGCTGGTGGTCTAAATGTACACTTGTGCCCCGTGCTCGCGAAGACCAGGGTTTTTAATGTATGTTTTATTGTATTCTTTAGGCTGGACTATTGCGTAGTTTATTGAATAACATACCTACTATGTAAATACACATCTCTCTCTATTTCATTAGTTGGACATTACGGCTAGACAATTTTAGACAATGTGTGTAATGACATCGCGACCATCAAAAGAAAACGTAAGGCAAAAACTCAGATTCGTAAAGTACAAAATACGAGTATCGTAAAATGGTCCTACTTTGCTCCAAAATTTGCTCCAAATTCAGGAAATTATGAATATTTTTTTAACTATTAATTATAAAATATAGTCAGAAGTATTTATATAAAGAAGAACATTTTATCTACCACATTGTTATTGGTAAATCAACATTATGAAGTATTTTATTATATATATACATAAAACAATGAATAAGAAGCAAAGTTACCCATTGACATATGTTTCTTTGCTCCTAGATACAATTGTCAACCAATCTCAACTGTGAAAGTATTAGGAGTAAATTTACGCTTTCCTAATTACATATAATAACATATTAGGCGATAAAACAGAGGAGTATAATTACCCATAGGGGAGCAAAGTAGGACCATTTTACTGTACCTATTTTTCTTTCCGAATCTACTATTAGCCATAGAAGCAAATTAGCAAACACAAATCTTATCGAATTAACAACAACATGTAAGCAGAAATAGATAATGCAAATATATTATCTAAATGATTGTTCAATAATGAAGATGTGTTGATTTGATTATGTTTCGAGAAACATTGATTGTAATGGCGATCTTTTATTTGCGTCAGTTCAAGTTTCGCGTTTTGTCCAATTTTATATTCATAATATATTATACCTGTTTGGGAGTCATAACGGTCGCCGGGCGGTCTGACTCTTGCCTATATTTATGACGCAACTTGATATGCGGATATTTTAGGGTTCCATATAAAAACAGTTGGAATAATACTTATATTCATTTGGCGTTGTTAATGGGATTAATTGGAAGCGTAAGATCTGGTAAATGCATCAGTGACGTTCAGAGGCATATCAGATTGCTTACTCTAAATCGCCAAACGTCGAAGTAAGAATGTCATGAGATTGAATGATGCAAAAGAGGTCAATCCGAATTTAAGTAGAATTTTGTTCTCTATGAACAGTCAATGTTACAAAGCTATACAATTTGAACGTGCTGTTTTATGCTGGTGTATGCAATGCCAATGCTATAAGTAGTGGTTGTAAGGCGACGGCTTACGTCTAGAGTTTTAGGAGTGGACGCCATAAAGGTAAAACTAAACCTGATTACATAAATTGCCATATTCTATTTATGAACTCTTAGAGAATTAGAGCCTTCCAAATATTATATCTATAGCTTACATTTATTCTGTATGTTTGATTTAAAAATAAAGTATGCGTTATTCTTTGTCCATATTTGGCTCACGTAGATTAGTACCTTCAAAACCGACCGATAGAAAAACTCTTTTATAATTATTAAGTAAACATTTTACACTTTGCACTACATGTGCATAATGACGTTGAAATTATCATCAACTTATTAAAATCGCTGTTACTTAGGACTGCGTCGAGTATAATGACCGAGCTAAGAAGACATGTTAGTTCAATAAAAATGGTTTTTAATACTTGATTTCGCGATTCAATACATAAAAGTCCAAACAGGCTTTCTTACAATTACTTATAAAGATTTTTGCGTACCTCAAAAGTAAGTAAAATATAAATATTTTAGGACACGTTTTTAAGTTGGAGGGGTTTCGATTTATTAATTATAGTTAGATTGTCTATCGGAAATATTCATAATATACATATATACAAATACTCCTGTTTATTGGAGGACTGCGTAGGCAAAGACTATGAATTTGCAGTTGCTACGTTCCTGGCGTATATATTTTGCTTCAGTTTCTCTCTCTCTCTCTCTCTGTCTAGCCATTCGCTAGAATGTATCTAATCTAGAAAGAACATATACTGGCCTGTACCTTTTACGATTAACTTATACAATTTTGTGGTAAATCTTTGCTCGTACTTATTTTTTTAATGGGCTGTTATTTCAAATCTCTTATACAGGCTTTTTTTCAGACTCTTATTTGGGCATTTTGAAGATTTTTCAGTTCTCTCTTTCAATGCTGAAACAATATTAGTTCAACTTTCTCAATTCTTGCCACTGTACCTTCTTTTACGCTCAAGTGCTCACTTATCACATTATTTCTAATTTTACATATCTTTAAAATATATATAATTTTCAGTTACGAAATTGGAATGATCTGGCAGAAAAACGAAAGGCAGCACATTATTCGAAAAGATGAACGTCAAGCAAATTCTAATCCGGTTAACTTTTAATACGAAATGTTACCGTTGCCACCGATTTTATACGGTTTCTGAATTAAAAGCCTGCATCCTTAATTCATGGTTTAGTAGTTCGGACTCTGAGGTAATATGATACCTCAGATTTGGTACTGTGGAGTGCGGTATCAAAATTAGATGAACATAGCCGCGTTGATCTATTATTGCAATCTAAGTCAAAGTCAAAAATCATTTATTCATTTAGGTCACAAAGTAACACTTATGAACGTCAAAGTATATAGGTTAGTAAGTTTACTAAGTTACTGAAGCTACATTTAGGTTGGTTGCAAGGTTCAGGCAAAGGGTAGAGCCTATGAGAAGAAACCTGCAAGAATCTCACGGCCACTCTTTTAAATCTAGTTAATACGAATCCATATAATCTATCAGTGACTATCGACGATCGTTGACAGGTGACTGATAAACTAATAATACTAGCTAATTAAGTGGTAGCACAAGTTTTTACTTAGTTTGCCTCCAGTCCCCCCTCCAGTATCTAGTTTTAATTACTTAATATATATTGCATTTATTTTGTGGGAAATATTATTATTTCGGGCATGTTTTGTCCCGCAAAACTCTGAATGTTCGGTTTAGCAGATTGTGCGTACTAGCTTTATCCAGACTCTGGTACTACTGGTTTTAAATGAGGTAAGAATTACCCCTCTTGCTTCTCCCTAATATCGCACCTTATGTAGGTATAATAGGATTGCATAAGGCAGTCAAAAGTCAAAAACCATTGTTAGCGAAATGTGTGTGTGTGTAATACGTCTCTGATTACCCCTTCGGGGATATAGCCGTGAGTCTATGTACTCATTTTGCAAGACCTCATACGATAATTGGCTTTCTTTTGTTGTATCAACTTTATCTATAATATTAATGTATCTGTATGTATTTCTAAAATTGCAAAATAAAATAACAAATATATTTTTATTATACAGATTTGTAGGTATCAACTTTTCAATCACTTCAATCATAATGTCATAAATTTGAGAAACAAGTTCGTATGCTTACATAATATTACATGTAGAGACATATTTCGCACAGTTACGAAGACCCGTATCCGCTAAACAAATACGAAGCCTTAAATATGTTGACTAAAGGCTTTTAGAGCCAACTAGCTCCATCTGTGGGCTTATTGTATAACTACGTTAATTTCTTATCAATGTTTGCACCTGATACCTCACATGACGTAAATCTAAAAATTTTCTTCGCGTGTCATAATATTTTTATGCTACAACTAGCATTAAAAGAATTTATGTAGTATCAATATTTTCGTCTATCCTAATTGCTTGAGTCTATCATCTATCGTCTCATGATTTTGTTGTTAGTCTAATGTCAGTCATGAAACTAAAAAGTTCGCAACTATGTGTGCAGATGGCAATACGGACTGTCGATAAAGCAGATTAAGGCTTTTACGCTTATCTTTACACTGATTTCAGAATATTTATGGCAGAAAATGCAATTATGAGAAGACATTGTATTGCAGGTGATATTTCTAAAGAATTTCTATCAGATTAGGAGGATTAGATGAAGAAAAGATTTTGAAAGGAGGTTGTATGAAACATGGCGGCGGTGTGTGTCGGTGTAGCAGGGGGGCCGGTCTGGCGGGCAGCGCGCGGCGGGCCGTCGGCAGGCGACACGCAAGCGCAACAGGTAGGTTAAGATTCACGGTCCGTCGCATTTGCTGGTCCTATGCGCACGACGCGGCCCTCGCATACAACCATACGAACCGCGACCGACGAAATGTACGGGGACCATCGGTGATCGTGTGAAGTGATCATATTGTAGTGATAGTTCAACAACTAGTGCTTGTGTCTGTGATATGACGAGGAGCAGCTCCGGCGTTTGACCGAGCACCACTCAGCAGCGGATCTTAACGGTAAATTTCGTCAAACGTGACAATATGACCTGAGTGTTTACTAGTCAGGTGACGGTGTAACGATATTTATTTTAAATGTGGTTCGATGTTCGATTAAATTATCGTTGATTAATTAAACTGAGCAGAGTCGCATGCGCATTGTTCTACATTTAGAACGCGAGAACTCGCTGGATTTCTTCCACGTAGTCCGTAGCGGTGTTTACACGTGAATTATGACACCTGTATCGGATGAGTTCGTGTTGCCGACACTAACCAACTTGTGTATTAAACACATTTTACGTGAAGAAAGTCTTGTTAATTTTGTTTAAGATGTAACTTACAGCATTTTACCGTTGCAGAAGAAAGTAGGATTAACGTAAAATAATCTTCGCCATCCAATCGATTAGGCCGCACGAGATTCTTATTGGATTATAATAGACAGCTTACGCGTTAATTAATTGTGTGTAATTGTCGTTTTATGCGTTAGAGATCCACATTCATGACGAGACAACTGCATTTATAGATGCCTTTTAAAATTTCACAATCGTAATACCTCCGTTAGACAACCGACATAAATATTTAAGTTTGATAACTTGATTCTAAACGTCAAATGAGTTTTAAACCGTTATATCATTTTGAAGGACATTGCAGGTTTAGCTAACGAATAATTTAATTCTGTATTCGTGACTGATTAATTTCTTAGTATTCGACCTATTGTAAAAACTGCATACATTAACAGAAAAAATACTTGTATGGAATTGAAAATGAAACTTGTCACATAGTAATCGTGCACTTTACTTTTAAACGAAGTATTGTCAATAAATGCTCTCAAAGTAACAATGGTGCATATAGTTCCCATAGAAAGTAGTCAACAGTATTGATCTCTAATATGCATCTGTTGTCTGTGGTGGCTTAGCAACGATATAGTTATGGGGTTAACAACAGGTGTCCCGTTTCCCAGTCGAGTTTAATGATGTTATGAATAAACATAAACACCGTCATTAAAACGCCTACCATTTATGTTATACTTATAAATGTTTGTCTATAATGTAATTTATATAAAAAACCGAGAGCCTCGTTTTTCGTCTCGTATCGAACGCATCTGCGCTAGACAATGCTTATTCATTGTCTCTCAAATTTTGATAGACAACCTTAAACCTTGCGCACTTCACAGGAAACTGTGCTCTCCACGGAAAATCGCGCCCGTCTAATGTTGCGTTTCTGTATTGAATATATCCAGAGCTACATAAAAAGGTGTATGAATAAAGACAGGAGGACCAAAGATGTTACGTGAACAGGTTTTTAAGAATATGCTTCTATAATCCTTAAATTTCATGTTGTTAGCATCCATTTTTGAGGGCGTTTGACAATTTGCTTTTAAATAAGGCGTACGTTCTCTGAGCAGGCTGAAGACATTCAGGAAAAGCAAAGAACACGTGACACGTACCTTAGCGTACATAAACATTGTAATGAGAATGAATAAGGCAAGAAAAATGTCTATCTATAGCGTTGGCCTAATCCTCTGGGACATAACTGAGACTACTAGGAGTCTATCTATTAGAACATGGTGCATATTTATAGTCCTAAAAAGACTCAATTAAAGATTGGTTTAGTATATAGAGATTATTATTACCACAGCTAGACTTCATGATACTTTGAGCTCATTCTGCGTAAATAGAAACACCCATGATTAAATGATGTTCGGGTACTTTAAAATAACTACACTGGAACATTGAGACAACTACCATCTTAGTCTCCCCGTGACCATGGCTGCTGAAAAGCAACCGAAACGTCGGGGAAAGTGTAAACATAAATATAAATAGTATAATAGTATAGTAATAGTATAAATAGTTTCAATAATTTAATTAGCTAAGAAATTAGTAAAATTTAATAGTAATAGTAGTGTATTCTAAATTTTGTAATAAAGTGTCAAATAAACAACGCGATAAAATCCGTATATAGTAGTTTAACTTCAATGAATAACATTCGCGTAAACAGAAGACAATATTAGAGATTACGTTGTTCGATACGAAGAGTTGTTACTATAAAATAAGACGAAGATCAAAACAGTTTACAATAGAACAGCCCATCGTACAAGCCGTTCTATTGTATCTTTGTTATAATCAAATATTTGTTTACATAAAAGCCATCCGTTCGCATTAGATAGTTTGTATCTTCTAACAGCTGTGTAAAAGGCTCCAGATCGAAAACATTGTCAACGTCCAATTGATATCTACGTAAATATATCCACGTAATCCTAACTAATTTTATAAAAGCGAAAATGAGTTTGTTTGTTTGTTACCTTTTCACGCCTTTACTACTCAACCGATCAACATGAAATTTTGCATACACGTTGTCAGGGGAACAGAATAGGACATAGGGTACCTTTCATCGCGAAAAAATTACTATTCCCGAGGAAACCAATAATAACGTTCTTATAATAATAGATGGCGCCACGTCTCTTTCGAATCATGATTAAATTATATTATCACAAGCAAAAAACAACCCGAATTGACTGTCAAATTCTAAATTAACGCGATCGAAGCCGCGGGCAAAAGCTAGTATTTCTATACTCCTATTAGAATAGTAGAATAAGGGATCAATATTTATTACTTAGCATAGTTCGTAGTCGATCATCGTGTTTTTGTCTAAACTTAGTTCCTCCCCTGGAGCATCCATTCATGGAATGGTCAGCTAGGAGTCAGTAACTGTAATGTTTGTGCCCTAAAATAACTAAGTATACTGGCTGACAATCACGTAACGCCATTTAGCCTCGAGATAATAATCGGTGGATCACGAGGCCCTAGTTTTGATTCCTGAGTCAATCGGAATGTTATTGTTTTGCCTGGTAGTAAAATGTCAGGAGCATGGAGTCTGGTAATGCACCTGGTGGACAGCAATAGGCTCGCTTTCTGATACGATAGAATTGAGACTAAGCTGGTGAAATATATAAAAGCAGGCAGGAGTCCTCGTGTGTATGTATAACAGGGAGCAAGCCAATTGCTCTGTGCAGAGCAAATTGCCATTATCCGTGCTATTAGGTACATAGAATCATGTAAGAGAAAAACCCAATATCACTTCGAGCTGAATAAAATACAGCACTTGATTACCCCAGGAGCATAGTAAACTCAAATTGATTATGTGACATTGAAACATCATCTGCCTGTATTTATTATTGTATACAAACGTCACATTCACGTGCTCGACAAATAAATTTAATAATCTTAGCACTTTACTGCTAATGTTGCGGCCACGACATCTTGTATAATATTGTCTTTGGTACGACTGTCACGTCTGGTAACACCGAGAGACGCGATCTATGCTTTGATATGTAACTCGAGTGTGGAGAGTTGTTGTGCCTATTTAAGAAACTGAACAGGTATGTTGTTAGATGTTATGTGCTTTAAGAAAGTGGTTGCCTAACCTAGCGTCAATGCAAGACGCGTCAGGTCGGTCTGGTTCTGAGATGTGTATTGATAATAATTGCTTCAGAAGCCTTAGCATGGTTCTAGCATGCTCAAAATAAAATCGTGCGTTAAAGATTTTTTATTAGTCTCATTTGAAACATGCTTTAAGAATTGGTGGTATGGACCCAGGTCTCAGTTCCAGACACGAAGTTGTTATTGTTGTTGTTTTGATTATGCTTGGCATCCTCAAGCAATACATAAAACCGGAATGTGTAGTTATTTGTTAAATAAAATAACAATCTCTGAATCTTCTTCTCTTGACATAGTTCTCAATCATGATATAGTAACTATCTTCTTATATAGACCGAATTTTTGCTATTGTAGAAATATAAGATTTCTACCAATTTAGTCTCCTAATAATTACATCACTTTTTAAAAGGAGTTTTAAGTCACCAAATTACTACACCTAAATTTACTTTTTTAATTCAAATAATCTTTTTCTTAATATAATATTTATTTTATGCCTATATCGTCCTCTTAGGCAAAATTGACATAGTTAAATTAGCGCAATCTGTCTTTCTTACGATCGTTGAACACTTAAAGAGTGAAATTAATTAAGATGCATAAAATGTTGATGATAATGACATTAATGACTTACCTTATAATTAATTAATAACATACTTTCCAATGTAGAATCCAATAATTTAATTATGCAAGATATCAAATGGAGTGCCACAGGGTACATTTTATTTACCAACTTGCAATGTGACGTTTAAATGACCAAAATGAGAAAATAAGAAAGTTTTATTTATATTGAAAATATATCTGTACGATTTATATAAAAATCGATTCACATATCCGATTGCGTAACATCGTGGGTATTTAAATATAATTTGGTTTCAGTTTATGATATCGTATCTTTTTATGCGTACATATATTAATTTTGTTAATATCAACTGTGGAATTTAAAAATAAATTTCAGACATTATTTTTACTTTATATATCAGTGACGTAAGCGCAAGTGTAAATATTAAATCGATTAAAATTTTGACGGATGGATCTGGAAAAGTAGTTCTAAACTTATTTGTTACAGTCTTGAGTGTGTTCTTGGTGTCATGATTGATTGTATACAAGCGATAAGCTTGTCTCCTACAACATGAATTGCTATAATAATATACAAGGTTATTCTTAGTATAGTGAAAACCTCTCAGGGGGTGATTATACTTGTTATTATGACCAACTTTAGTTCTGGGACATTGCCGAAATCGCGAAAAATAAACAGCTGTTCCATACATTTTGTCGAGGTCAAAGTCCAATTTTGTACGGAACAGCTGATTTCTTTTTCGCCATTTCGGCAATGTCCCGGAACAAAAGTTGTTCATAATAACAAGTATAATCACCCCTGAGAGGTTTTCACTATACTAAGAATAACCTTGTATACTGCCTGGATAGCGTAGTAGTATAAGAGGCTGGCTCTGCTGCTACTGTGCCGAGTACAAGTTTTCTGTATGAATGTTCTGACTTCGATCCCAACGATCGAAGTCAGAATATTCATACTCATAACGATACAAAAAAATGTGTGATCTACAAATAATTGTTGTGCTCTTTGTGTCCGTTGTTTGAATGTTTGTAAAGTCGCCCGCGACACAGTATTTAATCATAGTGCCGGAGAAGCTTAAAAAAAAGGAATAGCTAATAATGTTACATCTATGTTGTTTAATCTACCTTGATATAAAAGAATTAATTTGCTATATGATTAATTTCAATTTGCCGTGTCTACTACAGAAGTCAATGTCCAGTGCTAGTCAAAATGTTTCTGTCAAGTAATTTGTTAGCTCTGTTGGCTATATATCTTCGGTAATTGACGTTAAAATCATTGTAGTAAACGAAAAATGTTTAAAACAGCAGTAAGAACCGATGACAACTTTCATTTTTAATTGTGAGAATTGATAAATGATTGACGTGTGACGTGGGGGTTTTACCAGCGTTGTTTAACTGTTTATTGCGCCTTTTATTTCGTAGAAGGGAAATCTTTAGGAAATATCCATAGATAAAATTATAGATTTACATACATACATATACACATAGCTTTGCTCTTATATTCCTGAAGGGGGGAATTAGGGTAATATTTGCCTCCATTTGGACTTGTAGCTAGCGAAATGCGGGTCCCACGTAAAAGAACGAACTGATTATATAATAGACTAGATGTTCCCGCGGTTTCACCCACGTTTATCGTTACTGCGCCGCCCCCGTGGGTCGTAACGTGATGTTATATAGCCTGTAGCCTTCCTCGATAACTAGGCTATCCAACACTAAAAGAAGTTTTCAATTTGAACCAATAGTTCCTGAGATTAACGCGTTCAACCAAACAAACGAACTCTTTAGCTTTATAATATTAGTATAGATGTAAGTCCTACGAAAAGGTTGCAAGCCTATATTCAATACTATTGTTGTATACTATTAGATATCTATGTTTACGGCCCGCTTGATAATAAGCATATGGTCGCATGTACTATATATACCATACTTATTGACCTACAATATTATACATATACATGCGTTGATTCTGTAAATAAGACCTGTTCCGTTGTCACTTTCGAACTGACAACGTTATTCTTTGTCTCTTTCTTTTTAATGGCTCTACGATCTTCTCTTCACACAAAGCTCTCAAAATTCTATATGAAATGCAAATCGAAGTTCTTTGTTTTGGTTTTCTGAAAGTTAGAGATACGAGTCTGCTGCAGGCTTAAGCGGAGAATTCGTTCCTGTCTGATTTCTGTTGTAATATTATATTATATTTTAGGCTTATCACTTCTGCTTAAGTAACGATCCTTTATAACTTAAGTTATTGTTCAAATAGACAGTTTGAGAATAACGTATACCTCAGATGAATATGATAATATTTGTAAAAAAGATTTGCAACTTTGTAGCCTCTGTTTATTTTCGTGAGTTGTCCTTCGTCGATTACATCACGTACAAAAGACTTCAACGAGTCGTGACGTAACGTTTCAGTATATCTTCTTCATATAAAAATAACATTTTATGTTAATAACTAGAAACGATTATTCATAATTCTATATTTAAAAGATATTGTTATATTTAAAAATATATGTATTTTTGAATGAAATGGTATTTTACTGTAAACTACTCAGCATTAAATTTAAGTGTATGAATTTCTCTTTTCAAATAATAATATATATGTTTATATTTTACTTAACGATGTTATTATTGCAATAATATCAATTTCGTGTTAGAAAAGACTGATACTTTAGCTGTTGTCGTTATTTAAAACATTTTACATAATATGTAATCACATGAACATAAGAAGAAAAATGTAAACACACATGTATGCAGATTCAATCCATATATTTAGCTTTTAAACGTTTTGATTGCAGATAATAAGACTTTTTCAGTAGGTATCATGGTATAAGTTGTTCAATTTTATGTGCAAGTTCTATTTTGCACTAACGAGGCGATTTCTTCATGC
Organism: Catocala sponsa; assembly: GCA_963564715.1. Lineage (NCBI taxonomy): Eukaryota > Metazoa > Arthropoda > Insecta > Lepidoptera > Erebidae > Catocala > Catocala sponsa. The sequence continues at coordinate 3,605,000 of OY751331.1, forward strand.
TTTTTCAGTAAAGGTTCTACAAAAAAAAAGAAACATTTGAAGGAATAGTGTTTGTGCTTCATTACATATATGCAATAAAACAACAATAATTGAATATAAGTGGAGGTAATAACACTTATTTGAATTAATTAAATTATAAATAATAATTGCAAAAATATATTGCCACAGCCATTTCTTCAAAAAGTACGTTACATCTGCCGTTTTGCTTACATTGTAAACAAAAATGAACTTTACGTTTAAAAAGATAAGGTTGTAGATGGTTATCGCAATGGAAGTGAATTCAAAGCATGACAAATAAAAATTAAATGTTACGAAAATAACATTTACACTGGAACCTATCACGATCGCCGGTATGAAAACCGATTATTTTCTTTCATAAATTTACTTTAACTTATGCACCTTCTGTTGTAGTTGATAAGGTTTAAAATTGCACTTCTTAGATATTACTTTTAATTATAATTGGCACATAGCGTTAAATCGACTTCGTTGAACTTCGCATTTCGACTCGGAGTACCAAGCCTATGACCGACATTGAACTTGGATATTGAATCATATTTCTAGAAAATTACTCTTTTATGATCTGTTTATACACATTATGAATTATGATACCTATTGTCATATATCATAGTGTGATTGTGGACGATTCCATCATGTAACATTTACCTTGCCGGACATATCCGGTATCACAAATTCCTCTCAATCTAAATCTTTCATTGCCGTTATAAACAACATAGAAAATATTTTGTTACGTACCATATAAGATGCATCGGACATCGAACCTGTTATAGTTCTATTTCGTTTAAATACTGGCAATGTCTACGATAACGTTGACGTAGACCCGAAAGTAATAATTATATTTGTACGCAGGTATGGACAGCCAGCACAGTCACTTATAAGCTAACTACTAGCACAATATAAGTGCCTCGATGGCGTAGTGGTTAGTGTAACCGACTGCCGCGCCTGAGGTCATGGGTTCGATTTCTGCACAAATCAAACATTTGTGTGCATGAACATGGATATTTGTCTTAGTCTCGGTGTTTCTATATATAATATGTACGTATTTACAAAAAAAAGTATATATGTATGTTTATCCATTGTCTAGTACCCATAGTACAAGCTGTGCTTAGTTTGGGCTAGATGGTGTTGTATGTACATATGTGTTAGAATATTATTTGTTTCTTATATCACAGATATTTTTCCAACATATTAGAAAAATATTTGTGCCTTTGGGAGGCTTACACGAAGACATGGGTCCAACGAGAAGAGGCCTTCCGAGAGTTTTAATCTAAAGTGGGATGGAACATCTACGGTGGCACTAGCCGCAGCAGGCGTAGGGCTATTGCTACGTATGTACCGACTTATTATTATATTTGTATCACCAGTTGCCACTGAATCGCGTGGATTGTATAGAATATGTCAAGTATCCCTAGTTGAAAGCCAACATACTTCATACTTTGTGATCATGTATAATTAAAATATTATACAAAATACGGCATGAGCAACAATTTATTTGTTGGACATATCATAGTCTTGTCTTCTGTTTACGAGAATATTATTAATTGAAATTAAACTACTATATACGGATTTTATCGCGTTGTTTATTTGACACTTTATTACAAAATTTTGAAAACTGTTACACTATTGTTATCTACTATTAAACTTTACTAATGTTTAAGCTAATTAAATGATTGAAACTATTAAAACTATTTATTCTATTACTATACTACTCGTATTATACTATTTATATTTTTGTTTACACTTTCCCCGACGCTTCGGTTGCTTTTCAGCAGCCATGGTCACGGGGAGACTAAGATGGTAGTTGTCTCAATGTTCCAGTGTAGTTATTTCAAAGTACCCGAAGATAATTTAATCATGGGTGTTTCTATTTACGCAGAATAAGCTCAAAGTGTCATGTAGTCATCAAACATAGCATCTAGCGTTTATATATTGTCGGCCTCGTTGGCGTAGCGGTTAGTGTAACCGACTGCCACGCCTGAGGTCGCGGGTTCGATTCCCGCACAGGTCAAACATTTGTGTGCATGAACATGGATGTTTGTCTTGGTCTGGGTGTTTCTATGTATAATATGTATGTATTTACAAAAAAAAGTATATATGTATGTTTATCCATTGTCTAGTACCCATAGTACAAGCTCTGCTTAGTTTGGGCTAGATGGTGTTGTGTGTATGTGATAGAATATTATTATTATTATTGTATTTTCAAGCAAGAAACGAAGATAGAATGCAGGACGTCAATCTGCAATACTTGTATTTTCTTTAAAAGTTAAGCCTAGAGCGATATGGAACCTGAATGCACAGTTTCTATAGAATAGCATGCACCTGTGTCACTTGAGTCATTGGAAATAACAGCAATAATATAAAAGGAAAGAAGGCATTTAAGTTAATCATAGCATGTGAAGTCTTAATACATGCCTCAGGCGAAGTTTACTGGGGACTAATTGCTGGGGTTTGCAATGTACGACTATGTAGTAACAATCTATGCGACAGATTAACTAACGATATGTTTTTGTTCGCTTATCATATATCGGTCTTCTATTAACAGAACGTTTATTTAATGGATTATTACACTCTATTTTTACATTATCTGTTCACCTATTGATTTATGAGTGATTTGAATTAACAGCTGTTATTTCTTTGCTGTATTGAATATTTTTGAAATGGAAACAATATAGTGCCATTCGTAATCCTAATCCTAATCCTAACTAATATTATAAAAGCGAAAATGAGTTTGTTTGTTACCTTTTAACGCCTAAACCACTGAACCGATCATCCTGAAATTTTGCATCAGGTGTACAGAAACGGACATCCTACCTTTCATCCCGAAAAAAACTACTGTTCTCGAGGAAAACAATAATAACGTTCTTATGATAATAGATGGCGCCACGTGTCTTTCGAATCATGATTGAATTATATTATTACAAGCAGAATACAACCCGAATTGATAGTCAAATTCTAAATTAACGCGAGCGAAGCCGCGGGCAAAAGCTAGTTGATAATAAAGACTATACTATATTTATTATTATGTAACGGTATTACATTTATAATAAGTATTCCAGTTAAAATAGATATAAAACATACATAAAAATACTCATAGATTTTCAAGTTACATACTTACATACATAGATTCACGCCTGTTTCCCAGAGGGGAAGGCAGAGACTACACACTCCTACACAATCCTGACACACTTCTCTGGCTTCATTCAATTTCATAAAATTCCTCATACACGCTCGCCGGTTTAAGGTGCTCTTAACCTGGCCTTTACCCAGAACGTCTCCGTCCTGATCAAGAAACGTTCGCCTAGGTCTTCCTCTTGCGACTGTTCCATTCACACTAGCCTTATAAACTTTATAAGTCAGTCTTATGTTTTATCTCAAACATTTTCAAGTTATCACTGGATATAAGTAGATCTTATTAAAAACCTAATTAAATTTCGAATCGTTATGCCCCTAATTTAATCTTTAATCTTTATTTAATGAAAGTAAAATAAACACTCATGAAGCCAGCTGTAGTGAGAGAGATGTCATTTAAAAAAATATCCCATGTACACGTCATATTATTTGAATAATAAAGTTTGGCGACCATGGACTGCTCTATAGAAATGTCGCACACACATCCGACATTTTGAATTTACGTGCGTAATGTTAAAACCTGTACATAATATGTATACTATGCGTTTCAAATAAGAATAGGCGCGTCAATGACCTCGATCTGTCAAATGTTACTAGGAAACTACAGATAGCAACAAAAAATAATTTGCTTAAATATTATTTTAAAAATATCTGTTTTACTGACCTTACCTATTTTGTTAGATTTGACAGCTATGACGTCACAATATGGCGCGGGTTCATGCCTATTCTTATTTGAATCGCATAGTACAGCAGAAATTCACTAGAACCTCTCTTGCTAGCCATTTTTATTAAGCTGTACAGCCGGTTTCTTATATGAACGAGGTTTAAGAGGAAAGTGGCCAGCAATAATTGTAATAATTGATCTGTAATTTGTATGTCGTCTCACGAACATTTTACTGTCTCTCGAATGAAAATTACCTTGTTGGTTAAACGAAATAAGTTCTATTAACTTCATAGCAGCGATAGCCTTATGGGAGGCCGTTGGGCTGCCAGAGGTCTCGATTTCGATCTTAGGATACGCACCTCTGACTTTTTGCAGCAAAGTGCTTATATAGTAAATTATCACTTGTTTTATTGGTGAAGCAAAACATCGTGAGGAAACCTGCATGTCTGAAAGTTCTCCATAATGTTCTCGAAGATATGTGACGTCTGCCAATCCGCACGGTGCCAGCGTGGTGGACCATGGCCTCACCATTCCCACACTAAGAAGAGGCCCATGCCCAGCAGTGGGACAATTTATATACAGGGCTGATATTATTATGATAACTTCATAGCTATGTTCTGACCAGACTATGCTTTAAAAACATCTAGTTTCATTATAAACACGTAAAAATATAAGTTTTAAACCGAATTAGTAGCACTTACTTTCAAATATAACTTATAAAATAATAATGTCACCGATTACACGCAATAATATCGTAATATTCAATTAATATTGTAATTGTCCATGTTGACCAAACATCCAATTTAATTTACAATTCAAGTGACGTGATCAAATTTACAATCCTTTGAAAGTCACAAAATGTCCACCGTCGTTGTCGACAGGAAACGGTAGCCAGTAGCCGGTACCTGTTGGAATGTTGGTTGAAAATGTCCTAATTTACAAACAGAGAATGGACGCAGCCTGCATCGTAAAATAAGTTTTTGTTTATAACATTTCGACTTTCGCTGGAACATGGCCGCCATCACGACGGGCTGCAGGACAATCATTTGTTTTGTGCACTCGGCCCACTTGTATTAAAACTCCGTGCATATATTGATTCTTTTTGTTTTATGGCTCTCTTACACTAATAAGAGGCCAGTGCCTGGCAGTAGGACAGTTTCATACAGGGCTGATATATAAATGAAAAAAGAATATAGTAGCAATGCTATTGACTAGAAGTTGGCGTAGTAGTTTCTGTGGTCGAGATCTCACCGGCTATAAAAATGTGTGTGAACCACAAACAGTTATTTAGGTCTGAGTGTCCTTTGTGTCTGTTATTTGAATGTTTGTAAAGATCCCCGCAACACAATGTACCTATAGTGTCTTTAAAAATGCTATCTATACTAATATTATAAAGCTGAAAAGTTTGTTTGTTTGAACGCGCTAATCTCAGGAACTACTGGTTCGAATTGAAAAATTCGTTTATGTTGGATAGCCTATTTGTCGAGGAAGATTATAGGCTATATAACATCACGCTACGACATAGGGGCTGCGCAGTAACGATAAACGCGGGTGAAACCGCGGGCACATCTAGTCTATACTAATATTATAAAGCTGAAGAGTTTGTTTGTTTGTTTGAACGCGCTAATCTCAGGAACTACTGGTTCGATTTAAAAAATTATTTTAGTGTTGGATAGCTTATTTATCGAGGAAGGCTATAGGTTATATAACGAAGGCTATAGGCTATATAACATGCTACGACCACGGGGGCGGCGCAGTCACGATAAACGCGGGTGAAACCGTGGAAACATCTAGTTTATTCATAAAGTAATCAGAAAAGCTAGATTGTACGACTATTGCGTTACTAAATCAGAAATTGAATAATTTATTGTGGTTTGTTTTTAAATGAGTCTAACTACTGTTTCGTATGTTTCGTAGCGTGCTATGAACGTGTCAAGCACTAAAAAGGAATAAAGTATTTCAGTTGTGAATTTATTGCCCTCTACGTTTCACATAAATCTAAACCTACAGTATTTTTTGCATGTATCATCAAGCTAATAGACATGATTTTTTAATTTTGTTTTAGTTCTGTAATAGGCTTGCGTTTGACCGCGATCTCACCTGATCTTAAGTAAATATGCTGTCGACGATGGAGCACGTTTGCCTAGAAGATACCTATTCACTCGCGACTTGAAGACACCCAGATTGTACTCATCGGGAAACACAGACTTAGGTAGCGAATTTCACTCCTTAGCGGTACGTAATATAAAAGTGGAAGCAAAGCGCTTCGTGCGTAAATGTGGTATATCCATCATGTACCTGTGTCGCTGGTCTGATTGTCTGGTCGTCCAATGGTAGAATGATGATATGCGACAGTGTAGTGGCTCGATATTTTAAATGTAAAAGCATCTTCAAACGTTATCACGTACATGTCAGGAAGTTTTTCGTAAAGTTCTAGACGACGTACACTTTTTACGAAATCAATGAGGCGCTCATAGGCAGTTGCACTCACTGATCGGTAAACGATTAGTGAGATTAAGCAACGTTGGGTGCGGTCAGTCTATAGATGGGTGACCGCCTAGTGGTATTTCATCTGAGCGTCGCCGTGCTTCGGAGGGCACGTAAAAAGTCGGTCCCGGTTGTTGTCAAACTGACAGCAGTCGTTAAGCCATGTCAGAGGCCTACGGGCGGCTTGAACAACTCTTGACAACAGGTTGGCCAATAACCATACGAAAAGAAAGAAGAAGAAAGAAAGACGAAATCAATACTAACTATGTTCCTATCCTAAAAGATTAGATTCTTCTAAAATTCTTTAAATAAGTAAGCCCTTATTTATGAACATGATAAAAGTATGCGGCTAAAGTGAATAATGCAAAGCGATTGGCAAGTTAACATTTAAAATATCCGATTATTGGTAAGTATACAATTTACTTACTGTAAATTGAAGTACTTTGTTACCGTGGAATATCGTGTAAGCGGTAAATAAACAATCTCAGTAGACTTCTCAGAACTATAGTCATGCTTCATGGTCAGTGAATTTGACACATTGATTTCTTTGCTTTCGAAAAATCCCCTTTATAACGAACGTCTGCCTTGAACAAGGAACTTATCAATTAAAGCTTTATGCAATATATAGTTCAACCTATAAATACTGAATTTGTGGATTGTGGTATTTCTTTTATGTCCATAGAGAGAAACATTATTAAGTACCAACTAATTTTTTGAATAATGTTAGCTGTTCAAAAATAAGATAGTCAAATTAACATTCAAATTGAATTAGATACCCATTATTGATACCCAGCAGTCGTATGCTTTGACCTGCGCTTGTATATCCCCGAGTAAGAATATTTACTTGCAGACAATAAAATATGTATAATGAAATTATTAGAGACACACATAATGACCAAAATTATCATTATACTAATAATTAAGTATGAATCGGTAATATTATTCTCGCAGAAATCTTGTGCTATATCCAACTTACTCATTGAATAGTTAGAGATAGCATAAGCCACGCTACTTATCCATGTATACACATGGTTGGTTCAAGCTAAATCTGCACTATTACTCAAGGGTTTTGCTGGCTATTTAGTAAGTACCACGAAATAAAGGGCGGGTCCATTGCCGTTTATCGATCAATGCCTTTTGCTACTGGCAAATCTTGCACGACCCGAGATTGGACAATACATAAGCTTAAACTTATGCCATTGAACAAACTAGTCAGTCTATGTTACAATCATTTACTATTTCTACATAATAATAATGTTCCCGAGAAATGACGCAATAAGAATAAACTCTGTCTTCACGGATCAAAGACAACATTAATGCGTAAAAGTATTTTGTTAGTTGCATGGCATCTAGTAAGTTGCATGGCACCAACAATTTACAATAAATTACCAACATCGTGGCAAAATAATAATATGTCCTTTGATACATATAAAAAGAAATTAAAAAATTATTTTAGTGATAAATCTTACTATCATATATCAGACTTTTTCTCAGGAAAGGATTTTAATTGAATGAGTGTGAATTGTAAATGTAATTTATCGATTATTATCTGGATTTTAGTGTCATTGATTACCCTTACCTACATAATTTATTTGTTTTTACTGGACATGTAATTAGAAATTTATTAGCGAAATGACTGCAATTTTATTAATGTTGACATCATCTCTTATTTGTATTATTATTATCTGATTTTAATTCTCATTATTTAATATTGTTTCCTATGACATACAATTTAACATTTACCATGATGTCACACTTATGAACTAAGAATTTTCGGACAAAGTTCTCGTAATGGCTCGTAGCACTATCTGTCTCTTTGTACGCCACTGTATGAGGCTGAACATGTACGAACTAAACACTATTTGTAATAATATCTTGCATTCAATGTATGTATACCATGTTCAAACAAATAAATGAATTCTTATTCTTATTCTTATAATAATATTCTACCACATACACACAACACCATCTAGCCCAAACTAAGCAGAGTTGGTACTATGGGTACTAGACAATGGATAAACATACATATACTTATACTTTTTTTTTGTAAATACATACATATTATACATAGAAATACCCAGACCAAGACAAACATCCATGTTCATGCACACAAATGTTTGACTTGTGCGGGAATCGAACCCGCAACCTCAAGCGTGGCATTCGGTTACACTAACCACTACGCCATCGAGGCCGACATTTTCAGTGTTTTCTCACGATTGTATTCGACCCTCAAATAATTACGACACAGTTTTAGACACGAATTTACAGACAATTCGTGAAGACAAAATTAGTAGCTTAGACTTAGGAGCATGTAATATATTTCTAGCTAAGCCGTTGTCTCGTGAGGCTAGGATGATTTATGCCTTAGTTAATTTTTAATATTACAATTGCTTGTACCTTTAGGTACAGTAAGATTTTTGTAAAACCTATAGTTTGTACATTAAAATTATAAGTTATATTTAGTTTAGTTTACGATGGAACTGGCATGAACTGTGTTCAAAATTTCCTAATAAATAAAAGAATAAAAAATTAGTCATCTCTTTACAAATAAACACTCATTATTAGTGTTATCTAAGCTCCAAGGCAAATGCATTATACAATTTTATTGTGAGTAACACAAAGTCACGGCGAAGCCTTAAGACTGCCCTGCTCAATAACTTACCTAATGCTCTGATCGATAAGCTGGACATACTATTGTTACACGAAGTGCTTATGTAATGGGTATGTACCTCTCATATGAACTATTAATCTCTTACTTACGCTTGTACCCCCAGGGGTATCAACTTAATAAACATTGAGGGATCTAAGATCTTTGCAAATTAAATCTTTAACCTATTGACCGTTGACCAGATACAATAGATTTTTTATGTCTGGTATTTCTAAAACACTTGAAAGATTAATGTCTTATAATACAATAGAGTGCAGGAATTTACTTACAAACATAATGATAGCTTATCTAAACCATAATTTTTCATTTTAGTCAATCTATTATTATTATTAAATTTCTTTCCATTGCTATTTTAAAAACTATTTACGTACTTTATTTATTACTACGTATTATTATTATATTTCATTAGAGCCTTAGAGGTGAAATTTCTCCGTCTGCGTATGATTAAACCAATAGCTACCGGTCACAGGTGGCCATTAAAATTTGTAAATAAAGATTAAAAAGCTCTATTTAAGATGGTCAGAAAATACAAATAAATAGATAGAGAAAAAACCACAGATACAAGCTGAAAGTCCTTATATATTATATTATATAAACTTTCTTAGTCAGTCTTTCCTCGTCCATTCTTTCTACATGCCCAAACCAGCTTAACATACCCTTTTCTATTCTTGTCACTATATCCACTTTCATGCCGCATCTCTCTCTAAATTATAATGGCAGTCAATCTCATTGCAGTATAGTAATTATATACAGTAATACCTCGAACTTACGCGATAGTTGAGACTGAGCGATGACCGCGTAAGTCGAATTCGCGTAAGTCGAGGTATAGTTTAGCATATAAATAGATATTGGATTTTACAAATATAACATCGCCAACTGCTGTTATTGTGATGTAGAAGACTTCATAAAATCTAAAAAAGTAGTTTGACGGCGCATTATCTCCTCAATTCTTGAACAATAGTGTAGGGACAATAGTTCTAAAATTGATATTTGAGAGTTGTGCGATGATCAAACAAAATACGAATCGAAGAGATGTGAAAATCGCGTAACTCCGAGTTCGCGTATGTCGGGGTAGCGTAAGTCGAGGTAATACTGTAGTTAACTTTGTCGTACAATAAAAAGTAAGTATCTTCAAAGATCTGACCGATGGTAAAACGTGAGTGTCACTTTTTAACATTAGTGTTATATGTAATACTCTTTATGAGTACCTCACGAGCATTCTGCAGTGAGCTCGCGCGGTCACATTCTTATGCGATAATTAACTTGCCTCGTCTGGGGACAAGTCTCCATTGTAACTGGAGCCCTGCGTCACAGAGCAGTCCTACAGATCTGCGGCGAAATTTATATTCAAAATATTCTATTTTAATAAATACTTTTTAGACTTGTCACAATTTATACACAATATAACGCAGTAAATTATACAATATTAAAAAGAAGACAGTTCAAGGATAAGAGCATACATGAGAAGAATAAGGCAAGAGACTTGTCATTCTTTTCAATCGTTAATTGATTTCAAAATGTTGTAATCTGTATTTATCTTATCGTTTTATTATATGATCTGGCGGTACAAACCCTTCACGTAAAGAAATGAAAGAGATTTAGTTTTTGATCGCTTAGGTATATATGTTTTTTTACATTCTATTATCTGGCATTTGCATATAAAATAACTTGTCTCTTTATACTTCGTAGGTTTCAAGTTATAACTATATATATAATTTCTTAGTAAAATAGGTTTAGCGTTTTTGCGGTAAAACGTAAGAAACATAGTTTATTTGGCGTAGTGGATTAAGTGGTCGCCTAGCCATTGTTACTTCGTGGGGTGTTTGGGGTTCAATCCTTATTACGTGACAAACAAATTCTGTGATGCTGAAATAGTTATTCCATATCTGGGTGTTATTTGTGTCCGTTATTTGAATGTTTGTGAAGTCCCCCGCGACACAGGAAATTGCGGGAATTGTCATAAAAATATTTTATTTAAAAAAAGACTATCTATTCCATCTATACAAATAAATAATATTTAAGTATCTGTTTGTAATGTCAAGATAACAGCTTTTTATCTAATGCATATGAAAGTATATAAGGTACCTATACGAAAATATCTATTTTTAAAATTTTTGTCTGTCTGTCTGTTTGTTCCGGCTAATCTACGAAACGGCTGAACCGATTTTGACGGGACTTTCACTTGTAAATAGCTGATGTTATAAGGAGTAACATGGGCTACCTTGATTTTAGAAAAAAAATCGGGTTCTGCGGAGACAAACACTTTTTAGTTAAAATCTATGCGGACGAAGTCGCAGGTAACAGCTAGTTTATTATAATACTAGCTAACCCACGCAACTTCGTCTGCTTCACATATGAGAATTTTCTCCGTTTTTGCAATATTTTTCATTGATACTCTTAGATTCTTCTATTGGTCATAGCGTGATATTATATAGCCTTCCTCGATAAATGAGCTATCCAACACTAAAATAATTTTCAATTCGAATTTGTAGTTCCTGAGACTAGCGCGTTCAACCAAACAAACAAACACACTCAACTTTATAGCTTTATAATATTAGTATAGATCTAGTATGGATGACATGGCTTTCAATAGCTGCCAGTCTGTAAAGTCACTTCGTTGGGACGCTGAGAAGTGACGAATGGTCGTCAAAGACACGTCATCTGTCACCGAGACGAGAGCCTCCCAAGAGTCACGTTGTGGCTTTGTTGACAAAATCCATTCTCCGTATTTTGCGAAGCGATAAGAAATGCTCACAGTGACGCGCACACACTGTGCTAAGTAATGTTTATCATTGTTGTCGGCAAATTGACTTCGTTCCGCGGACGTGTGGTGGGTATCAATATTTGTATAGAAGTTTTCACTTCACCTCTGCAGTTTATAACAATCTCATATATTTAAATAAATGTTAGCAAATACGTAGAAATCTATCTGTTACTTTTCGCATTGAACATGTTATTTTAATTAAGACAATTTTGTAAACGAACCATGTACAGATGAAAGTGAGAATAAGTGGGAAAAAGGATTATGCAAGGTTGGTTTGTAATTTGTAAACAAGTCTTGTTTTATGCCTGTCTCTGTCTTCCGGTCGTATATTGAAAGGTTCTTGGGTAAAAAACAATTTACCTGAGATTTTTGATCGCGATCACGTTTGAATGTGGGTCAGTTAATGTGCGCGGAATACAGAACGCGGGCGCGGCGCGGGCGCAGCATTGTGTCGCATATCAACCACTTTCTTCTGCGCGTGCGCCGCTTTAGTATAGTTCGGCTGCTTATCAGATTTAAGGCCATGCGCGCTTTTGTTTTTGGAGGTAGTCGTATACTTATTTATGAATTGTGATCAATATTTATGTGAGACCCTTTTAAATGTCATACTTTTTATGGCTGCGCATTGTGGCTGCGCGTATTCTCATTAGAGTAGAATGAAAACATTTTTTTTTTTTAGTTTTTGTGTATAACACCTTATCGATATTATTATTGAATAAAATTTAATTGTATAGTATTCTTATTATTTTGTGCTCTGTACTATTTTACATTGAAGCAATGTCAAACACAATATGAAAATTGTTAATGAATATGTAATTGAATTAATACTCTTTACAGTAGGTACGTACCGTCTTTAAACGAATTTTAATTTAATGCGTCGATTTTTATTGAACCTGTTTACTGAATAATATTCGTTGTTATGGAGAAAGTGTTTGCTGAACGGCAATATTTGTGGCAGTAGGTTTACTCACCATACGTGGCACTTTCACATAACTGACAAAATTTGGATACCACTGTAATCAATCTGGTATTAATCTTTCTGGTTAAGACTTGGTGTAAGTACTATATTGCTGTCATAAGGGAAAAGACGTATCGAACATTTTTTCTAAATTTGAGTTTTTACTTATTTGGAATCAGTAAAAAACGCATAAGCTAGGATTTTTACCTATACTAATATTATAAAGCTGAAGAGTTTGTTTGTTTGAACGCGCTAATTTCAGAAGTTCGAATTGAAAAATTCTTTTAGTGTTGGATAGCGCATTTGTCGCGGAAGGCTAGGCTATATAACATCACGCTACGACTAATAGGAGGGAAGCAGCAATGAAAAATGTTGCAAAAACGGGAAAAAATCTCTTATATGAAGCAGACGAAATTGCGCGGGTCAGCTAGTATTAAATATACTGGAAGATGTATATTGTACGTCTTTTTTCCTTACGACTTATGACGGCAGCAAAGTTAGGTGGATACTAACCCATTTTGATCTGCAGTCTACTGCTGTCCTCCACAAACATTTATGATTACTGCGGGGCTTGTAGCGTGATGTTATATTATTATAACCTTTCCTTACTTTTGTATCAAGTAGCTTTCTAATGGTATTTGTTTGTTATCGATAAACTCTGAAACTACTGAACCGATTTTAATAATACTTTATTAAAATTAGAAAAAGAAAGAAAGAAAGAAAATACATTTATTTGCAGCAGAATTATGCACTACATACATCAGACACAGTTAATTACAAAAAAAGAAAAAACAAATCTTACTGTAAATTGGTCGCAACTCAGCAAAATGCTAGTTTTGAAAAAAATAGCGCTCTTCTTCCGTTGTGACCATAAATTAGTTGAGTAGTTTCAGAGTTATACGATAGCAAATTAACAAATGTTTCCTCTTTATAATATTAGTATAGATAGACTCGCCTTTTAACCTGTAAAACTGAAATAAAACAGTGTAAAACGAGATTAGACCTCTCAACCAATCCAGTATTAAGAATATTACAATAAAAAAGTTATTAAAACAACAAAAGACCGTCATAACCTTAAACGTTTTAAATAGTCTGCTTAAGCTCGGTTGCCGGCATCCTAGCGTTGGTTGACAGGTTAATGTAGTATAAAACAACCAAAAACATTTGGTACAATCGGATATAATGCTACATACATACATATGTATGTATGTAAGGTTTTACGCAACTTTTGATTGCATAGCTCAGATTTATGATATGTTTAGTATGCTGCGTGATTGAGATCACACCATGTAACACTTTTCTAGGTCAAAAATACAGATCATTTATTCGGCGTCTGTTTTCCTGAATTCGTGTTCGGCTGTCGTAATAATTTTTATCAGATAGTAAGTCAAATAAGACTGTACTTTCTTTTTATTTTTTAACTTTTTTTATAAGACTTAATTGGCAAACTAGCATACGGCCCACCTGATGGTAAGTGGTCACCGTAGCCTATGGACGCCTGCAACACCAGAGGCATCACTTGCGCGTTGCCGACCCTTTAGGAAAGGAAGTGGGAAGGAGAAGGAGCGGGAAAGGCGAAGGGGGTGATTGGGCCTCCGGCACTCTCACTCACCGTGCGAAACACAACAGTAGGAATACTGCTATTTCATGTCGATATTCTGTGAGAGGGTAGTCCTTCCCCGGTCGAGCCGGCCCATTCATGCTGAAATCAGCGAGGCTCTACTACTCTATCTTCAGATGAGGGCATCGTAACACAACTTATATTCAGCTGTTCTGAGGGCTTAGTAGCACAACAGTAGTGAATGCAACTGCTGTGCATAGGGTATCCGGTTCGATTACCGTATTGAGAAAAATATGAGGTTTTTCTGACAAGAAAATTTCAGTGGCAGTCTGCAACTATGACCGGTAGCCGGCAATAGGATATTTCATGGAGCCTAAAAGCCTTTGGTGATATAGGAGTCTATATGTATGGAAAATATGTTGTACCGTCCGTAACTTGGTTGCTTGCACTGGCATTCAGCTACAATTGTGTTTAAGGATCGGCAACACGCGATCCATACTAATTTACGTCCAATAAACTGCCCCATTCTTGGGCACGGGCCTTTTCTCGCTATAAGAAAGTTTAGGCCATACTTCTCCACGCTGCTGGCCTAGTGCAGTTTGAGAATCTTTTCAAATTTAAAAGAATATTATGAAGAACTGTCATATATGCAGATTTCATTACAATATTTTCCGTCACCGTTAGATTCCAGCTACTGCGAGCGAGTAAAATATTAAAATAATCTCGGTCAGTAGTTTTATTTTTCTTTTGATGTTGATGTTATCTTGATATGTACACTCTACGCTCTGTAAATAAAGGTGATAACTTTATCTAATACTTAGTACTAAATTAGACAAGTACCTCTTATAATTATGAGGGAAGTCTTTTATCTTATAAGATAAGATTGAGGAGAATGTAGGTTAGGAGGTTGCTGATATCTTAACAAAGTACCTACTCTTAAGAAATTCGTTGAAGTGCTTATGTGTCTATTGTTAGAATCTTTTATGAATTACTTATATTTAATTCAAGTAATGGTGCAAGAGACTCCCGTTTTTGATATTGTAACATAAAATTACGCTTGAGATTGTGCGGACCTAGTTCGATTCTCGATTGGGTATTGTTATACGGTGTTGGAAAATGCTCAATATTGCTATTGACGATTGGTATTGAATATTGCTATTGACGATTGGTATTGAATATTGCTATTGACGATTGGTATTGAATATTGTTATTGACGATTGGTATTGAATATTGCTATTGACGATTGGTATTGAATATTGCTATTGACGATTGGTATTGAATATTGTTATTGACGATTGGTATTGAATATTGTTATTGACGATTGGTATTGAATATTGCTATTGACGATTGGTATTGAATATTGTTATTGACGATTGGTATTGAATATTGCTATTGACGATTGGTATTGAATATTGCTATTGAAGATTGGTTTCTAAAAAGAGTTTGCCGCCTTTGTGTTGCTACAAAGGCGGTAAAATCTTTTTAAAAACCAATCTTAAATTGAATTTGCACTTGAATATTCGTGAAGGGATAGGCCAGGTTTTTGGTCTTGTGTAATAGAAGGTCCCATATTTTGATCATTTTCTAACAGAAGTACTTAAAAACACTAGTAGTGTTTCCAATTACTCCTGCTGTGGCCCATATTTTATATGCAAAAACATATTAGATATATTAATTTAAACAATATAGTAATAATATATTAATTATATTATATTAATGTTACTATCAGAAGGTAGCACTGGCTTCTAAGATACAGGTCCATACCTAGTTTAGAAGTCAGGGTCTCCAGTTTGTTCTGTATTCTTTAAGCCCTAGTTTTGTACTTAGGTTAAGTGTTTTTCTTATGAAGTAATAAACTTATCTTATCTTATCAATATAATATTCTATCACATATACACAACTCCATCTAGCCCAAACTAAGCAGAGCTTGTACTATGGGTACTAGACAATGGATAAACATACATATATACTGTTTTTTTTGTAAATACATACATATTATAAATAGAAACACCCAGACCAAGATAAACATCTATGTTCATGCACATAAATGTTTGGCTTGTGCGGGAATCGAACCCGCAACCTCAGGCGAGCCAGTCAGTTACACTAACCACTACGCCATCGAGGCCGCCAATTTAAATTAGTATCTCATTAGATCCACTAAACAGAGACGCAGTAGGTGAGAATCAAAAACAGAAAACTAGGATCTTGGTTTACTTTAAGTTTGTTAAGCACATTAATTTAGACTTATCCTTAAAGACACCAAACCTTAATAATATCAGCGCAACGTGCGTTTGAAGATATTGATTTATATTGTATAAACTTTATTTCAATTTCGTATATACCGTAAAACCACGTCGCGCACCTCTGACTTTCGGAAGTTATATGGCTTTTCGAAATTATGTGCGTATTGATTGACAATTATTATTATCGCCTGCTCCGTGCCTCGGAGAGCACGTTAAGCCGTCGGTCCCGGCTGCCACGAACATCTATGGCAGTCGTTATTGGGAAATCAGTGCCCTCTAATATCCTGACACTGGTCTAGCCTTAGGGTATCGTTAGCCTTCGGGTTGCGGAGGTCTGATGGCAATCGCTACGTGTAAAAACTGATATCCAGTCTAATCCGTTTAGACCAGAAAAGCCGACCCCAAGTGACTTGGAAATAATAAAGGCTAGGGAGAAGAACATATTACCAGAAACCAATAAAATACAACGTACTATTCAAACCATTGAAATTAGTACACTATACAGTGTGCATACACAGACTTTCCTTCCATTCATTAGTTTAGTGATCGATACTATGGGACGGATCATTGCAACACCGCGGCAGGGGTTCGGTACCGTTCGCACGCATGAACGAGCACATTTCCTCTGTCCGAGTGACAGGAAGTTTGGCCGGCTGGTGGACAGTAAACACTTCGACGATTGATATTACATATATCATTGTATATGCTCCATACGAACATGTGATCCACCCTTCGTCTTGCTATACATATATGTACTTGCTCTACTTACTTGCGTATTCTATCGCCTCTATCATGGCGAATGCTCCGAAGAGTTATTTGACCTCAGACCGGCTTGACACTGACGACGGCTAGGAGACATCTATCTTCTCCTCGTCGTCACTGTCTCTGGACTGTAATTAGGCTTTTCATCATGTCCGTTACAACCACTTTGGCGTGTCATTAAAAAAAAAATAACAGGTTGCACTCCGGGAGTGCCGTCAGAAGTGAAAACTTGAATATTAACGTTGTGCATTTTTGATATTTTGGAATGGTTAGGGAATAATTTTGCACGAATTGCTTTAATTGTCAGAATAAAAGTACTATCATTTATGTGGTAAAATACAATATTCATTTATTGCGCTCTATCGTACACAAACATGACAATTCTCTCTCCGTTTTACGAATTTTCGATCAGGACACGTGTCCTGACGGGAGTTTATCATTTTTACCCATCACAAAAAAGTGCACAACGCCGCTAAAGAAGTTTTTACTTCAAAAATATCACAATCATTGAGCAGATTTTCACAGTTTTATACCTTAAAGTTCAATTTAAAATGTAAGCTACGTTTCATATAATTCTGTTTAGTAGAACGGGAATTATACAGTAATCTGCGTAATTGACGTTACGAGTCCTGTCCAAGCGCTCGAAGTTGCGTTCAGTAGCATGTAGGTATAGTTGTCAACCGATTACCGTTTTCGTAATGTAAATCTAGAATTCTAGGTGTTTGTTGCAATTTTTCAATACTTTGTTTATTGCTTTTACGTTTTATATAATGGACTTTGTGATATTTAGAACTAGAACGATTATTCATTGACATTAAATTACTATATACGGATTTATAACAACATCGCGATAAAATCCGTATATAGTAGTTTAATTTAATGAATAACATTCGCGTAAACAGAAGACAATATTATAGAACGATTATTACTAACATAGATTAAAAACATTGTGAAATCATTAAGTTAATTTAAGTTTGGTAATTAATGTATCTCAAAATTATAATGATATGTTATTTAGACATAAGTAGCCAATAATTATATTTGTATGCCGTATTTTGGTGAAATATAGTAAAACAAAATCAAATGTAACATCTCACACGACTGTAACCTATATTTACAAATAAAGATTCTGATTCTGATTAATCTATACAAATAAATAAAATTGAAGTGTCTGTTTGTAATGTCAAAATAACAGCTTTTTATCTAATGCATATGAAAGTATATAAGGTACCTATACGAAAATATCTACTTTTAAAATTTTTGTCTCTCTGTCTGTCTGTCTGTTTGTTCCGGCTAATCTCCGAAACGGCTGAACTGATTTTGATGGGACTTTCACTGGCAGATAGCTGATGTTATAAGGAGCGGAGCAGCAATGGAAAATATTGCAAAAACGGGGAAAATTCTCTTATGTGAAGCAGATGCAGTTGGTTGGGCCAGCTAGTATATAGAAACTCGACACTTGTTATTAAGTATTTTTGTACAAGTAGGTTGATAACTAAGTACATAGAATTTGTAGAGATTTTAATATTTATTTGACAGTCATATAAAAAGAACAATTTTATTTTCAAAACATATAAGCGTTTAATAAAAATTTCAAAACTTTAACACATAATATTTACATGAGAAATGTAAATTTATGTGACATTTTAATGTTCTTTTACACTTTTATGGGTTTTCTCATACAGCTGTTTGCTGTGTGTGAGTGAGACGATTGATATCACGATGGCATACAATTAAACACAAAGTCTTTATTATAGTCTATTCACAAAGTTGTTTTTTTAACATTTGTGTGTGACCAAACGCGGCAATTCCACCAATCAGCATCAAGTCAGCGTGAATTTTGACAGTTTATTCCATAAATTGTCAAATAGTTCCAAATTCGAACACCTGTCAAATACGATTATAAGAACTATCCACACGGACGTAATAATAAGCCATATCGATCAAAGTACAGATAAAAAGAAACATTCAAACCAACAAAGAAACATAATTACAATGTTTATTCAATAACCAACGACAATAACGGTCTTTGTGTTCTCATAAGAAGTAACAATCGATGAATTGACTGTGCGTCCAAACAACCGGTAATACATTACCGTGTACATTGTTTCGTGTATCGCATCCGTCTGGACCCACCCTAAGGTAGTATTACAACGGCCGGCGGCGGTCACCCGTGACTGGCAGGTGGCAGGTCATGGCTCTTCGTACGTGGCTTTGTAGGTAAACATTATACGTACTTGCCGCATAACTACAGTATGGACACGCATAGTTATAATACGTATAAATGTACTTAGACTTCTTTACGCCGTTAATTACTTTCGTATGATGCGAATATACAAGAAATCTATACTAATATTATAAAGCTGAAGAGTTTCTTTGTTTGTTTGAACGTGCTAATCTCAGGAACTACAGGTTCGGTTTGAAAAATTCTTTTAGTTTTGGGTAGCCTATTTATCGAGGAAGGCTATATAACATCACGCTACGGCCTCCTCCTCTTAGGCATAAGACAAGTCAAAGTCAAAAATCATTTATTCCCTTAGGTCACAAAGTAACACTTATGAACGTCAAAGATGTTAGTGAGTTTGTTACATTTGCTGAATTTACATTTATGTTAGTTGCAAGGTTCAGGCATAAAATTATAAAGGTACAAACAGTAGAAAACAGGTCCTTTGTGGGAGTCTGGTATCTGAACTAGGTTTTCCCCTGTCATAGAGATTACCTGGAGCCCAAGTTGGCTATTTTTATAAATTCGTCATTCCGACACGACGTCACTACAATTCCATAGTCATTTTGCTAAAAGTTCGTAATCTGCTAAATTCATAATGGTCGATCATTGGTCGGTCAATGGTCTCGTAATAGGATTGTGGTAGAATGACATGTTGTTTTGCACTTATTATAAAACCCGTTAGTAGAAGTGAATTTTGAAAAACTACTACTAAATTTGAACATTTATTCATGCCAGATTTCGTTTATATATATTTTACATATTATTTATTAGTGTCAAAAGCAATCTGATCAAAGGTACTGTAAAAATTTTAGCAGATTACCGCATACGTCAGTCATTTGTCATTTTGTACGAGATTACCATTCTATGCCATTTTTTCAATGGAGTATCAGTGGTTGACCATCGGAAAGTCATAATGACGCCATTATATTAGTAGGCTACCAAACTTGTCAAAATCAACAATTATGAAATCAATGATAGACTATTCTGACACTATTCTAACAGCAGACTTGAGGTCCAGACCAGGTGCAACACATTTTGCAAAATGTTGATATAGTTCTCTGCCCCTATTAAGAATAACACCCTTATTTTGGACTCCTGGCTGTTACTGGGTATATTATAGATATTAAACATTTGTATTCTTAGACAAGTTTCCTTTTTATCCATTCTTCTAACTCAGTTCTCGGCTATGCTGGTCTTTCTGTCTTCAAGGCTTCTAAAATAATCGTAAGCCTTGCGATGCCTACCAACGCATCTTTGATTACCAATCTACCCAATCTAAATATTGTATTCGCCCACCGATGTATTCGCTCGCCTTACGCAATACATGCCTACACTACCGAAGCTTGGTCAAGCTTTTCACTTATCACGAATGCGGACTAAAATACATATTGTTTTGTAGGTATTACTCCAATTCTAATTTTAAACTCAAACGTACAGCGTAAATCTCACACACAAAACAATTATTTTTTCAATTTTGCATGAGAAGTACTGCGCGTATGGTATAATAGAAAACAAACAATAAGTGAGCAGCGCGGTGTGCCCACGCGCATGTAGCCACAGATCGTCGCGGGCGCATTTCTCTGTTGCGCCGCCTAGTGACCCGCGCTGAACCGGAACACCGCGTTCATGTCGCAGCTGTTGCCTTGAACAGAGAAAATTATATATTAACTATAGTATGTAGGCTGTTAATATAAGTTACTGCACATATGCAATGGGTTAATTGCTGATAAACTATCGGACTTGTCATCGAGAGCTTGTGTGTTCGAATCCCTTCTCTTAGACTATCGAGGTGAACTCACTTCTAACACAAGCATTCTAGCTTAGCTGACGGAGTTATTAAGAGTACTAGTAAACTACAATTACGTCAAGCATTCATGTCTAAACACGAACGGAGAGATCCTTTGAATGTACTCTGAAGTACTACTGTAGACTCAACAATTATAGCACATATTTATGCAATTGATTCATTTTTGAGAAAAAATCGGACTTGTTGATCGAGAATTGGTACAAATCCTTTCTATTAGACTATCGACGTGAACTTACTTGTAAGACAAGGATTATAGGTTAGCTGGAGCGGTTAACAAGAAAGATAGTAAACTGCAAATCGTTAGTATCTTCACTTCATGGTTTTTCGTTTTTATCTGGCTGCTACGATTACGTGAAGTAATCCGGCCTAAAGATATGATATAGTCGGACGAGACACAAAAGCAGGCTTAAACAGCCTCAAATTAAACTAGAACTGTTCAAGAGAAACACATATTGTATGGCTATAAAATTATACAACAATCTTCCAGATAGTCTTAAAAACTTACCATTCAAACAATTTCGCACAAAGCTATACAAAACACTACAGGAAAAAATATATTATCACGTTAATGAATACTTAGAGGACAAAATAATAATTTGATTAAATGAATAATTTAATATGTTTGCATGATTATACTAAGTTTTTATATTTATTTTCTATGTATTTTCTCTATATGTTCACCTCTCAATAATATCCTTTTGACATCAATGATAATGACATAATATAATTACCTAATATAAAATTTTGTATGTTTTTTATACTATAAATAATTATATAGAATTGTATAACTGTGTGACATCAAACTAGAAGAAGAAATCCTGTATTATTTTTCAATATTTATGACATTTTAAATTTGGACATTATCAATACAATAATATGACTGTCTTTATTTTAATTGTAAAATATAAATAAATGTTAGGTGTAATTTACTACAATTGCATGATAATAATAAGAAAGTAATAAATAATTAATTTTGATTGATTTGATTATAGATTGTCTGAACAAACTATATTTGCACGCCTGTAATGGCAGAATATGCTGTACAATATTTAATTTAAGAGCCTATATATCACCATATTCTTGGAAATAAAGTTATTATTATTATTATTATTATAAAAACTAATTGTGAGATCCTTGTACAACGTGTCCCAAAATTCAACGATAAGCGGGCACCAAAAACTGGATCTACTTATAACTACTCGAGAAAAAAAAAACTATCTTGATTTTTTTTTATGCCGAAAAAAGCGAAATTCTTATAAAATTGACACCCCTTATTATATATTTTTTCTAGAGTAGTCATAAGTAGGTAGCCCGCTTATCGTTGAATTTTGGGACACGTCGTATAAATGTTCTGGGTCTCGATGATGTTGTTTAATGTGTATAAAATACCTTGTGAGGCACAAAGCGAACGGTAGTATACCATATATCCGAGTACGATCAAACTTTAATCAAAAATTGTAGTGCGTACTTGCTTGAAGTCTTCTAATAAAAAAAGAGCGATATATTTATAGAAGCTTTCATGGTTTTAGCTAGTTAGTTATAAGTAATTTATGATAGCAATTTTTTCGATTGTCGTTCCGATTGCGTATAGTTTATAGGAAACTAGCTTTCGCGCGCGGCTCCACCCGCGTGGTACCTACATCAATAAAAAGTAGCCTATGTTCTTTCCCAGGTTTTAAACTATGTATATCTGTACCAAATTTCATCTAAATCGGTTGAGTGGTTTAGCCGTGAAAAGGTAACAGACAGACAGACAGAGTTACTTTCGAATTTATAATATTAGTAAGGAAGTAAGGATAAGGATTAAATGGTTCCTTTATGTTTTATTAAATGTTGTATTGTGATATTTATTATTTTTGTAGGATACAGCATATTTTTGGATACTCTATATTATACTAAGTAAAATTGTCATAACATAAATATAAAAATGATTAAATATTTAAAATACCTCTGTTGATAGAAAATCCTAAGCAAATTTTATAAAATTGTGTTAATCCAGGACATGGCCTATCTGTATGCTAAGTTTCGTGGATATCCGTTACACATTTTACGCAAGGTTGAGTAACGAACCTCCCGTGGGATCCTTGTGGATAAAACCGCAAGAACTAAACTAACTATTCATGTCTATATTGTTACAAAACGTTTCTCATAACAAATTTAACTATGTAGCTCATTACTCTCATTAGTATAAACGAATTGCGTTTGTAATTAATGATACTTTATAAATAATAATGTAGGTATAAATCCTGGTAATATCTGTTCATGTATTAGATAAAAACTGAGTTACTGCCGGAGTCATCAACAGCGAGGCTTGTATTATTCAAAACAAACGGTAAGATTATCTAAGACGCCAATTATGTTTTTGAATTCGCGCCGTTATTCGCGCTACAATAAACTAATGAGACTAATGTGTTTTTTATATATTTAAGCTTATTATTTATATAAATTTATGATTTCGTAATATTTAGTTGTTAAATTTCGTTCGTTTTAACGGTACATAAAACATGAGTGTCTGAGAGACACATTTTCGAAAACATTGTAGAAATGTTCTCGAAAACATTGTAGAAATGTTCTCGAAAATGCGGTGGTTTACGGCCAGTTAAGTAATATTTTCTTGAATTATCTTAGGTACAAGAAACCTGTATTAACTGGCATGTATAAAATCAGGTAGTTTGTATGTGCATCACATTAATAATTGTGGAGAATATTAAATAAAATTGTTTTAATATGGATATCGTCGCGCATAAAACAAATTAACCTTTGGACGATAGTGATAGATTGCTTTTAACGACAGATGAATAGTGTATAAATGTCGAGTTCGGCTTTCTCTATTCGTAACGAGTTGCAATGTGTAGTCGTGTAGGCTTAAGATATCCCCATTTTTATCCCAAGCCTAGCCTATGTTGTATAATATTTATCAAACCTGAAATGCTTCTTTTAAAATATTATTAATATTTCCTTTATTTTAGAATTTAGTTTTATATGTACAGTAATATATGTCATAATGACTGCAAAACCTGGTATATAAATAGAGTTGTAAAATACTAAAATTATAATTTGATGGCGATTTAAAAGAGTGGCCTTCAGTTTCTTGTAGGTATCTTCTCATAGGCTCAACCTTGCAACTAATATAAATTGTAAATTCAGTAAATGTAATAAACCTTTTGACGTTCGTTTTCTGTGACCTAAATGAATAAATGATTTTTGACTTGAATTGATTAATACTTATACACGTTACATGTTTCAATAATCTTCAAAGACGTCTCATTTTTCCATCGTTGTATCCACATAGCACGTGATACTGTTTTCTACGGACTACCATTAGCGTATTTTCCATCCCTAAATAGCGATTACCTTTATACAACCCTTGAATTTTGAGTTTAAAGAGCCTGAGATGGGTATTAGATATTTCTGGGGTAGGCATGGGACACGAGGTAAGGGCCTGGACAATCTTTTTAAAACAATATTGATACTAGGAGTTTGGCTGTCGATGTCGTAATGATAATCACTATGGTAAAGTTATCGACAAAGCCTGGTAAATTCTTGGTTTTTATTTACTTCTTGTGATTGCCAAGATAGTTATGGCTTCGGCTATTCAAAATCATATTTGTGTATTTATCGGCGGTTACATAAACAACTTACAATATACATTTGAGGCTACGTTCCTATAACAAAAAACGTTTTAGACATTTAATTTTTGACACATTTTCTATGAAAATTATGTCAAAATTTATCTATATGTCTATAGGACACTCGTTTTTCAATGTACGAACCAAGCCTTAATAGACTTCACATTATTGTAAGCACATTGAAATCAAACGCTGCCGTATTTATCTATCACAAGACCACTTGACTCTTCACAATTTATTACCAATCAAACGCTATCTGCACCGATACCAATATATTGCGTTCCAAGCAATCTGTGATCGTCCACTTGTATTCTACCCGTTATGTCCGTATAGCGGACTGCATGTGACAAATATGGTACATGCCAGCTTTTTACTATAGATTGTTAACTCTAGTACTATGGTTTCCAAGAAATCGCTGTGTACGTCAACTGGTATTCAGTAGTGTGTGTGAGTGAAGTGAATCTTAACTGTGAAGTGAATTGCTGAGCTAATATTTTTTTTACGTGTGACTGTTTTCGCGGAGATATGTTATGTGATGCCAGGTCGGTGCTTTATATTATGCATACGTTATAGAAATGGATGGATTTCGATTCTATGCTATTTGTTTTTGGAACGAAGTCCCTTATCGCGCGTTGCGAAAGGGGGCTAGACGGAAAAAATTAAGACCTAAAGTTGTAACGACACTTTTTGCTATAGTTGTAAGTTTAAGGTTATTTCTTAATATGTATGTATTGTAAATGTCCACAAGTCAATTATTACTAAAATTGAGCCTACTGATTAAGTTTATATTACATTATATTTCTTAATAATAAAAAATATATTATTATAACTTAAAAAAAAAAATATTACAATTCATTCACTAATTAATCGAAAGGAACTTCGTTCCATCCGGGTGTCCCTTGACAACTCTCAAGTTTTTTTTAACTTTACGAGTTGTCTAGATCATTGCTCACATGAAATGTTCTAATCGAGTTTTTAATTATATATTCACCTTAATTCTGTTCCTCTGTTGCTTAAACAATAATGTTTCAAATCTAAATCAAACTTATTTTAAGTTATTTGATTGACTAAATTGCTAATTCAGTCAGCTAATTCCAGAAATGAATATCTATTTGACCGCCTGCTAAAATTTTTGTGATGATCTTCCTTTTAAGAACCGGGCATTAAGATATTACTAAAGTCTTTTTGATACTTCATTAAATCTATACTAATATTATAAAGCTGAAGAGTTTGTTTATTTGTTTGTTTGAACGCGCTAATCTCAGGAACTACTGGTTCTATTTGAAAAATTCTTTTAGTGTTGGATAGCCTATTTATCGAGGAAGGCTATAGGCTATATAACATCACGCTACGACCCACGGGGGCGGCGCAGTTACGATAAACGCGGGTGAAACCGCGGGAACATCTACATAGTAATTGATTTTAGTAATTAACAATAAATAAGTTTAGTTCATACATACATATAATCGCTTCTATAGGTACATCCGTCTTGATTAGTGAAATATACTCACATTAAGCCAGCTATATTGTACGCTAGATTAGCGAGCCTTTATTCATTTACTGGTCATGTTTCTAGACGCCGGACCTTTACTGAAAATTTCCTAACAGTAAAACCAAATAAGTCTTTATACGACGCAGGATTCTTACCCAGCATCTCATGATCAGCTATAAATTTATGTTACTGAACGTTTGTAAAGGACAAAGTCAAATAAAATAGTAGTATACAAAAACTTTTACTCAATTTCAACAATTTAACCTTAATCGAAAAGCAAGTTTGCGGTTAGAATAGCTCTGACAAAAAGTTAAACACAATCCGAAAGAAGAACAACGTAAATAAAACGTCATCAAACAACAATTTACTTTTACCCACGATCTAATTTACTGAAAATTTGAGCACATAGTAAAAGCTTGGTCCGTCTGTCAGTGGTATTGTCCTCAGAGATGAACGGCCGGTGTATAAAGGACTTCCGGCGATTAGTTCCGCCGGCCACTTACACGTGCGGTACGAGTATTACGTTCAGAGATGTGCGCGCACGCACCGCGCTTAATAAGCTGCGCAGGAGTCGATCACGATCCGAGTATTATAATGCCATCTTGGAGCTTTTAAATTGTAATTATTTGTAAGTTACTCTGTTGTTTCTTTTGAATTTGTGCTGTGTAAGTGTTAGGTAATGTTTTCAAATTGTGTTTGATTATGAGGCGATTGTAATTTTCTTTTATTCAATTCGGTGGTCCAGTGGCTCCTGCTACTGCATGAGGGATAGTGCATAAGCCAATTGAAGAGCGTTTTTACAAAACGATACTAAGAAGAAAAAAATTTTCAGGAAACGGTTTTAATTGATTATTTGTGTAAATTTTGAAATCTCGATTATTTACATAGTTACTTTATTGAGTAATAATCGTCTAGCACAATAAAACACAATCGAACATTAAAATTTCAAATAAAGAAATCACAAAATTACGAGTTTTATGAATTTTGATACATCAACTGTTGATGTCTCGCTTTAAGAAAACTCTATAATTATGGTTTATGTTATAAATTAAATTACTGGCTCTTCATCATAGTAATTGCGTCGAATATTGTCTTCATCAAGACCAGAACCCTGAAGGACATCTTCATAGAACATTTGAGCATCAGTGTTGGCAGAAATGTCACAAAACCTCTCTGACTGCCAAGTGAGATTGCGTGAAGAAATCTTTGTGATCTGCCCTACACTTCAATATTATGAATTATACAGTAGACGTTATATGTATATGTTATTATGCAAGATGTAATTAGACTACGCTTGTTCAGATTATTTAAAGATGTATTTTATGTTTTTAAACATTGGCGTAATAGATGTGATCATTTTATCACATTTTACAAACATTTAAATAACGGATATTATTTAAACGAATGTTTTGTTTGAATAATATTTGGCTATTTGGTAATCATACACACTGTAGTGTAGTATTTATGTATGGGGATTGTATCTAAATCACTGCGCATTGGCAATCACGATTGGAACCCTGCGTCATTCGTGCCATTAAATATACTAAGACGTTATGTCATCTTTTTATCAGAATGATGTCAGTGTTATCGAAATAACTTATAGGAAATGTAAAAAGTTTTTATTGACTGACTCGACTCTTTAAAGACATCCTGTACAATTGTTATCGATGACACATTCGAATAATTCAACTCTACAAGTAATTCGACTATATTCGAATATATGCTATCGTAATTCAAATACATACTTAGTAACGCACAGTCTTATCGATCGAATCCTGACACTAAAAGGTAAAAAGACATCACATATCCAAATCGGTCAATAGAAATGATCTTAGGAAGAATTTACTTGTTAGCCTTACTACGTATACTCGAGAGAATTGTTTAGTTAAAACACAAAATAACCTAAATCAAGCCATTTTAGCAAATACTGAAATAAGTTTTAGCAAATTAGCAAATATCAGCATTTTAGCTAACACTGAATATACCACGGGGAGTGCTCTTAAGAGTTATTCAACCTTATCCCGCCCTCCCATTTCCTATCCAGAACAACGCGTGCTGGGCTCAGATGCCATCCTTACACAGTAGAGTCGACTAGAGCGCGTACCAACAAGTTTGGGTCCTCATACCTCTGCCGAACGACCAAGGCATGGAATTCTCTGCCAAGGCACGTGTTTCCTTCTTCCTTCAATCCTGGGTCCTTCAAGCGGGGCGTGAAAAAGCACCTTCTCAGGCCGTCAAAGTAGAGACCTCAACATCGCCTCGGCTGCTATGAGGGCTGTGTGGAGGCCACTGCTCTTAGACCACACGACTGCTTACCATCAGGTGGAGTGTGATCATTTTGACGAGCAAAATAAAAATACAAATGTATTTCGGCTAATTGAAACAACTTAATCCCTGTCATATTTTATATCATCCATGATTGATCTTTCATATGTCCAGCAGCAGATATGGACAGCTCATCCGCGTTTTACCTTGTTATAAATACGAGGATATATTATATCTCCGATATTCTGTTTAGACCAAACCCTATACGTCTCAGTAGGTCTACAATTCCAGTCAAATGTGTGAAGTACTACACTCCCTATTTGTTCGTACTCCATCACCAGTCAAACCGGTCTGAAGCTACGCCTCTCCAATTGGAGACTATAAAAGTCAATATTCCACAGGTACTTGTTAACAGTACACGTACTAATAACTGAACAATGGTGAACTTAACACCTGCCCGCGATCGTTTTGAAATGATTTTCAATCACCCCTGAGATGTGTGAACGCTTTTGAGCCGTTTGTTATAAATACTATATTTTCATTTATAAAGAATTTATGATTGAGTGAGCAGCCGGCTTATGGCATTTGGCAATATGGCTGGCAAATATAATATCGTTTTAAAATTTGATTCGTTAATTTATTTTAAGAGAGTGGATAATTTTTTCTAAGTCTTCTTGTAGTAGCTTGGTTGAGCAAGTATTTTCGACCAGTTACATAAATAGATTCACGTCTAACGTGAAGCTATGTAGGTTCATAAAGAGACATTCTGTTTACAGGATCAGTGCCTCCTATAAGTAGTGCAGCAGCTCTTTTATGAGGTGGCAATGCCACGGGGTCCTGGTTTTGCAATTTTCTAATACTTAATGGAATAGTAACAGGCAAACAGCTTACTGCAACTATGGTGGTAAAAATTGTTAGTGTCCGTTTTATTTACACAATTATTTGAAAATATGACTATCGAATCTATAAATGGACTATAAAAGGATCATCCTTTGACCATAGTCTTATTAACCTCTGAGTCTTCTTCAGAGGTTAATGAAAACAGTATGTGTGTCTGTCTTTTAGTGACAGGCATAACTTCGGAACCACTGGACCGATTGACTTGTAACTTGGTGTGCAGACACCTTGGGGTCATATCTCGGTTGAGTTTGAATATGGGCCCTGTGGGTCAAAAGATCTCCAAGATATAGGGTCATAAGGTCACATGATGTACATTTAAGACGAAGAGGTTGAATCCTGGGTTTTTACACCCATATCGTTTTCAAATAAATGTGTTTTCAGTAATTTATATGAAATACATGATGTACTTCCAGTACTTCACTTAGTTGTTTAACTTATCACCAGATATAGTAAAATATAAGTCGAAAATACTAAATGATCACCAAATTGCAGAGCAAAATATATTTAAAGATATCAGAATAAATCGATGGAGCCCCGCCTCGCGGGGCTCTTATTTTTGGGTGGATTTAAGAAGGACCCTAACATAACCTAACCCTTCCGAGACGGAATCCAGTGATTTGAGGCGTATAGGTGCTCGTTATGATATATTTTAGTAAGCATATTTTGCAGCGCAATTACTATTTTTGGTGATTAGTATATTTAATCCCTATATAATACACAAAAAGTTTAAACTTTAGGAACCATAATTTCATTAATATACATGTATATATTGCAATGTTGTAAATTTCGTCTTCATATATCCTTGAATTCAAAAATAGCAATTATCTCTAGAAGATAATTGCTATTGGTATATACCTACGTTATATAGCTTATTGCAGGTTATGTGCTTCTAGATATTTAATGCTCATCGATACAAACGTTCGCAAATATCCAACTAGATTTCTTTTTCGTGTGTTTGGCCAACCTGTTATCAAGCGTTGTTCAAGCCGGTCGTAGGCCTCTGACATGGCTTAACGACTGCTGTCAATTTGACAACAACCGGTACCGAATTTTTACGTGCCCTCCGAAGCACGGAGACGCTCAGATGAAACACCACTAAGCGGTTACCCATCTATAGACTGACCGCACCCAACGTTGCTTAACCTCGCTAATCATTTACCAATCAGTGAGTGCAACAATATGATAACATTTTTAGTATATTATTAATATTGAAGTATTTGTTTTCAACTCTTACCAGAAAATTTAAAAATATAAACTTATTGATACAGGGAATACTACAGTCGGTATATCTATAAATTAATAAGTAGCTTAGCACTTCTGATGAACAAAAGTAGCAAAAACAATGTTTCCGCCCGGGATCGAACCGGGGGCCTTCTGCGTGTTAGGCAGATGTGATAACCGCTACACCACGGAAACTATGATACCATGTAACAAAATATAGTTTCTAAGCGAGATCAAATAATTTATTCGAAATACGTGCTTAATAGACAAAATATATTAACATATTTTAATTCTGATAATTTTATCTTATACTAGCTTTTGCCCACGGCTGCGTTCGCGTAAAAGTGGGTTAGGTTAAGATATGTTAATAACAATACTTTTTAAAAATAAATTATAGCTTATTTTACTCGGTGATAATATAGATTTGAAATGGTGAAATAATTTTTTAAATCGGTTGAGTAGCTTTTGAGTTAAACCCTTACAAACAAACAAAAAATCAAATCTTTCCTCTTTATAATATTAGTATAGAAGTATAGATATGTAATTTATGCAAAGTAGATCGATTAATTTTATTAAGTGATCAACTTAACCGTTTTTTAAATAATTTTAAAAATAATTAAAAAAAAAAAAACTAAAAAGTAGAAAATTATTAAATTATTTTCTACTTTTTAGTTTTTTTTTTAATAAAGCGTGTTTCTTTTAGTTTTTAAAACTATTATACAATATATTGGTTTAGATTTTTTTGGATGTGAACTTCTCTATTAGGTATAAGTTTAGATTGCGCCAGAGATTTTTATTGTATTTTATCTACTAATTAATTTTGTTATTTAAAGCAAATTGTATCCTAACTAATATTATAAATGGGAATGTGAGTTTGTTTGTTTTTGTGTTTACTCTTCACGCTTGCACTCACTACGCGACCACTTATCGTGAAATTTCGCATACATGTTGTAACAGAAAAAATAAGGACATAGGATACCTTTCATCTAGACAAAAGTACTGTTTCCGAACAAGCTATGCCGCGGGCTGAATCAAGTTGTAGCTGCATATATATCTTATGTCTGTAACTATCTTATCTTATCTTATGTGGGGGCCAGTCAGTGCAGACCGGCGACACTTCGACCCAGTGGGATCTTTTGTGTCGACACTCTCCCAATAATTACTGCCATAGATGTTCATGGCAGCCGGGACCAACGGCTTAACGTGCTTTCCGAGGCACGGAGCAGGCGATAATTGTCAATCAATACGCACATAATTTCGAAAAGTCATATAATTTCCGAAAGTCAGAGGTGCGCGACGTGGGTTCGAACCCCAGACCCTCTGCATAGCAGTCTGTTGGTTTCCCCACTGAGCTATCGCTGCTCTCATGTCTGTAACTAACAATACTTACTAATAAAACACATGCTAAAACAAGATGTTAATACTAAATACTACAAGCAATAAAACTGAGCCTAGAAAATTGAATGATTAAAAGAGGACTTCGGCCGTACACCCAGCGAACCGGTTATGCACAGCCTTCATCTGAATGGACCTGAACTACATATGCAAAGTGCATTCAGAACAATGGATTCAATAAGAGCATCATGCTTCGAACAATGGACTTGATTGTGAAATAAAAGGGAATTTCAATATCGTGACTTACCTGCGTATAACTGATAAGATATATGCGTATTTGCAACTTAATTGCAACGTGAAGTAAGATTGATCTTGTAAATTATAAAGTAGGTTAAAATCTGATAAAATCCTCACTAGCGTTTGAATTATGCTGAACCATTACACCAGCCCCTCGGCTTAAAGGGGGAGGGGTGAGGGGGATGGGAGTTTGGTACACAGACGGACTGTAGTCTAACTGCATCACGTCTGCAAGGGACAGTGCTGTGACGTTTCACAGCACAGCCTTAAGATTTTAACGAAAACCGAAGCTTTCTTCGCCGCTCAGTTTATTGAGGTCACGGATTTTAATACTTCGTCATGGTTTCGTATGTTTATCTTGTACTATAAACGAAGAAAATATTCTATTCTATTCTATTACTATTGCTGGATATGTGCTTCTACACTAATAAAGAGTTCCTAGATTATAAGTTATAGATATGTTATGTTATAATGGGGAATAATAATAATAATGTTAATTTAAATAGTATTAATTGTTTTTCTTTTCTTTTTTTTATTTATGTATTTGTAGTGAATTTGTAATAAGTAATTAATATTTCTACACCGTGTACACGGTAGTATATGTGAACTATTCTGTTATTGTACCACCTGTAATACCATATACTCAGAAATAAACGATATTCTATTCTATTCTAAAAACTATTATTCTTGATTAGCACATTTTTAATGACTTATTCTGATCATTCTTTATGGCTTATGTTTAACTTATCACCAGATATAGTAAAATATAACAGTCAAAAATAGTAAATGATCACCAAATTGCACAGCAAAATATATTTAAAGAGATCAAAATAAGTCGACGGTCTATTTTTGGGTGGGTTTGAGAAGGAACCTAACATAACCTAACCCTTCCGAGGCGGAATGCAGTGATTTGAGGCGTATAGGTGCTCGTTATGATATATTTTAGTAAGCATATTTTGCTGCGCAATTACTATTTTTGGTGGTCATTATATTTAATTCTATTCTTTATTAACATTTTATGTTGTTTATTGCATTTGTTCTTTCTGCACGGCAGACGCTAGGATATAAAATTTCAACTATGTCCTTCAAGGTGCTTCAAGTGTAGAAGGTCCATGTACTATAACTTTAATTCACAAGTAATTTTTGAGACCGAGTGCTTCTTGTTTCGACCTATTACGATTTGTCAAATATTGTTGAAGTCATGTTTTTCTCAAAACAGATTGGGGTGAATATTAGTGTTCCCATGGGGCGCTCAGGAGCCTTATCTTATCTTATAAAGCATTGTTATTGTATGCATAGGAATGAGACAGCGCGTTGCAAAGTGTATAGTTTTGTCACGTTCTCGAGTGAGTTTATCGCGAATGGTATGATTTTGCTTATATCTGTAAATTGCTGTCATGCCAGACATCATTGAAAACAATTGTGTCTGGCTGCTTCAGCTAAAGTCTTTAAGAAATCTTGGTTAGGCATTTCTATAGTCTAAAGAGGTGACGATATTCTAAGGATATTCTCCTCATATAATTATAATTACCTCTATATTGAGTTACTAGATGTGCCCGCGGTTTCACCCGCGTTTATCGTTACTGCACCGCCCCCGTGAGTCGTAGCGTGATGTTATATAGCCTATAGCCTTTCTCGATAAATAGGCTATCCAGCACTAAAAGAATTTTTCAATTCAAACCAGTAGTTCCTGAGATTAGCGCGTTCAACCAACGAAACAAACAAACTCTTCAGCTTTATAATATAAGTATAGATATGTAAGTCGATGCATCTTCTATTAGGCTTCTCAAGAATATTTCTCCTTGATCTTTTAAAGTTTTCTTTTATTTGCATTAAAAAATTGCATTTTAATATCATATCGTCGTATTGTCGGCCTCGATGGCCTAGTGGTTGGTGTAATCGACTGCCGCGCTTAAGGTCGCGGGTTCGATTCCCGCACAAGTCAAACATTTGTGTGCATGAACTTGGATGTTTGTCTTGGTCTGGGTGTTTCTATGTATAATATGTATGTATTTACAAGAAAAAAATGTATATATTATGTATGTTTATCCATTGTCTAATACCCATAGTACAAGCTCTGCTTAGTTTGGGCTAGACGGTGTTGTGTGTATGTGATAGAATATTATATTATTATATCATATCAAAAGGCATGATTTATTGAATAAGTGTTTCTGCTAATTACCTTGATAATAATTACGCATAGTCAAGTTGAGCCTGAGAATTACAACTGTTAATATAATGTCTTAGTCAGCCGTGGCATATTATGGCAGTATCAGCCTTGGTTTTTGTACTCAGCTTAAAGATCAAAAGTCAGTTACTTTTATATTAAAGTATCAACAAATTGTTCAGTAGTAAACATGTTTACGTGTATTTATAAATACCTAAGTAATAATACAATCCCTTGCTTAAGGTAGAGTTATGTTTTGACGTATGATAACTTTATTCATAAAAGCCAATGATTTTAGAGCTTCAACATCAGAGGCATCACTTGCGCGTTGCCGACCCTTTAGGAAAGTAAGTGGGAAGGGGAAGGAGCGGAAAGAGGGAAAGGGGGTAATTGGGCCTCTGGCAAAGGGCGTCGCCAAGAGGGGGCAGGAAGGGGCAGCTGTCCCCCCTAGAGATTCTAAAAAAGTTGCTAAATGTAAAGCAACCAAAGTCCTACTAAGTCTTTGACTAGACTGGCCCCCCCTTGGGTCATCGGCTGGCGACGCCCTTGCCTCCGGCACTCTCACTCAACGAACGAAACACAACAGTAGGAATACTGCTATTTCACGTCGATATTCCACGAGAGGGTAGTCCTTCCCCGGTCGAGCCGGCCCATTCATGCTGAAATCAGCGAGGCTCTACTACTCTAATGGCCATACTTTTCTTATAGATTACTTTCAATAAAAGTCTAACTATTAACACGTCCACTGTGCATGCCCCACCGGTGAGGCGTATCAAGTTGCTCATCGTACGTACATGACCCACGGGTGGGGCATGAAGTTACGAGATCATACGTGTATAAAAACTATACTTTTTATATGAAAGGGCAAAAGCAATTTCGTAAGCCAATTTTATGAAAACAATGACCAGTATAACTTGTCTATGACTGCATAAATACTAAAACGTCTAAAAATACAAGTGACTAATTTATCTTGAAGAGGTATCGATAGCGTAGTGACGCAACTCTCCGCTCGGTTGCATATTGCTCATGCATTATTCTCTAATTACCAACAGGTAGCCTAAACGGTCGCGTTGCGTTGCTTCCTACTTTATGGGCTAGTGGGTCATAACTCATAGGATGTGGCGGTAATGTTGCGTAGATTATGACGTATATGTTGATAATGTAATATTTGATAATATTCCTAATTATGGTTTTTAAAATTAGGTGAGTTCTTAGGTAAAGTACCTACTTTATGTAGGTAAAAATAATAGAGGTCACACCTTTATTAATAGAGGTCTTCTCCCTAGCTGTTATTATTCCCAAGTCACATGGGGTCAGCTTTCTAGTCTAACCGGATTTGAGTGGTTATCAGTTTTTACACGGAGCGACTGCCATCTGACCTCCGCAACCCGAATGCTAACGATACTCTAAGGCTAGACTAGTGTCAGGATATTAGAGGGCACTGACTTCCCAATAACGACTGCCAAGTGCCATAGATGTTCATGGCAGCCGGGACCAACGACTTAACGTGCTCTCCGAGGCACGGAGCAGGCGATAATTGTCAATCAATACGCACATAATTTCGAAAAGTCATATAACTTCGTCGGCCTCGATGGCGTAGTGGTTAGTATAACCGACTGCCACGCCTGAGGTCGCGGGTTCGATTCCCGCACAAGTCAAACATTTGTGTGCATGAACATGGGTGTTTGTCTTGGTCTGGGTGTTTCTATGTATAATATGTATGTATTTACAAAAAAAAAAAACAGTATATATGTATATTTATCCATTGTCTAGTACCCATAGTACAAGCTCTGCTTAGTTTGGGCTAGATGGTGTTGTGTGTATGTGATAGAATATTATATTATTATAGAATATATTGTGATAGAATATTATATTATATTATAACTTCCGAAAGTCAGAGGTGCGCGACGTGGG
This sequence comes from Catocala sponsa, assembly GCA_963564715.1. Lineage (NCBI taxonomy): Eukaryota > Metazoa > Arthropoda > Insecta > Lepidoptera > Erebidae > Catocala > Catocala sponsa. The sequence continues at coordinate 3,641,508 of OY751331.1, forward strand.
TTCGAACCCGAGACTCTCTGCATTGCAGTCTGTTGGTTACTGAGCTATCGCCTGTATTAGAGGTAACCTGTGTTTTTGTGTGATGTGTGTGTATTGATACTTACTGAGTATATCTATATTATCTTACAATAAATGTGTGTGTCTCGAATGTTACACACTGAAACAAATCTATTTTATATGGATTTTGTGTAAAAGCAATTATTTTAGTCTATTATTCGCTATTTGAATTTGCACTGTACTTACAGGCAAACTATAAGATGGTCCACCATCTGTGGTGGTGATGGTCACGTTTAAGACATTGAGACGTCCACATCTCAATGTCTTAAACGGGTCGTTAGTTTTAACTACCTAAATATTTAGTTACCTATTGATGTTAATATTTGCGCAGAATGAACTCAATTTAAAGGTAATAGCTTAGTTTACTAAATAGATATACTCTAGGGATATCTAATTTATTATTTCACTAAAGCATCGTTAGTTAATTTTATTAAATTACTTCGAACTTACAACAATAGATGCAGCGAAATTGATATCTTCTTTTTGTCTAAAAATAGATTTAAAATAGCATTATTCGTGACCTGATCGTAAACTCCTGTTACTGATACTTTTTTGTCTTTTTGATAAGTACTCTTATTAAGTAAAACTTCTAGTGTAACTTAGAAATCACAATTTTCTACCTCATATTTGATTGTCGTGGAACTCTGTAATTGGCTTAGAGTTAGTCTTAAGAAAATTTGTAACGTATCTGTGTAAAAAAGCTGTAGAGTTTCCTTAAAATAAATAAATAAATTGACAATGCCGTGTTTACTGCATCATTGTATAATTTAAGCAGTTACTAATATGTGTGATGACTGTCAGTCGGGTGGCTCGTGGCTTATAATGTGTTGTTTTCTTACAGATCAGGCTGGTGACCACATGCCGCCGTCATCATGGTGATCGTTACCAGGGTATGTATCATTATAGAGTGTTGGAGTATTTGTATGTGTAGTTAGCGATATAAGTCGCTGAACACTCGTAAGATGTTAATCTCTTATATCGTTCAAAATAACTATCGTTCTCATGTTGTACTTCAAGGATAGGTATGTTAATGATCTATACAATTAAATAAAATTGAAGTGTCTGTTTGTAATGTCAAAATAACAGCTTTTTACTAAATGCAGGTATATACGGTATCTAAAGAAAAAAAAAAATTTTGCTATCGCCCTGCAGAGTTGTGAGAATTTCGGATTCAACATGGGACATTTATTTATTTTATCCAAAATCATATTTCTGCGGCTAGGTGTATATTTTGTACATTTATTGTATGTTTATAAAGGCAACCCCCTAACAAAGACTTTGATTGGTAAGTGGGATTACCTGCCACCGACACCGACTCCAAAAATAACAATAATTTAATTATTCACAAGAATACGCAATTATTCTTTAACTTTTTAGTGCATTTTTTGTTTTAGAATATTCGTTTTTAAAGTCGGTTTTCTTTTTGTCAAAATTTTGTTTATTTCTCGGTTTTTAGTGAATTTGATGTTCGATAACTGATTTTATTTGTCTGAAGATGGGTACACCTAATAAACGCGCTGCTTATAATAATATGAGACAAGCGCCGTTTAAACGAGACAAACGAAGAAAGGGAGAAATGCCTCTCTCAAAATAGGAAATCTACCTCCAGGGTCATTTGTTTTAAACGGTATACAGCTTATATAATTTTTGGCCATAGTGCTTCTCATGATAATTCCAAATACGGTTGGGATTAATGTTTTAATCCGGGGTTCCGATTCCTAATGGCTTCAGCGTCATAATAAAAGTTGTATTATAGAAATAATTTTGTTATTAGCTTTTTTGTGTAGACCTTGTTAAGTTTAACAGTTGCTTGTAACTTCATACTATTAAATGCTATCGATAACCAATTTGGAATTGTGTAATCAATACATATACATAATTATGTATGTGATTGTAGCAATTACGGCAGATTTGCTGTTCTTTATCAAATAATTCCGTTGTATAAAACCGAAGATCTTCATCAGAACATCACTAAATTAGAATAGGGCTACCTCGAAATACTACGAAGGGCTTCCAATCCATCTTACACAGTTGTTTATTTTGTTCTTGCCAAAAACGAGAACATCATAAATGTAGCCAAATACGCATTATTAAGGATAACTCGAAAACGACTAGATTTCAAATAAAAAAAGAATCATCAAAATTGGTTCATAAACACATAGAAAAAAAAATATATATACGGTCGAATTGAGAGTCCTTTTTTGAACTCGTTTAAAAATAACGCTCGTTTAGAATCCTTATTGTGTAGATAAAGTACATGACTTAGAACTATTATGCGAACAACACATGACTAGAACCTCTGTTCTACTCATGTGTTGTTCGCAAGAAAAATACAGAACTGAAATCATCTCAAAGAAAACAAACAAGTTAAATGCACACCTCGCTGACAACTATGGTCTTCTTAAGTCGAAATCTTTAGAAAGCCGTCGATTACAGCTTTTTGTTTAGTGGCTCACATAAGTATAGATGTCTGAACAAACCGGATATTGCTGCGTGATATCGAGACTACGTTAATTTTACCATCGCCAAGTTCAAGGTTTTTTGACGTGACTTGCTCATTAATGCAAGCATCTTGCTTGCTTACTTTGGTTTTCTATGTTTGATAAATCGATTGCAATATACCTTTAACGGGATTATAGTTTCATATTCCCTTTTTTGACATACTTACTTTATATCGATCTTTATCAGGATTGGGGATAGAGTTTCGTTTATTTGTACGGGTACCAAAAACAAATCTAAGTAAGTGTAATGTATCTTTATAGTATAATCTAAAACTATTGTTTAAACTGCAGTAAAACCCTTATAAAGTAGTTTAATTTTAATGTATCACATTCGCGTAAGAGTAAGACAATAGGTAGAGCAGCGATAGCTCAGTGGGGAGACCAACAGACTGCAATGCAGAGGGACTTGGGTTCGATACCACGTCGCGCACCTCTGACTTTCGGAAGTTATATGACTTTTCGAAATTATGTGCGTATTGATTGACAATTATCGCCTGCTCCGTGCCTCGGAGAGCACGTTAAGCCGTCTGTCCCGGCTGCCATGAACATCTATGGCAATTGTTATTGGGAGAGTGTCAACACAAAAGATCCCACTGTGTCGAAGTGTCGCCGGTCTGCACTGACTGGCCCCCGCGTAAGTTAAGATAAGATAAGACAATAGGTACTAAGTAAGAACTAGCAATTTTTGAGAGAAAAGAATAATGGCAAAAGAATTGCATTGACATTTTGACACTCAGAGGGTTTCTGAAAGTACCACTTGTGTAATTAACCTGGTGGCTTTAATTATGCGTATACGTTTAAAAGAGAGTTATAATCATGACGTTCGTCTTCTAAATAAATTATAGTTAGAGAATAGACCTAATGACCAATGTATTTAATTTGTAGTTTTTATTAGGTGTGCGTGATTGAATAGCAATAAACACAAACTTAGTTATGCTTCATTACAAATGCGATTGATTAGAAAAAGCGCTTTACATCTAAATCAATTACGCAGTATTGGTGTCAAAGACATAAACTACAAAAACATTATAAATCACAAATCGATACCGCGATCCAATTCCCTAAATATTAACTTTTTTGCAACAAGCGGAATCGATATAAATATTCAATAAACTGATAACTTCATTGTATAGCTTAGTAAAAAGAGGTTAGCTGTCAAAAGCTGTAATTTCCGCGTATGAAATAAAAAATGTGTAGATTGTCTGTGGCTGTCGGTGACGCAGTGTGAGCTACCTACTTGTTCCCAAAGCGGTACATTCTCGGCGAGTTCCGATCAGTGCGTTTGGCAACACATTCCGTCAGCCCGCCACAGAATCCAGCACTCTGAGGGCGTTCACCTCGCTGACCAATACATACATGCATACACACACACTACGACGATATCATTCGTAGAATTATGAAATAAATCTTATTTTCAAAAATGAGAAGCGAGACCGAATGTCCTAATAATCAATCTGTCAAGTGTACTTATTGATAAGCCAGCTTAACTCGAATCAAATTACAACACTACAAATAAGCTTCTTTAGAAATAAAATAAAAATGGTATATGTTAATATCTTTACATCCTCTTATCTAATGAGTTCATATCAAAACAAAATAAAATATGGTTTAAACGCATCCTGTCTGGCGGCTGCTGTAATTAAAGTTTAATCAAATGGGTAGTCAATCTAATTTATTTTATTTTATAGCCATTAAGATTCACCGTTTCTTTAAACATATTATCTACTGACTTTTAAAGCCCCAGGTAGAATAATTGGGATCACTTGTGTGTTACAAAAATTTGTACGATCCAGATTGTTGTTGAAGGTATCTTGTATTCGTTGCACCTCCCTTTGTAGAGTACCTGAAACAGGAAATCCCTAGTGCGGGAGTAATCGTTTAAAAATAAATTATCGGACCTTTAGATCTGGCTAAAATGTGTACAATTTTCAATATAAATGAGCGTGATAATTTGGCACGGTGTGTCCAATGAGAACACAGAAAGGTGACCAAAACGAAATAGGGTTATCTACGATTTAAATATTTGAAACCAGCCAATTTTTCTTTCACCATACGATAGTTGTATGGCCTAGACTATTTTATTCGGTTATTCATATGGCATCATACGTGGAGGTTTTAAGCCAGTGGCAAACCGCTAATAGTCCGTGTCCGCGATTACCAAAATGAGAGCGAGAGTGAACGCTAGCACACGATGAATCGTAAACGGCTGCGAGTAGGAGGGAAACTAGACAGGCCGCGGGTGGCCCAACAAACTTGATGTCCGTCGATACGAATAAATGATATATTATTATTCGACTATTTATCCGCTTAATCATAGAACGATTGTCCATAGCCACATTCCTTGTTCCTTTGTCTTTTAGAATATTGGCAGGTATGTCTTTGGTTATGAAATGACACTAAATAGGGGTAAGGCGACTACACTGTCGAATACAGAACACTTTATGTTTTGGTGAACTAAAACGTATGCGAATCGCCTAAATATATTCATGTGTGCTGGCTTTGTATTCATACTGACAGATTCTGACTTATCTGTGTAATGGATCCATTAATTTGCATTTCGTTTAGCAAAACTAGATGTTGATAGGTCATGATTGAGACAGGTTATATAAAACTATTCCAGACCGTATTTTGGTAGTATTCCAGTCTCTGGCTTCTTAAGTAGGTATTTATCTGACAAAGAAAAATGCAGTGGCAACACAATGTGATCAATTCGCGTTTCAAAACGATACCGTAAGAGAAACCACAATGGATTAACGGACTACGATAGACGGCTTTTATGATTTCTTTAATTGTGTCTTTAAATGTTATCTTCTTTCAATAGTAAGTTGCATTTCTATATAACGATTTATCGATACCAACGTAATAATAACGTAAGTCGAGTCGACTCTCAAGATACGCCTTTTGTTCTTGCTTTCGCAAATGACATTTGAAATCTATAAAGGTGACTAGATTATGCCAAACCCGTTTTGGGTTTTGGACATGCCGGTGGGCGAACAGGTTATTAAAAGGCTCGTCTTGTTGACTAAGTAATCAGTATGAACTAGACTTTTGCAATGTGTAAATAGGTTCTTTTATTAAGCCATTAACTGCCCTCGGGATAATATGGATGTTGCTAGTTAAGACTAGTTTATGCGTTATTTAAGTAGTAGAAGCAAACTAGAGTAATAAAATGTTTTAAATTGGTTACGGGTATTCAAAATGCTGTCTAAGTGGTCAATTTGCGTTTCTAGAATTGCAAACATGTTGCTGTATTTTGCTTAACTTTTTTTTTATTGGATCGGGACATCAGCACAATTATTATGACACTTGATACATTAATAAAATACTCTTTGCTGGTCGTTTTATTTTGCATTATATCTATACATCTATACAAATAAATAAAATTGGAGTGTCTGTTTGTAATGTCAAAATAACAGCTTTTTATCTAATGCATATAAAAATATATAAGGTACCTATACGAAAACATCTATTTTTAAAATTTTTGTCTGTCTGTCTGTTTGTTCCGGGTAATCTCCGAAACGGCTGAACCGATTTTGACGGGACTTTCACTAGCAGATAGCTGATGTTATAAGGAGTAACATAGGCTACTTTGATTTTAGAAAAAAAAATAGGGTTCCGCGGAGACAAACACTGTTTAGTTAAAATCTACGCGGACTAAGTCGCAGGTAACAGCTACATAGTTTTCAAATAAATGTTGTATCATCGTGATTTTCTTTTTTTTAATATGACTGTGATCTCATTGAAACGGTCAAGCATTAGCAATACATTAAGCGATCTTCATTAGCTACACATAAAAATATTGATCACTATTTTTAAGATACGTATATGTTTTTTTACAAAATACTTCGTTTTAGGACATCGGCACAATAATCTTGTTATATGTGAGTACAGCTTGTTACTTGTTGTACCTACTAGGTAATAAATAATAAGTGTGTCAAGAGCAATAAAAATATACAGAAAAATTACAGTAAGATAAGCGACAAGGCTTTGTAAATGTTGATAAGTTAAAATTTTTTGTGTATATACGTGTATTTATATAGAAATAAGATGCAAAACATATGAACAATCTTATACCTATTGTAAAACACACATTTTATTAACAAAATATGGATAAAGAGTGAGAAATGTCTTCTTTTTCCACAACAAGGTTGACAAGCGATGGTTACAATAACTACGATATTAGATCATTCACGTTTGGTTCACCCTGCGAGCAACTAACCGGCTCATTCGTCCCTTCATCAAATAATTGAATCTGCTCTTTCACTCAAAATGTTATATTGAATCTTAATTCTCGATTTAAAATATTTACAGTTTAAACTCTAACCTTTTTATTTGGATTCCGCAGAGAGGCTTCACATTTATGTTTATAATCGAAGTGTTTTCTTTCGCATAATATTAAACATAAGAATCACAACACTTTCATATAACAAGCATCGCGGCTATACATTATTTAGAAAGCATTTATAACCGGTACAGAAAGTATCCCAAAATATGAGAACACGAAAGAAAAATTAACATCGGACGTACGACTGTAGGACTGGTTGAATTGCAAATTATGCTAATAGTTCGATAAGATGAGGACTGTTATACAACGCAACTTAGGTATAATTCTGTTTTTATTTTTGTGTAGATTTCACGCGATAGTTTATTTATTGCTGGCTGCTGCTCGCGACATCTTTCTCGTAGTATCGTTAAAACAAGAACTATGTTATTCAGTGCTTTTCTTTTAAAAATAGCTGATCTGACGCCTTACTTGCAACTTCCTGTCATGTTTTCGCACATGTTAAAATAAATGAGGTGGTGGAAAGACCCCGGTTCCTGTCAGAGGAACAGTATATTGTTCCGCTGCTGGCCACAGATCTCTTCTAAGTGTGAGAAGGGGCCATAGTTCAGTATACTATTAAAGAAATATTTTCTATTATCAGTTTAGTAAGTAGTTCCAGAGATTACGTTTCATAAAGAGATAAATAATATTTGTGAGATTTGAGGTCTTTATACGTCACTAGCTTTTGCCCGCGGCTTCGTTCGCGTTAATTTAGAATTTGACAGTCAATTCGGGTCGTACTCTGCTTGTAATAATATAATTCAATCATGATTCGAAAGACACGTGGCGCCATCTATTATCATAAGAACGTTATTATTGTTTTCCTCGGGAACAGTAATTTTTTTCGGGATGAAAGGTAGCCTATGTCCGTTTCTGCACACCTGTCAACGTATATGCAAAATTTCAGGATGATCGGTTCAGTGGTTTAGGCGTGAAAAGGTAACAAACAAACTCATTTTCGCTTTTATAATATTAGTTAGGAAGTTAGGATTATATGAAGTTTATTTTCTTGTACCTACATATTATTTTTTATTTCTATAGCAATAGCTTATCTAAGTAAAAGTTTTTTTTAAATTTTTTTTTTAGGTTACATGTATTAATAGGTATTCTGGTTCTTTCTTGTTCTACCGTCTATTAGCTACACTCTGCTTGTGTTAGGAGTCAGTTTACGTCAGTGGTGCAATAATTGAAATTAAACCCTGCCACCAATTACTCCGCCGATCTTGTCGGACCTCTAAATCGAAAGACTGATGCTCTGTCTATCGTATCATTTTCGTTCCTATGTATTATTGCTTATTACCAGCGCAAAAAGAGTGATAATTAATAGCCTCTTTGACCAGGCTATAAGGGAATATGCATGTAATATGTGAACAGAATCTGTCTAGTAGATACTGCGAGAAGTTTGAACATACATACAGCTAAACAGATACACAGACGAATATTATCTATACATAATATATAAACTTTTTCTGCCACGGTATCTTTTTAGCAATAAAGTTTTGAGAAATGTATAAATTTTAATTCGTTACGTTTTTAATAAATAGGTAATATCTCACAGAGTTAATAGGTATATATCTACATATTTACTTTATCTGTCATTCGTTTCCAATATACCTATACGTTTTAACTAGTTAGTATAATGTAACACAATCACGTTACGAATCACATTGATTGAATGAACGATTGATAAACTAAACATTAAGTGACCACTGAACGACCTAAGAGTGTCGCGGTCAGTTTCTGATAAACTTATCGATTATTCACAACTCTAAGTTAGTCATTATTTCGTTACAAATTCGATACGTTTGCTTGTGATGTGTTGCTATGGAAACTATTTATTTTGAGGTAAATATTCTGAGATATTACACTATACATTTAGTAGTCTACAATTAATTGAACTAGTCTAATTGTTAAATTATAAACTGAGTAATTGTATAACAACTGTAATACAAATGCCATTTACTTCATTGCTTTAGTCATTCGACATTTTACGACTAATTTAACTATATTTACTACTTGTATTAGATAAACTATTTATTTATGTTCAATTATGTGTTTACGATCAATAGTCTATCAGCTTAACCAGATCAAGACAGTGATAAAAGCATTGCCTCTGGTCGCCTGTGTTTATACGCATAAGTCGATCAAAGAAACATGCAATCTGTTTTATTAGTTTTATTAGTTTTTATTAGTCATCTATACATATAGCAGCGATAGCTCAGTGGGGAGACCAACAGACTGCAATGCCCTCTGCATCTCCATCTCCTGCATCTGCATCTCCTCTCGGGTTCGAACCCATGTCGCACACCTCTGACTTTCGGAAGTTACTTATATGACTTTTCGAAATTATGTACGTATTGATTGACAATTATCGCCTGCTCCGTGCCTCGGAGAGCACGTTAAGCCGTTGGTCCCAGCTGCCATGAACATCTATGGCAGTCGTTATTGGGAGACATGTCGACACAAAAGATCCCACTGGGTCGAAGTGTCGCCGGTCTGCACTGACTGGCTCCCACATAAGATAAGATAAGATAAGATACATCTGCTAGTACGGTCTACCTATAATCTCATTACTCATATTTAAATATAATTTAATTATATTTGTTGTTTAAACTTATCATCAATTGATTTAATGCGCACTTTCACATATTACTAGATAAGATCGTAGTGTTTAAAGCTATGAGGGACGCGTCGCTACCAACTTTCTATAACTTAATAGTGATAGTACGCCATTGTTTGTGTTTCAACTATTAAGTTGTTGCCGGATATTATGCATACGTCATTCGGCAGTTATGGACTGTAGTCTGGTGTTATATATTAACGTTAAACTTTAGAACGGCAACTGAAAACGGACCTAGAACAGCTATAGCTGACGAAGCTTAGGTTTAATACACCTTCATCATCATCATTATCATAATTTCAGCCTATTGCAGTCCACTGCTGGACATAAGCCTCCCCCAGGGTACGCCACAAGGCCCGATCTACCGTTTTCGCCATCCAGTCACCTCCAGCCACCTTTTTCAGGTCATCGGTCCATCTGGCCGGAGGGCGTCCTACACTACGCTTGCCGAGTCGTGGTCTCCACTCGAGAACCCGTCACCTTAACTTCCCCTTTCGCGTATATGGACGTGAGACTATGTAACACTTTAACAAGTGAGAAACGGCAATGAATTGCCGTAAATCTTAGAGTTCGAAAAAATGGTTCAAGTAATATGCAAAGCTCACGTGATACCACGTGACCATGGACACGGTCAGAGTTCAAAGGCCATAGTCATATCGGGGGTATATCGACTATGCTGAGTCGAATGGCGTTGACCGCGAGTCTCTAGCTCTTACGGTTCTTGAGTTGAAAGTTGTATAACAGACAGACAGACGGACGGACAAAGCTGTTGTATAAGAGATTTTTTTAGAACTCTAAAAGCATCTGTTGTGTTTAGGCTGCACAATCAGTGACAGTACCTAACAGTGTTTTTTAAAGCTCGGCAACCATATCAAACATGATGCTCTAAGCAGCGCTGAACGCCAATTTTTTTCCCAGTCGCAGCGATTCGGGTAGGGATATTGTTAGTTAATAAGAAATTAGAGGAAAGCTTCGTTATTTTGTTTTAAAACGTGGCATGGGATGTGCAACCAACTGCCTAACCGGGCTGATATTTAGACTTTCTTGACGGAACCCAGTAACATGTTTTTGCTGGCCTGACCTGGGATTCGGACTTGTTTCTTCACGCAGTTGGTTCAGTACCACTGCTCTGTGGCATTGATGCTTATTTATAAATATAATTATGTTATTTTAACTTACTTAAACTCAAGAAGAAGCAAAACACAGCAAGACTGCCTGAAACTTTGTCCTCATACTGTGTAAATAGCAACAATTTAATTTTTTATACGACTAAGGTTTAGGTTTCTCCTAAATGGTCGGCAACTCGCAAGTGATGTCTTTGGTGTTGCAGGCGTCCATAGGCTACGGTGACCACTTACCATCAGGCCGTATGCTTGTTTGCCACCTTAAAAAAAAGAACACCGTGGTAGGTTTAGTCGGTATTACCGGGATATCTCCATCTTTTTTCGGGCGAGTCCGACATAACCTCTCCGCCCGCCCCCGCGGAGAGGCAAGCGCCAATGCATTCCCCCACGTAAAAAAAATAAAATAAAAGAAGGTCTCACGCTATAACGGCCTCGATAGCGTAGTGGTTAGTGTAACCGACTGCCACGCCTGAGGTCGCGGGTTCGATTCCCGCACAAGTCAAACATTTGTGTGCATGAACATGGATGTTTGTCTTGGTCTGGGTGTTTCTATGTATAATATGTATGTATTTACAAAAAAAAAGGTATATATGTATGTTTATCCATTGTTTAGTACCCATAGTACCAGCTCTGCTTAGTTTGGGCTAGATGGTGTTGTGTGTATGTGATAGAATATTATATTAGAATATTATTATTATTATATCTCTGGCCATCAAACGGTCACAGTTTTAAACTCCATGTTGCTACGACAGAGACATAAGAATTGCTTGACAGATAATGTAAATAAACTGCGTGGATGGTGTAGTGGTTTAAGTGGTCGCCTCACCGCTGCCACAGCGCCGAGTGTTGTGGGTTCGAATCCCACACGGGACAAAAAATTGTGTCATCCACAAATGGTTCTTCTGTGTTAGGGTGTTCTTTGTGTCCGTTGTTTGAATGTTTGTAAAGTCCGACACAGAAATTACTGCCAAGGGTAGTCTAAAAAAAATAACCCTGGAACCCTTGAAAACTTGAACCGGGAATCAAACCCAGTATCTCAAGCACAGCAGTCGCAACACTTCTGCTATACCAATAAGGCAGTCTTATAATGAGTTCAATCACATTCATCGAACGGTACTTCCATTGGGCCTATTAATTATTTACGGTATAGTTGTATTGGATAATAGCTTGTTGATTCAGTGGCGTAAGCACAGCTGTTCGATTTCTTAGACAGGCGATGTTTTTGCTTTGTTCTGTTAGGAATAGTTGGCTACACGGAGTCTGGAGCTGTGACTGACATGCAGTAACAGGCAGTTATTATTATGATACCTAAACATACTTATACAAACACAGACTCACATTTACTTAACCATTGTGGATAAACATCTGCAAAGGAGTCGGTAGAGACACCTCTGCTTACTCCTATAGGTCTACTTTTGTCATTATGTCCTCCAGACCGAATTTCGGTCACGGCGGCCAATCTTAACGGAGACTGGCCATCTGCGCAGGAGATATTATAGTGCACAAATATGTGCGCAATCGCAAGTGCACTCTCTGTTCCGTAACCCTCATGATCCGATGGGACGGATAATCCGACACGATCGGAGAGAGATCAGGCGCGGGACCGACGGCTTTACGTGCTTTCCGAGGCACGGGGGTGTCTAACACCGCCAACTTCCTAACTCCGAGCTCGTATTGAGATTTCTTAACAGAAAAACCCAATTCGTTTTTGTTGGCCCGACCCGAGATTCGAACACGAGACCTCGTGCACAGCAGTCGCATTTAACTACCGCTGCGCCACGGAGGCAGTTTCACTACATATGATGTATTGCACTCACATAATAAAGGTGATGGTGAACCTCACACCCTATTCTCGGTGCATTAACAAACATCGCACAGCCTAGCTTTGGAATTACAAATATATACATAGATATAATTATAATAATTCATATATAATCAAATACCAGAAAAATCTAATATATTTACTTTATATGATTACTGAAATGTGAATTGCACGTAAAAAGGCAAGGTTCCAGTCTCCGTACTACTACTAAGACTTGGTAGCAATTTGTCAGATTTTTTGTTTTTATATATATATATTTTTTCTTTTTTTTATCGAGGCTTTTATCTACAATGGCATGCCAGCCTCATCGCACCTTAATCTAAGTTTCACACAATTAAAACTAACTAACAATAATCATTGATAGCTAAACATTTTCATAAGTAAATCAACTATTTCTATAGTAGGTTGAGCCAAAATGATTAAATATGGTGCTATATCAAATTTATTTGCTGTATACTTAACCATCAATGACTCTCTCTTTTTACTTTTCGCACACTCTTCACATCTGCACATCTTCTACCGTTCCACATGTGGTACAATTTGGCAGACTTGGGCCATCATAAAGGATTATTATTGCGTACGCTGGAGCGAGACTAAGCATATACACTCGCTGGCGCAGCGGTAGTGAATGGGACTGCTAAGCATGAGGTCTTGGACTCGATTACCGATCAGTCAAACTGTTATTGGTTTTTCTGACAAGAACTTCTCAAAAGCAGCCGGATGCTGGAACTGCGCTTACTAGACATCAATAGGTTCTTATCTGCAACTATGACTAGCGAAATGTCGGTGTAATTCATCTCTGCCTTTTAGAAATTTAGATGTGACACTATACATATACATATTTGATACTAACAAATTTATTGAATACTCTTATGAAATGTTTAAGAAACCTACTGGCAAGATAAACAATAAAGCATTAAAAAGTATATTCCAAGACCTAAAAATTTATATTGATACAAAAATTAGTTTGTATAATTGTGAAGAAAATTTGAACATTAGATACACATGTACAAGATAGCAAATCAAAACGTGTGGTAAAACCTGGAACCATTCCTTACTATTTCAACCGGCAAATTATTGCAAAGAAAAAGTTTTTTCGTCACTAAAAATGATTATGAAGCACGTCACAACTCTTCAGAAGCTTTATTTATGACTGAGCTCAATGTCTTTAATCAAAATTTGTGTGGTTTAAACAATAAGAAGGATGAATTAGAAATATACATAAGCACTTTGCCTCGTTCCATGCATTTTCTATGCATTAGTGAACATTTTCTTAATAAAGATCTTGTATCCTTACTTAATCTTTCTGAATATCGAGTAGCAACATACAATACTAGAATTAACAAACTAAGAGGAGGTACCCTCATTCTGGCAAAGAGGGACAGAGAGTATGAGGAATTAAATATTTCAAAAAAATTGTATACTGTTGAGAGTTTTGAAATTTATTGTGTTAAAGATATAAAAACAAGTGTGTGTATATGTTGTTGTTATCGCACTCCTAATGACAAAAACCTAGACATATTTCTTCAAAAGTTTAAGAAAGTATTAGAGCATTTTTTTGACAAGAATTGCTTAATATGCGGTGACTTTAATATTGACTTATTAATTGATAGTAAAAAGAAAAATGACTTACTTAATTTATTGACATTCTATAACTTTAGACCTTTAATTAACTTGACTACATTTATTCGTAATAATTCTCAATCTTGTTTGGATAATATATTTACAAATATAACAAAATGCGACTCAATAAAGTGTGAAGTAGACCACAATGGACTAGCCGATGGCCATGCGTGTTTGTTTTGTAATACTATAACAAGAGCTAGTTCCACGAGCATACATAACAAAAGGACATTTCTACAAATTACTAAAAGAAAATTAACTGTGCAAAATATATGTTTATTTCGGCAGGCACTATTGCAACAAGACTGGTGCCACATGGGTATAAATTCATTTATTAAAACTTTTCATGAAATTACACAAAGTTTTAAGAAAAGAAATGTTAAAATAAATTTAGTACATCCTACACCATTGTGATGGGTTTCTAAAGGTATAAAGGTATCAAGTAAAATGAAACGCTTTTTGTGTGTTGGGAAAGCTAATGAACAAAATAATGCTATAGTAAACTACAGAAAAAGTACCTTACATTATATAGAAAAGTTATTAAAACAGCTAAAAAATTATCAATGCAGTCAAGGATAGCGAAATCAAAAAATATCCCTAAAGATGTTTGGAAATTAATTAATGAACACAGAAATAAGAGAAATAAAGAAAGAACTAAGCTAGTATTAAAAATGGAAAATAAGCTTGTGTCAGAACCAGCTGAAATAGCTAATATATTTATGAAGCAATTTGAAGTATGTTATAATAAAAGTTCAATCGATACAGAAACTGCTAAGGATATTTTACATAAAAGTGCAGATAGAGTGCAAAACGAAGTAATTTTAGACCATTCCACTCCTCAAGAGGTCTGTAAAATAGTTAAAAAAATGGATAGTAAAAAATACGAGTTATGATGACCTACCTATAACATTAATTAAAGAAAACATAGATATACTAGCAAAACCACTGAGTTATTTATTTAATTAATGTTTTGACGAAGGTATTTTTCCTGATCAATTTAAGATAGCCAAAATCTTACCAATCACAAGAAAGGATCAAGAACTGATCCTAAGATGTATAGAACCATCTCGTTACTGTCTACCACATCTAAAATCTTAGAAAAATTAGTCAAAGCAAGGTTGTTAAGGCATTTGTATAGAAACAAAGTACTGAATAACAGACAATTTGGGTATCAAAAAAATGTCGGGACACAAGATGCAATATACACGATTATAAAAGATGTTCTTGAATGAATGATAAGCAAAAAATAGCCGGCCTCTTTCTAGATTTAAGCTCGGCCTTTGATACAGGTAATCATAAATTATTGCTAGAAAAACTTAATCATTATGGTGTGCGGGGTAAAGCTCTGGAACTTCTCACATCGTATTTAAGTAATAGAAAAATGTTCGTTGAGATTAAAGCAGCGTCTAATTCAGTTAATACATTGAATACTGATAATAGTATAGTCTGTGAGGAAACATATAGATCCAAAATGTCTCAAATACGGGCTGGTGTTCCCCAAGGTTCAATACTAGGTCCGATTTTCTTTATAACCTTCATTAATGACTTGATACAACATATAAATACAACTAGTAACGGATATACTCAATTGGTAGTTTTTGCTGATGACACTAATGCTGTAGTGTCGGCCAGGGACATAAACAGTCTTAATGAGGTTGTAAATAATACTTTGGCCACCTGTTACAATTGGTTCACAGTAAATAGCCTTAAAGTAAACAGTAGTAAAACAAATGTAATTATTTTTCGATCGACCTCTAAAAATAAGGATACATTAAATAGTAAAATAAATGGTGAAAGCGTAAGCCAAACCTCTGTAGTAAAATTTCTAGGAGTTCATATTGACGATAGACTAAACTGGAGAGATGAGTTAATGCATTTGGAGAACTCAATTAGTTCGGCCTGCTATGTACTCAGGAGTCTCAGGAACGAAGTTAGTACTGAGCACTTAAGAATGGTATACTTTGCATTAGTCGAGTCCAAACTAAGGTATAGCATCCTGTTTTGGGGAGGAAGCTATGAATACAATGTTCATAGGGCATTTGTCGCACAGAAAAGAGCCATTTGAACAATTGCAAGAATTCAAATAACAAATTCATGCAGACCGTACTTCAAAGAATTCAAAATATTGACCGTTCCTAGTTTATATATATTGGTGTTACTCTCTCACTTATCTAAATTTGCTCATGAGTACGAAAATGAAGACGAAAGACAGATAAGGGAGAGCACTAGGAGAAAAGATCTAAATACCCAATGTATACCACATCTTGATGTTGTAAAGCAGAGTGCATATTACAGATCCGTTAAAATATTTAATAAATTGCCATTAGATTTAAAAAAGATATTTCGTTAAAAAGATTTTTTAAGTGAACTTAAGCGGTTCCTGTTAGAAAAATGCTATTACTCAATTGAAGAATTGTGAGTGACATAGCAAACTTTTTGTCTCATGCAAGATTTCGTTTTTGAATTCATTAGTTAAATAATTAAATTATTTTTAGTTTATTTATTGACATTTTGTTTTTTTAATTCTTTTGTTTTATTGATATTTGACATTATATGGATTCTATTGATAATTTTTCTTGCTGTTTGACATTTTATTGCTTTTTATTTTTTACTTATTATTATTAAATTGACATCATCATCATCATGTCATTAATGTTTATTGTATGTATCCACTTAATTATTTGAATTTATATTATTGAAATTGTTATTTGCATTATGATTATTAATATTCTTGTAATTATTTATAAATTGTAAAAATCATTCGCATACAATGTAAAAATTATTATCTGAATAAATAAATGAAATATATATCTATGTTCCTTAATCATATTATTAATAAGTACGTGAGGCAAAAACATTGTACACCTTTTTACGAAAATTGCGTGGACGGAGGAGTATGAAATTTGGCATAGTTATGTTAGTTAAGTTATGAAGTGGCGAATTTTTATAAAACATGCTTTAGAAATATATTAAATTAATAAAAAAACACTACATGCACACAACTATGCATTTGATACACGCAGTCGAATCGCGTTCGTAGTATTTCGGGATTGTTCGGCTGAAGTCGTACAATTCTTCGTAACTATGGTTACCCTTAAAATAATGATGTTGTGACGTAAAATGGCAGAGGCCTATGTTCAGCAGTGGACTGCGGTGGGCTGATTGATGATGGTGATGGTTACCCTTAATATTGTAATTTCGCGGCATTAGCCATTAAATTTTAAAAGTTTATCTATACGAATATGCTACTTATTGTAAAATAGACTACCATATTTGGTTTATGCTTAGTTACGGTAACTAAACACCAACCAAATATGGTACTCTGTTTTACAATAAGTAGCTTATTCGTATAAAAAGTATATATACACTTAAGTTTAATAAGTTTGATCGTTATTCAGGTTTTATTGACTACTAGCTTTTGCCCGCGGCTTCGCTCTCGTTAATTTAGAATTTGACAATCAATTCGGATTGTACTGTGCTTGTAATAATATAATTCAATCATGATTCGAAAGACACGTGGCGCCATCCATTATCATAAGAAAGTTATTATTGTTTTTCACGGGAACAGTAATTTTTTTCGGGATGAAAGGTAGCCTATGTCCATTTCTGTACACCTGTCAACGTATATGCAAAATTTCAGGATGATCTGTTCTGTGGTTTAAGCGTGAAAAAGTCACAAACAAACAAACTCATTTTCGCTATTATAATATTAGTTAGGATAACTATATAGTTATAGACAATAACACCTTAATAACGATCAAACTTAAAATTATCAAAATTATGATCGAATTTCGACCACTGGGCGACCGCTAGTTATTATTAAATATAAATGACGTTATCAGATACAAGTTATGCATAATAGTGTTATCTTTAAGAGTCCCATTGTGCGCCGCGAACAATCTCACTAATTAATTAATGTTCTCATTTGAATTACCTACGTGTTATCCGACGGGAGATCTAAACGGACTTTCTTTGACGCGTTTAGTTACATCATAGATATTTTCCCGAGTTTTCTAAAGATAGTTGGGCTAGTCACAATTTACAATAGAATATAAATAAATGATTACAGCATGTAACAGTTCTTGCTTTTATATTCGTTCTCTCTGGTGGACACATTGTCAGATTATCTTATTTTTTATGTCAATCTTACTTACTGTTTATGAAAATTTGAGATCATTCTAAAGAATTAACACATAGAGCAGGTCCTAATATTATTTTAGGATCATTTGAATTCATTCTGTAGAAGGAACAGATGAAACAGGATCGAATGAACGAACAACGAACAGATTAACGATATAGACAGAATAACTTCACATGACGTCACTTTATTAAAACTGTTCCTATCCATTTAAGAATAATAATAATAATTTATTGACACCAAAAAATTGTAAAAAGCATTCACTTAAATAAACGGTAATCAACTTAATTTAAAATTTATTAAATAAGCATCTGTGTCTGAACTAGATGAAAGACATCTGTATTTCAGACATCAGCTCATGCATCTGCAGAATATGTTGCTTTCGTAGTGTACGATAGCTTAAATAATAATTCGGTATTAGACAGTTAACAATATTTTATTTAACTATAATATACGTTTACTGCTTTCACCACTTCTGTTTATAATTTTGTCAAATTAAAAACGAACTCGCTTCGCACCCTCAGATTATCCAAAAACCCAAAACAATAATTTCTATTGCAATAGAAACAGTTGGCAATATAGAATTCCTCTGATGGAGGACTGTATTCTGCATCAGGGCGTATTCTAATCTGTAGTGTAGTAGTCAGCCTTGAACATAATATTTATAGACTCATATGCTCTCTCTGCACGAGTTTTGAGCAGGACAGTTGGACGACGAAAGACTCCTAATTTAACGGTCCAATTGGTGTGGTAGCTTCTTTATTTCGCATTTAAAGAGTGTAAAATCTATAATGGCTTTATTTTCAATATTCCAGGGCGATTACATATGGATCGAGCCGGTGTCGGGGCGGGAGTTCGACGTTGCGATCGGCGCGCGTGTGCTGGCCGCAGAGGGTCGACGCATACGCGTGCGCGACGACGACGCTCAGGAACAATGGCTGCCGCCCGAGCGACGCATCAAGGCGATGCACGCCACCTCCGTGCATGGCGTCGAGGACATGATCTCCCTCGGAGACCTGCACGAGGCCGGCATACTCAGGAATCTGTTAATCAGATACAATGAGAATCTCATTTATGTAAGTCTTGAACATTTACCTTCTATGATAAGCAGGTGAGGATTGTTATCAACACCGCATATAATAATATCAGCCCTGTATTAAACTGTCTCACTGCTGAATGCGGGCCTCTTCTCAGTGTGGAAAACGCTAGGCTACCACGCTGGCCGAGTGCGGTTTGGCAGACTTCACAAATCTTCAAGCACGCAGGTGTCCTCACGATGATTTCCTTCAAAACACATCAACACCTCTTAAAAAGTAATGATAATGTCCTTCAGGCTAAATTTTGGTTACAGAGGCCAATGTTAACGCAGACATCTGCGAAGGAGATATAATAGTGCAGAAATATGTGCGCAAACACAAATGCACTCTCAGTTCCCTAACTCTCATAATCTGGTAGGAAGGCAATCCGAAACGACCGCAGAGAGATTAGGCACAGAAACTATGGCTTTACGTGTTCTCCGTGGTACGGGGGTGTACGCTATCAGCCTACAGAGACCACCATATAAAGAAGAACTCACTCCATCCATAAGTGCTGACTAGGCCTAGCTGGGGTATACCAAATCAAAATTTACTTATTTCACACAAAATATGGCACATAACTTCTTACATTGCAAAAGTTTGATCAAGACATGCACATAGTGCTCTTCTTAGCGAGTGTTCGATACATTGTAATTTCTCAAAAGCGTAATCTATACTAGTATTATAAAGCTGAAGTGTTTGTTTGTTTAAACGCGCTAATCTCAACAACTATTGGTTCGAATTGAAAAATTCTTTTTTTGTTCGATAGCTTATTTATCGAGGAAGGTTATAGGCTACTAGACGTTCCCGCGGTTTCACCCGCGTTTATCGTTACTGCGCTGTCCGCGTGGATCGTAGCGTGATGTTATATAGCCTATAGCCTTCCTCAGTAAATAAGTTATTCAAGAATAAAAGAATTTTTCAAATCGAACTAGTAGTTCCTGAGATTAGCGCGTTCAAACAAACAAACTCTTCTATCTTCAGCTTTATAATATTAATATAGATATAAAATCACGCTTCGACCCACGGGGGCGGCGCAGTAATCATAAACGCGGGTGAAACCGCGGTCACATCTAGTCACATATACCTAATTATCGATGCCTTAATCTGACCATAATTATAGCAGCACAATACTTACTCTCCTCTTGAGTCAGAACATTGGTATACGTTACCATTCACATAGCTAGGGTCTAGTTTAAAGAAATAACTAAGTGGACGTTGTATTTATTTTAAAAACACAACCTTCCCTATAATTGAGAACTAAAAATATCACAAACCATCATCTCAACAATACGCAGTAACTAATTTGTTTAACAAAATGGGCATTTATCAATATGGAGTTGGCTTGTAAAACTGGTTTTAACAAGGACGAACAAGTCAGCCTTTCAATAATACATCAAAGCAGAAATGTTAATTTGTTTGAAATATTGGCCTCAGACCTGTCGATAGACGAAATGTAATATAATATATTCTACGTTTTTTTTTTGTACAACTATGGTGGCCACCTGATGGTAAGTGGTGACCGTAGCCTATGGACGCCTGCAACACTAGAGGTATCACTTACGTGTTGCCGACCCTTTAGGAAAGGAAGTGGGAAGGAGAAGGAGTGGGAAGAGGGAATGGGGGTGATTCGGCCGCCGGCACTCTATTACAGGTGGTGTCTTTGATTAGTAAGGTTTTATGTTTGTTATGTGTGGGTGTGTGTGAGGGTGTGTGTGAGGGTGTGTGTGAGGGTGTGTGTGAGTGTGTGTGTGTGATAGTATGTAAAACGTATATTATTTTATTGGAATTATCCAATTTATCCCACGAATAATGAAAAAGTTTACCTATAGTGTTTTTAGTATAGTATAATTAATTATGTTATATGAAATTTTAGTTTTATAGTCTGTTTTTAAAAGATTATTAATGTAACTATCTACTACGGTTAAGATAATTTTCTAATGATGACGATGATATAAAATTTTTGTTTTAGCTTTAGCCGAAAATACTTTCTTAGCTATAGAAGTATTTAGAAGCAATCATAGCATTTAAACTTCAATAAAATATTTTAATGCGTAGGAGTATTATTTAGCTACGTTAAATTATATCAGCTGCTCATTTGATAAACAACAAAATAATTATAAAATGGTCGGCCTCGATGGCGTAGTGGTTAGTATAACCGACTGCCACGTTTGAGTTCGCAGGTTCGATTCCCGCACAAGTCAAACATTCGTGTGCATGAACATGGATGTTTGTCTAGGTCTGGGTGTTTCTATGTATAATATGTATGTATTTAAAAAAAATACAAACATATTATACATATATGTATGTTTATCCATTGTCTAGTACCCATAGTACAAGCCCTGCTTAGTTTGGGCTAGATGGTGTTGTGTGTATGTGGTAGAATATTATATTATATTATTATATTATATATATTATATTCAATTATACTTATAAACTATATTCGTTCGCTAATAAATAGAGATGACAAATAAAGAAAGACATAGAGATGGGTCTCTATGTGTTGTCTACAGCTTCCATTAAGGCGTATTTGTTTACTAAATAGTTCAAAGTCAAAAAGCATTTATTTATTTCGGTCACAAAGTAACACTTATGAATGTCATTGGGGTTAATGAGTTTACTAAATTTCCATTTTTATGTTGGTTGCTAGGTTCCGACAAAAGGTTGAGCCTATGAGAAGATACCTAAACTAACAGCCATCTTCTTAAATCGCCAACAATTTATAATTTATCTGTCTTACAACTCATTTATGTACAAGGTGTTGCAGTCATTATGCCATATATTACTATCCATTTAAATATAAAATAAGTTTAGTAAGAAAAATGATTTATTAGTAAAAAGTATTTTAGCTACTACAGAAGTCAGAAAACTCGGTAATCAATAAGCATTCAATCTAAACCTTACATTAAATATTTTCAGACATACACCGGATCTATATTGGTTGCGGTGAATCCATACCAAATTCTGCCGATCTACACGGCGGATCAGATTAAACTATACAAGGAGAGGAAGATTGGCGAGCTGCCGCCGCACATATTCGCCATTGGCGATAATGCGTACGCACACATGCGTCGGTACAAGCAAGACCAGTGCATCGTAATCAGTGGAGAGTCAGGCGCGGGGAAGACTGAGTCCACAAAACTGATTCTTCAGTACTTAGCCGCGATCAGTGGGAAGCATTCATGGATTGAACAACAGGTTGGTACTACAAACATCTCGTATTAGAAGAGAAAAACCCGTCACGCAACCTCGGATTGCTTACCCCAAAACCCTACTTGGCGGCCCATACATACATACATAGATTCACGCCTGTTTACCAGAGGGGTAGGCAGAGACTCCGGATTTCCATTTGCTACGATCCTGACACACTTTTCTGGCTTCATTCACTTTCATCACATTCCTCATACACGTCCGTCGGTTCAAGGAGCTCTTAACCTGGCCTTTGTGCAGAACGCCTCCGATCTGATCGAGAAACGTTCGCCTAGATTTTCCTCTTGCGACTGTTCCATTCACACTAGCCTTATAAACTTTCGTAGTCAGTCTTTCCTCGTTCATTGTTTCTACATGTCCAAACCAGCTTAACATACCCTTTTCTATTCTTGTCACTATTTGGCGGGCCATTCGTCACCAAACTGTACTGAGGATGCCTCGCGCTGAGGCATCATACATGTGGACGCATATTTTGTGTTTGAGGTGGAATATTGCAAGTTGGCGTACGCTCAGATCCCACAACGCAGTTGTCCTATATCAGAGAAGTTCCAATCCGAGGGTACGTGGCGATTTCCTCACTTTGCAATGGATTTCCGCCAAGTAACTCCTAACTCTATTTAAGATATCGTCTTACCATTTGTCGGCCTCGTTGGCGTAGTGGTTAGTGTAACCGCCTGCCACGCCTGAGGTCGCGGGTTCGATTCCCGCACAAGTCAGACATTTGTGTGCATGAACATGGATGTTTGTCTTGGTCTGGATGTTTCTATGTATAATATGTAAGTATTTACAAAAAAAAAGTATATATGTATGTTTATCCATTGTCTAGTACCCATAGTACAAGCTCTGCTTTGTTTGGGCTAGATGGTGTAGTGTGTATGAGGTAGAATATTATTATTATATTCTTATTAAACTCCTTAATTCTAAGTCAATGGCTTATCCAAAGAATCAATATATTGTATGAATATGATTAATCCGCTTTAGCAACTAAACATTATTTAGCGGACTGCACTTTTAATAGATGTAAGAAGTCATCGCCTCGTGTATCATAGTAGATAGCCTTTTATTCAGATCAATGTTAAAAAGAACAGTACATGAAAAACTTAAATTAAAATCTTAATCTAGTCGTTAATTTGAATTTTACTTATTTTCTGTAGATCTGTTTGCCAGTCGGCAAAGGTCTCCTCCAATCTTTTCCACTTATATCTATCTTGAACCACCCTATATCATTTGACGCTTGCTACTTTTCTTATGTCATCATCCCATCGTTTTTGTGATCTACATATTTTCCTTTTACCTTGTCTGGGATACCATTGTGTCACAATTTTGCTCCATTTGTCTTTCCCTCTTATCATGTGCCTGCCCATCGCCATTTAAGCCGTTTAATTTTGCACGTTATGTCTATAACCTTTGTTTTGTTTCTTAATATGATTGTATCATAGTAATTACTAATTATTATGGTTCATATCTCGCTTGGAAAAACAAATACGGGTCAGATTAACATATTGTAAGTATAATCTGTGTATATTTTATGACTATTTTTTACTTGTAGTGGTGTTTTTTGTATAGTATACTTACGCAGTCACGCGGAGCCGCGTAAAAAAGGACAATAAACCCACTACAAAAATACTATACTAAATATACACTACAGTAAAACTAATATAAACAAAGTCATTAAGTATACGGAAACAATTTTAACATAATACAGTTGCTACAAAAACAGCAATGAACAAAAGTATAATAAAGACCTGAAGGAACCTGAAGGATACAGTGCTAAAGTCAAAGAATTCAAGGAAAGAGTAACATAGGAATCAATTCAATTAGTGACGAGTGACGATGTTCAAAATGTTGTACATGTAGGTATACCATATGTATACGTACCTACTTGTAAAACATTTATAGTTTTGAGATTCAGACGGAACTAAATAATCCTATTAGAAATGCTTTGATTAAATCTACACTCAGAAGTCTCAGAATACATACTGTAATACATACTGTAATATACGTAATAAACTCATTAAGATTAGATACATGCATGTATTTCTGATTCAGCTAAATGTATATCTGACAATTGATTCGTATTGCTTTATAATGAATTTTGCAAAGAATTTATGACGTTAATAATCAAAAAATGATACCGCGTATAGAATTGCGAGATCTCTAAATCAAACGGAGACTTCGTAATCACCGTTCTCAACGTATAAACAGATACACGGCGGTTTTTTTCTCTTCTCATTTTATAATTTAATTGTGTTAGCCTGCTTTGTTTTCAATCACGTAATAAATTAAATTATCATACGCATTATGTATGGTCGCTTACTCTACTATCAAAGCTGCTAAATACATTTTATGATGAAATTTTCACTAAGGAACATGGTTTTAGTTAAGAGTTACCTATCTCCAATAGATGGATAATTAAATCGATAGACCATTTGGTGTAGAAGATTTATCAATGATCATGGTTGTTGATCACATCACGATGAAATCAACCAGCACACGTTTTAACCATTCGATTATTTTCAGATCCTTGAAGCAAATCCCATCCTAGAAGCGTTTGGCAATGCAAAAACAGTAAGAAATGACAACTCATCACGTTTCGGCAAATACATCGATATACATTTCAACAACGGCGGAGTTATCGAAGGCGCTAAGATTGAGCAGTATTTACTGGAAAAGTCCAGGATAGTGTCGCAAGGAGCTGAAGAACGGAACTACCATGTATTTTATTGTCTTTTAGCTGGATTGTCTAAGGAGGAGAAGAAGAAACTAGAGCTGACTGAACCGTCAGAATACCGATATTTATCCGGAGTAAGTTTTGTTTTAATATTAACAGTACACAAATGACGAAAAATAAGATTAGTTGTGTAGAATTTCGATATGTAATCATCATCACGTAAGTTGACGATGGATTTCGTACAGTGCTTATCGACTTTTCTATAAATAGTGTTCAATTCGAGACTTATCCATTATATCTGTTTGTATAAGTAATTACTATACTAATCTTATCAGATTACCAAACTTGTGTAAATATTGTGATATTTCTATTACTATTTATATCTTCTAATCCTCATAATTATTCCAAAACAATCAATGAGGCTTTACAAAGTAATTTATATATAATACCTTTGAAGATATAAAGTAGAAAGATACATCTACAATTAGATTATCCCTTCTTTTTTTAATAACATATTATCTAGTGTCGATAATATTAAAAATAAAATTCATCATTCATAAGGTTTTATTTAATTTCAGGGTGGAAGCCTCACATGTGAAGGCAGAGACGATGCTGCCGAATTTGCAGATATACGGTCAGCTATGAAAGTTTTGCTATTTACTGAACCAGAAATATGGGAGATATTAAAATTACTAGCGGCAGTCCTGCACTGTGGAAACATAAAGTACGAGGCCACAGTGGTAGATAATTTAGATGCTACAGAAATTATAGAACAGGCCAATGTCAGAAGAGTTGCAACATTACTTGGTGTGCCGATGCAGTCACTCATAGGTGCACTGACCAGAAAAACCTTGTTTGCTCATGGAGAAACGGTTATATCTACCCTAAGCAAAACGCAGTCCGTAGACATTAGAGATGCGTTTGTTAAAGGTATTTACGGCAGACTGTTCGTCACTATCGTAAGGAAAATCAATTCTGCAATCTACAGACCAAAGTCCACCATGCGAACCGCTATTGGAGTTCTCGACATATTTGGCTTTGAGAACTTTGATCAGAATAGCTTTGAACAGTTCTGTATAAATTTTGCCAACGAGAACTTACAACAATTCTTTGTTAGACATATCTTTAAATTGGAACAGGAAGAGTATAATCACGAGGGTATCAATTGGCAACATATAGAATTCGTTGACAATCAAGACGCTTTAGATTTAATCGCACTGAAGCAACTGAACATCATGGCATTGATAGACGAAGAGTCAAAGTTCCCTAAGGGTACAGATCAAACTATGTTAGCCAAATTGCATAAGACCCACGGTCTACACAGAAATTATCTAAAGCCAAAGTCTGATATAAATACCAGTTTCGGTTTGAACCATTTCGCTGGTATCGTTTTTTATGATACACGAGGATTCCTCGAGAAAAACCGTGATACTTTTAGTGCAGACTTACTGCAACTTATCCATATTTCAACAAACAAGTTCTTACAGCACATATTCCAAGAAGATATAGCAATGGGATCCGAAACTCGAAAGCGTACACCAACGCTCTCGACGCAATTCAAGAAGTCTTTAGATTTATTGATGAGAACTTTAGGAACGTGCCAACCATTCTTCATTCGGTGTATAAAACCTAATGAATTCAAGAAACCGATGATGTTCGATCGTGGTCTTTGCTGCAGACAGCTTAGGTACTCTGGAATGATGGAAACTATTAGAATTAGGAGAGCAGGATATCCAATAAGACATAGCTTCAAAGAATTTGTAGAGAGGTACAGATTTTTGATTCCTGGAGTGCCCCCAGCTCATAAGACTGACTGTCGTGCTGCCACTGCTAAGATCTGTTCTCAAGTCCTGGGCAAATCTGATTACCAATTAGGTCACACCAAAGTTTTCCTGAAAGATGCGCATGATTTGTTCCTTGAGCAGGAACGAGACAGAGTGCTCACAAGGAAGATATTAATTCTCCAAAGATCTATTAGGGGATGGGTATACCGTAGAAGATTCCTGAAAATGCGAGCTGCTGCTATTTTGATCCAACGTCACTGGCGAGGAAAGTTGCAGAGGATTAGATACAATAAGATGAAAGTGGGTTATGCTCGACTGCAAGCCTTGATCCGTGCGAGAGTTTTGGCGCATAGGTTCAGGCATCTGCGTGGGCATATTGTGGCCTTACAGGTGAGTTTGATTATTAAGTTTTTATACATTGTATTGGCGCTATTATTATATTTAGTCTGTTGGCACAGTCTTATGTAACTCATAAATCCTTTTCCCTGTCGATATCGGGCAGTTCTTTGGGCAATAAGATACGGGATCGTCCCGATACAAGTCCTTTTTGCTGTTTTGAATTGGATAAAAGCATATTATATGTTTGTAGGCGGCGGCGCGCGGCTACCTGGTGCGCCGCTCGTACGGGCACAAGATGTGGGCCATTGTGAAGATCCAGGCGCACGTGCGGCGCCTCATCGCGGCGCGACGCGTGCGCCGCCTGCGCTCCGAGGCGCGCGCCATCGGCGAGGCGCTGCGCCTGCGCACGCAGGAGGAGCTGCGCCTGCACCACCAGGGCAACTCGCGCGCCAAGGAGATTGCCGAGCAGAATTATCGGGTCAGTACCTGCCATATTATATATAAGACCCAGGATATATGTATATAAGATCCAGGGTCAGTGCCCTCATTATTGTTGTTATATACCGACAATATACTGAGAGAGATGATAGTTTGATGTTTCAAACGTGTGCATTGGCGTTTGTTGTATTAAAGACACTGCTGTAGCCTTCTTGGTATCAAAATTGTGTGTTTTAAGCAGTTTATTACAAAAGTGATTTTATTTTCACGGATTTTTATTTTTATAACTTTTAATTTAAGTTTTATACTCAATGTAATCATAGTTGACTTTCGAGAGCATATCATACGACGACAACTTGTCCATAGTCGAATTATGTATACATATTAATGAAAAGCATACAAGTGATCAATTAATTTGTCAAAATAACCCGTACCCAAAAGCACGAATGACTTTCAAGTTAACTTTTTAGATAAATACTGGACTACATACTTTCTGTGCATTGTAAGACTTTGCAACTATTATAACAAAAGAGACAATATATCTATTGACAGAGAGATAAACAAAAACAATGTCTGTGGTTTTTATTATTCTTGATAACTATTCGATCGTTAACTATAACCAAGACATACACTTTGATAATCGTTAAATACAAAACAAACATCAATGATAAGGTTTTAAATAATATCTTTGTGTCGTATGCACAAAGAACCTATATTATTAAAACATTGTTTCTTAAGGACAATATGTAAAAAATCAGCTTCCAAATGTTTGTCTGTAAAACCCAAAAAGTAGTAAATTTTACTGTAATTTTGTCTACGTGGCATTTGTATGTAAAACTGATTTCATCCCAAATATCCGTTAATAATTAATATCAGACTGAGCACCTGTGAAACGGAGCTTGTTTTATCTAGTACCACAGACGCCGACTTAATGGGGCCTAGCGGTCACCCGAGCGTGCCCAATGGTATTATTGGAAGGGCCGAGCATCATCCCAGTATTTTGTCCCGGACTTTGGGTAATTGACACTACCTAAATATATGAACCTCACCTCCAATATTTTTATAAACTCGGCACCCCTGTCTAGATCTATAATCTTTATTATAAGAAGCAAAGCAGTTTAGTGCCATTTTCTCCTCTATTTCTAAACCGGATTACATTTTTATTCATACTGTTGGCCAGCTTTAAAGTCATTAATAATAATAATGAAAATAGGTTTTTGATGTTGGTATATTGGAATATTGAAAATAATATAACGTTTTCTTAAATTTTCAATAATGATTATGATCAGTTCGTCCACTGGGTGAACACTAGTCCTAATCCTAACTAATATTATAAAAGCGAAAATGAGTTTGTTTGTTACCTTTTCACGCCTAAACTACTGAACCGACCATCCTAAAATTTTGCATATAAGTTATCAGGTGTACAGAAACGGACATGGCTACCTTTCATCCCGAAAAAAATTACTGTTCCCGAGGAAAACAACAATAACGTTCTTATGATAATAGATGGCGCCACGTGTCTTTCGAATCATGATTGAATTATATTATTACAAGCAGAGTACAACCCGAATTGATTGTCAAATTCTAATTTAACCCGAGCGAAGCCGCCGGCAAAAGCTAGTATGTATATAAAAAACATTATTGATAACTTTGTTTTTCTTTCTATTACGTTGTCGGTTAACTTTAAAGTAATATAACATAAACATACGTAAGATTTTAATTAACACGATTACGAAGTTTGATTATAATAATAATTAGTACCTACGTAAGTCCTTACTCATTGTTTTGCAATGAAACAGATGCACTTGGTACTTTAATGGCGGCTAGTAGTCTAGTTAGATAATGTGAGCAAAAATAATAAAATTATCGAATATCTTATCTAATTAGATGTTTACGATATCGTTAATTACATTAGTGGTCTTTGGAGATTATTTATTTTGTTAAGTTTTCTTTCTAACTCTTTGTACTTTTTGTTTTTATCTATGGTTGTGACATTTATGCATGACTTGCAAGTTGTAATATTATTATATCTATAGATTACTTTATATGATTACTAGCTGTCCTAACAGACGTTGTCCTCTACAAATGAAGAAAAAAATAAAAAAACCAAATCTAAACAATTCCCGAATCCACTAAAACACACCCAAAAAATTTCATTAAAATCGGTTCAGCCGTTAAGGAGGAGTTTAATTACAAACACACGCACAGAAGATTTATATATATAAAGATATTTAACATACAGTTAATAATAATTTATAAAAGGAAGTTTGATTATTAAGGCAGACAAATCAAAAATAAGAACGCCTCCGAGATTTAATGAAGTAACTTCACTATTTCCTATAGTTTCAGATTTAGCCATCCACGTAAAATCTTGTAAGAATTAAAGGATATTATAAGATCTTATTAATAATAATAATAATAATAATAATATTGTACCACATACACACAACACCATCTAGCCCAAACTAAGCAGAGCTTGTACTATGGGTACTAGACAATGGATAAACATACATATATACTTTTTTTTTGTAAATACATACATATTATACATAGAAACACCCAGACCAAGACAAACATCCATGTTCATGCACACAAATGTTTGACTTGTGCGGGAATCGAACCCGCGACCTCAGGCGTGGCAGACGGTTACACTAACCACTACGCCACCGAGGCCGGCAATTTTATTAGCTATATTCCTGTGTCTATAACGGTGAACTTACGCACTACCATGACATAGCAGTGATTTTATATGCAACTAGCTGTCCCGACAGACGTTGTCCTGTACACACGAAAAAAAAATCCATATCTAAACCATTCTCGAATCCACTTGAACACACATAAAACTGTCATAAAAATCGGTCCAACCGTTTAGGAGGAGTTTAATTACAAACACACGCACAGAAGATTTATATACAGGTTGTGGCGTAAATAATGGATAACCCTGAAACTGTCGGCTGGCCAGATTGTCATCTATCATTTACCCCACTTATATCACCATATGCTCATGGATGACCAAATTATTGATATTTTTGATATTTTAAATAAAAATTATACTTACTCATACAAAATCAGCTGTAATTTCTACAATTGGCGACATTTTCTCGTTCTGTTTTTTTTTTATGTAACTCCTGAATACTTGTATCATCAGACCAGTATCAAGTTTTTTTGTTACAGTCTAAGACAACTTCGCAAAAAATACTTATTCTCAAATTTTAACATGTTTTCTAAGGAGTTATGCAATTTTGGGCCCGTGTATCGAAAAAAAAGTACTACACTGTGTGGTGATATAAGTGGGGTAAATGATAGATAATAATCTGGCCAGTCGCCGGTTTCAGAGTTATCCATTATCTACGCCACATCCTGTATATAAAGATTAGGTTCGTTATTCACTTGTATTTTTAATTAATCTATTGAGCCGCAGTGGTCAATCAAAATAGATTTGTAATTATGGCTGGTATGTTAAGACATGACATATTAAGGTTGTAATTAACCATAGTTAAGGGCACCCTATCTATGGGAGTACTAGCTTGGTTTACTAAACCCTCAAAATAGTACTAGGTGAAGGAACTTAGTTCTTCTATCATATGTTACAAAGAATTTCGCATGACGTAGGTAACTAGATGCATTATCGTGCATTACTACAGCTATCTGTGATAAGTGATAAGTAAGTATTTAGGCTGACGTGCATTAGTTATCAGATTTATTTACCGAATTCCGAACGTTGTCCTTTTGTATTGCATTACAAACAATTATAAAATCGCTGATTTGATTTGATGTTACTCTTAGATAATTAGACATTTTGCTTCGTAAATAATTGACTATATGGGTTGTAAGTTTCTAGTACCTTGTCAGTTTGCTTACTATAAAGCTTATGATGTTAGGAGCCTAAATCGGGAACAGTAAAATATATTTTTTGATTTTTTATATTTTTTATTAAGGTATTTTATTTTGTAGTAGCTTGATATGAATATGGAGTCTATTTGGATAAACGAATTACCCAATTTTGTAACTATTTTGAGGCTATACCTACTGATAACTTTTGAATTAAGATAAATTTATAAAACACGAGATTTTGCCCGCGACTTCGCTGGCGTTAATGTAGATTTTGTTACCGTGTGAGAGACAAGCTTCGGCACAAATGGGCCTCACAGAAAACCGGCGTGAAGTAGTGTTTGCGTTGTATTTCGTCAAGTGAGTGAGGGTACCGGAGGCCCAACCATCTCTCCCCTTCTGGGCCAAATTTAAAAGGAACGCAACGCACTTGTGACTCCTCTGGTGTCGCGGGTGTCCATGGGCGGCGGTAATCGCTTACCATCAGGCGATCTGTCTGCCGTTTGCGTCATATAACATAAAAAAAAAGATTTCTTATCCCACAGCAACACTTTTTTTTCTGGTTAAATGGTATGTGCTTTTCTATACCCTTAACAAAGCGTATGCGAAATTTCATCATGATTGGTAGAGTAGTTAAGACGTGAAAGCGTAAAAAACAAACTCACATTCGCATTTATAATATTAGCAAGGATCAGGATTTACTGAATACCAGAAAAGACCTCATCGCATTTCACAATAACTGTTATTTTTCAGATAATAAGGCTACTATTACCACTTTGATATCTTCTCCCTAGCCTTTATTATTCCCAAGTCACTTGGGGTCGGCTTTCTGGTCTAACCAGATTTGACTGGATATCAGTTTTTACACGGAGCGACTGCCATCTGACCTCCGCAACCCGAAGGCTAACGATACCCTAAAGCTAGACCAGTGTCAGGATATTAGAGTGCACTGACTTCCCAATAACGACTGCTATAGATGTTCATGGCAGCCGGGACCGACTGCTTAACGTGCTCTCCGAGGCACGGAGCAGGCGATAATAATTGTCAATCAATACGCACATAATTTCGAAAAGTCATATAACTTCCCAAAGTCAGAGGTGCGCGACGTGGGTTCGACCCCGAGACCCTCTGCATTGCAGTCTGTTGGTCTCCCCACTGAGCTATCGCTGCTGTTTATGTGCTATTACCACTTTGATATAACTGTATAATTTCGCTAATCTGTCCGATAAGAGGCACATCCACCTTATCAGAAGCGATGAAAGATAGTCAAATTAAAACCCTTAATAAATCATATAAAAATGCCGCTCTGTTAATATCAAACAGATAATCTATGATAGTCCAATATCATTTCTGCATTGATTTAAATACAATTCTGACTTCAGACTGAAGCAATCTCAGTAAGAACCGTTATAACAGATAATTAATATGAAAAATGTTTAACAAATAACGAACGATTTTGGAAAGCTGATGTTATTTTAAAAGTATTAAAATAATATAATGCTATTAAACAGTGATTTTTTAAATAAACAATGACGAATAGTGACAGAAATAAATTGACAGCCAGTGAAAGCTTCAATCAATTTATGTTCCTGCCAATTGACGACGAACGAAACAGGCATACGGTAATTTTTTACATTTATTGACAGGTCAGTGACATAAGGCCATAAACAATTGTGAAATTTTGAATTGCTTTTATGTACACAATAATGATAATTTCTAATCCTTATCAGCAGTCTTCTCCCTAGCCTTTATTATTCCCAAGTCACTTGGGGTCGGCTTTCTAGTCTAACCGGATTTGACTGGATATCAGTTTTTACACGGAGCGGCTGCCACCTGACCTCCGCAACTCGAAGGCTAACGATACCCTAAGGTTAGACCAGTGTCAGGATATATTAGAGGGCACTGACTTCCCTATAACGACTGCCATAGATGTTCATGGCAGCCGGGACCGACTGCTTAACGTGCTCTCCGAGGCATGGAGCAGGCGATAATTGTCGATCAATATGCACATAATTTCGAAAAGTCATATCACTTCCAAAATCAAAAATAAATTTATTCAATTTAGGTTACAAGGTAACACTTATGAATGTCAAAGTTACATTAAATTTTTTCTGTGAATTTATATTTACTGCCACGTTAAGCAAAGCAAGGGTGTAGGGCTCATGAGAAGAACGGGCAAGAAAAGTTCCGAAAGTCAGAGGTGTGTGTGCACGTGGGTTTGAACCCGAGACCCTCTGCATTGCAGTCTGTTGGTCTGCCCACTGAGCTATCGCTGCTATATGCTATAATTTTTTATAGATATAATATGTAATAGAAATATTAGTATTATTCAAGAATACATGAATGCGGTTATTTACTCTATAAAAACAATAATCTGCCGGCCAATCTTGTACTTCAGTACAAATACCAGCTTAATCTTACGACTATAACCTTTGTGACTAACGCCACGGGACATTACATCCTTCACAAGCGTTACATGAATGGTGTTTTTTGTTTAATTGAACAATATATCGTCCAATGGAGCGTACACGTTGCACAATAGACTACAACGTGCCGCTCACACTTGCTTGGATAACTAGCCGATGTAATCTACCCGTAATACAGAGTTACCCTCCACGATACCCAGACGTGTCTACTCGGCTGTGTTGTTTACAATGATGAATTTCTGGTTCGAGTGCGTTTGTAATAATTTCGTGTTAGATTTGCGTTATATCGATTTTCAATCTGTTAGTACTTTCAAAGTAAGTATTGTGTTAAGCTTTTTGCACGCATTTGTAGTAGGTACGCTATACGATCTATTGGCTCGCTCTGTATTAGTTTCGTCACCGTGATCTCGCTGGTCCAATATTACAAGGTTCTATCAAAAAATTTTGAAAAAAATGAGTTATGAATATTGCATGGTTCTATATGTCATTCCTTTTTGTTTAGACTAATATAGTAATAGATGGAAGCACTTATCACCTCACAATATTAAATCGCAAATAGTTCTAAGTTACTTTTTAAGTTATTTTTACTGATATGCAAATTTTAAACCTCATTTCACCAAAGTTAAAAAAATAACATAGAACCTTGTTATAGTGAGCCAGCGATCTGTCATCAACAGTATCCAAATGAATGACAGTAAGACAGAGAATAGATTATAGTTCGAAATTAATAACCTCATAGCCAGTTGCACTCACCGATCGGTAAACGATTTGCGAGGTTAAGCGACGTTGGGTGCGGTCAGTCTATAGATGGGTCATGATGGGTGACCGCTTAGTGGTATTTCATCTGAGCGTCTCCGTGCTTCGGAGGGTACCTAAAAAGTCGATTCCCGGTTGTTGCCAAATTGACAGCAGTCGTTAAGCCATGTCAGAGGCCTATGGGCGGCTTGAACAACTCTTGACAACAGGTTGGCTACTAACCACACAAAAAAAAATTGTTACTAGAAATATATGTTCCAAATAACTATTATGGCACTTCGGTCAAATTTATATTTCTAGAATGTTTAGAATCGACAAATCGATTCGATCGAAATCGATTAATTAATTACCTACCGTGTTGTGAAGTGCGTTTTCATAAATCAATTTAATTCCTCTTAATCCCAAATCGCTGTATTCTCGTACAGTGCGTCTGTTTTATGTTGTTTAGTTTGTTATCTTGAATCGGATATCTGTAATTCTGTATCACTCTAATTTAAAATTTTAAGCCAGCTAAGAAAACACTTAAGTCATCATTAAAAGTTTTTGATTAGAAACGTTTTTTTTTGCTGAAGTAAAACTAATTTATATATATTATTGACACAAATACGATAGAATAATATATATATATCATTTGATTACGTTAGATATACTTTTCTGGATGTGCAATGTAATGCAAATATACTAACCATATAATTATTATAAAATGTGTATATTGACTATATCCTAATGTGTGACAGCATACCAGATGTGCAAACAAATATGCAACAAATTATATCTGCCGGTCTATGTAATTATATCTGCCGGTCTATGTAATTATATCTGCCGGTCTATGTAATTATATCTGCCGGTCTATGTAATTATATCTGCCGGTCTATGTAATTATATCTGCCGGTCTATGTAATTTCGTATCGAAAGAATCCGCGTTTACAATACCCCGGCAAAAACGCTCCATCGCCGGCTTGTTTGAGCAATATGTAATTGAGAAAGTATTATGAAAATACGCTGAAAATACTGTAATTGACTCGTGTAATGCGTAGATCCGGTGTTTACATGTAAATACATGCATACTTTCATATATGCATCAGTTGCATATGACAATAATTTAATGTTGCAGTCATGTTAGCACACAGCGTCATTACAGGCTGCCGTGCCTAATTGTGCCGAATGTACCTAATAGAATTCTTGGAAATATACATACATACATAGTCACGAATAGCCATTAGCCACGAAGATGTATACAACAGGGATATATTACATACAATTTTCGCAAGCTATGTTTTATATCCAAGTAATATAGAGCGAGCCTGTTGCTATCTACCGAATACAATGTCGGACGACGTGCTGGTACTGAAAATGTTTAACGGCAACATTCGATATCTCTGGGCGTGACCCAGGAATCGAACCTTAAATATCATCCACAGCAGTCCCTACTTGTGTGTTGGAACATACCTAAAATCTAGGGATTCTTATTTTAATATCATATTGCAATATCAGATTTAAAAGTGTCTTGTTGTACGTGATATAGGTACCTCATTTTTAAAAGATATAGGTAGGTAATCTAGATATCCACACTGGAATTGGTATTATCAATCAATTTGATCGAATTTTAGAGCCCCACCTTCATTTATATTTAAATCAGGTAATGATATTGATCACAGATAGTAATTGTATTTTTATTTGTACAGGAACGCATGTATGAATTGGAACGTCGCGACGCAGAACTGGCATTGGAGGAGAAGAAACAGTTAGAAGCAAAGCGCACGCTTCTGCAAGAAGCGGCTCGCAAGCAAGACGAGCCAGTGGATGACAGCAAGCTTGTTGAAGCCATGTTCGACTTTTTACCGGACTCCAGTAGTGAAGCCCCCGCGCCTAAAGACACGTCTGTCTTCAGTGATCTGCCACAGCACAGGGCCGACCAACAGGAGGTAACACTCTATACAGTACTTACTTGTAGTTTATAATTATCTTCAGAAGCATACACAGGACCACGAGGCGTAAAAACCCATTCCTGTCTTCTGCAGGATATCGTTATTCTGGACTTCTCTACAAGAGAAGTGCTTAGTACCTCTGGGGATTTTTATATGATTAGAAGCATTATGGATACCACATTCTCAGTTTTGTTTATTTCACTTATCCTTCTGAACGTCCTCAACAAAGGCGAATCTTCATGATAGGGATTGATTCATGACAATAGAGCATTAAGTTCCTAGTCTACTTTCTTTTGATGTCCAACGTCTTAAAGAAATAACGTTATAGTAATTAAAATCAAGAAAGGAGACCGACCACCTTGTATGGGACCCTGGCCTGGGCGTGAACAATTTTATATTGTAATAATAATATTAATTTTGAGTAGCCTAAGCTAAGTAGATAACATTATTCTTTGAAGTTTAGTATCAAGTTCGTTAAATAATAAAATAAAACACATTGTTTAAAAAAAAAAAATTTTCATGTGTCACCATCACCTACATAAGTTATTAAAATATTTTCCAAAAACTGGGCTGGTGGAGTGACATTTTCATATCTTGCCCAGCTTAGGTACCATATTACAGACATTATGTGAGCACAGCAACCAACAGTCCTTCGGCCGACTATGCAGTTGCAGTAATACTGCCTTATTGCTTCCAGGCTGTGTGTATTATTTTGATATAATATAGAAATAAAATACGTCAATTTCATACTACTGGATGGTAACCAATATTTATTACATATTTAAACAAAACTTTTAATATTTTACTTTGTTTCTAAAACGATTGTCCACGTGCAAGCCGAATATGGACGGTCTCCTTTCAGACAAGAAAATCATCTAAACAGAATTTAAGTTTGCTGTTCTACGGCTTTCGTTAAATCTATGTGCTGCGATATCTATTGGATATTTATTATTATTCTGTTGTATTGTCCGTTTCCAAACCCTCAGTCTTCAAAGCCTTTTCTGTCTCTCGTTGCCATTGATGAATCTCTCTTCTCATTAGTTTTATATATAGGTATGTAGGTGGTTTGTTAATATAAATTTCACATCTTGTTTACTGGCACTAGTATAAACAAACGCCATACCACTTTATGACAGATATGCAACTATGTTATAAATTAAAATGCCATGTTTTTATGACAGGTAGGTACTATTATTTTGTACACTCGGTCTCAGATGACCGGTAAAATAGTAAATACAAAACTAAGCTTAACATTTACAAATAGATGATGTTTGTTTATAGCAAGATTGCCGGCGCCTCCTTTTTATATATTGTTATTATTCACCTTAGCTACGTTCAGTAATTACTACATATTGTTGACAGTAAGATGTCGTGCAATTTCATAAAACAAATATGCTAATTAGTAAACGTCATTAGTGCGATGTGTATTTGATCGGCCTCTGATTATATCACGTACTGATCTATATCTTGATTCGTTTCTAGAGTGTTCAATGTTTTCATTTTAAATATATAAGTGGACTTCGTCTTCTGCAATAAGAGGAACCTTTGTTATATAAGGTAAGGTAGTATGAGATTGTTTGTATATTGAAGGTTGTATCTATGAATAAACACCTTCAGTGAAGGTTTTATTTTTGGTCTTTAAGTTTAGTATCACTTATATGTTTATGTATGCACTTCGTTTAAGTAGGCGTTAATTCATTTTGATATAGTGCATCTTATGATTTTTATTTGGTTTTAGATTTTATTTATTCACGCAACTGGCATTCAATAATAATGTTTTGATAATAATTATATTTATAACGCCTTACAGATTTTTTTTAACTGTTTATTTTAATATCTACTGTACTATTTATTATTTGGATGAATATTGTAAAACAGTCTATTTCTAATATTTGTCGTTATTTTTGATGAATTACTTTAACAAAACATTTAATTAAAGATATACATTTAATCACACTTAACTTGATACAGATGGTGACACCAATGCAGACTACCTCAGAAGATGAGGAAGATTTGTCAGAGTTCAAGTTCCAGAAATTCGCAGCCACCTACTTCCAAGGGAACGTCACTCACCAGTACTCCAGAAAACCTCTCAAACATCCGCTACTGCCCTTACACACGCAAGGAGACCAGCTGGTAAGGGATTTCTTAGAAGTCTTTATTGAAACAAATTAATTTTTACTTGTAGTATGTTGTATTTACCGATAGCATGAACATGAATGTTTGTCTTGGTTTGGGTGTTTCTATGTAACAAATGTAGGATGTATTTACAAAAAAAAGTATATATGTATGTTTATCCACTGCCTAGTACTCATAGTACAAGTTCTGCTTAGTTTGGGCTAGATGGTGTTGAGTGTATGTGGTAGAATATTATATTAGTTTATTTTACTCTCGAAGAGTTCGGTATTGGTATAGATCTTGCTACTTATCTTGCTAGCTATATTAATGCTCACCATTACTTTGTGACTATTCGGTGCATTTTCAGAATCCATGCTACTGAGATATTTCTAATAGAAAATATTTGGAT
Source organism: Catocala sponsa (assembly GCA_963564715.1). Taxonomy (NCBI): domain Eukaryota; kingdom Metazoa; phylum Arthropoda; class Insecta; order Lepidoptera; family Erebidae; genus Catocala; species Catocala sponsa. The sequence goes on from OY751331.1 coordinate 3,680,703, forward strand.
TTTCTTGATAACATTGGGTTTTTCTGGTGCAGCGCTCGGGAACGGACTCACACATATTGGCCAATAAAACGACCTACAATATAAAAATAAATACTGCGTAAAGTTATTTCCATCCATTCATCGCACTACAGTAGTTTAAATGCGGAACTTAATTCAGTGTTAATTTATTCACTAAACCTTGACAATTTCATTTATCAGTTAACACATAATTTGAATTTACGCAAAAATATTACACTATCAAAGATCATAATCATCGACAATTATCTGATGTTTTCAAGATATGGTTCACCTATTTATTTATCGGAAATGCATTGCAGGCCGCGCAGGCGTTATGGGTCACAATTCTTCGGTTTACTGGAGATCTTCCGGAGCCAAGATACCACACGATGGACAGAGACAACACATCAGTCATGTCTAAAGTGACTGCGACTCTTGGGAGGAACTTCATCAGGTCTAAGGAGTTCCAGGAAGCTCAGATGATGGGGGTAGATCCTGATGCGTACCTCAACAAGCAGAAGCCGAGGTCCATCAGACACAAGCTTGTTTCTCTGACGTTGAAGAGAAAGAACAAATTAGGAGAAGATGTCAGAAGAAAGCTGCAGGTTTGTAACTTGTTCTATGTTTTAATGTACGTTTATGACTATTAGAATTTCTTAGAAATACTATGAGCCTAAGAGGACTATACCACAATAAAATAGACTGGTATAAACTGACGTGGGAGAAGATAGCAATGTGCTAAATTGTTGTCTTTAGATTCATCCAATACGCACAATGGCCCAATTGTGGGGCTAAGTGCGGATAACATACGTCCAACTTACTAGATTCATCCACTGCTTGGATGCTCCTGTGCTTAGTTCTGCATGCGAAATCGCAATGGATCATGTGCTTATAAAATATGGTTACTATTTTCAGGATGAAGAGTACACGGCTGACAGTTACCAGTCGTGGTTAGAATCGCGTCCAACGTCAAACTTGGAGAAGTTACACTTCATAATTGGACACGGTATCCTGCGTGCTGAACTTAGAGATGAAATATATTGTCAGATTTGCAAGCAACTGACAAATAATCCTTCCAAATCCTCTCACGCTAGAGGATGGATCTTGCTCTCGTTGTGTGTCGGGTGCTTCGCTCCCAGCGAAAAGTTTGTAAACTATATACGTGCATTTATAAGGGAAGGACCACCCGGTTACGCACCTTATTGCGAAGATCGTTTGAAACGGACATTCAACAATGGCACCAGAAATCAACCACCGTCCTGGTTGGAACTTCAAGCAACGAAGTCTAAAAAACCTATAATGTTACCAATAACATTCATGGACGGTAATACAAAGACATTACTAGCAGATTCAGCAACCACTGCCAGAGAACTATGCAATCAGTTATCAGACAAGATTGGGTTGCGAGATCAATTTGGATTCTCGTTATACATTGCTTTATTTGACAAGGTCAGCTCGCTTGGTAGTGGAGGAGACCACGTTATGGATGCAATATCGCAATGCGAACAGTATGCTAAAGAACAAGGGGCTCAAGAAAGAAATGCTCCTTGGAGATTGTTCTTTAGAAAAGAAATATTCGCACCCTGGCACGATCCGACCGAAGATCAAGTTGCCACTAATCTTATTTATCAACAAGTGGTCAGAGGTGTTAAGTTTGGTGAATATAGGTGTGATAAAGAAGAAGACTTAGCTATGATAGCCGCTCAGCAATATTACATCGAATACGGTCAAGATATGAACACAGAACGATTGTATACGTTGTTGCCAAATTATATTCCAGATTATTGCTTAACTGGTATTGAAAAAGCAGTCGATCGCTGGGGTGCTTTAGTGGTGCAAGCCTATAAAAAGAGTTACTATGTAAAAGAAAAAGTTCCTGCTTATAGAGTGAAGGAAGACGTAGTGAGTTACGCAAAGTTCAAGTGGCCTCTGTTATTCTCTAGATTTTACGAAGCTTATAGAAACTCCGGACCTAATTTGCCTAAGAATGATGTGATCATAGCAGTGAACTGGACTGGCGTGTATGTTGTAGATGATCAAGAACAGGTGCTTTTAGAATTGTCGTTCCCAGAAATTACAACGGTTTCCAGTCAAAAAACGAATAAAGTGTTCACACAAACATTCAGTCTCTCGACTGTTCGGGGTGAAGAATTTACATTCCAAAGTCCTAATGCTGAAGATATACGAGACCTAGTAGTATATTTCCTGGAAGGTCTAAAGAAAAGGTCTAAATTCGTGATAGCACTTCAAGATTACAAAGCGCCTGGTGAAGGATCTAGTTTCCTAACATTCCAAAAAGGAGATCTGATAATTTTAGAGGAAGATAGTACAGGAGAGTCTGTGTTGAATAACGGTTGGTGTATAGGTCGTTGCGAAAGAAGTATGGAGAGAGGTGACTTCCCTGCGGAGACTGTGTATGTGCTGCCGGCGCTAACTAAACCACCGCCGGACATCTTAGCTCTATTTTGTCAAGAAGGCGCGAGTCATGGTCGTCGAGCGCCAACTGCTACGTACAACGGCACAGAAACTCGAGACAAACCTCATACATTGTTAGAATATGCTATGGATCACTTCAGATTACCACCAAAACGCACCGTGTCCAAAGCGTTAACTCTCTCTACAGCTAAACGTGGTGGCACTGAAGAGCTTTGGAGGCATTCTAGAGAACCCATCAAACAACCACTATTGAAAAAACTGCAGGCTAAAGAAGAATTGGCTGAAGAAGCTTGCTTTGCATTTACTGCTATCCTCAAGTACATGGGAGACCTACCATCAAAGCGCCCTCGCATCGGTAATGAATATACAGACCATATTTTCGATGGACCGTTAAAGCATGAAATATTGCGAGACGAGATTTACTGCCAAGTAATGAAGCAGCTCACTGACAATAGGAACAGAATGTCAGAGGAAAGAGGATGGGAACTCATGTGGTTGGCTACAGGGCTGTTTGCGTGCAGTCAGGGATTGCTTAGAGAATTAACGTTATTCCTTAGGACTAGAAGGTATCCAATAGCACAGGATTCTTTACAGAGACTGCAAAAGACTTTACGGAATGGTCAGAGAAAGTATCCACCACATCAAGTAGAAGTGGAAGCTATACAACACAAGACTACTCAGATATTCCATAAAGTGTATTTCCCTGACGATACAGATGAAGCCTTCGAAGTAGACTCTTCTACTCGTGCAAAGGACTTCTGTCAAAATATCGCTCAGAGACTGAATCTCAGATCTAGTGAAGGCTTTAGTTTATTCGTTAAGATAGCTGATAAGGTGATATCTGTTCCTGAGGGTGACTTCTTCTTTGACTTTGTGCGGCATCTTACGGACTGGATCAAGAAGGCGCGGCCGACCAGAGACGGCATTACCCCACAGTTTACTTATCAGGTACATATGAATGTTACATTAAACTGTTTAAAATATTGAATTATAACTAACTTACTACCCTATAACTAACTTATACCCGTTTCGTACATTATCATTGTTGCATTGTTTGATAGCTAGCATCAGTACTTTATATGGTTTTTATGAATCAGGGTGCTACTGCGTTGAGAAATTACTATAACTGGTTTGAGTTTAAAACAACGGCAATTTGCCGTCCATCGTGTATCTTTTCAGACTCCGTGCTATGATTGAGGTAATTTCTCAGTGTATTTTGAGCGTAGTAGTGAATGCTTTCACGTAAATAAATTATATACATCTAACAATAAATATATGTATGTGAAACAACTTATATGAAATTGTACACAAATTATACATTCAGAATCGTTTTCGGTTAACTAACAATGTCACCTGATTAATAATTAGGTACAATCACACAATCATAATTTATATTTAATTTAAAGATGTTATTAAAAAATACATCTTTCAATTTCCTATCAGGTGTTCTTCATGAAGAAGCTTTGGACGAATACGGTGCCGGGTAAGGACCGCGCGGCGGACGTGATCTTCCACTTCCACCAGGAGCTGCCCAAGTTGCTCCGCGGGTACCATCGCTGCGGGCGGGATGAGGCCGCGCGGCTGGCAGCCTTGGCGTACAGAGCCAGGTTTGGCGACAACAAACAGGAGTTGCAGGCTATACCGTGAGTACTCTCTTTTTGTTTATTTAACATTCATGTGTCAGATACAAGTATCAGGCGCGCAGCGAATGCGAGAAGCTGTGATTTCAACCCGTTGTTTGAATATTAGTTAAAGCCCTCGACACACAACCATTATTCCTAGTACGAAAGTTGTATTTTTTATAAGCAAAAACGAAATAGAATATAGAGAACGTGTTAGGTTACTTTGATCTATATTTCTATTTATTGTATTTTGGGCAATGAGTTATTTGGGCTTCAACCCTCCCAATCCCTCGCTGCATTTGTTACCAACATCATCACTCATATATATTCTATTATTATATTTCCAGCCAAATGCTCCGCGAACTCATTCCGGCAGACCTTATCAAACTCCAAAGCTCTGCGGACTGGAAGCGAGCCATCGTGGCTTCATACAACCAAGATGCGGGCATGACTCCCGAGGACGCTAAGATCACCTTCCTAAAGGTCATCTACCGGTGGCCCACCTTCGGCTCTGCCTTCTTCGAGGTCAAGCAAACTACGGAACCAAATTATCCTGAGCTATTGCTGATTGCGATCAACAAGCATGGTGTTAGTTTGATACATCCTCAGTCTAAGGTAAGACTTCTTAAATATCGTTATTTTATATTAAATACCAGATCCCGCCCGTAGCTTCATAGGACTAATGCATGACAGAATAAAACATGATCTATGTGTGTGTATGAATGAAAGTGATCCAGGACACAATCTATCTATGTACCAAATTTAATCTAAATCTATTATATTACACAGTTTACGCGTAATTAAGTAACAAACATACTGCAGATATCCTCACAAAATTTTAAATTAAACATATTATTCGGATTTTATAGTTCATTTAGTTGTGATTAATTTGGTGATCTTTAGCGTCAACCATCAGCAACGACGATTCCTCCACCACTATGTGTGTTAAATATATAAAAAAGACGATTTTCATTTTATGTGCGTTGTAGTTTCCGTCAATATTTAAGACAATTGAAGTAATGGCTCATTCTTTATGAATATAGGCATCGTTATTATATCTGGGGTTAACTTCTTGAGCGTCCAGGGGAAATACGAAAAAAATAATAAAAAATTCATTGTGCAAACAATACACAAACGGAGAAACGTATGTCCGCTCGACACTTGACTCATTAACCCTTAATTTAGCTATGTATGTACTGTCATACATAAAATTTAAAAAAATAAATTGTTTAATGAAACTTAGGATAACAGTAGCAAATAGATATAATTATATGGTAACCCTATTTATAAACATAGGAAAAAATGAAATCAATATGTGGCAACATTATTTTTGACATTACGGATCTAAAATGGCGAGCCGGCAGAAGTCATCTGTGCTGTCCAAGGTATTTTATACTTTTTGTTATTATTTACTGGGTTTTTGAATGGTCTGACGGTAATTATTTATTACTAACACTATAACTAAACACAAATCATATCAATTTTGAAGTAATAACAGCTTGTTTTAGTTTTATTCCGTTACTAACCTAATGTATGGTGTGGCATACACTGCCAAGTGCTTGACAAAGTACTTGTAATTTTGTTGGTATGTCACGGCATACATTACCAATGCAGGGGTATTTTTGTTTGGTTTTGGTTTTTGTCGCATCATTAGCATTTTTTTGTTATTGGCAGCAAAAGCTTCAAACCCGTGGTGGCAGAATTTTAGCGCTTGTGCCTGCTGTGAATGCACCCTCTGATGATAGTGAACAGTCTGAGATTGAAGAAGAATTATGCTTGCACCATCCGCTTTCTTTGTCAAGTTCTCCTGCACCTTCAATAGCTAGCTCATTGGAAAACCTAAATATTTTAGATGATGTCGAAGAATCTGGCAGTGCAGCAGAAAATGCACAACTCACATCAATTTTTGAAACAGTTTACCCAAGCCCTTCTTTAGAACCAAATTGTAATGTAATTCCTGTGCTGAGTGAAATACCGTCTCTCCCTACAACTCCCGCTACACCTGCATCTCCCGCCACCTCTACTTTACCTGCACAGTCTAATAATTCTACCACTCCTACTTCAACTTCACTTCGTAGGAAGGCAAATGTCCCCTTGGCGTCTCGTTTTACTAGAAGTAAGAGATCTCGATGTTCCACTGCTGCCGTTAGTGCTAGTAAACGCGTCAAGAGGATTCCGAAATTTACACTAAGTTACCAGTGGAAAAAAGCAGCTTTTTTACACAGCGCAACTATAGAAGAAGACCCTAACTATGTTGACATTCCAAATCACTTGGATCCACTGGAATACTTCTTCAAGTTTTTTTCTACAGATCTTTTATCACATATTGTTGAACAAACCAACGCGTACGCTATATCCAATAGGGGACGTACACTTGGATTAACTGAAGACGAATTGCGTGATTTCATAGCTATACATATAATTATGGGTGTAGTCAACATGCCTTCTTATATTGATTATTGGAGTTTGCGTTATAGATACCATCTAATAGCAGATTTAATGACTTTGAAACGATATCAAGCAATCCGTCGTAATTTACATTTTGTGGATAACAATGTTCAAGACTCGGATAGATATTACAAAGTAAGGCCACTGTTACAAAAAGTAAGAGAGAATTGCTTAGCATATGACACTGAAAGGAAATACAGCATTGATGAAATGATGATACCTTATAAAGGTACGAAGGCGGGGAAGAGGCGTCAGTATATGAAAGACAAGCCCAACAAATGGGGCTTCAAAAATTACGTGCGTGCTGGAGTATCGGGCATGATCTATGATTTTTTATTGTACGGTGGTGAGGATACGTTCAGATATCATAATTTTACTGACAAAGAAGTTTCTCTTGGATTTGGAGCCCAGGTTGTAATAGCTTTGTGTAAAAGTATTAAATCTAAACCAGCTTTCATTTTTTGTGATAACTTTTTTACTTGCCCGGAGCTAATTTATATACTAAGATATGATTACGGCATGTTTGCTTTAGGCACTGTCAGAAATAACAGATTGAGAGGAGCAGAAGCGGTTCTACCGTCTGAAAAAGAAATGAAGAAGAAATCTCGTGGAAGTTATTTTCAAGTAGTATGCGATAAAAACCGTTTGGCAGTAGTTAGATGGAATGATAATAAAGCAGTGACACTGATTAGTTCTTATGCTGGGGTTGAGCCTGTAGGAAAAATTAAGAGATACTGTAAAGAGTCAAAAAGCAAAGTAGATGTAGATTGTCCTTATATTGTCAAAGAGTACAATAAACATATGGGCGGGGTCGATTTGGCCGATATGCTTATTGCACTTTATAGAACCCCTTTTAAGACCCGTCGTTGGTATATCGGAATATTTGCTCAAATAATGGACATATGTATAAATAACCCGTGGCTGTTATACAGAAAATATTGTTCCCAGTCAAATAATCGGTATTTGAGTCTCAAAGACTTCCGATTTGAGATATATGAAGGCTTAAAAAAATCCGGGCGCTCGGAAACATCTGAGAAACAGAAAAAGCGCATACCACAAACCAATCCCGTAGAGGCAACACGATATGACAATGTTGGTCATTTTATGACAATGACCACTCAAGGTCGATGTAGGCTGTGCAGCAAGTTGACTACAGTAATATGTATGAAGTGCCAAGTTCGGCTATGTTTTGTGACGGGCAAAAATCCTAGAAATTGCCAACTAGAATATCACATAAGAGCTTAAAAAATAACTTTGTATGCTTGGCAATGTATGTCCCAGCATACAGCAAATTTAGTTCTCCAACACTAGTGCATTTGGCAATGTATGCTGTGGCATACATAGTTTTTCTGAAAAACTATAGTGCCTAGATTTTTTTTAGTATTTTTTAGTTACTAAATGGTATGTATGTAACCTATTTTTAATAAAAAAGTCAAAACATTTTGCGTTTATTTTCTTTGCCAAATAAAGGGTTAACGAGTCAAGTGGGCAGCGGACAGCGGACATACGTTTGTCGTTTTTTTTTTTGATGACTCTCTTTTGCGGCTGTCCGCATAAATGAGTCATCAAAAAAAAACGTATGTCCGCTCGAGAGTTGACGGGTTAAACTGTTATCAAAAGATACTTACTGATACTTATCTAATAAATTAGATAATTTCACCTAACAACAGTTGGTTCCCAGTAAATATATGGGTTAATGCCTTGTTTTCAGTTAATTATATTTATTTATTTATTGTCGGAAAGCTTACAGACAAATAATACATATATGGTATAAGAATGTTCAGAGTACATGCTGACAACAAGCTTCCACAGATATAGTTGACATCGTTGATATCTTCAATAATAAATAGTTGTGTTTGATCGCGATCCTTTGGTGTTATGCGAAATAAAACTCAGAGTGGACTGTATAACTAATTATTTAAATACTAATGATATTTGTACAAGATTGTCGTTGCCGGGAATAGAATATAAACTATGTGTAAAATAAAGAGCGCGAGTGCGGGTGTCCGTTGTAGCTTCGGTCCGCTGACTGACGGGGTCGGTGGCCGGCGCGCGCGCCACCAGCTGATTGCGATGTCCCTCTCGCCCCACTCCGTCCCCGCCGCCGATGTCCGGTGTTGAATGAAGGATTCAACAAGTTGTTGAGTTCCGATACAGAAAATGTTATTGAATCTAACGAGATATTATTGTGATGAAGACGGATAGGCCACATAAAAAGGCGTTAGTGTACGGACGTGTCCTGTTGGTACCTCAAAATATGAAATGTACAATTTACAGATCGAAAATACGTAACTAGCTCTATGAAGTTAGTCATATATTTTCAATCTTTATGTATCCGTGATAATAATATAATTTATTTAGATTATATTTCGGTTACAATATCAACATAAATTATATTTTTAATTTAAACAGTAATGTTTACATATGAAGGTGATTATTATGATAATTTTATTTAAATTCTTCAATTTTCCATTTCAGGATATCCTAGTAACACATCCATTCACAAGAATATCAAACTGGTCATCCGGCAACACGTATTTCCACATGACGATTGGCAACCTGGTGCGAGGCTCCAAGCTCCTCTGCGAGACCTCCCTCGGCTACAAGATGGACGACCTGCTGACGTCATACATCTCACTCATGCTAACGAATATGAACAAACAACGTTCCGTACGCGTCAAATGACCTTAGGTAACTTAGTCAAACATATTATAAAATTAAGTAAAATATTGAATTTGGTTTTAAATCGTACAAAAGGGAGTACATCATCAATTTTGTTAGCACCAAAGTAATGACAATGACAGAAGCAAAACTGAACTCGTAGCCTGAATACTTCTGTGAAATGGTAAGGACGCTTAGAATATGGTAACTTATATATGTGTGGGCGTACTCCAAGGAGACATACTGGGACCACACCTGTTGAACTCATTACTTGATGACAGACAAAAAAGACTTGGTGAATGCAGGTCTGTTTTAATTGAGAATATATTCCTATTACGTTGAACGTCAACATAAAATCTAATAGTATTATTTATTCATGAATGTTATAATTATTCACATATTTGTATCGATTTCAACTTTTGTAACTCAAAACCATATTCCATATTTTACGTAGATATTGAAGTATTTTCTTAATAGAACCAATTATAATGAATTTTTATTTGCTTATTGTTAAGTTCGCACGCTTCCCAGCGGTATATTTAACTTAACATTTTATTTGCGTGAAGCTTATAAATAATAACAAGTTGCGATTTGTACATCACAAATGCTGTATAATGTGTAAAGTAAAATGTTATGCACAACAAAATAGTCTATGGTTGCAGTATGTTCATCTCACATTATGCTATATTCTATAACGTGCGATTTTAACGTTATCATAAATCGCGCGTTTTGTAAACATGCTATAGGAAGTGTGAAAGGATCTTTGTTTTCACCGGCATAGTAAAACAAAAAAATTAAATTAATTAGGTCAAATATATCCGTCCATTAAAATAAATCCATAAAGCGTTTATATGTCTATAAGGTGTCTAGATGTCAATGGATGTCATTGCTACTCCAAATCTCCTGTTATAGTTATTAAGTACAACGATCTATGTATTCTACTACAACTGTACTCTCCAGTGAATATGTGACCAATTAATACGTATTTTCTTAGAAACTATCAAATAACCTAGTTGTAAGATATATTTATTAAAATTATATTTCATTCTTGTTCAAAAATATTATTGTATTTTCTATACATTTGCATAAACTTTAACATGTAGTGTGGAAAAGATCTGTTACGTTATATGCTATTTTATAGTTAGGTGTTCGGTGAAATAACATGTTATAAAATAATGTGTAATTAAATAATACTGCTATATTATGTTGCCTTTATAAGTGCCTGCTTGCAGTTCACAATAAGCAACAATTATTCATAGAGCGAAGTATTGCGCGGTTGGCAAAATTGAAAACGCATTTTATTTAATACCGGCAAATTGTTAATGCTTTGATATAAAAGCGAAACATAAATATTAGCTAAAAGTCTGTAGAATTGCTCGATTTTTATTGGCCATCAAAATATTATAGAAATAAACAATAATTTGTCATTTTTTTTAGTTTTTGTATCTCTCGCTGCGCGACGATATTAGACGTGCATAAAACTCGAGCAATCCGTTGATAGAGATGTTTATATTTATAAATAACTGTTTAGCATAACGTATATATAAAGATACAATACATAGGTAACATCAGTGTATTTATTTAATAGGTAAAGGAGTATTGTAAGTTATGTGTAATTATTGTCAGTAATGCCATGAGTTCGGTGACAATTACATAATGTTTGTTTATTAATTTCGCTTTAAAGTTAAAAGTTGCATTTGTGAGTGGTTGTAAACATGAGTCACAATGAAATTTTGTGTTTTATTTATTATCAGAAATCCTTATAACCGGAATCCTACCTTTGAAAATAAATAGTAGTTTGAAAAGGCTAGTATAAACTTAGAGAAGCCCTACCGAGGAAGAAGCAGTGAACTCCAAAGCGTAAAGCTGTGAGCGGCAGCTTAGCGCGGGGCGGCGAGCGGTGAGATCAAATGTATTAAAGAGTTTGAAGCACGCCACGAGACGCCGCTCATAGCGAAACTGCGCGCGGTTTTCTCCGAGCGAATCGCTACAGCGGCGCGCGGTGTGGGGAGCGGCGGGAACAAAAGTACAAGCGAATGAGTGCGAGCGCGACGCCACGACACAGAGCGGCGCGGACAGCGGTGTAGGAGGGCCGCTGCCGCTAACCGCCACTGAGGGTACGTGGCGTGGGGTTATTCCCAGTTGCCCCCACTATCAACGCCACCACTGGTGACAAATGGGATTTCTTTCCATAAAATGTCCCAAGAAATCCCATTTGTCACCAGTGGTGGCGTTGATAGTGGGGGCAACTGGGAATAACCCGTGGCGTGCACAACGCTCCGCCGCCCCGCTCGCCGCAAGACCGAAGTCGTGACCGGGCCGTTAGTGGTATAAGTGGTTACACTTCCACGCGTCAAGAGCTGTGGTTCGAACCCCACACGAGACAAAAAATTGTGTAATCTACAAATAGTTGCTTTGAGTGTATGTGTTTTTGTGTCCGTTATTTGAATGTTTGTAAAGGCTTCCGCAACACAATAATCAATTTTATTAGGTACCGAAGAAGTAATTATAAAAAGAAAAACAATATATTAATCTGTAATTGTTTGAGTAAATAACCTACATACATAGATTGACGCCTGTTTCCCACAGGTGTAGGCAGATACTACAGATTTCCATTTGCTACGATCCTGACACACTTCTCTGGCTTCATTCTATTCATCACATTCCTCATACACGCCCGTGGGTTCAAGGTGCTCTGGTCGTGTTTGTAAATAAATATTTATTAAATAATAATCTTTATTCTAATCTTTAAATATAGAATTCGAGATTTGAGCATCAGATTGATAAAATTAATTGTAGGGTTGCTCCCTAAAAATCGTATATTAAAATGCATTTACATATTATTTAAAGTTTTATTGAAAACATTCGCTTAACTAATCGGTTACTAATAATTTAATCATTTGAAGTAGGTACCTAATTATTTTTTGTCGTCAAAAATATTTATGATTTATAATTGCACTATACAAACAAAAATAGTTATGTTATGGCAGATATTTTTTATCTATGTATCTTATCTTATCTTATGTGGGGGCCAGTCAGTGCAGACCGGCGACACTTCGACCCAGTGGGATCTTTTGTGTCGACGCTCTCCCAATAACGACTACCATAGATGTTCATGGCAGCCGGGACCAACTGCTTAATGTACTTTCCGAGGCACGGAGCAGGCGATAATTGTCAATCAATACGCACATAATTTCGAAAAGTCATATAACTTCCGAAAGTCAGAGGGGCGCGACGTGGGTTCGAACGCGAGACTCTCTGCATTGCAGTCTGTTGGTCTCCCCACTGAGCTATCGCTGCTCTTATTTTTTTTTATCTATCTAACAAATAACCTTACTTTACGCTGGCTTCTACTTGTACTTCCCTGGTACTAGTACTGCTTTTGCCTGGGCGTAATTTACGCCGTCCGCTAATAATTGCCAACGGTGACATCTTTCACTCACCTAGAGGTTTTAACGGTAGGTACCTAAGTAGATTTAAAGTTCTTTAAAGTAGCATGTTTTACAAAATAAATATCTTTATCTTATAGCCAGAGACAAAATCATTTTATTAAATTGGAATTATGTTTTCTATCTTTCATAAATATTGGGTTCGAACGAGACATCTTTGAGTATATTTTGTAGTCTTTTCACAAATTTCCTCTATTGTGTATAGACCATACCGAATAAAACAGTGAACAAAACACATTAAAATTTAATTCTAATTGGTCGACGTCTGGGCGAAGATAGGATATATTTAAGAAAAATAATGTGAGAAATCTTTATGTTAATATTTATATGTGCATCACGCAAAAAGTACTGCATGAAATTGAATGCGTTTTTCACAGTTGTACCTAAAGCTGGAGTAATTAAAATCTGGAGCATGGTTCATCTTCCTACGCCGCCTAAAATTCAACTATTTTATATGTAGATTCGTAGATTCTTACCTTCAAAGAAAGATAAATACAGGTAGGTATCTACTTCAAAATACAATGCGTACGAAGCCGCAGGCAAAATTTTGTTACATTGTCAAATAATAAGTAAAAATATAATCGCGATAATGCTAGCTACAGACACATACAAAGGTGAATCGTCAAAGTCATCTTCTGAAGTCTGTCATCTAAATCTAAGATAATAATATTATAAACTATTCATGTAGCTCCTTACTAATATTATAAATACGAATGTGAGTTTGTTAGTTTGTTACACTACCACACTTTAACTACTCAACCGATCATTATAAAATTTCGCACACATGCTGTCAGCGGTTCCGAAAAGGATATTGGGTAAAGACAAAGGTACAATTCCCGAGCTTGAAAAGCCGCAGGCAGAAGCTATTTTGCAATAAAGCTTCTTATCCGTTTCTTATCTATTTTTATAATAAAGCTTCTTATCTATTTTTCATTTATTCAATATTATTCTATGAATAAGACGTATGCTAGCGATATTAAACGCATATCGTACATGGTGGCTAGCGGGATGTGTATCTATTTAGCGAGGCCACTCGAGCTAGACCGAAAAAACTAGTGGCAATGTTTTGTTTGTTCAATGTTCCTCATGAATTTATTAACAAGATCCAATGTACCTCAATTATTATGGTAGAAATTATAATAAATCGCCTCATCCATCCAGCAGGGCCCTCGGTTGTGTTAAGCTCGGAATACATAAAAATAATACTGATCGTAACTTGTGCCAATGTACCTCTCGATTCATGTATTAACTCCCAGGAATCTTTAACAGAACAGGAGAAATTCAGCAAGAAAATGTTGTCTGCCTAGCAGGGTCCTTTGTAATTTGAATTCATACGTGCAAAAAAAGCACCAATGTGCCTGTAATGAGAAGAGGAAGTTAGAGAAAGGTGGGTCCTAAAGTCTACAGGCTAGACTGATTACATATGTAACACATTCGAGAATGTAAAGGAGAACTCTGAGCATGCATTGCGCGACATTTTCATCTTTTGAAGTTTAATTAAAATGTAGGTAAGTATATTTGCTTAGAAACAAAATCACATTTTTTATTTAACGTAAACAATATTAGATTTTTAATCGATATTCAATTACGAAAATTTAAGGTCGTATCATTGTGGCGCCAAGCACTATTCCTGTAGGAATATAATATATAATTATGTTTATCTATATATCACTATTTATATACCGCCAAATGTTATTAACTTTTTTAATTTAGCCGTCCGTAGTAAAACCTATACCTATACGTCTACCATACTAAGTGTAAGTAAGTATTCTGCTTATTATATTTTATGAATAGAGGACACTTAAAATTAATAGTAGCTAGAGAAGCTCTGATAAAACTGCTTGAAACAAATTATTCGAAACGTTAACGTCATCAGTCAACAAACTTTAAGTATCTCAACAAAGTAGTTTAAAAGTGGATAATTCTTATAACCAATGATCATGAGTAATTTTGATAATTACAATAAATTTAGTAGCAGTGCACAAAAAGTTGTTGATTTTACAGTGAGGCTAGCGATGTTCATTCTCCCCGCTATTAAATGGCATAAATTCGCCGAAAATTGCTCAAAACACGGTTCTGAATGAGCAAGAACAATTAAAGTAAAAGCAGACTATTAGAAAAACTGTTAATTAGAACAAACAAAAAATATGTATCCGCAATAAAGTCGTGAGAGTCTCCCACGGCAGCGCGGCCTATTCACGAAGCCCGAGGAATAATGATGCCTCCATTGTGGTAGCAGCAGGAAGTCATTTATCTAACATCAAGAATATGAGTGTTTAGAGCAATTTCGTGTCTGATTTCTCATCCTAAAGTGTGCAATTTTGGTGACGCAGCGGTACCTACGAGAAATGTCAAACAACTCCACCGGTGACTAAGCAAAAAGAGTTGATTACCTACTTGTTTTGGACATTTCTGGTAGCTTCTAAACGTTTACGTATTTACCTTTTGTTTAATATTTGTGGATGACCTCGTTTAGAAACCTCAGTATAATGTCATCAGTACCTATAGTTCCTACTGAAAGTCGCTAAACATATACGTAGGTAGATTGGCAGGTGCATTTTCTTTAACGCATTCATCTTCTTCCGTGCCATTATTTCCCATGTCTTAATATCGACCGTACTAGTCTTATTACGACATTCAGAGTGTCGTTGCGTCATGTCAAGGTGTAATCCAATCGTATTTATGTTCATAATCTTAGTTGGTAGCCTAGAAACAGCTCATTTAAATCCTGGGTTAACAACTAGTTATTGCGAGTTTTTCGCCATCCCATGACGTTTTCCGTATCCACATTCCTAATATGGCTGTCAATTGAAGTGCAACAGCGCAGGCCTTTTTCGTATTTCCTTAACAAAGAATTTTGTGCCAATTTTAATTTGCCTGATATTTCACTTTATTCTGCCATAGACTATCCCAACTTCGTTGTCTCGGTTAATTTAATAGATTTTAGTATTACATTTACCTCCATTTCTAACAAATATAATCGTTAGGTATATACTAGTAGGTATATCTTTATATATATAAATCTTCTGTGCATGTGTTTGTAATTAAACTCTTCCTAAACAGCTGGACCGATTTTGATGAAATTTTTTGTGTGTGTTCAAGTAGATTCGAGAATAGTTTTTTTTACAAACATTTGGATTTCTTTTTCTTGTGTATTGGACAACGTCTGTCGGGACAGCTAGTGCTATATAATTTTTGTTCTACTTATTCGCTACGATCGCAAATTTTAAGTAACTTTTGTCTTCTACAAACATCAAACAAAATCTTCACCAAATTTCATCAGAATTAGTAAAATCCATGTTTGCCAATATAAAAAAAAAACAGCAATTTGTCTGTGAATACGTATCATTATGCCAGTAAATGTTTAATTTATGACTATACTTACTACTTATAAAAAAGTTGTTGAGAAGCTCGAGAAAAACCATTTTAAAATAGCTAGTCCAGATCAATTATTAAGAGGCTTCTGAATCTAAATTCATGTCTTTTTATTTATATTGTTCCTTGTTTGTTGGTTCGAGCGAGCGAGTGACACGTCAAAAACACTAACAGATATTTCTTGCGAACTTGCCCGTAAGATAGCATGGGATTCAACTTAAAATCTAAGTTATATTGTCTGATACCATTCAATAGAGCGATAATAAAAGTGCTTAGTGTAATCCACCTAAGTTATTAAGTAGATTTGCAAAGACAATTATTTTGTAACTAGATACATACATACATACATACATAGATTCACGCCTGTTTCCCAGAGGGGTAGGCAGAGACTACGGATTTCCATTTGCTACGATCCTGACACACTTCTCTGGCTTCATTCACTTTCATCACATTCCTCATACACGCCCGTCGGTTCAAGGAGCTCTTAACCTGGCCTTTGTCCAGAACGCCTCCGATCTGGTCGAGAAACGTTCGCCTAGGTTCTCCTCTTGCGACTGTTCCATTCACACGAGCCTGATAAACTATACAACTACATATATAACTACATTATCGGTAAATAACAACGAAATCGGTAATTTTCTATGTTCGTGTATTAAAGACGGATCGATTAACAACACGTCCACGACCACATATAAACGTACACGTATAGTACATTTACTTACGATATTTATTGATTTATGAAGGAAACGTTTTCCTTTAGATATAGAAGATAAAGGGAATATACACGCTGTCCCAGAAGTCGACGTCAAGCCGGAATCAGGCAACAGCCTAAGTTATAATGGCTATCAGAAAAATATAATAAAAAATCTAAGTTATGTATTTTATAAATTACTAGCTTCGCTCGCGTTAATTTAGAATTTGACAATCAATTCGAGTTGTACTCTTCTTGTAATAATATAATTCAATCATGATTCGAAAGATACGTGGCGCCATCTATTATCATAAGAACGTTATTGTTGTTTTCTTCGGGAACAGTAATTTTTTTTGGGATAAAAAGTAGCCTATGTCTTTTTCTGTACACCTGATAACGTATATGCAAAATTCCAGGATGATCGGTTCAATGGTTTAGGCGTGAAAAGGTAACAAACAAACAAACTCATTTTCGCTTTTATAATATTAGTTAGGATTAGGATTAGCATTTTACTATATTTTTTAATAACTATAGCACTATCATCTCTAATCACCTAAACAACGCTCAGATTCAAGGTTCCAATACACAATGCTTTTTCATTGTGTCTGGATTCCAGTTATTGACATAGTAAAATCGATAGTTTGCACATTGACCAGTGCCATAGCTTGAGTGTAAGTCGACCGGGGCGGGGAAAAATTTGCCGCTCTCTTATTTAGGTGTTTCAAACAAAGGTTTATAATTTCCAGTTATTCTAAAGACCTTTTCGACAAAAACAGTCATCGTTATTGTGTATTATTATTATTCATTGTGTAGCAGCGATAGCTCAGTGAGGAGACCAACAGACTGCAATGCAGAGCGTCTCGGGTTCGAACCCACGTCGCACACCTCTGAGTTTCAAAGTCAAAGTCAAAAATAATTTATTCATTTAGGTCACAAAGTAACACTTATGAACGTCAAAGTCAAAGTTCAGTGAGTTTACTAAGTTACTGAAGCTACATTTAGGTTAGTTGCTAGGTTCAGGCAAAGGGTAGAGCCTATGAGAAGAAACTTGCAAGAAACTCACGGCCACTCTTTTAAATCGCCAGTTAAATATAATTTCAGTATTTTACAACTCAGATTAACAAGGTGTTACAGCCATTATGCCATATACTACTGACTATAAAAAACTTAAGATAATAACAATAATAACTTAATAATATTATAGAGAGGAAATAATTTGAGCTAAGATATATCTATACTTATAATAAAACTGTAGAGAGGTCAATTCTGTACATTGAATATATATTCAAAATTAATATTGGAGGATGAATGGTGATCGATACTGATGACAAAAATGCAATCAGTAAATTTTTTGTCTGTCTGTCTGTCTGTATGTACACGCATGGGTCAAAAACTACTGAAGGGATTTTAACCAAACTTGGTACGATTGTAGTCCATACTCCTGGGCAGGTTATAGGCTATATAACATAACGCTAAGACACATAGGAGCTGAGCAGTGACGATAAATTTGAAGCAAGTCGGACGAAAATGCGCTTTCGAGCTCTTATCCTCGCATACGTTGATCATACACCAAAAGTATGTATTACAAAGATGATGGTCTTCAAAAGATCTACAAAAAAGTCCTTAATAGTATATATCTATCTTTTATAAATTAGTCACAATAACGTGTTTAATCGTTAGGCATTTCTTCAAAGTGTATTAAAATACATAAATATATTGTATTTCACATAGATATATCTTTATCAAACTCCCATATTCAAAAAGTACACTTTAATAATTATATTATAAAAAAATATATAGGAATCGGTTTATAAACACACAAGATATAGATGAAATAAAACTTCCAAATCTCGCCGCGCCAGTATGGGTACGGCTATACGGTTGATTGTTGTTTAACGCGCGAAACGGCCATCCGCTGCATTTATAAAAAGGCGGGGGCGCTCACGCGCCAACTTCACTCACATTTTGTTTGTTTGGTTGAACGCGGTAATCTAAGGAACTACGGGTAAAAATTAGAAAAATATTTCAGTGTTGGATAGCCCATTTATAGAGGAAGGCTATAGGCTATATAACATCACGCTACGACCAATAGGAGCGGAGCATAAATGAAAAATATTGCAAAAACTAGGAAAATTCTCTTATGTGAAGCAGACGAAGTTGCGCGGGTCAGCTAGTTATTTAATATAAATCTAAAATAGACAGTAGGATGGCATGATGGCGCATACACTTACACTTTGTGACTATGCAAAGGCTTAAATTGACTTATAAGTAATACAGATCTTTGAATCCTGTATGCAACAAGCAACTATGTAGCTCCATGAGTTCTTGTCATTTAAGTAGTCGTTGACTGAATAATAACCCTTCCGAATAAGTTGTTTTTTAATTAACGGCGTTTTTAAATTTAAACAATGGTAAATTAGTTATAGTAATAGGTAATTTATTAAAAAAACATATACCGAGTCCCGCAAATGTATTGTGAACTTTATGTAAACGATGATATGGGCCTACTAACTTATGCTTATTTCTAGTGTTTACGTTATGGATATCACTATTCTTATTCTATAAGTAAATGTTATGTTTAATAAACATAATGTTAGCAAATATATATTGCGACGCAACAGTAAGTATGCCTATTTCTTTAAATCGATCTTTCAGGGAAACTCGTGGTCCTAAATTATAAATGCTACGTACTGCACGCTTTTGAAGAATAAAAATTGTCTCAATATCAGCTGCCTTGCCCCACAATAATATACCGTAGGACATGACACTATGAAAGTAACTGAAATATACTAGTCTTGCAGTAATATCTTGCAATTAGTCTTTCGGAAGTTATATGACTTTTCGATATTATGTACGTATTGATTGAAATTATCACCTGCTCGGTGCCTCGGAGAGCACGTTAAGCCGTCGATCCCGGCTGCCATGAACATCTATGGCAGTCGTTATTGGGAAAGTCAGTGCCCTCTAATATCCTGACACTGGTCTAGCCTTAGGGTATCGTTAGCCTTCGGGTTGCGGAGGTCAGATGGCAGTCGCTCCGTGTAAAAACTGATATCCAGTCAAATCCGGTTAGACTAGAAAGCCGATTCCAAGTGACTTGGGAATAATTAAGGCTAGGGAAAGAAGATTATTATTTATTGTGAAAGTGCCCCCCGGGTCGGGCCGGCCCCGCTGCCCCTGCCTACTACGCTACGCCACTGACATTAACTATGCAAGCCTAAAATATAACTATACTACGAATTACAATTGAAAACAGACCCGATTGAATTACTTAGTATATGGAATTAATTTCAATTTCTTATTCAAAAACGACCAGGTATATATTTTAGCTTTGAGTTTTAACTGGCGATTATAAAATTCTAAATAAATTATCGATACCTGCTCGCCTACCCAGTATTCCTGCTTGGTATACTTAATTAAAATGAAGTAACGTTTCTCTCAGTTTTATTTGAGACTAGCTGTTACCTGCAACTTCGTCCGCGTAGATTTTAACTAAAAAGTGTTTGTCTCCGCGGAACCCTATTTCTTTTTCTAAAATCAAAGTAGCCTATGTTACTCCTTACAACATCAGCTATCTGCCAGTGAAAGTCCCGTCAAAATCGGTTCAGCCGTTTTGGAGATTACCCGGAACAGACAGACAGACAAAAATTTTAAAAATAGATGTTTTCGTATAGGTCCCTTATATACTGTCATATGCATTAGATAAAAAGCTGTTATTTTGACATTACAAACAGACACTTCAATTTTATTTATTTGTATAGATATGAAATAACTAGATGAAAAAGCGCACGCTACAACTAAACGAGCGCGAAGCCGTGTTATAATTTGATTACCTTTTCTTTAATCAATCAGCAAACAATAGTCGCATTCCTACAAGCAATCTACTGATAATTAATGAAATCGTCTTCCCGCAACACAATTAAGTACCTAAGTACATTTTAATTTCCATTTTTTACTTACCTATATTCTTAATCCCGCTTTTTATTGGGGCAACCCAAAAACATTCGACTTGATGTCTGGGCCAACCTGACTGGGTAAATAACGCCAGACGAATGGACTGCGTGGTTAAAGCAGGTCACGTTACACACTGCCCCGAATGTCGTAGATTCGATTTGGGGGAATAAAGATTTTAAATTCTGTGCCTGAGTGAACACTCAGGCACAGAGTGTTGTTTGAGTTTGTGCCTAATGTTTGTAAAGATCTTCGCGATACACGGTTTGTAAGGTACGCGCGGAAGTTATATTTTAAAATAAATACATAACTAATCAGAGTGGCCATGGAATTCTTGTCTGATTTCTCACGAAGCCTTGAAGATCGCAGCCATGTCACCTTGGGTCGTATTCCTGCGAAAGAAAGATTGCCAGAAGTCCTTGAGAAGGCGCTGTGGGAAAGACAGTTATTGGTGGTTCCCAATAACCGATCATCTATTCGTGGTTTTCCGAACAAGAGATTAATAAGCTCCGTGTATAACGTTTGAATTAGAAAGACAATCGCGCTTAATCTGGGAACATTTTGTGATTTAATTCACATTGTTTTGTTATAATATTGTATATGTGAGTTATGTGACAGACATAGTCAAATATAACATTTAAATTTACATTGTAATGCGCGTATGATCAGCAAGAGTTGGCGTAGCTGCCTCCGTTTCACGATATCATTGTTATGCTAATGAAGTTAACATGAAATTTGCGACGGAAATATTAACTATGAATTCAAAATACTGTGGAATGGTAACCTGTTGCTCTCGTAAATAACATTGCCTATTTGTTTCTTTATAGTTAATAGAAGTTACTAAGTGTGACTGAAGATATTTTGGTCTGGAGGATCTAAGTACTAAAGTTATGCATGTAAGCGATTATGAATGGATGGCAAGAGGTTTAGCATTCTAGAACGGACCAAGAAAAGTTATTGGAGGTCTCTGCCAAGAAATTCAATTGCAGCTTGGAGTTACGAAGTTAGTGGTGTAGCATGTCTCCGTGCCTCGGCAAGGACGTAAAGCTGTTGGTCCTGCGTCTGATCTGCATCCGAGAGTGGATGTGATTGCGCATGTTATAATAATTATATCTCGTACGCATTTGCGAATTTCGGTTACGAGGGCCAATCTTAGCCATATGGCTAAGATTGGCCCTCGTAACCGAAATTCGGCTTGGATCAACTGAAGCAAATTCTATTGGATCGCAACATGAGTATTCAGATAGGTAGATAGACGATCCTTTTAGAATTCTACAGAAATATGACCAGAGCTTATTTATTTATTTTATTTAGGCATATTTACAGGGTAAACACAAACATTCACATAAGATTTACAGACATGAAAGTGCATGTGCTACCCCAGTTACAAATATGCACAGCACTGGCAGGTAGACAACATTCAAAAACTACATAATAAAATTAAACAAAAGAAAAATACAAAAGAAAATATAACAAATAAAAACAACGACAGGGAAAACAATATTTAGGTATAAGAAAATTACCAACTTATAATACTAAGTTATTTCTATTAGTTATTTTATATTTAAAATTCTTAGAATAGTCATGAAATATATCTAGGCTAAGTCTCCTCCAACAATGGTTATAATATAAGTTGCAGTATACCTAACTACAGGAGCTTGAGCACCCAGGTTGGTCCGGTGTCTCGGTACTTTAAAAAATGGAAAATTGTTTCGGATTCTAGCATTTGGTCTAGGTACGCATATTTCTATACGTTCAAGTAAACCCTCTACCTGAGATAACCCTTTAACTACATTTTGTAGGAATATTAAATCCAGCATCATTCTTCTATCCTGAAGTGTATTTAATTTAAAATAGGCCAAGCGTTCACTGTAAGGACACCTATGGTTGATTCCAGGAGTAACAAATGCCAAATGCCTAGTGAAAGTTCTTTGGATTGACTCTAAACGCCAAGAGCTAATGCAGAAACCTTGTTATTATACATCCAACACAGGCTGTGTATGTGTACAACGTATGACGTATACACGTAATCATTAAATAGCTATTTGATGTTTAAAAGCATATGTACCTACTATTACAATGATTAGACAAATTTGATATCCAGTTGATCACGGAAAATTCCTACTCATTAGCCCATTATGACGTCACCGTGGCCGTTTTTTTAATAAATGCGTATAGTGCCTCGCAACAAGCGTGTTATGCTTGTGTGGCTATTTCAGGGTCGGGCAGTGCTATTGGAATTTCTTTTAGAAAATTCATTGTAGCAGTCCGAATTCTAGCAAGGTACAAGATCGATGGAAATATTCTCACCCACTTTTGGTGCCTGAAAGATAGCTGGCGAAATGTGGAAGTAAAGCACATTTGCTTATCCGTTTGGATAGGTATAAATTTTGACTTTCTCTTTAAAGGTCTACCATACTTCTTATTGAGGTCTTTCTGGCAATATCTAAAGTGAATACAACTGGTAATAGCTGGTTGACAAATTCAGAGTAGATAAAAGGTACTCTGGTAAATGAAGATCTCAGCAATGACAGGCATAAATGACATACATAGTGTCACGTATAAATCCCCCAAGGATTAGGCAAAAATGTTATTTGAGGATTACACCCATATTTAGCCAGCTCATTTATTAATCCCACGTAATAGACTCCGTGCTGCTACCCACAATTTTAATTCAGAAAAACCTTATAACAGTTTTCTTGGCCATGGAATCCAATTTGAGATCTCATGCACAGCGGTCGAATATACCACCACGCTACGTCACCGAGGCCGTCAAGAAAGGTAGGCTTAGTTTATATCAGTCCAAATTTATATGTACCTAAGCATATTAGATAAGTCTGGCCATCCTAAAAGAATTAAGAAAGTACTTACTTTCATAATAATCTATACTAAGTAATATTATAAAGCTGAAGAGTTTGTTTGTTTGAACGCGCTAATCTCAGGAACTACTGGTTCGATTTGAAACATTCTTTTAGTGTTGGATAGCGTATTTATCGAGGAAGGCTATAGGCTAACATCACGCTACGACCCACGGGGGCGGCTCGCAGTAACGATAAACGCGGGTGAAACCGTGGGAACACCTAGTCGCTTTATATTAAAATGTTGTTCGGTCCATAGAATCCCTTTAGAGTTTGTTAAGTAGGCACCTACTTATTTACTTGGTAATTCAGGACAGCTGTGTCCTCTTATATCTTATCTTATAAGTTGTCCTCTTATAAGTTTCTTTTTTATTTCTAAAAGTTCAAATTCGTCATTACAATCGAACATAGTAATATTCTAAAGACTTTAAATCATATTTTATGTTACTAGCGATTTGTGTTACAGATCACTGTATGTTTTTTTTTATATTACTAGTAACTCCTCCAGCTATGCTAGAATACTTGTATTAGAAGTGGGTCCACGTCAGTAGTTCAGTGAGTGGGATTCGAACACGCGACCTCTCGATCGCAAGTCCAATGCCTTATCCTTATCTATCTTGTGCTGGATATGCATGCCTTAAGCATTGATTTTGAGATTTTGCTACGTATCTGTACATATTTGTATACGCTAAACAGAGTTACTTTGAATTCTGCCACGTCCTGTAGCATAGGTTTGCGTGCGATCCTAATTACAGATTCAATTTCTGTATCGATTTGTATTAAATAAAACCTTTAAACCAGAGGTTCCCAGACTTATTTTCTCATAGAGCACTTTCAACATTTTACTGGTTCCGGTGGACCCCCTGCAATTACATTTCTACCACATTCCTTGGCATTCGTATTTATATTGGTGAAGAATCAATCAAGTTCAACCAACCACGGTAGGCGGGTTGACGTTTTTCTTTTTTTATTAATTTCTATCGAAAATTCGGTAGGTCCGAGACCACTGGTACTGAATATGAAATACTACTGAGCTTCTTAAAATATTATCTGCCTACATTGATAGGTGAAGTCAAGCCAACATTTTAGTTCTTCACTATCACTAATTGTGAACCCCCATTTTTTTGTTACGCCATCGTATATTCACGTCGAGTCTCCCGTGGACCCCTGGAGGTCTATCTGGACCACTTTGGGAACTAATGCTTTATACCTTATCTGGCGAAATGTACCTCTCTATATCTATCCTGCCTTTGGAAATATACACCTATAGGCGTGGATATAGGTATGTAAGTATATCTATCTATGTATAAAAATGCGCAAGTATATAAATAGTATATACTTATGCATTTTTATATATTACGAACTAAATGACCTGGTAAACGTCGAACTGCCTAAAATTGATTTTATTGTAATCCGTGGTGGCAATTCCCAGACTAAATAAGCATTCTCGACATTTCAGCTATTTCTTGAGGGGTTCGTAATTTTCTTTTTTCCTAAATCAGCTCAGTATTTAGTCAACAAAACGTCAAAACTAAAAGAAACCATATCAGTCAAGCCATTTTTGAGATTTTGCGAGACTAATTGATTTTTATATATGTATAGAAGACTAGCTTTTGCCCGTGGAAGCCGTATTTTTCTGGATGAAAGGTGCCCTTTGTCCTTTTCAGTACCCTTGACCACGTGTATGCGAAATTGCATGACGATCGATTAAGAGGTGAAAGCGTAACAAACAAACTCACAATCGCATTTATTTATTTTTCGCATTGGTTATGATATTGTGTATAAAGTAGGTACGTACGTACCTACATAATTATTGGTCTGTAGATCAGTTTGCAACAAATCATAGTAACTTCCGTACAGTGCACGCGCTGTGTACAGATTTGCGTCATATCAAGCAGCCGTAATTACAACAACAATGATCTATCTCTCATTCATCTAAACTAATCTAAAGGAAACAGATAATCGCACCTCAGGATTATAATCTGCTGACAGTAAAATCGCTTCTAGCAATGTATTAGAACGATGTGTAGCTATGTCTGTTCTTTGATTTATAATGTTGTTAGGTATATGCAGGATTGGTATGGTAGAGAATATTGGAATAGTCAGATTTAAGAAGTACACTCACTTTACAAAAAAATCCTGAACTTCGTGAGGAATCTAAGCTATTCAGACCGGCATTTTCACCTGCAATATAATATGATTATCATCAGTCAAGTCGCTTATGTAACATGTGTAGATAGTATAAAAAGAATATTACATACATCATTTATGATTTTTTGGGCATTCTGTGAAATAGCAAGCGAAGTTAGCCCAAAAAGTATCAAATTGGACTTGTGAGCGTTGGTTCAAATCGAGCCATTAATTTAACAACGTGAACCAAGATAAAAAAAGTAACGTACCTAAAGAAATGCATATCCAGATTTAGTAGAGAAAAGCTATGCTTCTTTAATGAAAATTCTCGAAGTTTGTGTTAGAAATGGTTTTAACACAAGCAGTCTAGGGCGCAAGACACACAGAAAAGACTTAAGACGAAGACGCGTCGCAGACGCGGCGCCCCTTCAATAAATTTTCATACAAAATGTAGGTATAGAAGCGTCGCGACACAAAACAAACAGAAAAGACAGGGCGCGGACGAGACGCGGACACGACGCTTCAATCAATTTTCATACAATATGTTAGACATTTTGTATGAAAATTGATTGAAGGGGCGCCGTGTCTGCGACGCGTCCTCGTCTTACGTCTTTTTTGTGTGTCTTGCGCCTAGCATTGGAGGCGTTTTACCCAAATTGCGAGTTACCCTACCTATTATTACATCAAATAACAAAGCTGTTGTAAGTATACAAAATTGTAGTAATACAGATGTCTCTCGCGCTACGATCTTATGATAAAAGTTGTTCAGTTTATTGCGAGTTATTTGAGTTTCAAAGAATTTGACTTTAAAAAAGATTTGATTTTAAATTAATTTATAACTGCTTATTTGCTTACCTGCCTTGCCAACGCCGAATTTGGTCGATAACGTACAGTTTTTTTGGAGAAACAAGTATATTTTCAACGCCTTACAGCATCTCTAATTTACATAGATATATGATACCTAGACGGAAAGATAAACCATTAAACTAACATTTAAAACAAAAGGTATTTAAAACTTTGCCAATGTCGAGCAGAATCAAAATCAAAAATCATTTATTCATTTAGGTCACAAAGTAACACTTATGAATCAATCTAAAGTCCGTTTATTTTTACTTCGTTATATCATTGCGCGAATTGGAATCGGCCAAAAATTGTGTAGGTAAGTAGGTACTTACCCAATGTTAAATAAAACGTGGTAGCTGGGTAGGTACCTAACACATTTATTTTATTTAACATTAGGTAAAATCTAAGAAACTCAAAAATAAGAATTAATTAAAACCATCATAAGCCTGTTATTATCTTGTTTTCGTCCAAACAATATCTAATTTAAATTAATTATCCGAAAAGTACGTCAAGCATCACTTTTTATAGCACTTGATTCAAAACAATTGAGAATTAAAAATAATATTTTAATTGTTAATATAAAATTCGTCGGTTTCGTGGAGTCATTCCCACGCTCGGAGATGACATGTTGGAAAACACTCGAACACCGGTAGGTACTGCTGAACAATTCTCACACTCTGCATATCTTGGCACCATAGATCAAGCTGGCAGAATGTAAAAACGCAGACAATGATTCAATTGTGTGCACACAGATTTCTCACAGGCCCCGCATAGATATAATCGTCATACGGTTAATTGGTTCAGGTAAATGACCAACCAATCCGGCTACATATGCACCGAAAAAGGATGTAAACGAGGGAAATCCTGAGAAAATTTATGTATTTCCCCCAATTACCGATCAGGATGTGCAGGCGCCCGATATTTTAATACAATGACAGTTTTTTTGCAAGCACGAATGAATGGTTACGTGCATGCAGTGTTTTAACGTCATAATTTCTTGTGCACGTCACCGATTGGGAAATAATGTCTGCAGTCACGCGATACACTGTGCCTACATGTTAACAGTGCGAGGAAATCAAACGTTTCTGTGCTCTAAAGGTGAATGATGGACACTTGTTCTCTTATGCGTAACGGAAAATATTATCAAGCTGATGCTTCGCAAAAATATTGACTTTTTGTTGACGTATGAGTTTGAAGCCTTTTCTGAACCTTTCACGCGTCTCCTCGCTGTAATGTTTAGATATTCACTTACTGTCAATTTTCCGAATAACCTGGACCTTAGACCTTGTGAAGATGTACCTAGGTATTATATTCTTGTTTATACAGTGAAGTATATAAATAGAAATAAAAGCACCGTTAATTGAATTACCCAGATCCTGCTTGATTTTACGATAATAATTATTATTAAGATGATCTGCAGTAGATGATAAAAATTAGCGTCTCTATTATCAGAAGCAATTAAAAGGCGGAAACGAGCAGGATGTGGGAAAACCCGGTGATTATTGAAATCATATCATTAATTTGCTCTTCATTCATTTTTTTGCGTCCGCGACGATTCGTGTTCAGTTATGTAATGTCATCGGTTACGTCGTACGCACGTCACACATTGCATGGATGCTATAGCGCTAGTTCTTCGTTGAAAGTTGACATAATCAGTCCAATCCCTGGCAGGTTGCTGAGACGAAAATAGAACTGTGTAGCGTACGAGTGCCGCCATGGCCCATGCCCTTTGAATCGAAGATCAATTGCCTCAATTACCTTCCAATTTATACTGTGACAGTGGCACTCGGGCCACATGTCATAAAATATAAGGCGATACAGAGAGAATCTCGGCATCGAACAATGGCGGAATGGGTATAAACTTGTGATAATTATCTGAGGTCAGAGCCAGCGTTGCGGAACGGTATGTAGGGGAAGACGCTTGTTATTATCATGTGAAGAGTTTTTGAAGACGTTCCCACAGAGCTGGGGCGAGGCACTGATTCCTCGATTAACACTGATTCATAAGTAGATAATTACACTTGACCTCTCGCGTTAATTAAAACAATGAGAATAACGTAATGAGATCGACTTTTGCGCAAAACAGTCCTACTGTGAGAAATTGTGTTTATTGCTCCGATTAGAGCAACCATGTATGTGTGTTGTATGTATAGCTTGTATGTATATTGCACACACCTAAAAATAAAGAATTAACCCAAGAATTATAAATTTTATTATACACAACCACAAAATACATCGCTATAGAAGCCCAGCGCAATAAAACTCGAAACAATTTGCAGTTTTTGCACAAACGTGTGCGTAAAGCGATATCGATTGAAACTCAATAGCCGCCTGCAAGCGTGTGTGTGAGTGTGTCGTATAGAGCCATCTGCGTCTGTATTGTTTGTGGTGTGGTTTTATTAAGAGATGTAGGATCGATTTCTCGTATATTGTGTTCAAAATATATAGCTTGTATATATGAAAAATCTTTTAACTTCCATACTTTCATTTTTTAATTCAATAAGTGTAATGTGTATTTAAATAAAAAACCTTGTTATTTAAATTCAATTTTATTAAAAAATATTTACTCATATTTCAGAATCACTGCCCCGAATATCATTTACAAAGTTGTGTGCCTCGCTCACAATGTCACTTCCGAGCAGTCACCGCCTCAATATGATCATTTCCAAATGTAGAAATACCAAATGTAAAATGATAAAAAGGAGTAAACAGTTTTTTTAAAATGACAAATCATTTACTTATCGTTTTCTTTTTACAAAAATTGACGACAACATTACTGTCTATTATTTCATCGCGTTTAATACTAATTTCCTTGTAATACTGTAACTTTACCAATTCCATTAAGATTATATCGTAATTCAACGTTTTGCTACAAAAATATTGTTATTTTTTGTACTTCTCATTACACTTTCCACATGGAATGTTCGAAATCACACTTTTTTTTATTAAAAATACACATCAAATCCGTTTTCAAAAATTAAAATTGGCTTTAAATAAATAAACAATTTAAAATTTATAA
Source organism: Catocala sponsa (assembly GCA_963564715.1). Classification (NCBI taxonomy): domain Eukaryota; kingdom Metazoa; phylum Arthropoda; class Insecta; order Lepidoptera; family Erebidae; genus Catocala; species Catocala sponsa. The sequence goes on from OY751331.1 coordinate 3,710,183, forward strand.
TTTCAGTTTTTCTATCAGTTAATTTGTAAGGAACTCTGCACATCGAATACTATGCGATGCAGCGCTAAGCGACCGACCGACTGCTTTATTATACACTAGCTGACCCGCGCAACTTCGTTTGCATTATTAAAATATTTTTTGTTCTATCATCAATAGTTGCCGCAGCGCATGCGATGAAAGACATTTTATGACTCAGTTTTTCACACCTTGGGTTACATTATTTCAATTTTAGTAGGGATCCCTAATTTTTTTGATAATATGATGTAGCCTATGTTACTCAGTGAAGATGTAGCTTTCTAATGGTGAAAGAATTTTGGAAATCAGTTCAGTAGTTTTGGAGCCTATTCAATACAAACAAAAACATCTTTCCTCTTTATAATATTAGTGTAGATGAATATATAGCATTATAATCTCTTTGTCATCTTTAAAAACAGAAGTCGGATATTACATATCTTACAACTTTGAAACGTGAACACTATAGTGTAAATATTCCAATATATTTATCTCTTTTTCGTCTTAGGTGCAAACTGTCAATACAGCGACTTGCAATCTAACATTTATAACAGATATCAGCCAGTAGGGATTATTCAAGAAGCAAAACTCGCTAATCTAGCTATCTATCAACGGTTAAATCAAACTGGTTCACTAGGCTGCGTCGGCGCAGTTATCGCTTTATATCGCATAGCACTCGATGTGCGGAGTTCCTAAACAGCTCTATGGACTAATCTAGCTACTAGCTACGTGTATTGTTCGTAAAACTCCGTAAATATACATACGTACAGTGACAACTACGTGTCAATATAGGGTTTTAATTATCATTACAATCGTCAACAGTGTGGTGATTAGATAAATTGTGCATACACATTGAGACCGATTCACTTTCACTTACAAGAAGCAAATAAAGTAGAAGTTATACAAACACTTAAGTAAGGTATAAAGAGAAAAATACTACAAGTATTTCAGTGATAAAATGGACTTATTTGGCTCGTCTAAAACACGATTGTAAAACTAATTTTCTATTATACTTAATTTATACAAACCAATTATCATAAAAATCATTCCTAAAACAATCTCATAGAGTTCAATTTCCTTTACCCAAAGTATTGAAACTTATTTATTAAGAATAGTATTTATAGTATAAACGCAATGACTTGTCATGGATATTACAACTATTTGGCCCCAAAGAAACAAATCTAAGAGCAGAGAGATCTTATTTTATGACGAATGATAATGAGCGAACTATTTTAGTATTCATGTGTATATTAAATGCCGGAGTAGGAACTACCTCCCTGTATATCTATATCAGTATACAAATATTTGAAAAAAAAAAGTAAATTCTTATAGCAGTAATTCACAAACTGATTTGTCAGTTAAGATGTTTTACAATGAACAGTTAGCTTTACGAACATTGTTGGCAAATATTGCATGTAGTAAAAACCTTTGTATGGTGCAATAAAAGCGGTTTCGTAGACGTATAATTATTTTGAAAATGTGTGAAACCATAATTACGGACTAGGTTTACCTACGGTAATAAAGTATACGAATGTAAGTTAGTGTAACACTGGTGAGCCGGTTGAAAGCCATAATTAAATCTAAGGAGTAAAGACTTATTTTATTAGTCTATGGCATATTCCGTAGCCTGGTAATCGTTAGAAACTACAAAATAGAACGACTATCATGTTTCTAAAATTCAAATAAAGAATATTTATTGTTATTTTAAAGTTGTAGTATTGTAAAGAAATACAATTGTCAATATTCCGGCACGACGTAAAAACGTCTGTTTACCGATCACAAACACATCGTTTATAAATAACTAAGGTAATTTATTCCATATATTTTCACGGCCATAATACAGATTGTTAATTGACAAAGCTGCAAGCTTAAAAATAAAATACATTTCAATTCATTTCGTTCTGTGTATTGATAAATGTAAAGCTAATATAATTTCATATTGGACGTGGGACATTGTCTACAATATCGATTCCTTAATTTAAAATGCACTTTCAACCGGCCACCTGTGTCAACTACAGGCATCGCTAATTATAGTGCGGAGTGAAATAGATATCGATACTTAAGGTACAGCTCTACCATTCTCTTTAAAACACATTTAATCTCAATATGTACTTAAAATGTATCACAATCATTTCTCATAATTAAAGTTTAAAATCTACATGTTTTTGGCTTCGCCGTGCACTTGCTCAGCTTCACAAAATCTAAATTTAAAACACAATTTCACAAATAAGACTAGGGCTGTACCTTACTTACCACACAAATTATCTATGCCACCTTTCATAAACCATTAGTCTAGTCTTGTATATTTTTGTCACAACATGCTTTTTATTGCTGCATATTTTTATCTTAATCATAGTTTTGGTGTCATAATCTCGTAGATATACAAATATATATTTAGGCACACGATGTCGTGTCCAGTAGCGCCGCGCAGTCTAAAGCTCTCGAAGCAAAGCGTTTGACTCGCCAACTGGCACTTTCATTATAATAAAGCTTTCTATAATCTATGGATCCTAACATGATCTTTTAAACGTCCAAATAACTGTCAATACATAAAATGAAAATGAAGCGGCATTTGCACAAGTGAGAATAGCTCACTGCAAAAAATATTCAATGCTTAGATATACTATCGTCGGCCCATAAATATTATTTCTTTATATTGCACAAGGTAATATATAATGCATAGCGTGAACAACTTCCTTCTTGTGAAAACACAGCCGATACAACATTACTGTACCGTCGTATTACTTCTGCACAAATTATTAAATATGCTTTTTCAATAGGCGCACCTGTTCTCTTAAACGACTTAACTATAGTTGCAAAAATATCAGCCATTCATCCGTTTTATCCGCAGCAGTATCGCCAGAGATCATGCTACGATGAATAGACATCAGGCACTATCGAAATTATACAATTACAATGTCTTTGAATCACTCACCAAATGTCTTTCTGGTCGTTTGACTGGAAAGTCACTTGACAGACGGCTTCTTTGGAGTCACATACATCACACAGTTTATGAGTTGCCACAGGGTAGGTTATCACTGCAGACTGTCGTCTTCCAGTCTGCAGTCCATTGGCTATTGGAGGGTGTTGTCCGGTAGCCTGTGAGCGTTGTGTTCGTGGTGCCAGGTGCCGGACTGGTCGGGCCGCATGACGTCATCAACTGGCGGACACACGGGCCGCGGGCCCGGCTCCGGCGTGTACGTAAACGTGAGTCCCGTCGCGTATATTATCCCGTCGTTCCTCACCAAGGACACCGGCACCTGAAGTGGGGGAGAAAACTATTAAATTGAATTATGTATATGATCACATTATAGTAATCGGTTGTTCAGGAAATGTCAATGACATAGACGTGTAGTCCAGAGTGTGTTTTCAATGTTTGAACGAGGGGGACGTATGAGCACCATTTTGTAAATTCAATTAGTATGTTAGTAGCAGACATGTTGATCCTATGATTGATATAGTGTGTGAACTAAATCGCACGCCATATCATCCGTAGGATTAACTTAGAATTGTATTAGTTCTTATTATACACTCTTGATAAATGCTCAAACGATGCTCAATCATGCTTTTTTAGTTTTTCTTTCTGTATTCCTAATATTACATAATATGCGATAAAGCTAAAGCGTGAAAATCAAAATTGCGACAGTAGTTTCATAAATGTTTCGTGTGGAAACTTTGTAGAGGTTTAAGCACCCATCATGTTATAACCTTATTACGGACGATATTCCAAATGCTAAAAAAATAAATTTCCTTCCCATTGTATTTACTTTCGTTAAGACAGGCTGAAAAATTTACGACAAAATAACTAACTGTGACCATAGTTGCTGAAACGCAATTAAATGTCAGGATAAGTATGAAAATAGAAGTGGCGTTAACCAATACATAACGAATTGGACTTGCGATTCAGACGTCGTGGCTTACCACCTATTACCCTAACCTCATAAAACCACTTCTAGCAGAAGCATTCAGCTTAGCTTGAGGGGTTAGCAAGGATTTCAATTTTGATTTCTATTACCTAAATTGCTACATATCATTCAAAAACCTTCTTTAATAAGAAGCAAAAAAATACATCTAACGCCATCGCGTTAGATGTAAAATTATACTTTAAGGGGATTTTAAGGACCATTCGCATAACCAAAGACAATACTATTCTCAAAACAAACTCTTTATACTACGCGCTGAAAATATAACACCAACATCTATGACTAATACGTTGCCTTAACAATGCACGAGTTGTCTGCACAGTAATTATAGCCCGCTAGTGAATGAAAACCTCTACTATGTACTTAGTTCATACATAATAAAAAGGGCTGTAGCATGCAGTCTATGCTATTACTACTGTACATGTCCCTGACGTATGTATTAATTATTCCTAAAGACACGTAGAACGAAGGATAGTGATATTTTGATGTTGGAAAAGTTTTGTAGTTTCTTTTTGGTCTGGCATAAGTTGGCGCTTATGGCTGATTTTAAGGCTCGATTATAATGTATTTGTGCTAGGAAATTATTAGTCCGGAGTCAGGAAATGCACTTGGTTGAGTTAGGTTTGTCCGGTATTGGGTAGGACTAGAAACGTAGGTGACGAATAGTGGGTAAGATTCCCACTTGCTTGGGGTTTCAGGCGGAAGTCTATATTTGTATGATTTTTTTATACAACTGAGATGGTAAATACATTCATAAATAACTACAGCCCATCTATACTAATATTATAAAGCTGAAGAGTTTATTGTTTGAACGCGCTAATCTCAGGAACTACTAGTTCGATTTGAAAAATTCTTTTAGTGTTGGATAGCCTATTTATCGAGGAAGGCTATATAACATCACGCTACGGCCCACGGGAGCGGCGCAGTAACGATAAACGCGGGTGAAACCGCGGGAACATCTAGTCAAATAATAAACGATGTCCATATCTTTAGGTGTCGTAAGTGTCTGACACCAAGGACATCACGTGCGTATTGCTAACGCAGCAAAATGCTGCGCTGCCATTACTAGGGACAAACACTTGCCCTATATCTAGAGATCCTGTACTCACTGTAGGAACAAAACACAAGGTATTTTATTGTGACCTTCTGTACGTTGGGATACTTCCAGGTTCGATACTACTCATGAGGAAACATTTTGCATAGATTATAATAATAATATTCTAGCCCAAACTAAGCAGAGCTTGTACTATGGGTACTAGACAATGGATAAACATACATATATACTTTTTTTTGTAAATATTTACATATTATACATAGAAACACCCAGACCAAGACAAACATCCATTTTCATGCACACAAATGTTTGACTTGAGCGGGAATCGAACCTGCGATCATGCGTGGCAGTCGGTTACACTAACCACTACGCCATTGGGATTATAGATCGCCATTATAGATTAGATAAATTATAGTAAGTAACTACTAAATTGCGCTCAAAGATTTCTCTTGAAATAACTATGCACTATGAACTGCTAATGAGTTTTTAATCAAACCGGATTCCGTGGAATACTATTTTTCTAACAGAATAACAATAAAGCTTCATAACCAAACGGTATAAGAATAAAAAAAAAATACTGGCAGTCTTTGGGGATTGCCGATAGAAGTGAAAACTTTAATCCTTGATCATAAACACTGCTTTATAAACCAAAAATAATTCAAAAATGGAAAAACTTTAATCCTTGATCATAAACACTTCTTTATAAACCAAAAGTAATTCAAAAATGGAAAGCGTTCGGTGACGATGACGCGAGTTCCATGATTTTAGGTTCACCCAAGAAGTGCTCAACGCGCCTAAAGAAGTTTTCACTTCAAAAACTTTATTTGAAAATATTTTGGGATTCAAGCTTTCTAACACTCTCGCTTACCTAATGGCTAATCAACAACGTCATGTCAAGTGTTTTGTTTAGCTGTCGTTAATACAGCCAATCACAGTAATATACATCACAGTAATAGTGACATACGTTTGATCGTATTACTTATTTTAGTGTTGATCTGGCCAGAAACCGAGGGTTAGAGCGTGAGAGGTCTGACGTTTTGTAAATGGTGAATTCCTAGCAACGTAGATGACATTCGAATGACGCAAGTATGATTATGACGACGGGAACATGCGTTCTATATTCGCAAGTTGATTTGTTTGCGCATTGGCCAGTTGCGTCACGGGCTCCTCAAATATTTGAGGTTTCCGGATACCTAAAACGTTGTTATCACTATAACAGTATTGATAACTGAAACAAATATCGTGGGACCTACATTTTTCAACATCCGTTCACACGCCTCATTTCTCATGGGTATCATGAAAATGGCTGAATGCAGCCGCAGTGTTTTATTTGGACAACTTGCCACTTCGAATGTACGGATGGTATAGTAGTTTAAATTATAACCTCACCACAGCTAGTGCGATGAGTATTATGGGTTCAATCAATCAGCCCGGGGCAGTCCACAGCTGGACATAGGTCTCTCCAATTTCGTGGTTTTAATCCCTACTAATTATCTGTTCGGAGTCTGGATGTTACTATGACCGTAATTTGAATGTTGGTCTCCCACGACAAATGTATTTAAAGTAGTGCGATTGCAGCCTTTTTTGAAAAGAAAAAGTCGCTGCATGTGTTTTTACTTTGATCACGACTAATTAATGAGATTCAGAACTGCTTGTTTAGAGTTTGGATGTTTTCTTCGTCATCATCAGTCTGTAATATAGACCATTCTCTTGTTACACCTGGAAGAAAGAAGAGAGCAGCGATAGCTCAGTGGGGAGACCAACAGACTGCAATGCAGAGGGTCTCGGGTTCGAGCCCACGTCGCGCACCTCTGACTTTCGGAAGTTATATGACTTTTCGAAATTATGTTACGCACATAATGATTGACAATTATCGCCTGCTCCGTGCCTCGGAGAGCACGTTAATCCGTCGGTCCCGGCTGCCATGAACATCTATGGCAGTCGTTATTGGGAGAGTGTCGACACTAAAGATCCCACTGGGTCGAAGTGTCGCCGGTCTGCACTGACTGGCCCCCACATAAGATAAGATACACCTGGAGGGGAACGATACTTATCCGATTTTCCACGGTATTTCCATACAAAACTTTTCCATCGAGTTCTGACGACTCTTGATTTGGACTCGCCATCATAATAATATATTAAACAATCACCAAAGTATGCATTTTTAAAAGTGTTTTTTTTTTCGTTTTCCATGTCTAAAGTTCCCCATATCAAATTGCCTCAAAATCGTTTAGAAGTTTAGACGGAAAAAATTACAGACTTTCGCATTTATAATGTCAATTAGGATTTAAAGAATCGATGTTAAGTTATCCGTATACGTCCTTTAAACAAACCCACGACCTTCCTACACCGATGTATGATATATCATTGATAACAAACAATATTATTTGTGTGTGGTAGTCATGCAGCGCCGTCGGCCAGACAGCGCGGCACGTGCATATCTACGCTCGACTATCGTGTAGCGATGTTCCCACACAACTTTAGATTACGTTTTTAATGTTGACTCTTTAGAAAAAAATTAAACGTATGTATCTTTAATTTTTCCCAAAAGTGACAATGTTTTGATCTATATTTCGCCTAGTATGTTTTTAGATCCCACGTAATTGACGATGAGACATTTTTTGTTTTTATATTGTAACTAGCGTTTGCCCGCGGCTTCGCTCGCGTTAATTTAGAATTTAACAATCAATTCGGGTTGTACTCTGCTTGTAATAATATAATTCAATCATGGTTCGAAAGACACGTGGCGCCATCATAAGAACGTTATTATTGTTTTCCTTGGGAATAGTAATTTTTTTCGGGGTGAAAGGTAGCCTATGTCCGTTTCTGTGCACCTGTCAACGTATATGCAAAATTTCAGGATGATCGGTTCAGTGGTTTAGGCGTGAAAAGGTAACAAACAAACTCATTTTCGCTTTTATAATATTAGTTAGGATAGGCTTGCGTTTGACCGCGAGTCCGCGATCTTACCTAACGTTAAGTGAAGATGCAGTCGACGATGGAGCACGCTTGCCTAAAAGACCTATTCATATATGAAGACACCTACATAGATAGTACACATCAAACTTATTCGGTTTATTAGGCTACCCGACTCCGTGCTGCTACTAATTATTTCTAGATAGAAAACCCAGTAACAACATGCATGATCCGTAGCTGAACCCAAAATTTCATGCACATCAAGCGCATCAAGCGCATTTCCTGAGGCTAGTCCATCGAGACAATAAAATATGGAGAGCCTTGATTATGTTTCGTTATTAACCTCCGAGTCTTCTTCGGAGAGATTAATGAAAACACTATGCGGGTCTGTGTGTCTGTCTGTTAATGACAGGCATAACTCCGGAACCACTGGACCGATTGACTTGTAACTTGGTGTGCAGACACCTTGGGGTCATACCTCGGTCGAGGTTGAATATGGGCCCTGTGGGTTAAAAGACCCCCGAGATATAGGGGTCATTTCTTTTCATTACTTTTACATTTAAAACGAAGAGCTTGAATGCTGGGTTTTTACACCCATCCCGTTCTTCTCGCAACAACCACTGCATCGAGGTTTTTTGACCCACAGGGCCCATCCCTGTGGGTCAAAAGACCCCCGAGATATAGGGATAATTTTTTTTCTTTACATTTAAGACGAAGAGGTTGAATTCAGGGTTTTTACACCCATCTCTATTTGCTTAACGACAACTCTTAAAACATTGAAACAAAACATTTTGTACGTATGACATTCTACAATAATTAAATCGCTTGGCATACGCTGCATTTTAATTACTTGTGTTATGTTATGATCAATTTAAACCATCGAGAACTATACACGATATCTGCTTGCTGGAGGCAAGAATATTTGAATTAAAATTCAAGAAATTCAATTGTTTGATAAATAAAATTTATTCGAATGTAATAAATCGATGAAGTTGACTGAGCGATTTGATTAGACCATAAGAATACATTCGGAACGACTCGAATGATGAAATTACGGCACAACAAAACAAACCATTATTATAATAATTGTTATTATCGAGTTATAATCAGTGTTACTAATAAATTGATCAACATTCGTATTCGAGACACAACTTTCGGATCTCCGAATTTCTTTTTCTGGAGTATGTAATTACACATTTTTATTGCGTCTATTATCACACATTTTGAATTTTAAGTTCAACGTAAAGAAATGTGGATCTACCAAAAGCAGGATTCCATATTTCTATAAAATATAAACTTCTGAATACGGATTAGTTAGTGTTTCGCTATATCATGTGCTAGATGTGCCCGCGGTTTCACCCGCGTTTATAATTACTGCGCCACCCCTGTGGGTCGTAGCGTGATGTTATATATAGCCTATAACCTTCCTCGATAAATGAGCTATCCAACACTAAGATATTTTTTCAATTCGGTTTTCAGTTCCTGAGATTAGCGCGTTCAACCAACCAAACAAACAAACTCTTCAGCTTTATAATATTAGTATAGATAAGCCAGCCAAATAGCTTAAGCAGACTTGAAACAAGGTCACATTTTGCCAACTGTATATAGGTCTCACGTAATAAAGATCGATTATATTACAAAGGGAATGCGTAGGTACTCCCGTGACATTTCCGGGACGATCGACAGTTTCCGGCTTCAATTTCACAGGCGGAAAATGTTAAATTAGGGTTAGTATATTTATAAAATTGAGTAGCAGCGATAGCTCAGTGGGGAGACCAACAGACTGCAATGCAGAGGGTCTCGGGTTCGAACCTACGTCGCGCACCTCTGACTTTCGGAATTTATATGACTTTTCGAAATTATGTGCGTATTGATTGACAATAATTATCGCATGCTCCGTGGATAGGAGAGCACGTTAAGCCGTCGGTCCCGGCTGCCATGAACATCTATGGCAATCGTTATTGGAAAGTCAGTGCCCTCTAATATCCTGACACTGGTCTAGCCTTAGGGTATCTTTAGCCTTCGGGTTGCGGAGGTCAGGTGGCAGAGCCGCTCCATGTAAAAATTTATATCCAGTCAAATGCGGTTAGACTAGAAAGCCGACCCCAAGTGACTTGGGAATAATAAAAGCTAGGGAGAAGAGTCTATTAGAAACTTCTCAGTAGCTATGCTGCTAATGAGAATAGAATTGTACAGCAATCATTTTTTTTAGTAATAGTATTCTTGTTAAACCTAGCAAAGAAAGAGAAGAATGTGTTAGGAGTGGGTTTACATCGGTAGTGCAATAGGATCCGCCTCTCGACCTCTCAACCGCTAGTCCGATGCCTTATCCATTGGGTTACAGTGGCTGTGGCTTGCCCATAATAAGCTAGACCTAAAAACAACTACTGAAATGTAAACATACAGAATATACGAAGGAGCAGAGTAACAAAAGGTCCTAAAATAAAATACCTGCGTAGGCTGCCGAACCCAGAGCCATTGTCCTCTGAACTGCGAGATGTCTGGCACGACGCACAGCATGGACTCAGCACAGCGGTACATCGTTTCGGCCTCCACATCGCCGAACCACACTTGCAAGGACGGCGTGAAGTTGTCACCTGCCAATTCCAACATGGCTACGTCCCCTCCTCCGTTGAGGTTTAACGAGTGGACGAGAGGAACTGGGGTCACTGGTGACCTGTGCAACAAGGGGGTTATGCTGAAAAGGGCTTCTTTCGGACTACGTTTGAAGTGGTTTGTGGTCACCTTACGACAGTACGGCAAATGTTACCGATTGGTCTGATGTACGGATCCATGATATGTGCGATTTACAGAGATTTCTGCTGAGTCAGTAAGGCAGCCTAATTGTTTTTAAATATTCTTTAAAACAAATACTTAAAAATACGTGTTTAGTAGTGCCACACTAATATTGATTAAAATTATTATAAGCTCTGGAACAACGAAACCCATTTCAAAAACATATTACTGATAGAAATCCCTAAGTTATATAGCGTTTCCATTTTAATTTTACGCGATTGAAGTAAGTTAGAAATAAGTGAAGTTGGCTAAATGGGACTTAAATATAAATTTCCTCCTGTTTGGGTCTTATTTATGACGATAATTTTCCCAAGATACTCTTCGGAAATACTCGAAATGTTGTGTGTGAATATAATTTCTAACGAATCCAGATCCAAAAAGTAAGTTAGTATTTTTTATTATTATTCAGAATTTCATATTTCGTGCATCTTTAGTTGTGCCCCGTGGTTTTATTTTATAAGTATTTATCTAGTAATAAGTTTTCTTTCCAATTTTCTCAGAAATAATTATAATACATACTATGAAAAGCTTCCTCGATAAAAGGGCTTTCAAACGCAAAAATGATGTTTAAATCGGGTAGTATGTTTTTGAGACAACCACGTTTAATACAACTCGTCAGCTTTAAAATATTCGTATAGATATGCGACACAAATATTATAAATTGGTTATTTCAAAAATAGTCTTGAGTCTATGAATTTTAACTGTGGAATAATTTGGCTAATTGACAGTTTTTGTATAATCTATCAAATTTGTTATTGAGGTAAGCTAGCTGACGATTGAAAAGACGGTCCTTGTTCCAGATTCTAGATAATCTTATCTAAATAGTTTTATCTGCCAATATCATAGGGGGACTAGGTAATAACTTCTGATTATAGTAGGGATAGCTGAATGGTCCCGCGACTATGATCATACTAAGTAATATTATAAAGCTGAAGAGTTTGTTTGTTTGTTTGGTTGTATGCGCTAATCTCAGGAACTTCAGGTTCGAATTGAAAAGTTATTTTAGTGTTGGATAGCCTTTTTATCGAGGAAGGTTATAGGCTGTATAAAATCACGCTACGACCCACGGGGGTGGCGCAGTAACGATAAACGCGGGTGAAACCGCGGGTACAGGTATTGTTTTATATGATTAAGAGTTTGAAAGGGTGAACACAGTAATAAAATTAAAGCAATGTATGAGAAATGATTAGATAACTTCGTGGCTTTTGTCTACAACATTTATTAAAAATATTATATAATGTATATTCTTTTGTATATGCATTTTTATGTTACTCTCCACACATTTAGGGTGGATTAGATTTCATATTATTACAAATATTCTATTCTATCACACACACAACACCATCTAGCCCAAATTATGCAGAGCTTGGTACTATGAGTACTAGACAATGGATAAACATACATACATACTTTTTTTTTGTAAATACATACATATTATACATAGAAACACCGAGACCAAGACAAACATTCATGTTCATGCACACAAATGTTTGACTTGTGCGGGAATCGAACCCGCGACCTCAGGCATGGAAGTCGGTTACACTAACCACTACGCCATCGAGGCCGACAATATAATAGTAATTAGTAGATAGTCAAAATTTAAAAAGAAAATAAATGTGTTTTATTTTCTGTAACCAATACAAATCAACAAAAAGCATATGTTTTTAAAGTTTTCATTATTCTTGACACATTATTACAGGTATAAACATATAGGAAGGTTTAAAAAAAAGCTTAATGTTTCTGTAAAATACTTAAAAGATTTGGAAGCATTCTATTATATATTATATTTTATTTTTTCCTTAACAAAGGTTTTTAAATTATAATATTAGTCAGCAAAGCCAATATATAATTACACTAGATGTTCCCGCGGTTTCACCCGCGTTTATCGTTACTGCGCCGCCCCCGTGGGTCGTAGCGTGATGTTATAGAGCCTTCCTCGATAAATAGGCTATCCAACACTAAAAGAATTTTTCAAATCGAACCAGTAGTAATCACGCAGAATAAACCAGGAGAAACATCGTTTGTACTATGTCTGTAATGGGTAATTATTTCGCTGCAATGTTATTTTAAAACTGCGATATCTCCTAAGATATTCATTGAAATCGAATGATGTAAAGGGAAATTTTGTTTTAAATTAAATACTTGTGATGAATAACGTATTTATTTGGATAAGGATTAATATCATGTTTATAATAATACCTTCGCAAATAATGCATTATTTTAGAACAAATTTGGTTAGCATAAAAATGGTTATAGTAAGCCAACCTTAAAAGATAGACGTATAATGTCGCGGACTTTTTTTTAGAACTTTTAAAGGTAAACAATTCTGTCATACATGATTTTTGCGAAACTTTAACTGTATACGCAGCGCACGCAGCGGAAGCTCTCAAAAGGAAAAAATACCCTCCGATTTTGAAATATTCTTCATTGGTGCTCAGCTTCTATTGATCTTAGCGTGATGATATATAGCCTATAGCCTTCCTCGATAAATGGGCTATCTAACACTGAAAGAATTTTTCAAATCGGACCTGTAGTTCCTGAGATTAGCGCGTTCAAGCAAACAAACAAACAAATAAACAAACAAACAAACAAACTCTTCAGCTTTATAATATTAGTATAGATATAATAAACAATATAGATTAATGTTTTTTTACCTGACAGGTCCCATTCCCTCATAAAACTGGTATTCAGCCTTATCTGTAGAAATAATTGTCCAGCATGCTCCATCATTGATCATCTCTTTGTTTGGTTCTTTGGGACACGGAGTCGCTTGGAACTGTATGATGCGCTCCTGTGACAGACACAGGTACATACGCTCCGTGTCCTTCATGTAGAATGCGCATTTGTGCAATTGTGATACTGGATCATCCGCCTCTAGGAGAGCCATTTGTTTGTCCACCTGTGGGGAAAACATTGGTCAGTGGGACGCAGCTGGCTATCAAAAATTGTTTTGGTTTTTATTTTAATGTTGATAAGAACAAATGGAAAGTTAAACATTGGAAGTTAAACATTGTGGCTTAGATTGTTTAAAGTAAGCAATAGACATAAACAATATCATAGTTCTTTGTGAGATAGTTTGTGAGTTTAATTATTTCAAAATGCAATATATATTAACTGAGAAGAATTTCTAAACTAAAAATTAGGTTTTAATTTGTATTTATAATTAAACAATATAAATCTAAACTTCTTAAACTCTGTAGACATAAGGATATCAAAACTACTTCTTTATTTTCAAATTAATTACACTTTATTAAAAACATTAATAAAGTGTATAGAAAATATTAAGTACTTTTAAATGGAAGGAATATCATAAAAATATTAGCTGTAAATTAAATTTGAAACTGTGGTTGGACTCTACAGAAAGCTACTTCAAAAATAATGTGTTTAAAAATTATGGGTCACATTAGTTGGATTTAAGTTATTACTGTATGATATTTCAGTACTTTAGAAATCATGTATGTTGATATTCCAATAGAACTTACCTTTCTTATTATGAGCCTAGGCAGTGCCATACCCGTCACTGAGCAAACCAGTTTCACTGTAGATCCATAGTGGACATATCCATCTCTCACGGCAAACTCTTCCGACTCACTCTCATTATCATCCAGCAAGTGAATAGTAAACGCTCCCCATTGAGTTGAAGATGCATGGAAATTACCGTTCTCTACATGAAGGTATCTTGTGGACACTGTCTGTGACCTCAGTCTGTTGAACAGTGCTACCTTTGTCCCACTAGCAATACACAAGTCTGCATTCTTCAGAGACTGTTTTTTCTTGGAGGGTTTAGATATCACTTTTATTCTTTTACTATTGAAAATACCAATATCATGACCATTACCATAAAACATCTTAACTGAGAGCATAAAGTGCTTTCTCTTATCAGAATCAGATATGTACAAAGTTTTGGCAGCGCAGTACTGCTTGCCATTATTCAGATCCAGCTGCTGCATGTCCTGGTCGGAGTTGCCGATGCCGATAAAGGCGCACAACTGTGCCGCCTGCTCTGTCTCACCCTCGCGTAGCATGCGCTCACGTCGCAGCCGCCAGCCGTCACCGAACAAGTAGATGCAGGGCGGGGGACAGAAGAACCTCTTCTCGTTACCGTACGACTTCTGAGCAACTTTAGCGTGTAATATGACGACCACCATGTCGCTGCGGTCCCGTAGGTACCGCTCCATAGCCTCCCGCGTGAGGCGGCGTTCGTCGGGGCGGTAGGCGCCGGCGCCGGGCCCGGCCGCGCCCGCGTACCGCGGGAACAGCGCCGCGTGCTGCGCCGGCGGCGAGGCGCCGCCCGCCAGCGCGCCCGCGCCCGCCGCGCCGCCGAACTGGTGCGGCATGCTCGCCACGGCTCCGCCTCACCTCGCCGCCGCCCGCATAGCGCGCGCCCGCGCCGGGGCCCGCTCACTGTGTCTAGCTGCCGCCGCAAGCCCTCAGGGGCATCGCCGGCCGTGCTAGCCGTAACTCGAGCGTCGTTCTGGGTTCACAATCGGTGGGCGCGCGGCCCCCGTGTGAGTATCGACGTGGGATTGTCACCCTCGGGTCCGATTATCTCGTGGATCGATACACTTTTGTATTATTCACGCCCCTCGTCAGTTAATTACGCTGGGAACTGGCACACATTTCGTTCGAGACACCTGTTCGTCGATGGAATTTTCGGATGGGACCGGACACCGTTTCGTCGTATGCTCCTCACGTAAGGATAATGTTCGTCCTCAACTTCAACCCGATGATTTCCAACTTATGATTTAAATTTGGTAAAATGTAAACGAAACTTCTGTTTATTCGAGTATAAATACGACAACGCCAGATGCGCGAGCTGTCAAAGATGACCATAGACACGGAGCTGTTTGCAGGCGTGTTGTCGACTACACGCGCGCGAATCGACAGAATCGAGTCGAGTCGATGAGGGATCGGTCGACCCGCGACGCACCGACTGACAGACGGCCGGTCATAGGATGTGGGGTTACGCATGGGGCGTGAGAAAATAAGTGTGGGAAAGAGTGGGCGTTCGCGGCGTAGTAAAACATTTGATATGTTGTAGTGAACCGAACACATATTTACGTACGCAGTGCGCCAGTAGCAGACGTTTTGGTTTGTGAATGTGTGCGTTGCGGGTACATGCGATAGCTCATGAAGCGAAATGGTTGCGATGTGTGAGGAAGAGACCGACGATTGACCGGAGATCTCGTGGGAAACGACCTTTGTTATGTACACTGATATATACATTAGTATAAACAAAAAATCTATTCTGGAATTTAATCGCACGCGATGGGAGTCACTGGACTGTGGCGGCTAATAGAGCCGGCAGGCAAACCTATGCCGGTCGAGACTTTAGAAAACAAAGTGTTAGCTGTTGGTGAGATAATTAATGACATAGTACATTAATTACTTCAATTATTGTTACTTTGATACTATTAATCAAACTCATGACTTTGCCAGATATTTCAATATGGTTGCATCAGATGGTGAAAGGCTACCAAGATGCAAAAGGGGCTCCACTTCCTAATGCTCATCTCATGGGACTGTTCCAGCGCCTTTGCAAATTATTATATTTCAGAATAAAACCAGTGTTTGTCTTTGATGGTGCATTTCCTGAACTTAAAAAAGAAACTATTGTAAGTTATTAATGTACTTTGACTTTAACAAAAAGCATTGCAAATATGCTAAAATTTAAAAATTACGATGGTATTTTGAGATGTATGATCATCTTATTGCATATTTATGAAAATTCTACTATTTTAGGCCAAGCGTCAAGATCATAAAGCTAAATATAACTCTGAATCAGAAAGAATAAAGAGAGAATTGGCTTTATTGCTAAGTAAGAAGACAGTTATCAGCAGCTTGTTGGGTAAACAAATATCTCCCAGCAAACAACAGAGTTCAGCATCTACAGAAAATGATGATTTGTTTAAATTGCCTGCATTACCACTAAGAGAAGAAGAGAGTGAGTCGGAGTAAGTCTTAACTTGCTCAACTTTTTTTTTAATTTGAAAAGTATTTTGTCCTTTGTTGTTATAGACCAATGTTGTCGTCCAATGTCAGCCAACAAATATAATTACTTACCAGCATATTGATTACTGACCAAATATTATGTGCTGACAGCTATAGTACTGTCCTGAGGAAAATGACTGACATAGAATCTAAATTATAACCCACTTTTAAAATAAATTTGTTTGTAATACCCAGTTTTTGAAAGGCAGATCAACCCAAAAATGTATTATTAACAGTTGCATGTCAACTGCTGTAATTAGCTGACAGAACTAGAGATTCAAATCACGCTTCATACACCATACTGCAATACATTTTACTATTGAACCCGCTAGCGGGGTCCTCAGTAATACAGATGAGATGGGATGAGTCCACGACATGGGTCTGTGGCATGTCCAATTACTCTTAACACAAAACACTTGTTACAAGGAATATGGTCATAGTTCTTCTAGATATAATATTCCTGGAAGTTTTCTAGTACCGTGTTCTAGTTAGAATGTACATACACTAAGATATATATATATATATTTTTTATATTAGCTGTCATCATGAGACATAAATCGTCAACCTTTTTAGAAAGATCATTTAAAATTGTTTATTTTCAATGTATTTCTTAACCTACATTTTTACACCCTTTTATTTACTAATTTTCTTTATACTTATTCTTTTTTTTGATCAGCGCAAGATTACCAAATGGGGTAGTAACTTAATTAGTGAAGCGCGAAATGTTAATTCCGAATCTCAGAATATGTAACTTTGCCAAAGAAAACCAAACAAACAATCACAAACACATCTGGCGTTGTAGTCGGCTCAAACGGAGAACGAAACTACACACACACCTTATGTGTAGAAACAGTCAATGTGTTAACCGAGTTTTAAGGTTATAAGCTTTGGCTCTCGGGAGCCACAACGCCATACACAAAACATATTCATGGCGCCTCTGCGGCGCCATCCGCACGGAATCGGTTAAGCAGTTTGATTAAAAGTTATTCGTATAACGTCAAATCATCGATATTACATTTAAATGAATATAAATTTAATTTAATAATTGATTATCTTATCTTATCTTATGCGGGGGCCAGTCAATGCAGACTGGCGACACTTCGACCCAGTGGGATCTTTTGTGTCGACACTCTCCCAATAACGACTGCCATAGATGTTCATGGCAGCCGGGACCAACGGCTTAACGTGCTTTCCGAGGCACGGAGCAGGCGATAATTGTCAATCAATACGCACATAATTTCGAAAAGTCATATAACTTCCGAAAATCAGAGGTGCGCGACGTGGGTTCGAACCCTCTCGGGTTCGAAGCCACGTCGCGCACCTTCTGCATTGCAGTCTGTTGGTCTCCCCACTGAGCTATCGCTGCTCTAATAATTGATTAAAATGCCCTTAAATTAACTTGATTTTTGTAAATAACATTGAAATTGTTTGCATAATATTATTGTTTACCAGCCCTCTCATACAACCCACGCGGAGGTTCCTGGGTATCTAGAAAGAAGTAAAAAAAAAAAAAAAAACAAATATATTTAAATCTAAAAACCAACACCACCATTAGGAAGATCTGTTAAATAAATATACTGTAGTATTTTATTTTAATTTTTTATTGTGTATTTGCAAAGAAAATGTATTTTTAACATGAACCCTCGAAGTGGGTTCCTGTGCTCTCAAATGCGGCAATAGTGAGCCCACGACGTGGGTCAAAGGCAATGAATGTGTTAAAAGGCTTAATTCTCCTTGTTCAGAATAATAATAGCCTTTTATTCAGATAAGAGTGCATTGTGGTTTAACAGAGTATTATGTTTTATCCTAATTATTTGTCACCGCAGTTTCTATCTGTGTGCTATTCAAGGCGAAGGCCTCCCCCAAATGTCTCCACAACTCTATCCAAAGCTGTTCTGGTCCAAGTATCTCCTGCTATCTTTTTTATTTCGTCTATCCACCTCTTATGTGGTCTATCTCTTTTACGTTTTGATTCTCTTGGGTACCAGTGCATGATAGACTTACTCCATATCATATTTGACTATTAGGCTACCTTGAAAAGAAGAGCATTCTATCAGACAATCAGTATGGCTTCTGCAAAAACAGGTCAACGGAAGATGCAGTTACAGATATAGTAGACTTTGTTGTCACCAAACTGGATGATGGTAACAAATGTATCGTCCTTGACCTTGCGAAGGCCTTTGATACCGTCTCTAGAAGCATCCTCTTGACAAAACTTGAAGGCATAGGTGTACGTGGCACTGCTCTTCAGTGGTTCCAATCCTACCTTAGCAATCGCACACAAAGGTTAATTATAGGTAATAACTACAGTTCTTACGCCAGCCTTAACTATGGTGTGCCGCAAGGTAGCGTACTGGGGCCTACTCTTTTTAATATATACATCAACAGCCTTTGCTCATTGACACTCTGTAAAGCAAAAATTTTTGCCTACGCTGATGATACAGCTATAGTATTTAATGATAGAACGTGGGAGTTTGCTTTCGAAGCGGTTGAGTCTGGCGTAATGCAGGTTACCCAATGGCTAAATTGCAATTTGTTGTCACTAAATGTGGACAAAACGAAGGTAATCAACTTTAGTGTCAGCGCAAGAAACCCTTGGCCTAGTCACTTAGCTATTAAACTACATACCTGCCATAGTGGCCCAAACTCTGAATGTTCATGCCCATGCTTAGAACAGGTATCCCACATAAAATACCTTGGTGTCTACATTGATAAAAACCTCACCTGGAAAAAGCAAATAGAGCATGTGACTGGACGTGTCCGGAAACTTCTACATGTCTTTAAGAGATTGGTTCAGATTGCAAACACGAAGATTTTGAAGATGATTTATTACACTCTGTGCGAATCTCTTCTTAATTATTGTATATCTGCATGGGAAGTTGCACTAAAAACGCATTTGATTAAAGCAGAACGCGCACAACGGTTCCATTCTCAAGGTAGGTTATAAAAAACCAAGGCGATATCCAACAAAGAGTTTATATCAAGAGACGGATGCAATGCGCACAGTTATATATTATGGCCGTAGCTCTAAGGTTTCATAAAGAGGCTTTAGACAAAGTTGAGTCCAAAGTGCATTCCCGTAGGAAACTTAGATGGCATAAACCAAAATGTAGACTCGATTTTGGTAAAAGGTGCTATCACTATATGGGGCCATTCCTTTATAGTAAATTAAATAACAAAATTAATTTATTACCTTTGACAAGATTTAAATGCCAATTTCACATCAAAATTTTCCTAAAAGCTTTGGATTACGACGACACAGATAAACTATTAAATTCTTTTTAAACCACTTATTACATACTATCATGATATATTTCGTTATGAAGACATGACCACCGCACACACATATGTATGCAAACACACACACACACAAACGCACCCTCACACACACACACCCTCACACACTCACATTCACACACACCAACATCACACTACTAACTACTCATACTTTCGTACGCACTTACTGTAAGACGCCATGTATTCATCAAATATTTTTTTGTTTTTGTTTAACTTTTCCTTTATTATACATTTATGTTATATTATATCTTTTGAACCACGATGAAAGAGGCTGGCCTCCACGACAAAGGGAATCCTAGTGTGGAGATCAGTGATTTATCTGTTTTAGCTATGTATATTTTTTCTGAACATTAAAGATTATTATTGTTATATTTCTTTGCCTCTTGCTGTATGTCCTGTCCATCTCCACTTCAGTTTTTTTATAGTTACTATTGTCTTTAGTTTTATTTTTGATGGTTTTAGTTCTTATTTTATCTGATAGTTTCTTTCCTAGCATGCTTCTTTCCATCGCATTTTGGTAAGTTTATAATTTTCTGGTATGGGTTTTGGTCAAGACCCAGGTTTGGCACCCATATGCAAGGATGGGAAGGATGCAGGTGTTGAATAGCTTTCGTTTGATGGCTATACTTATGGAGTTATTCTTCATGAGTTCTTTGAGACTCCAGTATCTTTTCCAAGCATTCCATATATAGATTCGATATTTTTTGTTGTTAAATCAATTAGTGAAATTATTTGTCCGAGGTAGTTATATTCGTTCACATAGCCTATTTTGTTGTTGTTGATAATGATTAGTTCTTCTATTCCATTCGTCATAGCTTTTGTTTTTTAAGTGTTTATTTCCAGCCCTGCCTTCCTGCTTTCTCTGTCCAAGTCGTTAAGCATTTTCTGCAGTTCATGTTTTATTGGAGAAAATATTATAAGATCGTTTGCAAATCTTAGGTGTGACAGTTTTTCGCCATTTATTGTCAGCCCACATTTATTTCCCAGTCCAGGTTTCGAAATATTTCTTCGAGAACCGCAGTGAAGGGATCACCTTGACGGTCACCTCTACCTCTACCTTGTTCAGAAAGCTGCTGATATTAATCCTAGCTTATGCCGGGAATAGTCTTTTGACTGAGCCCGTTATAAGTACCCAATCTTTGTATATTTATTTATCAAACGCACTTAGAACAGGTTATTTAAGTATTTCATTATTTATTTCTTTTAAGTTAATTCTTAATGTTTAGCTTATTTTAATTAATTAATTAAAATTTTCTATTTTATGCCTTGTTGTTATATGTATTTGAATGCTGTGGTCTCCTTTAACTGAAGGAGTACACTATACAAAACTAATGTTCATTTGTCTGTGCAATTTTGTGTATATTCTTTGTTGGTGATCCTTAATAAATAAATAAAATAAAATTAAAATAAACTATTTCAAGTAAATTATTGAACAATATTAGACAGCTTATCGTAACAGAATTGAAATTTTGGTTATTATTGAATATGGAAAGCTCATAATTATATTTTTCTTACAAGCTATAATATTTCAGGTCTGAAGATGAAAGAACATCTAGCAGTTCCAGTATAGATCTTCATTCAGTTGATCTTGAATCAGATAAATTTAAAAATTTACCAATCAAAGATAAGTATGATATTCTCTTGGACCTAAAAGAAACTAGGAAACAGAACTCATGGGGTAAACTTGAAGAATTACCAAAAAAGAGTGACAACTTTTCCGATTTTCAAGTAAGTGTATGAAATAAACAGATATTTGTAAATTATTTATTGGTCACCTAGCACGTAAAAATTATACTTGTATTACAGATGCAAAGGCTTCTAAAAAGGCGAAAAGTACAAGAATGTTTAGAAGAAACGGAAAAAGAAATGGGTGATACGGGAATGTCTCTAAATGACTTAGAATGTTTATTAAATGAAGAGGGAATAGATACAAAAATTGAAACATTGCCTACTAGAAGAATTGCGTCTAATGTTACGTCACGGTTTTTACTTATAAAAGATATTAAACAAGCTTTGGCTGATGCTAAAAAGAAACAAGAAAGGGCAGAAAACAAACCAGGCCCTAGTAATGTAACCATTAAGGATATAACTGAAACAGAGGAGACACCTAAAGTTGTTGATGAACTAGAAGATGATTTACAAAAAGCAATTAAAATGTCGCTAGAGTGTATTGACGACCAAAACACCAGTACTGTTTCAAAGGTCGACGATTCTTGGACATCATGTATGACTGACACAGATTCAGAATATTCTGGCACTGATTCTGATGAAGCTGATGGATTTGAAGAGCCGGATATAACTTGCGCCAAAACTTACATTATGCAATACAGTGATTTTACTCATAGAGCTATAGATGAACTTGTATCTGATAGAAGGAAGGTTAAAAATAAACGAAAATTGCCTAATGTAGATGAAATCATAGACGAAATTAATAAGGAGAATTCAGTTATCATAGATAATGTAGAATTATTGTCTAGTGATGATGAAAGCAATAATGAAGACACAGAATCGCGAAGTAGTGAAACGAAAAATCAAATGGATGTTGATTTAAACACAATATCCAATGATTGTGAGAAAGCTGATGAAAGTTTGGATGCAACTCAAGCATCAGTAGTCTGTGTTGAGAATCCTGTACCAGATATCATAAGCCTTGATACAAGCACAGAAGACACTGGAAACGAGAATGATAATGCACCACAAAATGTAGAAGTGAAAAAAGAACTTGATTTTAGTGACAATGAATTTGAAGAGGGTGCAATTAGCAAAAATGAAGAGGGATCAGATTCCAGCGATAGTGATTTTGAAGAAGTACCAGATAAAGAAATTAAAGTAAGCAAACCTGTTGTAGAATTAACATTGAATATGGATGATGTACCTACTTCTGATGATGATATATTTGCAGATGTTTTTACAGACAAAACTATAATGCAACCAATTCAAATAAAAAATGATAAAAATCGTAAAGATGAATCTATTAGCATCAAACTTAGTGAAGAGGTTAAAGTGTCTGAAACACCTGTAAATAAAGTTTCTATTGAAAAACATGAAAGTGTTAAAGAATCTAATAATCTTTCGGATAAATCGCAAACGAAGATTACGAATGAAACTGAGGCTGCAGATAAAATGGAAATCGAAATCACTGATAATTTACCTAATGAAACAGTACAAAATAGTAAACCAAGTGTCAATGAAAAATCTATAGATATTAAGGAAGCTAGTGATTTAACTAATAATATAATGTCAAGTAATAGGTTGTCACTACAATTAATCGATGCTGCCCAAAATAAAGAAGTCCTGAGTACTGAACCTCCGAAAGAAGTTATAAGTACTGAGCAATTGAATACTATGGTTGAAGAAATGCAAAATCATGAGCTAGATTTACTTCAAGAAAAAGGTCGCTTGGACCGCGTTGGTCGAAATATAACTGAACAAATGACAAAAGAAGCTCAAGAACTGCTTCAGATATTCGGTATTCCTTATATTGTAGCTCCTATGGAGGCCGAAGCCCAATGCGCTTTTCTTGAAAATGCAAAATTGACTGACGGTACTATAACAGATGATAGCGATATTTGGCTTTTTGGCGGTAGAACAGTTTATAAGAACTTTTTCAATCAGAAAAAGCATGTCTTGCAGTTTCAAGCTGAAAGGATTGAAACTTCATTTAGTAAGTATAGCTTTCATTTTATTACCTATTTTAAGGAATATTTGCTTTTGTCTAAGCAGTTATAACCTTTTTCACTTATCGAATTTCAGATTTAAGTCGAGAACAGCTAGTGTTACTAGCTTTGCTAGTTGGTAGTGATTATACAACTGGAGTAACTGGCGTCGGTCCTGTAACTGCAATGGAAATTCTAGCCTCTTTCCCTATCAACAAAAGACAACTTCTAAGCGAAAGTACAAAGCAAGCTCGATACGCTCAAATTATAAAAGGATTGCAAGAGTTCAAGCAATGGGTGAAAGCTGGCAAGAGAACTGATAATACTAGTCTTAAGAAAAAGTTGAAAAATGTTGCGTTGACGGAAGATTTCCCCAGTATTCGCGTAAGTATTACACAAGTATAACTACTAAATGTTGCAAAAAGGGAATGAACATTGGGCAGAAATATTATTATACTAGATGTTCCCGCGGTTTCACCCGCGTTTATCGTTACTGCGCCGCCCCCGTGGGTCGTAGCGTGATGTTATATAGCCTATAGCCTTCCTCGATAAATAGGCTATCCAAAGAATTTTTCAAATCGAACCAGTAGTAATCACGCAGAATAAACCAGGAGAAACATCGTTTGTACTATGTCTGTAATGGGTAATTATTTTGCTGCGATATTATTTTAAAACTGCTATATCTCCTAAGATATTCATTGAAATCGAATGATGTAAAGGGCAATTTTGTTTTAAATTAAATACTTGTGATGAATAACGTATTTATTTGGATAAGGATTAATATCATGTTTATAAAAATACCTTCGCAAATAATGCATTATTTTAGAACAAATTTGATTAGCATAAAAATGCATAAAAATGGTTATAGTGAGCCAACCTTAAAAGATAGACATATGCTGTCGCGGACTTTTTTTTAGAACTTTTAAAGGGGAACAATTCTGTCATACATGATTTTTGCGAAACTTTAACTGTTTACGCAGCGCACGCAGCGGAAGCTCTCAAAAGGAAAAAATACTCTCCGATTTTTAAACATTCTTCATTGGTGCTCCGCTCCTATTGATCTTAGCGTGATGATATATAGCCTATAGCCTTCCTCGATAAATGGGCTATCTAACACTGAAAGAATTTTTCAAATCGGGCCAGTAGTTCCTGAGATTAGCGCGTTCAAGTAAACAAACAAACAAACAAACAAACTCTTCAGCTTTATAATATTAGTATAGATATATTTTCAGGTTGTTCAAGCATATTTGGAGCCAAATGTAGAAAAAAGTGAAGATAAATTCTCATGGGGCGAGTTAGACATTACAATTTTAAGGGATTATACTAAAGCTAAGTTTGGCTGGTCCCAAAATAAATTAGATGAAATTATAAGACCAGTCCTAAAACGCATGGTTGAACGGAAATCGCAAAGGACCATGCAAGACTTCTTCAAAAGGAAAATAGAATTCCAATCTTTAGAGGAACAAATGAGTAAAAGGGTGAAAGCTGCTGTTCAAAGAATGGGTCCCGAAACCTCGACTAATAGTAATATCGAGTTGGCAACTGAAGATTCCAATGAAAAAGCCAAACCAGCTACTAAAAGAAAGGCAGGTAAATTGGGTCCTAAGGGTGAGGCTGGCCCATCAGCTCCTAAACAAAAAAAGAATACTGAAGATCGTGTACTTAAAAATCAAGGTGTAAAGGTTGTGTCAATAGTGAATGAAAAAGGCAAATCTGAGTTAGAAATTAAAATCAGTAAGACAGATCGTTTCCAAGAAATTATTCCACAGAGGGAGAAAGATAAGAAAGGTTTATTAGAGAATAAACTTAAAGCTATCGAGCTATTCAGAAAAACACAGCTAGATAAGAAACGGAAGGCCGTCAAACGGAAGGCTCTGAAACCAAAAGAAAAGGCTGAACTATCAGAAAGCGACAGTGATTAATTTATTAGTTCTTTTTACAATAAAATAAAATGCTTTTATAAAATAATAATTTTATTATTTACATTCAACCGTTTTTAATCACTAAGCAGTTTTAAAATAATGATAAAATCAAATTACAATAAAGATAGGTATGTATAACATGCGCACGATACATTATGTATTTTAATGAGTTCCGAAAACTAAAAAATAAAAGTTTTATAAAGTAAAAAATTGTTGAATGAAAAATGTGTTTTATTATTACAGAGATTTACTTATTCGAAGTGATTATATTAATATGATAAAATAAGTTTTAGTCATTGTCTTTAGTGATAACTGTATACGCTAATGATAATAGCGGTTCCTATCAGTGTAGGCGGCTTAATTACTTCTCACGTTGTTATAATAATATACCGCTGTTTCGCGTTCGTCTACGACTCTAAACTGTATAATGATTAATGAATAAGGCAAACAGTTATCAAAGATTTTACCTAAACGTAATGGATATAACTAAATAATGTATCTTATTTTCTGCTGAATAAGTTCTGTCACCGTAGAGAAAGAAGAAGAAGTAAATATTTATAACAGATTGTGTTCTCAGTACAATAGTATAGTTCACACAATAAAGGAAATGATAACAATACTTCTGTAATGAGATCCGAAACATGAATAAATATAAAATTGAATTTCTTTATTTCAAAATGCATTAATCTCACTTCATTTCAAATCATACAAATTGCACATAATATGATACACACAACTGTATGGGATCACTATGTAGTTATCACATTATTAATTATATTTTTTAAGTTTTCTATTTCGTTCCAATGCGATGATATTTTAAGTACTATTGTATAGATAGCCAATCTTTAGTTTTATAGTACATAATTGTTTCTCTAACGCTATTTGTGCAGGATGAAAGTTAGCCACAAATAATAAATAAACAAAGTAAGCAATTCTTTTCATTCTCAAAAAACTTACACAGCTAGCGACTAAAGGCGCATACACATTGAAGAAAACATTGCATTATATTATTTTGTCATACAAAAATAACATTTATGGACTTAGCATTGTAATATAACAAAATAACTTAACACATTGTTGAGAGCACACGACATATATATATATTTGCCGTAAGACATTCGAATCAATATGTATACGACCTAACCATAAAATTATTAGTCTAAAATAAACAAATGATTAAAAAGACGCATAGGAGACTATCAATTTATTTGCGATATAAACTTTTATACAATTAATCACTTCCGTACAGCAGTCTCTCATTTGTCACACTGCCATGAGTTTACAATCCAACGCCAGCGTTTCACACGCAATTTAGTTTCAACATGTTGGGATATCTTTGTAATGCTAACTAAAGGTGGGTGTTTGCAAATTGCGTAATGCTTTTGAGGGTAGGCGGGTTCCAGCCAGGGGTTCAGACCTGGAAGGTGGTAGAAAGGAGAAGGGTTTGACAATTGGGTTACTTTGCATTACGTAATTTACATACGTCCATAAAGCGAAGCGCAAAGTGAAATTATGTATTAGTGGATCCTCGATGTGCTCGCAATATTGTTTCAGTCTGTGCTTCGCTTTCATCGTAGTATTGGACAATTAACAAACTAGTGCTCTGTTTAACACCTAAGCGGAGATGTGTCCAACGAGATTTTTATAAACAATTGAATGCTAAATGTACCCGCAAGTATTTAATCACTGGGGACGCTTGCGCAGCTAAAGTGCCACGTGGCTTTCACGTCGTATGTCCATTGTAATACAATCATTTAGAAAATGTACTGAGTTTACGAATGTGTTAGGATTACAGAAAAGTTTGGTCATATTTTATGGTTAGTCATACTGTCCTCGGTAAAGGCTAATACGTTTATGTTTCAGTTTATATTTCTGCGCCCTATATGCGTTAACCAAGCCTAGTTGCTGGCTCGTCGCAGCTTCAGAAAATATCCTGACGGATTAAAACTACATAAATACCGACCAACCGTACGTTTGCGTTAAGTAGCCACCAAATTGCTAAAATAAAAACGCACGGTTCAGAATTGAGGGGCTTGCCCTCTTTTCTGATCCGTGTGTTTGCTAAAACGAT
Source organism: Catocala sponsa (assembly GCA_963564715.1). NCBI lineage: Eukaryota > Metazoa > Arthropoda > Insecta > Lepidoptera > Erebidae > Catocala > Catocala sponsa. Next base: position 3,737,821 of record OY751331.1, read on the forward strand.
TCGTATTATTTTAATTTATTTTTTACATTATAAATTACGAACCTTAAATATGACCAAACATCTCTATCACACGTCGTATCCCGCTTGTATAAGACAAAAGTCACTAGGCTACGCCTCGACAACAGTACAAAGCTCGTTTCTGGTGTAACAGTTCATAATTCCCGTACATAACAATAGCCATCACAATGTCAACACCGCTGTACCAACTCGCGCTTAGCCTAAACACCGTACTAGACTAATCTACTTTGACGACACTGTAGATTTTCCTTACGAACCAGAAGCACGCCATGAACCCAATTGTACCTGTTAGTAAGAAGAATAGGAATACCATGATGAGTGTGTAGCCGAAGTACAAGAATGTTGAGGCGGCGCCTTCGATATTGAGTTTAGTGACGAAGTAATGGCAGCAGTAGATGAACAGGTAGCCTGCGGTGGAGCCCGAGCTGAGGAAAGCTCGCCACCACCAGTGGTAGTCCTCCGCGCACAGGTGGAAGTAGCACAGCAGGATCGTTGTCTCGGAGCATGTGATCACAAGGATCACGAACACGAGGAACAGGAAACCGAACATGTAGTACATCTGGAAATAAAAATCGTTTCGTTAGATGACACAGATTTCCAAAATTAAAGATGGACCGGTTTGCTAACTTGTCTTATTATAATAATATTTATTATATTCAACCTATCACTAACATGCGTACTATCGTACTCATGTTGTCTTACTTGCATGGTCGTCGATGAGCCCTGAGCTCACCAGCTTTGGACTCATCGAAGACAGGCAAGTGAAATTGCAAATTAAATAAGTATAATATGGATTTCACTTCATTTACAGTTATTACAGTTAAAATATGCCTGGTTTTAACAGTTTATATACTATGCCATTACTAAGCACAGGCTTCTTCTCAGTTTAAGGGTTAGGCCATAGACCACGCTGGCCCAGTCCAGGTTGACATACTTTACATACATATATTCGAGAACTATTATGTAGAACTCTCAGACATGTAGGTTTACTCAGGATATTTTCCTTATCTGTCAAAGCGAGCTTTAATTAACATAAGCACATAACTTCAAAGTCACAAGCCTTAAGATATCGTTAGCCTTCGGGTTGCGGAGGTCAGGTGGCAGCCGCTCCGTGTAAAACTGATATCCATTCAAATCCGGTTAGATTAGAAAGCCGACCCCAAGTGACTTGGGAATAATAAAGGCTAGGGAGAAGAAGACATAACTTCAAAGTTAGAAATGCGTGCCTGGTGGTTGAACTCTAAATACCACAAGCCTATCGCTGCTTATTTGGTCATAATTACAAATCTAACGATACTAATCCCGAAAATGGCAAAGTGATGACTGTTTCCGTACCTGACTAGACCAGAGCGAGTTGAGAATAAAGAACAGCTGTATGAAGATGCATCCGAATGGCAGCACTCCGCCCATGATGATGCCGGGGATAGGCTGCGTGTACAAAGATTGCTCAGGGATCTGACGCGGGATCTGGTTTGTACGAACTGGGTGGTCCAGGATCTAGAAAACAACATTCAGTTTAGCATAATATACATAAATTTATAAAGGTATTAAATATAATGACCACCAAAAATCCTAATTGCGCAGCAAAATATGCTTACTAAAATATATCATAACGAGCACCTATACGCCTCAAATCACTGCATTCCGTCTCGGAAGGGTTAGGTTATGTTAGGTTCCTTCTTAAACCCACCCAAAAATAAGACCCCGCGGAGCGGGGCTCCGTCGACTTAGTTTGATCTCTTTAAGCATATTTTGCTGTGCAACTAATTGCACAGCAAAATATGCTTAACTGCACAGTAATAATATTTGTTTACTGTGCAGTTAAATACTACCCATTTATAAACAACATGATAAACAGTAGTGTAATGGTTTTAGGTATCGGGTTTGAAATTGAGAGGTCTTAACTTAATCTCAAACCTGATACCTAACGACGGCGACGACCTCGTGGGCAAAATCCTGGATCATTCTTACTAGTTCCATCGATATTTTGTTCCATATTACTAGTGAGACTTTTTGTTTTTGTCACTAATTCCATGGACATTCTTATGCTGGGGCTACATTAGCGGGCGAAGATTCGTGTTGCGTTGGCGCGCTAAAAACATCGTGTACAAGCATACGCGATGTTCTTGTCTACATTAAGCGGGCGAAGATTCGCGTCACGTTCACAAAAAAAAACACAAGCACGTCCGTCCCGCTGGACGGCACTGAAGTGACGTAGATGTTGCCACCCAAGCGAATATTGGCGCGCCATATCCATTTGATGCGCGCCAGTTTACCGACAGTGCCCCGATAATACATCGTCTTCGCCCGAATACAACGCGTTTCAACGATCTAGCCGGCCACACTCATCGCGTTAACACGAATATTCACCGTAGCCCGCTAACGTAGCCCCAGCATTAGTGGTACTAGTGAGACATATCTTCTGGTTATTCTACTACTACTAGTAAGACCTTATTATTCACAGTAGTTTATGGATTTTGTCAATGGCGAAAATGATTAGTCGGCCTCGATGGCGTAGTGGTTAGTGTAACCGACTACCACGCCTGAGGTCGCGGGTTCGATTCCCGCACAAGCCAAACATTTGTGTGCATGAACATGGATGTTTGTCTTGGTCTGGGTGTTTCTATGTATAATATGTAAGTATTTACAAAAAAAAAAACAAGTATATATGTATGTTTATCCATTGTCTAGTACCCACAGTACAAGCTCTGCTTAGTTTGGGCTAGATGGTGTTGTGTGTATGTGATAGAATATTAATATTATTAATTCTTTCTAATAGTTACATTTTTAAATATAAATATAAAAACTATACATATTTAAAAATATAAAAACTGAAATGACCCACCGACATCGGGAACAGGGTCTATTAGTCCCACCCAAAACCTAATTATTTTTATTATGTAAATCCTTCGATCAAATATACCATAGATGCACATTCTCATACAAACACCGCGTCAATATGTGGCACTGATCAGTACTACTTACTTATAAGTATCTGCATTTATTATGCAATCCAGGAAATAAACCGGAATAACCATTGAACGCCCACTGAGAAATATTTTGTAATAGTTTAGTTAAAACGCGTCAATGTAAAGCGTCCTAAGTGTGTTACTCGCGAAACGCAAGCGTACTAAGTATATGGTACGATCTCCACCGTAGTAGTGGTGTCGATTCGCTCTCGCTTACGGGCAGCGCACGTAAGAGTGAGTGGGACAGGTGCATAATATAGCGCATACGACTGATTTATGCACAGTTTTGTTGGGGCCGTTTTTTGAGCGACGATCGTGCATCTATGGTATATTTGATCGATGTGTAAATCAAATAACAACAGAAAATGTTTACGTTGAATAAAAAAGTAGTATTTAACACTATTATAGAGTTTACTGAACTATGTTAACGCCCTCTTAACATCAGCTTGCCGTAGCTAGGCTTCTCTTGTTAACTTCGCTAGCTAAGCTTGAATGTTTCACGTCGTTTTGTCGCATGAAATGTGTGGGATTCGAAACCACGACGTCTCGACAGTAAGTCTAATATTATCAACTGGACCACTGCCGCTTTTTTACCTATCTAGTCTAAAGGTATACATACCCTCTTCCTAAATCCGAAGTAAGCGCCGATGAATGTCTGAGGCACGGAGACGCCAAACCAGAGGCCTAGCAGAGCCAGCAGGGTCGAGAAGGGAACCGATGCTGACGAGCCTTTGCCCCACAGTACTAAGTTCATTATGAAGAAAAGACCGAACACCACTCTGAAAAGAACAACATCTTATTATAACAAAGTCTTCAATGTTCTAGCTCTATTATTGCCCAGTTGAATGGGAGTGTGACGGCTATGTGTCATCAAATCGCATATCGACTGTGAATTGGCAACCGATCACAATTTTCTGAATAGAATGGAATAGAATATTTTTATTTGCATAAAATGTAGGTACATAAGTTGGAATATTATATAATTGGAGCCATATACATTTTGTCAAACTGTGACATGCAAATCTTAATTAAAATCAAAAACATTAACATCATAAATTATTCTTAATTTGTAAATTATTGATAGACTAATAAATTGTTATATACACATGCACATATATTACGCTTTTACTACAATTTACATTTATTTTCGACAATAGAATAGAAGATTTCCCTTTTTAATACAATTTTATACTATATCATATTCCGGAACGTTGCAAGCAATCCCATGTAAGATACGTTTAAATTTGTTTAAACGTTTAATAACTACGTATTTTTATTTAATAAACCAGGAGCTATAGAAATGGCGCAAACACGTTTTTCCTTCAGCCTGTAAAGTTGTCAAAATTGAGATAGTACCGGTTGCCAGTTCACAGTCGATATTTTAGTTTCTTGGTTAACCCATTCAATGCGGCGGACGCCGATCGGCGTCTTATTTTTTCATAATCAGATTCGGAGGACGCCGATCGGCGTAATGTATAGTTGTTTTATATTTTACCCAAATTTAAAGATTTTATATTAATAAATTCATATTCATAACAAAATGCTGAAAACTCCGATTGGCGTCTTTTTTTATTTCATCAAATGCGGCTGACGCCGATCGGCGTTTACGATAAATATGAGCCGATTCTGGCTAGCGAAAGCAAAATTTATTGCCGCATTCAATGGGTTAATACAACAAGTATTTTCCAATAAAATTCATTACTACCAATACAAGGAGTATAGTACGTCAATAAGGGGACACACCATACAATGAGTTCTTAAATTCAATGATCATTTGAAGCAAAGTGTTATTGCGTTTATAATCAATGCCTCCGTGGCGCAGCGGTAGTAAATGCGATTGCTGTGCATGACGTCTCGACTTCGATTCCCAGGTAGGCCAAACTGTAATTGGATTTCTGTCGATATATTCTCAATACAAGCTCGAAATCTTAACTGTGGCAGACAAGTGGCAAGTCTTGCCCCTTAGGTGGGACCAAAACTATAGCTAGTGAAATGTGGATGTAATTAACTTCTACCCTACTCCTTCGCCTATATAGGCGTGATAATATCTATGTTTGCAAGGTGATTTTTTATTGGATTGTTTACGATTATACTGTATGGCAAATGTCTTATATTGCTCATTTTATTTCACCTTCACTGGCTTAGTATTGGCTCACTTTTAGGCAGTGGTCCGACCGCCAACGATGAACGAGAAACGAGTAAAACTAGAAACTATAAACGAGTTGACGATCAGCGGGAAGCGAGTGTGTAGTTTCGATAGTTTTGTCGCCGGGCTATAAGCGAGTGTGCAAGTGCGACGAGCGATTACTCGCGCCACTCGCCCGCGGTCGCTCAGTCCTGTGCAAACCTGCGCGCGCGACGAGCGAGCATCGCTGAACGAGTATCGCTGAGCGAGTTTATTTTTGAAAGCTCTTGTCGCTCAGCGACAAAACTAGTAAAGCGAGTCGTCGCCGGCAGTGTGAACAGTCAGCGAGCAACTTTCAATATATGCATCTCTTTCGTTTACACGGAATGTATATTAATTGTGCGTTTCTTGAGAGAGAAAATCGTCGATAGTTAGTCGTTTTCTCGCCGGCGGTCGGACCACTGCATTAACAAGTGAGAAACGATAATGAATTACCGTAAATCTTAAGAGTTCGGAAAAATTGGTTCAATTAATATGCAAAGGTCACGTAACCTTGAGGTCAAAGGTCATAGTAATTTCGGGGGTATATCGACTATGCTGAGTCGAATGGCGTTGAAAGCGAGTCTCTAGCTCTTACGGTTCTTGAGTTGAAAGTTGTATAACAGACAGACGGACGGACAAAGCTTGTTGTATAAGAGTTTTTTCGAACTCTAAAAAGACGTCCTATCCATCTCGCTGTTTACTTTCATGCATTCTGCGCTGTCACTAACAGCTATTGGGTTCCATTTACATGTTTATATGCCGTGTTTTTGTTATTAAATGGCATACAGGCGCAATAGAAAACGTATTGTTCATTGTCATCGGTGAATGACGGTGCAGTGTTCAAAGCGTTCAATAATATAAACTGCATTTTTCTATGTTTAACATATTAATGCATGGCGAAAATTAAATCACAGGAATAACATAACACCTAACATTAGTAATATTTAAGTGGCTCTTAAGACTGCGCCGAGCGAAATGTGCCAAAAGAGGCGGTCACAGTTAAGTGAATAAACTCAACACTTTTTGTTTAATACAGATATAAAATATACATTTAACATAACAATTAATGTGTTTACAATAATTACTCCGTGTAAAACCTTAAAATAATTAATGTTTTCGCCTACAAAATTACGTAAATTTGCACCAAAAATGTAAGCTCGTGTTACGTGATTTTTAGATTATAAAAGTAGAAATCTATCAATCCTATTTTACAGCTTAAACAAAACATAAATAGTTATATTACAATTTGTCCATCCCAAATATTTATGTTATTGGTTGACAACAACGATACATATTTATCAAAAAAGCACTTCAAATCCTCCATACAATTTTACAATGGCGGCCGCGCGCCGATTTAAATATGCGCCGCACGAGCTCTGTCACTATCTGTCTTACGCTCAGCGCAGTCTTAAACGCACTGCGCTTCTTTAGATCATAGTTACTTTTTGCTCTTTACTTTTTCTATTAAACGTGCAACGTAGCGCAAAATACTGTTTGAATAGGTCTAAGTTTCAAGCTTGATACATACTTCCCACTTTACGAAATTATTGTAAGGAATTTCTTAGTTATAAAGAGCTTATGGACCTTTACTCGGCATACGGGAATATGCTCGAATGTAATCAAATCTGAAAGTATTTAATTCGATGCGGGTGTATTATTATTTATTACACCCGCTCTTGCTTTTCGAGGAAATACAAATGTAATACTGTTTAAAGAAGCAAGTTAAAATATAACCAGAACAGCGGTAGCTCAGTGGGGAGACCAACAGACTGCAATGCAGAGGGTCTCGGATTCAACCCACGTCGCGCACCTCTGACTTTCGGAAGTTATATGACTTTTAGAAATTATGTGCGTATTGATTGACAATTATCGCCTGCTCCGTGCCTCGGAGAGCACGTTAAGCCGTTGATCCCAGCTGCCATGAACATCTATGGCAGTCGTTGTTGGGAGAGTGTCGACACAAAAGATCCCACTGGGTCGAACTGTCGCCGGTCTGCACTGACTGGCCCCCACATAAGATAAGATAAAATATAAACATCGATTTCGTTTTATAAATAGTATTCATTGACCTTAGAAGAATTTATCGATTTTAGCCTGAATGACAACACAGTGACCATATTATAAGTAGTATATATATACCTATTATTATTCATTAGTAGTTCATACTCGGCGTGCAAGTCTTTGTAAAACATTCAGTTGTCGTAGAAGTTATCACAGCTAAACATGATTATTTTTACGACAGTAGAAAGTTAACTCCTAGCCAAAACAACGAGAGGTTTTGCTGCTCCACTGGCGCAAAATCAAAGTCAAAAATCTTTATTTCCATAAAAATGTGCAAATAAATAGAAGGAAACAAAACTTTAGCATTGCAAAAAGCCTGTTCGAGGAGTAGAGCTTTCATGAGAAGAAGCAGGTAAGAAACTCATGGCCACTCTTTTCAATCGCCAAATGTTTACATCAATACGATTCAGTTATGTTATTTTCCTTCTAAGATATAATATATGTTCTAATAATTGTGAAGAGAATTAGTAGGTAAATGCGACTGCTGTGCAAGAAGTCACAGGTTTGATTGCCGGGTCAGGCTGTATTATTTGATTTTTTTGTCAAGAATTTCTCAGCACGGAGTGTAGAGCTGTGTCCGGTAGACGACCATAGCTCGTATAACGTGGTATCGAAAACCATAATCAGGTGAAATGTGGGCGTAATTCACGTCTGCTTATCCCGTTGGAAATATAGGAGTGAGACCATATGTATGTTTGAGATTAAGCTGTGAAGTTCTATTATATATACGCGCACGTCATCACCGCGTTCTATATAGCAGCACTCACCCAGGGCACACCATCGAAGTCAATAGAATGTTGCTCTTCCAGCGCCTGCCGCCGAAGCTCTTGTATATCCGCGCGCTGACGTAGCCCGCCGCCGCGCCCAGCAGCACCCACGCGACCAGCGCGCACGTCATCAGCGCGCCGCGGTTCGCCGGAGACAGGAAGCCCAGGCACGCGAACGCGAGGGTCACCAGGGTCATGCCGAATACCTGGAGGGCAATATCGCAAATATCAGTTGCCTGTCTAAGTATTCTGAATAGACAACTAGTGATGCGTATAATGTCATTCGAATGATGTTGTAAGAAAGTTGTAAGCAGCGCGGCACTCTCCTTGCATGCCAAGGGCGCTGCGCACGCATTGATCTAGAGTTGTTGTCTACACATTCAAATATAATTACATTTTTTGGACAATATGAAAAAATTGTAGATTATCGTTGAAATCACGTGATCGTAAACGGTTTTTGATTGACTACATTAATTTTAACGTCATGCTTTATCATGTTTTTTAAACTTTATCTGTTATTCTTTAATGTTTATTTACAAATTTGTTACGTCATCGAACAACTCGACGCCATATTTAAATAACATTGATGGACAAAAAAGGCCGTAATAAAAGTTAAATGAAATTGAATTGGTTATTTTATAATCACAAGTAGTCTGTAACTAATGCAGATTAGTTATAACGGAACACATTTCTTTTTTTAAAGTTTCATTTACCCTCAGATTTTTCGCAATAGTAGCTCATTCTTTTTAAATAAAATACGTTAAATTTTTTTTCTAATGGATGAAAATAACTTATATTTTACTTTTATTCAAGATTTGCTTAAGCTATCAATATCACGATCATTTACACACACTCTGGGCATCTTATTACAATGTATTGAAATACTAATCACAAAAAAACCGTATAAATTTAAATTAATTAATGATAATTAATTTATCTGAAACACATCGTCGGTAAACAAAATTCGCGTAATCAATTTAATTGATGTTTCATGAAAACTAAGAGTGATTGAACAAACTAAGTATGAGATTCATGTACAGATACTAGCTGTCCCGACAGACTTTGTCCTGTACACACGAAAAACAAAATTAAAAAAGAAACAAATCTAAACCATTCTCGAATCCACTTGAACACACACAAAAAATTTCATCAAAATCGGTCCAGCTGTTTAGGAGTTTAATTACAAAGACACGCACAGAAGATTTATATATATAAAGATGTATTAGTATTTAAAGAAACAACTTGATTTGGTTTAACAAAATCACAATTGACCAGTGTAATCAGTGTATTATGTAATAATATACTTCCATGTTTTTTTTTAATATTAGAAATACACAACTTTTGTTAAAGCCGGTTTCGTTAGTCCGTTATATAACTTATGCCATGTTCATTTCCGATGTGAAGTATTGATGGAATCTGCTAAACCAATTTTTAGAAGCTGCACGGACTTTGAGCATTCTCCTGCGATGTAGTAGTTTATTAACCTCCGAGTCTTCTGCGAAGAGGTTAACGAAAACAATATGTGGGTCTGTGTGTCTGTCTGTTAGTGACAGGCATAGCTCCGGCACCACTGGACCGATTGACTTATAACTTGGTGTGTAAACACCTTGGGGTCATACCTCGGTCGAGTTTGGGCTCTGTGGGTCAAAAGATCCCCTAGATATATGGGTCATTTCTTTTCATTACTTATACATTTAAGACGAAGAGGTTGAATCCTGGGTTTTTACAACCATCTCGTTCTCATTGCAACAACCACTGTTTCGAGTATTGTGGTTTTCCCCATTGGGACGAATTGGGCTAAAAATCTATTTTATTTATGTCCGTTATTTCCCGTGGTAGTTGAATAATTCCTGGTGCAGGCTATAATAACTTATAATATAAATAACAAAATAAAAAACATGTATATTCCTAAAACATTGTGCATCATATATGCAAATAAAGGTTATGTTGTTTTCTGTTGGTAATAAATATTTATCTACCTGTGATCCTGAACCGAGGAATACAGCCAGCAGCATACCACGGCGAGGGGGTCTGAATACGTCACCGTGAACCAACTTCCAACCGAACTCCTCCTGCAAATAATAAGTTATGGTTACGTATAGAAACCATACTGGAACATAACACAAAATTATTTGGCTGTATACTTCTATGAAGTGTAGTAAGTTTCACCATCAACCTGCTTCAAACTGAGCGAAGTCCTAGAGCTTTAAGCGGGAATTAACTCCGTTACTCATACGTCACATCGTCTCTGGTAGTGCCAGATTGCCGTCCCATCGGACTTTGAGAATAGTGAATGCAACTTTAAGATTGAACCAAAATTCGATCAAGAAGACAATATGTATATGTATTCTTACCTGCGCATCTTCGCCACACTCCATCTGGTTATACCTCGCGATATCCTTATACAGTGTCCTCAATAGAATCATAGCCACCATACCGCTCAAGAACAGCACGATGACCAAAGAGTTAAGTATCGAGAACCATTGTATATTGGTCTGTGGCATAGACTCTAAGATATAGTCCCATCTCGAAGACCATTTAATAGTGTTGTTCTTTATAAATGTGACGCGGTAGGTATAAGTGATGTTGAATGTGCTGTCGCCGACTAGTGTGGTGGGGACTTTGAGCTCCACACTCCTTGCATTGCAGTCCGGCTTGTTCGGGTTAGCGTGTAGAATGCTGGCTGGTTTAACCTGAGAAATAAAGACCGTTTATTTAAAAAGAGAATAGTAACATAGACTCGCGCCTATGTCATCGAAGATAGATTGTTTGTCAGAGTTTTAATAAACATACATTTTGCCAGCTGTAGTTTTTAAGGTTTTTTTTTCGTGACAACGTCTAATAAATCTATAAACGCCGGCTGCACGCACGAAAAAGGATGACTCATTGTCCCGTTACGCTCATTGAAACGTTACGGGAAAGAAATTATGTTATGACGTTGTCACGTTAAACTATCGTCCGCAAACCGACTTTACAGACAACCAATTTTTTTTTATATGGCTAATTTAGCAAAGAACCATACGGCCCACCTGATGGTAAATGGTCACCGTAGCCTATGGACGCCTGCAACACCAGAGGCATCACTTGCGCGTTGCCGACCCTTTAGGAAAGGAAGTGGGTAGGAGAAGATGCGGGAAGAGGGAAAGAGGGTGAATGGGCCTCCGGCACTCTTACTCACCAAACGAAACACAACAGTAGGATACATACATATATAGATTCACGCCTGTTTCCCAGAGGGGTAGGCAGAGACTACGGATTTCCATTTGCTACGATCCTGACACACTTCTCTGGCTTCATTCACTTTCATCATATTCCTCATACTCGCCCGTCGGTTCAAGCTCTTAACCTGGCCTTTGTCCAGAAAGGAATACTGCTATTTCACGTCGATATTCTGTGAGAGGGTAGTCCTGCCCCGGTCGAGCCGGCCCGTTCATGCTGAAATCAGCGAGGCTCTACTCGCTGATTTCAGCATGAATGGGCTGTAATAGGAGCTGAAACTATAGACGTCTACCAGACAGACAATTTCGGAATCCATACTGCAAACCGTAGCCCTTAGTTATGCGGTAGTACTTCGCCGGGCTAATCTTTAAACGAGAATCTAATATAACTATTTCTATATAAAAATAATAATATCAGCTGTATTAAACTGCCCTACTGCACGGCACGGTCTTCTTCTTAGTGTAAGAAGGGTTAGGCCATAACCCACTACACTGGCCCAGTGCGGGTTGGCAGACTTCACATATCTTCGAGAACATTATGGAGAACAGACATGCAGGTTGCCTCACGATGTTTTACTTCACAAGCGAGCGATAATAGCGATAACAGTCAGAGATGCACACCCTCGGATCAAACTAGAGACTTCAGGGCTCGTGTGGCAGTCCAACGGTCTTCCAATAGGCTATCACTGCTATTTTTATGCAAGGATCGAACCCTTAACTCTTCGCGTATGTGTACTTAAACCACCGTGCCGTGCCATCAGTCATAAACACTTCAACATGGCGCAAAACACGTATGCTTATCGCTACGTTTATAGCGCATATTATGTTTATAGTAACCACATACATTTTAATACTATTACGTGTCGAAACAATGGTTATCAAATTAAAAACGGAAGTATGGCGAATATTTATCACGATTACATGTCATAAATCTATACCTACATCTCAAACAGTCGTTCCCAAATTGTACTATTAAAGGCAAACTCAACCCAGCTTGCCTCATTTAGAACGCAATGTTTTATTGTTCTTGAAATGTTAACTAGCAATTTGATTTTTACGATTAGTATCGTAATTGTGAATTCACGTTAGATTTGTACGATGTTGTAGATATAGCGAGGTATTAAACATCGCTATTAGCGATAACACCATCTATTGTTATCTATACAAGGCGAGTGCTAAGAGGTTTTGAATCTAAAGTATCACGTAGTAGTAGTATCAAATGTAGTAACAAACATACATACAAAGTTCCTCTTACATAGGGGGGATAGGCAGAAGTACAGATCGCGCACTGTATGATGACCGGTCTGAACATTGCGCGATTGGCGTCGCAGTTACAAGTTTTACGTCTCTTTGGTGACAGGGGGCGAGGGTGGGACGCCTCTTAGCGACTGTACATGCGCAACAATTCGGAGACGCTATGTTCAGTCCGGCCATTATAGATTGCGCGATCTGTATATTACAACAAATTTGCCAGCTATGTTTTTGGGACCATGTGATAGGAAACGATTGTATTGCGATTGTCTAGCGGAGGCTGTTTCAGGCTCCGTGACTGTTTCCAAGAAATCAAGATTGTTTCAAGAAAAATTCTCAGAACTGCTGAGATAGTAGTGCTATTTCTATTAGTTATTAATGATATTGCTATTAGATAATTATGACATTGCTTTTATTTATTTATTTATTTGGATCGCCAACAAATGATACACATTTCTTACATCAAAATAATAATTTACAGGCATGCCTTGAGCTCATTTACTTACAGGCAAACACATCTAAAAAAGTAAAAATTATCGCCACAAAAATTTAATAAAAAGCTGTAATTACATTAACATAAAATTTTTAAAAATAAGAAGAAAGAAAAAATTGCTTTTAGATATTAGTGATATTGCTGTAAGGTATAAGTGATATTGCTATTGAAAGTCTATGACATTGACAGTGATATGGCCATTTGGTATTGGTGATAATGCTATTATATATTTCGTGATATTTTTAACATTGCTTTAAGATATTAATGATATTGCTATAAGATATAAGTGATTAACTATTAAATGTTTATGACATTGCTATTAGTGATATGGCTTTTTTATATTAGTGATAATTGCTATTAGATACCTATTTATGATATTACTATTAGTGATATTGATATAAGCGATATTGCTTTTTGATATTAGTGATATTACCTTAGCAGATATAATTCGTCCGCCGTTCTCTCCGAAGGCGACCCCCCATTCTTCCGCCTCTCCGCTATGATATGTAACCTCCAGGTCGACGTGGTTGAATAAATAGTAGTTGCCGATATGACTTGTGTGTCCATTCACGATCGGTGTACACGTGTCCTGGAACAAAATTAGTTTTATTAAATAGCTAGAAGACCCAATCATTGTCATGACCCGGTTTCTAGAAGGCATCAATCAAGGAATTGTCAGACAAACTGTCCAAAATTGACAGCTGCTGTGATTTGAATTAGGCTTACATAAGCCGGATGATAAATTCTCGCCCATAAGAACCAGTGGAGTAGAGGGAGCTATTGGCGCCGCCTCGATAGGGCTTGGGATGCCTGCGTCCCCCTAATGACGTTATTGGTAGGTCTGTTGTGTATGTGTGTTGTTGTGTGAAATGCTCAATAATATTTAATCTGTGCCCTTAGTTAATTGACACTGACTGTTTGAACTACAGAGAATGGCAATATTTATTCATTCTTGTTTACTATTCCATAAACAATTATATATATCTTAATTATCCTAACTTATATTATAAATGCGAAAGTGAGTTTGTTTGTTACGCTTTTACGCCTTAACTAATTGACCGATCATCATGTAATTTAGTATACACGATGTCAGGGTACAGAATAGAACGTACGGTACCGGTCATCCAGAAAAAAGTACTTATCCCGAGGGTTAAAAGTTTATTGAGAAAATGTAGATTGACGCAAAATCTAGTATTATCTATACTAATATTATAAAGCTGAAGAGTTCGTTTGTTTGTATGGTTGAACGCGCTAATCTCAGGAACTACTAGTTCGAATTGAAGATTTATATTAGTGTTGGATAGCCCATTTATCGAGGGAGAAAGGAAAAAATTCTCTTATGTGAAGCAGACGAAGTTACGCATCAGCTAGTATATTATAGCTCCGTGGCGCAGCGGTGCTGAATGCGACTGCTGTGCATGAGGTCTCTGGTACAAATCCCGGGTCGGGCCAACAAAAAGTTATTGGGATTTTCTGTTAAGAAATCTCAATAGCAGCCTGGAGTTAGGAAGTTAGCGGTGTTAGACACCCCCGTGCCTCGGAAAGCACATAAAGCCGTTGGTCCTGCGCCTGATCTGTCTCCGGTCGTGACGGATTACCGTCCCATCGAATCTTGAGAGTTAGAGAACAGAGAGAGCACTTGTGTTTGCGCACACACTTTTGCACTATGATGTCTCCTGCGCAGATGGCCAGTCTCCGTTAAAATTGGCCGCCGTGACCGAAATTCGTTCTGGAGGACATTATTATTACTATAGTCCCCCAATATTTTTATGAGGACCCTGAAAGCAGCTGTATTACCTTAACGTTTCGCTAGCTACGAATAAGTTTCAACATAATAGGCGAGCAATACTTTACATTCAAGCTCCGTCCTAAGACTGCCATGATTCATGTGTGTATATGTTAAATGCATGGGTAAGTGTAGATATATGATTATTTATACAAATTGTATACAGAGTTCGAATCGTATTAATATTACAAATAATGTTCGTGAAGATGTTGGTTAATCTAGCACACCTAAACTGTATAACGTACTTTATTTTTTCATTTTTATTTCTGTCGGGGTTTTGTCTAAACCAGACATATTAACCCCATTATACCTTTTAACATAAGTTAAATCCTTATTAATATTATAAATGCGAAAATGAGTTTGTTTGTTTGTTTGTTACCTTTTCACGCCTAAACCACTGAACCGATCATTCTGAAATTTTGCACATACGTTGTCAGGTGTACAGAAACGGACATTTCATCCAAAAAAAGTTACCTACTGTTCCCGAGGAAAACAACAAAATGTTCTTATGATAGTATATGGCGCCACGTTTCTTTCGAATCATGATTGAATTATATTATTACAAACAAAGTACAACCTGAATTGATCGTCAAATTCTAAATTAACGTGAGCGAAGCCGCGGGCAAAAGCTAGTTTTATTATAAATGCTATTCAGTATAACAAAGTAACAAGTAGGTACACGTTATTAAAAAAATTTTAACATTTACAAATTAAGTACTGCTATCACATTACACATCTTTTTAGCAGCCTCTGAATACGGTACAGCCCATATAGATAGCAGTTTAATGTACTTATTAGGATGAATCTTGGCACATCAATAAACATTGTATTTCGTGGTGACGTCACGTGAGATTTACGTGAGCAAATATAATTGAGGGATGATTCACTAAAGACAGGCCATGACTAATTTGCGTAAACGAAACGTATGCGCTCGCGCAGCTACACCGATTGAGATGGGAGTTTTCGATATTCAAGGTATTTATATCTATACTAATATTATAAAGCTGAAGAGTTTGTTTGTTTGAACGCGCTAATCTCAGGAACTACTGGTTCGTATTGAAAAATATTTTTTTGTTGGATATCTTATTTATCGAGGAAGGCTATAGGCTATATAACATCACGCTACGACCCACGGGGGCGGCGCAGTAATCATAAACGCGGGTGAAACCGTGAGCACATCTAGTTATTTATATATGCCTTTTTTAATAAGTTAAGGTATTTTATCAATAATAAAATATGCCAGTCTCATCATAACCAAACCTTACCTACATATACTACAATACAATACATAAATTACACTTAACGTATTTTAGCATACTAGCGGTCGCCAAATGGTCGAAATTCGACCATAATGGATTTAAATTTTAAGTTTGTAATCATAGTTACGAAGAATTATACGACATCAGCATCAGCCACTTCTACCAATAAAGTGTAATATTATTTTCCTAACATTTTACTGTCACGAAATATGGAACTTTAACGGATTATTGTTTTAATTTTCGTGTGTTGCGAGCTGCGCCGAGTGTAAGACAGATAATGACAAAGCTCGTGCGGCGCATATTCAAATCGGCGCGTGGTCGCCATAGTAAAATTATATAGAGGATTTGAAGTGCTTTTTTGATAAATATGTATCTTTATTATCAACCAATAACTTAAATATTTGGGACGGACAAATTGTATTATAACTATTTATGTATCGTTTAAGCTGTAAAATAGGACAGATTTCTACTGTTATAATCTAACAATCACGTAACACGAGCTTACATTTTTCCATTTTTCGTGTAAATTTACTTAATTTTGTAGGTGAAAATATTAGGTAATTATTTTAAGTTTTTCACACGGAGTAATTATAAACACATTCATCGTTATGGTAAACGTATATTTTATATTTGTATTAAACAAAAAGTGTTGATTTTATTCACTTAACTGTGACCGCCTGTTTTGGCACATTTCGCTCGGCGCAGTCTTAACTGTCTTTGAAACAACGGACACAAAGAACATACAGACTCTGAACAACTACTTGTGGATGACACAAATTCTTGTTCCGTGCGAGGATTGAATCCACAACAGACGAGGCAAAGTGGCATTTGCGAGGCAACCACCAAAAACAAACACTATGCAGTCCGTGCATATAAAAGATCGCATGAATGTATATTCTATTCTGTGGGTCAAAGATCGACTTAGCCCAGTAGAGTTGCCAACCGTCCTATTTTCCCAGGATATGTCCTAGTTTTTGCAGTGTCCTGCGACGTCCTGGATAGTTTTTAGGCAGCGTCCTAGGCTTTTAAATTTTAAAATTCGCGCGCCTGTATTCCCGCATAAATTCACAGTGGAATTTCATTTCACCTATTTTCACTACATATTAATTTAACTATTGCAACTCTAATACTGCGTCCTGTTTTTAAACTGAATAGTCCTGGTATTGCCAATTTCAAATCCTGGTTTTTTAAATTTGGGGTTGGCAACCCTACAATACTACCACTTTCCCTTTGCTAAATCATGTTTTTTTGATTTGGCAATAAAATAGTCATGTCGCTATTAAATCGCAGAATAACCGTTTTACCAAATACTTGTGTATACGACAGAGCCTATGGCACGATATTCATAAATAGTGTATTACCTTGTCACGAAGGATATATGTATTTATAAAGTAGACTATCGTGACATAGGTTTGGGCTTACATTTGCAACCGATCCTGAGGTATTAGGTTCGATTCCAGAATCGAGTCACGGCACAAAAGGGTTTACCGAATGATTTTCTATTGACATTTTTAGCAGCAGCAATGAGTCTGAAAATGTGCTAAGTTACCGGCAATGGATTCGTCCTCTATAGCTATTCGTCCTCCATAGTATATAAAGCTGTAGAGTTTGTTTGTTTGTTTAAAAGCGCTAATCTCAGGAACTACTGGTTCGATTTGAAAATTATTTTAGTGTTGGATAGCCTATTTATCGAGGAAGGCTATAGGTTATATAACATCACGCTACGACCCATGGGGGCGGCGCAGTAACGATAAACGCGGGTGAACCCGCAAGAACATCTAGTACGCATATAACATCGAAAAGTTACAGTTTGCGTAATGATCGAACTCGTGACCTGTGTTCAAACATCTCTTACTAGGCTATCGCCAGTTCTTACTGCTGTTCTAGATATATTTTTAGTATAATTAGATATACATCTATATATTAATACGTGAAGCAAAAACTTTGTATCCCTTTTTACGAAAATTACGCGGACGGAGGAGTATAAAATTTGGCACAGTTTTAAAGTTTATATGTAGAAGGAGGGGTATGTATTTCTAATACGTATTTTATATATAAAATACGTATTAGAAATATAAAATACGTATTAGAAATACATTAAATTAATGAAAAATCACTACACGCACACAACCATGCATTTGACACACGCAGTCGAATCGCGTTCGTAGTATTTCAACATTGTTCGTCTGACGTCGTACAATTCTTTGTAACTATGGTTACCTATACCTTATTTATATTCATATGTAATAGAGAAAAACAGAAAACAAAGTAGTAAGCTTAGGAATTTTCGTCGAATTTTGACCACTAGGCGACCGCTAGTAGTTATAAATCAGCATATTTTGTACGAGACCTCTTGTATCTTTAGAACGACAAACCCTTACAAGGCAAACTTGTGTGTCTATGCCTTAGGACACACAAAATCGAACATTAATATCGACAGATCATCATCATTTAGAGTTAATAGTCGTTTAAGTTGATGACATTGTATAGCGACAAAGCCATCAACTTGTATGACTGTTAACGACTACACACGTAATACGATAGGATCTTAATTCTTTTTATATCTTGGGTTTTGACTGTTCAATTGCCTCTAATCCGAATAATGAAGATAACAGATGATGATAATGAGATAATGAATATAGCCTGATACAAGAGACGGCCGAGAAGTGAATTTTGACTGCACGCCACTGCACTGACACACAATGCCACGCCATTGTGATTTCGCCAAGTGTTGTGGGTTCGAATCCTACACGTGACAAAAATTTGTGTGATCCACAAATGAATTTGGGTGTTGTTTGTGTCCGTTGTTTGAATGTCTGTGAAATGCCCCGTGATACAGGAAACATTCCTAAAGCAGGAGATACCTTTAAAAAAAAGAGATGTGTCTTCTACCGCCGTTTTTTGTATAAACTCCCTTGGTGAACTTGGAGATTTTTTTACCCACTACATCTAAATCCCCAAGGGGTTAGGCAAAGGTGTTACACAGCCACAATTCGTCATCTATGGTTTAAGGGAACCATATAATAGAGGTCGAGTTTGCAGCGTACAGAACACAGCTCCAAAGCCCAGTGATATTTTCTTGACACAAAAACTTTGTAACATTTGTCTAATTCGGGAATCGAGCCCGATATCTCATGCACAACAGTAGCAATAAGCTAGAAAATATTACTTAGCAGCGACCTCTCGTGTCAGGACAGAATACAAAAGACATTTAACACAGCAATGTACAGGCAAATATTAAAGTAATAGACGATAGACTCAATTGAACACGGTAACACACACACACTTGCATAATTATAATCTTATAGATGCATGGCATACAATGAAAAAAGCTTTGTCCGCAGGAGAAATCAGTCACTATTTGAGCATTTCAAACATGGACCGACTTCTCCTGAAATGCTCAAGCGCATCTATGCGTGTGCATCCGTTTTGTGAAACCAAACACCTATATCAGCCCAGTTTATGAACTGTCCTACTGCTAGACATGGGCCTCTTCTCAGTATGAGATGTGTTAAACCATAGTTCACCACACTGGCTCATCTAATACTTCTTAATTTGTGCTTAAGGTTGCACCTACTAGATAGGCCTAGCATTCTACAAAGCCCATTATTAGACTAAGAAAGCTCTAATTAATATACAACAACCGTAAAGGCTACAATGCTAAGTGCAAACTTATTCCAATAGAATAATGAGTCACCTACAAACATTTTATTTAATGCTATTTGATAGTTCGTACAAAATATTATCAGTGTTAGCCTACATGTTACATGAATAGATACCTACACTTCCGTTGCCTACAATATATGTTTAGATTTAATCTACAAATACATGTAAATATAATTATTGTATTAAGACTGCACCGAGCGAAATGTGCCAAAACAGGCAGTCACAATTAAGTGAATAAAATCAACACTTTTTGTTTAATATAAATATAAAACATAAATTTACCATACCAATGAATGTGTTTACAATTACTCCGTGTAAAAAACTTAAAATAGTATTTTCGCCTACAAAATTACGTAAATTTGGACCAAAAATGCAAAAACATAAGCTCGTGTTACGTGATTTTTAGATTATAACAGTAGAAATCTATCCTATTTTACAGCTTAAAGGAAACATAGTTATATTACAATTTGTCCATCCCAAATATTTAATTTATTGGTTGACAATAAAGATACATATTTATCAAAAAAGCACTTCAAATCCTCCATACAATTTTAATATGGCGGCCGCGCGCCGATTTGAATATGCGCCGCCACGAGCTCTGTCATTATCTGTCTTACGCTCGGCGCAGTCTTAAGATTATTTTACTTTAAAATTCATATAATTATGGCAATAATCATTGGTTGCACATATTATTATTTTTACACCACAGCCTACAATAGGTGTTATGATTTAAGGATAATTTATCGATTTATGCCTTCACTTCGGTAAAACAGGCATAAATCTATATGTGTAAGCATTTTTGGTGCCATATTATGGCAGTTTGTTTAGGTTGTACGTTCAAATCCTCCTTCATAAAATCTTTTATCCTCTGTTATAATTTATATCCTATCTTAGCTTTCTTTGGTACTATGAATTTTTACATTACACCTAGCTTGCCTAGCCTTGAGATTTTAGCCAGCCTAATTGCAGGATTACTGATTAATCAGACACATTCCTAACATTAGTAAAGAAAATATTAAATTAAAATATATTTTATAAAATACAGCCATTCATATTGCTAGTAATTTTACCATATTTCATCTTCACAAAATGTTTATAGTGAGTATAAAATGAATTATCTTTTATGCTTTAATTTTAGAAAGCTTGAAGAATTTCTTAATTACCAACATGTACTGTGATTGATGACTGATTAGGTGAAACTATTGAGTGTGTAATTTTAATTACTGCATGATGTGTGATTAAACTCCCATACATAGTTACTATACTGCATTTATTACTTTATAGTGCATTTTTGCTATTTCATTGAGTAAATCTAATAAGGAGAAGCAACATACCATGTCCTTGCGCACTTGACAGCCCATGGGGAACCCAGTACTGCAATAAGTCTTTCCCCCCTCGTTAACCAAGTAGCACCAAGTCACAGGCATGTTGTCCAGGATCCAATGATGCTGGTAAGACAGTGCCATACCCATTTTCAACAGATTCAATCGTTTCATAGAATCCGGGTCTGAACCTTTGTATGTCTTTGTGCATACTACTTGACAGTCCATATTCTTGAGGAATTCGAGTTTGTAGCGACTCGGTCGTATTCTTTCGCCGAATACGACCTGGCCAAGGTTTTCGACAGGCGATTGGCTTTCATCAGTGGTGCAGAAATCGAAGTGATGGTATTCAAATGGTATCACTGACTCTTCTGTGTTCAGTCTATTTACATAGAGCGGGATTTCCGTCTGAAATTGTAAAAAAAAACAATGATGTTATAATTACTCCAGCACTTTATTATTACGGATTCGTTATCGTATTTTATGTGTTTTTAACTATGTTGTTGCTAAGTATATCAAGTACGGTAGTACTAAGACTGTTTGGCGACACAACCGTGACAACAATTGTAATGTTTATTCCATATAACTAATATTTGTCAAATCGTAATTGTTTCTAAGAAACTACGTACTGCGATGTCACTGGAAGCAGGATCATGTCGGCACCGCATAAATATGAATATAAACAATAAATCTTTAATATATAATGATGTGTTACCTTGCACGATTTGCTTGTGTCATCGTTGGCTATACAATAGTTCACAGGAGCTAAGCCGGGTAAATAAAACGCATAAATAGGCGTCAACACCAGCAATGCGCAAACCACACACAAATGTAACGACATGACGTGCTGTTATTACACGACTTCCGATGCTAAAGTATTATGAAATATAGTAATAAAATGTGAGCTTGAAACTACATAATCATGTCTAAAGAAAACTCTTTAACAGTAAAGGAAAGTTTAATTGGATATTCCAATTTTATTTCCTTGAATATTCTTTTTGCCTGCGCACTCGGAAACGTCACCACTAATAATGTTGCCATGTCGTAAATATTATGTAGTAGTGTTCATTTATCACTGTTATAAGAAAACGGAGACGTAGGTGACATTACCCTACAGCATAAACACCAGACGTTAATGTAGTACCAACAAATACATGTTTTCATAATAAATACTTTTCTTAGTACTTACCAGTCCAGTGTAATTGCAGTCAACTAAATATTACTCATACAAAATTATATTTCATTTATCCATTTATTAATAATGATCGTAAAGTTACCTATAAATATAGTCTGTGAAATTATATTCAATATTTTTGTTATGAAATTTTTATTGTGCCCATTGCAAAAGGTTTGCCAGAAATAATGTGAAAAAATTAAATAATATCAGCCCTGTTAATACAGGATAGTTTAATAACTATCCCATTGCTGGGTGCCAGTGACATCTTCTCAGCGTGGGAAGGGTTAGACCACAGAGTACTTTTTTATGGGTTAGACCATAGTCCACCACGCTGGCCCAGTGCGGATTCGCAGTCTTCACATAACATATATTTGAGAGCATTACGGAGAACTCTTGGACATGCAGGTTTCCTCACGATGATTTTCCTTTACCATTAAACATATTTCATGTGCATGAACATTGATTTTTGTCTTGGACTGGGTATTTCTGTGTATAATATGTAAGTATTTACAAAAAATAAAAGTATATGTTATGCATGTTTATATCCATTGTCTAGTACCCATAGTACAAGCTCTGCTTAGTTTGGGCTAGATGGTGTTGTGTGTATGTGGTAGAATATTATTATTATTAAGCGATAATTAACTATTAACTCGTAATATACTTAACAAAGTGGCCGGGTTGCTACGTGTACGCCGCAGCCCGGCCACAACGATTTCTATAGATAGGATGGTTAAAATCAAACGTAATATCAATTAAATACTTGTACCTTTATTGTTCTTCCATTTTCTATGTATAAATCTACATTAAAACTTTATTAAATTTTGTACACAATGAAAAAAGTATTACTCATAATATTGTACGCAGCGCCTGTACAAAAAAAATAGCAGTCATGGTTTTAGCTTTATTACTAAGTAAAATACTTCAGATGATTACACATTATAATTTTATTTTAAACCTGGTTATATTTATATATGAATTGTCGGCCTCGATATTTAAATCTAATCAGGTTTAAAACAAAATTGTAATATGTAATCATCTGAAGTATTTTACTGATAAACACATCAGATGAGTTCCCCCAAAAGATTACACCAAATCTAATTATCGATGCTACCAAACTATGATATGCCATAATTAGTGTATCAACATTTACAATTTGAGCAAGTTCATGTAGTGCATAGGCTGATTTACTAATTCGATTACACAGTTGATCGATATGCGGTTTCCAAGCTAGTTTGTGATCTATGATTAACCCAAGAAAATTAGCTGTGTTAACTTGTTTTATAATTTGCCTATTAAAACTTATATTAATTTATATCTTTAGACGTTAACTTACGCTGACTGAAATGTATTATCTTTGTTTTCTCTAATTTTGCTTTAAGATGTTAAGCCATGTCAATGCGATGCGTTATTTATGTGCTCACCAGTGGATAAATGAGATGTTTCTTTTTATTTTTGTTATTTCTATTTTATCATTTAATTTTATGTTGTAATGTATATGTATACTTCACTCTGTTTTTCTAGTTTTATATAGTTATACGAATGTCGTGAAACTCTGTAATTGGCTTAAGATTTTAATGTCATTGCTATAATTCCATGTACACTGTAAATAAGCTATTGAGTTTCCTATTAATAAATAAATAAATTGCTTTCGTAAGTATTATTATTATTACATTTAATTGTGATTGTACTGTCATCCGCAAAGAGAGCTACGGGTTTATCTGTGGCTTTTGGTAGGTCATTGATGTATATAGCATGAGCAGTAAAGGTCCTAGTACACTGCCTTGTGGAACGCCGTAATAAAGTTTTCGCTCATTAGACTTATATGCTTTCTCCCTTTTTGTTATACAGTGTGACCCGCGTTAAAGTGCAACCCCGAAAATGGGTGAAATTAGATCGAAAACTATCGACGAAAATGGGTCTAAAAAACTTCTAAAAAAAAAACTAATTTTTTTATACGCCACTGAACATTTGTTTCCCGAATTTTGACCTCTATGTACAAATAAATTTATTCCTCCCAAACTAGCTGGCCGATTTTGATGAAATAAACGACAAATCAATGCCAAGTATTTAGCGATGAGAATAAAACAAAAAAAAACAACAAAAAATGGCTTTAAATACTTCATTTTTTTAAATACTTGTGAAAAAAGTCACTATTTTTCACTGTTTTTTTCAATCAACTCAAATTTCTATGAAATAAACCCCTACATCTTGATTTGTTTTATAATTTATTATTATTCTTGACTGTATTAGCTTTCAAAAAAAAAATCAAACATTGTATCTCTAAAAATACAGGAGTTACGAATTTTTAAAGTTCACTACTCAGAATGGGCAAATCCAGGTAGAGACCCTTTTTTTATTCCTTTGTTATACCGGTGGCCAGCTGCTATTGTATTTAATGCTTGGGGTGTATAACAAAACGAAATAAGCTTCCAATGAGCTTATTCCGTTTTAGTTGACAGTTGAAATAAAACAAAAATTAATCAAAAACAATGATTTATTATTAATTATTGTTGACTTAGATTATAATGTATTAGGTTTTCGAAATGTGCTCCGCGTTGTTGCAAACACATTGCCACGCGTAATGATATGTGTTGTGTGGCCCTCCGTATAAGTTGCGGTTCATTTTTCAATTCTTCAGCGCACCTCATGATGCGGTCATGAAGCTCAGCCTCTGAATTCACAGGTGCACTGTACACCTTTTGCTTCATGTGGCCCCATAGAAAGTAGTCGAGCGGCATCAGATCAGGAGAGCGGGCTGGCCAGCCCACTGGGCCTTCGCGCCCAATCCAGCGATTGGCATAATTATTATTTAAAAATTCACGGACATTGCGCCCGTAGTGAGCAGGGCAGCCGTCCATTTGCAAGTACATGCCCTGTCTCGATGCCAGCGGCACATCCTCTAACAGACGGGGAAGCTCATCCCTTAATAAAGTTAGGAATCGTTCCGAATTTAATGTCGCTGGTAAAATTACTGGTCCTATCAACATGTCGTCGAGTAGACCTGCCCAAACATTTATTGAAAATTGCACCTGGAATGACGAGGCCCTCTTCAGATGTGGATTATCATGTGTCCACTCGTGCAAATTCCTAGCGTTCGTGATGCCATTCCTGGTGAACTTCGACTCATCCATCCATAAAATCTTTTTTAAAAATTGTGGATTGCGACGAATTTGTCGTTGTAGCCAGATCTACATAACGCACCTTGATTGGAAATCCATATCCCCGTGCAAATCGTGGACTCTTTGATAATGATATGGATGTAGACCTTCTTTCTTCAAGATTCTCCACGCTGAGGCTTGTGATATGCCGTGGAGTAAAGCTAAACGCCTCGTACTAATAGTAGGAGTGGCAAAAATGGTACTTAAAACCGCTTCTTCTATCGCTGTGTCGATTACAATGGATTCTTGTTCACGTCTTGTGTGTTGTAATCCAAGTCCGATGTCGGAGAGCTTCCGATGAACTTCCTGGAAGTTCCTTGCCGACGGTGCAAGTCTGTTCGGAAATGCATTTACGTATGCCGATCGAGCGACTGTTGTGCGTCCACCATACATTCCATAATAATAATGGATGTCAGCGATTTCTCGCGGGGAGAATGCATTTAATCGCGGCATCTCAACCCAGCACAACCACGAAAACAGTCGAGTAACGTAACAAACAGTCAATAACAAAAACGTAACAAGTAGTCAATAACGAAAACTCAACGAAAAACTGTAACTTTAATGCGAGAACAACAGCTGACGTACAGCAGCAGCGATGTGATCGGAGCGGACTAGCGCGGGCGACTGCCGGACTGTACCAATACCCCTTCCCTTTTCCCCAAGCATTGAACACAATAGCAGCCGACCACTGGTATAACAAAGGAATAAAAAAAGGGTCTCTACCTGGATTTGCCCATTCTGAGTAGTGAACTTTAAAAATTCGTAACTCCTGTATTTTTAGAGATACAATGTTTGATTTTTTTTTTTTTTGAAACTAATACAGTCAAGAATAATAATAAATTATAAAACAAATCAAGATGTAGGGGTTTATTTCATAGAAATTTGAGTTGATTGAAAAAAACAGTGAAAAATAGTGACTTTTTTCACAAGTGTTTAAAAAAATGAAGTATTTAAAGCCATTTTTTGTTGTTTTTTTTTGTTTTATTCTCATCGCTAAATACTTGGCATTGATTTGTCGTTTATTTCATCAAAATCGGCCAGCTAGTTTGGGAGGAATAAATTTATTTGTACATAGAGGTCAAAATTCGGGAAACAAATGTTCAGTGGCGTATAAAAAAATTACCTTTTTTTTTAGAAGTTTTTTAGACCCATTTTCGTCGATAGTTTTCGATCTAATTTCACCCATTTTCGGGGTTGCACTTTAACGCGGGTCACACTGTATAATCAACTTTGGTGATCTCAGTGTATTGTATTCGGTTGTTTACGTATGATTCTAATAATTTTAATACGTTACCCCTTATACCATATGCATTAAGCTTACCAAGTAGTATATCATGATCAACATATTCAAAAGCTTGCATCATATCCATGTATATAGAGCAAAGAGGTATTCTTTTATCAATGTTGGATAGCATTATTGGTATGATTGCAATAGGTCTGTACTAGGGTTAAACATAGAAAAAAACTTAAAAACAAATTAATTTTAGATTTATTTTATTTAGGTACTAATTAGCCATCATACAAACATCATTCCAATCAGAACACAAACGTAAAGTAAATAATAATTCGCGTTGACTATTTGAGTGGCAACTGACGTCGTCGCACTGAGTTTTTTTCTGTTTCCACAAGGCTGGCAGTGTCTTCATCAAGTGGGATACCTCGGGCAAACGCTGAGATGAGACCGAGGGACGCAGCCGGTTTGTCTGCTGGCACCATGTGGCCAGCGCCTCGGATCATCACTTCTGTGAGATTCGCTGCTACTTTGTAGTATCTGTAAAAATAATGTAACAATTGGATGAGTTAGAAAATCTATAGTTCGACATAGTTAGATGACTCGTCAATCGTCACTATATAATAAATAGTAACCAATTGTCCGCACTAGGAATAACTTTTGTGTCGCAGTAAAATTAACCAAATATTCAACAACTGCAGACAGAGCAATTATTTGTGTATTATAAAGAACAATGGCCATTTTGTACCGGACAATATCAAAAATTGTTATCGACGAAGGAATATCACCAACGTGTAGATAATTGTTTATGTAATTATCCGATATCAACATTTTATTTTTAAAATCTTTAGATAAACGTCTTCAAAAAACGTATATTTTTAAACAGAACGCAGTATAAAACAACATATATTTGAACGCATCAAGAAGTATTTGCATCACTAGAGATATCCATGTTTTTTTTCTTAGTTTAATCTGTTTTATTTGATAACGGTAATAAATTATAACACAGATGATATCAAATAGACATACAATTTATTTTAGTAAACTAGTAGCTTTTAATACAATTTCATGCTCATCATTAATATTAACCATGTTTAACACCATATTTTAAAAACAAAAATTGATTCAGTTGTAAATTGATTGATTAGGTACCTCCCTATGTATTGTTGTGTTGTGTATAACCTCAAAAAGACATATTACTTACTTAATTACTTATTTCTGCAGACTTTTAAAAAAATATTGAAGTCCGAATTTACTTATATTTTTCTAAACAAATAGAACGAGATATATTTCAATAAGTTACGTTTCTTATGATTTTTCTGGTACAAGCATGTTAGGAGAATGGCCATTGTTCTTTCTTGCTTCGTTAGAGGGTCAAGCCCAAAACACTCGGCGAAACGGCTGATGATCCCATAGATACACCATGATTGCACATCCATACAATCATACAGCTTGTAATAATGTAACAAATAAGTTTGAAAATATACATAATTATATCAGAGGAATTGTTTCTTACACTTACCCAGCTAATTTTCCATCGTGGTACCAAGGTGACCGTTTTGCCTTCTTAAAGTCTGATGTCCCAGAGAAAGACAATGAGTCGTAAGTATTGACTGAGGGATGGTACGCCACAATGATGTCCAGATGACCACTGAAACAATTATTTTACTTATTAAAATAAACCGTTTAAAAGAAGAAATTGTTGACGGCTTTATCGACTTATAAATACTGCTTTGAATGCCTTTTTCATACATGCCTACGATCTAATAAAGAGTGTCAAATTCCTAAATAAACAAATACTTACAACTACTTATTATAATTTAAGCAAACGATATCGATTATAACCATGGAAAGACAAACGTTCTTGTCTGTCCGAGTCATCAAGTCATTAGTAATATTACCTCACCATAAGTACCACCTACTCTGAAGTGAATAATAGTATATTTCGTATTAGTTCCACTTACTTGTAAAGCATAACTTTATAGTTTTCAAGAAGTTCTTCGAGCCACATTTTGGCGCTTCCCATGAAGTCAGGCACCAGCTTCCTGTACACGACTCCTATTGATGTGAAGTTGGTGTTGCCGACGTGCAACGCTTTCCGGACATCGCTAGTTTGGATGTAGTCCATATAAGCTCCGTTTAAGTCGATGTCATCTCTCAAGTAGTTATACAAGTTTGATAAATGAGACTGGGATAGGAACAGCTGGAGTAGATAGTTGTAATACTGAAAATAATAAGAACATGGCATTAGTTTAGTTGTATTATTTGGGATGGCGCTTTCAAAACATGTCTGGAAAACATATCGACTATCAAACATGCTAATGTGTTGAAAGCTATGAAAAGTCGTGGTAGATCTTCTGGATAGAATTGCTTGCGGTTTCGTGTGATTTTTAGAATAGAAAAGCGTTATCCGTGGCATGATCAGGCATCAAACTATAATCTATTGATGCTTACGTCACATAATCCATTTTTTGAAAATATAATGAATTAACGAAGATTATAAGATACTTACAGCATAAGCTTTGACCATCTCGCCATTGTTAATGAACTGCGTTACAGCTGTTTCCAGGTGGTTCATCGAGTTGGCGACACTGTCGTCAACCAGACCTGCTTCTCGTACGAAGTAGCTGTATCTTTGTAGTGATAACGGGTCTATAAAACCGTTACCGATAGCCAAGCCCTAAAGCAAAAAGACATGTTTTTAAGGAAATCTTCTCTTTGGACCCTATGTCTGCCTCCGTGGCTCAGCGGTAGTGAATGCGACTGCTGCACATGAGGTGTCGGGTTCGAATCCCGGGTCGGGCCAATAAAATGTTATTGGGTTTTCTGTTAAGAAATCTCAATAACAGCCCGGAGTTAGGAAGTTGGCGTTGACGGACACCGACACGTAAAGCCGTTGGTCCTGCGCCTGATCTCTCTCCGGTCGTGTCGGATTACCGTCCCATCGGATCTTGAGGGTTAGAGAACAGAGAGTGCACTTGTGTTTGCGCACACGCTTGTGCACTCTAATATTATCTCCTGCGCAGATGGCCAGTCTCCATTAAGATTGGTCGCCGTGACCGAAATTCGGTCTGAAGGACATTATTATTGTCGCAAAGGATTACTTTTTTAAGGACTTCTTCCGCGTTGTATGATATCGATTTCGTAGGGAACCTAACAAAATTTAATTATGGACACAGAGAACATTTATTTGTGCATCACACAAATGCTAACACTGTACCTACTGTGTAATAAATAAACACTATGTTCCTGTTCATTTCATTCATGTCGGTTTCAATTAATTAGCGTATGCTTTACACGGAATGTTTGTTTTAACAAATGTTTAGGTACATTCAAATAAGAACGTCGAGGTTATTTAAATATTTCATGGTAATTTATTTTAGTCCTTGTAGTCCATATGATAAATTTGTATAAAGATTTTCTACAAGAAAGGCCATGAGTTTCCGTTCTTTTAACCCCCGACGCAAAAACGACGGGGTGTTATAAGTTTGACGTGTCTGTGTGTGTGTGTGTGTCTGTCTGTGGCATCGTAGCTCCCGAACGGATGAACCGATTTTGATATTGTTTTTTTTTGTTTGAAATGTTAATTAGTCGGGAGTGTACTTAGCTATGTTTGATGAAAATCGGTCCAAGATGGCCGCCACCGCAAAATGGCGAATTACTATTTTTATTATTTTGTGTCGGGGGTTTTTAAATTTTAATTAGACATGATGGTATTCATGTTCTCCACGACTATACGTTAATCAAATATAATCACACCTAAATGTGATCTCTATAACGGCGATTACCTGGAGATTAATGGGCTCATCTTGGTGTTTGTTCCAAAGGATTTGAACTCCAAGTGACGGTATGTGCTTGCCCGCGTATGATTCGCCAGCAATCGTCAGAGGCGCCTTGCGAAGTTCAGGAAACAATGTTAGGAACTGTTGTAAAGCTGTGTACAGGTTCTCTCCAATCTGTAAAGTTAAAATTAACGATAATTCATACGAGATGTTTAATAGAAGGATTTTAAATATTGCAGGACGCCTATATTTATAGGTATCGTAGTAATCTGAGATGCGGATATGTGTTACTTATGTTTTGCTTTATACTTTATGTAG
Source organism: Catocala sponsa (assembly GCA_963564715.1). Lineage (NCBI taxonomy): Eukaryota > Metazoa > Arthropoda > Insecta > Lepidoptera > Erebidae > Catocala > Catocala sponsa. The sequence continues at coordinate 3,768,464 of OY751331.1, forward strand.
GCGCGGGTCAACAGAAATAATGTGGGATTATCACTACCTTATCTTTACCTAGACATCTTTGTTGTTTGTCAATATGTTGATAATATTGTCACTCATTTGAGCACTAGATGCTCCGTAGACCCTAGACTTTGTAAAATAAAAAAAACCGTAGCAATTAACGAGATTTGTAAGATAAACCTAAAGTAATTCATAGGTTGCCTAAATTTGATGTCATAAATGTGCGTCCAGTATAACTTGGTAAGTAACATAATTAAATTCGATTAAGTAATTTAATAATATTACCGTAGTTTGGTTGGTAGCGTATCCTCTATCATCATCGGTAAAACTAAAGCCAGTGCCCACAGGGTTGTCGATGAACAGCAGCGAGTGATTCTTACCCCATGAATATTGAATTTCTACAAAGGAAAATACAGTCAGATCAGATCAGTTCAAAGATCGATGGCGTAGTGGTTAGTGTAATCGACTGCCACGCCTGAGGTCGCGGGTTCGATTCCCGCACAAGTCAAACATTTGTGTGCATGAACATGGATGTTTGTCTTGGTCTGGGTGTTTCTATGTATAATATGTATGTATTTACAAAAAAATTTAACATATGTATGTTTATCCATTGTCTAGTACCCATAGTACAAGCTCTGCTCAGTTTGGGCTAGATGGTGTTGTGTGAATGTGGTAGAATATTATATTATATTATTATTATATATCATCGATAGTTTTAGAACAGTTTAGTCAAAAAATGTTACAGAAAAATATTATCTAAAAGTAATTTCAAAATAGCTGTTGTTGAATACGACATCGACAGGAAATCATAGAATGACACATACCATTTAACATTTAAAACATTAGAGTGTAAACATTATAAAACTTTTACTATATTTGATAGATCTAGTAAGTTAAAGATGGTATATGGATTTGAATTTATAATAGTACATTGAGAGGTTTAAAGGGGACGGTCCAGTATTTAGGTAGTCATCAGCACTTGTACAATTATTACGACTTATTACGAACGTAAATAAGTCAGTTTTATGAAACTCAGAAGCTTATTCGTGTAGTATTAGCGCTGCAACCAAATTAATTAAAACACAAAATTTTGGCTCACCTTCTAAACTCTTGTCTTCAGTTACGAAGAACGGTCCTATTTCCGTAAACAGACCGTAAAGCGATGAAGCACCAGGTCCGCCCTGAAGCCAAAGGATCCAGGGAGTATCCTCAACTGATTTCCCCGATACTGGGAAGTACCAAAACCAAAGATTGGCGTTATACTCTTTGTTAACCTGCAAAAGAAAAATAATAAGTTAAGAAGAAATACAGAGATTTATGTTGTATGCGGTAATAACCTTTTTAAAGCTCCTTTATGATGCTATGTGCTGTGAGCAAATATATTGGTCAGGTGTGATGCTAAAAGCCTGTGATATTAAATGGGATCGCTCTTTTAAAAAATGTTGTATTACGAAATACATACCTACATGCTTACATCAAAGTTAAAATTCAACTGCACGGGTGTCGTTGCCACTGTCAGTACGCGCAGTGTTGTGCGTTCGATTCCCACAGAGAACAAAAATTAGTGTGATCCGCAAATACTTATTTTTGGGTCTTTATGTTTGAATGTTTGAAATGTATGAAAAAGTCCCTTGCGGCTCAAGAAGTATATGTGACTGTCGTTATAAAAATGTGTGCTTGGCTTTTCTTCAAGTGAAATTAGCATTAGAGTAGGGTTTTAATAGGGATAATTGAAAAGACAGCGTTTGACGTGGCATTTTTTATCTTGAGAAACTATAACAAAATAAATGCCTATTGATATAGAAGGCGCCATTACACAAGTAGTTTCCACTAGTTTATAAAAAATGCCACCCATCCAGGAAACGGCTGTACGGGTGGTTCACAGAATAGATATATCGTTTTAATGTAGCCGCATACGAAGAACTAGATACTAATCTGATCACGTAAATCGGTTGATTTTTGCAGAGCACTAAATTTGTTCGTGGACTGAATAACTAATATTATTATGTGTTCACTGATTGCGATACGATGATTCATATAAAGAATAATACAATACGTTTCATAGCTGTTGATCACCTATTTACATCAAATGAATATGGATATTTAAATTATTTTATTATCTACATAATAAAGTAACAACTAAGTTTTATAGGTTTTATTTTTGTGTACCTAGCTTAAGAGAAATTTGTAAATCTTTTTACTGTAATAAACTATTTTATTATTATTATTAAGTAAGTATATACATTTGATGACATTAGTTTAAATATTTTGTCTCACCGTCGTACATCGTAGCGTGACTGTTCGGAGTCATTTTATTATTATCTTGTGGTTATATTATTATATAGTCAGCGATAGCTCAGTGGGGAGACCAACAGACTGCAATACAGCGCGTCTCGGGTTCGAACCCACGTCGCCCACCTCTGACTTTCGGAAGTTATATGACTTTTCGAAATTATGTGCGTATTGATTGACAATTATCGCCTGCTCCATGCCTCGTAGAGCACATTAAGCCGTCGGTCCCGACTGCCATGAACATCTATGATAATCGTTATTGGGAAGTCAGTGCCCTCTAATATCCTGACACTGGTCTAGCCTTAGGGTATCATTAGCCTTCGGGTTGCGGAGGTCAGATGGCAGTCGCTCCGTGTAAAAAATGATATCCATTCAAATCCAGTTAGACTAGAAAGCCGACCCCAAGTGACTTGGGAATAATAAAGGCTAGGGAGAAGGTCATATATTATGCCAAAATGTATTTTTCATTAAACCGGAATAAAATACCTAAATTAGTGGCCTAATATAACATTGCCGACTCCGCAAATAAGGACTTCACAAAGCAGGCGACAAAGAAAGCACAGTATTAGTGATGAACTGATGACCTATCTTCAATTATGTTATCCTTACGCACTAATAGCACGCCTCCTTTACTGCCTACCTGGCGCAGCGGTAGTGAATGCGACTGCTGTGCATGAGGTCATCCCGGGTAGGGCCAAGAAAAGCTATTTGATTTTTCTGTTAAGAAATCTCAATAGCAGCCCGGAGTTAGGAAGTTGGCGGTGTTAGAAACCCCCGTGGCTTGCAAAGCATGTAAAGCCGTTGATCCTACGCCTGATCTCTCTCCGGTCGTGTCGGATTGCCGTCCTATCGGATTATGAGGGTTAGGAACAGAGAGTGCAATTGTGTTTGCGCACACACTTGTGTACTATAATATCTCCTGCGCAGATGGCCAGTCTCCGTTAAGACTGGCCGCCGTGACCGAAATTCGGTCTGGGGGACATTATTAATAGCACGCTTAATTTTGTCTAGATATTATTGATGGTTTCATTATTGGTAATACTATGTATAAATCGTGATATGTATGCATTAATCATATTTACTCATATTGAGCTTGGATGTTGCAAAAGATACGCGACCTCGTGATATGTGTGCATAAAAAGTTGTTAACTAAATAAGCTGAGATAAAATCCGTAAAAAGTACACTACAGTACCTACATACAGTCACTATCTAAAGTGGAACCATAATTTTGACAAAATATGTAATTGGAGAGTCCTGTGTGGGCATTGTAGCAATAAACCCATTTATATGAAAAAGAGTGTAGGTATTCAAAAAGTCAAAACACATGATAATATAATGTTATTATGTGCAAACGGTAAAATTGATGTGTGGTTCTTATTCCAGTTTTATATATTGAAAAACAAGTTCTGAACAACATTCTCGGCGATTTATTAATCGATATATTTTATATGAAAACATTTTAATATTCGATGAACATCAAATTAGTTAATAATGTTTTTATGGCTAGACATGGCGCTAGGATCCAATTAACGCGTAAAATTAGTATGCCGCGCAAAATTTATTGCTTTGTTTTGTATAAAGAAATCGACATTTCAGTTATCCTTGTAAATCTTTCTTGATATACCTATTCAACTAGAGGCATAGATACTGTATTTTTATTTTTTTCTTCTTCTATTCTTAAAACGAATGCGTAAACTTTAGAAACTGTAATTAGCGTTGAAAAAATGGTGATCGTAACTGTGGTATTACGGTGTTTCAGGACGAAGTTAATAAAAAAGTAAATAGGATTGTGGCCTTCTTAGTGTCCAAGAAGAGAAATGTACGGATTTTATTTTTGACTAGTTTCAGGTTTATTATTGGGCAAATAGTATCTACATATAGATAACATATTTTTGCTAAACCATTTAAATATATTTTAACTTGGGATAAATAACAAAATTTTCCATCATTTAAATCCAGAAGTATTTTGACAATAATTTTTCTGTATAGGTACAACGTACATGTCTATTGCAATATTTATAAGTTGAGTATAGGTAGGTACATATCAGGCAAATAAATACTCACATAATTATGTCAATCAAAGACAATTAAATTTAAATCTTTCTTATTTTCTCAGTTTGCAACTAACATAAAATAAAAAAGCAAAGTAAGCTCACCGTTAAATACCCAGCATAGCTGTCCATATCAGGTAGTAGATATGCGGGGTCCACATAGGCTGCTTTCCTGGCTTCGTCCAACTTTTTCTCTTCTATATACGGCGTTAAGAGCAAGGGTGAGCCGGCATCGAACGTGGCTCTACCTCGGCCTACTTTGTATGTTCTCTCCATGAAGGTAAGGATTGGTTCAGGCGCTTCCCCTGGTGGCAAGTCTGGTAGAGGCGAGCGGTCTGAACATATCGCTCCGTGGCTACATCTGGGTAAGAGTTACAAGTTAGTTATTGCAGGTGATGTTAACAAAGATTAACTACTATTTTGGTACAACGGTGAGAGAGAATACTTTCATCAGCAATAGTACTGTTACAAGGAATCAACAATAATAAGACATATAGTTTTTTTATTTTAAATGTTAACATTAGAACCTGCTACGACGCTGGCCAGTGTTAATTCAATTTTCTTTTTAATATTGTGTCCGAAAAAATTCTAAGTCTATGGTTGTGTCATGATATTTTGTTTTTTGTTGTTATGATTCTATTACCGAACTCTTTTTATACTTAAGTAAAACGGTGCTCAACTGTGGGACAGTTTATAAACAGGGCTGATCCTGTATACAATTTAATAAGACTATCTTGTTGATCCCGTGGTATAAGTTTGATCAGGTATTAGGCATTTTGCTCGACCTGGGCATCGAATAGTCATCGAACATGGTTAAAATTACCAAAACATATGGACACGAAGAACACGAGTTTGAATTTTGAAACCAGCCCCGCACCTCATAGTTATTACTCTCATGCGAAGATCAAACACTGTGCACATTGGCAGTAATGACCACTGGAACCGCCGGGCCAGCCGTGCACTGAATGTAGGTACATAATTCTTAACCATGGTGATAAACATCATCATAAATATTTTTCCTCATTGTAGATACATACGGTACAAAAATATGAAACGATTGATTTATTTGTAACTAGCTGCACTCGCGGTTTTACTCACGTTTATAATTACTGCTATATAAACTCATAGCATGAGTTTATATAGCCTTTATTAGGTACTACTGGATATAGTAGTTTTCTAAAGATGAAAGATTTTTAAATCAGTGTAGTAGTTTATCTGTTTATTCATTACAAACAAAATACAAACATTCCTGTCTTTAATATTTATCGGCCTCCATGGCGTAGTGGTTAGTGTAATCGACTGCCACGCCTGAGGTCGCGGGTTCGATTCCCGCACAAGTCAAACATTTGTGTGCATGAACATGGATGTTCATCTTGGTCTGGGTGTTTCTATGTATAATATGTATGTATTTACAAACAAAAAGTGTATATGTATGTATGTTTATCCATTGTCTAGTACCCATAGTACAAGCTCTGCTTAGTTTGACCTAGATGGTATTGTGTGTATGTGATAGAATATTATTATTATTATATTGATAGGTATCTAAACTAATAGTTTAGAAGCACAATATCTTTGCAAAATGAGGAAAAATGTTAAAAATTACGTGTTAGGAAAGACTTGTAAATGATATCTCAGGTTCTATTAGTTAAGGAAAGAAATAGTATTTTCCTGGTTGTCTTCCTTTTATTATAAAGCGAAGCTATTGCATTTATTACTAATTATTCTTACTTTTGTATGACAGAATACAGAGCTAATATAGGAATAAAGGAGCGGATATGAAAGAAAGTGGATAGAACTTAGTTATATGTATACTTCGTTTACATAAAAGAGGTTTTATATATATATATTATTATGAAATTCGTCTCACTGCTAGGCACGGGACTCGTCTCAATATAAGAAGAGTAAGGTCATAGTCTGTCTGGCTGGTCCAGTGCGGGGTGGCACACATCTTTGAGAACTTTGTGAAGAACTACCAGATATGTAGCATGTAGAGTTCCTCACGATGTATTTATATACCTACCTAAATATTTGTATATACTGTAAGTGTTAAATATTTATATTAAATTTTTCTCTGTCGGTTAATTTGTTATGAATCGCTCTGTACCCACTGATTTTAATGGTGTTTGATATTATAGAGACTGTTTGAGATCATGACCCCGTTGTTTCTTTAACGTAATTAATTGATCCTTGGTTAATCATGAATTTTTATGATAAAGAATGAATTTCGAAACAAACGGTAAGATATCCTGTAAAATGGCCTATACATATAATCTATAACTAAAATTACAAAATATTATTGTCTTACATTATAATTGTATAGCAATGTGTCGATGGGATAACTTTTAATAAATAAATAATAAATAGTCGATATTGGGCAAATAATAAGTATTGGTCCCTGTTGTCAAAAATCTGTTATTCTAATTAGCATAACTATATGAAAGTAAACTAATTGAATATATTATTATATAATATTCTCTTCTTGAAATTAAACTACTATATAGGGATGTTATCGCGTTGTTTATTTGACTTTTTTAATTTTGTAATAAAGTGTCAAATAAACAACGCAATAAAATCCGTATATAGTAGTTTAAATTCAATATATTATTATAATTATATATTTTTATAAGACCAGGATTTTTAGCTCTGGTAAAATATTTTAATTTGTTTAATTAGAAAACAACTTTGTGTTAAGTTAAGTTTTCATACTTATCCGAATACCTACCAAAAATATAAATATTACACCTAACTCATGAAAGCAAAACATCTAATCAAAATAAAAACACCCCTTTTAGGAGAAAACTATCGCCACGGCTTTCGTAACAAAAACAAACGAAAAAAAGACTTACGCCAATAAGATTAAGGTCCAAAACACAATCATGGTAGTAGTCACTAGTGGATGGAGGTTCGAGGGGTGCTTCGCGGTTGGTCTTCCACAACGGACTGGGCGGCGAGTCCTAGCCTCGGGAACCTTGTATAGGCAGCCTGTTCCTCACCGTGCACTTGTGCCTTAAACTTGGATTTATCTCGATCTAGTATACAGGGTGTCGCAGTTTTTTTTGTTTACAGGTAAATAACTTATTATTTTTCTGATATTTGTTTTATTGTTTGGGTAAGATTGTTTTTGTTGTCAGCATTGTTAAATAGTGTGTTATTTTATTGGTTGTAGATAATATTGTAAGTAGTATATAAGTAGTCATAAAATTGTTTTTGAATTTAATTTCTGTGACCTGGATGACTGATTTCTTAAATAAATAATTTTACGTGTATTTTACAAACAAAAGTTCAAATTAATTTAAAAAATTCGCATTAAGTGATTTTCGTTTCTTTAAAGGCTTTATTTATTTTATTATTGCGCTGCGTCTCCCCTCTCTTGTATATTAAGAATAATTTTGGCCTATTATTTGCATTAAGTATAAATGTAACGACTTTCTTTTAAATTTTAATTTAGTTGCTAGTACAAAATGATCTGTGCCTTAATAAGGCTAACAGATTTTTACCTGTTTCTTTGGTAGAACTGCGGTGATGAATAGGAAAATACCTATTTGTTTCGCTCTTACTTGGATCTTGAGGAAAAGTGTTTTGCAGGAAATATGTCTGTTTACAATAAGAAGCCGCTATCTATAACAAATACAAAATAATATTGAATAATTTTTTTTGTCTGATCTAAGTTGAAGGGTAATGTTATCTAGAGTTAAACGTTGGACACGTGCATCTGTCTCACTGCTGGGCACGAGCCTATTCTCATTATTTAAAAAGTTAGGCCTTAGTCTGAGCAGCGATAACTCAGTGGGGAGACCAACAGACTGCAACGCAGAGGCTCTCGGGTTCGAACTCACGTCGCGCACCTCTGACTTTCGGAAGTTATATGACTTTTCGAAATAATGTGCGTATTCATTGACAATTATCAGCTGCTACGTGCCTCGGAGAGTACGTTAAGCCTTCGGTCCTAAAGTTCGGCTGCTACTGAACATGCCAAACAAAATATCCAATAACACTGTATTCGTAATAGAAATACACCTTATGCAAAACCATACCGTCACGAAGAGAGCTCATCATATTATTATGCACACTGCATTCCACCTGGGTATCTACATTCAATGAACAGTAGTTGCATCCATTACCGCTGCGCCATCGAATCAGCTAATCATATAATTATAAATCAATGTTTTTGTTCCGCATGCGAATCGGAACTGCCTGTATATAAGCCGTACCAGGCCTGGGTACCAATGACCTGCTTAGCATAAACTCGCTCCCACGCTCGGATGTTCGCGATAGATTCTTGCACGCTCTACGGAGTGATTTGCTCTATATTTAGGATGTTCGTAGTAAAACAAACATCGATACGATACATTTAAATACGTGGATATAATACCTAATAGTGTATTACGAGTAAACTGATACGTCTCGATGTTAACTGATATTCCCACGGTCGTAAAACTGGTTGGGTTTCACGGGGTTTTTTCCCAACACTATTAATTTTGAACGCGATCTTTATATTGAAAAAAAAAACGTGTGGTTTATTAAGCCTATGTTAATGAATTCGGAGTTTGAGGTTCTATTGGTCCGGCTGAGTCATCGACGGTTCGGGTCTTCTTAGTTATGGTAATCAACGAAAACCGCTAATTTACTAAACACCGTGGGATAATTTGGTTATTTTAAAATACATCTTAGTAATCGATAAATACATACTGAAGCTAGCAACTAACTTAAACGTAAATTCAGGCATTTAATTTACTCAAAAACTTCGACGTAGGTACATAACTTTGACCTAGATGGCTAAATGATTTTTAACTTTGACTACACATATACATACAGCCTTCATATCCTTGAAGGGTTAGGTAAATTACTCTTCGATAGTTATTTATATACTAGCGCTGCCCCAGATGTTCTCCCGCTCCGCTCCTAAGGATCGTAGTGCCAAATATCCTATAAAATCCCTCAATAAATAGCCTACAAAAAGCTAAGAGAATTTTTCACATCGGACTAATAATACCAGAGATTAGCGCATTCAAACAATCAAAAAATATTTTTAGCTGTATAATACGAGTATAGACTGTAAGTACAATGTAATAGCTATCAAGATAATTCACAAGATTATACTAAAACGTTCCAATACAGTAATCTTTGCCACTTTGCCCCGACTCGGTAATTCGGGAGCCCAGGACCTCACGAACGGCTGCAAACATATGTCACGGCATGAAGGAGATACACAGTCAGTTTCTACGGATAAAGGCATGATATTGGAGTAATTTTTGATGTCCACCTTTGGCCTGAGACACCAGAGAATAGACATTCCCCTTTGTGTCTCCCACAAATGGTTGTACCGAGTCTAAGTGTTCTTCGTGTTGTTTGAATGTTTGTAAAGCCCTCCGCGAAACACGTATAATTCCTGGCACGAGAGTAGTCTTTAAAAAGAGAAAGAGTAGAGTACTTATACAATAAGATCTGTAAAGTATGTAAATTTAAAAGGGACTCTGTGCGCGAGATGCAAGCAAAAGTGATAAAGTACTTATCTGGCCTGAACTATCACGAGGTAGAACGATTATTAAAACCTGTTCAGTGAGAACCTGATTTTTGGACACACACGCATACATTCGCACACAAACTCACACCACACACACACCCTCACACACACACACACACACACACACACACACACACACACACACACACACACACACACACACAAACACTATTATTTTTTATATAATTGCTGGCTATATTGTTAAGATTAGTCCTAAGAAAAACGCTGTATTACTGACAGCCGCGATACAGGCTTTGCCTAGTGCGGTTGTCATTGTATATCTTATTTTGTAAACAATGGACTGCCTAATAAATAAACATTATTACATTGTTATTATTATTAATATCTCAAACTTCATAATATTAGTAAGACTGTGGTACAGATGAGTAATATTGCATTGGAAGGTAAATAATATGATGATGAAAGCAGAGACGTAGCTTGGAGTTTTATATGCAATCATAGTTTGTGGTTTGTTTGTCGTTAAAATGGAAAATACATCGTCCAATTGTGACACCTATGAGATGACTATAAAGGATCTTTATATTTTACCGTCTGTACTCCGCGATTTTACGCAGGTTAAATATTTACTGCTCAGCTCCTATGGATCATAACACCAACAAACGATAATCGATTTTTATAAAACAAAGAAAGGGAATAGAAATTTCTGAGATTAATGCGTCAAACCACAGAACATTGATTCAAACATGCAAGCGATCGGTACCAACATTATAAAGCTGAAGAGATTGTCCGAAAATTTAATACTTACTCTGCTTGCCCTAAAATAACAAACTATTTTTAATGGTTAAAATACTTACTACTTACTTATCGTGTCGATGGCAACACATTTTATATAATTTTCGACCATTAGGTACGAATGCATGTGACTGCGGCGTATCACCACTGACAATGAGGCATCTGTTGTTGTGCCCAATGAGCCCAGAATCGTGCACACTGGATGACCTGTACCAGGCTAAACCAAATGCAATCCGCGTTGCCGAAAATGGTTAAAATAATAAATTTTATTTGTTCCACGCTCATAAGGTAACAGGAAACACAACCAATAAGTATAAGATCAAATAAGGTCCTGCGGCAGCAATGGTGCAGTGTATCCACAACGCTAGTATTCTCTCAGAGCCTGCATGATTTCGGTGCATGTAGGCAGCAACATACAAACACAACAGAAAAAAACATGCAAGTGTTAAAAAGAAACTCTCGAAATTTGGTGTCGAGAGTTTTAGTTTTGCCTGCTGCAGTTTTAGTTTTAATGAATCACATTTACCTTCTTCGTAAACGATTCTGAGATTTGACTTTAAAAATACGTTTATTCTATACGATTTTTTACACGCGCTGGCAGCTACCTCTTTTACATACCATGCCATGAACATTTTGCTGTTTACAGAGTATATTTCCAGGTTCAGTAAGGTAACCAAGAAATTCCTTGCAAAAAAGTTACTATAACACTCGTCTGATCCAACAATCCACACGCACAAAAACAAAAAAAAAATTGGGCTATTCTCAATAAAGTGTTACCGTATCAAAGAGGTTTTGATGGAATGTTTGATTTCCGTAGAAACTTTTTGTGCAGTTCTGCACATTTTTTTAAATATGGAACCGTTATACATGAAGGCCGAATAATAACGTTATTTAAATTAAAGTTAATAAAATAAATTGGAATTGGAACATCTGTTGCCATATAACATGTCATGTCCAAGGGCGCACAAATAAAAAATAAATATTTAAAAATTATATTTGTAAATACTTAAACAGTTAGTTAGTTAAATGCGTGATAAAATAACACGTATATTATAGCTAATTTGTTTTAATTTTGCCTAGTATAATTTTTCATTTAATTCGTGTTGCTCAATTTGAGTTTATTAAATACGTTACACTTAATATACTCAAATCTCCACAGACGAATCAAATAACCAGCCAGTATTAGCTGCAGAAGATTACGAGTCCCGTACCGTCACAAGCTCGTCAGCATGTTCTACCGAAATTAAATCGCCTCCTGGTAGTCGCTTTGTCAGTATGGTTAGACACCAAGAAGACAAAAGTTGATCATATTTAACCATCGTAACTAATAATAAATCTAAACAAACATTTTTAGATTCAAGTATTCCGGAATCTAAAGATTTTGTATTAGATCGATTGGCAATCACGACCGTGAGTTAGACTACAATAATAATTACAATCAGTATGGAAGATGACAATGATTTTAAGAAATGATTTCGATTTTGTAGAAAAATTTGTTGTCTGTAAAGTCGGTTTACGGGCGATAGTTTAACGTGACAACGTCATAACAAAATGTCTTTCCCGTAACGTTACAATGAGCGTAACGGGACAATGAGCGTAACGGGACCATGAGCATAACGAGACAATGAGCGTAACGGGACAATGAGCGTAACGGGACAATGAGCGTAACGAGACAATGAGCGTAACGGGAGAATGACCGTAACGGGACAATGAGTCATCCTTTTTCGTGCGTGTACGGCGTTCATCGATTTATTAAACGTTGTCACGTCAAAAATATTCTATTATCTATAAGTTGGACAGAGTCCAACATTTAGGAAAAAATCCCTGGAGACAATATTCTCACGACGAACCTAAAGATACGATTGTGTAGATAATTATCATCCCATCCAACGACCGTGTTCGTACAAACAACAATTTTGAATTGTTGTAGGATTAATACACTCTTACAAGAAATAAAGATGCTCTACAGAAACCATCTTCAAAAAAAGTACTTAAACCCCTTTGCCTCAAATTTCGGGCAAGATAAATTTATCTTGCTCGAAGCACGAAGATAATATACAGACTGAAATGATTTATATGCTCCTATACATGATTTTCGGAAACCTTTATCTATACAAATAAATAAAATTGAAGTGTCTGTTTGTAATGTCAAAATAACAGCTTTTTATCTAATGCATAGGAAAGTATATAAGGTACCTATACGAAAACATCTATTTTAAAAATTGTTGTCTGTCTGTCTGTCTGTTTGTTTGTTCCGGCTAATCACCGAAACAGCTGAACCGATTTTGACGGGACTTTCACTGGCAGTTAGCTGATGTTATAAGGAGTAACTTGGCTACTTTGATTTTAGAAAAAAATTGGGTTCCGCGGAGACAAACACTTTTTAGTTAAAATCTACGCGGACCAAGTCGCAGGTAACAGCTAGTAGTAAATATATTTGTGACAGTTTATTTCATCGAACCATAACTTGGATGAAACCTAGATACCACAACCCTTTCTAAAATTTTGTCGGCCTCGATGGCGTAGTGGTTAGTGTAACCGACTGTCACGCCTGAGGTCGCGGGTTCGATTCCCGCACAAGTCAAACATTTGTGTGAATGAACATTGATGCTTGTCTTGGTCTGGGTGTTTCTATGTATAATATGTATGTATTTATAAAAAAGACAAAGTATGTATGTTTATCCATTGTCTAGTACCCATAGTACAAGCTCTGCTTAGTTTAGGCTAGATGGTGTTGTGTGTATGTGGTAGCATATTATTATTATTTTCCTGTTTACTTTTTCTCAGCTCGTGGCTGGTTTTATCTACATTTGCGGGCCGAAACCAGTAAAATGTAATGTGTAGTGTGTAAAGATTATGTTGGAGGTGTTGTTTGTGTGGTGTCGTTTTCATCAAGGGACATGAATTTCCTGACTATTCTGCACGTGTTCAAAATTGCAGCTTTCTGCAGGCTAATGTACAATGTTTCTTTGAGATCAATTAATTTTAGGCTATGGCGAAGATACTTAGGAATGATAACGGTGGAATAAAGAATAATGGGTACCACATAGACTTTTTTCAGCCTCCATATTCTTGTCACTTCTTTTAGTTCTGCATACCTTATACCTGGGTTCCAGGCTTCGGTAATTATGATACCATACTAGACTAAGTATAATTTCCCATTTTTACTATAACTTTTCTATTTCTTCTTTCTTTTTAATTTTAATATAATTTTAATTTTAATATTATGTTAATGTATTTAGGGTTTTTTACTTAGTTTTTGTGGCGAAAATTTTCATTTTTGTTAGATGTGGTTGCCTGTAAGTGAATGAGCACAAGGCATGTCTGTAAATTATTATTTAGAAGTAAGAAATGTGTATCATTTGTTGGCGATCTAAATAAATAAATAAATAGTTCTGCATATTTACTTATTTTTATTATTATATTTTATCATCAATTGTGCAATTTATCTGACTCTGAATGATTAGGTATAAACATATATCAATAGGTAAGTGTTAGCGATAATAGTTTTATGCAAATACGTACTTGTTAAGTCATAGGCATATTAGTCATCAATTTTCCACGCGTTTTGTTATAAGTAAGAACAGTCACGGTATTTATTGCTAGTTCATTTTGAAATCGGTTTCTATTGACGTTAGACATGTTCCGGATAATTCTTGCTCTCGCGCTGTGGTCAGTACCCTTTTTGTAACCTAAATGTAACCTATATGTAGCCTTAATGTGGCTTATATGTAGCGTATATGTATGTTCTGTATTATACGTGGATAATTTCGTTTAACAAGAAGCACAAAGTATGTATTGTGAATGTTTTCATTTTAATTTCTGTCCGGATAAAATCTGATGTCGATAAGACTTGTTTAAACATTTTTATTAATGCTTTATTGACATTATGACAATATCAACAAATAATAAAATTATGTACGATAAAAGGTTACCGTGAAATGTGCAATTTAATTAGTTATTTTATTAAAACAATATAAATAGCTAAAAGATTGTTGCACTTGAGTAAATAGATATTTTTACATGTGTTCTGTATTCGAAGAAATACGTTTTGTATTATTTGTAAAACAATATTAAAAGGTAATCATCTATACATATTATAAAATTGTAACGCGTTCGGGTTTGCTCATGAATTATTTTTTAATAATTATTAGGTTTAACTTTTGTTGAAATTACACTACTATATAAGTACAGATTTTATCGCGTTGTTTATTTGACACTTTATTACAAAATTTTGAAAACTGTTACACTACTATTACTATTAATCTTTTCAATTTTTTAAGCTAATTAAATTATTGAAACTATTAAAACTATTTATACTATTACTATACTATTATACTATTTATATTTGTGTTTACACTTTCCCCGACGTTTCGGTTGCTTTTCAGCAGCCATGGTCACGGGGAGACTAAGATGGCAGTTGTCTCAATGTTTCAGTGTAGTAATTTCAAAGTACCCAAACATAATTTAATCATGGGTGTTTCTATTTACGCAGAATGAGCTTAAACTTTGGTATCGACATAGAGGCTATAATAAAAAATATTTCACTGCTTTGTCGTAGTTTTAAATAGTTTAATATTATTCAAACCATATTAAAAAACATTATGTACGACAATTTGTACAACAGAATGATTTATTCATATTTATTGAGCCAAAATAATCGTATAAATAGATTGAAATAAACTGCATTCATTCATCCATTTCCTTTTCGGCATTTTCTAGATCTGGATCTAAATTATATTAAGAAACCAGCAAAGACGTATAAAAATTATTAGGATAAAATGAGCAACATTTTCTCGACCTATCAATATTGAATAATTGTTCGATTGTGTGAAATTTAGACGTTTTAAAGGCATCATATTTTTATAGATTTATTATGTACTAGTTCATCTATGATTCATATTATTTTTACTACGCTTGCCTTCATTTACCTGGTAGATAGACATACATACATAATTATCTCTTATTTATTTGCCATATAGATGTACCAATACATCATATTAATTTTTAGGGTTCCGTACCCAAAGGGTAAAACGGGACCCTATTACTAAGACTCCGCTGTCCGTCCATCTGTCCGTCAGTTACCAGGCTGTATCTCATGAACCGTGATAGTTACACAGTTGAAATTTTCACAAATAATGTATTTCTGTTGGCGCCATAACAACAAATACTAAAAAAACAGAATAAAATAAATATTTAAGGGGGCTCCTATACAACATGCGTGATTTTTTTGGTCGCTTTTGCTCGATATTGATAACGGCAACAGCATTTAGGCATTTAGTTATATATTCACTTTAAAAATAAATAATTGAATTAAAATAATACAAATATACAACAAACGTGATTTTTTGCCGTTTTTATAGATAATGATACGGAAACCTTCGTGTGCGAGTCCGACTCGCACTTGGCCGGTTTTATATATACAATGTAATCGTAATATGACCATACTAATCTTACCTCTATTTTACACGATGCCCCACTAAACTCAATTATGACTCAAATGTAGAGCAAATGTTCGCAGTGCATACACTCAAAGTACACGTGCCGAGAGCTGCAACGATTGCCTCATCCTCACACCACACATCAAAAACGGCAATGCAAGTCATGCAAGAAACCTTTCAGAAGTAAACTCGACTGCTTACCTTGGATTAAAAAGCTATTCTGGCTTCATCACAGTAAAAGAAGAGTACAATAATAATCTGTTCTTCTGGTTCTTTCCTGCTGATACTCCATTGGCTGAAACTCCGTGGATAATATGGCTGCAAGGTGGTCCTGGAATCTCGTCCATGTTGGGCCTATTCGATATTATTGGACCTATAAAGATTAAGGATGGAAAAGGTATGTACATACGTTATCGCCATTCTAACATAATCTAACCCTTCCGACACGGAATGCTGTGATTTGAGGCGTATAGGTGCTCGTTAGACTCTAAATTGTACGAGCAGGTGGCGCTGCGATCGAGTTGTAGAAAACTCGCGAAGGTCTGCTAGTTTCCAGCATATTTATTTTTCTTGTTAATAAATATTGTACATACGTTATCGCCATTTTTTAAACGCTATGTCAGGCGGTTTCATCTGTGTTCAATCATGTTTATGATTATAGCTCTGTTCTTTTGGAACGTAGCGTGATATTTTGTGTTTTTATTGCTTCTCATTGTGTGTTACCAAAAATAGTAATTGCGCAGCAAAATATGCTTACTAAAATATATCATAACGAGCACCTATACGCCTCAAATCACTGCATTCCGTCTCGGAATGGGTTAGGTTATGTTAGGTTAAACCCACCCAAAAATAGGAGCCGAGCTCCGTCGACTTATTTTGATCTCTTTAAATATATTTTGCTTTGCGATTTGGTGATCATTTACTATTTTTGACTGTTATATTTTACTATATCTGGTGATAAGTTAAACATAAGCCGTTATTTTTGCTTATATGTTTACTTTTTGTTTCTATTAGTGTTGTTTTTCCATGTGAACTAAACTAAACTATCTCTTTCTTCTTTCTGATATGATAATAACCTATAGATTTTTTCTGTAAACTAACAAGATAATTCTTATATTCTAATATTCTATCACATACACACAACACCATCTAGCCCAAACTAAGCAGAGCTTGTACTATGGGTACTAGACAATGGATAAACATACATATATACATTTTTTTTTGTAAATAAATACATATTATACATAGAAACACCCAGACCAAGACAAACATTCATGTTCATGCACACAAATGTTTGACTTGTGCGGGAATGAACCCGCGACCTCAGACGTGGCAGTCGGCTACACTAACCACTACGCCATCGAGGCCGTCAATATATTTATATAACAAAAAAACCTAGGCGAACGTTTCTCGATCAGATCGGAGGCGTTTTGGACAAAGGCCATGTTAAGAGCACCTTGGACTGACGAGCGTGTATGAAGAATGTGATGAAAGTGAATGAAGCCAGGGAAGTGTGTCAGGATTGTAGCAAATGAAAATCCGTAGTCTCTGCCTTCCCCTCTGGGAAACAGGCGTGATGTATATTTATATAAAAACTGGCCTTTGCCCGCGGCTTCACTCGCGTTAATTTAGAATTTGACAATCAATTCGGGTTGTACTCTGCTTGTAATAATATAATTCAATCATGATTCGTAAGACACGTGGCGCCATCTATTATCATAAAAACGTTATTGTTGTTTTCCTCGGTAACAGTAATTTTTCGGGATGAAAGGTAGCCTATGTCCATTTCTGTACACCTGACAACGTATGTGCAAAATTTCAGGATGATCGGTTCAGTGGTTTAGGCGTGAAAATGTAACAAACAACAAACAAACGCATTTTCGCTTTTATAATATTAGTTAGGATTACAAGAATGTTTATACCTACTCATATAATGTGTTTGATTAGCGTTCATTATAAGTCGATTACAATCGTGATTATCATTTAATCAATGTTTGCACGCTCGTCAGATTTTGACACTGATTAAGTATAGGTAATTTATTAACTCAATGTTTCAAACTATTCCATGCGTATGAAAATTTGACATACATAGATTCACGCTTATTCTTACTAATATTATAAATGCGAAAGTAACTCTGTCTGTCTGTCGGTCTGTCTGTCTGTCTGTCTGTCTGTCTGTTTCCAGTAACTTAGTAAACTCACTAACCTATATACTTTGACGTTCATAAGCGTTACTTTGTGACCTAAATGAATAAATGATTTTTGACTTTGACTTGACTTGACTTTGACCTTTTCACGCTCAATCCGCTGAACCAATTTTGATGAAATTTTGAATGGAGATGGCCTGAGATCCTGGGAAGGACATAGACTATATAACTTCACGCTACGGCTCACGGGAGCGTTGCAGTAACCACAAATACCACTGACGCGGGTGAGACCGCGGGCACAGCTAGTTAGCTATAAGGGTAGGCAGACGCCTAATAGGAAATAAAGTTTTACAACGATGTGTCGCAGGCTTCGGAAGACATAGATATCCTAATCCTAACTAATATTATAAATGCGAAATGAGTTTGTTTGTTACGCTTTCACGCCTTAACTACTCAACCGATCAACATGAAATTTTGCATACACGTTGTCAGGGGTACAGAATAGGACGTAGGGTACCTTTCATCCAGAAAAAAGAACTGTGCAAACCTAACCTAAACTAACCTACATTTCCACGAGCGAAGCTGCGGGTGAAAACTAGTATTTAATAATTCTGTGATGAAATTCAAAAATGCTGTTGCAGCTCATTTGCGGAATGGTTCGTAGATCGCTTTTCTCTTTTTCTTTATTATTTTGTACTAATTTTTAATTTCATAGTTACTGCTTTTGTATTATTTATTTATTTAGACATATTTACAGGGTAAACACAAACATTCACATAAAATTTACAGACATGAAAGTGCATATGCTACCCCAGTTATAAATATGCACAGCACTGGCAGGTAACAAAACATTCAAAAACTACATAATAAAATTAAACATGAGAAAAATACAAAAGAAAATATAACAAATAAAAACAACGACAGGGAAAACAATATTTAGGTATAAGAAAATTACCAACTTATAATACTACGTTATTTTTATTAGTTATTTTATATTTGAAATTCTTAGAATAGTCATGAAATATATCTAGGCTAAGTCTCCTCCAACAATGGTTATAATATAAGTTGCAGTATACCTAACTACAGGAGCTTGAGCACCCAGGTTGGTCCGGTGTCTCGGTACTTAAAAAAATGGAAAATTGTTTCGGATTCTGGCATTTGGTCTAGGTACGCATATTTCTATACGCTCAAGTAAACCCTCTACCTGAGATAACCCTTTAACTACATTTTGTAGGAATATTAAATCCAGCATCATTCTTCTATCCTGAAGTGTATTTAATTTAAAATAGGTCAAGCGTTCACTGTAAGGACACCTATGGTTGATACCTATGGAATATTTTACTTTTATTTTAATTACATTTATGTATGTACCTACTATTTTTGTCGCATGTTATGATCTCTTATTAGTAAGAAAACATAAGACCTACAATAATTGTGCTTAGCTTTTAATTGCAATATATGTGAATTTCTTGTTAGAGATTCTTTTAAATAAGTAAAGTGCGAATATCCACTTGCTAAGGTATTTACTTAAAACTTAGCTGTTTTGGTTTGGTTGTATTTTAAAAGACAACTGCCACAATAGGTGTAGATGAATCTTGTGTCGTGGGGGAGTTAACAAGCATTCAAACAACATGCACAAAGAATGACTATTTGTGGATCACACTGTCCAGTGTGTAATACCTACACGTGTGTAGTAACTCTGTCTGTCTGTTACCTCTTTACGGCTAAACCAATCAATCGACTTGAATGAAATTTGCCGCAGATATAGTTTAAAACCTGAGGAAGAACATAAGCTACTTTTTATTTATGTAGGTACCACGCGGGCGAAGCTAGTTTACTATAAAATTCATAAATTAATTTCGCATACATATAATCTTAATTTCCAATTATAATTAATTTAGTTTTAATTAATTATTTTTTAATTATTTATTTATTATGGTTCACCAACAATTGTTTACATTAACACTTACAACTCAAACTAGTCTAAAATACAAGCGACAATGCAACAATCAGTTACAGGCAAACACCGCTTGAACAAAAAAAGTATTTGAAACCCATCATCAAATCTTACTCGTAGTTGTAGTTGTACATACGGATTTAGAAACACAACAAATATAAATATATTATGTAAACAGTTACATAACATATCCACATTCACTGTTTCCAAAACCGTTGTTTAAAGAAACACGGACTTTATTTTCTTAATACTAAAAGGGATTAAATATAATGATCATCAAAAATACTAATTGGTGATATTGCATAGCATAACGAGCATCTATACGCCTCAAATCACTGCATTCCGTCTCGGAAGTGTTAGGTTATGTTAGGTTACTTTTTTTAAACCCACCCAATAATAGGAGCCCAGCGAAGCAGGGCTCCGTCGACTTAGTTTGATCTCTTTAAAGTTTGCTGGCCATGAGTTGCTGATCAATTAGCTATTTCTGCTCACAAAAATACCAATACTATGCTAACCATTTAAATAACACCCATACTAAAATAATGCAGATCTATTAGGTCGCTCAAACCATTTAACACTTTACACATTATTGCGTAAGGAGAATTAGCACCAAAAACATTTACATATACACATGGCCTCACGCCTATTTCCGCGCAGGGTTATTCAAAGATGTATTACACAAGAGGAGGATTTAGAGGACTATTAGTGCCCACACTTATGTATGGAAGTGAAAGTTGGGTATGGCAAAAGAAGCATGCGAGCAGAATAAATGCTGTAGAAATGAGAGCGTTGAGAAGCATATGTGGTGTGACTCTGAAAGATAGAATAAGAAATAGTGTGATTAGAGAGAGATGCGGCATGAAAGTGGATATAGTTACAAGAATAGAAAAGGGTATGTTAAGCTGGTTTGGACATGTAGAAAGAATGGACGAGGAAAGACTGACTAAGAAAGTTTATAAGGCTAGTGTGAATGGAACAGTCGCAAAAGGAAAACCTAGGCGAACGTTTCTCGATCAGATCGGAGGCGTCCTGGACAGAGGCCAGGTTAAGAGCTCCTTGAACCGACGGGCGTGTATGAGGAATGTGATGAAAGTGAATGAAGCCAGAGAAGTGTGTCAGGATCGTAGCAAATGGAAATCCGTAGTCTCTGTCTACCCCTCTGGGAAACATGCGTGAATCTATGTATGTATGTATGTATGTATGTATTACACAAACATTTCGCCAAGTATGATTTTATGTCGCGTAACGTAAAAGGCCTATTGTCATCCACTGCGTACATTTTTATTTCTTGTCAGAATAGTTCATTTATATTTTGACGAACCCAGCAATCGAACTTAAGACCGTGTGCACAGCAGTATTCTTGACTAATATTTGATGGCCTCGTTGGCGTAGTGGTTAGTGTAACTGACTGCCATACCTGAGGTCACGGGTTCGATTCCCGCACAAGTCAAACGTTTGTGTGCGTGCACATGGATGTTTGTCTTGGTCTGGGTATTTCTATGTATAATATGCATGTATTTACAAAACTAACTATATATGTATGTTTATCCATCGTCTAGTACCCATAGTACAAACTTTGCTTGGTTTGGGCTAGATGGTGTTGTATTTATGTAATAGAATAGACTATTATCCTATCCTAATCCTAACTAATATTATATACGCGAAAATGAGTTTGTTTGTTACTTTTTCACACCTAAACCACTGAACCGATCATCCTGAAATTTTGCATATACGTTGTCAGGTGTACAGAAACGGACATACGCTACCTTTCAACCCGAAAAAAATTACTGTTCCCAAAGGAAAACAACAATAACGTTCTTATGATAATAGATGGCGCTACGTGTCTTTCGAATCATGATTGAATTATATTATTACAAGCAGATTACAACCCAAATTGATTGTCAAATTCTAAATTAACGCGAGCGAAGCCGCGGGCAAAAGCTAGTATTATTATATTATACATGCGAATGTAAGTTTGTTACACTTTCATGCCTCAGCTATTGAACTTATCATGATGAACTTTCGCATACACGTTTTTGTTGTATACAGAAAAGGACATAGGGTACCTACTGGTACTGAACCCGTGGACAAAAGCCAGGCTATCTGGTAATCATCTTTTTATGTTTTAGTAAACGCAAGGAATCTAACATGGGCGTCTGACTATTCCCTACTGTTCCTGGATAATCCTGTCGGTGCTGGATACAGTTTCACTGATGACGAGCAAGGATACCCGGACAATGAAGATGATGTAAGTCTTAATTTGTATTTATTTATTTATTTGTTTATTTATTTATTCATTGATTGATTAATTTATTTATTTATTGATTTATTTATTTATTTACTTATTGATTTATTTACTTATTTATTTATTTATTAGAAACTCAACAGCTTGTTTTCTAAACACATGAATAAGAAAGTAGATAGCACTAGCAATATTGAACAACGCCGATTATCGTAGACTTTATTGTTCTAGGTAGTACTAGCTACCTAGAACAAAAGGTTACACTTAAGCCAATTACAAAGTTGCCTGGCATGTTTAGCGGTAAGAAGTGAAACACAGAGACAAAAAAAAATCAATCAGTGGTAATTACTAGACTCGAGCAATACCACAATGATATGACGTGATGTGATGTGATTGACTGTTGTATTTATAGCTTCGATGGCGTAGTGGTTAGTGTAACCGACTGCCACGCTTAAGGCCGCGGGTTCGATTGCCGCACAAGTCAAACAATTGTGTGCATGAACATGGATGTTTGTCTTGGTCTGGGTGTTTCTATATGTATGTATTTACAAAAACAATGTATAGGTATATGTAGGTATGTTTATCCATTGTCTAGTACCCATAGTACAAGCTCTGCTTAGTTTGGTCTAGATGGTGTTGCGTGTATGTGACAGAATATTATATTATATATATCTGTATATAGCTATACTGAAATAAAGCTGTAGGTATGACATTGAATAAATTTTCATGAAAATTTACTAAATCTCGAAAAAGCAAAATGGATCAATTACATATTTTTTTTTACTTGTGTCTTTCTGTATGTTTTTTTAATAAGACTTAGATTTTTATAGAAGATAAATATCTCTATCCTGAGTGAGGATAGAGATATTTATCTTCTATAAAAATCTGTACTGAACATTCCTCGGAGGAGTACAGATTTTTATAGAAGATACTAGCTGTCCCGACAGATGTTGTACTGTACAAAAGAGAAAAAAAAAATACATATCTATACCATCCTCGAATCCACTTGAACACACACAAAAAGTTTCATTCAACTCGGTCCAGACGTTTAGGAGGAGTTCACTGTCAACACACGTACAGAAGAATTATATATGTATATAAAGATATAGATATTATGCGTAGAAGTTTGCTATGCGTAAACATAATTATAATTAATAGACGGAATGTGCTTGTGTTACTTCTACTAAAACCATATGAGCTAGGAAACTTGATTCTTAAATACAATATATATATATATATATATATATATATATATATATATATATATTATATATTTATATATATATATATATATATATATATATATATATATATATATATATATATATATATATATATATATATATATATATATATATATATATATATATATATATTATATATTTATATTCTACCACATACACACAACACCATCTAGCCCAAACTAAGCAGAGCTTGTACTATGGGTACTAGACAATGGATAAACATACATATATACTTTTTATTTGTAAATACATACATATTATACATAGAAATACCCAGACCAAGACAAACATCCATGTTCATGCACACAAATGTTTGACTTGTGCGGGAATCGAACCCGCGACCTCAGGCGTGGCAGTCGGTTACACTAACCACTACGCCATCGAGGCCGTCAATAACAACCTTAGTCCCACAAATAGCACGCTAACATTGATGACAGCCAATCATAATATACCTAGTACTACACTATTAACTTAACAGTTTTATGCAAATTTTATGATCATATAATTCTGTTAGAATCAGTTTGGATGCAAATAAACCAGTCTAACCTATACCTTAATGGTTTTGAGTAAAAATTCCACTTTTCGCTGAGCGCCTGGTGCTGTTTTAAAAAGGTCACGGTGCAATGCCCCGCACGTTACTAAGTAGATAACGCTTTTATCGATGTAAGCTTGTTTTGGATGCAGTTGTGCCAAAATGCACCACTCAGCTAATGATTGAATTGAAATTTTTATTTTGATAATACCAACAAACTCACCGATATCCGACTAATGTAATCATAGTGAAGGTCTTATCAAATCATTTGGTGTATGTTAATCGATCACATCCAAACCGCTGAGTGGATGTATCTATTGATAAAATTTGATGTGAATATTGTAGATAGACAGGCGAGGAAACTAGCATGCTTTTTACACTCGCTTGATAAAAACAGCCTACGCTAGCCCAATTAACAAAGTAAGTTCCTAAAAGTTAAGTTCGTACGTCAATAAGCAAGCCAATATGTAGAAGAAATTCTTAAATAATCAACTTTCTTATACAAAGATTCATATCTTTTGTTTTCTACATTTTAATTTATCGTACTATAAAATAATAAATAATTACAAAACAATTAACTATATCTGTCAAAGCTAAAATAATGAAAAACTACGAACAGGTGTTTACAGCAAAAAAAAAACAGTTAGTCCAATTCAGTCAATCTTAAGAGAGGCTCAGCTAAGACTTTATTCCGTTCAAACTTGGAGCTATCCGACTGGGCAAGTACACCTACTAAATGACCTTGTATACCTAATTACTGGCTAAGTAACCTTGTAATGTATACCAATTGTGAAAAGTTTTGCAAGTTGTCCGTGGCGCCGTGCTAGCAGTAAATCAAATGAGATTGTACCTTGAGCTGTACCACAATAACTCATTCTTTGAAAGGTCGGCAAAATCTGTGACTAACCTCCTCTGCAAGCGTCCATAGCACAAAAAACAGACTCAAATAACGCCCCGCTTACTGAACTGCTATGCATTCATAAGTTACGGTAACTACAAACCAAATCATAAGTCGAACTTCAAAAGTGGCCACTAAAAGCTAAGCATTTTTTTGTCAAGAAATTCCCAATAGTAGCTTCGAGGAGTTAGGAAGTTGGGGGGGTTGCAAACCACTGTGCCTTGGCAACGGCTTGTAGGCTTATTTGGGTAGGCGTATGGATGTACGTCGGGAAGTGAGCGTGCCTTATACAGCTCCGGTACCATACTGGAAATATGGGAGGCGGCTTCTCCGGCGGCTTCTCCGGCGGCTTCAGCGAGGTTTTCGTTAGCAACTCCCAGAGTTGCGAGTGGTGAGCGGCTTTATTGCTCCGATATCTATCTGGAGAATAGGTAGTGTCACTTGGGCACGAGGTAGCTCGCTTACGAGAACCGGATCTCTGAGGTTAGGATGGTGAGTCGAGATTTGGGGACAAGACCTGTCTATAACTGGTCCCGGAAAGTGCTCTCGGGTACTGGAAGGTACAGCGGCTCCCCTAATATAACTTGGTGTAGGGGAACGCTATATCATAAACTGGACTAGTCGTAAAGAGAGGGGGATGTACCTTGGCAAGCACGTGAAGCTATTGGGTCCTGCGCCTATTCTCTCCCTGGTCGGGTTGGATTACCGTCTCGTCCGACTATTAGTATGACGGAATAAGAATTGCTCTTTTGTTTGCGCACATACTTGTGAGCTATAAAATCTCTTGGATAGATAGCTAGCCACCGCGAAAATTTTCCGCTGTGATCACTATACAGTCTGAAGGACATATTAATTATAGTTTGGTACATTTTTACATAACCAAGTTCACCTTATCTACTAACTTATAGAATTTAATGTGCTTACACAGATTCTAGGAAATAGTTATGTCGATAATTCTGCTTCTGAAGGTAGTAGTAGTAATAACGCATCAGGGGATGGCTCGACTGGTTTATTTGCATTTATACTGATTTTATAGGTGTCGTTTATTGTATGTAAATGTTATGTAGATCTAACGGATAGTGTATAACTGGATACTTATTGCAATCTAGATAATGGAGATTATAGAATATAGGATACTAGGTTTTGCCCGCGGTTTCGCTCGCGTTAATTTAGAATTTGACAATCAATTCGGGTTGTACTCTGCTTGTAATAATATATAATAATATAATTCAATCATGATTCGAAAGACACGTGGCGCCATCTATTATCATAAGAACGTTGTTATTGTTTTCCTCGGGAACAGTAAATTTTTTCGGGATGAAAGGTAGCCTATGTCCGTTTCTGTACACCTGACAACGTATATGCAAAATTTCAGGATGATCGGTTCAGTGGTTTAGGCGTGAAAAGGTAACAAACATACTCAATTTCGCTTTTATAATATTAGTTAGGATTAGGATAGGATGTAGACGTATGCATTCTTAAAGTTTCTTATTAGGTAATGGAGTTACATGCAATGGATAATATATGTGGCGACTAGAGCCCGCTTGCTTTTGATGTTCATGGTTAAAAATGTATGTAATCGCTGGCTGAAATGGCATAAGTGCATTTCTTTGACTGCCGATCGTAGGGCACAGAGTTTGATTCTAGAATCGAGCGTAATATGATAATTGGGTTTTACTGTTAGGACATTTTCAAGAACAACACGGGACGCCTATGAACTTGTATTTATACCTGGCAAAATAGATGCAGTGCACCTGCTGCTTAACCCTTAATTTTTATCCAAGCGGCATATTTTCAGATATCGTACTGGTGTCAGAAATGCCCTAAAAGAAAAATATAATCACATTTTGACCAATTCAGGAATTAAACCAATCTTGATCGGCCGCAAACTTATTCAATTAATTATTGCACAGTTCTTTAATTCAAGACCTGCAAACATTCAGTACTGTAGCATAAAGCCTGTCTCAGAATAGACATCACGTAAAGTCAATGGTCAATTCTTCTTATTTAATTCGCAGATCGGCGCTCAAATGCTGGAGTTTGTGGTGCAGTTCCTAGAGATGTTCCCGGAGCTACAGACAGCGCCGCTATTCATCGTTGGACAGTCGTATGCTGGCAAATACGTGCCTGCTTTAGGCATACAGATACACAGATATAATAATAGAACTGGTAGCAACCCTATTAATTTGCGAGTAAGTAATGAACCACTAATAATTATAGTTTATTTTTCTCACTTATCTTATTTGAATGAATGAATGAACTCTTTATTAAACACACACATAGTACAAAAAATATTATCAGTTAATACAACAGAGCGCACCTAAAAGGCTCCAGCTCAGCCTATACTGCGGATGACCGCAGCGCTGATTTTCAGCTGAGGCCTACAAGCGACTTACGAACGAACGTACGGAATTATAATGAAACTAGCTTTTGCCCGCGGCTTCGCCCGCGTTAATTTAGAATTTGACAATCAATTCGGGTTGTACTCTGCTTGTAATAATATAATTCAATCATGATTCGAAAGACACGTGGCGCCATCTATTATCATAAGAAAGTTATTATTGTTTTCCTCGGGAACAGTAATTTTTTCGGGATGAAAGGTAGCCAATGTCCGTTTCTGTACACCTGTAAACTTATATGCAAAATTTCAGGATGATCGGTTCAGTGGTTTAGGCGTGAAAAGGTAACAAACAAATAAACTCATTTTCGCTTTTATAATATTAGTTAGGATTAGGATTAAAAGATTAAGTAGGTAATATAGAACAGTGACACTTAGGTTACGGTAATCGTTTGTCATAAGGGGCATAACCACAATCTCTTAAGCATAGGTGAGCCAAACCCTCCGGTTTCATAATTGAGAAAAGTAGCCAAACACAATTGAGTACTTTCAAACATTTTATAACATAATCGAAATTCATCAAACCGCTGTCAACTGAGTATTTATTTTACATTAATTTTATTACAGTGTAAGGAAATTTTATATAGAAATTTAAAAAAAGTTAAGTTAAGTTATACTTAAGTAGGGTCTCAATTCTCATTTCAGAAACCGATGTTAAGACGAGCTTTATAGAGTGTACAGTCAGTACAGTGTGTGTCTCGTTCTCGCGCATGCTTCAACAATACTTTAAGAGTTTATTGAATAGAATCCAAGAAGTATAGCAGTTTAGCACCTTATCCTACTAGTCCTGCAAAAATTATGAATGTGTACGTGTTTGTGTGTGTGTGACGTTTGTCGGCCTCGATGGCGTAGTGGTTAATGTAACCGACTGCCACGCATGAGGTCGCGGGTTTGATTCCCGGACAAGTCAAACATTTGTGTGCATGAACATGGACGTTTGTCTTGGTCTGGGTGTTTCTATGTATAATATGTAGGTATTTACAAAAAAAAGTATATATGTTTATCCATTGTCTAGTACCCATAGTACAAGCTCTGCTTAGTTTGGGATAGATAGTGTTGTGTGTATGTGATAAAATATTATATTATTATATTATGTTTCTTGTTTAAACTGGTAAACAGATTTGGATGAAACTTGTTACTTAGAATTTGTCCTGAAATAGTTTTGTTATGCCAGTTTGAGTTTCCGTGGGATTCTAAAGTCGCGGGCTTAGTAGTAGTAGTAAAACATAAAAAAATCTCTAAAATATAGATAATATAATTATTTTAAAATATATGGATAAGTTGTACATTGTTTTAATTTCAATGACCGACAATTTGTTATGTATAAAATAAGTCATAAAGTTATTTAATATAAAACATTGATTTTGTATGCAACGGTGAATTAATTTACAAAAATATGATAAAATATAATATGTTAATGCAAAATAGATTTGGTGAAGTAACATGGAGACTAGAAATCACTCTCTATAAATCTCTCGTTGATATCTGGCAAAGGCAAGCTTTTTAGGCTAAATTAATGTGCGATTATGTTCATGTTAGATTTCTCAACAAAATGTTATATTTTGTAAAATCAACCTTAATGTTAATTAAGCACTATAGTCAAGCTTAAGATCAGCAATAATAATAATTTGGATCAGTCTTTTCAATCACCAGAAATTTAAGTATTATTTAAGTATTATTTAAGTATTATTTAAGTATTATTTAAGTATTATTTAAGTATTATTTAGGTAATATTGTCTTTTGTTTACGCGAATGTTATTCATTGACATTAAACTACTATAGTATAGTTTCAATAATTTAATTAGCTTAAAAATTTGTAAAGTTTAATATTAATAGTAGTGTAACAGTTTTCAAAATTTTGTAATAAAGTGTCAAATAAACAACGCGATAAAATCCGTATATAATAGTTTAATTTCAATATTATTTAGGTTTTCATAACAAAGTACACCTAATACTTATATTTGGTTCCCATAACACAAGTTTGTGATTAGAGAGAGATGCGGCATGAAAGTGGATATAGTGACAAGAATAGAAAAGGGTATGTTAAGCTGGTTTGGACAACATGTAGAAGGAATGGACGAGGAAAGACTGACTAATAAAGTTTATAAGGCTAGTGTGAATGGAACAGTCGCAAGAGGAAAACCTAGGCGAACGTTTCTCGATCAGATCGGAGGCGTTCTGGACAAAGGCCAGGTTAAGAGCTCCTTGGACCGACGGGCGTGTATGAGGAATGTGATGAAAGTGAATGAAGCCAGAGAAGTGTGTCAGGATGCAAATGGAAAACCGTAGTCTCTGCCTACCCCTCTGGGAAACAGGCGTGAATCTATGTATGTATGTAACACAAGTTTAATCTTATCTTGGGTACCAGAGTTCAATGAAACAGTTCTATATAAAAATTGTTTTTATTGTATTTATGTCATTGTATTGTGGCTATTTCTGAAAAAATATTATTTATAATTATTATATTTCTGATGATTGAAAAGATTGATCGTGACTTTAAGAGGAGTAGATATCCACGCCCTTCAAACTATATCAGGTCGGTTGCAGAACTGTCTTTACCGTTCATAAGACCGCAGCTAATTTAGTATCGTGTTCTTACGACGAATGATGTTTCTAGACCTTCATAAAGAGATACTATACTGACAACTAGAGGTGGTCGTTAAATCAATAAGCTGTTTTTATTAACGGCCGTTTGTTCTTTAGCGAATCAATTGTTTTTCTTCAGTGAATCGACCTGTTGTTTTCAACAGGTTTTTTCACTGAACCTAACCTAATAACTTAACCTAATAAATTATATCAACGTCTTCGCAACGCAAGTCGCAACTCGCAATAATGTATAAATAATTTTCATCTCATAAAACAGCTAATAAAATAACACAAGCAGTTTTGTTCTAATACAATAATTAGTAGCTACAAAACGGTTTTCGAAGTTGCGATCGAAACCTTGACGATTTAACAGTTTTTTAACCTGTTGACCATTGCCGAAAAACAGTTACATTAAATTTATTAAAAAACCATCAATGACACATCTCCACTGAGAAAAGAGCATCAGCGGTTTACATTGCTTGTAACAGCAGGGCCTCTTATTTTGTAAGGTCGGCGGTGTCGTATAGTTACCAATGTAAACTTATCAGGATTACTTTATGGGCCGTTAGCTTGTTTACTATCAGAGGACTATATAAACAACTTTTGTTTTACTATTTAAAACTTTGGCAATGTTGTACAGGGTATAGCGATCGGTAATGGTCTAATAGACCTGCGGGATGTGATGCACTACAGCGAGCTGTGTCGCCAGCTGGGTCTACTGGACGGCGGTCAGATCGACAGAGTCAAAATATTGGAGGAAGAGGTAGTTAAGCTTATCGACAACAAACAGCTAGTGGATGCTGCCAATGTAAGTATTTAAGTCCATCGGGACTAAATAGTCCTACGTCTACGCAAATGTTGTACTCAATGTAATCACATTTGCGTATATTACATTATTCGTTGAAAAAGTTTTTAAAGTGAAGTTAGTAAGATACTGCCTGCCTTCTCTTGGCAGTACTGTAGTCTTTTAATTATATAACCTGTCAATCGATCTGTTCCAGAAATTTAACGAAACCATAGAATACATAAAGAAACAGAGCGGGATAAACATATACAACTTCATAAAAGATCCTTCGACGAAAGCGCCAGAGTTCGAGCCCTACATAACCAGTCCCGAGGTTCGGCAGCAGATCCACGTGGGGAACGCAAGCTACGATTACAACAACCAGCTCGTATACAATAAGATGTTGCCTGACTTCGCCAACAGCACTAAACCTTTCGTTGAAGAACTACTGGAACATTACGGTGTGATGTGTTACAGGTACAAATAATTCCTTTTCTTTTTTACTCTGCGTGTCCAGTCCAGTCCAGTTATAGTCCACAAGCAGAGCTCTCCACACCAAGTCCTCACGTGAAGTGTTGCTGAGGTCTCTAGTTTGACGGTCTAAAAGACGAAGATGCTTTTTCACGCCCTGCTTGAAGGACCTAGGATCTAAAGAAAAAGGAAAAATATGCTCCGGCAGAGAATTCCAAGTATTAACAGTTACAACAAAATTAAGAGAAACCTAGCTTCTGCAAAGATAAGAGATACTTTAGAAGTAGAGAGTATAGAAGTAGAGAGTAATAATAGCATATATTGCATACATGAAAACAGTTGGCTAAAATTTGGTGTAATACACCTCGCAGGTAGAGATGGGTCATTGACGGTTTTTTAGTTAATTTAATCAAACTGTTTTTCGTCAATGGTCAACAGGGTAAAAAAGCTGTTAAATCGTCAACTGGTGTTCTTCTTGTCCTTGATCGCACTGTCTAAGTCTCTACGGGCTGACCTTTTTTTATTTTTTTGTTATTCTCTACTGAAAGATAGAATGTACGAGGTTTGAGATCCACAATATGAGGAATGGCAGCGAATGAGTGCAAATTTTATGCTTTATTTATACACTAGTTTTCACCCGCGGCTTCGCTCGCGTAAATGTAGGTTAGGTTAGGTTAGGTTTGCAACAGTTATTTTTTCTGGATGAAAGGTACTCTATGTCCTATTCTGTACCCCTGACAAAGTGTATGCAAAATTTCATGTTGATCGGTTGAGTAGTTAAGGCGTGAAAGCGTAACAAACAAACAAACAAAATCATTTTCGCATTTATAATATTAGTTAGGATTTTTGCGAGTTGCGACTTGCATTGCCGACGTTGATAGAATTTATTAGGTTAATATTTTCAACAGGTTTTTTCATTTAAGAAAAACAGTTAATTCGTTAAAGAACAAAAAGCCGTTGATAAAAACAGTTTATTGATTTAACGACCACCACCTCTACTCGCAGGTAGTATATATCCGAAATACATATGTACGAGGTGTTTTAAATCCACATTTCGCCAACTATGATTTTATATTCTACGTAATAGATGGCCAGTTCAGTTAGCGGCTACCAGGTTTATTTCTTGACTTCATGCTGCTACTGACAATTTCCATCCAAAAAATTTCAATTGCACTTTGCTTGACTCGGAAATCGAGCCGGAGACCTCTTGCACAGTAGTCACATAAACTACCGCTGCGTCACCGAGGCAGTCATTTTATTAGCGCAGTGTACGTAAAATGAGCAGTTATAGATGGAATTCTATGTACAGTAATACCCCGAACTTACGCGATATGTGGACTGAGCGATAACCGTGTAAGTCGAATTCGGGGAGTATTCCGCGTTTTGCACCAATTTATTCGGCACCTAAGCTATTCCACTTTCAGCACCAGAATGTGGAGTAAAATACCTATTGGTTCTGAAAGTGGAATAGCTTAGGTGCCGAAACCATAAGTGCCGAAAAAATTGGTGCCGAAAGCGGAATACTCCGAATTCGCGTAAGTCGGGGTATGGCATTTTTGAATAATGTAATTCTATTCACACCTATGCATATAAATACATATTGGATTTTACAAAAATAAAAACGCGAACTGCCGTTATTGTGATGTAGAAGGCTTCATAAAATCTAAGTAAGTAGTTTGACAACTTAAAGACTTTTTCTTCTGCAATATTGCCTATATTCCTGAACGATAGTGTAGGAATAAGTCTAATATCCATATTTGACAGTTGTGCGATGATCAAACAAAAGAGGAATCGACGAGATTTGAAAATTGCGTAACTCCGAGTTCGCGTATGTCGGGGTAGCGTAAGTCGAGGTATTACTGTATGTATGTTATTTTCTCTACTATGTTACAGTGGGCAGTTGGACGTGATTCTCCCGTACAGTTTAGCTAAACACATGTATGCTACATTGAACTGGACACGCCAAAATGAATACGCACAGGCACGTCGGCGGCGCCTGCGCAGACACGCCAACGGAGCCGTTGTCGGGTATGGTTCATTTTCAATTTAGTATTATGTTATACTAATTAGTTAACATGTCGTTGTTTAGGGTTAAAGCTACCTCCAAGTCGAATTTCGCATTGAATCGAATTAACAGGTTCCCTGTCCGATGAATCACATATGATACATAATAATAGATTTTCTATTGTGTCTATCACGGGACAGCGAAAGGGTTAAGATTGACTTGGCGATAATCTATTGTAAACTAACTGATAATTGCGAAGAGAGACACGTCACATCAGTACTATTGTACACTGTGTTATAGGGAATAAACTGACTCCTGCAATACAGTATTTAATTAGCTCAAGGTTCAGGGATTCAAATAATTGTAAAACAAACTTATGTCAATAAAGTTATTTTTATTTATTTATTTATTGGATTGCCGACACCAACTATTACAGAATATAGATTAACGTTGACAATATCAAGCAATGATGGTGGACAGTGTCATGGAATTCGGTCGTTTTCCTAATGCTACATTTCATGTAAAACTCAAAGTGTGCTTCAATACGAGTTTCGCCTGTGCGCGTAGCATTGCCAAGGCGGTCAGAATTTTAATAAAATCGATTAGGTGGTATAGTTGTGACAACTAAAAGGAATCGATATAACAATCCAAATAGAGGTTGTCCATTTAGTTTGTAACATATATTATTTTTACATAGGTTTACCTAATAGATAACCTATAGGTATATATGGATAGTGACATCGATTCCTTTTTAGATATATCTATTTGAATTGTACAACGGATAAATTTTTTGAATCGAATACTTTATAATCCCTGCTTGTAATTAAACTCTTTTCATAAGTAGTATGGACTTAGATCACTGATTTTTACAAGCTGTACCTATAGGAAAGTGGTATATAGTCACCCTAATCAAAAGGGAGGATCATTCACCAGGCAGGGTAATCATGCAAATGCAGGTATTTTCTGCCATCATCGACTCATAGTTTTTTCTGTATATTAATAACTAGCTTTTGCCCGAGGCTTTAACACAAAATAAAACCCTTTTCAATATATGACGTTTAACGTATTGTAATTGAAGGGTGTTTTGGAAAAACAACCAATGTCACATTTTTTGAAAAAATCGTTTTTTAGCTCTATAGATTCTTCAGGGTTCGTACTATAATTTGTCATTGAGAGAAATTGCAAAAACAGCCAACGTTCATATAAAATTTAGCTCTAAAGTTAGAGTGTTTCTGGAAGTACAACCAATGTTCATAATGTTTCTGACAAAAATAACCATAGCCCGTGGACAACGGTTGTTTTAAAAAAAATAGCATCTCGCTTGACAGTAGTTGTCATTATAGATTATTTATACTACAATATATATTTTCATGTACTTAAATTAATTAAAAGTTCAAAAGTAGTAATTTTTCCAAGATATCCATTTTATGAAGTTTTATTCATTTTCTGTAAAATTTGATCAAAGTGACATTGGTTGGTTTTCCAAAACACCCTTCAATTTATACCGAGCGTGCATTATATCTCTTGTAAATAATTTCAGATATAAGAAGGCGGGCGGTAACTTCGCCGAGGTGCTTCTGCGGGGCGCGGGACATTCGGTGCCAAGCGATCAACCAGACGTGGCCAAGTTTATCATCGACACCTTTATAGACGAATATAAATAAATACATACATACATAGATTCACGCCTGTTTCCCAGAGGGGTAGGCAGAGACTACGGATTTCCATTTGCTACGATCCTAAAACACTTCTCTGGCTTCATTCACTTTCATCACATTCCTTAAACACGCCCGTCGGTTCAAGGAGCTCTTAACCTGGCCTTTAGTTAGTTATTAAATATAAATAAATTTTATTTATATTTAATAACTAACTCTATTCAACGTGTTAATGTGTAATAACGCAAATCCTGCAAGTAGTTGAATCAGAATCGGGTATTATTAAAATACATAAATATTTTTGTAGATATAGTATACCTTATTTATTGTGATAAAGAAAACTAACTGTAACTATGGTTACCTATAGGTAACCATAGTTTCAAAGAATTGTACGACGTCAGACGAACAATGCCGAAATACTACGAACGCGATTCGACTGCGTGTGTCAAATGCATGGTTGTATGCGTGTAGTGTTTTTTCATTAATTTAATGTATTTCTAATGCATATTTTATAAAAATATTAGGATTCGCCCCACCTTCTCCATATAAACTTTAACTGTGCCAAATTTCATACTCCTTCGTCCGCGCAATTTTCGTAAAAAGAGGTACAAAGTTTTTGCTTCACGTATTAATATATAGATAAGTAACATTATTTTATAAAAGGCACAGTCTTACAATTCCTTAGGTGATAGATTTTATAAATCAGACTAGTATTTTTGTTAATTAGTACTTCATTATTGTACTTAGGTACGGGGCATACCGTGAGTTTTCATAGCTCATGATGGACTTCAATACGATTGACATTTCAAATGTTCTTTACATATTGCATACTTACAGATGGTGAGTTGGTTAAAAGATTTATTCCATAAATGGTTGTTTATCACAGTGGGGAGACCAACAGACTGCAATGCCGAGGGTCTCGGGTTCGAACCCACGTCGCGCACCCCCTTTCGGAAGTTATATGACTTTTCGAAATTATATGCGTATTGATTGACAATTATCGCCTGCTCAGTGCCTCGGAGAGCACGTTAAGCCGTCGTTCCCGGCTGCCATTAACATCTATGGCAGTCGTTATTGGGAAGTTAGTGCCCTCTAATATCCTGACACTGGTCTAGTCTTAAGGTATCGTTAGCCAGGTCAGATGGCAGTCGCTCCGTGTAAAAACTGATATCCAGCCAAATCCAGTTAGACTAGAAAGCCAACCCCAAGTGACTTGGGAATAATAAAGGCTGGGGAGAAGGTTGTTTTGAGTCTGACCGTTCTTTATGTCCGTTGTTTTAAGTGTTTATGAAGGCAGGTACTAAAGAAAAATGATTTGAGTTTTTTGCTATCGGCGCCTTTAGTATATTATGTAATTAGGTATAGTACCGTAGCGATACTATCGATATGCAATGACATTCAAAGTATCAAACGTGTGTAAGTTTAAATAGTGTTTAAATACTATCGAAATCTATTTAAAAATGATTTTATATAAACTAAACTTTTTGGTGTGTAGTTAAAATATACCTATTTGTGTAGATAAGTATAGACTCAGACTCATCTTCATTATACTTGTTGAATTGCATTCTCGTCAATATTGGTAACATATAGTAACAGGCATATTTAATCATACACAAATAAATTAATTCTCTCCCTATAACATTAATTAAAATATTTTTTTTATATTTTATTAGTCTTTTTGGGAGTAAACTGATAAAAATACGCTGCGCTTGCGCAGTACTCCTTGCTATTGTATTCGTAGCTCGATAGAACTTGTCAGTGTATGTCAAAGGACCGTTGCATAAAATTTAAGATTTAATACATGGGTAGATACATTATATTAAAAATTAAAACAAATACATGTTTTTTTATTGATTCGTATTCAAAATAATGAATTCATAATAACAGCTTGTATTGTTTTCATATATTAATATTATCAGGGATTGATAACTCTGGTTTCTACTAATGTTTGCATCAAACCAATATTAAAGATACACAAGGTTTTTACTGTCGACTTAAATACAATAAATGTTTAACTATGCACAGATAAATTACAAATTACAGCATCTCTAACATACTTACAACTATGATCAATATCAGTCGATATCACACATGCAAAGGACGTTGGACTCATCACATGAGTTATACGATATATTTTCGATTGCTTATAACTACAGATCACGGGAATCGTGCTAGCTTCATATGAGACCCACTTGTCTTATTCTATGTATCGGTAATGAAGAGATTCCTTAGCAGCCAATCACAGAACATTAGCCACCTGAATACCTACTGCAATGGCCAACCTGGAAATCACTGAATCGCTTGCGCACCCAGGTTGGTCGTTGCAAGAACAACATGACAAATTGGGGCTACACGGACCAGTCGCAAACGCGCTGTGACTGTGGAGCTCCACTGCAAACTATGCCACATTTGCTCTCTTGTCCAAATTGCCCCTCCAGCTGCACTGTGGAGGATCTGTGGAGAGCAACGGACGATGCCGTGACTGTGGCGGGATTTTGGGCAGACAAAATTTAAGGGTGTTCATACATTGACACGAAGAAGAAGTTCTGTGATTGGATGGAGAAGGAATCTCTTCATTCATACATTCGTATAACAGATCAACATATGAATACACATCAATCATTCTTTGATCACTTAGCAACTAGATTGAAACAAAGAAGAAAAACACTACAGCAAATAAACAAAACATAACATGTTTTTTTTCTAAATTGGGATCTCTGTTGTACGAGACATCTTTTTAATAGTTCGGAACGTTTCATTCCAATTCTGACAGTCCGGAAATTAAAGTATATGTAATATTGATTCTTTCCGGTACGTCTAAAAAAGATTTTACATTTTCTTGTAAACTTGAAACGGTATCCAACGGGATAACGTTTCATTTAATACTTAGCGTCCATTAAGGGCTGGTTCTTTGTATAACAAACAACATCCTACAAATTGCCCTAAAATGCCGCTTTATCTTCAATAGGAGATGACAGCCGATCCATCATGAGACTTGGAGGAAACTTGCAATTAGTCAGCTTGTGGATTACTTTTTGGCTAGAATTGTCCCAATTTAGAGTACGGACCGCCTACTGTCATCCAGCCTTGTCGAGCTGTCGAATGTAATATAGAATTCCGGCCGATCTATGTCGCATTTGATTTGTTGGTTATCTGTAAAACTCACTTCGAACCATTAGTTGGGTTTGCTTAAAGGAACGTGGATATGTAAACGTAAACATGAATTGCTTTAAAATATTTAAACATATATTCTGTACAGTTACCCACATAAGTCGATACAAAAATAGCAAGATTTCGATAACCTTTTATCTTTTAAAATTTGGCACAATTTTATACATTACACACACAGTAATAATGAAAAGATAGTTGATTTAATCAAAGTTAAAAAAATACTTTTAATTGTAATTTGTTCAATGCTATACTTATTATGATACTGTCTGATTTAACTTGGTTACGATTTTGTTTAATTTATTATGTGTGTATAGACACTACATTGAATTTGGCTTAAGTATAATAATTAGAACTAGCGGTCGCCTAGTACTCGAAATTCTACCAAAGTTTGCCTGTAAGATATTGCTGATATATATCATTATTTATATTGATACATTCGACTGCGTGTGTCAAATGCATGGTTGTGTGCGTGTAGTGTTATTTCATTAATTTAATGTATTTCTAATGTATATTTTATATAAATATTAGGATTCGCCCCTCCTTCTCTATATAAACTTTAACTGTGTCAAATTTCATACTCCTCCGTCCGCGCAATTTTCGTAAAAAGGGGTACAAAGTTTTTGCTTCATGTATTAATATATAGATATAGATGACCCGATCCTAATAGACTTGACAATAAATAGACTAGCACGAAGAACATTTACAAACTAGAGTTCTAAAGCGAAGAAGTGTCATCCATCTCATCCATGTACAACATTGAATGATGCCTTCGTTTCCACCTCAGAGCGTAGATAACTCCACAGGCTATAGATAGCATTAACAGAACATTCATAGCAATGCTTGCAACCAATCCAGCGTTGGTTCTAAACCTTTCACTATGAATTGTATTAGATCTTTCGGAATCAAATGAATATTTGTACTCTGGAGTATCTTTGGTTGATGCTTGGAAATTAGGAGGTCCCAGATCTTGACCCTGGATGAATTTGGTAACAAGAATAGTGGTTTCCTCCGGCTTGTCCATTGGCGCTAAATGGCCTGCACCACGGACTAATACCTCTGTTAAACCGCCACCGCTTTTGACGTATCTGGAGAAAATAATAGCTGTTAATAATTGAATAGGTCTCTTAAACAAAACTTTACCAAATTACGATCCATTAAGTAAATCTTCAATCCGTGACCATGATAGTTAAACAGACTAAGCTTTTTATACTTATTCGGTTTACCAGCCTTTTATATTTTACGTGGGGAAATGCTCATTATGCATACCCCCTTGCCACAAAGGGAGGTGAGAGGGTTATGTCGGGCTCTCCGGGATTTTGAGCCTACGGACTAAAACCACCATGGTGTGCCAGCCCGCTGCTTTGTATGGTGGGGGGGTCGCTGGAACTGAAACTACGTTAGCGATCCATCCAGCAGAGCCCAATGCAGTAATGTAGTGTCTGCGGGCGACGGCTCCTGGACGACGCCCTGGCACAACAGAGGGCGTCGCTCCAACTCAACGGCTGGCCAAAGACCAGGGCCTTCGTCTTGCTAAGAGCCACCTGTAAACCCAGCGCCTCGATACGCCCGACCACCTAGGAAACCCCCACGGTGGCCAAACAGGCCGCCTCCTCGAAGGTACCCCCACGAGCTGTGACAAGGGTGGCGTCAGCGTAGCTGATGATGCTCAGCCCGGGGGTAGGACAACACGTAGGGCCCAGTCATACCCCATGTCCCACAGGAGCGGAAGACTTACCAGCCTACATCAATACATAGAATTTAAATTCTGTACAAGCCTCTAACGAAAAAGCGGTGAAAATGTTTTTAAACGTCACTTTCTATGTCTGTAACATATCTTGTGCCTAATATCATTGAGCTAAGTAAATACCGGTATAATCTGATCTTTCATCGCTTTGACAGCTCTATACGTCAGGCAGTATTTTAACATAAAATCATTGCTGCACTTACCCAACCACTCTGTTGTTATACAACCAAGCTGTGCGTGGTGCACTGAGGAACAGTGCGCGGCCGTTCCACTGCCAGTACCTCCTGCGAGCCTGTGCATTCAACACGCAGGGTGCTATCAGATCCAATTGTCCGCTGAAATTTAAAAACGTCCATAGTAATACATGAAAGCATTTTTTTTATACAGCCCGCGTGATTAGTTAGGATTTCTCCGGACCGAATTTCAGTCAAGGCGGCCAATCCTAACGGAGATAGGTCATCTGCGCAGGAGATATTGTAGTGCACAAGTACATGCGCAATTATGAATTCACTCTCTCTCTCTCACTCTTGTAGTTCGATAAGACAGTAATTAAGACTATGATCATTTGCAATGCAAGGGGTATTACTCGCTCGTACGAACGTAGAAAAGTACAAAAGATTGGGTGAAAGCAATGGAATGGGAGAGCTGCCGGAACTATCACTGAAAGACATACAACAGTACGTATACTGCTTCTATACGTAGATATTCTGAGATATCCAATCTCAGAACAATTCTAGTAGTAGCTTTTTTTTATTTATTTTGCTCGTCAAAATGACCACACTCTACCTGATGGTAAGCAGTCGTGTGGTCTAAGAGCAGTGGCCTCCACACCGGCCTCATAGCAGCCGAAGCGATGTTGAGGTCTCTACTTTGACGGCCTGAGATGCTTTTTCACGCCCCGCTTAAAGGACCCAGGATTGAAGGAAAAAGGAAACACGTGC
Source organism: Catocala sponsa (assembly GCA_963564715.1). Classification (NCBI taxonomy): domain Eukaryota; kingdom Metazoa; phylum Arthropoda; class Insecta; order Lepidoptera; family Erebidae; genus Catocala; species Catocala sponsa. The sequence continues at coordinate 3,809,298 of OY751331.1, forward strand.
CTTGGCAGAGAATTCCATGCCTTGGTCGTTCGGCAGAGGTATGAGGACCCAAACTTGTTGGTACGCGCTCTAGTCGACTCTACTGTGTAAGGATGGCATCTGAGCCCAGCACGCGTTGTTCTGGCTAGGAAAGGGGAGGGCGGGATAGGGTGGAATAACCCTTCAGAGCACTCCCCGTGGTATATTCTGCAGAAACATGCCAATGAGGCAATGTCCCTACAGATTAGATGTATTTTCCAGTCGGATCAAAACATCCATGCTAAACCAGCAAAGCTCTGCTAGTATTCATATTATTATAGTAATAATAGAGAGTCACTATGGCTACTGTCGAAATGGCAATAGAGTTTGAGATGACATTTTTATAGACAAGCAAGTCTATAGAGTTTTTCCGTAACATAAAATTCAATTGCCAACCCTCAGATTATATAAAGCTCACTTGAAGTCAGCTTCATCATGTCATAATTCATATTCCGACAGTGACGAAATTCTTTAGCCGAGACGAAAATTTTCCTACAGAATACTAAATACATTCTTCAAATGTCGTACTCGAAATTTAGGCCGGGACTCCACCAAAGCGGAGACGAGACGAGCGGAGAGGAGATGTGTTTTAAACAACCAATAGAATTGTGTTATTGACACATCTCCTCTCCGCTCAGCTTCAGTGGAGATCGCTGTGCGGAGATGTTTAATATTTGTATGGCGCGATGGAAGCGGAGATGTGAGCTGTGCGCGGACGACGCGCAGTGGAGACGAGAGATGTGAGCGGCGTGCAGTGACCGATGTCACCCTCCCCCCTCTCGCCCGCCAGCAAACCGCAGAGCACCGCGCGCGTGCCGGCCGAGCCGGCCCGAGCTGAAAAACATCTCTACTCGCACAGCACACAGCACACCGCACACATCTCTGCTTTGGTGGAGTCCCGGCCTTAGGATGGCGAATTTGATCGAGACACATAAACTTACAGAATAATAAACTGTTGATCCGTTTAGCGAGAGAAATAGCAATAAACTAACATGTATAGTCCTACTTAATATTATAAATGTGACAGTTTGTGAGGATGAATGGATGTTTGTTACCTTTCACGCAAAACTACTGAACGGATTTTGATGAAACATACAGTATTTACAGTAATATTGTTTATACATTATAATAACATATATAACCAGCGATAGCCTAGTGGGGAACCGTTGGACTGCCACGCAGAGGTCTCGGGTTCGAACCCAAGGCGCGCATCTCTGACTTTTCGAAGTTATATGCGTATTAAATAGTTAATTATCGCTTGCTTTAACGGCGAAGGAAAACATCGTGAGGAAACCTGCATGTCGGAGAGTTCTCGATAATGTTCTCGAAGATATGTGAAGTCTGCCAACCCGCACTAGGCCAGCGTGGTGAACTATGGCCTAACTCTGCTCACGGTGAGGAGAAGAGGCCCGTGCCCAGCAGTGGTAATACAAGGCTGATATTATATTATTATAGGCTACTAAAAATTTGTCTATCTTTACTTAAACCTACATTAACGCGAGCGAAGCCGCGACCAAGACCTAGTAAGATATACGTAGAGGACAATATTCCAAAAAATAACGGAATTTAAAAAAATGGACTTCTCACTTGGAAAGAAAGAAAAATTATTTGATTTGTTCCACGTTCATACGGTAACAGGAAACACAACCAATAAGTATAAGAACAAATAAGGTCCTGCGTCAGCAATGGTGCAGGGTATCCACAACGCTAGTATTCTCGCAGAGCCTGCATGATTTCAGTGCATGCAGGCAGTAACATACATACATAAATCAATTAAAAATAAAAATAACAAAAAACAAAACAATCCTAATCCTAACTTAATATTATAAAATCGAAAATGAGTTTGTTTGTTTGTTACCTTCTCACGCCTAAACCACTGAACCGATCATCCTGAAATTTTGCATATACGTTATCAGGTGTACAGAAACGGACATAGGCTACCTTTCATCTCGAAAAAAATTACTGTTCCCGAGGAAAACAATTATAATAATAGATGGCGCTACGTGTCTTTCGAATCATAATTTGAATTATATTATTATATAAGTATTATTACAAGCAGAGTACAACCCGAATTGATTGTCAAACTCTAAATTAACGCGAGCGAAGCTGCGTGCAAAAGCTAGTAATTTGTATAAATTAGACAGAAGGTCATGCATGGCAAAAGTAATTTTATACTAAATAATAATATTTATAACAAAAATAATAAAAGAAAATAATAATAAAGAAATTATATTATAACTTACCAGTATATAAGTACCCTATAATGATTATCAAGCAGAGTCCAGACCTTCGATCTTATATCAAGCAGGAATTCTGGCGCCAACTTATCATGCGCTAACCCACTTCTGAAATCGAAGGATTTATATCCGACGTGCAGTGCCTCTTTGACTTCCTCCTGGTCCAGGTAGCGACCGAACGCGTTCAAGTTGTCAATTCTATCAACCAGTAGATTGTAATCATTCTGCTGTTTCGACATATAATCTAATTCGTTGAGGAGCTCCTCGCGTAGCTGAAATAGAAAGGACATAAAACTATTAGTAAGAGAACCCGATACCCTAGTAGAAGACAGGTTTGCCACGCAGGTGTTATCAAGTTTGATTCCAAGGCGCATCTGTGACTTTTCAAAGTTATGTGCGTATTATAAAAATAATTATCGCTTGTTTTAATGGTGCAGGAAAACATCATGAGGAAACCTGCATGTCTGTGAGGTCTCCATAAGGTTCCCGAAGTTTTTTTTTTATACTACTAAGGTTGCAAACAAGCATACCAACCTGATGGTAAGTGGTCCCCGTAGGCTATGGACGCCTGCAACACCAGAGGCACACTTGCGCGTTGCCGACCCTTTAGGAATAAAAGGAAATTGGAAGGAGAAGGAACGGGAAGGGAGAAAGAGGGTGATTGGGCCTCCGGCTCCGGTTTACCAACCCGCACTTGTCCAGCGTGGTGGTCTATGACGTATCTCTTTCACACTATCTTGTATTATCTTGCGTGTAGGGGCCAGTCAGTACAGACCGGCGACACTTCGCCCCAGTGGGATCTTTTGTGTCGGCCCCAAGATTTATCCCTTAGCTATATCCTTATGAATGTACTGCAGCAGTCGCAGCGTACATTTCAGAGGAAGAAGGCAATCCAATCAACGCATCGCATTCACACAGTAGGTGCGATATAGACTCGTCCTTTTCACCACAGGTTTTGCAGATCGAATTGTGTGCCAATCTCAATCTGCACAAGAAGTTGTTGATACCAAAATGGTCAGTGAACGCTCCTGTGAGCAAGCGTATTTGGCTCTTGTTATACCCGCAGAACTTCCGGGTGACGCCTATGGCTCTGTTTGCAATGAATTTCTTGGAGTGTTCCAGACCCCTAAGGGCCATCCACTCTAGCCTGTGTTTATCACTGCCATGTGCATTTAAAGCTGCCTTGACGGTGCTCTCAGAGAGTCCCACGAATGGCTCGGGCCCACAAACAGTTGCTCCGAGCCCTTTCTGGCTAATTCATCAGCCTCGTCATTGCCCTGCACCCCTGTATGCCCCGGAACCCACACCAGTCTGACTGTGTCTGTCTTTCACACTAAAAATAGACCCGTGCCCAGCAATGGGACATACAGGGTTGATAGATATTATTGTAACAGAACGGCAGTATAACTGGCTCGGCGGTATTGATGTGAATAGGATTGCTGCGCATAAGGTCGTCGGTTTTGGTTTCCTTGTATTAAAGGGTGTTTCTGTCTCAACAATAGACATTCTCAATAGCAACACGAAATCTGGGAATGTTACAGGTACAGGAGTATTGGCTCGTCCTACAATAAGTGGGATCTCAATCCATAGCTATATATTTACTGATATATTAAAAAATATCCGGCCCTTTGGGAGACTTACACGAAGACATGGGTCCAACGTGAAGAGACCCTTCGAGAGTTTTAGCAGACGAAATGATGATGGCAATACACCTTTAATAATTTTTTTGGGATATAAGTGTGAGTTATGTATGTCAATTCTTAATAGCCTCGCTGATTTCAGCATGAATAGGCCGGCTCGACCAGGGAAGTACTACCCTCTAACAGAATATCGACGTGAAATAGCAGTATTCCTACTGTTGTGTTTTGTTTGGTGAGTGAGAGTGCCGGAGGCCCAATCACCCTCTTTCCCCCTTCTCGCTCCTTCTCCTTCTCCTTCCCACTTCCTTTTTGTCCTAAAGGATTGGCAACGCGCTAGTGATGCCTCTGGTATTGTAGGCGTCCATAGGCTACGGTGACCACTTACCATCAGGTGGGCCGTATGATTGTTTGCCACTCAGTCTTAAAAAAAAATCCTGGATCCTTCAAGCAGGGCGTGAAAAAGCAACTTCATCTTTTTAGACCGTCAAACAAGAGACCTCGGCAACACTTCACGTGAGGACTTGGTGTGGAAAAATATAAAAAAAAGCAACAAGTAGCCTTACCACTGCCACAACGCCAAGAATTTTGGCTATATTTAGTATAGTATAGCGAGTGTTTGGCTTGTAGCTAATAGTTCATCCGAGTCTGGGTTTTGTTTACGTTGTGTCCGAGTACACCCGGGTCTCACGTCGTGGTTGTCCCTATCCAGAGGAGATCGGTATTGTCAACCTTTTTCTATTGCAGTAGTTGGGGTGGGCAACCTGGGGGTGCGTAGTGGGTCCCTTTCGTCCCAATAATTTTATGATACAGGCGTCAAGCCTAGTTTAGGTGCAAATGAAATTTGTAAACTAGATATAAGCTATTTTCTGAATAAAGATATATTATTATTATGTATGTATATAACAAGTCTATATAGTTACTATGATAGATTTATTGGTGTCCTTCTCCTTCAGTGCCTTGTTGTAGTCATCCTGTATAGGTTTAACGGCAAGTAGACCCTGATCGTCGATCAGACCCCAATAGTAAAAGACGCTACTGTAGTCGGCGGCACTTTCACGGTTTATCACCGGATTGCCTAGCATTATACCCTGGAAACAAATAAATCTAATTTTTTATCCGTTCTTAGTATAACTCATAATAATATAAATGCAAATGTAATTTTGTTTGATTGTTACGTTTTCACGCAATAACTACTTGACTGATCATCATAAAATTTTGCATATTGTTGTGTTCGTATGTTGTCAGGGGTACAGAATAGGACATAGGAGATAGAAAATTGGCATAACCTACATTTATGCGAGCCGAGCCGCGGGAAAAATCTAATATCTAAATATTCTAATTAAAAGTTGTAATTAGAATTTACTGTGATAAAATCTGTATATTAGTATTTTATTTTAAATATTGTCCGTTTCATGCTTTGCTGGACGTGGCGACAGGTTTTACAGTATGACTTTTGTAAACTGAAATTCATAAGTGTTACTTTGTGACCTAAATGTATGTTTTAATTTTATTATTGTTTGAATGGCTTGTTATTTGAGACTTAAAAACAAAGCGAAATGTGAGTTCTGAAAATAAACACCTCTGCTCTTCGAGAATATAATTGACCTTGCAGTGTTGTAGGTATAGGTACTAAATACATATTTTGTTTATACTGCTAGGATACATTTTTTTCTTTCTATGGCAAACTAGAACATAATTAAGTAATATACAACCTTTTTAAACAAGTATAATAATATCTGCTAACTATCTCGTAAGGTGTTGTAATGAGCTTCTGGTTTTAAGTCTCATGCTTTTGGTAAAGAAATTTTAATTTCGTTTGAAGTTTTTATTCACAAAGCTCACATTTTAAAACGTCTTAACACTCACAAAGCTTAATTTGCCATCAAGTACAAAGCAGTCTGGAGTGATCTAATTTAATATCAGCCCTGTATTAAACTGTCCCACTGCTGGGCACGGGCCTCTTCTCAGTGTGAGAAGGGTACCCACCCAGTATTGCGAGTTGTCACAAACATAATATGTACCTGAAAGTTTAGTTCCAAAGTGCCGATACTGTGATCTTGTTCAAAGATCTTGACTCCGAGAGCAGGGATGTATCTGCCTGCGTAGGATTCGCCCGCGATGTACAGTGGAGCTGTGCGGAGTTCGGGAAACACCATCAGGAACTGCCTCAGACAACTGTACAGATGTCGTGCTATCTGGAAGATCAATGCAAGCATGTATATCCATTGAGAGTAATCTATCTATTGAGTCGTGTGTCACCGTCAACAGTCTCCAATTAGGCTATCGCTGCTTTATACTAGGTTTACCTTATTTTATGTGCTCTGCGAAGATTTTTTAAGAGGAAACACTAAGGGCGAGAGAATTTAATAATAGGTATTTGTAAAATCTATTGCTGTCGCGCAGTGCCTTGTACAGTATCATGAGCGCGATAGAGACAACTGCAGCTTGCACCGAAAATACCTATTAAAAGTACACAAAATCAACGTTTCTTTGTCCCCTGATTCCTTCTCTAAAAGTTGACCGACTTAACTACTTTTTCCATAAAAAATTTAAGAAAGACTTTGGCCGTTTTCCTTTTTTTATATAATCTAGTCAAATTTGTTTTCTGGATGTTTGAACACAGCGGCAAATCTGGTCAGTTTTTGAGGTTTACGAAGGCTCATGTTCCTTTTAATAGGTAATTAATTTATGAAAAAAAAGGAAAACATAAGGGCATGCCAATAGAGCCCATTGCAAAAAAAATATTGCTCAACTGGCATTATCCAGGGAAGAAACAGGGGACTACGTTTGTATGGAAAAACGGCCGTCGTGTTTCCTCTTAATGTTGTTCCTCAATCACGGCTGAACCACAGTTCTTTGGTATGCCAGTTTTATCCAAACCCGTTCCACAGAACGGGTTTGGATAAAACTGGCATACCAAAGACCATTACCTGGATTAACAGATAGGTTACTTTTTATCGTTGCATGCGTTCCCGTGGGATTATAATAATTTGGAGTTTCTTACTGTTTCCATATCGTGCGAGTAGCCATCCGTATTTTCTGTGAAACTGTATCCAGCTCCTACAGGATTGTCTAGGAACAATAGCGAGTGGTCCTTGGCCCACGTCCATTGGCGAACTGAAACTATAAACAGATTTGCATTAATACAAAGGCATATTACACGCACATTCCCCAAGCTATGATTTCTGGTCTAAGGCAGCGGTCGACAATCTTTTAGCAGGCATGGGCCACATAGTGGCTAAATGAAATAAAGGCAGTACATTTTCATAATTTTGTGTACCTATATCCAGTGGCGTAGCATAGTGGCAGGGGCGACTCGCCCAGGGCGACACTTTTAGGGGGCGGCAAAATTTCAGAATATATGATAATAATATAATTTAAATATTTGAACCATTTCATGACGAACGAGAGGAATGACAGATGTATACACAATAATGATGAATGTTCTTGGCGAAAAGTTCTTCAGAATGACAGTATATTATAGTCTTTTAAATTGAAATACCTATTGAAATTAAACTACTACATACGGATTCTATCGCGTTGTTTATTTGACACTATTACAAAATTGTTAAAACTATTACACTACTAGGTATTACTATTAAACTTTACTAATTTTTAAGCTAATTAAATTATTGAAACTATTAAAACTATTTATACTATTACTATACTATCGGGGAAAGTGTAAATATAAATAGTATAATAGTATAGTAATAGAAAAAATAGTACCGTTAACGTGAGAACTTCAGAATAAAATCACTCTTATGTAGAATTGGATGGATGAATGATGGATTGACTTGAAATCTTTAAATAATGTTGGTGACTAGATAAAAATATTTGGACACACGATCACGCCTTTGACATAGGCGTTTTGAAATATGACTGCTTTTGACTAAATTGCACGGGTCACAGAAATTATAATCGCAGGAGAAGATTATAAAAAGAAAATTAACATTTTTCAGTAAAATTTCATGTATTTTTTTTATTATATTCCAGAAGTTTAGTGTAAGCTGTTTCGATTTAAATAAAATTTGGTATTAAAGCTCAGCTATTAAAACGATACGTACGTAGTAACGTACATCATCTTCGCAATTGTAATATTGATTTGCATCAGTCTTGAAATCTAGAGCATTTAAACTACGATTAGTTGTACAGGCCAATTAAAATCATTTAGGAAAGGCATTGTTATTAACGTACTTTTAAAAAAGTAATTATCTATATATTAATACGTGAAGCAAAAACTTTGTACCCCTTTTTACGAAAATTGCGCGGACGGAGGAGTATGAAATTTGGCACAGTTAAAGTTTATATGAAGAAGGAGGAACGAATGCTAATATTTATATAAAATATGCATTAGAAATACATTAAATTAATGAAAAAACACTACACGCACACAACCATGCATTTGACACACGCAGTCGAAGCGCGTTACTATGGTTACCTATATCAATATAATATTGTAATGACATATATCAGCAATATTTTAAAGGCAAACTTTGGTCGAATTTCGAGCACTAGGCGACCGCTAGTTGTTATTAAAACGCCATAGCTTTGTGGAAACCGTTGATCTACCAACCAGAGATATTATTTTCGACTAACTAGTACACGTTTCGTTGATCAAATTAATAAGCGCATTAAGTAGTTAATTATCAATCGTTTAAACAGCAAAAACTATTAACGTAAAAACGGCTATAAAGCAGAAATTACATCTTGAGGAATCCTGCATGTCTGAGAGTTCCCCGTAATGGTCTCGAAGATATGTAAAGTCTACCAACCCGCACTTGGTTAGGATAATAGATTAATGGATTAGTCTGAGCTTCTTTTTCATACTGAATGACGCCTATGCTGAGCAGTCGAACAGTTTGAAACGTATATACTACTTAAGTTATCGTCTGAGGTCTATAGTTCCAAAAAAGGTTGGTGTAATAGGTGCCAGTGTATTTTACAAATATTCCACCAGCTATGCTTTGGGTTTATTTGGTGGCAAACCTATAAAGAATTTCTTGACAGGCAAACTTAACTATCAGGAATCGAACCCGAAACCTCATACACGGCAGTCACAGTCACAACCTCTGCACCACCAAACCAGGACATATTATATTATCACAATCAAAATAAAAACATAAATGAACCTTACTATTCCTGCCATCATCAATTGCTTTAAACGGCCCGATTTCATCGAACAGGCCCGCGAGACTGGTAACTCCAGGGCCTCCTTGCAGCCAGATTATCCATGGAGTGTCTGGCTTATAGTTCTCCGCTTCAAAAAACCAGAAGAACAAATTAGAATTGTAGTTCTCATCGACGGTGAAGAAACCGGAGTAACTCTTGCGGTTTAAGAAGAGGTATGGGTTCACAGCTGACTGTTTTCTGGCTTGTTCAGTTAGATTTTGTTTGATGAGCTTTGTGAGAATCAATGGTGGTGAAATTGCTTGTATTGATGTCAGGCTGAAATAAAAAAAAATACATATTTAGCTAGCATTAGCTGGCAAGTAATGGAGGAGTCTACTGCTTTTCATCGCACACATTATCAAACTCCATGATGCAACTGAAAGAAATAATGCACGAATCGGGAATGGAAGATGTCCGCAGCCATTAGCACACGCTCAATATTAGAGATGCGAATGTTTGTTTTTTAAACATTCACGCCCTAACTAATCGACAGATCATCATGAAATCTCGCATCAGGGGTATGGTGACAAATATAGGGTACCGTTTATCCAGGAAAAAGTACTGTTCCCGAACGAAGGTGGGCAACAGGCAAGCAATGGTATTTTTACTCGCAATAATTTTAGCACTAATATGCTAAATGTCACGTTGGTCCTACGACATAAATTATGGCCTGAATTCCAGATCAGTCTAAACGTTATTGGTTTTTCCTGTTACAAAAATGTTAGTAGCTAAAACGTAGGTACTTACCTTCATGGCAATCTCGTAGCGTAAGCGGGTGACCAAAGTTTATTAATATGTACTAGTGACAGAGCTGTCATTTTTAATTAATGTTTATTAAATATATATCTGTGTTCTCTTAAAAAAATTACATATTTACATAATACGGCCTCGATGGCGTAGTGGTTAGTGTATCCGACTGCCACACCTGAGGTCGCGGGTTCAAACATTTGTGTGCATGATCATTGATGTTTGTCTTGGTCTGGGTGTTTCTATGTATAATATGTAGGTATTTACAAAAAAAAGTATATATGTATGTTTATCCATTGTCTACTACCTACCCATAATACAAGCTCTGCTTAGTTTGGGCTAGATGGTGTTGTGTATGTGGTAGAATAATATATTATTATAATATTGTGAAAGCTTTCGTGTTTTTAAAAATAAAGTATGTTTTCTTTCCTTCTTTCTACTTAATAGACGCCAGTAATCTTGCCCTCTATGACGTACCCATCATGTATAAACACAGACGGTGAAATGTAGTTACAGCTAGGGCTGTCCACGGATTAAAAATGGAAAATGAAAGTGATGGTGAACACAATTTAATGAATTTGACAATTTTTAACAAACAAAATCTAAAATGAGACGTTGTACTTAACCTAAAGTGATCTAAACAATTCAATAGCTTTACGTTTGAATTGTTGATGAGTGTGAGAAAATATGTCCAGCTGAATAAGATACGTATTGTATGCTTCAAATTGTACATAGCATAATGAACTTTATGTCAATTGTATAAAGTACAAACTAAATACGAGTCAAAAAGGTCGCGTGTCTTCCGGGGAATCCTCGTGCATTCGCGAGAATTCGTTTAGCTACTGTCGGTGTCGTCTGTGGAATCCGCGGGAAGTGGCGCGAACAGGGAGTCGGTCGGGACGTTCTTTTTCTTCTGCCTCACAAATAAGCGGTATAAAAATAAGATCCAAGTCAACCATTCTTGTCAACTAAAAGAGCGAATTCTTTGGAATGCGTGGGAATTCTCGAGCATTCCCGCGAATTCGCGCGCCTTCTAGCGTCATGAGGCGAAATTGACGCTTCCATGCCATTCTATTCCGCGGCGGTGTAAATTGAGCCTTACTGCCCTCGACTTAGCACGCGTAAATGCCATAGGAACTCAAACCGATATAGAAAAGCCTTTGTATTTTTGCAGTATTTGTGCCAAGTTCCATAATTATGTACACACAAATGTGTGCGCAAACTAAAATAACTACTTATTCTCAACTCTCATAATTCAATGTGATGATGATCCGACACGATCGAAGAGAGATCAGGCGCAGGACCAACAGCTTTACATGTTTTCCGAGGCACTGGTGTGTTCAACTTTGAAATTAAGAATTTCTTGACGGAATAACTTTACTAGATTTTTGCTGGCCCGAACCAGGATTCAACTCGAAACCTTATGCACAGCAAAATCATTCAATACCGCTGCGCCATCAAGTCAGTCAATAATGTTATTGTTTATTAAAGTTATTTAATGCGTAGATAGCAAGGCAATGACGTGCTTTGGTGGGGGGCAACTTATTAAATATCGATCCCTAACTGGCACCAATTATAAACCAAGATATTAATAGCCATTCTGTATGCAAATATGTACGCCAACAAAAATTAATTCAGTGTGGTTAAGTTACCGAATTGTCGGTAATTATACTAATTTTATTTCCTTCTTTGATTTTCCAAATTTATATTTGAAGTGAACTTCTTTATCGACGTATGGGAGAAATTTTGTAGCAGTGTAAAAAAAAATCGTCACGTTTTTCGGTTACGCGCCATGTTGCTTTTTTTATCAAAGTTTAGTATAGTGACGTCAAGAATATAATGTAATATATTTATAATAATAACAACAATATATTAGTTTTGAAGTTTGGTTTGAAATAAGAATAACAATATATTAATTTGAAAGTGATAAAATAAAAAGACTTATTCAAATTTAAGTGAATTTACAAGAAAAGTGAGAGTGATTATATATTTTGTTTTATAAATTCAACACGTATGAGCATGATTTTAATATTTATTTGAGGTTAACCTCACTTTTTGATTGTAAGTATCAGTGAATGTATATAAATCTGTTAATATTAGCAAGTATTAATAAATATGACTGTAAATCTAGTAAACATTATTAATTCTAAAAACAATAAAAAATATAATTTAAATAATAATTTAAAAATAAAACAAAACACGATTAGAAAATAAAAATATGTATACGTACATCTTTTTTAATTATTCGTTTTTAATGATTTATTTATTCATTTTTAATTTTATAAAATCGTTGCATTTCTACAAGATTAACTGTAATCATATAATTGTATTACTTTGAAAAGATAATTCCAATTATTTATTCATAACTTGTGTAATTGATTAAGTCATTAAATATCTGCTTTGAATTATTTTTATTAAGTTATGAAATAAATATTAATATTAAAGTTAGTTAAATAATTTTTGTTAACTAATTAACTAATTAATGTCGTAAAGAAGTTTCACTTCTTACCTGTGTACTCTGGTACACACACACATTTTTTTTTATTAACCTCTCTAGCTAAGATAGAATGCTTGTGTTAAAAGTGGGTGCACGGAAGTGCAACGGGTGGGGGGATTCGAACCCGCGACTTCTTGATTGTAAGTCCAACGGCTTATTTTGACGGCCTCGATGGAGTAGTGGTTAGTGTAACCGACTGCCACGCCTGAGGTCGCGGGTTCGATTCCCGCACAAGTCAAACATTTGTGTGCATGAACATGGATGTTTGTCTTGGTCTGGGTGTTTCTATGTATAATATGTATGCATTTACAAAAAAAAAAGTGTATATGTATGTTTATTCATTGTCTAGTACCCATAGTACAAGCTCTGCTTAGTTTGGGCTAGATGGTGTTGTGTGTATGTGGTAGAATATTACATTACATTACATTATTATTTATTAGGCTACTGCCGCTTTCGATTGTAGGATACTTAATCCACATATTTACAATATATTTTATATTGTAAACGAACATTCATTTGACTGCAATGTCTGATTACAAAATACGTGCCGGTAAAACAGTCAAATTATGGAATAATGCATACTAGCGGTCGCCTAGTGCTCTAAATTCGACCAAAGTTTGCCTGTAAGATATTGCTGACATATTATGTCATTATATATTGATATATGTAACCATAGTTACGCGCTTCGACTGCGTGTGTCAAATGCATGGTTGTGTGCATGTAGTGTTTTTTCATTAATTTAATGTATTTCTAATGCATATTTTTTAAAAATATTAGCATTCGTCACTTCTTCTCTGTATAAACTATAAGTGTGCGAAGTTTCATACTCCTCCGTCCGCCCAATTTTCGTAAAAAGTGATCCAATGTTTTCGCTTCACGTATTAATATATAGATAATTAATATATAGATAATTAATTTTGCAGGTAGCTAATTTAAGAGTTGTTTTTGGAATGGCCAATGTATTCTTAAGCTGGCCGGGCTATAGATATTAAAATTGCAGCCACATATTACATTTAAATAGCTTTTAGCAATAGAGAAACAACTTTAACTTTTATTTCAATTATATATATAAAGGAAGATGTCCTGACTGACTGACTTAGAGACAACGCACAGCCTAAACTGCTGGTCGTAGGAACTTGAAATTTGGAGAGCATGTGTGTTTTAATTTGTAGGGGTGTACTAGGAAAGGATTTTTTTAAATTCCACCTCTAAGGGGGTGAAATAGGGGGTAAAGTTTGTAACGAAATTTTCTCATTTCTGGACTTAGCAGTATGAAAATTTGTACATAAGTTTTCGATTACAATTGAAAAATATTTGTGTAGGTGAAATGGATAAAACTCTCCCCTAAAGGGACGGAAGGGGGGATAAAGTTTGTATGAAAATTTTCTCACTTCTGGACGAGGACGACACGATTTGATTGTCAAATTCTAAATTAACGCGAGCGAAGCCGCGAGCAAAAGCTAGTTACGTATATAATATCTCACGCTGTAGAAATAATCACTGTAGCGGATTCGGGGCAACAAATCTACGTTAAAATTTTAAGCTACGAAGCTACTTAACTTAAAACTTTTTATTTTTATCTGAACCACGTAGGTTCTGATAAAAATAAAAAGTTTTATGTTACGTACATAGATACCAATTTCAATCGCAATCTTTCTATTAGACAAATAAATTAACACAAATACTAATATTATAAAGCTAAAGAGTTTGTTTATTTGTTTGTTTGGTTAAACGCGCTAATCTCAGGAACTACTGTTTCGAATTGAAAAATTATTTTAGTGTTGGCTAGCCTATTTATCGAGGTAGGCTATAGCCTACATAACATCACGCTACGAGTAATAGGAGCACAGCATCAATGAAAAATGTTGCAAATACGGGGAAAATTCTCTTATGTGAAGCAGACGATGGTGCGTGGCTCAGCTAGTTATTGATAAAACTGCAGTTTGTTACGAAATAATTATAGAAAATATTTTACTTGATTCGTTATAGTGCTGTATTAGCTTTATGTAACAAGAACTAACGCGTTCGTGCTAAGTATTTACAGATGATATTGAAACGCATGACGTTTTGGCATTACTGTGGCACAGCCAAGCACAAACACGAACTGACTGAAATGTCAAGAATTCCAAAAAGATAAATCAATATTTTAACCAGCGTGAGCGATCGGCAACCCGCAACCCGCATCTGATTTGTACATAAGATCTTATCATTTTGATTTTTTTAAATTCGCGCCGTACCTAATCGTAATCAGCACCATCCGCGAAAGCCGGCACTGGTCCACAAAACTAATCCGCGGGTGCAAACGCAATGACTCGACATATGTGATACAATAGCGGTCATTCAAACCCCCTACAACTGTATACGTAATTTGCAATAACGACACTTAGGTACAATGTTCTCGTAACGACAGAAAGTAATGTCGCTCGTGAATCGTGGTGAAGGTCGTCTAGACATCTCATGGTTAGACTGGGGATTAAAACTGTGGGATGCATTCATTATTGAAAAAACAAATAATTATGTCAGTCATTTATTTTTATTTTACTATTTTAGTGGTAAAACGTTCTTTATTCACCAAAACACATGGAAATACAGTTTTACACGTGAAGGCTCTGCCATGTACAGAAAGGTAATATAGTAGGTACGTTCGTACGCGTGGGGCGCGCATGGTTCTCGCTCTCCGGCGCAGGCACATTTTCGGAACCTGCTTGTAGTTGCAAAATATTACGCCGCCGGCGGCGTTTACTGGGTTCACCAGTAGATGGTCCAGCCTGTGGTTCCATGATTCCTTTCTTTTATAACAATAAAAGTCAAGAATATACACATCAACAATAATTAACAAATATAACAACAACTGCACAGTAACAAAAAACAATAACAAAAATACGACGATTCCGAAATTCGACTACGCGAGCGCATTCGACACAGAATGAATAAACAAACAAGATGGCGGAAGAGTTTCGCCACGGTTGCGCGCTTCTGACGACCTTGGACGCTACGAGCGCGTCACCTAAAAAATGCATATGTTCGAAATTAAAATTTTTTACGTAAGTAATTTCAAAGATACACATTTAAAAGAAATTGTAATATTTCATGTTTTTGGTTTGAATATAATAAATATGCTTTAATATATATCACATTTGCCGAGATCTCAACATTAAAAAAAAAAGATTTTAGTGGTGCGTGATAGTTAAAACATCAACATCTTATTCAATTTCTACTACATAATAACATAGCTGATCAGTTATAAATACGGTAAATTTATTGCAATTAACATTTACTACTAGTAAAATTATTACGAAATAATCCTTAATTTTGTATATTTTTGACTTATGTCTAATATACTTTGTAAATTACTTTGTTCCTGGGTATTATGATATTCTAGCGATATCCGTTAGCGACAGCTTTTGTACGGGAAGCGATACGTCTCGTGAGTCGTGACATATTGTTTGTATCGAGATGAAAGTGGGGTTCATGACCTGTATTGCCACGTTATCTGGCAAGACTAGTTGTTTTTTGCATTTTTAACATAATCGATAGAGGACACAAAATTATGAACATGTGTGACCCGTCTTTATTTCATTTTACCACTATATGGCCCGTGCCCGCTAAAAGATTGCCGACCGCTGCTTTAGGTAATGTTAAACCACTAAATAAATGTTTGTGTTATAATTTACTAGCTTTTGCCCGCGGCTTCGCTCGCTTTAATTTAGAATTTGACAACCAATTCAGGTTGTACTCTGTTTATAATAATATAAATCAATCATGATTCAAAAGACACCTGGCACCATCTATTATCATACGAACGTTATTGTTGTTTTCCTCGGGAACAGTAATTTTTTTCGGGATGAAAGGTAGCCTATGTCCGTTTCTGTACACCTGACAATGTATATGCAAAATTTCAGGGTGATCGGTTCAGTGGTTTAGGCGTGAAAAGGTAACAAACAAACAAACAAACTCATTTTCGCTTTTATAATATTAGTTAGGATTAGGATAATATAACCATTTGTGGTTAACAAGCATATTAACATGCCAAAGAAGTCTTTGCTATGAGTCATTTATTATTTAACTTAATGTAATTTATTTACTAATGTTCACTATCCGTACGTGTGGACATAGTTATGCCTATATTTCCTTGTGGCACACAAGGAAATACAGGCATAACTATGCCTATATGTACTTATTATAGACTTACATTAAGCCATAATATGTTTATTGTCTTTGTTTTAGTTCCACATTATAGCGTGTTTAATCTGTCATGGCTTAGATCACCAGAGATGACTTAGAGCAGCGATAGTTCAGTGGGGAGACTAACAGACTGCGTTGTGCGTTGGTCCCGGCTGCCATGAACATCTATGGCAGTCGTTATTGGGAGAGTGTCGACACAAAAGATCCCACTGGGTCGAAGTGTCACCCGTCTGCATTGACTGGGCCCCAGATAAGATAAGATATAGATCACCAGACATAAGTAACCAAAATCTATTGTGTCTGTGCCGCTGCGACTCAATACGTTAATAATAACTGAATTAAATGAAGGCAAATTATTAAACTACGCCTTGATACTAAAAATGTCCTTACAGATAACCCAATAACACTTCTTTACCCAATCTATACTTCAACTGCTGCGAAATGCGAAAGGTCTACGTAATGCAACGGGAAATTCGTCACTAAAACTTATTGTTTTCTTGACTGCAACAAAATATCTGACATTTGAGTAGTAGAGCCACGCTGATTTCAGCATGAATGGGCCGGCTCGACTGCAGAAGGACTACCCTCTCACAGAATATCGACGTGAAATAGCAGTATTCCTACTGTAGTACCTGACCCGGTATTCAATCTGGGGACCGCAAATTCGGTACAAGCTTTTGCACAATACTAACAAAGCAGTCAATAAATATAATAATTTTTACACAAAACAGAATTAAAAATAGTACAATAAAAATAGAAGAAAAAAACATACTTTATTTCTAAAATCACGAAATCTTTCACAATATCATGTAAATAATTGTAATTTTTTTAAGAGAACGCACATATTATACACCTTAATAAATAATTAATAAATTAATAGTGACAGCCCTGCGCCACAAATGCCACGTTTCAAATGTGCCACTAGTACATAAACTTTGGTCACCCACTTACGCTACGAGATTGTCATGAAGGTATAGATAAACATTGTTTATCTATACCTCCATGGAGAATGCACGTCACGCGCGATCGACTTTTAAGTTTTTAATCTGTGCCTCCGACGTGGCTGGCAACGTGTACATAGCTACGTGGCGTTCACCACGTGTCAACTGTCAAATGCATGGTTTGGCAGCAGGTTATGTTCAAGACTTATTTATCCCAATATTATAAGAATAGTTACAATAATACTTAATCAAAGTTATTAGCGAAAGATACGTCGTGGTTAAGAAATCTGGATGGACGCTCAGCATACACTGAGTTGGGCATAACCCACCTCAGTACTGATTTTCAGTTCCAACCACGTGTCGTGTCACCTGACGTCGGCGACGTCCACTAATATAAAAATATAGACCGTGACAAATGAGCCAAAACAAAAATAAAATAGAAAAGACAATAAAACAGTACAAACTCAAAAAGAAAACAAAGAAGAACAGTGCTACATTATATACTTACGTAACCTATGCAAACCATCATGGTAGATTTTAAGTAGACCGCTCAAACCCCGGTGACGCTATATCGCGTCGACACAGTTGCACCCGTATAACCCTGGTGACGCTATATGGGGTCGAAGCGTTGGGACGTGTTTTGTTTGCCGTTTTTTTATTATAAGGCCTGTAAAATATTGTGTTGCATATCAATGTTCTCAGAATGAACTGAGCTTTTCGAATGAATATTTATCAACTGAATAATATTTTTCTAAATATTTTTTTGTCATGTCACGTGACTTTGCGCCACACGTTCATTCGTCTATGTTATTTGTTCCGCTGTTATCTGTAGTTTTTATAGGGCAAGAATGTAAGTGTAATACATTATTGGAAAGCTTATTCTTTCTATTTTAGACACAATAAAAACAATAGTATTATTATACTATTGTTATTGTTGTATAACAAACTGAAGCCCAAAATAACCTATTATCATTTCTCAGATTTCCCGCCTTTTTTGATATTTTATTTTTTTATTACTTTATTATATCGTATTTCAGGTTTTAATCACTATAATAGTGTTATTTATTAGTATTTCTATAAAATACGTGAAAAGCACCCACAAGGCTACGTCAGAATGTTTTTTAGAAATTTTTCAATATTTACTTTCTCCACGCTCTAAAATGTACTCGTCACGCACTTTCAAATGCTAATATCTTATTTTTTCTCACAGACATTATAAATACTTTTTTTTACTATAAAGAGTATTTAACTAGGAAATAGAAAAAGTAAAACATCTTATTAGACAAATCAATTAATGTATATTATAAAGATATAATAATATCATCTCATATTTCCAATTCGGTTACTTTAACCAGACGTATAAACTAAAATATACACATAAATGCGATGATTCATAACACTTATCGTAGCTTACAATGTATACTTCTAAGAAACACAAGCTTTGTTATCATAACTTTGCGTTCTAAATTATAAACATCTGCCGACCCACTCGAATAACGCTCGAGTGGCCTTGAGTGCCGGGCGGCGCGGGACGCGGGGATTGTTGTTGTTTACATTAGCGCGCGCGCGGTGTCTGATAGGATAAACAAAATTTTAACAAAAAAGAAAACCGACTTCAAAGAATAATATTCTAAAACTTGCAAAATGCACTAAAAGGTTAATAAATAATTGCATATTCTTGTAAATAATTAAATTATTGTTATTATTGGAATTGGAAATTGTCAGCCAAGGTAGGTTTGTAACTAATTAAACATGAGACGTCTTATTATAATCATAACATAACATTGGCATGCACAATTACACACATAGACGCAGCACGCGGCGCGGGCTGCTGACACCGACTCCAAAAATAACAATAATTTAATTATTCACAAGAATATGCAATTATTTATTAACCTTTTAGTGCATTTTGCAAGTTTTAGAATATTATTCTTTGAAGTCGGTTTTCTTTTTTGTTAAAATTTTGTTTATTTCTCGGTTTTTAATGAACCTTGCCAAAAACGAGAACATCATCAATGTAGCCAAATACGCATTATTAAGGATAACTCGGAAACGAATGGTCAAATCTTGATTAAAATGAAATGGGACCACACGGGATCATCAAAATCGGTTCACCCAGTCGAAAGTTATAAGGTAACAAACATAAAAAATAAAAAAATACAGACGAATTGATAACCTCCTCCTTTTTTTTAGTCGGTTAAAAATATACCGAAATTGTATTTCTAAAAGTTGCAACACTGGTGCAAGTGCATTGACATCGCAAAAGAGCAGCGCGGAGCTTGCGTACAAAACATAATTAAAGCGTCTAGATATGCAATTGAAACATTGTATGCCATATAAATAACAATATTATTATAATAAATTATATTATCGCTTAGTATCACAAATATATAATTTGCAATTAACTTCACAGTAAAAGAAAACACTTTCAAATCTAAAAAAACTTGTTGATATCTCTTACCTTAATGTCAACAGAAATCCAATAAGCACTTTCATTTTGTATCACAAAACACTTGTACTTTAACAACAAAGCTTTTCATGCCACTGTTTTGATCATTTGTGATGTCTATTTATATATACGAATAAATTCGCCGCGGACGTGCACTCCGTGCGAGCATTGTAGTTGTACTAAGCCGTCTCGGCAACCACTTGGTTTTTAAATACATTTTCCCGGTAATTAAACGGAATGCTTTTGTTCTGTATAACCCAGACAACAAGTATAAGATAAATGCAGTCTGACCTTGCAGATAATAAATATTGACTAAACATTCACAAGCTGTGACCGAAGGATTTGACAGATAACAAAAAGATATACCTACTTTTTTTTTAATTCTTTTTTTTTTGTACTTTTACGCACAGCGTATGTCAGTTCCATCATAGCCTAAACATAATACTAACCACGTATCTACAGCTTAATATTGTGCAATGTTTGTATCGATATTATCGAAGTGTTTAGTTACGCGTACATATTATCCTGAATGAGAGGGCAGGTGTTTTATACTAGTCGTGTGTGTTTATCGATTGATAACTACATAATTATTATACCTCGATTGTCAAGGTGGTGCAGCTGTAGTGTATGCAACTGCCGTGCATGGTTTCGGTTTCAATTCCCAGGTAGCAAAGCGTTTAGGTTTTTTGTCGAGAATTTTTCAGTAGTTTAGTTCCGAAAACGTAACATTCAAACAGACTTTACTTTCGTATTTACAAAATATGAATTTAGCAATAAGATCTAATTTTATAGTTAGTTTTATCTATGTCTATGCTTGTATAAATTGTATGGTGATACAATGTAATTTATGATTGAAAATGGCGGTTATTAATTGAAATTAATTCAATTCAATTCGTTTATTGCATTCCATAATACATACACAGGTCTTATAAATGTAGAGAGAACAATTATGGACCCCGTCGGGCACGGCAAAATTAGGAGAGAAGAACGAACATTCTATTATCTTATATCATATTGAAATAAATTTTAGAACTTAGTAGATATTTATTTAATTACTCACGTATTATTTATCTATTATAGTTTATTATTAATTTATTATACAGTAAGCATTAAAGTTATTTTATAAAATGTACCTACTTACATAATTTAAATTATTAATAGTAGTAATAATAGTAATAGTAGTATAGTAAGAGAGCAGCATCGCTGATGCGAAGGGTGAGGGACAGTCCCAACAGCTACCTGAAAGTTATTGCTGAATACATCCATAGTCCTATTAATAATAATATGATTCCATATCCATAGGCACTGGATATGGATTCATATTAGGTAGGACACTTGTTTTTATTTTTATTGTATTTTATTATTTTTTATGTATTTTATCTTTTATTTTATATTTTTATTTTCTGTGTAAATTACTAACATAGTTTTAAGTTATCATGTACTACTAACACTCTCTGGACCGAATTAGTCTGAAAATAAATGTTTTGAATTGAATTTGAACTGAATTAAAATGTTTCGTTTAAATATTCGCTTATATCATAGTAACATTTTTGTATTGAAAAGTCTTTTAATTTGTGGATAACGTTCTGAATTTGTCTTCATTTTTAATATTATTTGATAATTTATTATATATTTTTATGGACATAACGTAGGGAACTTGATGCATGCATTTGTAATCTGGACGTTGGTAAGTTTAGCCTATTTTTGTGTCTTAGTGTATATATTGTATTTAAATCTTCCCTTCTTGTGTAATAATGTCTGTGTTGTCTGACAAATTTACATTTTAAACTACTATATACGGATTTTATCGCGTTGTTTATTTGACATTTTATTACCAAATTTAGAAACTGTTAGAAAACATTCGCGTAAACAGAAGACAATATAACGGCGGTTATTTTATGATTATTCAATTAATCCTTTCTCTTGGCACGAGGCTTGCAGGTTATCGTACCTTATTCAACATTTTCGCCTGCCTCCAAGGTCCTTCCTATACGTGTATGTCCATAAAGGGCATCTGCCAACCAAAAGAAACCTTTTTATGCTACCAGTAAATAAAATTATAGTAAGTATTTTTACGGTGACGCCGCATGTACTTAAAGCGATTGCTCTGTATGACGTCTCGGGTTTGATTTTCGGATCGGACTAAGTGTTATTCAGTTTTCTGAAATTCTCAGTAGCAATACGGAGTCTCAAACTGTGCCCGTGAAACGGCAATAGGCTCGCTCTCTATTACATGATATTTAAATTCTCAGTAGCAATACGGAGTCTCAAACTGTGCCCGTGAAACGGCAATAGGCTCGCTCTCTATTACATGATATTTAAATTCTCAGTAGCAATACGGAGTCTCAAACTGTGCCCGTGAAACGGCAATAGGCTCGCTCTCTATTACATGATATTTAAATTCTCAGTAGCAATACGGAGTCTCAAACTGTGCCTGTGAAACGGCAATAGGCTCGCTCTCTATTACATGATATTTAAAACCATAGTTTGCGAAAAGTAGATGTTTAACATACTCTGCTTACTTCTTAGGAGATATCAGCATGACACCATGTATCTATATATTAATACGTGAAGCAAAAACTTTGAACCCGTTTTTACGAAAATTGCGCGGACGGAGGAGTATGAAATTTGGCACAGTTATAGTTTATATGGAGAAGGAGGGGCGAATCCTAATATTTATATAAAATATGCATTTGAAATACATTAAATTAAAGAAAAACACTACACGCACACAGCCACGCATTTGACACACGCAGTCGAATCGCGTTCGTAGTATTTCGACATTGTTCATCTGACGTCATACAATTCTTTGTAACTATGGTTACCTATATCTTATTTATTTGTAACTAGTTTTCACCCGCGGCTTCGCTCGCGTAAATGTAGGTTAGGTTAGGTTAGGTTTGCAACAGTTATTTTTTCTGGATGAAAGGTACCCTATGTCCAATTCTGTACCCCTGACAACGTGTATGCAAAATTTCATGTTGATCGGTTGAGTAGTTAAGGCGTGCAAGTGTAACAAACAAACAAACTCACTTTCGCATTTATAATATTAGTTAGGATAGAGAAAAACAGAAAACAAAGTATGAATAAACTTAGGAATTGTATAAATCAGTGTGTATAAATCAACTACTTCAAACCTATAATTATTATTGTTTCAAATACAAACTTATAAACGGCAGAATAAACTTATAAACACTGACAAGCCACAGCAATATCCTTCTTAAATAAAAAGTCATACATCTCCAAACGTCATCAACTCATCATACATTGGAAACAACTCGATAAAATCCGTATAAAGTTGTTTAATTTAAATATCAACTTGCCGGAAAATATTGATGATCACCAAAAAACAGAAACTAGTGTTCCAAAGACACTACTTAGGGGTAGTCCCCTATGTAGTGTCTTTCAGAAAAAGACACGCCATCATAAGCTTCAAGTACCTATAGTTGTGGGCTCGATCGCAACATGGAACAAAAATAAATGTGATTCACAAATACTTGTTCCAAGTTCCTTTATCTGTCCGGTTGACGCAGTGGTTTAAGTGGTCGCCTCGCCGCTGCCATAGCGCACTGTGGGTTCGAATCCCACACGGGTTAAAACTTTGTGTGATCCACAAATGGTTGTTCCGAATCTGGGGGTTCTTTGTGTCCGTTGTTTGAATGTTTATAATGTCCCCCGCGACACAGGATTTATACCTAATTCGAATACTATAAATAAAAAATATTGTATTACTAGTTTTCACCCGCGGCTTTGCTCGCGTAAATCTAGGTTAGGTTAGGTTAGTTTCTCGATGAAAGGTACCCTATGTCCTATTCCGTACCCCTGACAACGTGTATGCAAAATTTCAAGTTGATCGGTTGAGTAGTTAAGGCGTGAAAGCGTAACAAACAAACAAACTCATTTTCGCATTTATAATATTAGTAAGGATTATCTTGGACTTGCAATAGCGTTATTGGAAGTTGGCCAGTCTCCGTTAACACTGGCCGCCGTGGCCAAAATTCGGTCTGGAGAACATTACATTAATTAATCTTTACCTATACTTGTTAAAAAAGCTAGCAAAATCATGTTGTTAGGTAAAATCTATACTAATATTATAAAGCTGAAGAGTATGTTTGCTTGAACGCGCTAATCTCAGGAACTACTGGTCCGATTTGAAAAATTATTTTAGTGTTAGATAACCCATTTATCGAGGAAGGCTACAGGCTATATATCATCACGCTAAGATCAATAGGAGCTGCGCACCAATGAAGAATGTTTCAAAATCGGAGGGTATTTTTCCCTTTTGAGAGCTTTCGCTGCGTGCGCTGCGTAAACAGCTAAAGTTTCGCAAAAATCATGTATGACAGAATTGTTCTCCTTTAAAAGTTCTAAAAAAAAGTCCGCGACAGCATATGTCTATCTTTTAACGTTGGCTCACAATAACCATTTTTAGGCTAACCAAATTTGTTCTAAAATAATGCATTATTTGCGAAGGTATTATTATCAACATTATATTAATCCTTATCCAAATAAATACGTTATTCATCACAAGTATTTAATTTAAAACAAAATTGCCCTATTCGATTTCAATGAACATCTTAGGAGATATCGCAGTTTTAAAATAACATTGCAGCAAAATAATTTACCATTACAGACATAGTACAAACGATGTTTCTCCTGGTTTATTCTGCGTGATTACTACTGGTTCGATTTGAAAAATTCTTTTAGTGTTGGAAAGCCTATTTATCGAGGAAGGCTATAGGCTATATAACATCACGCTACAGCCCACGGGGGCGGCGCAGTAACGATAAACGCGGGTGAAACCGCGGGAACATCTAGTACAACATACTTTTGAAAAGTAGAGTATTTGACTTATTTCACTGACTGTTCCTTAAGGACTGTGCTAACTGTTCTTCCCTTCTTCAGACGTTACGGAAGGCATATTATGTCTGCAGTTCTTACATGCCGCATTGTTTGCAAGAACTTGATCGCCTAATGGTTCACTTCCACACAGGTCGACAGGACGACTTCGACGGGCCGTCCAAGTTGTCCAATGACTAACGATATAAACACCTAATAGTCTGACGACTCAATTCGTAGTAAAAATCTTTTCATCTGCAATACTACAAGATTTAAATTATTAGGGCTCGATCCCAATCTAAGGCGTAAATTATACAGAAACGGCACAGACACGGTGCAGGAGCAGCAGAGGCATGGTGCCGCTTCAAAACTATTCCATATAAAATGTAAGAAAGCGCAAGTTCTGAATTATACGCAAGCGGCAAGCATGCCGTTTCACTCCCTGCGCCGTGACTTTTCCAATCGCAACCCAAGTGCAAGTAGCGTAGTGCAAGTAGCTTCTGAAGAAGACATGATATCACAAAAAAATCGAAATGTATAATACAGACCTTACTGTATCTTCGCCTCTTCTGTATAAATTTAATCGCGTCTGTGCCTTATTCGTTCCATGCCTTACGCCTTTTCCGTATAATTTACGTCTAACGTCTAAGAAAGGACGTTGTGTACACGCCTCGACGCTGGTCTAACGCGCATACGCCCGACAAGATGCCAATGGGGTTGGGCCCTTAATATAAAACTATTGTTGTTGTCAATACATTTGAATGCAATTTAACACATCCCTACACGGATCCAAGGCACCTGGTTTCCAACTGAATTCTTCACAGCTACCACATAACCGTTGGCCACTTCACAGAGGTGGTGATCCGAGGTGCCGGTCACACGGTACCGGTAGACGCACCAGCATTGACTCAGAACCTGGTCACGAGGTGGACGTATCAGAAACCCCTCAACTGGCTGCAGAAATAGTCTTTCGTGCAGATCAACATTAGGAACAACTCTTTAGTTTACTATATCTGATTGTGTTATTAAATACCTACATTATTAATTCCTTAATATATCCCAGAAATGTGGTGGCTGAGATGTATTTAATAGCCCCATATATATATTATACATTAATGTAAATTAATTTTTTGTTTTTTTATTTATTGTTCTTTGGGAAACAAACAGATGTTATCTATACATATAATAAAATCGTAGGAAAGTCACAACTGTATATTGAATATTTGTATAAAAAAATACTTGGGGCATGATCTACAATCGATATCGAAGCCAAAAATATAGTGTTTAGAATTTTTGTCTGTTTGTCTGTATGTATGTCCGGGCTAAACTCAAAAAGTACTACATGGATTTACTTCAAATTTTGCATCAATATTACTAACAGGTCGGGTCAACATATAGGCTAAATATTATCAGGCTATCACCTACGGGGGAGGAGCTGTGAATCTTTATTTTTCTTACGCATTCTGTGACAGCGTGTAATCTAACGACGCATATTTAAATGTTGTTTTTGAGTAAGCCATGCTATTATCTAGCTTTACACTATAAAAACTACGCCATTTAAGTAACTTGGGCAGAGAAGTATAGTTGGGTTCCGCGGCGACAAACACTTTTTAGTTAAAATCTACGCGGATGAAGTCGCAGGTACCAGCTAGTATAACATAAATGATAAATCAATGATATTGAAGTGTAGGTTTTTTGTTCGTCTTCCTTTTCATCTTATTGGTATGGTTCCTGCTGTCTTGTTTGACAAACAAACAACTTATAAAGTCATTCAACCACTGCTTTCAAAGTAGATACATATGTACATATATTAGGTCTCTACTGAATAAGAGGCGACCAAAAGAAAGACTATACTTAGAAATGGATCTCTTTGTGATGTCTCTAGCTACCAGAATTTACCTTATTTGTCTACTAGCTTTTGCCCGCGGCTTCGCTCGCATTAATTTAGAATTTGACAATCAATTCGGGTCGTATTCTACTTGTAATAATATAATTCAATCATGATTCGAAAGACACGTGGCGCCATCTAATATCATAAGAACGTTATTGTTGTTTTTCTCGGGATCAGTAATTTTTTTCAGGATGAAAGGTAGCCTAAGTCCGTTTCTGTACACCTGACAACGTATATGCAAAATTTCAGGATGATCGGTTCAGTGGTTTAGGCGTGAAAAGGTAACAAACAAACAAACAAACTCATTTTCGCTTTTATAATATTAGTTAGGATTAGGATTAATGAGAAAAAATGGACTATGGCTGGACAAATAATTAATTATGGTTTGATTCAGGTTTGGTAAAGTAAGAAAGGTTAATAAATAAAATACTGCTATTATAAAAGATGTTTATTAATGCTACTTACAATTTATTCTATATTTACAACAGGCTCAAATCTCATAGCTTAGCTGATAGTTATATTAATTAGACTAGTCTTTTATTGTATGGTCCCTAATATACATACTATAGATACTTTAAATTCATCTACTTGGTACGACTCAAGTCCACTTGGGCGCAGGCTACACAGAAGCGTCATGCCGCGGCCACACATTGGATTCGACTTTGCGTCCAAGCTTGGCTCCAATTTGGAATGGCCAATATTGAATCACACTACTGCAACACACATTGGCTTCAATACCAACTTTGCACCAAACACTGGAAATAGACAAGCGCGGACCTTGTTGTTCAGTTGACGCAGAGCAGACTATGGACGATAACTTATTTGCACTAGCGGCTTACACATATGGTTTAGGTACATATGCTTATTATTTGCATGTTACAAGATAACAACGAAAGAAAAGGCATGGTGGATGATTAAAATGACCAATGTGTGGCGCGCGCGCGACATTTTGTCCAAGATACCCGCGCGCACTTCCCTTCCATTCCCCTCGCCTTTGAACTTGTTGAAAAACCGACTCTTTGCGCGTCGGTGTTGGACATAGGACGATGATTAGACGCAATGTTCACATTGTGTCAAAGACTGTTCCACACATTGGAGTATTGGCCGCAATAAGCTACATTGGTGCAAATATAACCAATGTGTGGTCGCGGCATCACGCGTAAGACCAAGCGATAACGTATCAAAATTTTTTTTTACCTTTACGTACATTTTGGAATATGTCATTCCTATAAACAATAACTACGTGACGGTACGTACGGTCAGATTGGGCTACGTAGCTCCCGAGTGCCTAGTGCAAGTTTGTTTTACGTTAACGCGTTCGACACGTTTATGACGTTCGGCGCTCTGATTGGTCCGCTCCAAGCTCTTAACCAATCAGAGTCTCGATCGCGTTAACATAAAACAAATTCGCACTAGGCACTCAGCTATAAACTAGTGGATAGTGTACTAATAAAGTTATAGCGCATGGCGGTCAGATCAGTGAGCTTTAAATAATAATATGAGGATATCATGTACCTACTTGTAAAAGTAATACTAGTGATTTACTAGATCTCTTCTCCCTAGCCTTTATTATTCCCAAGTCACTTGGGGTCGGCTTTCTAGTCTAACCGGATTTGACTGGATATCAGTTTTTACACGAAGCGGCTGCCACCTGACCTCCGCAACCGGAAGGCTAACGATACCCTAAGGCTAGACCAGTGTCAGGATATTAGAGGGCACTGACTTCCCAATAACGACTGCCATAGATGTTCATGGCAGCCGGGACCGACGGTTTAACGTGCTCTCCAAGGCACGGAGCAGGCGATAATTGTCAATCAATACGCACATAATTTCGAAAAGCCATATAACTTCCGAAATTCAGAAGTGCGCGACGTGGATTCGAACCCGAGACCCTCTGCATTGCAGTCTGTTCGTCTCCCCACGTTAGTACATAAAATATAGTAAACTACTAAAACGATGATTGGATTGAGAACTATAAAGTTGAACTACGAACGCGAGTATCTCATCGCTAACCTACACTAGTTTTACAAGCTGGGCAGGCATCTCAATAGTTCGCAATGTGAACGCAAAAACGATTGAATTGGTGTAGGTATTGTTATTTGTTCTAACTTAGTAAATCAAATGCATTATTTGTAGAACTACGAACAGAGCGAGTATCTCATTAGTATCACAAGAGCTGGAATCTCAATAGTTCGAATCGCAATGTAAACTAAAAACGATAAAGCTATTATGTATTATTAGCTATTATATTCAATATAATAAAGCGTTCAGGATGCTGGCAGGGCTGCCCCGCTATGGCAGCGCTTCTGGGATGTTTGCGGAGGCAAGAGTAGATGGTGTTCATGCCATTATCCGCAAACGGTGTGCTTCCCTGCTACGCAGAATGCGTGGTAGCTCACACAGCTTGTTAAGCTTTTGGGATTTTTAAGATTTTGGGACGTTGGATACGACTACACACGACGTAGACAGTGTCCAGAAACCGGGCCCGTCTCATAATATTACGTGTAAAATTGATATGTTACTAACACTAGGTTAAGTATTTTGTCTGTTACTAACACTTTATGGACCCTGGTCTGCAATAAATATTTATTATTATTATTATATTGTCATTTCGTTCTAACCCAGTAAATCAAATGCATTCTTCGTGAACTATTTAATATCTCATCATAGCTAACTATCTACAAGTAAGATCAAGTATATCTAATATTTTATCAACAAAAGCTACAGTCACAGTCACAGAGCACCGATAGCTCAGTGGGGAGACCAACAGACTGCAATGCAGAGGGTCTCGGGTTCGAACCCATGTCGCGCACCTCTGACTTTCGGAAGTTATATGACTTTTCGAAATTATGTGCGTATTGATTGACAATTATCGCCTACTCCGTGCCTCGGAAAGCAACTAAGCCGTTGGTCCCGGCTGCCATGAACATCTATGTCAGTCGTTATTGGGAGAGTGTCGACACAAAAGATCCCACTGGGTCGAAGTGTCGCCGGTCTGCACTGACTGGCCCCCACATAAGATAAGATAAGTACAGTCACAGTCAAAATTCTGATCACAAATTCAATAAAAATCAGGAACCAAAACAGCTCGCACAAAATGAACGCCAAGCATCAAACGTATACAGAAATTTATATCCATCATAGTAACCTCTAGAACATTGTAGAACCAACGTTACCGTCCTCCATATTATTGTACAAAAACAAATCAGTCCGCCGTTTCCACCTCAGAGCATAGACAACACCACAGACTATAGCGAGTATTAATAGAACATTTAAAACAATGCTCACGATCATCCCACCGGTGGTTCCAGAAGAATCGTCTGGAAATTGGTAAATTGTCTTTGCAATGCCATTGAATGTATCGTCGATGTACTTGGGAGTGTCCTGTGCTAATACTTGGTAGTTAGGAGGTAGCTGCATGTCGAGGCCTTTGATGAAGTATGTGATGAGATGCACCGCCTCCGCGGGCTTGTCCATCGGCACTAAATGGCCCGCACCGCGGACTAACACTTCAGTTAAACGGCCACCGCTTTTGACGTACCTGTGAAATTAAAAAGAAGTTATTTTATATCTCGTGCAATGTAGCCAAACTTCAGAGAAATTGTTGATTATATTGTTTATTTTTTTTATATTCCCACGCTAGAGAAATGTATATGTACCAACATATACAAATAAACAAACATTTTTTTTTCGTTGAAATTAAACTACTATATACGGATTTTATCGCGTTGTTTATTTGACACTTTATTACAAAATTTTGAAAACTGTTACACTACTATTACTATTAAACTTTACTAATTTTTAAGCTAATTAAATTATTGAAACTATTAAAACTATTTATACTATTACTATACTATTATAATATTTATATTTGTGTAGTAATAGTATAAATAGTTTTCATAGTTTCAAAAATTTAATTAGCTTAAAAATTAGTAAAGTTTAATAGTCGTCGCTCGACGATCGATCGATTGGTCTGGTAACACCCTTACAGCACGCGCCGTCGACGCAGGCGCTGCGTGCGCTCAATACCGTATCAGATCGTATCTATCTATTTTAATGTTCGTTGAGCGAATTCACAAAGGCTATATTCCATATCGATATTGTTTGCAACAAATTGAGGTCTGTTTTATGTAAATTCAAGCAGCTAACATATGTTACAAACTGAGCCACGCTGTTTATGTTATATCATGCACTGGTAGATGCAATTTTGAGCTATGGTCTGAGTTCTTACGGGCGTACATTTAAAACTTATTTAGATAAACTCTTAAATATACAATGTAGGTTCCTAAAGAGTCTTGTAGACAAAAACACAAAAAAGAAATGTAGTAAAAACTATATGAAATTGTTCAAGATATGTAATATATTACCTGTGCATCAAAAGGTTCAATATATGCTAAGTGTCGAACAGTATAATAAAGAAGAGTTTAAAATACCTAAAGCTCCACATTGTATGCTTAGACAAGCTATTAGAAATAAGTACAAAGAGCCTGTTTCATGTAATTACTACGGTGAACGAACACGTATGTATATAATACCACGACTACATAACAAAATAAGTATCCCAGAAAATTGTTCCAGCTTAAATATATTTAAGAAAAAGATAAAAGAAACATTGTTACAAATATTTAATGATCAAATTGAAGATTAAACAGCCTTACTATTGTTAAATGTATCTCTTCTTCATTTTTTCTTTTTTTTTTTTTGAAAATTTTAATTTCATTAACAATAACTATATTGTACCTAATACTAAACTAATGTGTCTTAAAAGTGTGTATACATAATTTTAATTTGTTAAATGAGTGCAGTATTCGCCAACAAACTGTTACACAGTTTGGCGAAGTTATGTAAAAGGATAATTGTAGCACATTTTCTTTGAGTTCAATAAAAAAAAAAAAAAAAAAATTACCGAGTAACAACGCCTATATTTTATTTTTTAAAACTACTGTTACCTACATAACGTAACGTACTTTTAAGTACGTGGCGAGCGAAGCCACGGGCAAAAACTAGTACCTACTTATACAATATTTTGACATATTGGGTGTACATATTTTAATGGAACTTTATTCCGTATAGGTTTTATTAAGGGTGACAGTAGTACCGTAGTAGTAGGAGTTGTCTTTTTTTTTAAATAAACTAAACTGGTCTATCGTCATATCATAATAGTCATGTCATGTGAAAAATCATGTATAGATTTTTCACATGACATGACTATATGATATGATGATAGACCAGAGTTTAGTTTAATTTAAAAAAGAAGACAACACCCGCTCTAGGAATGATTCCTCTGTCGCGGGGAACCTTACAAACATTCAAACTACGGACACAACGAATACCCAGACTCGAAAAAACCATTTGTGGATCACACAAAGTTTTGTCCCGTGTGGGACTCGAACCCACAGCACTGCAGTGGCAGCGGCGAGGCCACCACTTAAACCACTACACCATCCATGCTGTCAAATCTTAAGAGTATATGAGTAAAGGATGACTTACCCAGCGACTTTGTTGTCGAACCACCACGGCGTACGTGACGCGTTGAGGAACTGTGCGCGATTGTTCCAGTGCCAATATTTTCGGCGTGCTACCGAATTAGGCACACAAGGTGCTGTCAGGTCCATTTGACCACTGAAATAGGGTTTAAACATTCTCATATAGTTGTTTATATCGTCCGAAATAGTGGCATAAATCGATAAGGGATCATTTCAGAAGGTTACACTAGACGTTGCCGAAATAAGGTTCAAAAGTAGAAGGGATTGCCTCTTCAGATGTTGATCACCAAAAAGAATTTTTAAAGTAGGCATATTTAGATGTCTAACAAAAAGATAAATATTATCTTGGCTATTAAGATCTCTTTGAAATAATCTTGATTGTGTTCTCGGTTATGTGATGCCAAGAAAACACAGGCATGTCCATGAATGGCAATTACCGCTAACAAGGAAATAAATTCTTTTTATTGCTATTTTGATTTTTTGCATCTACGATATTTTGCACGAAAATCCTATCATGCTTTAGTACCCACAAAAGATTCTTGCCACGATACTAAGTTTTGAATCATTTACATAGCATAAGCTAATCGCATTAATAATTTGCATTTCGTAGCATTAGAACTTACCAATATATGAGTACTTTGTAATGATCAAGCAACATCTCCACTTTCGATCTGATCTCACTAAGAAAGTCCGGTGTCAATTTCGTGTGCACCGTAGTATTGAAGAAGTTAAAGTTTAAATCTCCGACGTGCAGCGCTTCTCTCACGTCAGGCCTGTTGAGGTAGCCAGTGAACTCGTCTAAAGTGGTTATTTTGTCGAGCAGGACGTTGAAAGTTTGTTGCTGCATCGACATGTCGTCCAATCTGCTGAGAAGTTCTTCTCGAAGCTGAAATTTAGATGAAACATTTGATCTAATTTGGTCAAGTTTTTGCTATATTTAGATGGAATATTTGATCTAATTTGGTCAAGTTTTTGCTATATTTCATTATGTATACGAATAACAATACAATGGCGAGGCGGCCACTTAAACCACTACGGTTTAAGAGGTCGCCATTGCTACTCTACTGAGTGTTTTGGGATCAACCCCCACAGGGAACAAAAATCCACAAATAATTATTTGTGACTCGGTGTTCTTTCACTCCGGTGCCGGCGGTTGACCATTTGTAAAGTTCTACGCGACATATGACATCCTCCTAGTGCGAAAGCTAACTATAAAAAAAATTTTAGAAATAAATGACAGCCGACAAAAGGCCTTCTAAATATGAAAAGAAGTAGACCACAGTCACAATACATAAAATCCACTACCAATACTAATGCGCATTTGCGAACTCCATAGGGAGCTATCAGACAGGACAAGTTTCCTCACGATATCTTCATTCACCGTTAAATTGAACTATAATTAACTAACTATTTAAAACGCACATCGCTTCGAAGAGTCGAAAGTGCCGGCTTTAGGACATCGAAACCTCTGTGAGGTATTCCAACTTTCTCCTACTACACTCTCACCGTTTGTCACCAATGACATGAATTATTTAAAGGCATTGTGCCAAATAGCCATCACGTGCCAATAGCCGTGATCTAATACGTTAGTCTCTATATCAGTCAAGTCAATGATCATAAATGTCCGATAAAATGAAGCCTGTTTATGCATCGATAGCTTGACATGATCAATTTGTAGATAACCATAACTTTATGACGTATTTATTGAAGCGGAATAAATTTAATAAAATTGGACAGGTCAAAATATCTTTTGTCTTCTTCTCCTTATCTCGTCCCATTTCTACTCCCATTGTCCCCATATGGCCCTCATCTTCCTCAAACTAGTGTTGTAAATGCCCTAACATTACGCCTATACATTAAGCTTCGAGTCTAAAATGGTAAGTACTTACGACTAATGCTTTTGAAGAGTCTTCGGCGTCCAACGCCTTGTGGTACGCATCCTGCAGTGGTTTGACGGCGAGCAGTCCTTGGCTGTCTATCAGACCCCATTGGAAGTAGATGGTGCTGTAGTCCGCTATGCTTTCACGGCTCAACACTGGATTACCAAGAATAAAACCCTGGAATAAAAAAGAGTTCTATAATATTATAAGTTTGCAGACTTTACGCTATGGTTCAAAGAAAGCCGACTGGCGGACGTGAGTTCGTGAATTGAATCCCCACACTGTACTATTGACTTAGATGAGGTGCATCCATGTTAATAGTACAATAGAGGCGAGTATTTAGCTTAGCTGGAAGGATTAACAAGAATACAACTAATATGTAATACAAATAGCCAGTAATTTTAACAAAAGTCAACGTGTTAACTTCTAGAAATTTAAATAGAAAAGGTCAGATGCATTTTTATATTTAATATTTTATTTATAATATTAGATACATAGATAGCCTTACGTGCATGTATCTCTTAAGGGGTAGGCAGGTTTTAGACCCCAAAAAACAGGGGACAAGCCTATTGCCAACTAGAGGCTTCACTTCTAGTCGCCACACGTGGACCGTGACCGAGTGGGGCTATCGTTTTTGTGCTCACCAGGCGGCGCCACTAGCGAGTAAGATCCTGTCAACACTGTCACAGCTGCTGCCAAAAGCCGTATTTCGCCGAAATAATTGACGGTTTCTGTGGTTTACTGTTGAAGTGACTATAAAGTTTGACGTCTAGACCTTAACATCCACTAGCACCTCTAGCGGTGAATCCAAGCGCGATAGCCCACATTGCCTAACGAAATCCAACCTATCCTCCCGGGATCGAAGCCGGTCCCACGAGATCACCAATAATATAAATTCAATACTTTTGACCACAGTATCGATAAAATATGAAGTATTATATAATACAAAAGGCAAACACGTTATAATAACGCGCAATAAATTAAATTATGGCAAAGGTCATCCACACGTTAACCTTCGTGCCAATTTCTACTTGGATTTCGATCTTGTAACAACTTGTCATCTGTCACAAAATGTCAAAGCTTGTCACACCTAGATGGTGATAAAACCTTTATGATGAGACAATGTATGCGATGTTATTAATAGACCTTTCTTGGTTTCGTACTGGCATGAATAGTTTTTCTGTTCTGACACTTCTGACTGTTGCTTTTTATAATTCGTTCTCTTAATAAAACAGAGACTTAACTCGAAACATGAAGCAATTTAAACTCTACCTAGCACACTTAAGAGCAGGCACTCCAAATTTTATGCTATTTCGTATATATATTGTGAAACAGTCATAGATACTAGTAAAGTAAAACTTTAGCGTACGATTATTTAGGTCTTTGTCTGTCTACTGATAAGAGAGATACATGATTGGAAGATATCAGCTCGATAACATTTTCATTTGAAAATCATAACCTTTGCAATTCTTTTTAAAAAATACGTTGAATAAATCTTCGCTGTTCTTTCTGAAGTAACCATTAGCCATAAAAGAAACCTACGTATTATCGTATGATAAGACATTTTTTCTCTATAACAATTATTACTTTAGTTATAAACGGCATAAGATTTTCGACTTATTTCATGCTTGAATTCTGTCATTCAAATTGCCTAACTTCCATATTTCGAGTTAGATCTGTGTTTTACCAAGAGTGCGTTATATATTTTTTTGAAGTTAAAATGTCTTTAGCGGCGTTGTGCACTTTTTTGTGATGGGTAAAAAATGTTAAACTCGCGTCAGGACACGTGACCTGATCGAAAATTCGTAAGACGGAGGGAGAATTGTTATGTTTGTGTACGATAGCGCAATAAATTAATATTGTATTTTACCACATAAATGATAGTACTTTTATACTGATAATTAAAGCAATTCGTGCAAAATTATGCCCTAACCATTCCAAAATATCAAAAATGCACAACGTTTTTCACTTCTGCCGACACTCCCGGAGTGCAACCCGTTGATTTTTTTTCTTTATTGAGTTTGAATTCTATAAATTCTTTTTTCAAATATGTAATTTCTTGGCGATGGTTCGAATGAAGCTACTCTTCTGAGCAGTACCTACAACTCTTTTACAAGCAACCGGCGTAAGAGAAGTAACCCTGCATTTAACCTGGTAAGCAGAATTGTCTACCATTTTCATTATTTTCCTTTCATCCATTTTTTAATTTCTTTTTCCTAGGGTCGGCAACGCTTGAGTTATACCTTTTAATAATAATATATTTAATATTCTATCACATACACACAACACCATCTAGCCCAAACTAAGCAGAGCTTGTACTATGGGTACTAGACAATACTTAATTACTATTTTTTTTGTAAATACATACATATAAACACCCAAACCAAGACAAACATCCATGTTCATGCACACAAATGTTTGACTTGTGCGGGAATCGAACCCGCGACCTCAGGCGTGGCAGTCGGTTACACTAACCAATACGCCATCGAGGCATACAAATTAGTAATATGGCGGGTAGTATGCTTGTTTGTTAGTTTTATTATATAAAACATATCAGGCCCATTCCATTAGTATTGCCTAATATGCCATTTTGAATCTAATTGTAACATTTTATGGGTCTAATATGCCTTGTAAGCTTTATTGGTTGGTCACTGCTACTATATCTATACAAATAAATAAAATTAAAGTGTCTGTTTGTAATGTCAAAACAGCTTTTTATCTAATGCATATGAAAGTATATAATGTACCTATACGAAAACATCTATTTTTAAAATTTTTGTCTGTCTGTCTGTTTGTTCCGGCTAATCTCCAAAACGGCTGAACCGATTTTGACGGGACTTTCACTGGCAGATAGCTGATGTTATAAGGAGTAACTTAGGCTACTTTGATTTTAGACAAAAATAGGGTTCAGCGGAGACAACACTTTTTAGTTAAAATCTAGGCGGACGAAGTCGCAGGTAACAGCTAGTCTATACTAATATTATAAAGCTGAAAAGTTTGTTTGTTTGTTTGTTTGTTTGAACGCGCTAATCTCAGGAACTACTGGTTCGATTTGAAAAATACTTTGTGTTGGATAGCCTATTTATCGAGGAAGGCTATAGGCTATATAACATCACGCTACGATCCACGGGGACGACGCAGTAATGATAAACGCTAGTGAAACCGCGGGAACTTCTAGTCTATACTAATATAAAGCTGAAGACTTTGTTTGTTTGGTTGAACGCGCTAATCTCATGAACTATTGGCTTGAATTGAAAAAAAAAATTACGTTTAGGTAGCCCATTTATCAAAGAAGGCTATAGGCTATACCTACAGCATCACGCTACAATCAATAGGAGCGGAGCATCAATGAAAAATGTTGCAAAAACGAGGAAAATTCTCTTATGTGAGGCAGACGAAGTTGCGCGGGTCAGCTTGTAGGTAATAAAACTGCCCACGATATAAAATTATACCTCCGATATATGATATTATGATACAACAAGCTGTTAATAAAATGATAATGTTACTATACAAGGTATTAACGTGCATTGAGAATAAGGCCAAGGATTATAAGATTGACAGTGGAGATTTTGGAGTCTGTTGTTGTGCGTATTTGAGCCCAGTATATATTATATTCTTATTCATTTTATATAATTTTTGAAGTGAAAACTTCTTTAGCGGCATTGTGCACTTTTTTGTGATGGGTAAAAAATGTTAAACTCGCGTGAGGACACGACACGTGACCTGATCGAAAATTCGTAAGACGGAGGGAGAATTGTCATGTTTGTGTACGATAGCGCAATAAATGAATATTGTATTTTACCACATAAATGATAGTACTTTTATGCTGATAATTAAAGCAATTCGTGCAAAATGATTCCCTAACCATTCCAAAATATCAAAAACGCACAACGTTAATATTCAAGTTTTCACTTCTGCCGGCACTCCCGGAGTGCAACCCGTTGATTTTTTAAATGATAACTCCTGCACTAAGAATAAATCCTGTGTCGCGGGGGACTTTACAAGCATTCAAACTATGAACACAAAAACACCAAGACTCGGAACAACCATTTGTGTCTCACCCCAAGTTTTGTCCCGTGTGGGATTCGAACCCACAACACTCGGCGCAGTGGCAGTGATCATTTAAATCACTACGCCATCCGTGCAGCCCTTTTTATTATTGCACATATCTTCTTAAGCAAAAGCGATGAGGATTCCGGCGACTGGGGCCGCAATTAACTCGGACCGCGGTCCCAGATGCCGGATCCATTTCATTTTAATATTTTTCTTCCGGCAACTGGGACCATCCATAAATAAATACAAAAATCTATTGTTTAAGCCAAAAACAGTACAGTCAAACGAAAAAATTATCAAAGTAATAATTAAAGAAAAAACTCCTTGATTCATAAATATCATTTTATAATTTACTTATCCTAGACATGAAATAACAAGAACGGTAGTTAAAGGATGTTTTTTATATTATATTCTATTAATAAATGATATTTTTGAATCAAGGTGTTTTTCTTTAATTATTACTTTAAACATTTTTTCGTTTGACTGTACTGTTTTTGGCTTGAATAATATATTTTTGTATTTATTTATGAGTGGTCCCAGCTGCCGGAAGAAAATATTAAAACCGGCAACTGGGACTGCGGTCCGAGTTAATTGCGGTCCCAGTCGCCGGAATCCTCAAAGCGAAAGCGATCTGGGGATTCTCGTAATAAAAACTGTACAAAATAGAGATCCGATCTAGTGTAATCAATTGTCAAACATGAACTAAAATTATGATTGCATACATTTTACATTTATTTTAGTTTAGGAGAATACCATCTATCTACATTTACAT
Source organism: Catocala sponsa (assembly GCA_963564715.1). Lineage (NCBI taxonomy): Eukaryota > Metazoa > Arthropoda > Insecta > Lepidoptera > Erebidae > Catocala > Catocala sponsa. Next base: position 3,848,102 of record OY751331.1, read on the forward strand.
TATATAATATAAACATTAATCCCAGTTTCCCTTGGTCACGCCATAACTTGAGAACGACGTTACCGATTTCATTTATCAGTCATTGTAATGCTTTGTAGAAGGAAAATCGTGGGGTAAAAATAGACCTCTCGATTTTCACAGTTCGTCTAAGAGAGGACAACGATTGTCGGGGTCAGCTAGTTATATTTTTGACACAGAGTAGACTGGAACTTTATTTTGAATACTTTTATTATGACAATTGGACGTGTATCGTTTCGTTTTAGTATTACTTCAGTGAACGAAAAATATTTAATAGTATACATTTCAATATGTTCGTACTATGCGAAATACTCCTTTGATTTGATGTAAAAAAGTGGATTTTATTATAATATTGCCTTCTGTTTACGCGAATGTTAGTCATTGAAATTATACTACTATATACGGATTTTATCGCGTTGTTTATTTGACACTTTATTACAAAATAAAGTGTCAAATAAACAACGCGATAATATCCGTATATATACAGGGTGTAAGTGACGGTTCACCGAAAACTGAAATACTAGCTTCGGACCATCATTCCGAGTTGGAAAACGTAGGAATTTTCCACCGGAAAATTATCGAATTTTCTTTCAAAATTTCACATTTTTCTAACTGATTATGATTACATAATGAGTAAACGACCCATTATACTAAATAATATCAATAAAAACTACATGATACCGAAAAACAGCTATGTAATCCAAACATACAAAATAAACACAGTTGAACCAATCAGCTGATCTTGCGCGGACAAGGCAATGACCAACGCAAAAAAGTTTTTTTACGCACCGGCAATAGTGTGCTGTGTAAAAACCCGCCCGCATCGTACTTACTATCACTGAACTAGGGAAGATCTATGATCAATGATCGATATCGAAAAAAGTGTATTAAACAAAGCGGTATAGGTTAATAAATAAAATAGTTGTTTTCCTTTTAAAAGTAAAGGTTACATGAACGTGTTAGCACTATTTATTATTAAATTAGTCACGTAGATTGAAAAGATTGTAAGGATTAAAGTAGCCTGTAATTAAATGTTATACTACTATCACTTTACAATACCCATTTGCATTTTAAATGTAAAAAAATATTAATTGTTTTGATATTTCGTATCGTAAATGTACATGTATGAGTTTATTTAATCACTTTTAATAATAATTAATGTAAAAGACCATCTAATTGTTTTAAAACAAAGCTTTTTGTACACAGCGATTCATACAATGTAATGTAATCTAGTAAATCTTTACTTAACTGTTAAAATACAAAACTGTAACAAAAATTTGTTAATAGAATTAGGCATAAACAGTTTATTACCATGTATAAGTATAAAATTAATCGATAGCCGATAACTCTCATAAAAATATTTTATGAGAGTTATCGACTATGGATTTATTTAATTAGATAGATGTATCTCATCCCTATCTAATATGACTACAACTGCAAAAGAAATTTATTTTTGAATTCTTTAGTTCGGTCGCGCTACTGTCAGGAATCGGAAGTACTTGACCTAATCTCTCGTATTCGCGAGTGTTTACTATTTTGTGTACTAAATTGTGTTTATTTACTGTGTTCATAACATTTTGTTAACGTTTTACGTTAACGCTGGATTTTTTTTTTGTGGGGCTATATCAAGGAAAAAGTGTTCGTCAGTGAGTGCACTACTGCGGACGAAATGCGGAATCGTATAACGGCAGCATTTGTAAAGTTGAAAGCTGACATTATCGCAGACCCCTCCATGATGCCTCGCCTTCATGCCGAAACACTCAATCGTGCGCAAGTTTGTGAACAAGTTGGAGGCAGTCATTTTGAACCATATCTTATGAGGCCCGCGAGATCTTAAGGTAAGGTTTAATTACTTTTACAATTTAATTACGTAAATCACACTACCTTTTTATTTTATAAACACATTTGGCTTTCTGTTTTTACCTACACAAACATTAACGAAATGTGCGTATAAGAATAATTTTATAAGACGTTATTCAGTTTATTCAAATTTTTTGTAAGTACAATAATAAAATTGTACAATCCGATTGTTAGTCACAACGTTTACATTACTATTGTAGTAGATCACTAAAATAGGTGATCCGGGCACCGTCAGATAATGTGAGCGCGCGTAGCGTTGGTGCGCGGGAAGCGCGATACGATAGCGCGGTCGGACACATTGCATTGGTAGCGATACATTGCGTAGTGTAAATTACAATGTACTAGCATAAAACTTTAATCGTACGTTTCATTTTTGAATTGACATTTCCATTCAGTTGTGTACTTATGGACAAACGATTGTGCAACGTTTTCGGTACACCGTCCCTTACACCCTGTATAGTAGTTTAACTTCAATGAATTTTATTATAATTTTAGTGCATTTTTTGTTGCTGACTATAATTTATTTAACTACTAGCTTTTGCGCGCAGTTCCGCCCGCGTGGTACTTACATCAATAAAAAGTAGGTTCCTTCCCCAGGTTTTAAACTATATCTGTACCAAATTTCATCTAAATCACTCTCTGTTCCCTAACCTTCAAGATCCGATGGGACGGTAATCTGCACCTGATCTCTCTCCGGTCGTGTCGACCGGAGAGAGATCAGGCGCAGGACCAACGGCTTTACGTGCTTTCCGAGGCACGGGGGAGTCTAACACCGCCAACTTCCTAACTCCGGGCTGCTATTGAGATTTCTTAATATAAACCCAATAACTTTTTGTTGGCCCGACCCGGGATTCGAACCCGAGACCTCACGCACAGCAGTCACATTCACTACCGCTGCGCCACGGAGGCAGTTGCGGAAAAGTTTGTATATAAATCCCAACTCACGGATTTGGTTTTTAATTGATAACAAGTATGGGCATAGCAACAAAGACATCACACTTTTCCTGTAGCGCGGTCGGCACACAAAACCGGTCTACCCGCTTTAATAAAACAAATATGGCCTATCGTATAAGTCATATTATAGTATCCTAACTTCCTAGTCCTAATCCTAACTAATATTATAAAACCGAAAATGAGTTTGTTTGTTTGTTTGTTACCTTTTCACGCCTAAACCACTGAACCGATCATCCTGAAATTTTGCATATATACGTTATCAGATGTACAGAAACGAACATAGACTACCTTTCATCCCGAAAGAAATTACTGTTCCCGAAGAAAACAACAAAAACGTTCTCATGATAATAGATGGCGCCACGTGGCTTTCGAATCATGATTGAATTATATTATCACAAGCAGAGTACAACCCGAATTGATTGTCAAATTCTAAATTAATGCGAGCGAAGCCGCGGGCAAAAGCTAGTATTATAAAAGCGAAAATGAGTTTGTTTGTTTGTTACCTTTTCACGCCTAAACCACTGAACCGATCATTATGAAATTTTGCCTAAACGTTGTCAGGTGTACAGAAACGGACATAGGCTACCTTTCATCTCGAAAAAAATTACCTACTGTTTCCGAGGAAAACAACAATAACTTTCTTATGATAATAGATGGCGCCACGTGTCTTTCGAATCATGATTGAATTATATTATCACAAGCAGAGTACAACCCGAATTGATGTCAAATTCTAAATTAATGCGAGCGAAGCCGCGGGCGAAAGCTAGTTAATAATGATTGCTGATTTAGCCTCTGTATCGATATAAGTGCCTATTGGTAATAAATATCGCCAAAAATATTGCATGTTCCACTCGATCCCATACAATTTTATTACATGAAAAGATTACATGACTATTATTTTTAGGTATTACATTGTTAAGCAAGATTAGACCGTAATAATAGAACGTATGGAGATACGTATAAAACCAGATGTTTAACGATAGCAACAAAAACAAAACACTCAGATAACACTCTGAAATATAACAACTTAAAATCTAACCAAATTATAAATGATTAAGCAATTCAAAAAGTATTTTGAGAACACAATATGTAGGTACATTAAATGGATAAGCGATATGAATCTTGCCTCCTGAAAATCCTGTCTAAATACACTGCAACATATGATTCAAAATACTACAGCATATACTTAACAGCAATATACATGTAATCAAGGGCAATTTCACGGATCGAAGCCACAAAATTATTGTTCCAATGACCTTGTCAATCGCTTCTAACATTTGTGTTTATAGCGGATGCAATAAGTAATAACATAAAATATACAAGTACAGAACGCGCGGTAATTAACGCCCTCATACAAACGGCCTCGATAGCGTAGTGGTTAGTGTAACCGACTGCCACGCCGAGGGTTCGATTCCCGCACAAATCAAACATTTGTGTGCATGAACATGGATGTTTATCTTGGTCTGGTTGTTTCTATGTACATATAATAGATATGTATTTACGAAAAAAAAAGTATATATGTATGTTTATCCATTGTCTAGTACTCATAGTACAAGCTCTGCTTAGTTTGGGCTAGATGGTGTTGTGTGTATGTGATAGAATATTAGAATATTATAAAGTCGCGGTGCATACAATAAGTGAGAAACAAGGGCGCCGATGAGATAGGATGGGATCTAAAAACGTTGTGATATATGTATGTAAGCAGCGATAGCTCAGTGGGGAGACCAACAGACTGCAATGCAGAGGGTCTCGGGTTCGAACCCACGCCGCGCACCTCTGACTTTCGGAAGTTATATGACTTTTCGAAATTATGTGCGTATTGATTGACAATTATCGCCTGCTCTGTGCCTCGGAGAGCACGTTAAGCCGTCGGTCCCGGCTGCCATGAACATCTATGGCAGTCGTTATTGGGAAGTCATTGCCCTCTAATATCCTATCACTGGTCTAGCTTTAGGGTATCGTTAGCCTTCGGGTGGCGGAGGTCAGATGGCAGTCGCTCCGTGTAAAAACTGATATCCAGTCAAATCCGGTTAGACTAGAAAGCCGACCCCAAGTGACTTGGGAATAATAAAGGCTAGCGTGTAAAGATCTTTTTCAATTCAGTAGTTCCTGAGATTAGCGCGTTCAAACAAACAAACAAGCTCTTCAGCTTTATAATATTAGTATCATCGATCAAATATACCATAGATGCACGATCGTCGCTCGAAAAACGGCCCCAACAAAACTGTGCATAAATCAGTCGTATGCGCTATATTATACACCTGTCCCACTCACTCTTGCGTGCGCTGCCCGTAAGCGAGAGCGAATCGACACCACTACTACGGTGGAGACCGTACCATATAATTAGTACGCTTGCGTATCGCGAGTAACACACTTAGGACGCTTTACATTGACGCGTTTTAACTAAACTATTATAAAATGTTTCTCAGTGGGCGTTCAATGGTTATTCCGGTTTATTTCCTGGATTGCATAATAAATGCAGACACTTATAAGTGACGCGGTGTTTGTATGAGAATGTGCATCTATGGTATATTTGATCGAAGATTAGTATAGATAATCATATCAGACCTAAATATAAACTATCCCATTGCTGGGCAAGAGCCTCATCTCAGAGTGACGGATAAGCCATAGTAAGACATTTAGGTATCCTCACAATGTTTTCCTTGACTGTTAAAGCAAGCGAAAATTACATAACTTCGAAAAGTCAGCGGTGCATGCTTTAGGATTGACAGGACATCTGCTTGGCAGTCCAACATTGGCCCACTAGGCTATCGCTGCCGCTAATAATGTAATAGACAATAATACAAACGTACCATTAAATTGACATCTAAAGCTCCAATACTGCGGTCTTGTTCCAAGATCTTGACTCCGAGGGCAGGGATGTATCTGCCGGCGTAAGATTCGCCAGCGATGTATAGAGGAGCTCTGCGGAACTCAGGAAATACTATCAGGAACTGTTTCAGGGCGCTGTAGAGTTGACTTGAACACTGGAATAAAACATGTACATATTTTATTATCTATTTATTACTAATCATATTATAAAGAGGAACGATGTAATTTATTGTTTATTTGTAAGGGTTTAACTCGAAAACTACTCAACCGATTTTAAAAATTCTTTGCCCATAAGAAAGCTATATTATCACGGAGTAAAATAGGCAATATACATTTTTTAAAATACCATTACTAACATAACCTAAGCTACGCGAACGAAGCTGCGAGCAAAAGCTAGTTTATTATATTTATAATCCTTACTAGTATTATAAATTCGAAAGTAACTCTGTCTGTCTGTGCAGACATGTTAGTCGTGAATAGATAACAGAGAGACAGCTCTATGTTACCTATTCACGGCTAAACCACTCAACCGATATGGATGAAAGATACAGAGGTTAATTAAAATCTGGGCAAGGTCAATTTCTATCGATATTTTTATTAGCTAATACTGTCACTACATGGTCCATGACCCCGTGGTGCGCAAAGTTGAATAGAAAATTTATAAATTTATAATTTAATGTTTGCGCATCAAGCGGGTGCGCTGCGTGGTGCGCTTCGAACGGGTGCGTTACAAACTGGTGCGCAACATGGCATGCCTCGTTAAAGCGTAAAAGCGTAACAATCAAATAAACTTACAATCGTATTTACAAAATTAAATTAGGATAGAGAAGTTATTTTATTAGCTGACACCCTTATGTAAACCTGTATCTGCAATGCAGAGGGTCTCGGGTTCGAACCCACGTCGCGCACGTCTGACTTTCGGAAGTTATATGACTTTTCGAAATTATGTGCGTATTGATTGACAATTATCGCCTGCTCCGTGCCTCGGAGAGCACGTTAAGCTGTCGGTCCCGGCTGCCATTAACATCTATGGCAGTCGTAATTGGGAAGTCAGTGCCCTCTAATATCCTGACACTGGTCTAGCCTTAGGGTATCGTTAGCGTTCGGGTTGCGGAGGTCAGATGGCAGTCACTCCGTGTAAAAACTGATATCCAGTTAAATCCGATTAGACTAGAAAGCCGACCCCAAGTGACTTGGAAATAATAAAGGCTAGGAAGAAGAAGACCCTTATGTAAACCTGTGACATTCTATTTATAACGATGCTGTACAAAATTTAGTAGCACCACTATCATTATGTATGTTCGTATAAAACAAGTTTCAAACATAGGTTTCATTGCAAATCAATAGTAAAATTACATCTTCTAAAGTTAGATTACCGCAATACTGAGGACCTACTACGGGGACGCTTGAGATAATGACAGCTACACTTGTTCAATAACATAGTTTAGTAAGGCGCAATTAAATTAAATCAAATAATATTATATACAATCATAAGACACACACAACACCCACACCACACCCACACACACCCACACACACTCACCCCACACACATACACACACACACACTCACACACACACACACACACTCACACACACACACACACACACACACACACACACACACACACACACACACACACACACACACACACACACACACACACACACACACCTTTTTTGTATTGTCTTTCCCTTTGATTCATAAAATGATAAAGACTTACAGTGGATACATAAATACGGGGGGCGCTGACCTTTGAAATACAGGTACATATACCTAATTCAGAGTTTCTTTCAAGTACATATTCTTAAGCCTTATTTATTGATTGTATTGTTATTATATATTATGTGTCAATAAACTCTTATATCCAAACAAAACTAAAAAGCCAAGTGACTGGTACACGACCCCGTAAGAATGTTGAGAGGTGGGCCTTTCCAACTTAAGTCAGCTCGCGCAAACCTAGTTCGCTATAAGGAAAATGGTCAACAGTATAAAGTAACTACCAGCTGAATATACATAATGTAAAATACTAGCTGTCCCGACAGACGTTGCCCTATAAACACGGAACAAAAAATATAAAAATAAACAATTCTAAACCATTCTCGAATCCACTTGAACACACACAAAAACTTTCATCAAAATCGGTCCAGCCGTTTAGGAGTTTAATTACAAACACACGCACAGAAGATTTATATACAAGGTTATTCTTAGTAAAGTGAAATATATATAAAACTGGGAGCAAGCTGTGCCTGTATCTGTACATTAAAATATTAAAAAAGAAACTAATCCATATCAACAAATCAATGTTTTCTGACACTGTATTTTTTAAGTCTGTTTTGTAGTTTAACTTAACAGAAAAGCGCAAATGGATTTTATTGCAATTTTCATAATTTTGTAATTTCAAGTTCAACTTACAGTTGAACTTCTAATTACTAAAACTGTTTTATTCTTTACATTACAATTTCGTTTTATTTTACAATTTCGTTTTATTTTACAATTTCGTTTTATTTTACAATTTCGTTCTGTTGGGCAGGATTGAAAAGCAGAGGTAGACCTAGTAAAAGTAATATAGGCCAGGTGAAGGAAAATGTGAAAGTCGTGTCGTAATGACAGATCCACCGTCAAAAGCAAAGCTCTTAAATTTACTAATTGATATAGCTTTGCTCGAAAGAAATACTATTTCTTGAATACTGTACCCTTGGCAACGTGTACGAAAAATTTCACGAAGATCGGTCAAGTAGTTAAGACTTGAAAGCGTAACAAACAAACCCACATTCATAATCTATACATACAAATAAATAAAATTGAATGTTAAAATAACAGCTTTCTAACTAATGCATATGAAAGTATATAAGGTACCTATACCAAAACTGTTTGTTCCAGCTAATCTCTGAAACGGCTGAACCGATTTTGACGGGACTTTCACTGGCAGATAGCTGATGTTATAAGGAGTAACATAGGCTACTTTGATTTTAGTAAAAAATATTGTTCCGCGGAGACAAACACTTTTTAGTTAAAATCTACGCGGACGATGTCGCATGTACTGTTACCTGTTACGTAGTATTACTTAAGATTGGCGGGCAAAAACTAGTATATATTAATAAATATCTACATTCGACTGTTATTGACTTAACCTATTGAATGAACAACCCGCCGGCGCTGGCACAATACATATATTTTTAATTATGCCTGACATTCCAAAAATGTACAGGTTAAAAGAGTCAAAAATAAATAATCCTATTTACTCAAGAACACCTTTTATGGACGTTGTTTCAATTTAAAAGACGAAAATTGATCTTCCTCGTCCTTGACATATGACGGCTTGTATTATTTATTTGTACCTATATACTAGTAAGAATGCCAAATAAAACAGTAGGTGCCATTGAATATAAGCGAGAACAGGATCGTCAGTCGGTGTACTTTAGTAATTAAAAATACATATTATACGCAAGCTGACTGAATTTTGCGTATAACGTTAACCCATTCGCTGTCGCGCGATAGACACAATAGAAAATCTATTGTTATGTATCATATGTGATTCATCGGACAGGGAACCTGTTAATACAAGGTTTTTTATGACGCTGGAATGTTGTTTGTATACACCGTTGCGATCATCATAATTATATTGAATCGAATTGGAGTGACATGGCAGAAGCACATTGTAATTAAATAATTGGAGAGAGTCACCCGCTACACACCCTCGGATTAGCCACTGACAGACTGTCAATAATGGTAGGCAACGAATGGGCTCATTTATTTATTTACTAGCTATTGCCCGCGGCTTCGCTCGCGTTAATTTTGAATTTGACAATTAATTCGGGCTGTACTCTGCATGTAATAATATAATTCAATCATGATTCGAAAGACACGTGGCGCCATCTATTATCATAAGAACGTTATTGTTGTTTTCCTCGGAAACAGTTTTTTTTTTCGGGATGAAGGGTAAGCCTATGTCCGTTTCTGTACACCTGACAACGTATATGCAAAATTTCAGGATGATCGGTTCAGTGGTTTAGGCGTGAAAAGGTAACAAACAAACAAACTCATTTTCGCTTTTATAATATTAGTTAGGATTAGGATTAAGGATCTCCAAGAAAGAATACACACGCACAAACAAATGAACAAAGTTTTGTATAGTGTTCTCTTTCAGCTATAGGAGAGCGCACACATATAACAACAAAGCATCGGAACATCTATACTAATATTATAAAGCTGAAGAGTTTGTTTGTTTATTTGTTTGAACGCGCTAATCTTAGGAACTACTGGTTCGAATTGAAAAATTATTTTAGTGTTGGATAGCTTATTTATCGAGGCTATAGGCTATATAACATCACGGTACGACTAAAATACAAAACCTTAACGAGTCAAGTGTCGAGCGGACATACGTTTGTCCGTTTGTGTATTGTATACACACAGATTTTTTTTTTCGTATGTCCTCTCGATGCTCAAGAAATTAAATAAGTAAATAAATTAATAGATTGAGGCTCATTCGTTGCCAAACTGGATGGAGGATGCCTCGTGCTGAGACGAAACACGTGTCGACGCATACATCGTGTTCGAAGCGGAATACTGCAAGCTGAAGTACGTCCGGATGCCACGGCGCGGACGCGGGCGCGGCTACCCGTTATCAAAGAGGATGAACTATTGTCAACCTTTTTATATTGCATTAGTTGGTGTTAGCACTTCGAGATGGCGTGGCGATTTGGAATGGAATTTGAAAATCATTGTACATGATATTTGAATAATCACGTCGATTGTCTAGAAATATTAACGAGTAGATGTGCCCGCGGTTTCACTCGCGTTTACGGTTACTGTACCGCTCCTGTGGGACGTAGCGTGATGTTATATAGCCTATAGCCTTCCTCGATAAATAGGCTATCCAACACTGAAAGAATTTTTCTATTCGAACCTATAGTTCCTGAGATTAGCGCGTTCAAACAAACAAACAAACTCTTCAGCTTTATAATATTAGTATAGATTTAGTAACTGCCGCATGTCACCTAGGTATTAGGATGTCAATTGGAACTCTCGTTGCCAGTGATTGCGATCTCAAAAGATCTTTGTCCTGTCCCAAGGAAACAGGTTTACCAACCGTTTTGAAAGGCAGTATTGTGTACAGTGTTTTCCTTATTCAAAACAAATTAACGAATACCAAAGCAACGATTTTGACATTCATGTAAAACTATTCGTCGTAATTCTAAAGAAGTTGGAAGTAATTTTTCATTAGCAAATGCCAAATACATCGACTTGTATGAACAATAAAAGGACACTGACACCAAACAAGTCCACGCTCATATCCTTATCCTTACTAATATTATAAATGCGAAAGTAACTCTGTCTGTCTGTCGGTTTGTCTGTCTGTCTGTCTATTACCTTTTCACGCTCAATCCGCTGAAACGATTTAGATGAAATTTGGAATGGAAATAGCCTGAGACCCTGGAAAGAACATAGGTTATATAACATCACGCAATGGCACACGGAAGCGGCGCAGTAACCATAAATACCACTGATGCAGGTGAGACCGCGGGCACAGCTAGTATTATTATAAATGCTAAATATTTATTTGTCACGTTTTACGACTAAATCATTGAACCGATTTTGATAAAAATGTGTATGGACATTGCTAGAAAGGCAAGTAAGGACACAGGCAATATTTAAAAAATCGAGCAAGGTTGCTCCAAGCTATTTATTTATTTTTTATACATAAGCACAGTAGGTATCCACATTAACTTGGAACCCGGATGTTTTACGATATGCCTGAATGGTTCACAAGCAAAAACTGAGAATAAAAACTAACAACAGAGTAATAGGTAAAATATGTATTTATAAGAACATTTTTAACACAACCGTGGCCTGCCTTTAATCAAATTTAATTTCGATTTCCAAATTTTTTCGTTGTCTATTTAGTTTTATCTTTTTATATTTAGGTCATTGTGTTATTTAGTATGTATAGTACATACTAGATAGCTCAATGACCAAAATGAATGATTACGAAAAACTAAAGAAGACATCTCAAGATTTAGTTTCAATACTTATTAGAGGGCATGTTCTTTATCTCACTCAGTCTGAGTGAGGCGATTACTGGAACGACACGTTTTGAGTGCAATATTAATTAAGCAGTAACGTAATACACACGATAGCATGTTAATAAATACAATTTTGTACTCAATCGTGTCATTTTAGTAATCGGCTAGCTGACATAGAGAGCATGCATTTTAACTCGTGTACTTAACTAAAATTTAACTTGATATGTTTCCTCTAGGGGTTGTTGTAAATTTGTCACAAAGTAAATTCGTCACGAAAAAAAGTATGTGTAAGTTCGTCACATTTCTAATTTATGCAAAAAAGTATGTGTTAATTCGTCACGATTCTAATTTATGCAAAAAAAGTATGTGTAAATTCGTCACGATTCTAATTTATGCAAAAAAAGTATGTGTAAATTCGTCACAACTCTTACTTATGTCCAATATGGTAAAAACCCGCACCGATAGCAAAACATTTAAACAACTAGTAGAATAAAAATGTTGTATATTTTTCGTAATCACAGTAAGTTTAATAATTTACCTTACATCTACATAAAAATCACAGTTCTCAATTGTACGATTTGCCAGACAATTAAATTATCCTCAATTTTTTGCGTTTGTTCCACCAAAAATACTAATTGCACAGCAAAATACGCTTACTAAAATATTTTAAAGAGATCAAACTAAGTCGACGGAGCCCTGCTTCGCGGGGCTCCTATTTTTGGGACAGTTTAAGAAGGAACCTAACATAACCTAACCCTTCCGAGACGGAATGCAGTGATTTGAGGCGTATAGGTGCTCGTTATGATATATTTTAGTAAGCATATTTTGCTATGCAATTAGTATTTTTGATGGTCATTATATCTAATCCCAATTAAATCACAGTTATAATCATATATTTTTTAAATTTAATATGTCACCTATAAAATCACAGATCATGAATTGCTGAGTTGCCTACAACTATATAAATAAATATAATAACCTAACACCTACGTAAAAATCATTGTTCTCCGATTAGAGCGATGATGGAGCGCTAAAATCAATAACTTTGCTTGCTATCGCTACTTTAAGCAAAAATTATGTACAATGAGGATTTGTGACGAATTAAACAATAACCCTCATGTAGGTACCTGTGACGAATCTACTTTCAATGTATGGATTTTTCAAAATGTGCCGAATTTACCTTGTGACGAATCTACAACAACCCTCCTCTAGTAGTAGCACTCTATTATTATTTTGTATCGAAACAATTTAAAACCTAATCGGTAAGGTACAAACACAAAATCTAATGTCAATGTGAAATTTGGCGTAAATTTAAAACCATAACACCGCACCTCTGTTCTTTTTAATAATGCCAGAACATTAAAATGGCTGGCAACAAAAGTTATTCGTAGAAGGGTAAGCTAGACAGTAAAATGTCCTTCAAACCGAATTTCGGTCACGCGCGCGTCTAATCTTAATGAAGGTTAGCGATCTAAGTATATTATTATAGTGCACGAATTTCGACCACGGCGACTAATTTAAGCGTAGAGTAGCCCTCTGCGCATGCTATATTATAAGTTAGAAGTGTGTGCGCAACCATAAGTGCACTTTTTACTCCCTCACTCTCATAATCCGAAAAGATACAGTATCTGTTATGTTTCGGCCGGTGAGTGAGAGCGCCGGAGGCCCAATCACCCTTCCTTCCCAAACTTCCTTCCCCTTTTCCTTCCGGTAGGCAGCGACTTGGTTGTGTTTTTTGACATTACTTCTGTAATGTTAAGAAAACACAGCCATGTGTATGAGCCACGGTTCTCGCTTACTATCAGGTGGGCCGCTGGCTCGTCTGTCACCGCTAATCGGAATAAAAAAAAATAAAACAAAATAACGGCAATAAGACACGACCAGAAATACACCAAGCGCAGGACAGAAGCCTTCACGTGCTTATTTTAGGCACTGAACGGGCTGCTACTAGGAAACTCTTGACGGCATTACCTAAAAACTTCTTTATTAGATTGAACTAGGATTTAAGACTGCGCCGAGCGTAAGACAGATAATGACAGAGTTCGTGTGGCGCATAGTCAAATCGGCGCGCGGCCGCCATAGTAAAATATTGTATGGAGGATTTGAAGTACCTACTTTTTTGATTAATATGTATCTTTGTTGTCAACCAATAACTTAAATATTTGGGACGGACAAAATATAATATAACTATTTATGTTTCGTTTAAGCTGTAAAATAGTATAGATTTGTACTGTTAATATTGTCTTCTGTTTACGCGAATGTTATTCATTGAAATTAAACTACTATATACGGATTTATCGCGTTGTTTATTCGTAACGTCGGGGAAAGTGTGAACATAAATATAAATAGTATAATAGTATAGTAATAGTATAAATAGTTTTAATAGTTTCAATAATTTAATTAGCTTAAAAATTAGTAAAGTTTAACAGTAATAGTAGTGTAACAGTTTTTCAAAATTTTGTAATAAAGTATCAAATAAACAACGCGATAAAATCCGTATATAGTAGTTTAATATCAATTGTACTGTTAACTTATAATCTAAAAATCACGTAACACGAGCTTACGTTTTTGCATTTTTCGTGCAAATTTACGTAATTTTTTATGCGAAAATATTAATTATTTTAAGTTTTTTACACGGAGTAATTGTAAAAATATTCATTGTTATGGTAAATGTATATTTTATATTTGTATTAAACAAAAAGTATTGATTTTATTCACATAATTGTGACCGTCTGTTTTGGCACATTTCGCTCGGCGCAGTCTTAAACACGCAGCCGTATACTGTAGCCACCAGTGAGTTATTAGTGATTTAATCACAGAATAATATCAAGGGATGAATAGGCACACTGGGTGACGTAATAAAGAGTAGATTGAAGTATGACAAACTGGTTTTCGACCTTCACTTTTAGTTGGAACGAGAAAAGTAATACTGAATACAGATGTGATATTTGATAAATATTTATTACGAATGCTAAATGCAAAATGAATTGCCAAAATAAAATGATTCATATGATTTACGGTGGACAGCGACATTTATATAAATGATGTTTTATTGTCGTCTTTATTATATATGTTATCGATTTATAGACGTTATTTAAATAAATATGTATGTGTGAACGATCATTACAAGTCGAAAGTTTGTTATTAAATTCGAACCATCGCGGCAACGCTGCATCGCCCTCGTAGTTATTCAAATGGTCTATTCGACGTGAAATAAGGACTCTATATAAGTCCAGTCAAGGACCTTAGACTAGATTTAAATTTGCTCTATGGTACAAAACAATGGCTATGTGTATTTTTGAAGTAAAATCTTCTTTAGGCGCGTTGAGCACTTCTTGGGTGAACAAAAATCATAGAACTCGCGTCATCGTCACCGAACGCTTTCCATTTTTGAATTATTTTTGGGTTTATAAAGAAGTGTTTATGATCAAGGATTAAAGTTTTCACTTCAATCGGCAGTCCCCAAAGACTGCCACAATTTTTTTAATTATTAATAATATCTATATAATAATATGGTTAGTATTTAACTGCACAGCAAAAAAATACTAATTGCACAGCAAAATATGCTTACCAACAATACTAATTGCACACCAAAATATATTTAAAGAGTTCAAACTAAGTCGACGGCGCGACGGCGCCCCGCTTCGCGGGGCTCATATTTTTGGCTGGGTTTAAGAAGGACCCTAACATAACCTAACTCTTCCGAGACGGAATGCAGTGATTTGAAGCGTATAGGTGCTCGCTATGATATATTTTAGTAAGCATATTTTACTGCGCAATTAGTATTTTTGGTGGTCATTATATTTAATCCCTAATATTTATTTATTTATTTACATACATACATACTTACATCTATCATTACAGTAATAGAAATACCAATGCGATAGAGAAGTTACACAATTACACACTTAATATACTAGAACTAAAGATTATTTTGATGATCACAACTAGCTATCCAGTAAGTGGCCTTTGTGAATTCGTTTATTGAACACGAAAACAAGTATACAATATCAACCTTGTAAATACATAAACTATTTTATTGCTAGGCACAGGTCTCTTTTCGGTCTCAGAAGGAACAAGTTATAGCCCACCAAGCTGACCTAGAGCGGGTTCAGAGATTTTACATATCTTTGAAAACATTATATAAATCTCTTAGACATCCAGGTTTCCTCGCAATGTTCTCCTATAAGTACCTACCGTTAAAGCGAGAGTTAATTAGGTATTTAGTACACAGTCATATGACTTCAAAAAGTCAGTTGTTGTTTGTTCTTACCGTGGCCATATCCTGGATGTAGCCCTTCGGGCTGTCCGTGAAGCTGAATCCGGTGCCGACTGGGTTGTCGATGAACAGCAGCGAGTGGTCCTTAGCCCACGTGTGTTTACGAGCTGAAACCAGAAATAAATTGTTAAAATATTATATAGTTTTAATTAGAATAGTTTTAGGATAATAATAATACTTAGTGATATTGTGGGATCTATACGACCAGGCAAAACTTTATGCTGATCGCTAAATGGACAATAAACATAATACATTTTACATACACAATAAGATAAAACATTTTTTGAAGACCTCTCCCACGCTCGGCTGAATTTCTGTGTCACAGGGAAACTTCTTTACAAATATTCTTATATTTAAAAAATATTTAGATAATAGACAGAACGAATAATTATAAATAGCCAGACTCGAAGCAAAACAATTAAATAATTACCTACAAATTATAAGTGAAAGTCAAAGTCAAAAATCATTTATTCACTTAGGTCACAAAGTAACACTTATGAACGTCAAAGGGGTTAGTAAGTTTGTTACATTTACTGAATTTACATTTATGTTAGTTGCAAGGTTCAGGCAAAAGGTTGAGCCTATGAGAAGAGTATATATGATGTTTTTTGTCCTAATTCGGTACCGACTGAGACGGCTACTTAAACCACTACGACGTCGTATTATTTTAATACAAAAGCTTACAAGAAAACAGAAATAAAAATAAAATTTATACACTCGAGAAACAATACATGTTCCCTGTCCAATGTATCACATATGAACATAACAATAGTTTTTCTATTGTGTCTATCTCGGGACAGGGAAAGGGTTAAAAACTTAAAATACAATTTAATCTTAGTAAATGTTTTATTACATGACAAAAAAGTACTCGCAACTACTCTTTTCTACGGACATTTTCGATATTATCTTATAATAAATGCACAACTACATATGCTGCACTTTAAGATGGTGAACAGCATAACTTATGACCAGAAAAATACAAGAAAGACGTACCTGCGATCTATAATTAAATTTTATAGAACAGGAATACTGGGGCAATAGCCGTCTAGCCGGTTACTGATGGAGGATTTACATCGTCAAATGCATCTGGCCATTTAAAAAATGTGTAGATACGTATATTTTTTATTTAAAACGACAACTCCTTGGCGTTTAGTAGCCCTGCATTGCGGGTATACATTGGACGCAGACTTGGAATAACTCTATTTGTGGATTAAGCAATTTTTCGAACTTACGGCGGTAAGCGCGGCATAATGGCTGGCGGTGATAACCATTTCGCAATTCATGTATTCAATATTATATTGAAGTCGTATCGTTTCTTGTCTGCGCGTTTGTGCACGCTATTTCTCGTAGTAGCTGAACATAATATATGTAGATGTTATTCTCAGTGAGTGTGTTAAGAAAATCATATAGCTTGAACCGATCAATAATTAAAAAGTATTAAGTGCTTTATAGGATACGTAAATAATGAAATCACGAGTTCCGGAAGCTTACCTACCCCACCCATTATTTTCCATTTATACCATACTAGATTGTGACCGCGGCTTCACTCGCGTAAATTTTGGTTAGATTAGAAATACTTATTT
This sequence comes from Catocala sponsa, assembly GCA_963564715.1. NCBI lineage: Eukaryota > Metazoa > Arthropoda > Insecta > Lepidoptera > Erebidae > Catocala > Catocala sponsa. The sequence goes on from OY751331.1 coordinate 3,865,654, forward strand.
TTGGGTCAAACGTACCCTATGACTTTTTCTGCACCCCTAACTACGTGTATACGAAATTTCATGATGATCGTTCAAGTAGTTAAGGCGCGAAAGCGTAACAAACAAATAAACAAACAAACAAACTTACATTCGCATGTATAATATTAGTTAGGATTTTATCCCTTTTTCCTAAGGATCGGCATTTCGCAAATAATAATTCTCCTGGTTGAAATCGTGGCTACGCAAACCAGCAGCGTGGCTTAGGTTTTAAATCAAGGCAAGCGCGATAATTATGCCTTTTTAACCATCAAAGTTGCAGCGAAATCCGCGTTTTCGATTTCGATTTCGTAATCGCCTGTCTGATGGTAAATTGCAGTGGCCACTGCAATTTACGATCAGACAGGCGATTACTGCATTTATTGTTAAAATAGTAATCAAATAGCAACGCATTACTTGAGCAATTATAACATTTATAAGTAAGGGCTTTAGTGCGTACTCAAATATAATAATTTATAAACATGGAACATTTAATTTGGATACTATCAATAAACACAATTCTTTTGCCTAAAATAAAATAAACAGAAATAAAAAATAAAGGAAAACTAAAACCCTCTAATAGGCGTCATAGAATTCCTCCGCATCACAGTCGACTGGTACCTAGTGTGTTCTGAAGACTGGCAGCATTGCCACGTTGAATGGCAATGCTTATTCTGACCGCTAAATAAAGACCAGCCCTCAGGTCGATATATGCATAGTTCAAGTTAACTCTCTGGTGGCGCAGCGACAGTGTATGCAACTGTGCATGAAGTCTCGAGTTTGAGTTGTGGGTTTGAATATACAGGGTGTGTCGTAAATAGTGGTCCAGAGTAAAGGAGTCGATACACTGTATTCTTATGTATCACATACCGAAATTTTAACCATTTTTTTATGCCCCTAAAGTCATATGATTTGCTGAAGATGAGTATTGAAATTGGAAACAGATTAATTTCTTTAAGTACCTTTGGCTTTAAAACATAAAAAAGGGGTTGGATATGATAGTACACATATTCAAGAGTAATAATAAAGAAACAGAATTAAAAAATATTGATATTTGTTGAAATGACAGCCAAATTCGTGAAGCAAGGTGCAGAAATTTTAAAAAAGAACTTTTTTTTTTGTTAGGAGACCCTTAACTGAAAATGCTTAAAATTTCGGTATGTGATACATAAGAATACAGTGTATCGACTCCTTTACTCTGGACCACTATTTACGACACACCCTGTATATTATAATATATGATCCTCATACATGACAAATAGTTCTCCCGAGTCTGCTTGTTCTTTGTGTCCATTGTTTGAATATTTTTAAAGTACTGTGAAAATCACTTTATATATATGTCGAAGCGTCAAGAAAATAATTATTAGAATGCAATTTATTTCTGTAAGAGGTAAATAAAGCGCTATCTATTGGTTTGTTTCGGAACGTCAAGCGTAAGCTTGAGTGAGGTCACCACAGAGCCAATGTGTCAGTTGGAGTGACAGTTATGGCTGTCAGTGTCATATTGACGTTATATACGCAGGAGATGCGTGCGCGGACACATTCGGTGTGACGAACTAGCTACGTTACCGATCAAATCAGTGATAATCAAAGACAACCTTCTTTGTTTTATTTCTCTTGTATCATTAGTATACGTACGAAGTATAATAACACGCCTATATTTTGTTACTTCATCATGTCAAAAGTTAGTTGTCGTTCAACTTTCGGCCATATATTAATGGACGTACTTTCTGAAAAACGTTCCAACCCACACTCGGGTCTCAAAATCGAGTTATTATTAGCAAATTAGACACGGGGTTACTAGCTGGAAAAATTTGGTAGCTGTACTATCACTCTAAATATGAAATCATGACTTAGTAGACCCACATGTATGAAGAAGCACTACGGGATTGAACTTTAATCACGATTATCTCAAAATGTTAACTTTGTGGGTTGGAACGTTTTTCAGAAAGTACGGCCATTTAATACTATTACAATGATTTTTAACAATGATCGCATTGCTTCTGCCAGCGCGTCGAATATTGTTAGTTGGATCCCTATACTGTACATATTTAATTGTGATCTTCAATTTTAGATGTTCCGAGTCAGTGGTTTCTATATTTGTATAGTCCAGGCTTCAACTTTAGTACTTGAGTTGTCTTTTTATAAAAATGAGATACAAGTTTTTTAAGTATTCGAAAAGGAAAACGTTTTGAGGACAAAGCACTCTTGAAGCTGCTTATTCAAGGATAAAAAGGTTATATACATATAACTTTGGATGCGTTGACTTGCAGGTTTTAATACTAATTGAACCGTATTAATAAATACAATTCACTGCAGCATTTTAATGATCTATGGGTCCCACAAAGTAGCACATTGTTGTGTTCGACTATAAAGCATGTTTGTGATTCCTTCGCACCAATCGTCCCCTTGTACCTTATTCTTTCCTAACTGCCTTAAAGGGTAATACAGTGTAAATCATTACTAATATTATAAATGCAAATGTGAATTTGTTTATTTGTTACGCTTTCATGCCTTAACTACTCGACCGATCACCATGAAATTTTACATAGGTACACGTTGTCAGGTCAGGTAAAAAAGGGTACCTATCACCCAAAAAAAAGTACTGTACTGGGGTAGACAGAGGTGAATTCAATCCAGATTTCGGTAGCTTTAGGTCCCATTTAATAGAGGATGAACCCTAATGCTGTCTACCGGGCACAGCACCAGAATTTTTTGATTGAGCGCTATTACACTTAGGCCGAACAGTGAACCGAAGCCGAGACATCATACACAACAGTCACATTCACTACTGCTGCGCCACCAAGAATCGAACTCATGTCTTTTATAACCGGTTTATCTCACAGCATGTGAGTTCATAGTTTTTACTACAAAAAGCATCATTAACCTTGGTTTTAATTTTACTCAAAACTTTATAATTGAATACAAGTTCCTAAATAAAGATTGAGTCTGTCAGAGTCTGTTGATCAATATCTCGTATAACAATTATATCTAATTGCTTTATAGTAATAGACGTACTTAGTTGCTAATGTATAAATATAATAATAAAATATAGGTAATTAAAAACTAAGCAGAGTGCTTAATTGTTCGTATTTTCTTTTAAAACATTTTATACTTAAATAGACTGACGTCTTCTATCATAATTTCTGCACTAGCGTTCAAGACCTAGACATAAATAAAACGGGCAGAAAGTATACCCAGACTCAGTACTGGTATGGGATTCGAATCTATAAGGGCGCGATTCCATTATGCAAGTTAAAACCTGCATACAAGTTACACCTTGTATGGGGTAGTTTGAACTTGTACTTGCACTCAACGTATCGTTGCAGTATAAACATGATTTATACTAAGCGAGTTAGAGAGAATGCACCCTAACGCGTGATACAATACAGTTCTCTGCTTTAGTACTAGGGCAAAACATTTATTTTGCTTTGAATTAACTTTTTAAAACTGCCTCCCTCTCCACGCCTCTTTTTCAATGTTTAATTCGCAACATACGTGGCCTGGGAAAATTTGTTTAACACGTTTTTCCCATGTGTATAACAATGTGTATCGCAAATGATACACACAGCGCTGAGGGGTTAAAATATTCTTAACAAACCACAATATATGCAAACCAGTTTTTTAATAATGATAAAAATTATTCAATTTAGAATTACAACGTGATAACCGGTACTTAATCAAAAATATTGACCTTGAGTCGTCGCAATGAAATCAAATACCAAAATGTGATCTATTGATACTAGACTGCCGTGGCCATGGAAACGAATGATTTGTTCTTTAATTGAAATTATATTTTATTGTATCCAACGAATAAAAACCTCGTATTTTTTAATTATTTTTTGTGCTGCTGGCCTGTGAATCAAGCAAACGTCTTGTCTATGGATGTTTGCATTAATAGAGGGAGAGAGGTGTCAAACTTTTAAAAAAGGAATTGTTGTTGACGCAAGGTTACTAAGGTCTCCTGTTGACAGCACAGCGGCTGCCCAAGGAGCCTTTAACCCTACTCACTGCAGAAATGTTTTACAAAGTAGTCCGAGTGCGGATTTTTTTAAACCGCAATCCATTGCAGGAACACGTCACAAACTAGGTTCTTTAACTGCGAACTTTTGTAGTATGGAGATAGTTTCCGAACCGGGCCGCTCTAGTTTTAGATATTTATATGTTCAACCAAGAATTTCTCTGTGCATACCTAACATGTTACTAATAAAATCTGAATCTACATGTTTAATGGTATAAACTTTACTGTCGATTATAAGAGCGACGGCCATAAACGTAGATGCAATCGCGTGGGACAGCTATTAAAGAATAAAAGCAAATGCGATATATCGTCAGTACATACACGGACTCTTCATAAAAAACGGTTTAATGAGACAATGATCCAATTAAAGACGACAGGAAAAAACCAATGTAATATATTGCAGAGAGATAACAGGAAAAAAATCCTCACTTTACATTTACTTTCACAATCGATCTTAAGCAATACTCGATTACAGTGTCTCACTGCGTAGATTAACATATCGATAAGCGCAAAGCGAGGGAATTGACACATCTTCTTCTTCTTTTCGTGTGGTTAGTGGCCAACCTGTTGTCAAGAGTTGTTCAAGCCGCCCGTAGGCCTCTGACATGGCTTAACGACTGTTGTCAATTTGGCAACAACCGGGACCGACCTTTTAGGTGCCCTCTGAAGCACAGAGACGCTCAGATGAAATACCACTAAGCGGTCAACCATCTGTAGACTGACCGCACCCAATGTTGCTTAGCCTCGCTAATCGTTTACCGATCAGTGAGTGCAACTGGCTATGAGCACATTTTATTGACACATAAATTAGTTTGATTGACCGGATGACGCAATACGTTTAACATCCCGCATGATACAGTTTGTGTGATTTACATAATTATTTAGTCTGAATATGTGTAAAACTACCAGATACCAATAATTAAAACAACCGATACAATTATAATTGTATCGGTTGTTTTAATTTTTGTAAAGTTATAAGCGTTACAGTGTACTATACTGTATTATAAGTAGTATTCTCACTACCTACTTTTATCACACCGGCAGAAAAGTTACCTCCGGGAGCCATACTGCCTTGGCCAACCAGAAAGGCACTCAACAGGTTGCGTACTCAGGTTGGCCGATGTAAAGACAATCTGTCAAGGTGGGGTTATATAGAAACAAGTGCGAATGCATGTGACTGCGGCATATCACCATAGACAATGGGTCATCTGTTGTCGTGCCCCATGAGACCAGAATCGTGCACACTGGATGACTTGTACCAGGCTAAACCAAATGCAATCCGTGTTGCCGAAAACTGGTTCAAAATTATATAAAAATATGTGTTGCCATCGACACGATAAGTAAGTAAGTAGTACGTAAACGTAAAGAAAGCAGAAGTCTCCAATCTTTTTATAAGTCTGTTAACCTTTTGACCGCCACGGACATCCGTTCACGTCAATTTAAACCGTGCTCACGACGCCCTCGACGGCATGGCACGTCGAAAATACGACTATTTTACAGTTCAAAATAAACATGAAAAATATGTTTGTTGTGTCCCTTTTACCTATTATTTAAAACTACATTAATCATCGCCTGGCGTAGGGGGCACGACGCTACTTTTATGCTGTGGCGGTCAAAAGGTTAATGATGGTGCCTGCTTTAGTAACGCAACGGTAGAAACATACTGTGCGTGAGATCTCGATTCTTGGATCGCCCAAAATTTTATGAGTTTTTCTCAAAATGTTACACGATTTTCTCAAAATGTTATGAGTTATTCTCAGCAGCAACACGGAATCTCAAACTGTACCCTATACACGCCAATATACGCACCTCCAATCTGCAGGACTTCAAACCATACTTAGCTAATTGTGAGTATAATAAATCTCTGCCTACCTTTTCAATCATTTAGTCGTATATAATCGAAAATTAATAACATACCTACATAGTAATTCGATTTCAATTAATCGATTTCAATTAACCGTTAAAAGCATAATCGTTTGTTGCTTAATTAATATTTATAACCGCTCAAACAACTTTTTTTATTTGCACTCATAAACACAAATTGATCGTCTCGTTAGTCATGTGGCAAAGTTTCCGGCCGACATGCGGTCTTTTACTTGGCCCAACCCGGCTTCGAATATTCGAATCCTCGGCTGGGCAAGTATATAGCATGTAGTATGGCGTATGAAAATTATTCCGGTAGGCAATAAGCTAATACCTAACATTATAAATGCGAATGCGTGTTTGTTTGTTTGTTACGCTTTCACGCCTATACTACTTGACCGAACATCATAAAACTTCGAACACAATGTGTTAGCATTATTATATAATTCTAAGGATATGTACCTTTCATCCAGAAAAATAATGTTTCCGAGGGACAGCAATTCATTAACAAAATGTTCATTAACGCGAGCGGAGTCGCGGGCAAATTCTTGTATAAAATAAATTAAATATTTGTTTTTAACACAGCTCACGATAAGTGAATGCAATAAAACTCTACCTACCCCTTATATACCCTTATGCCTTTTATTGTAAAGCTGAAGAGTTTGTTTGTTTGTTTGAACGCGCTAATCTCAGGAACTGCTGGTTCGAATTGAAAAATTATTTTAGTGTTGGATAGCCCATGTATCTAGAAAGGCTATAGCCTAGGCTATATAACATTGGATGGTGATTGCTAACGCGACCCCATCCCGCCACACCCCGTCGGCGGAGGGACTGCTCACCCCAGGTTTTTAGTGTGTATACCGATCCCCTTCAGGGGCGATAAGTCTCACATAACCACCATACCTCCCCTCTCGGGGGAGGGGGTATCCATAAAGGATTTTCCTGGGTCAAAAAATTAAAAAAGTAAAAGCTATATAACATCACGCTACAACCAATAGGAGCGGAGCATCAATGTTGCAAAAACGGGGAACATTCTTTTATGTGAAGCTGACGAAGTTTTGCGGGTCAGCTAGTATACATATATATCTATACTAATATTATAAAGCTGAAGAGTTTGTTTGTTTGTTTGAACGCGCTTATCTCAGGAACTACTGGTTCGAATTGAAAAATTATTTTAGTGTTGGATAGCCTATTTATCGAGGAAGGCTATAGACTATATAACATCACGCTACGACCCACGGGGGCGGCGCAGTAACTATAAAAGCGGGTGAAACCGCGGGCACATCTATTATATGTATATAATACCGTTAATATAAGCACACTCATCGTATTCATACCATATGATTACCATTAAAAGTAGTATCAATAGACTGCTGTATTTCCCCTGCTCACTGGAAAATACTCTGCAGATGATGCTGTAACAATTATTGCAATTTTCGGCATACATGTGTATATAATTTGACATGTTTCAAAGGAATATTGTTACAAGGATAAAATGACGGGTTTTTATAAAATACCTCGGAGTTATTATATAGCAACGAACGTGTTTGAAATTCCGTGTCAGTATACCACAATTATCTATTACGAATAAATATAATTATATCTACGGAATGTATATTTATTTAGCTCGTTATGTATTGCTTATGAAACATAATTTTGGCGTATAATGACGTAGCGGTTGTCTCGCCATTGCATCTGCGACAAGTTTGTAGGTTCGATCCTTACACGGGGCAACAAGTTGTGTTTTTTTTTTTTCATACAAGTAAGGTGGCAAACAAACATACGGCCCACCTGATGGTAAGTGGTCACCGTAGCCTATGGACGCCTGCGACACCAGAGGCATCACTTGCGCGTTGCCGACCCTTTAGGAAAGGACGTGGGAAGGAAAGGGAGCGGGATGGGAGAAAGGGGCCTCCGGTACTCACACTCACCGAACGAAACACAACAGTAGGACTACTGCTATTCCACATCGATATTCTGTGAGATGGTAGTCCTTCCCCGGTCGAGCCGGCCCATTCATGCTGAAATCAGCGAGGCTCTACTACTCAAAACGTGTGTTCCAGAAATAGTTGTTTTAAGTCTGGGTGATTTTTGTGTTCGTTGTTACAATATTTGTTAAGTCCCCCACGACACAGGATTTAATCCTAGATCGAGAGTTGGCTTTTTAAATTTAAATTAGTTAAATTAAATTAATGATTCGTCAAGACGGTATAAAGCCAAAGTTATCCAAACAAATATTATGAATACGAGTGTAACTCTGTCTGTTTGACTGTTTAACACGCTGTCATCCACATTTTCACGACTAAACTACTGAAACGATTTTAATGGAAATTGTTTAGGATATAGTTTGCATCTTGGGGAAGGAGAAAAGGTGAACCTTTTGTCCTAATGTGTGTTATCGGGGATTTCCCAAAAATAAAAAGGAAATTTCTTCTAGAATCAAAGCCGAGATAGGTCAGTGAATGCGCAATCTCGTTAACGATACAGAACCATCGATATTATCTAGTGTGTCCTTGTATTTACACATTTTTTCCACTGAATAGAACCTCTAAGGTCACGGTAAAAATGCAAATTTTAAATCATTATTGTAAATTTAATTATCACTCGGCAGCACAGCGTAATTAACTTTGCAATTAATACTGTGCGACGTGCAATAGTTACAAAAAAAGAAACACGAATAATCAAAACTTGAATGTAATTCGAATACTCGTATAATGAAACTCACTCGTCTATAATATTATGTGACTATTATTACCAAACTCACAGCAATTACACGGACTATTGAGAACGTCTTACTCATTTCATTGCTAGTTTCTCACTGCTCAGCGATCTTTCGCCGAGAGACGAGTTATTTTCCCCTTCCACAATAACCCCACTATTTAAAAATGATGGTTGGCTGTGTTGCCAGTTGAGTAAATAAAAACTCCCGAACAGAATTATTAACAAAAATAAGAAATCATGCTAACAACATTGGTGACCATTTTAACTGACTTCAAAAGAGGAGGAGGTTCTCAATGCCACAATCAACGTGACTTTTTAGATATCGCCTATGCCGCATATACTATCTGGCGGAATCTAATATCTACATTGTCATTTGCATATACCTTAGGGCGAAGCCAGAACACTGCGTTGCGAGTCGCAACTTGCGACAACGCATCGCATAAAGACGTCGCACAGTAATACAATGCGATGATTCAACGCAATAATTTCATCGCATACGACATCGTACGACAAGACGCTAATCATCAGTCCAGTTTCTAGAGAGACATCGACCGCACTACACGGGTCCTACTTCTGCTTGCGTTAAGACACATTAAGAAAGAGAAACAGAAAAGAAAGTATTGGGTGCAACCATTTCTATCAATCATGAATAATATTGTCTTCTGTTTACGCGAATGTTATTCATTGAAATTAAACTACCTACTAAGTCTCCCCGTGACCATGGCTGCTGAAAAGCAACCGAAACGTCGGGGAAAGTGTAAAAATAAATCTAAATAGTATAATAGTATAGTAATAGTATAAATAGTTTTAATAGTTTCAATAATTTAAATAGCTTAAAAATTTGTAAAGTTTAATAGTGATTATAGTAGTGTAACAGTTTTTCAAAAAATTTTGTAACAGTGTCAAATAAACAACGCGATAAAATCCGTATATAGTAGTTTAATTTCAATCATGAATAATTAATCACTGAATGGTAGCGCGTCGTCGCATTGCAGATTTGTACAATGCGGCAGCGCATCGGAAATTTCCACGATGCGTTGCGCGACTTCGTAGATTTTTGCGATGCGTTGTCGCAACGCAGTGTTGTGGCTTCGCCCTTATAGGTAAACAAATAATCAATTAATGTAAAAGACGAAAGAATTCGAATAATTATCAGTGTGCTGAATATTACGAGTTGGTATGTGAAATTACAATTTTGAGCCTTGCCTACTTCTTCTCCCTAGCCTTTATTATTCCCAAATCACTTGGGGTCGGCTTTCCAGTCTAACTGGATTTGACTGGATATCAGTTTTTACACGAAGCGACTGCCATCTGACCTCCGCAACCCGAAGGTTAACGATACCCTAAGGCTAGACCAGTGTCAGGCTATTAGAGGGCACTGATTTCCCAATAACGACTGCTATAGATGTTCATGGCAGCCGGGACCAACGGCTTAACGTGCTCTCCGAGGCACGGAGCAGGCGATAATTGTCAATCAATACGCACATAATTTCGAAAAGTCATATAACTTCTAACAGTCAGAGGTGCGCGACGTGGGTTCGAACCCGAGACCCTCTGCATTGCAGATACAGGTTTACATAAGGGTGTCAGCTAATAAAATAACTTCTCTATCCTAACTTAATTTTGTAAATAGGATTGTAAGTTTATTTGATTGTTACGTTTTTACGCTTTAACGAGGCATGCCATGTTGCGCACCAGTTTGTAACGCACCCGTTCGAAGCGCACCACGCAGCGCATCCGCTTGATGCGCAAACATTAAATTATAAATTTATAAATTTTCTATTCAACTTTGCGCACCAGGGGTCATGGACCATGTAGTGACAGTATTAGCTAATAAAAATATCGAAATTGACCTTTCCCAGATTTTAAACAACCCCTGTATCTTTGCGATAGAATATTAATGGAAAAGGCTATTCAATATATGCAGGACCTGAATCTGCGACATCTTTAAGCCGTGTCGTCGCTTTAGTAACTTAACTGTTCATGGTCCTATGTCAGGTCATTTCGTACTATGTCATTGAAAATATTCTCGATATGTCGATTATAAATTACTAGCGACATAACTTCGTCTGCTTCACATAAGAGAATTGCCCCCGTTTTGCAACATTTTCTATTGATGGTCCGCTCCTATTGGTCGTAGCCTATAGCCTTCCTCGATAAATAGGCTATCCAACACTAAAATAAATTCTCAATTCGAACCAGTGGGTCCTGAGATTAACGCGTGCAACCAAACAAACAAACTCATTCGCTTTATAATATTAGTATAGATTACGAATTGCTAGTAAACAAATTGATACGAATGATTGAATCTATTTTTCTATCGATAAGCGCACATCTAAAAAATATAAGGCAATGGTGCCAATTCTGTTGTCACAAAATTCTCTAAACTTAACTAAAAATCACTAAAATTTAGTTTAGTCCTGTCACTTTAACGATTTCAGAATACGAAATGTCGTTTGACAGGACTAAACAAAATTTTAGTGATTTTTAGTTAAGTTTAGAGAATTTTGTGACAACAGAATTGGCAGCAATATCTATGCAAGCAACAAAGTAGGTACGTCAGTACCTAGATGTATGACATAGATATATGCAATCATAATACCTGATAGGGTTATTAATCTACGATGTTACCACATACTTATCAACTCAAGATGGAATCAAGATGTCCTAAGCATAGTAATTACTAGATGTGCCCGCGGTTTCACTCGCGTTTATGGTTACTGTGAGGCACCCGTGGGTCGTAACGTGATGTTATATAGCCTATAGCCTTCCTCGATAAATAGGCTATCCAACACTAAAATAATTTTTCAATTTGAACTAGTAGTTCTTAAGATTAGCGCGTTCAAACAACAAACAAACCCTTCAGCTTTATAGTATTAGTATAGATAAGTATGTATATGTATACTTAAGCTATAACGAGTTTGCTCTTTATTGATATAACTGCATGGCATAATGGTAAAGCGGTCGTCTCATAACTGCGATTACTCCGAGTGTTGTGGGTTCGAAACCCAAATGGGACAAAATATTGTCTGAAGCCACCGCCACACATTGGTTATGCCGCAGCCACACATTGATTATATTTGCACTAATGTAGCTTATTGCGGCCAATACTCCAATGTGTGGATCAGGCTTTGACACAATGAGAACATTGCGTCCAATCACCGTCCTGTGTCCAACACCGACGCGCAAAGAGTCGGTTTTTTCAACAAGTTCAAACACGACGGGAATGGAAGGGGAGATCGCGAGCGCATCTTGGACAGAATGTCGCACGCGCGCCACACATTGGTCATTTTAATCTTCCACCACCGCCTTTTCTTTCGTTGTTTTCTTGTACGATGCAAATAATAAGCATATGTACCTAAACCATATGCGTAAGCCGCTAGTGCAAATAAGTTATCGTCCATAGTCTGCTCTGCGTCAACTGAACAACAAGGTCCGCGCTTGTCTATTTCCAGTGTTTGGTGCAAAGTTGGTATTGAAGCCAATGTGTGGTGCAGTAGTTTGATTCAATATTGGCCATTCTAACTTGAAAGAAAGAAAAAAGAACATACTTTATTTCTAAAAACACGAAAGCTTTCACAATATCATGTACCTAAATATGTAAATTTTTAAAGAGAACACATAGGTACATATTTAATAAACATTAATTAAAAGTGACAGCCCAGCGCCACAAATGCCACGTTTCGAATGTGCCACCCTTCGATTTGATCGAAGGTGCCACCAGTACATATTAATAAACTTTGGTCACCCGCTTACGCTACGAGATTGCCATGAAGTTATAGAGCCAAGCTTGGACGCAAAATTGAATCCAATGTGTGGCCGCGGCATGAACTTACAACCAAGACTGCGTGTTATTTGAGTTCGTTATTTGAATATTTGTAGTAATAAAAGTTAATTTACCCTACCCTACTTATAAAATATTTCTTGTGGAATAGAATATAAAGATATTTCTGTGGTATATTTGGTTTACAACTTATATTAAAGTATATTTTAGATTTTATCAAAACTACGTTACTATAGAGAGAATATGACTCTGAAAAAGGCTTATCGAGAATGAAAAATGTTATTATCGATCAACAATTCTTTGTCATTATATTTCTATTACGTTTCTAAGATACACAGAAACATTTTATGTTATTGAAAAAAGTCGTTAAACCAAAATTAACTGAACTAAACACACTTACTGATTGTGTCACATATTTATATACAATATAAATCTTCTTTGCGTGTGTTTGTAATTAAACTCCTCCTAAACGGCTGGACCGATTTTGATGAAATATTTTGTGTGTGTTCAAGTGGATACGAGAATGGTAAGTTTTTTTTTTTTCGTTAGTACAGGTCAACGTCTGTCGGGACAGCTAGTAAATCTATACAAATAAATAAAATTGAAGTGTCTGTTTGTAATGTCAAAATAACAGCTTTTTATCTAATGCATATGAAAGTATATAAGGTACCGATACGAAAACATCTATTTTTACAATTTTTGTCTGTCTGTCTGTCTGTTTGTTCCGGGTAATCTCCGAAATGGCTGAACCGATTTTGACGGGACTTTCACTGGCAGATAGCTGATATTATAAGGAGTAACTTTGATTTTAGAAAAAAAATGGAGTTACGCGGAGACAAACACTTTTAGTTAAAATCTACGCGGACGAAGTCACAGGTAACAGCTAGTTTATAATATTACTCTGCTATTATACACCTTATTTATATAGCTAGTCTCCCCGTGAACATGGCTGCTGAAAAGTAACTGAAACGTCTCAGGGCAAGTGTAAACTTAATATGCTGAGATAAGTGCCATTTTTGGTCTCGCACTGGCGGTATGATGTACTTACATAAATTGCTTATTCTTATGTTTTCTTTGTTATTATCTTTGTCTTTGTTTTTATCTACATTTTTTTATTTTTTGTTGTTTTTTTTTGTTTTGTGCCAGTGTAGAGGTCAAAATAAAAAGTTTTCTTTTCTTTTCTTTCTTCTTAAAAAGTAGTAAAGTTTAATAGTATTAGTAAAACAGTTCAAAATTATGTAATAGTACTCAAGACACGAGCTCAGCCTAGTTTAAGACCAACAGAATAAAATATATCGGTAATAATGTAAATATAGATAAATATGACGGCACGGATGGCGAAGTGTTAGTGTAACCGACTGCCACGCGTGAGGTCGCGGGTTCAATTCCCGCACAAGACAAACATTTGTGTGCATGAACATGGATATTTGTCTTGGTCTGGATGTTTCTATGTATAAAATCAATGTATTTACAAAAAAAAAAAACCAGTATATATGTATGTATGTTTATCCATTGTCTAGTACCTATAGTACAGGCTCTGCTTAGTTTAGGTTTTTTTTTTTTTTTTTCTAGCTCCTCTGTTGTAGACAGAGCCTACTCTTACCAAATAGAGGCAGTTGGCCCATCGAAGGGGCAGCTGTTCCTCCTACTCTGCCTGTTCCTGTCCTTACATTGCCCTAGTAGGGCTGTTATTCTTTATCATTTAAACCTATTCACGCTCTCATTCCAGTCCCCTAGTACCATTCCAGTTCTCGCTTTTATGCCTCTCGTACTCTCATTCTATTCCTTTAGTTAGCTTAGCTTAGTTTGGGCTAGATGGTGTTGTGTGTATGTGATAGAATATTATTATATTTATATTACACGATGCAAGTAGGTACTGCAAGTTACAGGTTTATAGCCGATGTCATCACATATGTAGGTATTAAAGAAAGCAAGCAAGTTTGTGAAGGTCAATGTATAAACTTGCAAGCCTTGAATGCAGATGTGCCTGTTCATCTGCTTGTAGTTACGCGGGAAAACGTAGCCATAATGCATTTAAAACTAATTTATGCTAAAGCAATTATTTATTTACTAGATCTTGCCCGCGGCTTCACTTGAGTTATAATTGAATGAAGATTTTCAATAAACTTATATCCTTCAGGAACATTACTTTGTTTCTAGATGAATGGTATCCTATGTCCCTTTCTGTACCCCTGACAAAGTGTATGCAAAATTTTATGATGATCAGTCGAGTAATTTAGGCGTGGGAGCATAAGAAACAAACTTACATTCGTATTTATAATATAAGTGGAATTTCGGTTTTTCTCGCGTGAATTAGCGTACGTTATGTAAATTTTTTATCCCTCGGAATCGGTACCTACTTTTTCTGGAAGAAAATTAAATCTCCTTTTCTGTACCCAAGATAACAGGTATGCGAAATATCATAATGATCAGTCTAGTGATTTAGGCATGAGAGCGTAACAAACAAATTCACATTCGCATTTATAATATTAGTTAAGACTAGCTGTGCCCGCGGTTTCACCCGCGTTTACCATTACTGCGCCGCTCCCGTAGGTTATAACGTGATATTATAGCCTATTACCTTCCTCGATAAATAGGCTATCCAACACTAAAATAATTTTTCAAATCGAACCAGAAGTTCCTGAGATTAGCGCGTTCAACCAAACAAACAAACATTTCAGTTTTATAATATTAGTACAGATTACAGGTTCTATAACTTGCATGACATTTAAAAGTTACAAACTAATAGCCGCAGTGTCATTATCGTTTTCCGGGATGCATTGTATGCTTGTCTTCGACTCATGAATTAATTATTATCTCTATGCCAGAAAACATCATAATTTAATGTTTTTAAAGATATATGAAGTTTGCAAACTCGCAGTGGACAACGTGCGGCACGACCGTGTATCTTCTCATAGTTGGGCAATTCATCATCATCATCATCAGGCTATAACAGTCCACTGCTGGACATAGCCCTACCCCAAAGAGCGCCATAGCGCCCTGCCTTCAGCTTGCCGCATCCAGCATCTGCCTTCAGCTTGCCGCATCCAGCATCTGCCTTCAGCTTGCCGCATCCAGCATCTGCCTGCAGTCTTTCGCAGATCGTCATCCCACCTGGTCGGAGGGCGTCCTACACTACGTTTGCCGAGTCGCGGTCTCCACTCAAGAACACGCTTACCCCAGCGGTTGTCTGTTCTTTGCGCGATATGGCCAGCCCACTGCCACTTCAGCTTGCTAATTCTCTGAGCTAATTACAGAACTGATATTATTATTTTCTTTTATTTGGACGAGGGTTTGTTCATTCACTGAACATGTCACCCTCATAGGAACTTAACCAGTTTATAATCTTAACAATCTACGCTTAATACCTATATTTACTAGATTATATAATATTTTATTATATTATATTTAGCTGCGTCACTTAAAGGTGAGGCTAGGATAGAGCTACAAAAGCCCAACTCGTGTACATCAATACCATGTTGATTTTTAATCATGGCTCTCTCTGCTTCGTTCCGGACACATTCTATCAGAATATGATACACGTCTTCTAAAACATGGCATTCCTCACAATTCGGTGCCGTAACTTTAGCCATTAATGCCGAATCATAAAGTAAAGAAACGGATCGCACTGTTTTCATTGATCAAAATCAATAATACATTGATTTAAAACCAATCAGCCTAGTGGGAAACCGTTGGACTGCCACGCAGAGGTCTCGAGTTCGAACCCAAGGCGCGCATCTCTGACTTTTCGAAGTTATATATGCGTATTAAATAGTTAATTATCGCTTGCTTTAACGGTGAAGGAAAACATCGTGAGGAAACCTGCATGTCTGAGAGTTCTCCATAATGTTCTCAAAGATATGTGAAGTCTGCCAACCCGCACTAGGCCAGCATAGTGGACTATGGCCTAACCCTTCTCATAGTGAGAAGAGGCCCATGCCCAGCAGTGGGACAGTTTAATACAGGGCTGATATTATTATTATAACCTGCCAAATATAACGCAATTTAAATCATATAATAATTTAGTTTTCTACAATGTGTACATTTTGATAAAAGTAACGTATTTTGTGATTATCAGTGCGTTAACTATGTAATCATTACTATGCTGCCGTCCACTAACTAAAAAGCCGTAAGTATTATGAAGCTACGCATATGGCTCAACGGCTTTTTAGTGAGCGGATGGCATAGTGTAACTGGGAACGCTGTAATTAAATAAATATATCAGTGACGACTGACATGCTTACATAAATATACAGAATGTGGCGTAAATAATGGATAACCCTGAAACTGTCGACTGGCCAGATTATCATCTATCATTTACTCCACTTATACAGTACATTTTTTTTTCGATACAGGGGCCCAAAAATGCATAATTCCTTAGAAAACATGTAAAAATTTGAGAATAAGTATTTTTTGCGAAGTTGTCTTAGATTGTAACAAAATAATGGTCTGATGATACAAGTATTCAGGACTGACATAAAAAAAACAGAACGAGAAAATGTCGCCAATTGTAGAAATGGCAGCTGATTTTGTATGAGTAAGTACGATTTTTATTTATAATATCAAAAATATCAATAATTTGGTCATCCATGGGCATTGTGATATAAGTGGGGTAAATGATAGATGATAATCTGACCAGTCGACAGTTTCAGGGTTATCTATTATTTACGCCACACTCTGTATATTGTAAGTATATAAATATTTAGAGCCTACGTGTCTATCTGCGATCGTAGGTTCTACACTCGGGTCGGACAAAGTGTTCAAACGAATATCTGTTCAGCAATCAGGAACTAAATTACATATGGAAATGTGCCCGATAGACGACAATAGACTTGCCCTAAATACATAACTGCCGAAATGTGGGTATACCTAATGTATAATACCTACGTTTTATCCTCAAAGAATAGATACTCTACCTATTCTTTCTGCCCGAAAGGTAGGTTTCACACATACCTATCTTTTCGGAATATCGAAGTAGAAAATTGTTTCAAAGAGAAGTAGAGCTTGGGGGATATACAGGCATGATATTATGTATTTTTTTTAATAATTTACATATTGTATATTCGCTAGGTTATTCCACCTGGTAATCACTAACATCAGTAATAACTAATAACTATAATAGTTGGGAATACCTACTCAAGGAAAAATTTTCATAATAACTTTATGAAGATAATTTATAGCCTTAGGGCCTTGGACTAGTTAACATGCAGCTCTATATATTATATTCTTGCATCGAGTTCTGAAGGTAAATTTAAAAAAAAATCTCGTAATAAAAACTATTTAAAATAGAGCTTCTGCGTTGACTCAATTCTTCTACATTAAAAAAATTATATGTGAACATAAATTGCATTTTAGGTTACATTTGACGATTATTAGAATAGTTTTACATATTTTATCACGAAAACTGGCCATCTGATGGTCGGATAACATGTTGTTACGAAGAAAAACTTGTTTGCAAAAAATATGCATATTTCAAGACGCAGGGCACGCACTCGTGAATAGTGTGGTCAATACATCCGAATTCAATTGTGCATGTAACTATTTCTTCTCCCTAGCCTTTATTGTTCCCAAGTCACTTGGAGTCGGCTTTTTCTAGTCTAACCAAATTTTTCTGGATATCAGTTTTTACACGGAGCGGCTGCCACCTGACCTCCGCAACCCGAAGGCTAACGATACTTTAAGGCTAGACCGGGGTCAGGATATTAGAGGGTACTGACTTTCCCAATAACGACTGCCATAGATGTTAATGGCAGCCGGGACCGACGGCTTAACGTGCTCTCCGAGGCACGGAGCAGGCGATAATTGTCAATCAATACGCACATAATTGCGAAAAGTCATATAACTTCCGAAAGTCAGAGGTGCGCGGCGTGGGTTCGAACCCGAGACCCTCTGCATTGCAGTCTGTTGGTCTCCCCACTGAGCTATCGCTGCATGTAACTATTATGATAATAAAAATGAATGGCGCAGCGGCCATGCTGTGGCTACGTTATTGCCATTCAGCGGAGAGTTTTAAGTATCCGTTGTCATCCGTTAAGTATGTGTTTGTAAAGACCTCCACAACACAAGGTTTGACACCAATAACAGAATCAGAGTTAAAAAGAAAATAGAATAATAATATGTCATCCATGTCATCCATAGGATCGTCGGCCTCTATGGCGTAGTGGTTAGTGTAACCGACTGCCACTCCTGAGGTCGCGGGTTCGATTCCCGCACAAGTCAAACATTTGTGTGCATGAACATGAATGTTTGTCTTGGTCTGGGTGTTTCTATGTATAATAAGTATGTATTTACAAAAAAAAAAAAAAGTATACAAGTATGTTTCTACATTGTCTAGTACCCATAGTACAAGCTCTGCTTAGTTTGGGCTAGATGGTGTTGTGTGTATGTGGTAGAATATTATTATTATATTATATTATAGGACTAAAAGACCACTTACCTTTTAATTCGGAATTAGAATATTCAAACGGCCCAATTTCATCGAACAGTCCCGCGAGGCTAGTGGCTCCAGGTCCTCCTTGCAGCCAAACTATCCACGGAGTGTCTGGTTTATAATTCTCCGCTACGATGAACCAGAAGAACAGGTTGGAGTTATGCTTCTCATCTACGTTAAAGAAGCCAGAGTAGCTAGTGCGGTTCAAGAATAGACTTGAGTTCACGACTGACAGCTGTCTCGCTTGATCTGTCAGATTTTTCTTGATGAGATTTGTCAGGATCAGCGCTGGTGTACTTGCCAGGATTGAAGTTAGGCTGAAATAAAAAACACTAAACATTACTATGCCCATTGCTTTAAAAAATGGTTGCTAATTACTCGGTACGAATGAGCCAGCTCGCCCGTGGTCTTACTGAAAACCATAGTATAGTGACGTAGCGTGGATGTCAACCGCCCGGGGCGGAAAATTTCTCCATACTATATCTCGTGTATCGGACCCAGGCATCTAAGCAAGGCAGATTGTCTGATCTACCGGCTTAATTGGTAAGCAAAGCTGGAGTATACAACACAGCTATGAGCAGTCGCTACCGCTTAAATCAGGTAACCGCTAACTAATATTATAAATGCGAATGTGAGTTTGTTTGTCACGCTTTCACGCCTTAACTACTCGACCGATCATCATGAAATTTCGCATACACATTGTTAGGGGAACAGAAAAAGTCATAGGGTAACTTACATCCAGAAAAAAGTACTATTTGGTACTAACCTAACGTATAACCTACATTTACGCGAACGAAGCCGCGGGCAAAATCTAGTAAGCAATAAAAATACACTATAAATGACTGATGAATGAGTAAAACCAAGTAAAACTTATGCGGGTCAGGGTTTTAATTAATACGTTATATCTTAATCAGTGTGGGATGTTACACAAGAGTTCACAAGACTGTTTTATTAATGAACGACGAAATTAAAAATGTTTAATAATCAGGCTCTTTGCAATTGACGTTTTTTTATCTACATACAATTTCGAGAATTGGACTTAATTATTGTCTTCTGTTTACGCGAATGTTATTCATTGAAATTAAACTACTATATACGGATTCTATCGCGTTGTTTATTTGACACTTTATTACAAAATTGTGAAAATTGTTACACTACTGCTTCGGGTACTTTGAAATAACTACACTGGAACATTGAGACAACTACCATCTTAGTCTCCCCGTGACCATGGCTGCTGAAAAGCAACCGAAACGTCGCGATCGGGGAAAGTGTAAACATAAATATAAATAGTATAATAATAGTAGAAATATTTTTAATAGTTCCAATAATTTAATTAGCTTAAAAATTAGTAAAGTTTAATAGTAATAGTAGTGTAACAGTTTTCAAAATTTTGTAATAAAGTGTCATATAAACAACGCGATAAAATCCGTACATAGTAGTTTAATTTCAATGGATTTAATTATATGAAATCATTTAGAAATCGTTTTGTAAAAAAGGTACTTATTACTTATAGGTATAATCTATTAAACATGAACACACTTTCATTCAATTCCTATATAGTCACTACATAATGATGAAACATAAAAAATAATGTTGCATACTAAGAAAACATTAGGGTAAGTACCTATTTTTTGAGCCCAATAATAATCTCAGATAATCTTTATATATCTTTAGCTATATACTGGGTGTAAGGGACGGCGTACCGAAAACTTTAGCAAGACGTCTTTCTATAAATACTTATCACGACGCAAACATCAATTAATAAAAAAACGCAACGTAATGTATACACATCCGCCTCATTATTTTTACCACTGGCAACTCTATTCAAATTCTATTTTTAATTTTAAATCGAGCGACAACTGTCCGCGTTGAGCCTTGTTTTCTTTTTTAATAAGGACGGCTATACATTTTTCTGTTTTTAAACGCAAAATTTAAATGTAATGTAGATTAACATTATTACGCGGTACGCAATGGATTGCTACCAATACATCGCACTCGTCGAATAAACTCTTCGTTCCGCGCGCATAAAAACAGCTGATCTATTTAAATCACGACCATTTATTACATTGCTGTATTGTAAGAAAATGTGACAGAAAAATTAAAAATTGCAGAAAAGGAATTGTGATTGTTGAAAAAAATTCCAACGATTTTAACTCAGAATAATGGTCTGAATCTACTATTTCAGTTTTCGGTACACCGTCCCTTACACCTAGTATATAATTCTACTGTACGTGAGTATGTCACTGAACTCCTCCTAAACGGCTGGACCGATTTTGATGAAACTTTTTGTGTGTGTTCAAGTGGATTCGAGAATGGTTTAGATATGTTTTTTTTTCTCTTGTGTACAGGACAAGGTCTGTCGGTACAGCTAGTATAATTATATATAAATCTTCTCTGCGTGTGTTTGTAATTAAACTCCTAACCTCCTAAACAGCTAAACCGATTTTGATGAAATTTTTTGTGTGTGTTTAAGTGGATTCGAGAATGGTTTAGATTTGGTATTTTTTTTAATTTCCTTTTTTCGTGTGTACAGGACAACGTTTGTCGGGACATCTAGTACCTAATAAAAATAGATACTTTTTAACTGAATTAACAAAAAATAAACCAATATCTTTAACTAGCATAGTTTATTTGGAAATATTGATCACGTTCAAATGTATTTACGCAGTTAATTTACCAAGTAAATCAATTTTACGGCTATAAGTTTATTAGATGTTTTAATAATATACAAATGCAATAAAAACTCAATTAATACTTATAATTATATAACTAACCTATATCCTTACTAATATTATAAATGAGAAAATGAGTTTGTTTGTTTGTTACGCTTTCACGCCTTAACTACTCAACCGATCAACATGAAATTTTGCATACACGTTGTCAGGGGTACAGAATAGGACATAGGGTACCTTTCATCCAGAAAAAAGAACTGTTGCAAACCTAACCTAACCTAACCTACATTTACGCGAGCGAAGCCGCGGGTGAAAACTAGTCGAAAATATATAGTAACAGAAATAAATTACCAATATTATAAAAGGAAAAGTAATCCTTACTTAATATTATAAATTCGAAAGTAACTGCCTGTCTATCTGTCCGTCTGTCTGTCTGTCTGTTATCTTTTCACGGCTAAACCACTAAACCGATTTGGATGAAATTTTGTACAGATATAGTTTAAGCCCTGGGGAAGGACATAAGCTACTGTTATCAAGTACTCAATAGTAACACACGGTTGTGACGTATTATATTGTTTTAATTGTTATGTTATAATTGCATATTTACATTTAATTATTTCTATAATTAATAATTATCATTGTTATTTGTTACTGTACTAATTTTACACCTTAAAATGTAATTAATCGATATTTAACTTTCCATTTGATACATTGATAGAAATATATAAATAAGGTAGGAGATTAACAAATATTCATTCTCGTTACAACTGTCAGTTAGAACGTTACTCTGCTGAAATATATACTGGTTGTGTAAAAAGTATCTCGGCGTTTCATTGTGCAAGAACCACGACTGCGTAATACTACTTTTTATTGATGTAGGTACCATGCGGGCGGAGCCGCGCGCAAAAGCTGGTAACTAATAACTTAAGAGCAAAAGGCTCTAATAGGCTTCATATTATAGGCGTCATAGAATTTATCCGCATCACAGTCGACTGGTAGAGTGCCCAGAATATTTTTCATAGGTGTAGAGGTACATATTGTGTCTGAATGTTCTTTGTGTCCGTTACTAGGATATTTGTAGTTTTCAAAAAAAAGTTATTGGATTTTTCTGTTAAAAAATCTCAATAGCAGCCTGGAGTTAGGAAGTTGGCGGTGTTAGACACCCCCGTGCTTCGGAAAGCACGTAAAGCCGTTGGTCGTACGCTTGATCTCTCTCCGGTCGTGTCGGATTACCGTCACATCGGATCATGAGAGTTAGGGAACAGAGAGTGTACTTGTTTTTGCGCACACACTTGTGCACTATAATTTCTCCTGCGCAGATGACTAGTATCCGTTAAGACTGACCGCCCGTGACCGAAACAATAAGTAATTCTAGTCTGAGAACTGATTTTCTTATAGAAAAGGATAAAAAATTAAACACATTATTTTTTAAGGTACCTACAGTAGGCAAGGGAGTCAGACTTAGCCATTTCAGTGCTGAACCCTCACTCTATGAGAACAAAAAAACGTTCGTGTGCCCTGAACTTGCATCCGAGTCGTGTCTATAAGTAGCTTTTGTTGACTCGTCGCCATTATAGCACCCGCATCCGAGTTAAAATCACTCATTACACGACTCGGATGCAAGTACGGGGCACACGAACGATTTTTCTTTGACTCATAGGGAGGTAACTTAAAATGAAATTTTTAATTTGACATTTTTTATCAAGATAACTCGCGCTCTAGGAATAAATCCTGTATTGCGTGGGACTTAACAAACATTCAAACAACGGACATAAAAACCACCCAGACTGGGAAAAACCATTTGTGGATCATACAAAGTTTTGTCCCGTGTGGGATTCGAACCCACAACACTCGGCGCATTGGCAGTGGCGAGGCGACCACTTTAAACCACTAAGTGCAGTCATTGTGTTTTTGTCCAGTGCATTCGGTTCTGCCCAATATCTAGGGTTGCCATCTTTAAAATTTGGCAACCAGGACAAGACGCGTGAACAGCCCGGATTTTAGAGCCCAGAACCCGGACAGGTCAACGGTTATTTTTAAACATAGTCAGTGTAATAAAAATCAGTTCCGGGACGGTGAATTTAGCGAGTCGGTTCGACGGTTGATCGCGGCGTGCGGGCACAGTGCGTATGTTGCGGGCGGCCCAAGACTTTAAATTTTTAAACCCGAACTACAAATGAAGCCCCGCCGGGACGCTCCCCGGATGCCCTAAACTAGGACAAATCTGCGGAATGGCAACCCTACTTATATCTACTCAAAACTGTATTTATTATCTGATTGCATTATTTATGTTACATATTTTATGTTACATATTTTATGTTAACAGACCATAAATAAATAAACTGCCGCTTATCCTTATTATATATAATAATACTAGATGTTCCCGCGGTTTCACCCACGTTTATCGTTACTGCGCCGCCCCTGTGGGTCGTAGCGTGATGTTATATAACGTATAGCCTTCCTCGATAAATAGGCTATCCAACACTAAAAGAATTTTTCAAATCGAACCAGTAGTAATCACGCAGAATAAACCAGGAGAAACATCGTTAGTACTATGTCTGTAATGGGTAATTATTTTGCTGCAATGTTATTTTAAAACTGCGATATCTCCTAAGATATTCATTGAAATCGAATGATGTAAAGGGCAATTTTGTTTTAAATTAAATATTTGTGATGAATAACGTATTTATTTGGATAAGGATTAATATCATGTTTATAATAATACCTTCGCAAATAATGCATTATTTTAGAACAAGTTTGGTTAGCATAAAAATGGTTATAGTGAGCCAACCTTATTAGTATAGATGATAAATGAGAAAGTAATTCTGCCTGTCTGTCGGTCTGTCTGTCTGTTACTTTTTTCACGCTCAATCCGCTGAACCGATTTAGATGAAATTTGGAATGGAGATAGCCTGAGACCCTGGGAAGAACATATATAATATTATAAATGAGAAAGTAACTCTGTCTATCTGTCGGTCTGTCTGTCTGTCTGTTACCTTTTCACGCTCAATCCGCTGAACCGATTTAAATTAAATTTGGAATGGAGATAGCCTGAGACCCTGGGAAGGGCATAGGCTATATATAACATCACGCTACGGCTCATGGAAGCGGCGCAGTAACCATAAATACCACTGACGCGGGTGAGACCTCGGACACAGCTAGTATTTAATATTTAAACAACAATGACTTTTCAAGGTTAACAGCTTTTTGGTAAACCAAAATATGTTGTGGTTTTCGAGGAGTAATATTCGTTGACAAAGCAATCATTGCCTCATTGTACTAGCTAAGCCATACGTTTTCTAAGTAATACCGTATTTTTATCTCCATACTAAACGTTTCCAACCGCAGTAGCCCTCTGGCGACGAACATAATTTATTTTTTAAGGTTCTATTATTGCTCTGCTACTTTAAGACGTAGCGTGATGTTACATGGCGGCCTCGATGGCGTAGTGGTTGGTGTAACCGACTGCCGCGCCTGAGGTCGCGGGTTCGATTCCCGCACAAGTCAAACATTTGTGTGAATGAACATGGATGTTTGTCTTAGTCTGGGTGTTTCTATGTATAATATGCATGTATTTACAAAAAAAAAAGTATATATGTATGTATGTTTATCCATTGTCTAGTACCCATAGTACAGTGTCTACTTAGTTTGAGCTAGATGGTGTTGTGTGTATGTGGTAGAATATTATATTATTATTATTACATAGGCTATCATTCTTAATAAGGATTTTCCGAATCGGGCTGGTAGTTCCTGAGATAAGAGCGTACAAATATGTAGACTCCTTACATTCGGGCACAGCGCTAGAGAAAGCGACAGCTGTGTATGCGGTTTAAGATTCGATTTCCGAGTCGGGTCAATAAATAGTTATTGGGCTTTGCTGGCACATACATATTCGTAGTGGCAGGCCGGAGTTAGAAAGCTTACGATGTAGTTTAACCAAAGTCCCGCGAGACACAATCTACAAAGCTATCGAACTTTGTGTCTCGGGAGACTTTACAAATATGCAATTAACGAAACCAAAGTAAATCCAGACTCAGAACATTATCATGGATGACTAAATTATCTGTGGATCACACAACAACCATTTACTAGGCTTATGTACTTTGCAAAGCACGGTGTTAAGACTGCGCCGAGCGAAATGTGCCAAAACAGGCGGTCACAGTTAAGTGAATAAAATCAACACTTTTTGTATTAAACAAATATAAAATATACATTTACCATAATAATGAATGTGTTTACAATTACTCCGTGTAAAAAACTTAAAATAATTAATATTTTCGCCTACAAAATTAGGTAAATTTGCAAAAACGTAAGCTCGTGTTACGTGATTTTTAGATTATAACAGTAGAAATCTATCCTATTTTACAGCTTAAACGAAATATAAATATATTACAATTTGCCCTTCCCAAATATTTAAGTTATTAGTCGACAATAAAGATACATATTTATCAAAAAAGCAATTTAAGTCCTCCATACAATTTTACTATGGCGGCCGCGCGCCGATTTGTATATGCGCCGCACGAGCTCTGTCATTATCTGTCTTACGCTCAGCGCAGTCTTAAGCTACGCCGCAAGCTTTCTAACTCCGGCCTGCCATTACGAATATGTGAAATGGATTAACTGTAAGACCAGTTTTATGCAAATAAAGATTATTAATATTATTATACAAAACCCAATAACTATTTATTGACCCGACTCGGGAATCGAATCTTAAACAGCAGTCACGTTTCCTAGCACTGCGCATGAATCGGAAGAGTTTACATGTTTGTACGCTCTAATCTCAGGAACTACAAGACCGATTTGAAAAATCCTTATTGAGAAAGATAGCTTAATATGTAACATCACACTACGGCTTAAAGAAGCAGAGTAATAAGGATACTTCTCACGAGTAAAACCACGTCGTCAGTAATAGACTCCATCGTTGCATAGCAATGATTTCAAATTCATATGAGCAGCGACCTACGGATGTGACAACAATAAACAAGTTTACTTAAATAATACATTTCCATCTAACTATTAAATATATGTCTATCTATATCCTATTCCCTACGTGATAGGATTACAAATTATTTATAATTAGCTGCTTATAATCCTTACTAATATTATAAATTCGAAAGTAACTCTGTCTGTCTATCTGTCTGTCTGCCTGTCTGTCTGTTACCTTTTCACGGCTAAAACCGATTTAGATGAAATTTGGTACAGATATAGTTTAAAACCTGGGAAAAGACATAGGCTACTTTTTATTGATGTAGGTACCACGCGGGCGGACCCGCGCGCAAAAGCTAGTATAATATATTTGGTTGTTTGTTACTCATACACGCATAAACTGCTGAACTGATTTGGATGTACTTCGGCACATAGATAGACTACGTTTTAAACTAACGCGATGGATAATTTATATTGTACTAGATTTTGCGCGCGTCTTCGCTCGCGTAAATGTAGATTGGGTTAGGTTAGGTAACAGTACTTTTTTCTACGTCCTACTTTGTACCCCCGACAACGTGTATGCAAAATTTCATGTTGATCGGTAGTAGTTAAGTTGTGAAACCGTAACAAACAAACTCACATTCGCATTTATAATATTACTATAGCTTTTCGGGTTGTACTCTGCTTGTAATAATATAATTCAATCATAATTCGAAAGACACGTGGCGCCATCTATTATCATAAGAACGTTATTATTGTTTTCCTCGGGAACAGTAATTTTTTTCGGGATGAAAGGTAGCCTATGCCCGTTTCTGTACACCTGACAACGTATATGCAAAATTTCAGGATGATCGGTTCAGTGGTTTAGGCGTGAAAAGGTAACAAACAAACCAACAAACAAACTCATTTTCGCTTATATAATATTAGTTAGGATTAGGATAGTAAGGATGCGTTCCCATGTGTATTCGGAAATTAATGTTGCAAAAAATCGTTACATAGATATTTTATGTAACAATTAATTTTAATTTCACCAATATTTTTCTATAGCATTGAAAATTATGCAAAATGTATAGTAAAACTATTGTATCTATGTACGCACGAGTCGGGGGGCTTTTGGGACTGGGACCATGGCCCCGAATTCCACCTATAGATACAATAATTATTTTTTAGTAGTATCATGGAACCACAAATCGAATAAACAAAGTTATGTCTTGAAAAAATACGGTCAACCACAAAATTCAGAAGTGTCAGGTTTTTTGTTTACTAAAAGCCAAATTTCATCGACAAACATACTTTCACGCCTATATCCTCAAAGAGGTAGACAGATGAATATTACACAGTACACCGACATTTCGCTATCTATGGTTTTAGGGTCCTCGAAAGACGCGACCCTTTTGCTCTCTACCAGACACAATGACTCGACAGCTACGGTTAAAACCCTACGTAATAGGGGGCGACTGTATTGCTCATTACCAGGCAAAGTGACTCGACAGCTATGGTTCAAACCCTACTTAATAGGGGGCGACTGTATTGCTCTTTACCAGGCACAGTGACTCGACAGCTATGGTTAAAACCCTACGTAATAGGGGGCGACTGTATTGCTCATTACCAGGCAAAGTGACTCGACAGCTATGGTTCAAACCCTACTTAATAGGGGGCGACTGTATTGCTCTTTACCAGGCACAGTGACTCGACAGCTATGGTTAAAACCCTACGTAATAGGGGGCGACTGTATTGCTCATTACCAGGCAAAGTGACTCGACAGCTATGGTTCAAACCCTACTTAATAGGGGGCGACTGTATTGCTCTTTACCAGGCACAGTGACTCGACAGCTATGGTTCAAACCCTACGTAATAGAGGGCGATTGTATTGCTCTCTACCAGGCACAGTGACTCGACAGCTATGGTTCAAACCCTACGTAATAGGGGGAGACTGTATTGCTTTTTACCAGGCAAAGTGACTCAACAGCTATGGTTCAAACCCTACGTAATAGAGGGCGATTGTATTGCTCTCTACCAGGCACAGTGACTCGACAGCTATGGTTCAAACCCTACGTAATAGGGGGAGACTGTATTGCTTTTTACCAGGCAAAGTGACTCAACAGCTATGGTTCAAACCCTACGTAATAGAGGGCGATTGTATTGCTCTCTACCAGGCACAGTGACTCGACAGCTATGGTTCAAACCCTACGTAATAGGGGGAGACTGTATTGCTTTTTACCAGGCAAAGTGACTCAACAGCTATGGTTCAAACCCTACGTAATAGAGGGCGATTGTATTGCTCTCTACCAGGCACAGTGACTCGACAGCTATGGTTCAAACCCTACGTAATAGGGGGAGACTGTATTGCTTTTTACCAGGCAAAGTGACTCAACAGCTATGGTTCAAACCCTACGTAATAGAGGGCGATTGTATTGCTCTCTACCAGGCACAGTGACTCGACAGCTATGGTTCAAACCCTACGTAATAGGGGGAGACTGTATTGCTTTTTACCAGGCAAAGTGACTCAACAGCTATGGTTCAAACCCTACGTAATAGAGGGCGATTGTATTGCTCTCTACCAGGCACAGTGACTCGACAGCTATGGTTCAAACCCTACGTAATAGGGGGCGACTGTATTGCCGTCTACCAGCCACAGTTCCAGATCCCGTTCTGCTACTGAGAATTTCTAGTCAGACATATTTGACAACACTTAGCCCGACTCGGGAATCTAGATCCGAGACCTTATATATAATAACCACATTCATTACCCGCACGGATATGAATGCGACTATTGTGTATCGAGGCAATTATAAGAGCGTATAAATATACATAAAAAATAGTTGAATATAAAAAACATATATATACTAATATTATAAAAAGGAAAAATTTGATTTTTGTTTGTAAGAATTTAACTCAGAACTACTAAACCGATTGTAAAAATTATTTCACCATTGGAAAGCTATATTGTCATTATCACCGAGTAACAATCAGGCTATATTTTCTTCTAAAAAATTACAGTTACTAATATAACCTAACCTAATTTTACGGAAGCGAAGGCGCGGGATAAAAGTTGGTATCAAATAATCACGATGTAGTACAATATAACCTGTGGCACTCAACACCATATTTTTAATCTGCAACAACTGCAAATGCAATGACATAAAATACTTCACACGGACACAAAGCATTGTAAAACCAGTCATCTATGGCTTGCGTGTTTTACCATTTAATTAAAATATAATAATAAAATTTCTCACCATAAAAGTCATTTATAAATACAAAGATAAAGATAGGTATAAACTTCAGTTAACAATGTTTAATTATCCTGAATCAACTAAAACCGCACTAGGCTTAACTTGTCCAAAAAGGAAATAAAGAATAAAGCGTTATTGAATCGAAATTATTACAAAAAATATTGCTGTCATTAAAATGTGCTGGCATCATTTCATAAAATAAAGATTAAAAAAAACTGGATTATTGAATAATTATAGCCAAGTTCACACTTTCTATTGTAACATAGCGATAAAAAAAACGCTATGCTCATTAAAACTAGTTTTTTAAATATATTATAGTTAAGCTCATTTACCTGGCTGTAAAAAGCAATCCAATTAACACTTTCATTTTGAATCACAAACAACTTGATTTTTAATTCATAAAGTTTAAAAAGAGAACGCTTTTTACGATTATTAAGTTAGACTACTTTCGTTTAGGAACTTTGGATTGAGCGCGGGCATGCGCGCTTCGTTCGAGATCGCGAACCGGACTGAGACTGGACCAAGTTTACGCGCCAATGGTATCAGAAGCATGGCCAATAGAATTACGTCATCAAAATATTGATGACGCTTTGACAGATTTAAAAAATAATAAGCGAATCGAGTTTTCCCAAAGGTTACAGCATCAGTTAAGTCCATAATTGAATTTTACACTCACGTGGTTCGAAATCAAGTTCACAAAAAGTAGAAGACTATAAAAAATGGGTTTCGGTAAATAACATAAAGTGAAAAGAAAATAATTAATCTAAGCGTGGACTTATATGGTAGCTATACATACCTATACTTGGTGCAATAATAATTTAAAGCACTCACCATATTACTATACTAGATGTGCCCGCGGTTTCACCCGCGTTTATCGTTACTGCGCCGCCCCCGTGGGTCGTAGCGTGATGTTATATAGCCTATAGCCTTCCTCGTTAAATAGGCTGTCCAACACTAAAATAATTTTTCAAATCGAACCAGTAGTTCTTGAGATTAGCGTGTTCAAACAAACAAACAAACTCTTCAGCTTTATAATATTAGTATACTTAGAAAACAAGACTTTGGCTGCGAAATTCTTTGCATGGAAATGCTAACAGTCCTAGAAAAAAAATTTAAACCCGATAATTTATACTGCAGTTCCGATCATGCTACTTGAGGCAAATTTAATAATTCTTTTTTTTATATTCAGTTTCAGCACTAGCAGTAATTTCTGTATCACAGGGACGGGCCACGCTGGTTACAGTATGAATGGGCCGGCTCGACCGGGGAAGTACCACCCTCTCACAGAAGATCGACGTAAAATAACAGTATCTGTTATATTTCGTTCGGTGAGTGAGAGCGCCGGAGGCCCAATCACCCTTCCCTTCCCAAACCCTATCCTGCTCCATACCTATCCCTTTTCCTTCCGGTAGGCAGCGACTTGGTTGTGTTTTTTTGACATTGCTTCCGTAATGCTAAAAAAACACAGCCATGTGTATGAGCCACAGTTCTCGCTTACTATCAGGTGGACCGCGGCTCGTCTGTCACCGACGAAAGCAATAAAAAAAATTCACAAACATTCAAACAATAGACACAAATAACACCCAGACTCCCTTTGAAATTAAACTACTATATACGGATTTTATCGCATTGTTTATTTGACACTTTATTACAAAATTTTGAAAACCCAGACTCCCAACAACTATTTGTATGAATCACACAAATTTTTATCACGTGACTAACTCACAACACTCGACTAAGCAACAGTGGCGAGACGACCCCTATAACTAGGGTTGCCACCTTCATTTTGATCGACTAGAGTATATTTATTATTTACAACATTAGGAAAAACTAAAGTACAAGATCTGGAATAAAGTATTATTAATTTAATCTGCCTTTTTGTTACCATATCTTTGTTGATTGTGATCTAACAAATATTTATTATCAAGGAAAGTCGTAATCGGATCTTTGCAATATATATTACATCTTTATTAAGATAAACAATTACTTTTATTCAATTTAGGTAATCTCTATAGCGTTGCTTTAAATAAACAATTTAATAAACCTGTAAAAGTGGTCATAGATAAAATAAAGTATTTTCACGTACTTTATTTTCTTAATAAAGTATAAAGTACGTTTACCCGAAATAACGTACAATACTTTATTATAAAGTACGGTTGGCAACCCTACCTATATCTTATCTTATCTTATGTGGGGGCCAGTCAGTGCAGACCGGCGACACTTCGACCCAGTGGGATCTTTTGTGTCGACACTCTCCCAATAACGACTGCCAAAGATGTTCATGGCAGCTGGGACCAACGGCTTAACGTGCTCTCCGAGGCACGGAGCAGGCGATAATTGTCAATCAATACGCACATAATTTCGAAAAGTCATATAACTTCCGAAAATCAGAGGTGCGCGACGTGGGTTCGAACCCGAGACCCTCTGCATTGCAGTCTATTGGTCTCCCCACTGAGCTATCGCTGCTCTAACCCTACCTATAACTCACTACCTAACCTACGATCAGGGCATTCAAAAGATAAGTTTATATAAAAAATGCGCTTCAGATACCAGTATCACTTACTCGTAGTTACTTAGGTCAGTATTAATTAACGCTTCAGGTACCAAAAACAATCTTAATATTAGCTTAGGTTTTGCTTTTAACACCTAAACCGCCTCTTATCGTAAATTTGTCAAACAGAGTAAAATAGCGAGCAAATGAAAACAATCCGATCGTTGGGTTTAATGCACCTGCGTTTTGTTTGTCTTTTATCAATGTTCAATACGAGTTCCTACGTAAACAATTTTGTTATTGGTTTGCAGTCTACAACTTCTTACAGCTAAACTACTAAACTGATCTTGATGAAATTTGGTCTAGAGACAACTTGAACAATGAACACCGTAAGATATATTAATAGTCATAATAATGTTCTTTGTATCCATTATTTGAATGCTTGTGAAGTCCTCCGCGACATAGGAATTAAACCTAGTGCGATAGATATCTTTCAAAAATGACCAATATTATTGAACAATTTTAACAAATGTCAATAAATTCAATTCAATTCAATTCAAAACATGTATTTGCTCGAAACATGGTACATTATAGTTGTTATACATTATAAAAAGGATCACATGTTCTGATCCTTAGAGCGTGCAAATATAAATACATTAAAATGTTGTGATTAATATACATTATTGTTACTTAAGTATACTTATGTAGCTTTCACTTATCTTCTAGGTATTCTTTTGTACTATAGTAACATTTTTCTAAAAGTAAATTAAACAATTTATTTTTAAATTTATGTAATGGCAACTGTTTAATGGTTTGGGGAACCTTATTAAATATCCTAATAGCCATACAATACGCATTTCTCTTAAATATTTCTAAACGTATTTGGGGTAATTTTAATTTATTTTGGTGCCTAGACATGTTATTAAAACTTTCAAAAAATTGTGGATACTTTTTTACAAATGTACAAATTTCGTGTATGTATAAACAGGGCAAGGGAAGTACTTTATGTTTAATAAATAGTGGCCTACAACTGTCCAGGAAGCTGGCCCCACATATTGCTCTAATACATTTCTTCTGTGCTACGAAAACTCTGTCTACGTCTACTAAATTTCCCCACACAATTATACCATACCTAATTATAGACGAGACATATGCATGGTAGGTAATTAACGCAGTATGTATATTTACTCCTAATTTTTTTTAACACGTATATAAAACGATCTATCTTACAGGTTAGTTTTTCAATATGTGGTTTCCAACTGCAATATTTGTTTAGAGTGATGATACCTAAGAATACACCATCGTTTACGGTATTCAATTGTACTCCATTTTGCTGTACATTAAGAGGATCAATACTTGCTTTGTATGTCTGAAACTGTACTACGTTCGTTTTTAATATGTTAATTTTTAAGTTATTTAGGTTTAGCCAGTTGATAGCATTGTCAAGAGCTAGATTGATGTTTGCTTGTAATTGAATATTGTTATTATTTTTTATTATTAGTGTAGTGTCATCTGCGAATAGGATAGATTCAAGCATCTGGAAGGTCATTTATGTATAATAAAAATAAAAGTGGAGATAATTTTCCCCCTTGTGGAGTACCATATTTATTATGTTTCAATGAGGATCTGTAGTTGTTTTGTATAGTTTTATAAGTTTTAGTTACTTCGACACATTGTAGTCAGTTTTCTAGGTAACTTTTGATCCACTCATAAGCATTACCGCGTATTCCATAGTTGCACATTTTTGACAGTGCATCTTCATTTATTGACATTTGTTAAAATTGTATAGTAGATCTCTACTTAGTTGTCCGAAATTTTAATGATGACGCATATCGCGTATATATACGCACGGCACGAACATCCGCAATTTTAATTTCATTTTGTTTTCCTTATCATTAAAATATTTTGATTCTGAGGTTATTCCAACATTTTGCGTTTGTCGTAATACGTGGTTATAACATTAAAATATGAGTTTATCCGCTCCAAAAAGACGGATGGTAAAAATGTATAATTTAATTGAAGTTGTTAATATACATACATATGTATTCTCACGACTCGATCCCGAAAGAGCAGGCAGAAAAGTATTACACACCCACATTTTCCAGCTACGGTTTTAGACTAGACGCTACTCCATGAACTTCTTACTAGGAAAACTGAATAACATATTGCACTTTACACTATTCTTTAACTGATATGTGAGCTCACTCTTCTTAGTGTCACTTTCGTGAGATTCTAGTATGGTGACATATTTATGATTCAAATCTTGGCTAATGAAGGCATTTTTTAGGTTTTGTTTTTATCATCATCATCATCAGGCTATAATAGTCCACTGCTGGACATAGCCCTCCCCCAAAGAGCGCCATAGCGCCCTGTCTTCAGCTTGTTTTTATAATAAGCGAAAATATCTTTGCTATTTATGAATTGTGAACAAATGGTGTTTGTTTTGTGAATAAAATGGTTTTATATTGCCCTACCTAGAAATCAAACCGAGACCTCATGAACAACAATTGCATTCACCACTGCTGCGTCACTGAGACCGAGAAAATAACCAAAGTCAGCATCCGCTGATGTCAATAATAATAGACTTAGAATAAAATTCACATCAGCAACAATTCCTGGCGCGAAAAACATAGGCACATGGGGCTATAAAAAGATGGCGAGATATAGGTTTTTGTACTGTAGTCAAATCAAAACACATATTCTAAATTTATTCATTTTATTTATTCATTTAGGTCACAAAGTAACATTTATGAACGTCAAAGTTTATTTTTTACTAGTTTGCTATCTTCATCAAAGTATAGAAGTATATTGAACTAAAAATTTAAACTAACATGGTTGTCAACAATATTGTATTGTATGTTTAAATAATTGATAGCTCAGTGGGGAGACCAACAGACTGCAATGCAGAGGGTCTCGGGTTCGAAGCCACGTCGCGCTCCTCTGACTTTCGGAAGTTATGACTTTACGAAATTATGTGCGTATTGATTGACAATTATCGCCTGCGCCGTGCCTCAGAGAGCACGTTAAGCCGTCGGTCCCGGCTGCCATCAACATCTATGGCAGTCATTATTGGGAAGTCAGTGAGTGCCCTCTAATATCCTGACACTGACTGACACTTAAGATATCGTTAGCCTTCGGGTGGCAGGGGTCAGATGGCAGCCACTCCGTGTAAAAACTGATATGCAGTCAAATCCGGTTAGACTAGAAAGCCGACCCCAAGTGAGAGGGAATAATAAAGGCTAGGGAGAAGATGTTTGAATAATTGATTATTGAGGGCAATATATTTTTATTTCATCATTTAACTAATTTAATTAAATATTATTATAAACTATGTCCAAAGCAGCAATAGCCTCGTAAGAGACTCTTGGCCGCCATCCAAAGATCTCAAATACGATCCCAAGGCACCTCTATAGAATACACGTTCATATTAATAACTAACTACCCTCGTATGTATAATAAGCAGTATATTTTTCTGGATCAAAGGTACCCTACCTGTATCATTCTTTTTACTCCTGACATATTATAGGTACTTTGTATGCAAAATTTCATGATAATCGATCGAGTAGTTAACGCATGCAAGCATAACATACATATGTACATACATAGATTTACGTCTGTTTCCCAGAGGGGTAGGCAGAGACTACAGATTTCCATTTGCTACAATCAAACAAACTCAAATTCGCATTTATAATATTAGTTTGGATAACAGGCACAAAAACGTTTCTGCGACAGACGCTGTGTGTTAACATGTGCAACAGGGGACCAACCACTACCTGAGATTTGACAAACCACAGATGCTCGCTAAAGGACGCCGCTGGATTCAAGCGAAGCAGTACAAAAATACTGTTATACAACTCTATGGTGCGTAGTGTCTTGGAATATTGTGGCACAGTCTGGCGGCCTCATTATGCCACCCATAATCTTAGGCTGGAGCGTATTCAAAAAAGATTTCTGTGGCATCTAGCTTATTCATCTGGCATAGCTAAAAAGTAACGTTCCTATGAAGCTAGACTTTCACACTTTGAGATGGTGTCCTTGGAAAAACGTAGAAGTATTTCCGACTCTATTTTTCTATATAAAGTACTCCGTGGCAAAATAGACTGTCCCCAACTACTTTACAGATTCTCTTTTCGTGTTCCTGCTAGATATCCACGTGCCCGTATTACTCCCCTGCATCCTCCTCTACGTAGAACAGTGTTCGGTGCTAGCTCAGTAATCCCCCGCCCGTGTAGACTGCTAAATAGTTATAGTGATAATGTACTTAGTTTACTCAATGTTAGTAATAATTGTTTTAATTTTGCTTTGTATTTAAAGTTTGTCCCTATAGTTGTTATTTATGTTTACTGAACATTTATTGTTAAGATGTGCATGCTGTGCTTACCTATAAAAGATTGTCACACTCGCTCAGTATGTTGATCTCAAGTTTTTTTATTTTTTAAATTGTATATGTGTGAACAATTGTTGGTTAGCCATTAAAATAAATAAATAAATAAAGAACACCGATTCCTACCAAGGATACTTCGCGAGGCTATTGAAATCAAGAAACATCCTAATTTCAATAGAGAAGATGGTTGGAATGTACCGCCTGCTTGGGATCCAGTAATTCAAATAGTCAAACCCAAGAAGAAGCAAACCACAGCTAGACTTCATGATACTTTGAGCTCATTCTGCGTAAATAGAAACACCCATGATTAAATTATGTTCGGGTACTTTGAAATAACTACACTGGAACATTGAGACAACTACCATCTTAGTCTCCCCGTGACCATGGCTGCTGAAAAGCAACTGAAACGTCGGGGAAAGTGTAAACATAAATATAAATAGTATAATAGTATAGTAATAGTATAAATAGTTTTAATAGTTTCAATAATTCAATTAGCTTAAAAAATTTGTATAGTTTAATAGTAATTATAGTAGTGTAACAGTTTTTCGAAATTTTGTAATAAAGTGTCAAATAAACAACGCGATAAAATCCGTATATAGTAGTTTAATTTCAATGAATAACATTCGCGTAAACAGAAGACAATATTACAAAAACGTTAACAATCGGTGGTCCAAAGCACAACTCAATACTCTCAATACTAATTATTTAAATTTCTTGCCTTCTCACGTGAGTGTGGAACTCTGCTCTGCAATTCTGAAACCTCAATACTAAACTCACATCAGACTCGGCTGTAATAATTCATGTTTCTCTACAGTTTGTTACTACGGTTACTAGCGAGATGACAATCAAATTTAAGATGAGTTTTTAGCAGAATAGCACGAGTAGAGCCAAAGTTTTCAAGGTTCTTGTCTATTGTATTTTAATATGTAATAAAATCTTATTCACGTAAATT
The DNA here is from genome assembly GCA_963564715.1 of Catocala sponsa. Taxonomy (NCBI): domain Eukaryota; kingdom Metazoa; phylum Arthropoda; class Insecta; order Lepidoptera; family Erebidae; genus Catocala; species Catocala sponsa. The sequence continues at coordinate 3,903,149 of OY751331.1, forward strand.
TAGCTCCATTAATTTTACAAAAATTATGTTAATTTCAAATTAGGTACACGAACCTGTGTAAACATAATATCATTTATACACGTGTATATCTATCCTAATATTATAAAGCTGAAGAGTTTGTTTGCTTGTTTGAACGCGCTAATCTCAGGAATTACTGGTTCGATTTAAAAAAAATATTCTAGTGTTGGATAGCCTATTTATTGAGGAAGGCTATATAACATCACGCTACGATCCACAGGGGCGGCGCAGTAACGATAAACGCGGGTGAAACCGTGGAAACATCTAGTTATATTATATTTTGCCCGTAAATGTAGGTTAGGTATGATTAGTAACAGGACTTTTTCCTGGATGAAAGGTATCATATGTCCTTGTCTGTTCGCCTGACAATGTGTATGCGAAATTTCATGATGATTGGCCGAGAAGTTAACGCGGGAAAGCGTAACAAACTCACATTCGCATTTATAATATTAGTTAGAATAGTTAGAATTAGAATTATTTTTTAAAGGCTTATGTTTAACTTATCACCAGATATAGTATAATATAACAGTCAAAAATAGTAAATGATCACCAAATTGCACAGCAAAATATATTTAAAGAGAACAAAATAAGTCGATGGAGCCCCGCGAAGCGTCGTCTTATTTTTGGGTGGGTTTAAGAAGGAACCTAACATAACCTAACCCTTCTGAGACGGAATGCAGTGATTTGAGGCGTATAGGTGCTCGTTAGGACATATTTTAATAAGCATATTTTGCTGCGCAATTACTAATTTTGGTGGTCATTATATTTAATCCCTTTATTAAATAGCAACAATTTAATTAAATTTTAATTTTGACATACATACTTACTTATTCTCACGCTTGCATTCATAAGGTCTAGACAACTTTACCATATAATTAGCCATGCCATCATACAATTTAATTTAACCTATTTTGTATGATTGCGTGCAGCAGTTTAAGTGGTCATTTCGCTACGACCGGTGCGTCAAGTATAGTAGATTTGATCCCTGTTTTTGGTCTACAAGTAATTGTGCCACGATTTTCTGTAGAGTCTTGACATTATTTGTGAAACAGATGAACTGTAGTAACTTCGTCTTTTAGGTTATTCAAATGTGCTAAGGTCGTCCGCCTTAAGCCTCTTGTGTTGCTGAAACAGCATTTGAATAATCTTCCACAGCTTGATCAGCTATCATAATTGTTCTGGCCGTTTAGCTTCTTTACTGTTTTTTAGCCGTTTAGCCCAAAAAATTTGCTTAATTACTTTAAAGTTCTGTAGGTCTACCACGAAAATGCCTTACCGAATCTTCTAACGAACGAAATCTTAATTTGCTGATGGAGTGTGTTAAGAACGAAACCGAAAGAGAATGTTTAATTCAGGAATTTAATTTAAATAAGTTAGATGTTGGATTAGTGGTATCTATTTTAGCTAATCCTACCTCTGAACTTTGTAAGAAATTATGTGGCATAATAATTAGGGATTTAGAATAGTATATTTTGTGTTATAACTAGAATTAGGTACAATGGAGTTGACGTGCCTATTTGGACAAAAACTCCTATATCAACAAAGAAAAAAAAAAAAGGTTTATACCTATCACGATGTTTCTTAGGATTTCTGCCTTTATAAGTGTAATTTTTCCGTTGCTAGAACTACTTCACTGTAGAGTTTAGTGTCATCAAAGTATTGCCTCATGTGTTTCATGGTACTAGTAGTACCAACAACATGCCCGAAACTTCGGCATTTACGTTTCATGGTTGGCCTTATTTCTACAGAAGTGACAAGCGACATTACATACACTACGTTGATATACCCGACGAGGGTAGATAGTGCACATATTACAAATTTCGTTTGAGGTCTGACGTAATAATGTATCAAAAACTTAATTATTAGTAGCAAGTAAATACCAAAGATTACTGACGAACATTGTATTGGGTATTATAACTTGAAAAATTAAATACACACCAAGTGTTTTCCAACACGCAGGCTATTTTTCTAAGTTATAATGACTGCTATGTAGTTATAACTATTGCATAAATGACAGTTATATAATAATCATTATTATAACTACTTAAACTATTATATATGCTACCAAGGTATCAAATAAGGCTATGGTTCCCTTGATGGTTAACGGTACTCGCGACCTTAAAAAAGCCCTTGAGCGTTTGAAGTATCGCTCACGCATTGCCAACCCTAAGGAAAAGTAAGGATGGAATGAAAGAAAAGGGAAGAATCGAGGCAGTTACATCAAATGACAAAAGATGGCGCTATACATAATAACACACTCCTCCATACAATCCTGAATCGCGCAAGCGAACTTTACTCTGCAAGTTACTTTTATTATACAAGTGCACGACTTCAACCGTCAAGCCGCAGCCCGACAGGCACGATCAGCCATCCTGGTTAAAGGATCCTCCCTTTGTGCTGGAGGACTTCCACAACATAAGAATCAAGTGGAACATCAAATAAAACTAAAAATATACAAGTATATATAACATAATTTATTAACACAATCAGATATAGTAAGCTAAAGAGTTGTTCCTAACGAACTCCTGTACAAAAGAGCCTTCAAGGAGCCCGTAGCGGACGCTCAGGGGTTTTTCGTGCGTCCACCTCGTGACCAGGTTCTGAATCGGTGCTGGCGCGTCTACCGGCACCATGTGACCGGCACCTCGGATCACCACCTCTGTTAGGTGACCACCGGTCTTGTGGTATCTGTAAAGAAAGAAAAAGAAGTTTTGAAACAATTGTTGAAGGCTGCTTATATGACTGGTACAAGTTTGCGCTGTGCCAATCGTGTTGACGAATTTGATTATCGGATCGAGTATTACTTTAAATTCTAAAAAAACAATTCTAAGGACTTCTATACCAAAGTTTTGTCAAAGTAACGGATGAAAAGCTTTTGTATTCACGAAAATTTGTAATATATCTTGCGACTCAAGTGTTGGTACGCCATGTTATGTATACAACTATATTATACGAGTATATGAACAGAAAATCAGCTGATATACATATTTCTAGCGCTCACAAAGTGAAGATTCGAAACCGGTCCAATTCGACCAAATTTCTATTGATTTCAAATAAAAAATCAGTTTCACAAAGTTCCTTAAAAAATAGAACATAGCTATCTCTTTCACGTAAGCTCTTTAACCTATAGAGTCGCATTGGCACACCGGCGGCCAGCCACGATAGGTTTTCAATTATGTCTGGCATTCCAACAATTGATAGGTTAACATCTGCTGCCCTACTTATTTTGGTATTAACATTCATGAAATACTGTAAAAGCTTTGCTTAATGTTTCGCTACTTATATTGCTAACTGTACAATCGTTCATGAGCTGAGGTCAATGGTTACCTTAGCAGCAAGTATTTAAAATAATTAAAATAGACAAAGAATTAAACATCCTCCTTTAAAAACCGTCATTATGTAAATTAATTAAATGTCATTCTCATATAATATGACTTTGTACATAAAACAATTGTGTTATATAAACTTTATACTGAGGAATGTGAATAATAATTCAAAACGACCATTTATTAACCTCTCGAGTCTTCTTCAAAGAGATTAATGAAAACACTATGTGGGTTTGTGTCTGTCTGTTAGTGACAGGCATAGCTCCGGAACCACTGGACCGATTCACTTGTAACTTGGTGTGCAGACACCTTGAGCTTATACCTCGGTCGAGTTTGGATATGAGCCCTGTGGGTCAAAAGACCCCCGAGATATAGGGGTCGTTTCTTTTCATTACATTTAAGACGAAGAGGTTGAATCCTGGGTTTTTACACCCATCTCGTTTAGATGATCATCACATCGCACGCTTAATAAAAGAGAGACTTACCTGAGTATTTTGGATTAAGCTAATTTAAACTCTGTTGCAATTACTTAACACATATACCTCTAAGTTTAAAATGTATAGTCACATAATTAGAGTTCAAATTGCCTTACTTCCAAATTTTGAGTTAAGTCGCTATTTTGTTATAAGTGCGACATCATCAATTATTATTTTGCACGAAGATATTCTTACGAATTGCGGGCCAGTATGCAGCTTAATGCAGCAATAGCCTAGTAGGAAACCGTTAGCCTGCCTCGAAGAGTTCTCACGTCAGACCTCATGGCATAGCCTTCTGACTTTCGAAGTTACTTGTGTCTTAAAAAGTTAATTATCGCTCGCTTTAACGGTAAACGAAAACATCGTGAGGAAACCTGCATGTTTGAGAACTCTCTATTACCAACCCGCACAAAGGCAGCATGTGCCGTGGTTCACTATGGTATAAACCATTAGTTCCCAAAGTGATCCAAGTGGACCCCCAGAGGTCCACGGGAGACTCGACGGGGGTTTACGTTGGCGTGACAAAAAAATGGGGATCCACAATTCGTAAGCGGGGGTCCACGAGAAAATTTATTTGCTTTCGATAGTGAAGAACTAAAATGTTGAGGGTCGTAGCGTGATGTTATATAGCCTATAGCCTTCCTCGATAAATAGGCTATCCAACACTAAAATAATTTTTAATTCGAACCAGTAATTACTGAGATTAGCGCGTTCAAACAACTGTAGCGACACATGTATGTATATTTACACATTAATTGGTAAACAACCAAACAAACAAACTCTTCAGCTTTATAATATTAGAATAGATAAAAAAAAATATAAATATTGCTCGCGGATTCGCTCGCGTTATGTAGATACTGTTAATAAATTTCTTTCCTTCAGGAACAATCCCTTTTTCTAGATGAAAGGTACCTTATGTTCGTGTATGTGCAATGCATATTTTCTGTATCACTGCCAATATTTACGCGAAATTTCATAATGATTGGGCGAGTTGTTAAGGCGTGACTTTCGAAGTTATATGACTTTTCGAAATTATGTGCGTATTGATTGACAATTATCGCCTGCTCCGTGCCTCGAAGAGCACATTAAGCCGTCGCTCCCGGCTGCCATGAACATCTATGGCAGTCGTTATTGGGAAGTCAGTGCCCTCTACTATCCTGGCATTGGTCTAGCCTTAGGGTATTGTTAGCCTTCGGGTTGCGGAGGTCAGGTGGCAGCCGCTCCGTGTAAAAACTGATATCCAGTCAAATCCGGTTAGACTAGAAAAGCCGACCCCAAGTGACTCAGGAATAATAAAGGCTAGGGAGAAGAAGAAGAGTTGTTAAGGCGTGAAAGCGTAACAAACAAACAAACGAATAAACTCACAGTCACATTTATAATATTAATTAGTCTTTTCTATGTCACCTCAATAACAGAATAGTATACATATTTTTTATTAGATTTTGCCCGCGGCTTCGCTCGCGTTAATTTAGAATGTGACAATCAATTCGGGTTGTACTCTGCTTGTAATAATATAATTCAATTATGATTCGAAAGAAACGTGGCGCCATCTATTATCATAAGAACGTTTTTGTTGTTCCTCGGGAACAGTATTTTTTTCGGGGTGAAAGGTAGCCTATATCCGTTTCTGTACACCTGACAACGTATACGCGAAATTTCAGGGTGATCGGTTCAGTGGTTTAGGCGTGAAAACGTAACAAACAAACAAACTCATTTTCGCTTTTATAATATTAGTTAGGATTTCCTTGTAAACATAATTCTAGAAAACACTTAATCACATACAAGTACATAATTTTTTAATTCATATTTTCCCGCAGTTTTACGTCACACACATTATAATTAGCGCAGTAAATCTTAAAATATTATAATATGTATTTCTTGATATTACATCATTATTGTTATTATTACGCAATATTAAACATTTAGTAGCTTAGATAAGTACATATATAATTAAACTGGTATTTTTGAGTACTCTAAGTAATTCTCACATATGTATATGTATAATAAGTTGATCTTCCACAACAGATTTCAGCAACATTTAGGTATGTTTAACTATCACTACATAATATATAAAACAAAGTCTTCTAACGCGTCTATATGTCTGTTCGCTATAAACTCAAAAATTACTGAACGGATTTTTATGCGGTTTTCACTAACTATATATACTCATTTTCGCTTTTATAATATTAATATATTTATATTTATAATATAAAAGTGAAAATGAGTTTGTTTGTTTGTTACCTTTTCACGCCTAAACTACTGAACCGATCATCTTGAAATTTTGTATATACTTTGTCAGGTGTACAGAAACGGACATAGGCTACCTTTCATGCCGAAAAAAATTACTGGTTCCGAGGAAAACAACAATAACGTTCTTATGATAACAGATGGTGCCACGTGTCTTTCAAATCATGATAGAATATATTATTACAAGCAGAGTACAACCCGAATTGATTGTCAAATTCTAAATTAACGTGAGCGAAGCCGCGGGCAAAAGGTAGTATGCCCATAATTTTTAAAATACGTAACTTAGATTTTTAAATATTTATTTATTTATTTTATTTTATTTTATTGTTCAATGGAAAACTTACAGCTATACGATACAAGTAACAAAAAATGAACAACATAAATAAGGCCAATGAAAAGTTTTCACAAACAGCTAGTGATAAATAAAATCACTTATAGGTAGATAGGTAGATTCTAGAACAACAAAGATCAAATTAAACAAAATATTAAACAGAATTATTGTTAACAAAGAACTTATCACACAATGTTTCCCTTAAAGTGGTAACTTTGGTGTTAAAAAGATCGATGTCTGCATTCCGGCATGTCACGTTGTACGTACGACATGACCTTATATAGGAATTCTGCCTATAATTTGTGCTTACATACGGTACATGTAGCAGGTTTGAGTTGCGCAATAATGCAGACGGTACACGGAGGCCAATTTTGCTCACCAACTCTGTTACATTAATCGAACCATTAACTACATTGAAAAAAAATGCAAGAATAAAATTTTTCTGATATCTATTATCCTTACTAATATTATAAATTCGAAAGTAACTCTGGTGTGTCTTATCTGCTTGTCTGTCTGTTACCTTTTCACGGCTAAATCACTCAACCAATTTAGATGAAAGTTGGTACAGATATAGTTTAAAACCTGGGGAAGGACATAGGGTACTTTTTATTGATGTAGGTACTAATTTATAATTTAGCCTGTTACCTGATTCCGGCTTGATGTCGACTTCTGGGACATTCTGTATATGTTCAGTAAAACTCTTAGCTAAGCTAAAATGACGTTCGTGCGGCGTCTCTGGGATCTTGATAATATCTACGTGTCGACATTTCTAGGTAAACATGACATCTCCGTAATTAAGTCCTTAGTCTAACATTTATTTATATGCTTTAATTCCCAAGAATTAAAAAACTATGTCAGTTATATCCCAGACGTCATTGCGTGTGAACCAAGTGTCTAGTTGATTATTAATCAAATTATAACGCTACTTTCTGTTCTTTTAATGCAGTTTTTAGACAATGGAACATACCCAGTTTAATTAAACTACTTGAAACAGATTTTATAGCGGTTAATTAATGTTTAACAACGTGAGATATATAAATATGGCATACTAGCTTTTGCCCGCGGCTTCGCTCGCGAATAGAGTATAACCCGAATTTAACAATCAATTCGGGTTATACTCTGCTTGTAGTATTATAATTCAATCATGATTCGGAGGACACGTGGCGCCATCTATTATCATAAGAACGTTATTGTTGTTTTCGCCGGGAACAGTATTTTTTTCGGGATGAAAGGTAGCCTATGTCTGTTTTTGTACACCTGACAACGTATATGCAAAATTTCAGGATGATCGGTTCAGTGGTTTAGGCGTGAAAAGGTAACAAACAAACAAACAAACTCATTTTCGCTTTTATAATATTAGTTAGGAAGTTAGGATTAGGATTAGGATTGTTTTTATCTATACAAATTAATAAAATTGAAATGTCTGTTTGTAATGCCAAACTAATAAATAGCCTATTACTAAATGCATATGAAAGTATTACGGCACTTATACACCAAAACCTATTTTTAAAATTTTTGTCTGTCTGTCTGTCGGTTTGTTCCGGCTAATCTCTAAAACGGCTGGACCGATTTTGAAGGGACTTCTCTGGCAGATAGCTGACGTTATAAGGAGTAACTTAGGCTACTTTTATTATAGAAAAGAATTAGAGTGCCGCAGAAAAAAATTCCTCGCGGACAAAGTCGCGGGTAACAGCTAGTTAAATAATAAAAAGTTACACTTTGCTCTACCAGGTATTCAAACTCAGATCTCATAATCACAAATTTGGGTCCAGCCGTTAGGATCCCATTCCGGTACGCCCCCGGCTGGCACGCACCCACAGTGAAAAATTTGTTATTCCGCTACGCCCCCGGCCGAGACGCTCCCATTGTAAAACAACCGGAGAAGACACTTGAGCAAATGCTGTTTAACAAAAGTGTTTTTACTATCATGTGTTAGCTTTAAATTAAATTACATTTTAAAGAGTTTACTTAAAACTAATTTTACTTAGTTTTAAGTAAACTCTTTAAAATATGTTTAAAAAATGTTGTTGTAAAACACTTTGTACTTGAATTTGCTTCAATACTTGGTCTATATGCCGAAAAATATCAACATCTTGGCAAGCAGTGCAAACGCCAGACACTGAATTTTCTTTACAATCTTTATGAATCCAATATGAAAAAAGGCTTATATCGCCGCTATCCCACAGTTAGACCAGTGCCAAGCTCAAAATTGTACGCGATGATTAAAAAAAAATTTCGGAAGCGAGCTTTTTTCGTTTTTTTGCATTTTCTGAGAAAATTTACCATAGTAATGTATATTTTTTTACACCATTAGAAAGTAGGGATTTCAAAGAACAAAAAACCCCCCGACTTTTTAAAAAAAGCAGATGTTTTGACGGGTGAATTTTCGATTGAAAATTAGGGTGCTGTCAAATTAGCTGCAAAATAAATATTTTAAATAAAAAATTCACTGTGTTTGGGACTTAAAAAGGTAAGTTTTCACCAAATTTTGAGAAAAAATAATCTTTTTGCAAAAGATAAAAAAATAAAAAACCAAAAACTTGGTTATTTGAATTTTCACATAAATTTTGAGGTTATGTGAAAAAAATGTAAATACAAAAGTTGTAGATCTTTTTATAACCTACAACTTTGCTATTTAACTTTTTTCCATAGGACTTCTAGTTTTGCCGGAAATCGAGATAAACCGTTTTTACCCTTACCCCCACCCACTTCCCGTCCTCAGATCGCCCGTAAATTATTTTTCCTTTAATTTTTGTTATATTCTCTTCCTTTTCCAATATGTTTCATCCTACTATTATTTTTTTTGGTCTACAGTTGGCCCAAATTCACTTTAAGGTGATTCATTCCTGAATTGTTTGTAAGTTTTGACATATTCCATGACCCGGCCATAGGTGCATTTTTACTGCAGGTCTCGGGTTCGAATCCCGGGTCGGGCCAACAAAAAGTTATTGGGTTTATATATTAAGAAATCTCAATAGCAGCCCGGAGTTAGGAAGTTGGCGGTGTTAAACACCTCCGTGCCTCGGAAAGCACGTAAAGCCGTTGATCCTGAGCCTGATCTCTCTCCGGTCGTGTCGGATTACCGTCCCATCGAATCTTGAGGGTTAGGGAACAGAGAGTGCACTTGTGTTTGCGCACATTTTTGTGCACTATAATATCTCTGCGCAGATGGCCAGTCTCCGTTAAGAGAGAACATTATTTTATTTATTTTTAAAACTCTAATAAATTGTAAACAGGCAGGACTCACCCAGCTAGCCTGTTGTTATGTATGTAGGGGAATCTGGTAGCATTTATAAACTCCTCAGTGGCGTTCCATTTCCACGTTCTATAGTTCTCCGACGTGAACACACACGGCAGCATCTGGTCTAACTGACCACTGGAAACAAGAAAATAAATGGTTATTTAAATTATCGCTATACAAGCTTGACTTGTATAACTACAGTAAGCTCAATAGATAATAATGATTTATTTCTGTAAGTAGGTTTGTAGAGACACTTTTACATGTCAATCACATTTTAAAACTAGGTGAGGCCGGCGTTTCGTATCTGACTACTCTGAGAAGAAAGGCCGAAACAAACTCAGCAAACACACACAGTCAGTCTCTTTTAAAGTCCAGATATAATCTTGTCATGATATTGTCTTCTGTTTACGCGAATGTTATTCATTGAAATTAAACTACTATAATACACGGATTTTATCGCGTTGTTTATTTGAGATTATATATTATTATATATGACATTTTATATATATACCTATATACATATATATGTATATACTTACATATATTAGCAATAGTAGTGTAACAGTTTTAAAAAATTTTGTAATAAAGTGTCAAATAAACAACGCGATGAAATCCGCATATAGTAGTTTAATTTCAATAGATAGTGTCATGGTTTAATTTCCGTCGCTGAGTCGACGAAAGTTGCGGGTTCGATCCTGCATGAGGCAACTTCTTCACTAGGTGTAAATTCTGTGTTGTGTGTGAACCTTACAAACACAAGAACATACAGACTTGGACCAACTATTTATGGATCACACAAAGTTTTGTCCCGTGTGGGGATCGAACCCACAACACTCGCCTCGGTAGCAGTGGCGAGGCGACCACTGAAACCACTACACCATCTGTGCAGTTTATATCTAACTTGTCCATTGCCGCCGCCGCGCCGGCGTCTAAACAAGCTTTTATCATTAAGCTGACAGTTTAAGTACATTTCACAGAACGCAACAGCTTAAAGAACAATATATAATATATAATAATCGATCACATATACACAACACCATCAAGCCCAAACTAAGCAGAGCTTGTACTATGGGTACTAGACAATGGATAAACATACATACATATATATGTCGGAGACGGTCATTAGTACAGTTACGAAACGCGGTGCGAGAGACGAGATATGGCAGCACTGTTGCGATGACGGCAACATGCATCTCACTTTGTGTACGACAGAGCTTACATAATTATATTACCTATTTAAGAGAGGCGCACGCTATATTGGACGGATCTTCCTACCGTCGTCAAGTGCGGACCTCCTCGCTAGGAACTGTCATTCGTTTCGTGCAAGACATTGTGTTAATTTATTGTGAAGACAATAAAAGTGATTAGTGTACATTTATAGTTTCACTTTGCTCGATTTTTTTTTATTTTACTCGTCAAAATGACCACACTCCACCTGATGGTAAGCAGTCGTGTGGTCTAAGAGCAGTGGCCTCCACATCGCCCCCACAGTAGCCGAGGCGATGTTGAGGTCTCTACTTTGACGGCCTGAGAAGATGCTTTTTCACGCCCCGCTTAAAGAACCCAGGATTGCAAGAAGAAGGAAACACGTGCCTTGGCAGAGAATTCCATGCCTTGGTCGTTCGATCACCCTACTGTACGCCCGCATTATGTCAGTCGATGGTGTTACTGACGCACTCTCTATCCGAAATATATATATTTTTTTTGTAAGTTCTTACATATTGTACATAGAAACACCTGGGTGTTTCTATGTACAATATGGATGTTTGTCTTGGTCTGGACCAAGACAAACATCCATGTTCATGTACACAAATGTTTGATTTGTGCGGGAATCGAACCGGCGACCTCAGGTGTGGCTGTCGGTTATACTAACCACTACGCCATCGAGGCCGACTAACGACAGCCACTTTGTACCGGAAAATATCAGAAATTGTTATCGACCAAGGAATATCATCAACGTGTAGATAATTATTGTTCATATAATTATCCGATATCAATATTTTAGTTTTAAAAATCTTTGGAATATAAACGTTTTCAAAAAAGTATATTTTTAAACAGAACGCAGTATAAAACAACATATATTTGAACGCATCTAAAAGTATATGCATCACTAGAGATATCCATGTTTTTTTCTTAGTTTAATCTGTTTTATTTCATAACGGTAATAAATTATAACACAGATGATATCAAACAGACATACAATTTATATTAGTAAACTAGTAGCTTTTAATACTATTTCATGCTCATCATTAATATTAACCATTTTTAAAACAATATTTTAAAAACAAAAATTGATTCAGTTGTAAATTGATTGATTAGGTACCTCCCTATGTATTGTTGTGTTGTGTTATTAAAAATGATAACAACGACTTCTAACTTCATAACCTCAAAAAGACATATCACTTACTTAATACTTTCTTTTAAAAATATACTGAAGTCCGATTTTACTTATATTTTTATAAACAAATAGGACGAGATATGTTTCAATAAGTTCCGTTTCTTATGATTTTTCTGGTACAAGCATGTTAGGAGAATGGCTATTGTTCTTTAACAATTAAATTTATATAATGTATTCATACAATCTGCATGTCACATAAAAACTATTACCAACGTGACTGACTAATTGTTTTTAACTGATATATATCTTATTCACTTCCTGACAGCAGCCGGTAGGCAGGTCACAACAATGAAATAAAAACAATCGTTTTACCTGTACGTCAAGGGCGCTAGACTGCATAGCATTGTTAGTAAATACATTTCATCATATCTAAACATACAATATTAAATTAAAAACAATAAATATTAATATGATATGTTGCTAACTTTAAATGTTTAGGGTTCTCAAAACAAATGCTGTCAACCGTTTTCATTACGAGATCGTGGTCTACCTCTAAGGGAAATCCTAACTAATATTATACATACATAGATTCACGCCTGTTTCCCAGAGGGGTAGGCAGAGACTACGGATTTCCATTTGCTACGATCCTGACACACTTCTCTGGCTTCATTCACTTTCATCACATTCCTCATACACGCCCGTCGGTTCAAGGAGCTCTTAACCTGGCCTTTGTCCAGAACGCCTCCGATCTGATCGAGAAACGTTCGCCTAGGTTTTCCTCTTGCGACTGTTCTATTCACACTAGCCTCATAAACTTTCTTAGTCAGTCTTCTTTCTTATTAAACCAATATGTTGTCTGGGGTACAGAAAAGGACATGGAGTACCTTTCATCTAAAAGAAATTACTGTTCCCGAAGGATATAAATTTATTCACATAACCTAGATTTACGCGAGCGAAGCCATGGAAAAAATCTAGTACATACATACATCTCACTTCCATATCCCCGAAGTGTAAGCAGAGGTGTGTGCGACGACCTCGGTGGCGTAGTGGTTAGTGTAACCGACTGCCACGCCTGAGGACGCGGTTTCGATTCCCGCACAAGCCAATCATTTGTGTGCATGAACATGGATGTTTGTCTTGGTCTGGGTATTTCTATGTATAATATGTACGTATTTACAAAAAAAAGTATATTATGTATGTTTACCCATTGTCTAGTACCCATAGTATAAGCTCTGCTTAGTTTGGGCTAGATGGTGTTGTGTGTGTGATAGAATATATATATACTATATATAGTGGGGTATAATACATCTACATTATGCGAACAATCATTTTTGATCGCACGCAATAGGAGGTGAGTCTATTACCGTCAATCAGGCACAGGTCCAGACCTAATGTCCTTAATTATTAAATTATTTTCTACTTTCTAGAGCGTGTTTTTTAGTTTTTTTAAACTATTATTTATTTATTTTACGTAAGCACGTGTTTTGAATCTAAGATATATACGTACTGCTAGTGAGATCAATCATCAACTTAACATGTCGCATCTCACAGCGCATCTCCATTACCTACTTAATAAGTAAACTGTCATTTGTATGACAATGAATGAACGTAATTGGCCTTTTGTTATTCACTTCGCGGAAGAAGACGTTAGAGAAATTATGACATTAAAAGTATCTATAGAGGTAGGAAAGGAAAGGATCTATGCTATTAAACGACTTTTTTTATAGACTGCTCTTGCATTACAAATAATGCTTGTGTCACGGGCTACTTTACAAATATTCAAACTACAGACACCAAGAACACTCGGACTCAGAAAAACAATTTGTGGATCACACAATTTGTGGATCACACAATTTGTGGATCACACAATTTGTGGATCACACAATTTGTGGATCACACAATTTGTGGATCACACAATTTGTGGATCACACAATTTTTGTCCCGTGTGTAGGGTTGCCAACATATTTTCGACGAAATATAGTATTTTTTTTAATGAGCTATAACAAAATATAGTACGTTTATAAAAATATAGTAGGTATTTTATAGGAAAACATTTATTTGACGTTGAAATTAAACTACTATATACGGATTTTATCGCGTTGTATATTTGACACTTTATTACAAATTAAATAGTTTCAATAATTTAATTAGCTTAAAAATTAGTAAATTTTAATAGTATTATAGTAGTGTAACAGTTTTTAAAAATTTTGTAATAAAGTGTCAAATAAACAACGCGATAAAATCCGTATATAGTAGTTTAATTTCAATGAATAACATTCGCGTAAACAGAAGACAATATTATATTTCTTTGACGGTTTTTTAAATATGTTCGACTTTGTTAATTTGACATGACGGACAGCTTCGAAACGGATTATGTACGGATATATGCTTTCGCATCAGCAGTAAAGGAGCGTCGATAGTTTTTTTAAATAAAGGTTTTGGTTTGTTCTTTTTCGTTGTTGAAATATAGTATTTTAGCATACTATATATTTCTTCAACAGCATATAGTACGCAGACCCGAAATATAGTAAAATACTATATATTATAGTAGATACGGTTGGTACCCCTACCCGTGTGGGATCGTACCTACACCTCTCGGCTCGGTGGCAGTGACGAGATGCCCACCTAAACCCCTAAGCTATCGACTAACGATATTGAGAAAATTTGGCTTGGCTATTCAGATGCGTCTGAACCTAAACCAAATCTAGGATATTGCCGAACCGGGGTAGAGAATTGAAAGCGTTTGAGAATTGAGGTTACTTAAATTTACTTAAAAATTTCCTAATTTTATTATGGGATTAAATATAATGATCATCAAAAATACTAATTGGTCAGCAAATATTGCACAGCATAACGAGCATATATACGCCTCAAATCACTGCATTCCATCTCGGAAGTGTTAAGTTATATTAAGTTCCTTTTTTTAAACCCACCCAAAAATAGGAGCCCCGCGAAGCGGGGCTCCGTCGACTTAGTTTGATCTCTTTAAAGTTTGCTGCCCATGAGTTGCTGATTAATTAGCTATTTCTGCTCACAGATTATATTTTTCTGCTCACAAAAATACCAATATTATGCTAACCATTTAAATAACACCCATTTATTATTATCTATACCACAGATAATATAATACTGTACTAGTCTACACTAATATTATAAAGCTGAAAAGTTTGTTGGTTTGATTTAACACGCTAATCTCAGGAACTACTGGTTCGATTTGAAAAACTATTTATCGAGGAAGGCTATAGCCTAAATAATATCACGCTACGACTCACGGGGGCGACGCAGTGACCATAAACGCGGGTGAAACCGCAGGCACAGCTAGTTAATAATAAAACAAAGTCCCCTGCCGCGTCTGTTTGCGATAAACTCAAAAACTACTGAACGGATTTTCTTACGGTTTTCAGCAATAGACAGAGTGTTTCATGAGAAAGGTTTAATTGTATTATTTGTTAAGGTTCTATTCTACCCGTGCGAAGCCGGGGCGGGTCGCTAGTCGCCAACAATGTCGCTGATTACACCATGGACATAGAATATTTTCGCTACGACTCGCACGTACAATCAACCACATAAACAAGCAACGATTATCGCTTGCCGTTCGCCTCAGCTTGTGTAGTATCTCGTGTCTGATTGTTTCCAGTGGTGAGGCAAGTACATATATACATGCAACTACAATTATACATGTTTCACCTTTAAAATAAAAATGCGCAGACTATTATTATTAAACAACGTTTAAATAATTAACCTTTTACAGTCTGCAAATTTAAAGTGATCTTCAATAAACTTAATTGATTAATATATACAAGGTAAACATTTGAAAGGCCACATAGATAATTAATAAAAATATTACTAATAAAAAGAGATTGAAAAATTAACGTAATCACTTTTTTATTTTATTACGAACTAGCTTATGCCCGCGGCTTCGCTCGCGTTAATTTAGAATTTGACAATCAATTCGGGTTGTAATTTGCTTGTAATAATATAATTCAATCATGATTCTAAAGACACGTGGCGCCATCTATTATCATAAGAACGTTATTATTGTTTTCCTCGGGAACAGTAATTTTTTTCGGGATGAAAGTTAGCCTATGTCCGTTTCTGTATACCTGTCAACGTATATGCAAAATTTCAGGATGATCGGTTAATAAACAAACAAACTCATTTTCGCTAATATTAGTTAGGAAGGATTAGGAAGTTAGGAATACGCGTAGAACCATAGACTTAAAATATTTTTCTACTTTCGAAAGTCTATGCATACGATATTTATACATATTAAACAAGTTTACGACTTCACTTCTTTTATTGAGGACTGCATTTTAAAATATATCTTCATAATGCACGGCAAGAAACTGTTTAAGTATTTCTGTTGTAATTTATAAAATGTCGTGAAGAAATACATGTTTTAATAGTTCTGTTAATTACTTTTCTCTCTACACTAAACGTTGCTCAGTGATAATCGGTCAGCAATACTTGCTTCGTACAATAGGCATAGACATAAGAGCGACCGTCAGCGGCCGGCGCAAGTGATTACTTGATCGGTGATCATCACCCATCTTCCTCGCATACTCGGTTTTAAATAGGTACCCCCACGGTAAAACGATTATAACTAGAATCGGTCAGTTCTCGTTATAGGTAGTTTAACTTGCTCCTCGTTAGTGCAGGACTAGGAGTAATTCCTGTGTCGCGGGGGACTTTGCAAATGTTCAAACAATCACCACCAATGAGACAAATTTCACAGTTACGTGTAAGTGTTAAGAGGAAACACAAGGGCCGTTTTTCCATACAAACGTAGTCCTCTGTTTCCTCCCTGGATATTGCCAGTAGAGCAGTACCTATATTTTTTTATTAATGTATGGCCTCTATTGGCATGTCCCTATGTTTTTCTTTTTTTCATAAATTAATTATTAAAAGAGACATGAGCCTTCAAAAACCTCAAAAATTCACCAGATTTTCCGCTGTGTTCAAACAGCCAGAAAACAAATTTGACTAGATTATATAAAAAAAGGAAAACATAGGAACACGACCAAAGCCTTTCTTTAATTTAATTTTTTAATGGAAAAATAGTTAAATCGGTCAAGTTTTGGAGAAGGAATCAGGGGACTACGAAACGTTGATTTTGTGTACTTTTAATAGGTATTTTCGGTCCAAGCTGCAGTTGTCTCTATCGCGCTTATGATACTATACAAGGTACTGCGGGACAGCAAT
Source organism: Catocala sponsa (assembly GCA_963564715.1). Classification (NCBI taxonomy): domain Eukaryota; kingdom Metazoa; phylum Arthropoda; class Insecta; order Lepidoptera; family Erebidae; genus Catocala; species Catocala sponsa. Next base: position 3,920,328 of record OY751331.1, read on the forward strand.
AGATTTTACAAATACCTATTTTTCAATTCTCTCGCCCTTAGTGTTTCCTCTTAAGCTTTCAGTGCAAGAATATTAAAACGTGGCTATCTATTTGTTGTAGGGTTTAAGAAAGAGATGACATTGCGATAGAAAAAGCTAAACAAGCCTGCAATCTCTTTCTCTGTATTCACACCTTTTTGTTAGCAAAACGGTCTCCAGTAATCAGTAACGAATTCGACAAGTTAATTGAATTTTAATACTAACCAGTAAGCGAGTACTCTGTAGTGATCCAATAACCTCTCGAATAACGGCTTGGTGGTACTCAGGAAGTCTGGAGCCAGTTTAGTATTGACGGTCATGTTCACGAAGCTAAAGTTGATGTCTCCAACGTGGATGGCTTTCTTCACCTCCGAAGTTTTCAAGAAGCGGATGTATCTGCCCACAGCAAGGTCGTCACGGAGGAAGTTGTAGGCTTGCTTCTGATGCGATAGGAATAGTAGTACTGTGACTAGGCTATTCCATTTCTGTGAAGAAATAACTGGTCTTAAGGTTTTTTCAGTAGGTACTGCTTTGGACAAACACGAAGTTAACGATATCCAGACTCGGAACTGACTGATTTATGGATCTTTCCCAAAGTCAAACCGAACCGTTTGACAAAATGCATCAAAATTTGTTTATTAGATAGGCTGTGTAAACGTAAGAAAAAGGTAGAGTCATATACCTAGTTTCACTGTAGACAAAAGAAATCAAGAACTTTTTGATTTCTACAAAAGTCTACTCTAGTTTGTCATTCGGTCACACAGCAATATAACAACGAATGAACGTGATCAGAGATATAATCGACATTGCCTTACAGAAAATGGCTGATTCCTTTGATTTAGTCATTTTCTTTAAAGCCTAGGCAGCTACGGATAAAAGCTATGTAGTCGACTCTCGATAATTTGAAACTCAAGGGACCAGAGATAAATTTCAAATTACCAAGAGTTCAAAATAACAAGCGTTTAAATAAACACGACGGGAGAGGGGACTTAAGTAAATAAGAGTTTGATCAAAATTCGTGATTTATTATTTCTATATTATTATTAGGTATGTATTAACAATTCTTCTTCTCCCTAGCCTTTATTATTCCCAAGTCACTTGGGGTCGGCTTTCTAGTCTAACCGGATTTAACTGGATATCAGTTTTTACACGGAGCGGCTGCCACCTGACCGCCGCAACCCGAAGGGTAATGATACTCTAAGGCTAGACCAGTGTCAGGATATTATAGGGCACTGACTTCCCCATAACGACTGCCATAGCTTTTCATGGCAGTCGGGACCGACGGCTTAACATGCTCTCCGAGGCACGGAGCAGGCGATAATTGTCAATCAATACGCACAGAATTTCGAAAGTCATATAACTTCCGAAAGTCAGAGGTGCGCGACATGGGATCGAACCCGAGACCCTCTGCATTGCAGTCTGTTGGTCTCCCCACTGAGCTATCGCCGTTTAATTAACAATTAAATACAATAATACATTCACAAATTTTTATTTCGGAAAGAAATTCTTATATGGTTTATCTTATCTTATCGTATGTGTGGGGGCCAGTCAGTGCAGACCGGCGACACTTCGACCCAGTGGGATCTTTTGTGTCGGCCCCAAGATTTAACCCTTAGCTATCTCCTTATGAATGTACTGCATAAGCCGCAGTGTACAATTCAGAGGGAGAAGCCTGAAGTCTTCAGGGTTTGGATATGCCAATCCCATCAGACCCATCCTCAGTCCAGCCAACGCGTCGCATTCACACAATAGGTGCGATATGGACTCGTCCTGTTCACCACAGGCCCTGCAGATCAAATTGTGTGCCAATCTCAATCTGCACAGGAAGTCGTTGGTGCCAAAATGGCCAGTGAACGCTCCTGTGAGCAGGCGCATTTGGCTCTTGCTATATCCACATAACTTCCGGGTGAAGCCTGTGGCTCCCTTTGCAATGAACTTCTTGGAGTGTTCCAGACCCCTAAGGGCCATCCACTCCAACCTGTGTTTGTCATTGCCATGTGCATTCAAAGCTGCCTTGACGGTGCTCTCAGAGAGTCCCACGAATGGCTCGGGGCCCACAAACAGCCAACTTGTATGGTTTAATATAACATGTGGTTTCATAAATTCAACTCTCGCACTAGCAATTATTACTGTGCCTATAACTATCCAACAACAGACATAATATAGATCACACATTTTGAACCCGAAGTCGAAACCTCGGGTGTTGTACTTGACGCTCTAGCAGTGCATTGTACAGTAATCTATACTAATATTATAAAGCTGAAGAGTTTGTTTGTTTGTTTGTTTACTTGAACGCGCTAATCTCAGGAACTACTGGTCCGATTTGAAAAATTCTTTCAGTGTTAGATAGCCCATTTATCGAGGAAGGCTTTAGGCTATATATAATCACGCTAAGATCAATAGGAGCGGAGCACCAATGAAGAATGTTTCAAAATCGGAGGTTATTTTTTCCTTTAGAGAGATTCGGCTGTGTGCGCTGCGTAAACAGTTAAAGTTTCGCAAAAAAATGTATGACAGAATTGTTCCCCTTTAAAAGTTCTAAAAAAAAGTCCGCGACAGCCTATGTCTATCTTTTAAGGTTGGCTCACTATAACCATTTTTATGCTAACGAAATTTGTTCTAAAATAATGCATTTTATTTGCGAAGGTATTTTTATAAACATGATATTAATCCTTATCCAAATAAATACATTATTCATCACAAGTATTTAATTTAAAACAAAATTGCCCTTTACATCATTCGATTTCAATGAATATCTTAGGAGATATCGCAGTTTTAAAATATCATCGCAGCAAAATAATTACCCTTTACAGACATAGTACAAACGATGTTTCTCCTGGTTTATTCTGCGTGATTACTACTGGTTCGATTTGAAAAATTCTTTTAGTGTTGGAAAGCCTATTTATCGAGGAAGGCTATAGGCTATATAACATCACGCTACGACCCACGGGGGCGTCGCAGTAACGATAAACGTGGGTGAAACCGCGGGAACATCTAGTTCTTTATATATATAAATCTTCTGAGCGTGTGTTTGTAATTTAAACTCCTGCTAAACGGCCGGACCTATTTTAATGAAATTTTTTGTATATGTTCAAGTGGATTCGAGAATGGTTTAGATTTGTTTTTTTTTTCATGTGTACTGGACGACGTCTGTCGGAACAGCTAGTCTTTATATATATAAATCTTCTGTGCGTGTATTTGTAATTAAACTCCTGCTAAACTTCTGGACCAATTTTGATGAAATTTTTGTGTGTGTTCAAGTGGATTTGAGAATGGTTAAGACTTATATTTTTTAAATATTTTTTTCGTGTTTACCGGACAACGTCTGCCGGGACAGCTAGTTTCATATTAAAATGAGCTATACTTACGTTCTTAGCCTCTACACTCCTGTTAGCTCGGATGTCCTGGTGGAAGGAGTCTACCAGAGGTTTCACGATCTCGATCTGTTCCTTGACCAGAAGACCGAAGTAATAGAATGGCCACTGCAGGTGCGCTATCATATCTGGGTCCACGTACGCGTTGCCGATGATCATACCCTAGAACGGAAGAAACGCGTAATAGCGAGAAGGCCATTATTCAATAGTTGATAGTGTTTATATTTTTCTATTCTGTGGCTACCTCCACACATGTTACTAGCGATAAGAGGTAGCGCTATATCCAATTACACACTACTCTTTATAACATAACTAGCTTTTGCGCGCGGCTCCGCCCGCATGGTACCTACATCAATAAAAAGTATCCTATGTCCTTCCCCAGGTTTTAAAATATATCTTTATCAAATTTCATCTAAATCGGTTGAATGGTGTAGCCGTGAAAAGGTAACAGACAGTGAGACAGACAGACAGATAGACAGATAGAGTTACTTTCGAATTTATAATATTAGTAAGGATTATACTAAATCTGGAAACACGCAAGCGAAATGTGTAGTGCGTGCTACATAATATATGTATATATTTTATAGCTTTGCTGAAGGGCTTAAACTAAGGATAATTTTTGTCATAAACAACGTAACAAAATGTCGTACATGCGGTATCTCTTAAGACTGCGCCGAGCGAAATGTGCCAAAACAGGCGGTCACAGTTAAGTGAATAAAATCAACACTTTTTGTGTTAAAACAAATGTAAAATATACATTTACCATAACAATGAATGTGTTTACAATTACTCCGTGTAAAAAACTTAAAATAATTAATATTTTCGCCTACAAAATTACGTAAATTTGCACGAAAAATGCAAAAACGTAAGCTCGTGTTACGTGATTTTTAGATTGTAACAGTAGAAATCTATCCTATTTTACTGCTTAAACGAAACATAAAAAGTTATATTACAAATTTGTCCGTTCCAAATATTTAAGTTATTGGTTGACAATAAAGATACATATTTATCAAAAAAGCACTTTAAATACTCCATACAATTTCATTCAGTCCAACCGCGTCTTACGCTCGGCGCAGTCTTAAGAGAAAGTGCACAGATCCCAGGTTAGGTGTAGTTCAAAAGTATCCTAAAGGCATTCTGTGACGTTGTTTGTCACAAAAGATTCCCATTGTTTCATCCCTCCAGTTAAGCCAAAATGCTTGTCTAATAAATGGTTTAGGTCGGTTTGGCAAGAGAAACAGTGTTATTAACATAAAAGTACCTGGAGGTTAATAGCAGGGCTTGGTAAGTTCTGGTTTCTCTTGTGTATCTCCATAGCCATGGCAGGCACGTACTTCCCGGCGTATGACTCCCCAGCTATGTAAAGAGGCGCGGTTTTGAGCTCAGGGAATATAGTGAGGAATTGCTTCAGCGTAGTGTACAAATGGCTGGCGTACTGCAATGAAAAATACTCTGTTATAGAAAGTAAACCGACAACCGCTGACGTAAGCGTGTTCTTGAGTGGAGACCGCGACTCGGCAAATGTAGTGTAGGATGTCCTCCGACCAGGTGGGATGACGATCTGCGAAAGACTGCAGGCAGATGCTGGATGCGACAAGCTGAAGACAGGGCGCTATGGCGCTCTTTGGGGGAGGGCTATGTCCAGCAGTGGACTATTATAGCCTGATGATGATGATGATGATAGAAAGTAAACCACAACAACTAAATACGACAACTAAAAGTAGCTAAGCAATATTATGTTGTATTCCTGTGATGAGAAGTTTCTTAGATCCTTGAGCAGAAGATGGGCGTTGGTATTATGATTCGTTTTGAGGGGTTAGCAACACATTAGTAATCAAACTGATGTTCCAATCCTGCAATGGCTACGATAATCGCTTACCATCAGGTGGGCTATAAACTTATTTGCTACCTCGATAGTATGTATATCTAAAAATTACTCGTCTACGGACAAATACGATCCCCGATTCTGCATAAAAGACGTCGCTGCTCAGACAATACAAGTTACGAAGTACAGGCTAATAATCTCTGTAAATCCACACCACCCCCACCCAACAAAGTCGCAGCCAAATAACCAGCTTCTGAGATATAAGCAAAGTGACTAGTTTAGTAACTTTTATCCCTTGGGTTGACAGTGCAACGACTCCCTTGTTCGAAGTCGGCATGGCGATAGTTAGAATCTGGTGCTGCAAGCGTTCATTGGCTTCCTTAGCCAATGACCTTTAGTACGTTACCTTGGACAAGGAGTCTAACTCCATAAAACAAAGTACTTCTTACCCCAGTCATATCTGTGACGTATCCATCAGCATGGTCCGTGAAGCTGTAGCCAGTGCCGACTGGGTTGTCAATGAACACGATCGAGTGGTTCTGAAGCCACGTGTATGGATTCCCTGGAATTAACTGTATTATCATTCGTGTCATATTTACATGTTATTTATAGATATATATAAATAAAATAACTATTATGGCAAGGATTCTTCACCGTAATAGAAATGTGTAAGATTGTTGTCTACTAGTTTGTGCCCGCGGCTTCGTTCGCCTTAATGTAGATTTATTTGAAGATACATTTTAATAGCCTATATGTTATTCTGATGTATAAACAATAATACTGTAAAGTTTCATCAAAATCCGTTTAGTAGTTTTTTGTGAAAGAGTAACAAACATCCATCCATCCATCCATCCTCAACTTTCACATATTAGTACGTATAGTCAGACGTGGATTGAGGGACCACAGTATGTAAATACAATATGAATAGAGCAACGAGATTCCTATTTCGTGGTATGCCTGGTTTCGAGCAAAAGAAAACTGATATATGGAATTAACGTAGTCCAAAATTCATCTTGGTTTTATTCTTCAATAAATTTTTACTGCCACGTCTTGGATAAATTGGCCAAAGCACAGAGACAAAACATAAACAACTAAATTATTTATTCTGGATCCAGCGTCTTATTAAGGTAAACTAAGCATTGTGCTTATAATAAATTTTGCAGTTACGAACGTATAGCCTTAGCATAGCATTATAATCAGGCAATCTCAGTCCGCAATTGAACTGTGAAAGACGCAATCTACTTTTACTTGAAGCCCTTTCCAAAAATCAAGCATCTCTGTAAACTACAGTTCTTATTGCCAACTGTTACTAGCCACCCTTACATAAAGTCTACCATTAAACAAGAGGTCCTCTACCACGTTAGTCAAGACGCTGTCTTCATTCAACAACTGACACTTTGCTCTAGAAACTAACTCCACGTACCTTAAGAAACCGTAGAACTATTTGCATGCGACTTTCTGTAAGTTTCCAGTGCACTAATGGCCGGTTTCTATATTCAAGAAACCAGTGGTTTACCTATAGACAGTTAATTTTGACACATATTTCATAGAAAATATGCAGAATTTAACTGTTTATACTTAGAACGATTCGTTTCTTGGTTAGGAACCGAGCCTAAACAGTTTAACTGTCGACGTGCTAGCTTCCTTCCAAAGAATAGTACACTTCTTACCCGTATTCAAAACTTATTTTAAACAGCTGTCTATAATCATTAGATGCGATGTGATTGATATCAATTCAACCGGGTTAGAAAGTAGCCGCGACAATTTCGCCAATAGGCACAATTGGATGATCGTACTCGCGATGCAGTTCCACTTTTAAAGTCGTGCATTACCGCTATTGTTTCTCACGCACATACGGGTGATAATGGAATCTGTTTGTGAAGGGACCACACGCAGTTTTTGGCAGATGCAAAAAAAATGCATTATTGCTGTAGTTCTTATGAGTTTACCTGATAAGTCGCACTGTGTCAGCGTGGGGGGCGATAGGTAGTTATATGAGAAAACCCACCAATTTATAAACTTTTTATTTTTTTATTTTGCTCGTCAAAATGACCACACTCCACCCGATGGTAAGCAGCCGTATGGTCTAAGAGCAGTGGCCTCCACACCGCCCTCATAGTAGCCGAGGCGATGTTGAGGTCTCTACTTTGACGGCCTGAGAAGGTGCATTTTCACGCCCCGCTTAAAGGACCCAGGATTGAAGGAAGAAGGAAACACGTGCCTTGGCAGAGAATTCCATGCCTTGGTCGTTCGGCAGAGGTATGAGGACCCAAACTTGTTGGTACGCGCTCTAATCGACTCTATCAATATCACCAAAGATTTTTATGCTACAAAGCAAGCTAACAGACATACGACCCAACAGATTGTAAGCGGTTACCATAGCCTATCATTTGATATACCATGGGTATGACCAGCACGTTGCTGATCCTAGACAAAAGGAATTACATAGGTTGAAAGAAAATGAATGGGAAAAGAAACAGGTCTACCAGCACCCGAAATTCCTGGAGCAGAACAATGTTATCCGTATGTAGTCCGTAAGAAAGTGATACTAGCGTTATGTACAAGTGGACTTATGCATACCGCTATCAAATAATTGCTATCAGCGGTCTCCGCCACTCTTTCATACAAAATTATATAAGTACCTAAGAAAAAAATTTGCTTGTATCTATATCTACTAATACTAGCTCGACTGCGTGTGTCAAATGCAAGGTTGTGTGCGTGTAGTGGTTTTTCATTAATTTAATGTATTTCTAATGCATATTTTATATAAATATTAGCATTCGTCACTTCTTCTCTGTATAAACTATAAGTGTGCGAAATTTCATACTCCTCCGTCCGCCCAATTTTCGTAAAAAGGGATCCAAAGTTTTCGCTTCACGTATTAATATATAGATTGTAAAGCTGAAGAGTTTATTTGTTTGTTTGAACGCGCTAATTTCAGGAACTACGGGTTCGATTTAAAAAATTCTTTTAGTGTTGGATAGCCTATTTATTGAGGTTGGCTATACGCTATATAACATCACGCTACGACCCACGGGGGCGGCGCAGTAACGTTAAACGCGGATGAAACCGCGGGAACATCTAGTCTTATATATATTAAAGTTTTGCTATTAGCAATCGATTCCTATTAATGATTTTTTAAATATATGTTATAACTTTTGATATACTTATCGAGCCGGTATACGATAGGAATAATAAATGTGAAATTATTCATAGCTTAAGCCTAATGTTACTTTTTTAGGTCTCGACGATACAAGCCATGAGCTTAGTGTCGATACCACTGATAACCAAACCTTTTTTAAATAATTTTACGCAAACGTAAATTATTCTTATTCTTACTTATAATTCCATTTTTGCTCCCATTATGGCATCAACCCACAAAGACCTGCCTAAAATCCATGATTATGTTTTTCTCAAAACCCAGTTAAATGCTCCAAAGTTTTTAATAATAGGATCCAAATGACCTTTCAACAACAATAACAATCTCGTATTCAATGCGAACAGAATGCTAATGATACCATTTTTTATCGGATTCAATGCAGACGCTATAATGTAGAATATTAAAGACTCTTTACAAATGACCTGAGTCTTTTCCTGGTTCATAATTACTTGGCAATACTACTAAGAAAATATAAAAAAATAAATAAATAAATAAAATATGTTTATTTTTTCTCACCACAATATTTCAGATATTTACAAATATTATGCTTAGTAAGTAATACAGTTTCTCAAAACAATATTGTGGAGGACTGGTGCCTAAGCTAGGTAAAAACCTGTGTTATAGGTCACCAGGTCTCCGCTCCGAGTTACAGTTCTGGCTAATAATTACGTACTAGAGCTAAAGTAATACAATAACAGTAATTTTGTGGTACCTAAGTAAATATAAAAACATCTCGTTTAATTAGTTTGTAGTTGTAGCAATTATTACAAAACTTTTTTGGTAGTGTTTTTGCAATATGCTTCTTTATTAAAATTTTACGATTTCCAATTCAAATCATTATCGTTTCGTGCCACGAGATTGATTAGATGGCAGTAGTTTAAACATTCAGATATACAATTATATTATATATGTTGATTTATATCTCTGTGGGTTCAAATGTTAATCGTGACACTGCTAAGGCACAAAGTATTTTAGGTTCAATCCACATACAAATTCAATTTATTTTTCTGAATCAGTTGTTTTGTATGTTGCTAAGAAAAAGTATATAATAATATAATATAATATTCTACCACATACACACAACACCATCTAGCCCAAACTAAGCAGAGCTTGTACTATGGGTACTAGACAATGGATAAACATACATTTATATACATTTTTTTTGTAAATACATACATATTATACATCGAAACACCCAGACCAAGACAAACATCCATGTTCATGCACACAAATGTTTGACTTGTGCGGGAATCGAACCCGCGGCCTCAAGCGTATTACACAAACCATTACGCCATCGAGTCGCCGAGTATTTAATTTATTTGTTTTAAATGTTGTTTTCACCATAGAATCACGCCTATATATGCCCTAAAGGGTGGACAGAAGTATATTATATATTTTAAGCACCATCTACTAAGACGACTCTATTGTCTTCCACTTCTTATTAATTATTTATTACTAGATGTGCCCGCGGTTTCACCCGCGTATATTGTTACTGCGCCAGCCCCGTGGGTCGTAGTGTGATGTTTTATAGCCTATAGCTTTCCTCGATAAATAGACTATCCAACACTTAAATAATTTTTCAATTCGAACGAGTAGTTCCTGAGATTAGCGCGTTCAACCAAACAAACAAACTCTTCAGCTTTATAATATTAGTAGGTATAGATTATTTAAAGATACAGCTCTCGCTCGAGGAATAATAATATGTTGCGAGGTCCTTTAAAAAAAATCTCAAATAACAGACCCAAAGTACATCCAGACTCGAAACAACCATATGTGGATCACACAATTTTTTCTGCTGTGTGGTGATTCGAACCCACAACACTCGGCGGAGTGGCACTGGCGAGGCGACTACTTAAACCACTCCACAATCCCTGGCACAATTCCAGACTTCTCAAAATTTCCTAACTAAGACCTGAATAACACTTTGCTCAACCTTCGAGACCTCAAAATCTCAGCTGAAATTATCGCAAAATATGTCACAATTTCAACGAGACAGTTTTCAATGTAGTTAAAATCGTTTTTAAATAATAATTAACAAAATCTTGTAATCTACCGAAGAGGCCTTATAAGGAGTACAAGTACTTAATCAAACTAATACGACCTCTGAACTACGATTATAAATAAATAAAACATTACCGTTCATAAACTCTATGCTCAAAAAAAATAATTCAAGTGTTCAATAATCTATGGTACCGTACCTATTGATACGGTAAACGTGACTCTTTGTAACCAAATAAGGAATTCCCTGAAAGAGTACGTTGTTTTATCTACATAATATAAGTATATCTATTAATATAATAAAGAGGAAAAATTTGATTTTTTGTCTGTTTGTTGGTAAGAGTTTAACTCAAAAACTACTCAACCGACTTTTTCAATATTAAAAAGTTATATTATCAGCGAGTAATATTAGGGTATATTGTATTTAAAAAAAGTACTAATACAAACATAACCTAACCTTCTTTTACGCGAGCGAAGCTGCAAGTAAATGCTAGTATATAATATGAATATACATACCCCTGATGGAATATCAAAATAATTGATAGTCCATTGCCAATTATTTAGTGAATGTATGAATGAGCCGGTTTGTACGGCTACGCCGTACCACATTTTTTGAAAAAACCACTGTAGAAGTAATTATAGCTTCATTTCGCAATAAGTATAATATATCAGCCCTGTATTAAACAGTCCCACTACTGGGCACGAACCTCTTCTCCAAGTGAGAAGGGTTAGGCCATAATATATCACGCTGGCCCAGTGCTGGTTGACAGACTTCACATATCTTCGAGAACATTATGAAGAACTCTTAGACATGTAGATTTCCTCACGATGTTTTCCTTTACCGTTATTTAACTAGTTTAATACGCATATATAATATGGTGTTTCTATGTATAATATGTATGTATTTACAAAAAAAAAGTATATATGTTTATCCATTGTCTAGTACCCATAGTACAAACTCTGCTTAGTTTGGGCTAGATGGTGTTGTGTGTATGTGGTAGAATATTATATATTATATTATATATAACTTCGACAAGCGTGCGCTGGGATCGAACTGGAGACCTCTGCGTGGCAGTCCAACGGTTTCCCACTAGGCTATCACTTCTATGTAAGAGCAATAAGTAAGAGATATAAAGGCACATACAGTCAAGACCGGATATAACGACATTGAAGGGACCATATAACTTCGGACGTTATGTCCGATAATTGTTATTAAGCAATATACACAAGTACCTATGTAGTCATATTATTTGTCATATGTGGGTTTAGAATTTTAAACATGTACCTTTATGTAGTATGGATATAAGTTATGCTTATGAACATGTTTTCAAATAAAATGTCGAATAAAGAAATAAAAATGTTTATTCTGGAAAACTTATATAGGTACATATACTAGGTGTAGTCTATAAGCTGTACGCTGCTTTAAAAAAATCCTTCATAGATTGGAGTAAGTTAAATTTCTAAGGGTGTTATAAATATAATCTGTGAGCAGAAATAGCTAATTGATCAGCAACTCATGGCCAGCAAACATTTCAAAATAAGTCGACGGAGCTCGGCTCCTATTTTTGGGTGGGTTTAAGAAGGAACCTAACATAACCTAATCCTTCCGAGACGGAATGCAGTGTTTTGAGGCGTATAGGTGCTCGTTATGATATATTTTAATACGCATATTTTGCTGCGCAATTAGTATTTTTGCTGATCATTATATTTAATCCCAATTTCTAATATCTAAATTGTTCGTATTGTTTTGTTTTCCTGGAACAAGTAAAACTGTTGGTCGCTAAAGCCGATGAATATCGGTAAAGTTTCGTCGTTATAAGCGTTATGTCGCTGTATCCGGTGTTGTTATAGGCGGTATGATTACTTCATTGTTTGTATAGGGTTCGGCCTTGGCATTCGGTCGTAATAACCGATCCGTCGTTATAAACGTTGTCGTTATATTCGGTTTCGGCTGTACTTGAATCTCCCATAATTATTGCAAGTGATCAAAGGCTACGGTATCCTCTTACCATAAGCGGGATGCATTATTGTTTACACACTACAGTTTTCAAAAGAGTATAACATGAAAGCAACGGATTTTTTTGTTTTAAATTTAATTGCAAAGCCTATGTCGTGCTAGAGTAGGTTAACTTCTTCTCCCTAGCCTTTATTATTCCCAAGTCACTTGAGGTCGGCTTTCTAGTCTAACCGGATTTGACTGGATATCAGTTTTTACACGGAGCGGCTTCCACCTGACCTCCGCAACCTGAAGGCTAACGAGACCCTAAGGCTAGACCAGTGTCAGGATATTAGAGGGCACTGACTTCCCAATAACAACTGCCATAGATGTTCATGGCAGCCGGGACCGACGGTTTAAAGTGCTCTCCGAGGAACGGAGCAGGCGATAATTGTCAATCAATACGCACATAATTTCGAAAAGTCATATAATTTCCGAAAGTCAGAGGTGCGCGACGTGGGTTCGAACCCGAGACCCTCTGCATTGCAATATATTGGTCTCCCCACTGAGCTATCGCACTACTAGAGTAGGTTAACAATCCTAACTAATATTATAAATGCGAATGTGAGTTTGTTTGTTTGTTACGCTTTCACGCCTTAACTACTCGACGAACCATCATGAAATTTTAAGCATAGACGTTGTACGGGAAACAGAAAAGGACAAACGACTGTTACTAATATAACTTAACCTAACCTACATTTTCGTAAGCAAAGCCGTGGCCAAAATCTAGGACGCTATAAGTACGGCAAGCTTTGTAATAAATTACTTTTTCTCGTCGGTAGCAAGCAAAATATGTATAAGTAGGTATCAATACTTACGTTTTAAAATATCATTCACCACAGTAAACGGTCCTAATTCGTCAAAGAGACCAGTCAAGCTGGACGCGCCAGGTCCTCCTTGAAGCCAGATGATCCACGGACTCTCAGTCACAGATTTATTCAACACAGGGAAGTACCAAAAGAATATATTCGAGTTGTACGTCTCATTCACTGTGATGAAGCCGGAGTAACTTTTGATTCCTAAGAAGACGCTCGAGTCCACCTTAGACGCAGCTCGAGCTTCTTTATATCTTCCTTCTTTGATGTATTTCGTTAGCAGTAACGCTGTTCCATTGTCAACAGGCTCCTTTCTTTCGGGTTTACATATATCTAAAACTGGGTTTATTAAATTATCTAACTGGTCCTTGCTTTTTTCGCACGGATCTTTGACCTCACTGAGCAATATGTTGCTTGTTTCATTTTTAACGCTCAATTTTACGTTAATAAGATTATCACTAACTTCAGATTTTTCACTCGTTGCATTAACAGTTTCCTTGACATCACCGAGCACTTCGTTTCTTGTTACATTTTGATGGATCTTTTCTTTAATATTGCTTTCACTCACATTAGTCCTCTCACTTGTATTACTGATGGCGTCTGGTCGTGTTTTCGCTGGTTTATTATCTACTATTATATTGATGACGGCATCTCTGTGTTCGTCTACAGCTACTCTGCCATACGAGCTGGAAAACATAGATGTTTTTAATAAAGTATTATTGATTTATTGATGTAGAAAGAGAAATGGGTGAATTTTGTCCTGCTATAGAACAACCTATATAATCTCATCACATAATATTGTTTTCTGTTTACGCGAATGTTGTTCATTGAAATTAAACTACTACCTATATACGAATCAAGTAATATAAAGGGTCAAATAAACAACGCGATAAAATCCGTATATAGTAGTTTAATTTCAATTAACCTCATCACGTTTTTACCTTTTCATTTTGTTTTATTTATAAGTGGTTAGGTTTGTTAATATTAGTTAAGTTGTAAATTATGATTGTTGCGTTTGTTTATGTGAATATTTAATTTGTTAGAAATATATCTGTGGTGTTAAGGTAAAGGGGGATGAGTCCCAAATATTGGAAAAAAAGTAAGTTAATATAGTGTATATTTAATATGGTGATCTTAGGGTAGGTCTTTCGTGTAGTGACCTGCCGTTTCATACGGCGGGCCGTAACCTCGGCGGGGTCGCGACCGCATGTGAAAGTGATTCGCGTGGCCTCGCCGATAGTGGTTTTTCGAGGAACACCGTGGTAGGTTTAGTCGGTATTCTGGGAGGTCCATTCTATCATTTTAACATCTTTCTGTACCCCGGCGAGTCCGACATAACCCCTCCGCCCGCCCCCGCGGAGGGGTTTGGGTCAATGCATTAACGGAAGAAAAAAAAAAGTGTAGGTATATTTAATATATATTAAATATACATTATATTGACCGAGAGTCTAAGCATAGGCTTAGACTCTCGGTCAGCTGTTAGGGCAGACACAACCCGTTGCAATCTAGCAAAAACTAAAAATCTATCCTGTGACTAAACTACTGCTCCTATTGAACTGTTTGGTGTAGAGCTTGCATGTGGTACACACTATATGTAAGCCTCACTGTTTAATCAACCTTGTATTCTGTTGTAATATAGCCGAACATCTGCAGTCTAAGTGTCTAGATCTGAGCATGGCTGACGATAATAGCTCTCTTTACTACCAAAAACGAGCTGGCATGATTTTTCTTCACATTTGCTTATCACTTTAAAAACTATGTAGTACTGTGTTATACTATGTACGGAACAAGGTCTTTTTGATTAAAACTAACCATGAATAATGATAACCACGAAAACATTTTGATAAATATAAAGGTTGTTTGATAAAAACACGTCAATTTACATATGAAATTGGATTTTAATTGTCAGTTATTTATGTAGAAATGATTACATATTTTATTACATGTTAAATCTGTAAGTATCTGAAAGGTTATAAAATAAGTTGTACATTTTCTTAAAAGGAAACACTAAGGGCGAGAGAATTGCAAAATAGGTATTTGTAAAATATATTGTTGTCGCGCAGTATCCGCAGAGAGCGATAGAGACAACTGGCGCATGGCGCTTGGACCGAAAATATCATAAGTACACAAAATCAACGTTTCGTACGTACGTTAACTTGGGAATAATAAAGGCTAAGGAGAAGACATGCCAAAAGACTTTGATGGCAGGAACAACAGGTTCTAATCTTGTATCACACTATCTGTATGAAACACATTTTAGGAAATAAACGATTTGATCTGATTAGTTTTCTAAGCTATACCTAATTATTACACATATAAAATGTTTACAATGCTCCTGCGAACTGCTGCTTACGATTCATACTTAAACCAGCTCTATTGTTTTATACTGTAGGTAAGGGAAATACCTAATGAGTTCGTCGCCTTCGTAGATCCTTACTACTATTATAAATGCAAATGTAAGTTTGTTTGTTGAGATTTCACGCCTTAACATCGCGACCGATCATCATGAATTTCGCATATACCTTTCATCCAGAAAATAAGTACAGATTTCGAGGAATAGAAAATTAACTTAATCTACATTAACGCGAGCGAAACTGCGGGCAAAATCTAGTATAAAATAATACAAATATGTGATACCTACGTAATATTGTGTTGACAAGAGTGACGTGGCGAGACGTATTATTTACTTAAGAAGCTGTTAGACTGAAGGATGTTGTGATAAGAAAACGTTACGACGAGAAAATAAATGTACATATAAACTAATATAATAAAAGTGAATGTGACTTGTTTGTTTGTTACGGTTTCAGGTCTTAACTAGTCAACCGATCATCATGAAATACACATTGTGAGGGGTACAGAAAAGGACATAGGATACTTTTCATCCAGAAGAAAGTACTTTTATTAAAAATATTATATGAGCGAAAACGCGGACTTGTGAAGTCATAAAAATTAGGCATACAAAGATATTTTGCGAGAATGAAAGAAAAATGGCGGTTACTGTCGAACGAGAGTGCCCTAATCTACATATACAAAGTGGCGCAAAACTTATCACATTAAATGATATACTGCCTTAAGCTGGTTGATATAAGACGGTTAACATAAACCAAAAACCTATTTTCGCAGAAATTAAGAAATGATGAACAAAATAAATAAAATAAAATTACACACAAATTGGAACACCATTGTAATAAGCACACACTAACCTATTTCTTTTCGTCACAAGGTTATGAACCTTATTTCTTTTGTTTATTTTTGTCTCTTTTTGTGTTTTTTTAGTTTGTTTGTTTTGTTTTAATATCGCTGCTTGAGTTCTTTGACATTTATCTCTGCATTACACATGATGTTCTAAATTATGAAAACAAAAAAAATGTCCTGTAGCTAAACTACTGAATACATTTGGTTCATAATTTGTAAATTGTCGAAGAATACCATGTAGTATATGACTGTGGCATCAATTAATGTGATAACATTTGCGCCACTTTGTATACCTACGTATGATAAGACGATAAAAGTGAATGAAGCAAACGAACACTTGTGTGGGATTCTAGTCACATAAATATGTTTTTATAGCACAAAAAACACCACGATTCACAATTTCTAACATATTGATATAGGAAACAATTTTAAACGGCAACTTTAAGAAAACTGAGCGGTAAACCCAGATATACGTTATTCAACAAGCGAAGGAAAACGTGGGAACCGAGTTGTATCAAGAGGTTTAAAGGAAAGGAGGAGACAGTTAGAATTATGGCGATTGCTCCACTGACAAGAGACATGCTCTTAAATTAAAGAAGAAGAAGAGTTTACTGACAGTTCTGCTCAGATATTACTATCCTAATATAATACCTACTAAAATTGTAAAAAATTGTAAAGGTATTTATTACTCAATCACGTGTAAACGATAGAACTGACTTGGATCAATGTTTGCACCCTGACATACTACCTCCTGGATAATCACATAATTATAGAATTTGTGCTTTGCGTATGATGTGAGTTCAAGTGGCATTCACGGCTCAAACTAGTATTAATTTTACCAGCTGATACAGCTTCCAAAAAAATAGATACTTAGGTAAATCTACAGTTTTAGGAGTACAATTTTAGTAATGGATTTAGTATTTTTTTTTTAGTAATTTGAATTTCAATTTAAGAAAATATCTTTGTTAGCCAATCCATCTGATCTAATTAGTTGTTAGCTTGATTTTTGTATCTAAGGCAAACATTATACACCTAATTCGAAAAATAAACTCATTTTAACTGTAAGGATGCACATAGCATGCTCTTGAAAATCGTGTATCAAATTCTCACCTAGCCTTTTATAAAAAGACCTTATTCTATATAATATTACGCAGTACCTTCTAATTAATCAGTAACCATGACTGGATAAAACATAGAACATTGATATTGATAATGCTAATTTGAGTACATATACCTAAAAACATTTCAAGTGAGAACTAACTGCCTCATAAGATCTTGGGCCATTTGTGCTTAGGTTTCAGACCAGCCTTGGTTAGGTAAAAGGGTTACCTGTTAAGAGAAACCCAATATTCTTTTGTTGTTCTTTCAGTAACAGAATAAAGTCTTGCAATATGCCTAAATAATAAGCTCTGTCATATTACAGGTGAAATGTGGCTATATTAGTACCGTACCGCAGTGCCGGATTAACCAAGCGCGGGGCCCGTAGCAAATTCATTCGGGTAAGAGTGCTTGCATACGTCAGACAAAAGTCTGACATATGCAAGCACTCTGTATAGAATTTCAGTCGGCCCAATAATCAGCTCTACAAAATTGTAGAGCTGATTATTGGTCCGACTGAAATTCTACACATTTATACGAGCGACTTTTTGTAGAACTTGAACGTTTACCGTATGAAATTTGGTGTTTTATATACGCCAAGGAAATAGTCGGTTACCGATTGTCTGACGTGGATTGTCTTAGTAGGAAAAGTTGTAACATTTCACGTTTTTGTGACATCAAGTAAATTCAATATACCACATCTTAAGTAATAAGTTTCACTCGAAAAATTACGCTCAGGCAGAGATGAGTGGGCTTAAATATGCGGGGCCCCCTATCGCGCGGGGCCCGTAGCAATTGCTACTCTTGCTACGTGGTTAATCCGGCACTGCCGTACCGCGTGGTAAGATAATATAAAACATACCTTGCTAAGCACAAAATATAAAAGAACACAAACTTCATTATCACAAACTAAATTAACTTAAGCGTAGTGTGTGGTGCCATTGACACATGGCCCGCGAAGTACTGACGTCCCGTGTGTTTCGACATCAATCCTGTGTCGTTATCATTTGAACTATTTGATCCGCAATGTTGATACGACTATTAAAATTCGCTTGGCGGCCAGTCGCGTCGCATATCTTTGACTTATTAACTACTAGCTTTTTTCCGCGGCTTCGCTCGCGTTAATTTAGAATTTGACAATCAATTCGGGTCGTACTCTGCTTGTAATAATATAATTCAATCATGATTCGAAAGACACGTGGCGCCATCTATTATCATAAGAACGTTATTGTTGTTTTCCTCGGGAACAGTAATTTTTTCGGGAAGAAAGGTAGCCTATGTCCGTTTCTGTACACCTGACATAGTATATGCAAAATTTCAGTATGATCGGTTCAGTGGTTTAGGCGTGAAAAGGTAACAAACAAACAAACTCATTTTCGCTTTTATAATATTAGTTAGGATATGTAAGTACGTAGTAAGAATATTGAGTAGATAATTGCTTCTCTAACTTGATATTATTGACTCATTTTCAATAGCATAACAAGAAGGGCATAATATCGTTTAATATCTACTGGGAAATATCAAGGCATTTTAGGCAGGCAGGGCTTCGGAATGTTCTGTAATACCTGGATCAGGTTATTTAGGATTGTTACAAAAGACCGTAAGCAGAAAACCTTGCGGAGCTACAGTCGTAGCTGGCAGACGCTAACAAACTGTTTTGCAGTTCAGCAGACGTATTTATTGTTGTATATTGTATGTGTTTTATTGCTAATAAATACTTTATCTGCCTATCTTTTGGGTTACACTTCTTGTATTTATTAGCCAGGACGTTGCCAGCCCATATTTAGGAAGAGAGTCTCTAAGCAATGGGCTGGTGACCAAAAATTTTGATTGATTTCTGATGAACCAACACCATTTACCTTATGGAAAATGGTAACCGTAGCTAATGTCAATGGATAGGTTTTCTTGAAATTGTAAATGAAATGCTAAGGAACCCCAGTATTTATGATTGATTTGCCAGGGTAGGTACTGCTGTTTTTACTGTCGTACCTTATACTCAAGGGAAATCATATAATTTTTAAAATTTAACGTAAATAATCCTTATCCTTACTAATATTATAAATGCGAAAATGAGTTTGTTTGTTTGTTACGCTTTCACGCCTTAACTACTCAACCGATCAACATGAAACTTTGCATACACGTTGTCAGGGGTACAGAATAGGACATAGGGTACCTTTCATCCAGAAAAAATAACTATTGCAAACCTAACCTACATTTACGCGAGCGAAGCCGCGGGTGAAAACTAGTAGTCTATATCGCGCAGTATAGTATGTAGGTATAAACCTACTCCGTGAAGTCAATTTATTCGCCTGCAACACCAGAGGCATCACTTGCGCGTTGCTGACCCTTTAGAAAAGGAAGAGAAAGGAAGTGGATAGGAAAAGGAGCGGGAAAGGGGAAAGAGGGTGATTGGGCCTCCGGCACTCTCATTTTTATTTCGTGCGCTTGCATTTTCCTGAGTCATAGATACTTCTATGACTCGGCACATACGCAAGCAGATTTATAATAATAGCGTTGACTTACAAATATGACAATAACATCATGAATTACGAGACAAACGACGCGTGAGTCAAGGCGCGGGTCAAACAACCACACGATTGTAAGTACACAGAGGCGTAATAATAACAAAACGATATTTTACTAATGTAACTATGTACTAACTAGTACTGTGAATGCGAGGGATGTACTTAAAAGGTCTGAGATTCGATTCCCAAATCGGGCAAACTCTTTTTTGTCATGGAATTCTCAGAAACTTCAGTGTTTGGAAATGTGTTATGTAAATAGCTAGGTATAGGCTCATAATCATAATATATTAACCAATAATATAGCTTCGGAAATATATAATAGGTACCTACATCTCAAAGTACCCCTTCGGGAATATAATAATATTGTCCTCCATACCGAATTTCGGTCATGATGGCATTGGCGACCAATCTTAATGATGACTGGCAATCTGCGCAGGAGATATTATAGTGCACAAGCATGTGCGCAAACACAAGTGCAGTCTTTGTTCCCTAACCCTCATGATCCGATGGGACGGATAATCCGGCACGACCGGAGAGAGATCAGGCGCAGGACCAACTGCTTTACGTGCTTTCCGAGGCACGAGGGCGTCTAACACCGCCAACTTCCTAACTGCGGGCTCGTATTGAGATGTCTCTTGAGATGTCTTTTTGTTAGCCCGACCCGGGATTCGAACCCGGGACCTCATGCACAGCAGTCACATACACTACCGCTGCACCACGGAGGCATATAAAGCTATGAGACTGTCTGTATACTGTACCAAAATATTTTATTCCTTATTACATTGCATGCTCTCTCTAACTCACTCAATCTGAGCTTTGTGCCTACTGCAACGACACGTTTACCAGACTACGGCTGGGAATCTACCTTACCGCGAGAGCAGCGATAGCTCAGTGGGGAGACCAACAGACTGCAATGCAGAGGGTCTCGGGTTCGAACCCACGTCGTGCACCTCTGACTTTCGGAAGTTATGAGTTTTCGAAATTATGTGCGTATTGATTGACAATTATCGCCTGCTCTGTGCCTCGGAGAGCACGTTAAGCCGTCGGTCCCGGCTGCCATGAACATCTATGGCAGTCGTTATTGGGAGTGTCGACTCCACCACATTTTATGCAAATAAATTTATTATTATTATTATTACAAAAGATCCCACTGGGTCGAAGTGTCGCCGGTCTGCACTGACTGGCCCCCACATAAGATAAGATACCTTACCTCCCAAAATGTCACATTCGTAATAAAACCTGCACGGATGGCATAGTGGTTTAAGTGGATGCCATTGCGCAGTGTTTTCGGTTCGATCCCCAGACGGGTCAAAAAAATTGTGTGATCCATAGTTTTTCTTTTGTTGCCATTTGTGGCAGTAGAGCAAGTAGCCCACCTGATGGAAAGTGGTAACCGCTGCTAATGGACTTCAGCAATGTCAGGACACAGCAAAGCCGCTGCCTACCGTGAAAGAAGAACTCTCTTTAAACCTCGTTTGAAGAAGGACATATCATAGCGCTGGGGAAACACCGAAGCTGGCAGTTCATTACTGAGCTTGCACGTACGTGGGAGAAATGATCGCTGAAAGCGTACCGTATTGGATTTGAACGCTTCCAGGTGATATGGATGAACCCTGCTTCGCTGTCGAGTGGTACGGTGATAGAAAGGGGGCCGCTGGTACCAAATCAAACAGTTCTTCAGAGCACTCCCCGTGAAAGAGTCGGTAGAACACGCAGAGAGACCCAAAGTTTCTCCGTTGCTCCAACGACTCCAGTCTATCCATGAGATTGGGATCAGTTGTTCCGTCTGGAAGTTCTTTGTATCAGTTATTTGAATGATTTTTTCAATAAAACATCGATCAAATATACTATAGATGCACGATCGTCGCTCGAAAAACGGCCCCAACAAAACTGTGCATAAATCAGTCGTATGCGCTATATTATGCACCTGTCCCACTCACTTGCGTGCGCTGCCCGTAAGCGAGAGCGAATCGACACCACTACTACGGTGGAGACCGTACCATATACTTAGTACGCTTGCGTATCGCGAGTAACACACTTAGGACGCTTTACGTTGACGCGTTTTAACTAAACTATTACAAAATGTTTCTCAGTGGGCGTTCAATGGTTATTCCGGTTTATTTCCTGGATTGCATAATAAATGCAGACACTTATAAGTAAGTAGTACTGGTCAGTGCCACATATTGACGCGGTTTTCGTATGAGAATGTGCATCTATGTTATATTTGATCGAAGCAATAAAACATGTATTCAGTTTTATAAGTTTATTCTGTTATTGCCTAAAATATCTCTAATATGTCCCATAATATCAGCTAGTCTTGTAATCTCTGATCGTATCGTTTGTAGGGAGTCCACCATTCTTCTGCTATTGTCTAGTTTCTCTCTCTCCAGTCGCAGGAACTCTGATGCTTCGTCGTCACGATCTGGAAATAAAAATATAAGTTATTGTACGTTGCGATAGCCTAATGGGACATTTGGGGGTTGTGGGCTTCGTGGGTCTGCCCACCACTAGATAAGCTCCAGGTCCGGGAGGTGGCGTGTGTGTTCCCACGCACGCCTGTGTGTCTTAGGGACTAGTAGGGCATAACGCAGATTGTGTTTTTGGGTAGGGTAGTTTCGTGTAGGAGCCCGTCGTCTGTCGATTCACACGCGGCAGACCGAAACCTCGGAGGGTCACGATCTTCATGTGAAAATGATTCGCGCGGTCCCGCCAACTTTGAGAACGTCGAGGAACACTGGTAGGTTTAGTCGGTAGGGCCGCGATGTCGCCATCTTTCCCCGGGTGAGTTCTACATAACCCCTCCCTCTGTCCCCGCGGATGGGCATGTGTCAATACATTACGCCACGTAAAACAGAAAAAAGAATGGAGCTTTTGCCCAATAGGGCAATGTTTGATTTTGTAGCAGCAAATTGCACTCAAAAGAATCATTCTGTAAAGACAGCATAATTATAAATTTTGTGATAATACTATTCCACCTAATATTATTTTCCTCGTAGCAAATGGAAATCCGTAGTCTCTGCCTACCCCTCTGGAAAACAGGCGTGAATCTATGTATGTATGTAAGTACTATTCCACCTCAGGTACCAGCTACATGGGATCTACAATCATAGCGTGCGAAATGAGGCTGTAATATACCTTTGCTATTGCTTCATTTATTCTAATATTATAAAGCTGAAGAGTGTTTGTTTGTTTGAACGCGCTAATCTCAGGAATACTGGTTCGATTTGAAAAATTATTTCAGTGTTGGATAGCCTATTTATCGAGGAAGGCTATAGGCTATATAACATCACGCTACGACCCACGGGGGCAGCGCAGTAACTATAAACGCGGGTGAAACCACATTAATATTAGAATTGTAGGCGAATATATATTCTATTAATATATTCTATCACATACATACAACACCATCTAGCCCAAACTAAGCAGAGCTTGCACTATGGGTACTAGATAATGGATAAACATAAATACATACTTTTTTTGTAAATACATATATATTATACATAGAAACACCCAGACCAAGACAACCATCCATGTTCATGCACACAAATGTTTGACTTGTGCGGGAATCTAACCTGCGACCTGAGGCGTGGCAGTCGGTTACACTAACCACTACGCCATCGAGGCCATACTTTTAGTGCCATAGGGGCAAAGGTCGGTCAACTAACACTAACCAAACCCGGAATTCGAACCAGGGAACTAAAAATCAGCCATTAACTTTAAAGTAACATAACTAGTTACGAAGATTTAATTGCACCATTTTAAAAATAAAGTATGTGTAGTCACCTGAATCACCAAAATGACCATTCTTGTCAGATGCCCTGTGTTTCTTTTCTAGCGGACTGCTGGGCCCGCCATGGTCATCTAGATCTGACATGTGGTCTTTAGACGATAGACGCCTCTTGTGTCTACTAGACCGGTCTACTGTTGGTGCATCTGTTAACATATTGTTATATTAATAACGCTTATAGATTTACAATAATCTGTTATACTACATTTATTTCAACCTCATAGTAAGTATAATAAATGGACGTAATATCTGAAAAACGTTCCAACCCACAAAGTTAACATTTTGAGATAATCGAGATTGAAGTTCAATCCCGTATTGCTTCTTCATACATGTGGGTTGGGCTACTAAGTCATGATTTCATATTTAGAGTGATAGTAGAGCTACCAAATTTTTCCAGCTAGTAAATAGTAACCCCGTGATTAATTTGCTAATAATAACTCGATTTTGACCCGAGTGTGGGTTGGAACGTTTTTCAGAAAGTACCTACATCCAAATCAAGAATAAATCAGAAATAGTTTAAATTTATTTATAGTGTTTGAGTGCAGAACCACATAACAGAAACAAAGTTTCTTTTTGAATAGATTGCTACTTTTAGGGTTCACGCCCTGTGTAGTGGCAGACAAACATACAAATAACGGAAAAGAAGACGAAAGAGGAGACGAATCACATATGCATACTATGTCGAATCGAACTTACAATCCTAACTAATATTATAAAAGCGAAACTGAGTTTATTTGTTTGTTTGTTACATTTTCACGCCTAAACCACTGAACCAATCATTCTGAAATTTTGCATATACGTTGTCAGGTGTAGAGAAACGGACATACGCTACCTTTCATCCCGAAAAAAATTACTGTTCATTAGGAAAACAACAATAACGTTCTTATGATAATAGATGGCGCCACATGTCTTTCGAATCATGATTGAATTACATTATTACAAGCAGAGTACAACCCTAATTGATTGTCAAATTCTAAATTAACGCGAGTGAAGCCGCGGGCAAAAGCTAGTACCCAATAAGTAATTGTGGTTGATACTTAACACTCGTTTGTACTGAGCCTGTTTTCCACGACACAGGGAAACCTAAAGTGGGAAACAGTGTAACAATCTTGTACCTAAAAAAGGCAAGAAATAAATATAATTATCATTTTTCATTTTCATTTTTTCAAGCTGCGGTAACGGTCAAGCAATGTGGAGTCTACTACAAATGACTAAATATTATTTTAGACAACTTCTGCACTAGCAGTCAATTCTGTAACGCCAGAACACCCGTGTCGGAACAAAGTATTTGAATTTGTGGATCACACAATTTTTCTTCGGGAATCGAACCCGCAACACTGACAATAGCGAGGCGACCACTCACACCAGTACGCAATCCGTCCGTCAATTTACTATTAAACTTTTAACCGCCCCACTTCATAACAGTTGTCGTGCCCCCAGAGCCCGGCACAGTGAATCGCAAATAAATACTTATTTTAGGACTTCTAACTATGACACTAAAGTGTATTAAATTGTAAGTGATTACTTAATTATCCATTTACACAATATAAACATTTTTTTAATGGATAACACCGTAATTATATAAAAAAGCAGATTAAACAAGCTGTGGCTTCGATCAAATATACCATAGATGCACATTCTCATACAAAAACCGCGTCAATATGTGGCACTGACCAGTACTACTTA
This sequence comes from Catocala sponsa, assembly GCA_963564715.1. Classification (NCBI taxonomy): domain Eukaryota; kingdom Metazoa; phylum Arthropoda; class Insecta; order Lepidoptera; family Erebidae; genus Catocala; species Catocala sponsa. The sequence continues at coordinate 3,945,805 of OY751331.1, forward strand.
CTTATAAGTGTCTGCATTTATTATGCAATCCAGGAAATAAACCGGAATAACCATTGAACGCCCACTGAGAAATATTTTGTAATAGTTTAGTTAAAACTCGTCAATGTAAAGCGTCCTAAGTGTGTTACTCGCGAAACGCAAGCGTACTAAGTATATGGTACGGTCTCCACCGTAGTAGTGGTGTCGATTCGCTCTCGCTTACGGGCAGCGCACGCAAGAGTGAGTGGGACAGGTGCATAATATAGCGCATACGACTGATTTATGCAGTTTTGTTGGGGCCGTTTTTCGAGCGACGATCGTGCATCTATGGTATATTTGATTGATGAGCTGTGGTACCTGGTCGAAAATATACGACGCTAGCGAAATGGACACGAAAATATTTGTCGGATTAATCCGACGTAAGCGATTAAAAGGTTAAATGTGTTATTTACAGATCTATTTCATTCACCACTGCCTACCTATTTTGGGGACACCGGCGTAAGAAGTATGTATGTATGTATATGTGATTGTAGGTTTTTCTTTAACTCATCTAGGAGACAGTACATGTGGGTATAAATAACTTACTATAATACTGATTAATAGAAATATCATCATGATGTTCATTATTATCCTGTTCCTCTTCTTCTGTATCCTAGAAAAACAATCTCTCATAAGCTTAGGTTCCAACAAAATAAACAACCCTTAGACAGCAGTTTAAAAAAGTTAAATTAATATGCTATCCCGGCGGGCAGAATATTAATTAAATTTTTATCAAAAGTACTCCATACGTATTTAGTTCAAAGTTAAAATAATTTTAAAATAGCTAGGCACCTATTTTAAAATTATGTTAACTTTGAACTAAATACGTATGGAGTACTTTATAATAAACATAAAATAAAGATACAAGTCAACTAGATAGAAGAAAACATCATAATAATTAATATTATAAAAGCAATTGTAAGTATTTTTGTTATGCTTTCACACCTTAACTACTCAACCGATCATCATGAAATTTCACATACACTTTATCAGGGGTACAGTAAATTACATAAAAAAGACATATATGAATAAATAAAAGAAATAAATGTAAAAAAGGTATCTTTGAACTTAATTCTAGACAAAAATCCTTTTGTTTTGGTGATTTATCAAATCTACAACTCTTTATTACAAATTAACTGTAGTATTATAGTCAAATATAGTAGTATATGTTCCCATGAGATTCATTGGGCAACACTATGGGCAGAAACAAATAGCTAAATACCATTTTAATGTAACTAATATTATAAATGTGAATGTGAGTTTGTTTATTTGTTACACTTTCACATCCTAACTGCCAGACCAATCATCATATAATTCCACATACTTACACATAGTCAGGACTTCAGGAGTACAACAAAGGACATTGGATAACTTTCAACCACAAAAAAAAGTACTGTACTCCAGCGAAGGTGCAAGCAAAAATTTGTATTCAAATATTTATTGAATGAACCTAATTCTTGGACAATTTACCTTTATTTTCAGTCACTAAACAAATCTACTTATGAAAAACTCTTTTATGGCAAATTAATTGTAGAATTATATAATTATGTCCCCATGGGAACTACATAGCAAACACAGAGACAAAAATAAATTACTACATCATATTTAATTACATATAACATAACACAATATTTATTGAGTGTGAAGTGGTCTGGATTTATACTAATTTTCACCCGCGGCTTCGCTCGCGTAAATGTAGGTTAGGTTAGGTTACGTTTGCAACAATTATTTTTTCTGGATGAAAGGTACCCTATGTCCTATTCTGTACCCCTGACAATGTGTATGCAAAATTTCATGTTGATTATATAATAATATATTCTACCACATACACACAACACCATCTAGCCCAAACTAAGCAGAGCTTGTACTATGGGTACTAGACAATGGATAAACATACATATATACTTTTTTTTTTGTAAATACGTACATAATATACCGAGAAACACCCAGACCAAGACAAACATCAATGTTCGTGCACACAAATGTTTGACTTGTGCGGGAATCGAACCCGCGACCTCAGGCATGGCAGTCGGTTACACTAACCGCTACGCCATCGAGGCCGTCAATTGGTTGAGTAAGTAAAGGCGTGAAAGCGTAACAAACAAACAAACTCATTTTCGCATTTATAATATTAGTTAGGACTAGGATTAGGATTAAATATTTGGTTGTTTACAAAGTTCCTCAGGCATTTAGCTTGATTATCATTTTAAGTTTTTCATCAATTTAATAATAATATTAGTGTACTAGGGTCTAAAATCAATATTAGTCTTACTACATATGCAATATCAAAAACATAATATGGTGACTTTTTCAGTCTCACAAACATAATTAATTTAAAATAACTAAAAGGAATAATACCGGCAAAACTAAATTTTAATTTTACGAGTTTGATTAGTTTATATCATATTTTGCAGTGGGCTCAGAGACTATTCTAGATTTATAATATACTATGATGTAGTAAACGGCTCATAAAATATTTAAAGTTAGTCTAACCTACCCCGGCTCCAAGCGGATCACTCTTGATCACCACACCATCAACAGCATTCTCTCCAATAATACTCAATATGTTTTCTTCCATTGCAGACAACGGCACAATTCCATCAGGCACTGGTCGGTTATTATCTTTAGCTGCTTTCAGCTCTAAGGCACGTCTCCTGACTCGGTACTTCCAATCACACCAATACTGGAATTTTATTAATATCAAATAATTATGAAACTTATTTTAACACTACTTATTGGTCCTTTTGCATAAGCTTGTGCTTATGTTTGCAGTTAAGGTCGCAGGTTTGAATCCCTGGTCTCAATAGCAGCCAGATTCAGAAAAATGTACCTACCAGGTAGAGAGCAATAGGATCACCATTATTATATATATTTTTTTTTTGCCATTTTTGGCAGACGAGCAAGTGACCCACCTGATGGGAAGTGGTAACCGCTGCTTATGGACTACAGCAATGTCAGGACACAGCAAAGCCACTGCCTACCATAAAAGAAGAACTCTCTTATATGAAATATGAGACTTATTAGCATAGTTCCTTAAATGAGTTTTGAGGATATACAGATTCAGCCTATGAATGTATGTAGTATGTACTAAAACACTATACTTATTATAATTATGTAAGAATGCTTATGACCATTCAGTATTCTATGTTTGTATGTTTTAATATACCTATTAAAGGTAAATGTTACATAGTACTGTCATAAACTTCTCTGATACCATCAGTGCAGTTAATGTTAGCCCTTGTGCGGACAGCAAAAAATTACCTTGTATGGTAAACAATAAGCACAGAATAACATTGGTGATTGCAAGCATATAAATTATGAGATTGTCTAAATGCATGTTACAAATCTCTTTTTAAATTATTAATATTATGATAATAAGAATTAACTTTTAAGGATTGTGCTTAGGGTTGTCATCCATACTTTATAATAAAGTATTGTATGTTATTTCAGGTAAACATACTTTATGCAGGCAATAAAGTATGTTAAAATATGTACTTTATTTTGCCTATGTCTACTTTTACAGGTTTTATTCCATCGTACACTTAAAAAGAACATAAGCATGGCAACACAGCTTCTCTTAATTAAAAAAAAACTAAATATTTATCTATCTTAATATGGACATAATTATGTAGATTGTAGAGATGCGGTTAAGATGTTCCTTGACAATAAATATTTATTAGATGTTGCTAGAAGCAACTAGCAACATGGAAACAAAATAGCAGGATACTAATACTTTATTTTAAGATATTGTATTAAGAGCAGCAATAGCTCAGTGAGGAGACAAACAGACTGCAATGCAGAGGGTCTCGGGTTCAAACCCACGTCGCACACCTCTGACTTTTGGAAGTTATATGACTTTTCGAAATTATGTGCGTATTGATTGACAATTATCGCCTGCTCCATGCCTCGGAAAGCACGTTAAGCCGTTGGTCCCGGCTGCCATGAACATCTATGGCAGTCGTTATTGGGAGAGTGTCGACACAAAAGATCCCACTGGGTCGAAGTGTCGCCGGTCTGAACTGACTGGCCCCCACATAAGATAAGATAAGATATTGTACCTTACCTTTTTACCCTTACTAAATAAATATATTAATTGTTCAACATAGAAGTGGCAACCCTGATCATTATTGTGGTGGTTAAATGCAGCAAACCAAAAATGCAGTAACCTTAGAAGATAACTGTTTCTATTAAAACACAATTGTCATTACAACGGAGAGCTATTTATCAATTAACATGAACATTTTTATCACATTCAAATATTAACACAGTCAACCAGATGATAATATCTCTTCGAATAAGGTAGTAAGCAGGTCCAAAAGGGACAAACTTATACTACTTAAATTAGGTAACAAAATACACTAGCACATAAACAAACTTAAAAGGAAGAAATCATTTATATTACCTTAGACCACCCCTTCCCATCTTTAACAGCTCCATCCTTAATAGCATTCAGCTTCTTAGCACATAAGCTCCAGATCTTTAGTGTGTGGAACTTGCCCCGTCTGCCTCTAGTTAGTCCTTTAGCTAACTCTTGGTGTTCTCTAAGAAATCCAAGTAATGCAGTCAGTTGCTCGAAATTCACTTGTTTTCTAATTTTACAATCTATAAAAACAAAGAAATGACAGTTTACGCACTGGTGTCACAAAAGGCACTTATTTATGACCTAAAATTTTAAATATCTGTAAGAATCTTGTCAGAAATTCATAAGATAAGTACTCAAATATATTTTAATTATACGATGTAAAATAAAATAATATACAAATCATTTATTGTACTCAGTAAATAAGTACTTTTAAAAATGTATTTCGTCGTTTCCGATATTTGTATAGAACTCAACAATACTGTCCATGTGTATATGCGAACAAACGATGAAACGAAAAACAAAAATACTTGCCTGAGTCCATATTGAATAGAACTCCTACTATGACTAGACTGAATTACAATATAATATGGACACAAATAATTATTTATTTAGTATCGTAAGTCATCATTATGATACGTATATTTGCCACAAAATAGTAAAATATCTCCTAACAATATCGTTTTAATGTCGTCTCGAAAATCAAACTCATATCGATCACCAAAATAGCCTTCATTGCATTTTCCAGGCCAGATACTGTTTTACCGACAAGCGCGACCGCGACAGTGCGACAGGCAATGACAGCACATGCGCGCGCATTTCAATAGATTTATTTGGTTTCTTCCCCTTCTAGCGCTTTAAGCAACAAATTGAGGACAAAATATAGAAATAATTTCATGAAATTCATTAAATAATAACAGTGTTAAATAATTAGTGTTTATTCATTACCAATTTGCTATTGCACGAGAATTTGGTTGAGTTCTTGTGCAATGGCAAATCGACTCGATAAAATATTTTATGTTAGTAGTCACTACAATTTTTTTTTGAGGTGTTTGAATACTAGAATACTGTATTGGTAACTTTAGTACAATTGATTAATATTCTATAATTAAATACATAGAAACAATAAAATATTTGCACATATTTCTTAGCGAAGAATAATAATCATTTAAACAAAAAGTCACATCTAGAAAAGCGCTGATAAAGCTTAGGTTTCATGCACTATACAACACTGTCATCTAGATAAATATTTACTTCCTGCCCAAATACGTGGTTATGCGGCTAAATTGAAGATGTCTTGCAATATACTGGCGTGTTCAGTAATAGTGATGTATTTAAATTAGTCGTTCAAAAATCTCTCAGCTCGTAAAATTGACAAGTGATTGGTGTATCGACGAAGGTTTACGAATTTTCCGTTTTCACAACTAATCTTTTGAAAGCTCAATCTGTAATGAAATTGGTGATAAAATTTATAATGCACTTAGTTTAAATCGTGTCAAAATGGTGTTGAAACGCCTGAGAAGGGTAAGTAATTTAAAGTAAGCTACGAATTAATATTTTAATTTACATTATCTGTACGAATAGTTAAGCATGTGCATAGTAGTTAAAAATATTTTGATATAGCTAATAATTACGATTAACTTAATTACATTGGTTGTTGCCATGGAAATATGGCCGGGCCAGTCAATCTCCGTACTTATGTTGACCTTTCAGGCAATAAAGAAGATAGGTACGTATGTATCTATTATATACGGGATAATGCACGCACCTACCCGTGTATCGATTTTTTAACTGTGATACCCACCAATATTATTGTATAGTGTTACTTTGTCCTAGGTGACGAGTGCAGTCTCCTCCCAAAGTAATTAGTCTAGTCAACAAGTGCTTTTTTGGTCAACTTTTTTCAGCAGCCTCGGAAAAATATGAACGAGGTGTCATTCGATTCAGAATGGCATGTCGATGATATTTGAAAAAAAAATCAAGTTCCGCTTGCAAAAATTGCAAAAGTTATATACAATTAACTAAAAAAAAACAATTGAATTTTTTCGTTTCTTAAATTTTATATTTAATACGTTTAAATAATTTTTATTGATAAAGTGTCCGAAGTAGACGTGGCTTGCGCAATCCAGAGTACCCGTTTTCGGCCGTATTTTCATCCCTCTGGGAAAGTTATAAATATTGGTCCTACAATTCCGGGAGTCGAGACTTTTTTTAGGAAATTTCCTCGTCTTATTGAATCTATTTTAGATTTGAAAATACTCAATTAGTGTTTGAGATATTTGCAAAAAATTAAACCCCTTGTTTGTTTTAGTTAATTGTTTATAACTTTTGCAATGTTTGCAAGCGAAACTTGTTTTTTTTTTCAAAAATCATCTACTTGCCGTTCCGAATCGAATAACACCACGTTCATATTTTTTCGAGAGTGCTGAAAAACGTTGATAAAAAAGCACTTGTTGACTAGACTAAATTACTTGTAGGTAATTACTAAAAGCGCTTGTCATCAATATATCAAATTTATTACCGCGAGGTTCTTGATATAATAGTATTTATATTTCAAAACATTGCAGCAGAATGCGATTTTATCGATGTTACACTATTGTAAGCATATATCATGGAAAATGATTATTAATATGCCGCTAGTATAGTATGTTTCTTCGGCGCATAAGTACCTATCGATATTATACGTACCAAATAGAGATTATAAGGTATAACTGTACGGATGGTAAAAGGTCACTGGACCATCTAATATTTTCTATTTGAAATAGAATAAAAAAATATTTTATCAACAAGTAGTTGCTCTAAGCCTGCGTGTCTTTTGTATTCCTTATATAATCTTCTACGCTGCAAATACTAATATTGCGAAAAAATTATATATAAAAATAATAAAATTGTCGTTCTAAGCTATTTGGTAAAAAGTTTTGCGAATTTATCGTTTAATTCTTTGTTTTTCATAAAAAAAATTAATTATTACAATCATGGACCTACTATAGATTATTTGTTGTCAGGTCAATGATTACAAATCTTGATTTTGTCAACAATATTTCATTGAATGTTAGATATAGATACACTAGACTTTGGCCCACGGGCACGTCACGATTGTGGCGGTAAGTCCCGTTTTTGACGAGTGGCTGGAGAGGCGGCATGGTACCCTCGTCTTCTGGCTGACACAGGTAATGACTGGCCACGGTTGCTTTGGCCAGTTCCTGCGGCAAGAGATACACGGTTGTCAACACTGCGGCGACTGTCGCGAGGTTGTTGAGGACACGGCGCTGCACACTTTGGCGGATTGCCCCGCCTGGGCATTGCAGCGCCGTGAGTTGATCGCGGCAGTCAGTATGGTTGCCCTCTCGTTTCTCCGTGGTTCACTCCATGGTCCGGAGTGAGAGGTCGTAGAACGCCGCCGTCGTCGACTCCTGTGAAAAAGTATTTTCCGTCAAGGAGGCGCCGGAGCGGGAGAGGAAGCGCCTAAATCCTCTCCCCAACCGCAGAACAGGGCGCCGGAGGTCGCAAGATGACCTCTAGCCACCCTGAGGTTTACCGTGGAGGTGGTGGGCGTCATTGACTTGCTCGCCACCTGATCAGCACCAGGTCCGAGAGGCGACATGTGTGTTCCTACGCGCGCCTCTGTCCGAGGTCCCCGAGGACAGTAAAGAAGTATCTGTGACCTAAGTGTAGGTCTGTTCGGAATCGGATAGTGGCCTGCCGTTTCATACGGAGGGCCAAAAACTCGGCGGAGTCGCGTTTGCGGTTTTGTCGAGGAACACCGTGGTAGTTTTAGTGGGTATTACCGGGATGTCTGTAATGAAATCTTTCTTTGCCCTGGTGTGTCCGAGACACGGAGCAAATACAAAGTGTCGGACTAACCGGGGCAAAGAAGGATTTGTATTTGCTCCGTGGTCCGACATTATCCTGCCGCCCGCTCCCGTGGAGGGGTATGCGGCAATGCATTTCCCCAGGTAAAACAATGCTTTGGCCCAAATATTTACTAATAATATTAATCGAATTCGACTAGATTAATTATTGACAGTATACAGTTTTATGAAAACAAACTGAAGCAGGCTATAAATAGGTATTTCAGGTATTAGTTTCAGCTAAGTACTTTACAAAATTAATTAATAATGCTAGATAATGGTAACCGCGCGATTAAACCAAATTGGCGCGAAAGCAATGTTTGCTTTTTTTAATTGAAAATACCCACCTATTACTAGTCAAGTGATTTGAGTGGCTGTTGCAAATTTAGTCAGCCTATTCCAGAAGTTAAGAAGTATTTGTGTTGATCCTTCTTTCACAAACTGGCATACAAAAATTAAGAGTTTGGTTTTGGTTTTCTACAACACGTAATTTATAACGTCTGGATATTACAGACAGACACTGCAATTAAAAAGTGGCGACAAAATAATTTTCTTTTTAATTAGGTAAATTAATGTTGCTGGTGTCAAAGTCAAAAATTTATTCATTTAGTTCTCAAAGCTACACTTATAAAGGTCAAAGAGGTTAGTGAGTTTACTAAAGGAGACCGACCACCTTGTATGGGATCCTGGCCTGGGCGTGAACAATTTTATATTGTAATAACAATATTAATTTTGAGTAATCTAAACTAAGTAGAAAACATTATTCTTTGATGTATAGTATCAAGTTCGTTAAATAATAAAATAAAACACATTGTTTAAAATAAATATTTAGTTTTATGTGTCACCATCACCTTCATAAGTTATTAAAATATTTTCCAAAAACTGGGCTGGTGAAGTGACATTTTCATATCTTGCCCAGCTTAGGTACTATATTACAGACATTATGTGAGCACAGCAACCAACAGTCCTTCGGCCGACTATGCAGTTGCAGTAATACTGCCTTATTGCTTCCAGGCTGTGTGCTTTATTTTGATATAATATAGACATAAAATAAGTCAATTTCATACTACTGGATGGTAACCAATATTTTTTATATATTATAACAAAACTTTTAATATTTTATTTTGTTTATAAAACGATTGTCCACGTGTAAGCCGAATATGGACGGTCTCCTTTACTGAAATACTAAAACTACATTTATGTTAGTTGCTAGGTTCAGGCAAAAGGTTGAGCCTATGAGAAGATACCTGCAAGAAGCTCACGGCTACTCTTTTAAATCGCCAGCAAATTATAATTTCGTTATTTTACAACTCATTTATGTAGATACCAGGTGTTGCAGTCATTACTGTACATATAAAACATTTTTTTTTAAATAAGTAATATTTATAATGTCGTGTATGAAGAATATGCAAATATATTTTTACTATTTGTGCTTTTTGTTTTAAAATATTCTTATTTGATTTGTTATTAACTTTTGTTTTGTTATTAACGTGTACGTGTTTATCATTTTAAAGAATAAGCATCGCAATAACGTAAAGAGCTTACGTGAAAGAGAAAACTATAATTCGAACAATTGCGCGTTAACTGTTTTACAAGGGATTTTGTAGACCAATAGAGGAATATCCTAATTGGGACGATTGCGTGATCTCTCTGACTCATTAAAAAGTTGTTATATCAAAGGACTTATTTTTTATTTTATGTGGTATTATGCTTATTCTAAGAACTTACATTTTAATTGTCATATCGTCGTTGCGCGTGCAAACCCGCGTAACAGCAGTTTGTTAATACCGCGTACCAACAAAAAGTGCAAAATTGAAATGTCGCGGCTACAGATACTCAGCGCTGATTCGCTTATACTACTTCTCACACAATTTGAATTAGCCAATAAGGTACCTCATATCTCAATTAAAACAATACCGCGGAACACTTCTAGGGTTTGACATTAGCGGCAAGTCCGCGACTCCGCGTATTTACGGGATGAGCGAGCAAGTTGCTACACGATTAGTGCGTTCTCTCGAAAATAATTATTTTGTAGTGAATAACAATCACATAAGTATGTTTTTATTATGTATGGTGTTTAGTTTCTAATATGTTTATGCTTGAATAGAGTAAATAAGTACAATGCCTTAATATTTTTAAGATTGTGAGTAATAATAACCTGTAACGCGTAGTTACGCGGTATTGATATTAAATTATAATAGATGTGTTTGTCATTTACGCGGTATTGTATTATACTAAATTTATGTTTTTTTTTAGATATACTTGAATATATTATATTTAACCGAATATGATGGAAGACAAACAAAATGACAAATAAATTTTTTGCTATATAATTTATCATAATAAATTGAAATAAATAATATAACTAATAAAACTCTTTTTAGTTCAAGACTACGTATCTGCTGAAAGTATAGTAGTTTTAATGTATATGCTAGTACAAAACCGCGTAAGTAACTTCACACGAAATCTAAACAAGTTCTGAGTAGGATTACTTTAATTTTTTTATAAAATAAGTAGCATAGAAGCTGCTATAAAGTTCAGTATGAAATATAGTTATGAATTACCAAGTTATTCAGCTTTTCTTCCTCCTGTAAAATTCTAAATATGTAGATACGCGGTATTTACCAACTGCTCTTCCACGGTTTTGCACGCGCAACGACGATATGTTTATGTTTGCAAAGCTCCGTACGCTTACTAATATGAATAATGATCAATCAATCAAGAAGTTTTCTATTTTTGGCGAAACACTTACTAAGTCTTCTATGAACTTATTCATTTGATCTTTCATGTGAAAGAACCAATTGAATAAATGCTTTTGTCATTATTCTGTATTCATATTATACCTTCGTATTCATATTAATATAGCTTATTCGTACTTCGACTTACCAAGGTACCTATGCTTGAATCAAACAAGTATACATTAGACTGACACCTGCTGTTGGGAGATAGGATAGGTAACAGATACTGTGACTACCCGCTTGTCAGAAATAGGTACCTACCTACGTAAATAGATACTAATACTCATCGATCAAATATTTGATCGATGCTAATACTAATTCTTCTTACATTATTATAACACATTTTTGCCGCGCTATTTGCAATATACATTCAATGAAATATTAGAACGTATGGGGCGAAATTCTAGAACAAAGAAAATACGAAAATTACTCTATTGCCATGTCTAAAATTGTCTATTTATATAACTTAATTTGTTAATATCGTATTATTTTAATCTTTTTGCAATATACGGTGTAAAATAGCTATTTGTCCAAATTAGACGACATTCACACACTCTTAACCCTTTTTTCAAACGTCCAATGTCAACACCAAACCAAAAATAGGATGTAAGGGCTGAAAGTTAGATGCCATTGCCCCACTGCCCCTAATATCGTTAACTTCCCATAGTGGTTATTGTTTAATACGAAACGAACTATGTACAAGCTACAAGCCACTCAAGTCAGCTTATTTGTACAGTCGCTTAAACGCTTTCGAGGTGATCGCGTGTCTCGTTGACCGGAAAATTCCTTTCGATTTTCCTCGACTTACGTTTGACGAAACATTTAGTTTTCAATTTTGGAATAAATTTGTTTTAAAAAATGTGAGAGTTTTTTTGTGGCTAGTGTTTTGTGTTGGATTGTATAATGGAAATAAAAGTTGATGTGGTAAGTTTGACTAAGGTTATTTTAAAACCTTTTCAAGTTTGGATATTATTTGAATTCGTGATTAATGACTAAAATTATATATCGAAAATGTTTAGTTTTAAAATTAGAATATATTAGTATAATAGTCTTAGGAACATCTTCTGCGTCTCAATTTTTTACTATTTTATTTTTTAATTCTAAGGTACTATTTTTAATGTTGCTTCTTTGTAATACTAAAATGACTCCGAGGTTTAACACTTTGTATTTTGTGGTGGTAACTAAACCCTGCTATGATATCTAATGAGTATTTTATTTTATTTTGTTCTATTTGGGAAACTTACAGCTAGTACATCAATATTAAAAATCTTAACAATTTAAGGCTATTTACAAGTTTCCACCACTAAAAATAAATGTTTAACATATTACAAGGTCGGTTATACATAACATTACAAAATGTTATAAAAACTAGGTATCAAAGAATTTTGTTGTTACACTTCTTTTAAGTTGAGTAACACAGGTCCCAAACAAATCAAAATCTAATTCATCAGAAAGTCCTGCACGCTCGTATAGTAAAACAGTTCTGTCTGTAAGTGGTCCTGACTAGGGGTACGTGAAGCAATGCTCTTTGCCGCAACATTTTAGATACCAACATTTTAGAACCTAACCTAACCTAAGCCCTATATTATAATATAATATAATATATAATATTCTATCACATACACACAACACCATCTAGCCCAAACTAAGCAGAGCTTGTACTATGGCTACTAGACAATAGATAAACATATATTATATACTTTTTTTTGTAAATACATACATATTATACATAGAAACACCCAGACCAAGACAAACATCCATGTTCATGCACCCAAATGTTTGACTTGTGCAGGAATCGAACCCGCGACCTCAGGCGTGGCAGTCGGTTATACTAACCACTACGCCATCGAGGCTGTTAATTAAAAGTAATAAATTATATTGCCCAGTAATTACACGAACAGTTTACACACCTGAAGCTTTTGTTACTAGATATGCAGATATCATTGCTATTACAATAGACGATAGTTTATCTGTGACCCTGGCACTATCGATGTCCATGAGCGACTATTGACGCTTAAACAATTACTAACGTCATTAAATTAAAGTTATTACACTCTCTTCGTTGGCAGTTTGGTGTTGCTTGACACGCGCAGAGTGTTTTGACTTCGATCCACACACGGGATAACAAATTGTGTGTTCCACAAATAGTTGGTCCCAGTCTTTATGTATTTTGTGTCCGTGCTTTGAATGTTTGTGAAGTCTCCCGTGGGTTTGATCCGAACAAATGCAAGTTTTGTAATAAAAGAATATTCTTGTAATATTATGTGTTTTCTAGATTAAAAAAATTTAATACTATTTTAATAAAATATTGTCTATAGATATTTAGGTAGGTAGGTACTACGTCCAACTTTAAAATCAGTTTTCAGCTTTGAGTAGTATTTCAACTTTTATTTTTAAATTACTTAATGGGAAATCTTGAACTTCCAAATTAAGTTTTTAGTATATTTTTAGTTTTAAAGAAGACAACTCCCGCGCTATGAATATTTGCTGTGTCGTGGGGATTTTACAAATATTCAAACAACGGACACAAAGAACATTCAGACTTGGGACAACCATTTATGGATCACACAAATATTTGTCCCGTGTGGGATTTGAACCCACAACAATCGGCGTGGTTGCATTGGTGAGGCGACCACTTAAACCACTACGCCATCCGTGCAGACAATTTATTACAATAAAGTAAATTTATTGCGGTGAGCTTGTTATATCAGTATAGTTCATGCAACTCACGATGGCGAGCGGGCTATGTATGTGTGTGTGTAAGTGTCGCTCGCAACTGACCGTTCTGTCAAACACGCACACTACCGCACTGTGCATGTACACGTAAAGCCCGCCCCCCTTCGTGAGTTGCAAGAACTGTAACGGCATACCACAAAACAAACATAATGCAGCATACCACCTGACATGTAAGTAGGTAACGTATCTTGCCCAAAAGGTTATAAGAAAAAAGAATAAAACTTAAAAAAACAAAGTTTTATGTAGGCCCACGATAATAGTTCATTATCGTTCGCTTTAAGGGGAAACACAAGAGCCGTTTTCCATACAAACGTAGTCCCCCGTTTCTTCCCTGAATAATGCAAGAAGAGCAATATTTTTTTTCCAAAAAATGTAATTGGCATGTCCCTATGTTTTCCTTTTTTACATAAATTATTTATTAAAAGAAACATAGCCTTTAAAATCCTCAAAAATTGGCCGGATTTTCCGCTGTGTTCAAACATACAGAAAACAAATTTGACTAGATTATATAAAAAAAGGAAAACATAGGAACACGGCCAAAGCCTTTCTTTAATTTTTAATGAAATAGTAGTTATAATAGTAGTTAAATCGGTCCAGTTTTGGAGATGGAATCAGGGGACTACGAAACGTTGATTTTGTGTACTTTTAATAGGTATTTTCGGTCCACGCTGCAATTGTCTCTATAGCGCTCATGATACTATACATGGCACTGCGCCACATCAATAGATTAGTGTTTCCTCTTAACGGTGAAGGAAAACATAGTGAGGAAACCTGCATGTCTGAGAGTTCTCCATAATGTTCTCGAAGTTGTGAAGTCTGCCAACCCTCTGGGCCAGCGTAGTGCACTATGTCCTAACCCTTGTCACACTGAGAAGAGGCCCGTACCCAGTAGTGGGACCGTTGCAGTTTAATGCAGGGCTAATATTATCTATACTAATATTATGAAGCTGAAGAGTTTATTGAAATTAAACTACTATATACGGATTTTATCGCGTTGTTTATTTGACACTGTTACAAAATTTTTTGAAAAAAAAAAAAAAAAAAAAAATATTGTAACAGTGTCAAATAAACAACGCGATAAAATCCGTATATAGTAGTTTAATTTCAATGAATAACATTCGCGTAAACAGAAGACAATATTATGCTGAAGAGTTTGTTTGTTTATTTGAACGCGCTAATCTCAGGAACTACTGGTTCGATTTGAAAAATTCTTTTAGTGTTGGATAGCCTATTTATCGAGGTAGGCTATAGGCTATATAACATCACGCTACGCCCCACGGGGGCGGCGCAGTAACGATAAACGCGGGTGAAACCGCGGGGACATCTAGTTTAATATATAGGCCCGCGTATTATATGATTGCTCCCTTGTAATGGAGTATGTAAACATTGTTGACAGTTTATACATACTAGTGTTTGCTCAGTGGTCGATTCGACAATAACCATTATGCAAAACTAGATTTTGCCTGCGGCTTCGCTCGCATAAATGTAGATTAGGTAACATTTACGCGAGCATTTCATCCAGAAAAGAGTAGGTACTAACCAGTAATAGTACTCTTTTCTGAGTACCCTATGTCGTTTTCTGTCCTCTGGCAATGTGTATGCGAAATTTCATGATGATTGGTCTAGTAGTTAAGTCGTGAAAGTGTAACGAACAAACTCACATTCGAATTTGTTTTATTAGCTCAGTGGGGAGACCAACAGATTACAATGCAGAGGGTCTCGGGTCCGAACCTACGTCGCGCACCTCTGACTTTCGGAAGTTATATGACTTTTCAAAATTATGTGCATATTGAGACAATTATCGCCTGCTCGGTGCCTCGGAGAGCACGTTAAGCCGTCGGTCCCGGCTGCCATGAACATCTATGGCAGTCGTTATTGGGAAGTCAGTGCCCTCTAATATCCTGACACTGGTCTAGCCTTAGGGTATCGTTAGCCTTCGAGTTGCAGAGGTCAGATGGCAGTCGCTCCGTGCAAAAACTGATATCCAGTCAAATCCCGTTAGACTAGAAAGCCGATCCCAAGTTACTTGGGAATAATAAAGGCTAGGGAGAAGAAGTTAGGATAATTTATCCATTTAATCAGAAATCCACCATCATCATGAATGAAAATACATTACATTTGATATAAATACGAATGTCAGCCACGTTTACACGGCTTAATTACTGACCGTTGATCGCGTTGCCGTCGTCGCCAGCGTGCACGTCTAATGAATAGCTAGTCATGTTTACCTACCCAGTTGTTTGTTTGTTTATTTGTATACATACATGTTACATAGTAGCTGGGGATACACTTATAATGCAGTATTTCAACTTGGCCATTTTTTCGTATCCGTCCTACCTAGGTCGGTTGGTAGGATACCACGTTACTTTCATTCACGAGCAGCGATAGCTCAGTGGGGAGACCAACAGACTGCAATGCAGAGGGTCTCGGGTTCGAACCCACGTCGCGCACCTCTGGCTTTCGAAAGTTAGCTATATGACTTTTCGAAATTATGTGCGTATTGATTGACAATTATCGCCTGCTCCGTGCCTCGGAGAGCACGATAAGCCGTTGGTCCCGGCTGCCATGAACATCTATGGCAGTCGTTATTGGGAGAGTGTGGATACAAAAGATCCCACTGGGTCGAAGTATCGCCGGTCTGCACTGGCTGGCTCCCACATAAGATACGATAAGATACTTTCATTCACAAAGAATGCCATGATGGCATTAATCATTATTGAATTGTCTACTTATATGTTTTTATTTGTCTCTAGATTTTGCTCACGGCTTCGCTTGCCTAAATGTAGGTTATGTTAGCTTTGTAACAGTCCTTTTTTCTGGATGAAAGGTACCCTATGTCCTATTCTGTAACTCCGACAACGTGTATGCAAAATTTCATGTTGATCGGTCGAGTAGTTAAGGCGTGAAAGTGTAACAGACAAACTCACATTCGCATTTAAAATAGGATAGTATTTAACTGCACAGCAAAAAAATACTAATTGCGCAGCAAAAAAATACTAATTGCGCAGCAAACTAAGTTGACGTCTATTTTTGGGTGGGTTTAAGAAGGAACCTAACATAACCTAACCCTTCCGAGACGGAATGCAGTGATTTGAGGCGTATAGGTGCTCGTTATGATATATTTTAGTAAGCATATTTTGCTGCGCAATTAGTATTTTTGCTGACCATTATATGTAGGTATTTAATCCATTTAAAATATTAGTAAGGATTAGTTATCATTTACAAACAGTAGTGAAATTATTATTGCCACTATATATTGAATTGAAAATTATTTTGGTCTCTTACGTGTCTAATCCGATGTCGGGTGAAATGTTATTGGACGTTACTGGCAAGACATTATCAGTAGCACAGGCAAAATTAGAACTTCTTCAGTCTCCATTAGCGTTAATGGAAGCTGTTCATAATGATCATGATCTTGAGTTGGATTCCTGGATCAGACAAAGTATTATTGTGATTGTCTATTAAGGAATTCTTGGTAGAAGCCCAGCGTCTGGAACTGTGCACTGTGAGGACAATAGGCACTCCCCTGTTACGTGGGATCTCAAACTGCTGGTGAAAAATTTGATAAAGATAAAGATAATTTATTTGTGTATAACGTTGTATATAAACACATGTTTACATCCAACGTTATACACGTTAAGCATGCAAGATGGAATAGTTTTACAGGTCGTACATGTTTATATGTAACCTATCAAGGCGTACAAATAAAAATAAACAAGTTACAATAGCATTTGATAATAATTATATAGTACCTATTGAAATTATTGAGTACTAGCTTTTGCCCGCAGCTTCGCTCGCGTTAATTTAGAATTTGACAATCAATTCGAGTTGTACTCTGCTTGTAATAATATAATTCAATCATGATTCGAAAGACACGTGGCGCCATCTATTATCATAAGAACGTTATTATTGTTTTCCTCGGGAACAGTATTTTTTTTCGGTATGAAAGGTAGTCTATGTCCGTTTCTGTACACCTGTCAACGTATAAGCAAAATTTCAGGATGATCGGTTCAGTGGTTTAGGCGTGAAAAGGTAACAAACAAACAAACTCATTTTCGCTTTTATAATATTATATAGCTAGGATTAGGATTAGGATTTATGACAAATTGATAAATAATGTCTAGAAAAACACAGGTTTAATTTTAATATTCAGATAATGGCATATTTTATAATAATAATGAAAATCGCTTTACTTAATATTAATTTTAAATTTTATCTGAAATGGCATGGTCAATTCGGAAATATTCCTGCGAGACCATGCATGTATTACAGATATCGCGAAGAGCATCGCCACGTTTTAATTCAATAAACAACTTAAACAGGCACGCTAAGGTAACATCGTACCACACTCTGGCTGCATTTGGAAACTAGCTTATAGCGCTTGTGACTGTGAGTATGTCGTTTCGACTGTTTGAGTATTGAGTTACTGTTTTGTACTCTGCTGGGTGTACGCAAATTACATATCGCAATTTCAGAGATGGGTCCAGCCAGGAGGAAAACGGAGGGCAAGTTTTGCATTACGTAGAAAAATAAAAGGTCTAAAATTGGAGAATTTTGTGTTTGTAATTTCCTTGCATCCTGATGGCGATTGACAACATGAATAATCATCTTCCAAATTTGAAATAGCTGTCAATTTTATATTGTTAAGAAATGTAACAATGACTCTGTTATTTTTAGAGTAAATAGTTCTTAGATTTGTTGTTATTTTGTTCTGATACTTTTAGAAAGATTGTGCACCGTAATGTCCAAGTTTTGGACAAACTATTAGATAAAATTTCAGAATAGTTCTGGTAGTTATTCTTGATAGTTCCTTATTGGAAGGTAGGTACAGCGAGATCGTTAAATAAACAGGTGACTTTGCTTAACCCATTCGCAGTCCCGTGATAGACACAATAGAAAATCAATTGTTATATACCATATGTGGTTCATCAGACAGGGAACGTGTTAAACAAAAACAGCAGATTATAAGCAAGCAACGTTTAGTTGTATTCCTTTAATGAGTTGGGTTTTCAGAAACCTGACGTCACCAGGAAACCATTAATCAGTCAGTTTCATAAATTAGGAAATTAATGTCCTACTTTGAAGAATCGCAACATGCGATTATGCGAGCGACCAAGAGGGTAAAAAGGCTTCGAATAATTAAATAACTAGACTAAAATAAATACAGCAATCAAAATTCAGAGTTGAAGTCTTCTTTTGTGGAGGCCTGGAACTGTTGTCCCCATTGCCATTCCCTAAATCCGGCTAGCTGTCTCTACAGAACCAGCTTAGAAGACTTTAAATATTTACGCTGCGCTGGCTGCATCTTGTGTTGCACAAAAACTATAATTCTCAATCTTTATACGCAAACGATTTATTCCTCACACTGTTCTCCATATAAACCCAAAACCAAGCCGTAAAAATCACAAAGGGTTGCTAACAAGTTTAAACAAAACTATCGACATTGACCCCTAACCACGAACATATGATATATAAAGCTTTACAACGCAGTAATATACACGCGAGCTCACCGATATTGGTATTATAGATGACTTGGCTATTCCACCACACCTTCTTCAATTACTTTAACCACCCACTCGGTATATTTTGGATCAGCACTGTTCGTAGTAACGATACCGCTCCCTGCCCATTTTACGTGTTGTAGGACTCTCTGAAATACGATGTTATAGTTGAATTGTGTTTGGGAGATGATTAATGTGCTTTTCTATTAGTTGAGTATTTATGTAACGGATGCACGAATGGTGTAATGGTTGCTTTTGTGCCTTTGTTTGAATGCTTGTCAAGTTCCCCTAGACTCAGGCATTAGTACTATTGCGAGAGCTATACTTTAAAAAAAATAAAAATGAGTCATCTTATTTTTCCATGTAGCTAAAATACATTTTAGGCATTTTTGCCTTTTTAAATTTGTATGTTGACCATCAACCTGATGATAAACGATAGCCGTAGTCGCGTAGTCGAACAAGTGCTAAATATAGGAAAAATGAATTAGTAGGCATAAGATAATAGGTAGTAGAGCCTCGCTGATTTCAGCATGAATGGGCCGGCTCGACCGGGGAAGGACTACCCTCTCACAGAATATCGACGTGAAATAGCAGTATTCCTACTGTTGTATTTCGTTCGGTGAGTGAGAGTGCCGGAGGCCCAATCACCCTCTTTCCCCCTTCCCGCTCCTTCCCCTTCCCACTTCCTTTCCTAAAAGGTTGGCAACGCGCAAGTGATCCCTCTGGTGTTGCAGACGTCTATAGGCTACGGTGACCACTTACTTACAGGTATGCTTGTTTGCCAACCTAGTTGTATAAAAAAAGGACCTAAATTACATGAACATTTATGAGCTGCAGCCATGAAGTCGACGAATCTTCTGAAAATGAATACCTGTAATGCAACTGGGCACCTCTATGGACTACCATAGAGGTGCCCAGTTGCATTACAGGTAGGGTACGAGGGCCGAGTAGCCTTGCAGCCCTTGAACTATCAAGGGCTGCAAGGCTACTTGGCCCTCGTACGTATGCATATACATTCGTACAATATTTAATGATCTTTGCATCATACGATGCATACATAATTACGATTGAATACAAATGATTGATTCATTCACAGTCTCAAGGAAACGTTACCGCAACCAATTTTTGTGTGCTAGTACTTTTAAGTATTTATTTATTTACATGAACTCACGCCTATATATCTCTTAGAAGTTTATTACACTCGCTGATCGCTAGCTATATTTCTAGGTCCCACGTAACAGGCTGTAATAGATAGCTCTATTGCCGCCTACCGGGCACTTGCCAGACTCCGTGGTGCTACTGAGAGTTTACTAGCAGGAAACCCAATTACACTAACACATACCTTATCGTGAAATTAAACCTAGCACGTCAGGAGGAAACTTGAACGCAAACTTATACTCCGCGACGAGGCATAGCAGGATAACTGCTTAACCTTTTGACCGCCACAGACATGTATACAACATGAGAAAGCAAAATGTGTCCAGCACGCCACGGTCACGACTACATGACAAATTAAAGGATGAAATCGTAGCTTGGTGCAGAGAGCACAATTTTTTTGTAATTTTGCTCTTCAAAATGACCACACTCCTTTTTTCTTTTTTGACGTGAAGGTCAAAGGGTGTAATCTAGGATATCGCTTAAACTGACGCGAATCTACAGGCGAACTACTACCGTCCTACATTATTCAAACATAGAACAAAACAACTTTGTGTTGTGTTCTTACTTTTTTCCTCACCATACAGTAGCATAGTGATTTCTTAAGAAGTTGTTCTGCTATCACCTCTGGTCTCTGGCAGTACAACAACAGTTTTTGAAAATCGGCTTCTTGAAGCTTTCTTATTCTTTCGCGAGCTTCCACAGGCTACGGTAACTACTTTCTACTAAGCATGCTATATCGCGCTCTTGAAAAAAACATTCGAAATTTGGCAAGTAAGGCAATTTCGACTCTATTGCTTTAACAATAAAGTCTAACTTGATAATTATATCAAATTTGTGTTAAGTACTCGTATGATAGCTTAACTCTTAACATCTACAAAATGTACAAAATGTTTTAATAAATTGTCTACTAAACTTAATTTTCAAGAGTAGGTACTATACCCATGCTCGTTTCACCTGAATATTTAAAACTTTAACACTAAAAAACGAAATAGTAACTGAGTTAAAATTCAAAGCCCGCATTATTGAGATCTGAGTTCGATAGATGCGTCGGTGAAGCGAGGCCGGCAGCCATTATCCTCGCGAAGCATTGTGATTTGAATACAAAAACGCCATTAAGTGCTTTCTTACCGCGCCAGTAAACAATGACATATTATTGTCAAGACACCGTAATGAATTGATAGCGTTATTGTGCACCAACTATTGATCACCAGGCGTCGTAATGAGTGGAGTCGTAAATGGTGCTTGACCATAACAACTGTAGGAAGTAAAACATAAGATATACAGCATCAGCACTTTATACTGCCGCGTATGTCCTCTTCAACCTATCAAAAAAAGTTAACACAGCCACAATATTAACAGCCTACCACGGTTTAGTAGCATCAATCTTACGATTTGGTATTGTTTTTTAGGGTAATTGTAGTTTAAGAGAACACGTATTTAAGGCACAAAAGCGATTTATAAGGTCAATGTGCGGTCAAAAAATGACCGACGGTTGTGTACCTATGTTTAAGTCCCTAAAATTGTTAACGTTTCCATCAATGTATATATTTGAAATGTCAGTTTTTGTGAAGCTTAATATACATAACTTCGTATCAATATCGGCAACTAGAAAAGGCCCTATCAGAAATCAATACAAGAATATGTTGCATACAGGTGGCTATAATACTGCATTACTTAGGAAAAATGTGTCTCGCATGGGCCTAGTTGTATGTAATAAACTTCCTGATACTATTAAAAATGAAACAATCCAATTATTCAAAAAGAAACTAACAGGACTATTAATTACAAAATGCTATTACTCTATTGATGATTTTTTAAATGATAATATTTAATTGACATTGATGATGATATTTTTAATAACATTATTTTTAAATATTGATGTATACTAATTTTATTTTTTTATTAATATTTATTTTGTATTTGTCCGCAGTATGTTATTTTTTATTGGTTTTATTTTTTATTTGTTCTACATTTATTTTTATTTTACTTCTTAATGTTTGCATGCCTAACGTAAGGCAGATTGTACAAGAAACAACAAAAAGAATTTTATCATCAATATTTCATGTACCTACTTTCTGTGCAAATAAATGATTATTATTATATTATTATTATTATTGCCGAAAGGTAGGCAGAGGTGTGGATAAGTAATTTGTGTATTTTGCCCATGTATAAAATGACAATCTTCAAGAGTCTAATTAGAATTCCTTTGGAGATTATTGAGATGTATTGTAAGCACCCTTTTATGTTAAGTAAGATTGTGGATGTCAGCTAACTATGGTGTGGTGCATTTCTCAGCATTAAGGCCATAAAGGCAGATTCTCAAAAGGATAGAACCTAAAAAATAACACTTCATCTTTATTAATTTATTTACGATTTATACCCAGTACAGTTTGATGTTTGGTATGCACGGTAATCTCTGATATTGTATTATAACCGCTCTTAAAGGTTTTCACTTATAGGGACTTATATGGACACTATTCCTGTAGAAAATTATCTATATTTTAGTAATAGTCCTCGTGTCAAACTACGGGGTGCGATCCAGGGCAAGAAATTATTAAATAAAAAGAAAGAAAACAGTTTATTTTGACCTCTACACTGGCATAAAAAAGCAGCGATAGCCTAGTGGGAAACCGTTGGAATGCTACGCAGAGGTCTCGAGTTCGAACCCAAGGCGCGCATCTCTGACTTTTCGAGGTTAAATGCGTATTAAATAGTTGATTATCGCTTGCTTTAACGGTGAAGGAAAACATCGTGAGGAAACCTGCATGTCTGAGAGTTCTCCATAATGTTCTCGAAGATATGTGAAGTCTGCCAACCCGCACTAGGCCAGCGTGGTGGACTAATCCTTCTCATAGTGAGAAGAGGCCCGTGCCCAGCAGTGGGACAGTTTAATACAGGGCTGATATTATTGTATTATTATTACTGGCATAAAACAAAAACCATCAAAAAAAATATTTTTGACTATTTAAAGCATCCGTGTACATAATTTTATACGTGATTACAAATTCATTAGAAAGAAACCCGCTAACCTTAGAAGGATTCAAATAATGGTTATAATTATCCTTCCTTCTAACGTGAATAAGTGTATCGATATTTTATAATACCTACTCATATCGATACCACTTATTATTAGTTATATACTGTACGAAGCAGTGTTTGTACATGATAGAATAAAAAATAAAATAGTACTCTCTCTCTCATGGTATGGTATGGTCGTTGCCATAAAAAGTAAAAGTACTTGAATTTTAATAAAAGTGGAATTCAAATGAACAGATACAAGAAATAATTGTGCTAAGGTGAGACCGAAAATAGGCTATTATCTCAGCATACTGCATCATTGGAATGGCTAGCACTAAAGATAAGTAAACCAAAAGTTATGCGAATAAACTAAATTAATGCATTTGATTGAACATTTGATGGAAAAGCAATAGCGTTTAGAATTCCTGTCTGTTATTTCTGCCTATTTTGTCGTTTTCAAACAACTCACAAAATCACGATTACAGGATTTTAATACGGTTTACACAGATTGGTAGGTTTTGGTTTAGATCCAACACATCTCGTTCAATATGAGTATCGATGCTGGTAGTGACAAAAAACTGTTCGTATCATTTGTAAGGTTACATGAGGACTAGTAAGTATTTAGGTCCAGTATTTGCTTGATTTGTAGTCGCTAAGCAATATGAATAAACCTAACTTTAATTAATAATATAAAATGGTAATATTGAACATGACAACGCCATTCGACAAGTATCACAAACGGCATAAGAAGTGGTCATGTCTGGACGTTTACGAGTTATGACTTTTACGAGCGCACTAAACTTGACCGTTAAATTTCGCCATCACGTTTCTGCTGTATAACATTCACGAAATTAGGAGACATTAATTCTTCTAATAGTTATTGCAGCAGGCTCCTTACCCGCCAAGCAAGTTACAGGTCTTGTGTTCCAACCCATAGTCTACGATTTTGACATCAGTCATATAATATGTCTGCATTAAAAGATACCTAATGGTATTAAAAAGTAATAAATCTAGAAACGCCTCGACCAGGAACGATTATAAAACAATGAATCTCAATATATTTGTGCAGTAAAATAATACCGGTATTGTAGTCTTTCATAAGGTAACTGCCTGCAAGCTGATAGTTTGTCTGTTTCATAACTTAGTGATAAAAGTGCTTGATATGATCTTAGATGAATGAAACCAGAGAAGTGTGTCAGGATCGTAGCAAATGGAAATCCGTTTGTCTCTGCCTACCCCTCTGGGAAACAGGCGTGTATCTATGTATGTATGACATGATCTTGACCGCTTAGCTGAAAAGTTTCTGTGATGTTAAAGTGTATCATTTAAGCCGACCACACACAGACAGCGGAGGCGTGGCGGTAACGGAGGCGAATTTCTTGTATTGTTCGAATTAGTATGAAACATTACACATAGGATCGCTCCGGATTATGTGTGTAATCTCTCATACTAATTCCCGATAGCGTAGTGGGAAACCGTTGGACTGCCACGCAAAGGTCTCGAGTTTGATTCCAAGGCGCAGATCTCTCATCACATGCGTGCGTGCGTGCGTGCGTACCTATTAAATAGTTAATTTTCGCCCGCTGTAACGGTGAAGGAAAAGGTGAAGCAATTTGCATGTCTGAAAGTTCTACATAATGTTCTCGAAGATATGTGAAGTCTGGCAACCCGCACTGGGCCAGCGTGGTGGACTATGACCTTGTCTTGTGTGTGGGGGCCAGTCAGTACAGACCGGCGACACTTCGACACAGTGGGATCTTTTGTGTCCGCCCCAAGATTTATCCCTTAGCTATCTCCTTATGAATGTATTGCATTGACTATGACCTTACCCTTTTCATACTGAAAAGATTAATACAGGGCTGAAAATCTCCCTCCGGTACCCCTCTGCCTCCGCTAGCTGTGTGTAGCATGCTGATAGTGATATATTATCAAGCCAATAGTAATATAGTAATGCACACCTAGCTGAAAGAATTATAATAATAATTATATTAATTTATCGATTATGAATTGTGTAAATATGTTCCCTCATAACTGAAAGTTGACTTATTGTCTCCAAATGTCATGATTGATGGACATCTTAATAGTCTGAAAGGTCACATTCGACAACACTTGTAGTACGTAGTTATTTTAGAGGTGAAACCTAATAAATGTCAAAGTTAGGACAAACACGATATTTAATTCAAGCGTGTAAACCGTAGTATCGCTTGATCACTCAACAATAAATAAAATAAGGTATTGCATGGCATTGATTTAAATTACAAACCTTAGATCTGTAACAATCCAAGATGCATAATCGTTTTCCCTCAATTCGCTGTAACTTAAGATGCTAATAATTGCAAAAGCGATAACATGACATATGTAGGGTTGGTAGTTTGTTGTGAGGTGGAAGAAATTAATTATGGTCACATTGATATAATAATATACTTTCTTTACTGGTACCAAAAACTTATAATAGATATACAAAAATAAACTACATAATTACGCGACCTAACTGAGCGGGTGTGGGGCGACGACTGCTGCGCTACGCACACACAATAGCGCGCCTTGTATATAAATTTGTAGCGTCAGCAGCCGCTACACATACTACTCTCCATATTATACCAAACTTGGTGTCCGGATCCAGCATTACAGAACCAAGACAGAACACATATTCGTGCTGTCGTGACAGTGTGAGTGACAGGAGAGTATTTTACTACTGAATTTAAGAGTGTGTCTCTTGTCGGTGGAGTAATCTCCTTATATCTCAGTCTTCTGCTTTCCTTTTAATCTTTTGATACTACTTGACTCCTACTTTTCCTTCTCTTGTTGGACCACCGGTACGTGGCGGTCTACCCTTTTTCTCCTTCCTAAAATATATTTTTCCGATGCTTTAAAAAATGTCGTATCGTAATTACAAATATTATAATTTGGATTACAATGTGGCTATTGAAAATAGCTTGTTGTTTCTATTCTTGTTTTTGATTTATGATGTTATCTTGCACCGTGTAGTATTGAAAAGAATTCACCCTTACCATATCTAAATCCACAAGGCCACGCCTTTTTTCAATAATAAAGTAAATGGTGGCTCAACATATTAGCCGCTGGTAAACAACAGCTATTTGACGTAGAGGCACATAGACCTCGTAATAACCGTTATACAAAAAAAAATTATAATATTATTTATTTTCAGCACACGGTCCATCCGTCAACTTCACGAGAGCAACAGATAAAGAAAACTCCACTAGCTAAAGGATCCTGCGGTTCCTGGTGCACTCCTGAGTCTTCACCAGCTCATAATGTGTAAGAACGCACACAACAACAATATCATTAAAGATTCCATTACAATTAGGAATAAATAATACCTAATTATTCGAATGGAATCGAATATCCTATCCTGAACAATCGAATAATTCGATAGTTTTTCGGCAGTATGAATTCTTACATGTTGATATTTATAAAACCTAATAATTTCAGATTGACACAAACCAACTCGAATATCGAAACTAAATCACAGCTGCGAGAAGATGCTCGACAGAAGGAACAGTACGTATTTAGACAACCTAATCACATTTCATCTCTCTTTCTCTATACAAACGCTAGAATTGATCACAAAAGAAGGATAAAACATTTCAGACTATTTAAATTTATCCTTTTACTTGAACCTCTCGTAATTTTAGTTGCCTTTATTATTACGCCTAGCTGTTGTATTTTATATCAACACAAAAACATAATATAATAATAATATCCTATCACATACACACAACACCATCTAGCCCAAACTAAGCAGAAAAAAAGAAAAGAGTTTTTTGAAGAGGGGCCGTTAGTTTCTTGCAGGTTTCTTCTCATAGGCTCTACCCTTTGCCTGAACCTAGCAAGTAACCTACATGTAGCTTTAGTAACTTAATAAACTCACTAACCTATATACTTTGACGTTCATAAGTGTTACTTTGTGACCTAAATGTATAAATGATTTTTGACTTTGACTTTGCAGAGTTTGTACTACGGGTACTAGATAATGGATAAATATACATATATACTTTTTTTTTGTAAATACATACATACATACAGAAACACCCAGACCAAGACAAACATCCATGTTCATGCACACAAATATTTGACTTGTGCGGGAATCAAACCCGCGACCTCAGGCGTGGCAGTCGGTTACGCTAACCACTACGCCATCGAGGCCGACAAATGAAAAATGGATTGATACTCAATATTTTGCATAAAGCTATCCAAAAACATGATAACATTGCAGCCATGTACATACATATGTACCTATAGCAGAAAGATATTGCTCTTTTCAAAGCCACGTAATTCGTGCTAAGTAGTTTTATTTCAATGTGTAGCATTTATAATGTCGGCCTCAGTGGCGTAGTGGTTAGTGTAAACGATTGTCAAGCCTGAGGTCGCGGGTTCGATTCTCGCACATGTCAAACACTCTGCTTAGTTTGGGCTAGATGGTGTTGTGTGTATGTAGTAGAATATATTATTATAATGATATTATGTAAACATTAGAAAACCTATACATGGACAATTGTTTGAAAGATTTAAAATATTGTGAATGGGGATTAAGAATGATTGAGTTACTTGTCAAATGTCTTCTTTATGCCGATGACCAAGTAATACTTGCGTCATTAGCGGAAGAGTTGCAGGCAATGGTAACTATTATGCATGGTGCTTTTGAGAGTAAAGGAATGAAAATAAATGTAAGCAAGACGAAAGTAATGGTATTTGAAAAGGAAGAGTGCGTGACGATGTGTAATATTATGATTGATGGAGAAAAAGTGGAGGAGCTCCTTGAACCGACGGGCGTGTATGAGGAATGTGATGAAAGTGAATGAAGCCAGAGAAGTGTGTCAGGATCGTAGCAAATGGAAATCCGTAGTCTCTGCCTACCCCTCTGGGAAACAGGCGTGAATCTATGTATGTATGTAGAAAATGCAATATTTAAATATTTTTCAGGATACTTCAGCAACTGCATAAAGTTCGACTGTTCTCATCGAGGCCCCCGCCACAATACAAATCCAGCAATGACATACGAGAGGCCGACACTGAGCTTGAAGGTTTTGAGCCAAAGCCAGATGACGATTCATCTGAGAAGTAAGTCCCAAATCGTATAACTTAACTATATATTCACTAGTCAAGCCCTGCGGTTTCACCCGTGTTCATGCTTACTACTCAGCTATCTTGCATCCTATATCGTTCCACACTAACCGGACTACCTAAGTCACAAAGAATTTTCAAAACAGTTTCATTAATTAAGGTGGGTACAGACTGCTGTAACGCAACATGCAATGTAACACGCAATGAAAGAGTTTGCCGTCCACATTGTCGCAATGTATCATGCAATGTAACAGAATTCCCATAGTGTGGACGCCTTGCGCGCACGAACCGTGCACACTACGCGCACGAACAGAGCATTTCAATACGTGCGCGCCGCGATCCGCCATTTGTCGGTTTTTTTGCCGAACACAAAGGGGCGCGCAGTGTGCACGGAGCGCCAATGTGGACGGGTTGTGTGTCTGTACTGCGGAACGCGTGTTTTTGGCAGACTGAGCTATGTTCGCCGCGCGCATGCCGGAAACAGATGCGAGTAGGTACATACACGGTTCGTGCGCGCACTGCGTCCACACTTATGAACTGCTCCTTTCATGTTACATTGCTTGTTACGTTACAGCAGTCTGTGCCCGCCTTTACCGTATACATCTAAACTCACAAACTTTACTTCTTTACATCTCCAAACCTGTAGAGCCGTATTACACAGACATTCGCCAACTAGGGACGTAGGTTCCACGCAATAGAGGGCGAAATTATTGCCACCTACCAAGTATAGTTCCTGACTTCGAGAAGCTATTGAGCATTTAATGACAGAAAAACTCAACATCTACTAATCACTTTGCCGGATTTAAGAATCGAATTTGAGACCACGAGGTCGCACGAGCACAGTTACAATCACTATCAGTGCAGTTAATTCGGCATACTTAAGATATTCTAATTATATTAATATTTCTTTCTTTCTTTCTAACTAATATTATAAATGTGGATATGAGTTTGTTTCTTTGTCATCCTTTCACGCCTTAACTATTCAACCGATCATCATAAAATTTCGCATACAAATTGTGACAGTACAAAAAATAAAATGTTATTTTTTGTACTGTTTCCGTTACTACATTAACGCGGACGAACCCGCGGGGAAAATTAAGTACTATAATAATATCAGCCCTGTATTAAACTGTCCCACTGCTGGGTACGGGCCTCTTCTCACTATGAGAAGGGTTAGGCCATAGTCCACCACGCTGACCCAGTGCGAGTTGGCAGACTTCAAAAGTACTATAAAAAGTACTATATAATATCTTATTTTTTCAGGCGTTCACCATCAGAAGAAAAATCTCCGCCGGTGCCAGAGACCCCTCAGAGTCCGGTGCCAGTATCGCCTACACGCGATAAAAAATGTGAAGATTTCTCAAGACTGTCGACTCTATGCGAGTTGTTCATGCCAATAGACCCTCAAGGTAAGTGGTAAATTGTCTTTAATTTGCCCTAACAGCCGGTCCCAGTTGGGCGCCAATTAAGTACCAAAGCTATTGTGGAACTATTGTGTTCGTAATGTAATGAAATGTTGGCAATTGTTTCAATTGGCTTAGATGTATATAAGGTTTATTTTCGTATAGTTGACTAACAGTAAGACTAGATTAAGTTCTTCTTGCGGGATTTGGGTGCGTTTACACTG
Organism: Catocala sponsa; assembly: GCA_963564715.1. NCBI lineage: Eukaryota > Metazoa > Arthropoda > Insecta > Lepidoptera > Erebidae > Catocala > Catocala sponsa. The sequence continues at coordinate 3,975,897 of OY751331.1, forward strand.
ACACGGAGCTGGGCGGAGTGGAGAGGAGCGGTCCGTGAACTGGCCAAACACAGTGCTCGATATATCCACTCCGCATCAGTGGAAACAGTGCAAGTGAAGCAGAGCGGAGCTGAGCGGACTTTTAAATAAAATATATGAACATGCGGCCCCGAGCCGGACAGAACGAAGTCGTGCAGGCTGTGGTACAGAGCGGAGCGTACGAAGCGGAGGGTAGCGGGACGGTGCGGCGCGGTGGCTATGTAGACTTGACAGGAAATGACTCGAGCACTGCCTTATAGTATAGTTAGCGATATTATGTCATACACTTCATACGTCATCAAAATTGTATGTAAATCAAAATGAAATGTCAAAAAAATTCCATGTTTATGGGATACACCACTGACAACATACAAATGCAATGAAACCAAAGCAATCAGTAAACATATGGCGTGGGAAACCATAGTGAAAGACACAGGATTACGAGATCATTGTAGCTCTGGTCTGCTCAGCTTTTTCACTCCGCTTTGCTCCGCTCCGCTTCAATGGAAACACTTGCTACTTTTCACTGCTCTTCTTCGCTCCACTCCGTTCAGCTCCGCGTCAGTGGAAACGCACCCTTTGGTAAAATTATACAAGAGAAAGTATGCAATAGTCTGACGTTTCATATTATTTATTGACAATATGAACGAGTCGGCTGTGTCTGGAAATCTACTACCCTCTTATATGCAACCAGTTTAAGAGTAGTAACATAATATGTAAGTATTTACAAAAAAAAGGGTATATATTATCCATTGTTTAGTACCCATAGTACAAGCTCTGCTTTGAACTAGATGGTGTTGTGTGTATGTGATAGAAATCTCCCGATTTCGGCGATATACTTATTGATACCTGTCTCCGTATAAATCTTTTTCTTTTTCGTAAGATTGACAACGCGCAAGTCATACCTTAGATACTGGAAGTATTTACAAGCTATGATACCTACTTACTATCAGGCGGACCATACGTTTGTTGTGTTAACCATCTTCAGAAAGAAAAGAATTGTAATGTAATAAGGTAATATTCGACTAAAAGTTTAGAAGCCCAACTGGGCACATGAGTTCAAACTTCACAGGCATGCTGCCATACAACCTTACATTTCCTGCCATAAGTAGAGCTTCCAAGCTCATTCAGAAGACGGTACACTGTCACCACCATATTTTCTTTTTCCATTATGCTGGCTGACCTGCTTTTATAAAGCTAGTATAGCTCTAGGGAGACCCTGGGTGCTGAAAGAGCCCACAGCCGACGGCATTTGATTGTTTGTCACCTTGATCACAAAAATGCACGTTTGATGTTATCAGGTCGACGCTACATCACCTGGCTACTCCTAGTGACCTTCTGCTACAGCTACAATGCTTGGTGCATCGCACTCCGCGCGACCTTCCCCTACCAGACATCTGAGAACACGCCACTGTGGATGACAGCCGACTATCTGTGCGATATCGTGTACATACTGGACGTGGCGCTGGTAAAGCCCCGGCTTATGTACCTACAAGATGGATTCTGGGTCGACGATCCGACGGCGACCAGGCTGAATTACAAGAGGAAGCTGCAGTATAAGGTGAGAGTGATGAAAGTATCTTTTTAATTTAAAGACAGTCTCTTTATGGGAGTTAGGAATCCCCATTTCAACATAGGCGACACCAAGGAACAGGGAGCTTTAAATTACAGTTTAGGCTTTCCTGGGAGCAAGGCCGGTTTAAATACTACCAGTAGTCTACTACTACATTTCTAATAATGTAAAGAATAGTCATAAAGAACAATGACCATTCTCCTAACATGCTTGTACCAGAAAAATTATAAGAAACATAACTTATTGAAACATATGTCGTCCTGTTTGTTTATAAAAATATAAGTAAATTCGGACTTTAGTATATTTTAAAAGTCCGGAGAAAGAAGTAATTATGTAAGTAATATGTCTTTTTTAAGGTTATAAAGTTAGAAGTCGTGATTATCATTTTAAATAACACAACACAACAGGGTAGTTCTTCAGAGACAAAATTTTCGATTTCTATTGGTATATTTCTGTAACCAACTAACAAAACGAACTGTAAATTTTTTTTGTATAATTTAGCTTTATCCGTATCTGGGCCAAATTATATTTTTGGAATAATTGCAGTCTAGGTACAAAATAAAAATATTTGAACTTCGTTCTTCTGATTCATATAACGCGTCCGTCTGCCATTTTCCGGCACAATATGGTCGATGTCGCATTTTCCCTTTGATAAATCAATATAAATTATTATATTATCGAAAGGAAATGAATAGTCCTCTTACAAAAAAAATATGTATTAGTTATAAATACCTTAGTGTGTTTATAAATAAGTAAATAAGATGTGTCCGGCGTGTAATACTGATTAATATGGCGTAAGCTGCATTTGACCATACCTGATCGGGTAATAAAAATGAGAGTCTGGCTTCCCGCGCGGGGGGAAGCCAGTCGTGCAACGGACGAGCTAGAATGAGTACGTGTGGCTGGTTGGCTTAGATCCCGGTGTTACAAAGGTAAGTATCTGATTCATCTGTGCTTGGTTCAGTTGCCATTCTGATTACAATGCCTACTTTATAAAATGTATTTTATTGTTTTACAACTTCAGTCTGTGTTTCGAGTGATGCTTTTAAGTTATAGATTCGTCTAGAAAAAGGCCAATACTAAAGTCTGTATGTACGATGAGTTATGCATGATTGTACGCAAAATCCTGATTCATCTGTGCCTGATTCATATGGTCAAAACACCATATGTATCATAAAATAAATTAGTTCTTCCCCTCTCTAGCACGAAAGGAGCACTTTTCTTGCGTAATTCTCCTTGTCCAAGTCAGTAGTTCTTGTCTTATTTATTATATTTACTTAGCATAAAATTTTAAATAATTAAAAATCACAGGAGTATAAACTTATTCTACATATGACACTTTTGAAATGTCTTAGTCTTAGTTAAGAATCAATAATTATTACTTAAAATTAACTATCATGTCAGTGTATTTATTACTAACAATAATTTAATGAATATGATATCGCTATTAATTAAATGGCACTTTCGACATTAATCTTCCTTATTAACAATCATAAAAAAGTCGGCCTTTTTCTAATTTCTGTTATTTTAATATCGCAGTTCACAACAATGCCACAAACTGAAGATAAAAAGAAGGAGAAAAAGAGACTCGCAGAACGCAGAAGGATGGAAAAATAAGAAAAGATCCAGACAAATGATTTAATTTTTGTTACTTTATTGTTAGTAATAAATACAGTAATGTGATAATAATACGTAAAATACACTAATTAATATTAAGACTGCCTAACTAAGACTGATGTCATAAGTGCCATTATTAGAATAAGTTTGTACTCCTGTGATTTCTGAATTATGAAAGATTATAGCTAAGTCAATAAGTATAATAAAGATGTCTAATGAGTTGTACACGGAAAAATTTAACAGAGAGAATAATATACTGTAGCAATTAAGAATAATAACTTTTTAGTACCTAAAAGAATTTATTGTATTACAAATATTAATAAGCAAAAGTTAAAATTTTTGTTTTAATACAATATTTTCGTTTGCCCATAAAATACAAGAATATACTGTTTTAGAGTATCAGAAGTGTTTTACAAGAACTATTGTTGAATTCACCAGATTTTTTTCGTAATATGATCACTGATAATTGATTGATTTAAAGAGATTATTGTAGTTGTTTAAATATGATTATTTTCGTAATAAAGTTTTTCATTTTCATTTCTGTTTCCGATTCATCTGTAACAAATTCTGATTCATCTGGGCTCAAAATATTTGAACGTCGATATCTTGAAAGCTACTTTATAAAAACGAGTCCCTCATTCAAATATATGTTCTTTGGGATACCTATTTTCATATGAATATATATTACAGAGCTAAAAGTGAAATTAAATTTTGGCCAGATGAATCAGTCGAAGAACTACCCAACAACACATACCTAATCAATCAATTTACAACTGAATCAATGTTTCTTTTTAAAATATGTTGTTAAACATGGTTAATATTAATTATGAGCATGAAATTGTATTAAAAGCTACTAGTTTACTAATATAAATTGTATGTCTGTTTGATATCATCTGTGTTATAATTTATTACCGTTATGAAATAAAACAGATTAAACTAAGAAAAAAACATGGACATCTCTAGTGATGCAAATACTTTTAGATGCGTTCAAATATATGTTGTTTTATACTGCGTTCTGTTTAAAAATATACTTTTTTTGAAGACGTTTAACTAAAGACTTTTAAAAATAAAATTTTGATATCGGTTACAAGAACAATTATATACACGTTGGTGATATTCCTTCGTCGATAACAATTTCCGATATTTTCCTGTACAAAGTGGCCATTGTTCTTTGGGCGCACGACATCAAGGTATTGAGGAGATGAGTTTCACAAATACTGGCGGCTAGATTTTTGCTTATCTGCAGCATATTTATACTCATATAAAATTGCTACCTCGCATATATCCTTGTTATATGTATTCAGTAATGCCGACTCCGAAAGACCCAGGGGTCCTGAGCCCCACAATGGCAGTCAGTAGAGCTGAGCCACCCTCTCAACTAATAATATATCCCGTGCCCCTTGTTAACTACACTCGCGTGCAAGTAAATCGACTCAAGGCTCAAGTGCGCATAAAAAGTGATATAACTTAAAAATGCCTTATTTTACCTCTATATAATGTTTTACATAATTATAGCCTAGTAATTAGGCTTTAAAATGGTAGCATAATTTCAGTAATTTAAATAAACACATGTCCTGAGAATGCAACTGAACGCAACCTCCCATAAACTGCTCTGCGCTCTATACACAACTTGCGCGACACAACCCGCTATAAAAACCCCCTGTAATCGTTTTTTCTTATCAGTCGCTCACTAGACGTTGACCTGAACACATCTCTGCAAATTGAAGCCGTCATTTGAAGAAAATTATGGATACAACACCTGAAGAAGCCGCTCAAGTCGTTGCCCTGTTGCAAGAAGGGTTGAACCAGCGAGAAGTCGCTCGTCGGTTGAATATGAGTCAGTCTGCTGTCTCGAGAGTGTACAGGAGGTTTCAAGAGAGTGGTGCCTTCACTCGGCGGCCTAATACCAGCCGACGCCGGTGCACCTCGGAGCGTGACGACCGGTTTTTGGTCTCGACCTCTCTCCGAAATCGACACCTTACCGGCGTGGATGTGCAGCAGGAGCTACGTCAAGTTCGCGGAGTAACTGTCAGTCAGTGGACAGTTAGAAGAAGGTTGAAGGAAGCTAACCTTACTCCGAAAAGACCCGCTACAGGCCCGAAGTTGACCACAGCCCACCGTCAAGCACGCCTTCACTTTGCTCGAGAGCACTTGGATTGGAGCATAGAGCAATGGCAGTCGGTCCTGTTCACAGATGAGACGAGGATGTGTCTCCATGGCAGCGACAGGAGAGGTCGGGTGTACCGGCGTCCTGGTGAACGGTTTTCACAGTGCTGCTTTGTTGAAACCGTTGCATATGGTGGCGGTTCTTGCATGATGTGGGCTGGAATTTCCTTAGAAGCAAAAACGGACCTTGTTTTCGTTCCTGGGGGAGGCCGGAGAGGAGGTCTGACCAGTGATCGTTACATTGAAAATGTTCTACTGGATCAAGTTGTCCCTTATCAAGGCTTTATTGGGGATAATTTCATCTTGATGCATGACAATGCCCGATGTCACACTGCTCGGGCCACACGTGAGTTCCTGAGTGAAGTTGGAATTCACACTATGGATTGGCCAGCGCTCAAAAGTTAGGACGAGCTCAAAAGTAAAGTTAGGGCGAGGAATCCAGCTCCGACAAACATCAATGAGCTCAAGACTGCGTTGGTAGAAGAGTGGAGCCGAATACCACAATCATCAATTAAAAAGTTGATAAGGTCGATGAAGACTCGCTTGAGAGCAGTGATCAGGGCTAGAGGAGGGAACACCAAATATTGACACGAATAAATTTTTTATCTTATGCACATTTTGTTTCATTTATACCCAATAACCCCCATACTGTGAAATTGTATGAATTTTCAAAATTTTTTACAATATCTTTGACATTCACCTTTTTTACTAACCTACTGAATCGATTTTCATGCAACTTACATAATTTTAAAGCTCAATTACTAGGCTTTAATTATGTAAAACATTATATAGAGGTAAAATAAGGCATTTTTAAGTTATATCACTTTTTATGCGCACTTGAGGCTTGAGTCGATTTACTTGCACGCGAGTGTATATAAACAATGACGAAAGGAAATATTTCGTTAATAATCTACGGAAAATTAAATACGGTGGCCGAAATTAAATTTTATATTAAAAATCTTGCAATATTTTATGGAGGCGACATTCCTGTATCCGTACACTACTAGGTTGGACAGTTATCCTAGGTATATAAGGGTAACTTCTTAAATCCTAAGTCTTCTTAAATCTTAAAGCCTAAGTTCTTCTACCAAAAGCCACAGAATCAAAGAGATTCTGTGGCGTTTAGCTCCTTGGGAACAAAACATAGTTAGCGAAATGTACATACCTGCTTGTATTAATTGTTTCAGTTCGACGTGGTATCCCTACTTCCTCTGGACGTGTTGTACTTTTACTTCGGACCTCAGCTAGTGATCCTCCGCTGGCCCAGGCTATTGAAGCTACAGACATTCTGGGAATTCCACCAGGCTATGGATCGAGTTCTGTCTTCACCTTATGCAGTGAGTATACTTAGTCGGTTTTTTTAGCTTTGAGCTAGATTTTACGAAGTCGCAATCAATCTATTTCACTTGACATATGGTTATAACTATAATGGGTTCATGACAATGATATTTAATAACTAAAAGCAGTCGAATTATTCGATTGTGTGGTCCACTCGAATTTTATTTTTTATGGTACAGTAAGCAAACGAGCAGACGGATCGCCTAATGGTAAGCGATTACCGCCGCCCTTGGACACCCGCAACACCAGAGGAGTCACAAGTGTGTTGCGTTCCATTTAAATTTGCCCCTACCAGAACGGGACAGGGGGACGGTTGGACCTCCGGTACCTTCACTCACTCGACGAAACACAACGCAAACGCTATTTCACGCCGGTTTTCTGTGAGGCCGTGGTATCACTCCGGCCGAGCCGACCCATTCGTGCTGAAGCGTGGCTCTCCCACGATTAAAAACCAAATAATACCACAAACACAATTTCGATTAGATTTATGTTTTTAAAAGATTTCTAACAATTTGGGCTTAACATTATTAGTAGTATTCGCGGTAACGTCACCAGCTAAGCTTTTATGTTTGTATTAGGAGTAGATTGCCGTCGTTAGTGCAATGGGCCCGAATCGAATACGTTAAGTGTCGATGTCAAATCTAATGGCATAACCAGTGGACCGCTTTTGTTGAAATCTTGTGTACGTTTATGTCTCTGGCTTTTATGTCCTCTTAAACGACTGTATCGATTTGGATTGAATTGAATTTTTTGTGTGAGTCCCTATAAGTAGCGCTGTGATGAGGTTCATGATTTATTTTTAATTTTTAGCCTACCTTCGGGCAAGATAATGTCTGTCGGGTCCACTGGTATTAAATAATTAGGTATATATTATACCTATTATTTAAGAGCAGCGATAGCTCAGTGGGGAGACCAACAGACTGCAACGCAGAGGGTCTCGGGTTCGAACCAACGTCGCGCACCTCTGACTTTCGGAAGTTATATGACTTTTCGAAATAATGTGCGTATTGATTGACAACTATCGCCTGCTCCGTGCCTCGGAGAGCACGTTAAGCCGTCGGTCCCGGCTGCCATGAACATCTATGGCAGTCGTTATTGGGAGAGTGTCGACACAAAAGATCCCACTGGGTCGAAGTGTCGCTGGTCTGCACTGACTGGCCCCCACATAAGATAAGATACCTATTATATTATCTATACTTTTCTAGGTTCGAATCGGCAAAACACTCTTCTACATATTCTACTTGATCCATCTGAATGCCTGTGCGTACTACGCTATGAGCGTTTACATTGGCTTGGGCAAGAACAGCTGGGTATATGACAACCAAGGTTCCGCTTACATTCGCTGCTTCTACTTCGCTACGAAGACCGCTACCTCTATAGGCAAGAACCCAAAGCCAGAAGACACAATGGAGTATCTGTTTATGACGGCTGCTTGGTTGATGGGAGTGTTTGTATTTGCGCTGCTCATTGGACAGATCAGGGATATTATTGCAACGGCTACGAGGGCGAGGGTGAGTAATTTGTACTACTGAAAATATTTATGTTATTATAAGGAATTGTGTTTGTGATTTTAAGATATATGGTAGTTATTGAACTCAGAAATAATCTATTAAATTTAAATTAAACGTCATTCGTTAGTAAACACATCACTTCATGACGAGTTAGACCCAACCGTTCACGGTTGGGTCTAAATCGTAATAATTCGAATTACCTTTTATAGAAGAAAAATAAAATATTGAAATTTTAAAAAAGCAATATGTGGCGATGTGTAATTAATGATTTTAATAATTGGATTTTATAAGATTTTTCAATTTTAATTAAGATTAAGATTCATAGTTTTATAAGAAGAGATGAAGTTTTTTTATCATACTAATTTTCTACGGCGATTAAAAGAATTGTCATTTTTATTTAAAACAAAAAAATTACGAAATGTTTTTTATTTTTTATTAAAGACCTTAAAATAACCTATCATTCTTCCATTTACTCTACCAAAAAATTCTGCATAGATCTTTAGATATTTTATGAAATATAAAATATCCCTATATTCTGTTTTATCTAAACATTTTCTGATAATTGAAAATAAGTAGTAAGTATATCCTAACTAATATCATAAATGTGAATGTGTGTTTGTTTGTTACGCTTCCACGCCGTACCTTCTCGACCGATCATCATGACATTTCCCATACACGTTGCCAGGAGAACAGAAACGGATATAAGGTATCTTTCATCCAGAAGAAAATTTACGTTACCTATATTTATGCAAGCGATGCCGCAGGCAAAATGTAGTGAATATAATGCTAAACATTATTCAGGCTGAGTATCGCAAGACTCTCGACGGGTGTGCGCGTTACATGCGGCGCCTGAACATGCCGTTTCCGTTGCAGAGGCGCGTCGCACTCTGGTTCAATTACACCTGGAGCAAGCAACGCTGCTTTGGTATGACATATACTTATTACGATTTTTTTTTTAATATACAAAGTGGCGTAAGACATTAAATGGTATACTGCCTTAAGCTGGTTGATATAAGACTGTTGACATAAACAAAATACCTATTTTCGTATAAATTAAGAAGTTTTGAACAAAATAAATAAAATAAAATTACACACAAATTGGAACACCATTGTAATAAGCACACACTAACCTATTTCTTTTCGTCACAAGGTTATTAACCTTATTTCTTTTGTTTTTTTTTTGTTTCTGTTGTGGTTTTTTTCGTTTGTTTGTTTTGTTTTAATATCGCTGCTTGAGGTCTTTGACGTTTATCTCTGTATACACATTATGTTCTAAATTATGAAAGCAAAAAAAAATGTTCTGTGGATAAACTACTGAATACATTTTTGGTTCATAATTTGTAAATCGTCAAAGAATACCATGTAGTATATGACTGTGGCATCAATTAATTTGATAACATTTGCGTCACTTTAGACCTCGCCAAGTGCTATTGTAAGCAATATCAATGTATATATGCCCGTTATGAATTTATAACGCGACAAATTCAAAGTTATTATGCTTTACGTCACACATGTTAGGATGATTGATGCGATTGCTATGCATGAAACAACGGGCTCGATTCCTATGTCGAGCAAATCCTTATTGGGTTCGTCAGTCAAGAAATTTTAAGTATTAGAACGCGATTCTGGACTATCCTCCGTTTCCAGTAGATGACTATAGGCTTGCGTGCGGCCTACAATGTAGGAAGACATAAATATTGTATAAAAAAAAACGGCAATGAACTGCCGTAAATCTTAGAGTTCAAAAAAATGGTTCAAGTTATATGTAAAGGTCACGTGATACCACGTGACCTTGAGGCCAAAGGTCAAAGGTCATAGTAATGTCGTGTGTATATCGACTATGCTGAGTCGAATGGCGTTGACCGCGAGTCTCTAGCTCTTACGGTTCTTGAGTTGAAAGTTGTATAACAGACAGACGGACGGACAAAGCTGTTGTATAAAAGTTTTGTCGATCTCTAAAAACATATTTTTATATTTGCAGATGAAGCCAGAATCCTGAACTCGCTTCCTTACAACATGAAACGTGACGTGGCTCTCGCTGTACACATGACGACACTTAGCAAGGTACTTTTTATGTATACTTAAAGTGTGTAACATTAAAATGCGGTCATATTTTAGAATTGGTGTGTGTACAGTATTTTTTAATGTTTTTGAATTTTCCACTAAATTCTGTGCTCAGTTTATGTTTTAAAAACATTGTATCCAGTTAAAGTGGATTGTACGCAAAATAGTTGTAAGACCTACCATGTATACTTAATTTTCATTTTGTACTACAATCACTATTTCGTAAATAAACAAACATTATTATTATTTAAATCCAGAAGTAGAGCACCCCAAGGGCTATCGGAATCATAAATGTATGTTTTAAGATTATTTGTTACTAGATGTTCCCGCGGTTTCACCCGCGTTTATCGTTACTGCGCCGCCCCCGTGGGTCGTAGCGTGATGTTATATAGCCTATAGCCTTCCTCGATAAATGGGCTATCTAACACTGAAAGAATTTTGCAAATCGGGCCAGTAGTTCCTGAGATTAGCGCGTTCAAGTAAACAAACAAACAAACAAACAAACTCTTCAGCTTTATAATATTAGTATAGATTCCAGTTATAAATTCTTCTTCTTTTTTGATACAATGCCGAGTGTTGTTTTCTGTTTGTTGGTTATTTTTGTCAGTTACCTCAGAATTATTTTTTACCTGTATTTAAAAAAGAAGACTCTCGCACGAGGAATGGATCATGTGCTGCGGAGGACTACAAACATTCAAACAACAGATATAAAATAAAAAAAGAATCATCAAAATCGGTTTACCTAGAAAAATTCTGAGGTCACAAACACACAAAAGCAGTCGAATTGAGAACCTTCTTCTTTTTTGAACTCGGTACCTACACAGATTCGAAACAACTATTAAAATGTGAATCACACAATTTTTTGTGTCGTGTGTGGTTGGAAGCCTGTCGACATCGTGGTAGTTTGCCGATCACATCGGTATACGAATTATTCCTAGTTTCAATCAATCAATCAATCAGCTCACCGCAGTCCAATGCTGGACATAGGCCTCTCCCATTTTACGCCACAACATCCGGTCTTCCGCCTTCCGCATCCAGTCTGAAATTCCTAGTTTAAAAGATGCTATTTATTTAAGAAAATAATTGCGAAATTTCAGTGTTGCGTGCCGAAGGGAGTCTAGAGAAGTTTTTGCCCTTGACGTATTGTTCCAACTAATACAATTTGTCCAGGTGCAGCTTTTCCGCGACTGCTCGGCGTCGCTACTGCGTGATCTGGTGCTGCAGCTGCGCCCCTTGTCGTGCCTGCCGGGGGACCTGGTCGTGCGCAGCGGGGAGGTGGGGCACCATATGTACATCATCAGCTCCGGGGAGTGCTGCGTGAGTTATAATATAAAGATTCCTGTTCTTTATCAAATTATTCTAATCAAAATTTTTACCGCAGCCTCGCACGCGTTTTTCTATATTTTGTTTGTAAATTTCTGTTCCTCGGGAACAGACCTTTTTACTGGATGAAAGGTACCGTATATCCTTTTCTGTGTATGCGAAATTTCATGATGAACAATCGAGTAGTTAAGGCGTGAAAGCGGGCTATGCACTTAACATTATCTGGTTCTTAGAAAAGATTTAGCTTATAGCCCGCAACGCTGGCTCAATGCCGCTTGGCGGACTTCACATATCTTCAAGAACTTTTTGTAGACTTGCACTTGCTTCTCACGATGTTTCCTTTAGTGGTAAAGCGTGCTATAATGAACTAATTAATACGTGACTTCGAAAATCCAGCTCGAAACTTCTACGTGGTAATCGAACAGTCTTTTTTTCTTTGAGGCGCTTATAGGCAGTTGCACTTACTGATCGGTAAACGATTAGCGAGGTTAAGCAGCGTTGGGTGCGGTCAATTTATAGATGGATGACCGCTTAGTGGTATTTCATCTTAGCGTCTCCGTGCTTCGGAGGGCACGTAAAAAGTCAGTCGCGGTTGTTTTCAAATTGACAGCAGTCGTTAAGCCATGTCAGAGGCCTATGGGCGGCTTGAACAACTCTTGACAACAGGTTGGCCACTAACCACACGAAAAGAAGAAGAAGAAGTATTCTTCTTAGCTATTAAGATATAGTGGATAGTATGACTGCCTACTATTTAGAAACATATTTGTTGGTAATGATTGCACATCGTGTTATAACGTTGCCTTTTTGTAGGTGATGTCACACGATGAGAAAGAAGTGCTGGCGACGTTGAGGGAGGGCTCTGTGTTCGGAGAGATCAGTCTGCTCGGCATCGACGGGCTACGACGACGGACCGCTACGGTCAGGTAAGCTGTATAGAAGCAGGCATACCTAACGTTGATGAATTTGATTACATGGATAATAAAATAGGTAGTTTCGCTACTGGATTGCAATACCACATGCGATAAGAAAATTTTGTGATGATCATATAGTCGTTCTGATTTTGGCTGTTCTTTGCGTTTGTTGTTCGTAACGTCATTATCTTTTAAAATAAATCAAGGAAAATATTTTTCGCCCGATCTCCAGCCCTATGTGGGGCATCAAATATTTCTTATAGAATTTATAGTGCCAAACTTTGGAAGCAATATTTTTTTTTTATGAGATTCAAATACATTCGGCGTACTGACAGTGGCGAGCTGACCACCTAAACCATTCTCGCAGTGAAAAGTTGTTAAAATACTACAAATATTTCTATAACATTTTATTTCTCCCTCACTCTAGATCGCGTGGCTATTCTAGCCTCTTCGCTCTCTCCAAATACGACTTGGACGCAGCTTTGAAACATCACAAGCAAGCGGCCAATGTTCTACGTATCAGAGCTGACCAGATAATCCGAGAAAACGCCGAAAGGTCGGCCAAACAACGGATGAAGATGGAAACCAAACGACAGAGCTTCCAAGATGACGCACACCCGACATTAAGGCGACGACTGTCGACAGCGTCCAGCAGCAGTTCCAAGACGACAGCGGAGGGTAAACGACAGCGGTCGGCAAGCGGACTGTCTAAGAGGCGGCTGTCTGCTGTCTCTGAGCTTGATAAGGTAAGTTGTGTACCTGTGGTAGCACCTACACTGGGCAAGCGACAGGATTTGAGTTCGACCTATTGAACTACGTAAAGTGTTCTTATTAATAACTAGATGTTCCCGCGGTTTCACCCGCGTTTATCATTACTACGCCGCCCCCGTGGGTCGTAGCGTGATGTTATATAGCCTATAGCCTTCCTCGATAAATAGGCTATCCAACACTAAAATAATTTTTCAAATCAAACCAGTAGTTCCTGAGATTAGCGCGTTCAAACAAACAAACATACTCTTCAGCTTTATAATATTAGTATAGATTTGCACCTCAATTTGCTAGTAGTCTTTAAACTATTTTTTGGGGTCTATACATATAGGCAAAAGGGATGGGCGAAGATGTATTAGTTTAACATTTATCTAGTTATGTTATAAGTCTAATTTTTAAGCCCTTTAGCCTATACCGGGCAGAGTTCTCGAGTCCAAGCAGCCAGTAAAATTTATCATTAGGTAGAACAACAACATTTTGCCTGACCCAGAAATCGAACTCGAAACCTTATGCAAGGCAGTCAGTCAATCAGACTAATAATCATATTTTTATTCTTAGCCGGCATATCGACCATCTTTGTCATCGGCCTGCAGCGGAGTTCGAACCCCACTACCAAGGATTGTGCTGTCCGGCGATTGAACCAACGAGTGGCGATAGCATGGCAATTTAAATTAAAGTATACGGATTTCATTGTACTCAATAAATAAAAATACACTTCCTGCATTTATTACATTCATTCAATCCATATTAAAAATTACTGTACCGATTTAGATAAATTTTTATGATAAATCTGTAGCTAATGTGTACCATTAATGTTATATGATGTAACAGGAAGGCGTGGTCTTATATAAGAGATGCAAAGAAATGGAGATAACTGTAAAATAAGGTATTTCAATATTTAACTAAAATATTTATTACTGCATCTTTTTGTTTCGCCATGGAGACAGACTTTCTTTTAACACAGCTTGATATGTTCGCATGTCAATAGGTAAGTAAGCTTCTTAATTATTCTTAAACTAATTGCATTCGAATAGCAACGATGTGCAGTGAGCTGCGAAAATGCGTACCCATTTCAAAACTAAAATGGTATAAGCCAGTAATGTACGCCATCTAACAAAATTGATACAAGAACTGTTGTCAAAAGAAGTTTTGTATTATTGTAATAGATGGCAGTGCACTACTTATAAAATAAAAAGAAGTAGATTTCTTAATAACTCAATTTTGATAAATTTTCTTTAAATAATTTTTTATTCTCTATTCAAAATAGTTTATTAAATAAATAACACATTTCAGGGCAAAACAAGAAGCAAAGAATTACAAATGAACTTATAAATTTATAGTGGGTGGTTTATTTTATAGAAACTTTCGATGACTCGGTATTTTGTTCGCACCCAAACATTAAGCTGCGTATACATTACGCGCGGCAAACCCTCGAACATTGGCTCACGCAGCGGCCGCGCGCTGTGGAGACGGGGTCGCCGCGCGCGGCAGCTCGAATATTGCCGCGCTCGAACGTGCCGCGTAGCGAACCGATCATTATCGGTTTTTGAGGCCGCATCAAAGGAGCTTCAGTTGCCTGCTTGCGCGCAGTTGGGACGGTTGTGGATTTTAAAATTGGCTCGCGCGCCAATACGCAGAATGGACAACAAAAAGTGTCGTCTACTCATACGATTTTATGGCGCCAATGATTTGTTGTGGAACTAACTGGTCTGGCTATCTGCCGCGGATATTTGAGATGGATCGCTTGCCGCGCGTCAGCCGCGATCTATTTAAATTCATATTTTTATTTTGGCTCGCACGGTAAATGTACGTCTACTCTAGTCGAACATAGGCTCGCGCGGCTGCCGCGCGTAATGTATACGCAGCTTTATTCTGTCCCTGTGTTAGAGTGCCTTTTCGGTTGAGATTATGATTTCTTATAAATTTTACCTATTTGCTAAAATAAATACAAAATTTATAAAGCAACGCCATCTACTTCATTCATATTCTTTCTAATTCTAGTGATCATAGGATTTTGGACCTTAAGATATCCATGCACTATTACAGGTGACTATACACATTGTATACCATTGTATACTCTGTGTACATACATATACTAGCTGTTACCTGTGACTTCTTTCATGTTTATTTGTGTATGTAAATTTCTAGGGATCTAGTTGTCTCCATACCAAACTACGGCCAAGTGTCCACTGCCGAGATGGCATAGTAAGGGATTTTAGATAACGAATAATAATAGAACTTTTACAGGTTTTATTTAATTGTTTATCAAATTTATTTATAAGAAATTCAAATATGTACAATGTATGTTTCTTTTTCTTTCTGTTTTATAATATTTTAAGTATAAGTCATAATAGAACTTACTGTTATGACATTAAAGTTGCATTTCGAACGAGACTGCTAAAACAAAATGGCGAATAAATGTTTTTGAAACTACTGTTGAAAATTCAACCTTAGTGTCAC
Source organism: Catocala sponsa (assembly GCA_963564715.1). NCBI lineage: Eukaryota > Metazoa > Arthropoda > Insecta > Lepidoptera > Erebidae > Catocala > Catocala sponsa. Next base: position 3,991,646 of record OY751331.1, read on the forward strand.
CAAGCGTTCGCCTCACCGCTCACGCCGCACTGAGCGATGTAGTTTCGGATCCCACACGGGACAATTATTTGTGTAATACACAAATAAAATTATTGTTTCGTGTCTGGGTGTAAGTACTTTGTGTCTGTTAATTGTATGTTTGTAATGGCGACAAATGACTTGATTCCTAAAGCGACGTAATCTAAGTACTTAGCGTCACCTAAAATTCCCTTGCTGTTCCGAACCGCCAATGGACGCTGGACCGCCATCAATATCAATTCAGTGGTTTAGCTGTAAATTCGTTAGTAAATAGACAGTAAATTTTGCATTTACAATATAACATTCCATACTTAATTAAAACCATTTCGTCAGATTTTAGAAATTTTAATGTATGTTAGTCTTTAATAAGTAAAGAATTGGAGGGAAACAGAGAACGGAATACTGCGCCCTTGCTTCTACCAAAGAGGAAAGTAATAATCAGACGGCGCTGAGCGCAGCCAACTGTCAATATGACAACTTAACTGTCATATTTGTGTAAACTGTCACTGATGCAATTAAATCGTGTAGAATATGACAAGCAGCGCGTCTCTGGTATGAAACTAGAGTGTTTCGTCGTCTGTGGTGTTAAATGTCAAATTGGCTCAAACTATACCCATTTGGATCGTTTGGCAATATTTTTTATAAATTTCTCAATTTTAGACGAAATATATTCCGATGTGCATATCTATATTGTTTAAATATAAATGTGTCAAATAAAATAGTTGATACCTAATACAAAGAATGTTTTATTTTATACCCCGTCTATATAACTGCATATTATTCTAGCCCTCAATAAATTATTCTCTAATTTTTAAAGTTATAGGTATCATGCTCCACATATTACCTATGGGATTTATTACAGACCACATGCCGCTACTGGGCATTTTTAACAGAACAATGCAGTCAATATTTTCGGCAGGTAGTACAACCGCAATTTTGTGAGATCCCTGGTGAAATTAAGGATTCGAGTAAGTAAATAAAATAACAATATACATATATAGTAATCAAAACTGACTAGAAACTTCCACGAACGGAATAGATAATTATCTATTAGATATATTATATGCTTTCAGGTATACTACATAGGTAGCTATAGATTAATAACAAATATCTACATTACAATCCATAAAATACAGCCACCACTTGACATAAAAAGTCGAGCACACTTGCATATACCCCAAAGAGTATGCAGAAAGGATTTCTAGCTAAGCTTCGCCGGCCACGCTTTAAGACCTATGTCCTTTTACATGGGAGTCAAGGAAATGATTTTAGTCAGCCTTTTATTTTATTGCAGCTGTCCACCGGGTACCTAGTAAATAATAATAATAATGTCCTCCACACCGAATTTCGGTCACGGCGGCCAGTCTTAACGGAGACTGGCCATCTGCGCAGGAGATATTATAGTGCACAAGTGTGTGCTTAAAGACAAGTGCACTCTCTGTTCCCTAACTCTCATGATCCGATGCGACGGTAATCCGACACGACCGGAGAGTGATCAAGCGTAGGACCAACGGCTTTACGTGCTTTCCGAGGCACGGGGGTGTCTAACACCGCTAACTTCCTAACTCCGGGCTGCTATTGCGATTTCTTAAGAGAAAAACCCAATAACTTTTTGTTGGCCCGATTCGGGATTCGAACCCGAGACCTCATGCACAGCAGTCGCATTCACTACCGCTGCGCCACGGAGGCAAACAATACGAAGATACTCGCCCAGTACTACAACGTTGATTCAAAGCCCATAGTGGACAAAATGTGGCTACTGGCTATAGTTGTTACTATTCTGCCTGCTCCTTTGAGAATATAGACGAGAATTTATGTACGTATCGTCAAACATTGGCATTAGGATCCGCCGAAACGTCCATGACTCCTACGGTGGAATCATGGACGTTGACGCCGTTGCGCGTCCGTGACCCCTACGGGAGAGTCAAGAAAATCTTTGGTATTTTTTTCGCGACCAATCACAACGAGTTTTCTTGACTACCCCGATGGACGCGCAACGGTAGCGTTTTATTAACTCCACGGTATGTCATGGACATTCCAAACATACAAAACAAAGACTGAAAGCAAAGTTCACAAAGCTTTAATAATATAACGCGCAAAACCACATTGCATGCATTCGTTTCTTTGTTTAAAACGTAATGGATCTATATAATTATCTTCTCCCTATCTACAAAATGCGTATTTTTCACGCAGTAAGCCATCATTAACTTAAACGCTGACTTCCTTGACAAACTGATTAACTTTATTATGTCGGGTTTGCGTGCATCAACCGCGGTGACAAGAGAATGGTTAACCACTACCATATAGGTATAATACGGAACAATTTGAACTTTATTGCTTTGGAATAGGGTAGGTCTTGTATGCATAATAAGTTTGTAAGAAAGTTAATAGGAGTTACGATGGCTGGTGCAGTCTTTCAGTATTGCTCGGCGTTTTTATTTCCTTTTGGTTCGCGGGGGATTAATCAATTGTTTGGTAGGTATTACGTTACTGCGTAAATATTTGTTATATCATAGACTTTTTAAATAATAGTATAGAGAGGATGCTTGCCGAGCACACCTCTAGACTCTATGCTGCAATTGAGAATTTTCCAGCATTGTTATACTGCTAGAAAATTCTTATCTTCTACTTCTGTTTGGATACGTCAAAATCCGATCGGATCGGAATCAAGCAAACAACCGACGGGTTAGTCCGCTACCCCCAGCATTGCTCCCTCCGGTGGTGAATGGGACATTTTCCAAAAAAATATACCATTCGCCACCGGTGGTGGCAACTGGGATGAGTTTAATCGGGTTAGTCCCATTCGCCATCCCAGCATTGCCCCCTCCGGTGGCGAATGGGACATTTAAAAAATATATAATATATCTTATTCGCGACTGAGAGTGGCAACTGGGATGTGTTTAATCCCAGTCACCACCCCCAGTATTGCTCCCTCTGGTGGCGAAAGGGATATTTTCAATATAAAGAATCCCATTCGCCACCGGAGGGGGCAATGCTGCGGGTGGCGAATGGGACTAACCCAAAACAAATATCCCATTCGCCAATGGAGGCGTCACCCCCGGTGGCTAATGGGATATTTTTTTGGAAAATGTCCCATTCGCCACCAAAGAGGGCAATGCTGCGGGTGGCGAATGGGACTAACCCAAAACAAATATCCCATTCGCCACTGGAGGCGTCACCCCCGGTGGCTAATGGGATATTTTTTTGGAAAATGTCCCATTCGCCACCGGAGGGGGCAATGCCCCAGCATTGCTCCCTTCGGTGGCGAATGGGACATTTTGGCAAATGGGACTAACCCCAACCGACGAGGCAATACTGAAGAATCTTATATTATAAAAAAGCTACAAGTAATAACTAACATTTCTCGGAAATACTATTAATTTAGATAGAAACCTGAACGAGCACTAAGTTTGACGTTTAGGTACACGAGGCCGAGTTAAAAGTTTCAAATTGTCACATAACTCACAAGTTGCACGGTGGTTCGCCCGCCCCTCGACGCAACGTGAACTTATAGATCGCTGATTACTTACTCTACACAATGCTAAATGTTTTTAGTAGCAATACATATTTAATCTATCTTAAGTTATATACACGTTTTGCCAAAAACGAGATGGGTGTAAAAACCCAACCTCTTCGTCTTAAATGAAAAGAAATGACCCCTATATCTCGGGGGTCTTTTGACCAACAGGGCCCATATTCAAACTCCACTGAGGTAGGACCCCAAGGTGTCTGCACACCAAGTTACAAGTCAATCGGTCCAGTGGTTCTGGAGTCATGCCTGTTACTAACATCAATCTGTCACTAACATACAGACACACAGACCCTCATAGGGTTTTCATTAACCTCTTCGTAGAAGACTCATAGGTTAATAATAGTACACGCCACGTGAAGTCACGTAGGATTTTCCTAAGGTACGTACCTACATATGCACAAAAAGTCTTATTTCGGAAGACTCTGTCGATGACGTAAATTAATGATGTATAGGAATTAACCGACATGAATTCGGTGGTGCAGTAAAAATTTTATTTTTAGATACGCAGTCTGGATTATAATGAAGTCTAGATACCTAACTATAAAACCAGCGTCACAAAATAGTGATGCTGTTGCCGCTATTCCTGCAAATTTACATTCACGTGTTGGGGCTAGAGCTTCGGCTGTCTACGTCAATGGAGGTTCGTAGGTAATGATGTAGGCTTCTGTTTATTTCTATGAAACGAGTACCGATAGATCCAATATTATTATCAACGCTTCAGTGTTTCAGCATATCTATACTAATATTATAAAGCTGAAGAGTTTGTTTGTTTGTTTGAACGCGCTTTGAAGGAACTACTGATTCGAATTGAAAAATTATTTTTTGTTGGATTGTTTATTTATCGAGGAAGGCTATATAACATTATGCTACGACCCACAGGGGCGGCGCAGTAATCATAAACGCGGGTGAAACCGCGGGCACATCTAGTTTCTGATAATGAAGAACAGTAGACGCGGTGGTATTAGTAGCTCTATAAAGGTGCATAATAAAGCGAGTTATTACTTTCAATAGTGCGTATTGATGCGATACTAATATACTTGGGGATCTATATGATCGAATAAACTATATTGAAATCTTTATCTTTATTGTAAGTCTTTTATTTTTCTAGCAAGGTGGCAAACAAGTATGTTACGGGCTAGCTGATGGTAAGCGAACACTAACACGTTGCCGATATTTCCAACGAGGAGTTGCTGTGCTGACAGGACCGACAATGTTTGCTGATTATCTGCTGACAGCACAGTATACCAAGAACTCTAAAATCCATTTTCATCAACTAATTCTATCTGTTCTGAAGTAGATTATATAAGCGTAGATTTTATTTATTTAGGTTTAGGCTTACCAACTTGCATACAGAACATGGACTATAATACAAAATAAATATCATCGTATACTTTTAAATTAAACGTAAGCACAACAACAAAGGGGCGATGTGGAGGCCACTGCTCTTAGACCACACGACTGCTTACCATCAGGTGGAGTGTGGTCATTTTGACGAGCAAAATAAAAAAAAATAAAAAAAAAATACATTGTAATCGAAAGTGAGTTTCGCAATGTTCACTTCATACAATTTCTAATACACTTTCAATAAGTAGATAAAACATCGCTGCCCTATCTCTTACTTTATAGACTTTGGGTAATATTCAATAATCTCTAGATATTGTATAATTTTATTTGCGCAAGCAAAAAGTTTTTTTGCGTGGAAGGCCGAAGGTAACAAATGATAGGTTTCATTATCGAGGTTGCGTGTCCTTACTCATTTCTTTATTGAAATAAACATGTAGCGAGTTAACTCGTAATGTTACAAAACAGTAAACAAAGACCTCATTCTGGGAAACTTCATAAATTACGATTCCATCGTTTCAGCTAAAATGGCCGGGCTAAAACGTTTCAAAGAAAGATTATGTAAAACTTTTAACTTATTTCATTATCTGCTATTATTCTGTTACAGTTTGTTTTATAATACGTGTGTCCGTGACGACCGACAGCGAAGACGGATCGATCGAATAACGTTTGCAATACTTGTGCCCTCGGCATCGCCCGCATTATTCCACCGGAACGCATTACGCATTCAGGAGATAAACTATATAATATGTGCTTAGCTTCATCCAAACCCTTTAAGAGGATACACTGAAAAAATGCACTAACTTTCATCGAATAGTAAAGGACTATGAGAAGACCAATTAATCTAGAATTTTGATATAGGTAAATTGATGTCTTTAACTAGAATTTCCTAGCTCAAAATCACGATATTGTGATTTTGGCTCGATCATAATTATTTTCAAAAACACCTCTGAAAATTACAATTTTTGAAATTACGCTCATTATTTCCATAACTAAAACAAATCATTTTTAAATAATGTTTTAAGATTTTAACAAACAATTTCTAAGCGCTCTCGATCATTGCGGGCGCATCGCAAGTTTAGACCTTATGACCGCTCTTTAAGGATTGATACACAATGAGTGTCAATGAGTAGGTACGGGCGTCACGTTTTGCGGTGTCCCCTTAAGCGGTTTACACATGATTGAGATACAAACATCGAAACATCTTCACAAACTTTTACATTTACTTTTAAGAAAGACTTCCGTACTAACATCTCTTAATATAAGATAGACCTTCACAACACTAGCCCAGTGTGAGTTGGCATACCTACTTCACATGTGTCGAGAACTCTCAGACATTCAGGTTTCCTCACAAAGTTTACATTCGTCGTTAAAGCGAGCCATAATAATCAAATTAATACGCACATAACTTGTAAAGTCAGCTGTACCTGCCTTGGTAGCGAACTGTAGACCTCTGAGCATAGCTCTGAGTCCGACAGCATATGCATTATTATTTTTCGCTACCGAACATGCAGTACGGTAGCGAAAAGGTTCGTTACAGTATGTCGTTACAGTCTATGATGCAATTTATAATGCTACTAGGTTTTGCCCTCGGCTTCGCTCGCGTTAATTTAGAATTTGACAATCAATGCGGGTTGTACTCTGCTTGTAATAATATATAATAATATAATTCAACCATGATTCGAAAGACACGTGGCGCCCTCTACGAAAGTTATTATTGTTTTCCTCGGCAACAGTAATTTTTTTCGGGATGAAAGGTAGCCTATGTCCGTTTCTGTATACCTGACAACGTATATGCAAAATTGCAGGATGATCGGTTCAGTGATTTAGTCGTGAAAAGGTAACAAACAAACTCATTTTCGCTTTTATAATATTAGTTAGGATTAGGATAAAAGATGATGATATGGCCCTCGTTCCTAATAAACCCCTTTGTGCACTGCAATTTCTTATGCGTTATTCAATATCAGTAACCCATGCATGCCTTTTAAGATAAACAGTAGCCCTTGGCCTTGTTTCAAAGAGTAAGTCATTTAAAGAATACCAATATTCCTTGAAACTACCAACATGTATACTTTCATCATGGTCACGGGATATACGACAAGGCCTTATATTATTTCAACGTAGCGTAGGGGAAAATGTAAAGTATAAAATCTTGTTAACAAAGAAATCCGCGATACAATCTGTTAAAAGCAGTTTATTTTCATCGAATGCTTATGATATACATTATGTTTATGATCTTATCTTATCTTATGTGAGGGCCAGTCAGTGCAGACCGGCGACACTTCGACCCAGTGGGATCTTTTGTGTCGACATTCTCCCAATAACGACTACCATAGATGATCATGGCAGCCGGGACCAACGGCTTAACGTGCTTTCCGAGGCACGGAGCAGGCGATAATTGTCAATCAATACGCACATAATTTCGAAAAGTCATATAACTTCCGAAAGTCAGAGGTGCGCGACGTGGGTTCGAACCCGAGACTCTCTGCATTGCAGTCTGTTGGTCTCCCCACTGAGCTATCGCTGCTCTATGTTTATGATACTCCTATTAATAAAGACGCGTAATCTTATATGTGCATATCTACGTTAAGTTGTCATTGAAGTGCAGTATGTCTGTCAACATTATGCATACGGGCCACATACCTCGGCCTCGATGGCGTAGTGGTTAGTGTAACCGACTGCCACGCGTGAGGTCGCGGGTTCGATTCCCGCACAAGTCAAACATTTGTGTGCATGAACATGGATGTTTGTCTTGGTCTGGGTGTTTCTATGTATAATATGTATGTATTTACAAAAATAAAGTACAGGTATATGTATGTTTATCTATTGTCTAGTACCTATAGTACAAGCTCTGCTTATTTTGGGCTAGATGGTGTTGTGTGTATGTGATAGAATATTATTATTATTATACCTCATATATTTTAATAAATAAAAATATCCTTACTTTTATCCTAATCCTAATTAAAATTGTTATTCAGGTTTCAAGCACAAACAACCTAAAATACTTCACATGTACCGAGTTTTCAATTATGGTTATTATAGTAAGTATACTTCATACATTTGAAGGCAGTTCTTTCACTTCTCATACATTTCATAGGCAAACTAGGAAAGGTTTCGATAGACCATTGACTATGACCATGTTCCATAATATAAACTTGAAGGATACATCTACAGTGTTCGACTCATTCCAAACTTTGATCGGAATTTATACGAAAATTAAAGGGGATTTATATATTACTAGCTGTCACAGAATGCGTAAGAAAAATAAAGATTCACAGCTCCTCCTCCTGCGTAGGTGATAGCGTGATAATATGTAGCCTATATGTTGACCCGACCTGTTAGTAATATTCATGCAAAATTTGAAGTAAATCCATGCAGTACTTTTTGAGTTTAGCCCGGATATACATACAGACGAAAAGACAAAAATTCTAAAAACTATATTTTTGGTGTCGATTTCGATTGTAGATCACGGCCCAAGTATTCTTTTAAAAAAATATTCAATGTACAGTTTTGACTTTTCTACGATTTTATTATATGTATAGATATCGTGTGCCGTATCGTGCAGTATAAACAACCCTTTCATTAGGGGTAAGTCGAGCCCGATCAACTAGTGGTACCGCAGTCGGCTACCGACAGTGCCTCACTGAGGTTCATCCCGGAATAGTTCAATACTTTCGATTCAAACGGATAATTGGAACGCTATTGGTTAACTGTTATTGGTGATTAAATGTGATTGGATATCGATTGAAGGTAAATTGAATTTGGTTTACTGTTTAGTTTTGCAGTTGGTGTATTCAGAGGAAATATATAACAATAAAAATGTAAATATATATGAGAGGTACTTAGGTAAGACGCGATAAAATACATGCTTAACTCAGAGATATAATTATTATATCTTAGCTTACCACTAGGCGGATCGCATTTAAGCTAGTTTGTCACTTAGGTAATATAAAAAACACTTGAGTATGTATACATTGTCGAATTAGCATTAAAAGTTCAAACAGATATCTCCAATTATTGTAGACTAGCTGTTACCTGCGATTTCATCCGCGTAGATTTTAACTAAAAAGTGTTTGCCGCCGCGGAACCCAACTATATTTCTCTGCCCAAGTTACTTAAATGGCGTAGTTTTTATAGTATAAAGCTAGATAATAGCATGGCTTACTCAAAACCAACATTTAAATATGCGTCGTTAGATTACACGCTGTCACAGAATGCGTAAGAAAAATAAAGATTCACAGCTCCTCCCCCGTAGGTGATAGCGTGATAATATGTAGTCTATATGTTGACCCGACCTGCTGGTAATATTCATGCAAAATTTGAAGTAAATCCATGCAGTACTTTTTGAGTTTAGCCCGGACATACATACAGACAAACAGACAAAAATTCTAAAAACTATATTTTTGGCTTCGATATCGATTGTAGATCACGATCCAAGTATTCTTTTAAAAAAATATTCAATGTACAGTTTTGACTTTCCTACGATTTTATTATATGTATAGATGTTCACTATCCAATTGTCATTCAATGTCGATCGAAAAGTAGATGAGCATGAAAAAAACTGCTGCAAAACATTTGGTCATCTTACAATGTCTCTCACGACAATACTTGTTGTGTCTACTTGTTCTGTTGCCAAACCTTATCTACCACCAAACTAATGACTTTGATGAGCTTAATTTTTAAATCTGCTAATCTGCAACATGATTACTTGGTCAGCGAAATTGCGTCTAGGTTTCAGCTATCCAACAACTTACCTACGGTTAAACTCTTTTTGAGTAATATTGAACCCATTATTTAGCTATGTAATAAATTTTAGAGCAACTCTAAATACATACATAGATTCACGTCTGTTTGTTAGAGGGGTAGACAGAGACTACGGATTTCCATTGACTACGATCAAATATCAAACTCTAAATATCATAGCAAATTAAGATTGCATTAAATATAAGCATTATTATTGCCGTCAAAAATAAATTTTCTGATTCTCAATATTTTGCTGACCATTGTAATAAAAGCCATCTTGATTTAGCAGATGTGGTTACACCTAACAAAGAGCACAACGTAGGAACATCTATGCTTAAGAAAACAAAGTCATCACTAAATTACAGTTCCTGAAATCTTTTAACCGCTGAGTTTTGTACTAGATACTAGTTTTAGTATTAGCGCCAGGCTAATCCGCAAATTCATAAAATACCTGCGAACAAAATACGTACCAATTATGACATGTATCTTGAATCCTAGGAAAAAAGTTTCGGACACGAGCGATCTATTAGGTGTAAGTACTGATCAGATGAATTTGTCGGCAAACTTTGTTGTGTGATCATCAAGAAAACTTCTTAAGACTGAGAATTGTCTTGTGTAGTTATTTTTTGAGAAATATTATAAACTTGTAAATTATATCTATCTATTAAAACATGGCTCAAATGCGTAATTTTGGTCCCTTTCAGCGTTAACTGTGAACTTAATTTTTAAGACAGAGTCTTATAAAATACTAGCTGTCCCGACAGACATCGCCCAGTACACACGAAAAAAACAAATCTAAACCATTCTCGAATCCACTTGAACACACACAATAAAAATCACCAAAATCGGTCCAGCCGTTTAGGATGAGTTTAATTACAAACGCATGCACATAAGATTTATATATATAAAGATAGTTCATTTTAAAGGATCATAATGTCTTATGAGGAGTTATAATAACCAATCTTCGGCATTTCTGATTAAGTTATTATTTTAAGTAGCATACGTGTGACGCATACCTTTTAATTAATTAAATAGTACAAAGGCAACCTTACTTAGTATCCTAGTAAGCAGCAGTTAGTAAGCTATCTTAAAAAAGCTAAAATCTAGCTTTAAAGTTCCTAATAAAGCATTTGTGGAATATTTGTTTAAAACTAATCGTGAAAACAAATTACATTATTGCAAACCAAAGCAATAAATCATAATATTCAAAGCTAGTTTGTGAATGTATTGGATGCAAATACGATTCCAATTTATTATCAAACTAGCTTTTCGCCGCAGCTTCGCCCAGGTGGTACCTTTATCAATAAAAAGTAGCCTAGGTCCTTTCACAGGTTTTGAACTATCTCTGGACCAAATTTAATTTAAATCGGGTAAATGGTTTAGCCGTGAAGAGGTAACAGACAGACAGACAGATTATTTTGGAATTTATAAAATTAGTAAGATAGTAAGATTATTATTTTTTGAAAATATATGTTACTAGATGTTCCCGCGGTTTCACCCGCGTTTATCGTGGGTCGTAGCGTGATGTTATATAGTCTATAACCTTCTTCGACAAATGGGATATCCAACACTTAAAGATTTTTACAATTCGAACCAGTAGTTCCTGAGATTAACGCGTTCAACTAAACAAACAAACTCTTCAGCTTTATAATATAAGTATACATCATCTTTTTTCATCGTTAAACACTTTTTCACGCTTTTTCCATGAATCTATCAACTGCTGAATTGCCAGACATAACTAAAGAATTTACTTTAATTACTTGCCTCTTAGAAGCTCCATGTACAAAAATTACCATTTCTTGTGACTACTGTCGATGACATTATGGGATCGTCAACATAAAGAAGGCATTCGACCAGTAACTCATTCATTCTTTATCCAAAATCACTATCTTTCATATCTTGCCAACAAATGTTCTTGTATACCTAGCTTAAACAACCTAATCGTATATCAAAATATAGGTACTGTATATTTACGTTCTAAACCAGAGGTTTCGAGACTTTTTTCTAATAGACCACTTTCAAAATTTAGCGCTGGTTCCGGTGGACGCCTTGCAGCTAAACAAGTTCATGCAATTAAATTTTTTTATAAAATCTTTACAAACTAACTTTTTTTTTTAAATTCTCGAGTCTGAACCTACTACGGTAGGCGGGCTGAACTTTTTTTTTATTAGTAATTCTCTACCGAAAAGTCGCAAGTTTTTACAAGTAACAGTCGCTGAGCTTGTCGAACAGTCGTGGAACCCCGCTTACGAATTGTGAACTCCATTTTTTTGTCACGCCATCGTGACCCCCGTCGAGTCTCCCGTGGACCCGGGGGTCCACCTGGCCCACTTTAGGAACCAATGTTCTTAACCACCCGATATGCGTATCTATCTGCTATCAATGTTAGATATCTAACTTCGATCCCCTGAATTTGCCTGCGGACGTCGTAAATATGTTTACAGGTCGAATAACCTTTAATTTCATTATTTTTATGCTCGTAAAACCAGGCGTATCGTGGGTTCGCGTGCTTGCGATCCTAGATAGCAAGCATAGAGGTATGTAATCATGTGGAAATTGTCATTATTGCCGTTACGCTGATATCTAATTTGTAATCTGATTTAGATATAAAAATGGAGGCGAAAATATTGTACGTTGTTATGTGATTTATTGTGTTTTGTCAGGAATGTATGAAGAAACTAAATCTTTATAAGTAATGAGATGTTGCAAAACAAGAACAAAAAGGCACAGGACAGGATGATCATTCAAACTTTAGTGAAGATTTAGAAACGTCAGTAGTCTACAGCAATGCTGACGACATTTAACAGCGCCTGAATCAGAACAAGATAATGAGTTTCATATATTTTATTCTGTAAACGAAACACTTAAAGTAAAATACCTCTGAAAAGATATTACAATAATTTAAAAACTATAAACCGTGAAATATGAAATATTATCGATATTTTCCTCGTAACCTGTGCTATCATATTCGAAGCCTACATTTGTTACGACATACCGGTATATTCTTTAATTATTCTTTTGTTAACTTTTATAACAAACTGTAATAAGCAGTATCCTTCATAATAAAATCACACTAAAGATACTAATTTCAGAGAACATCTAACAAAACTGAATAAGTATTATTATTTATTATGTACCTAATACAAACAAAAGTCGCATTTATTACTGCTGCGCCACTGAGATCGTCATTAAAAGTAGGTACTGCTTTCTGTCTCATACTAATGAGAGAGAAGGCACAATAGTATTGGTATCTCACCTAAATGTTTAAAGACAGAAGTAGCTCAACTGGGGTAGAATCAGCAATCTAGAGAATATCGTAACTAAACAATGTATATCGTAGTATTCGCAGTAATAGTGAATAGGTAGGGATTTCAGGCTTTTAAGAAAGCGTTGTGATTTTAGTAAGCATTTATAATATTTGACCGCGTGCTGGCAGTAGGTATAGAACCTTTTTAAAAAGTCGGCAACGCGCGTAGTGATGTCCATGGTAATAACGGTAAACGCTTGACATCTGGTAAGTTCTTTGTCACCTTCACTGTACAGAAGGTTAAGAAACCTTTGTGCCTTCAGCCTATTTTCAGCAAGGTTCATTTAAAACTAGTTGCGTGATCTAGCGTGCACTATTACAGCTTCGTACCGTTTTCTTAGTAACAGCCCTATTATCAATAAATATATTGACAAATAATAGAATCGTCACGATATTTATGTGGAGTAACTCGTAAATAATTGTGTAACAGGCGCAGGGCGGTCTGTCGTAACTTTGGCATCAGTAGCTGCTCATTATCGTTGAAATTATTCATGCAAGCTTAGCCTCACGACATGCTGTATCGTAATGCAGGGGAAGCAATGCAATAATCTTTATATACCAAGTGATTGCTTAGCGCTAATTAGTTATACTACTTTAGGGTGATAAATAAGATAGGTAGATATGTTAGATTATAGCATTACATTTTTAGGACAGTAAACAAAAACGTTTGTTGTCAGATAAGTATACCGAGTTACGTCAAAAATAAATATTTTTTTGTTTAAACATTAGTCTATAACTTACGCCTCTGAGCCCCACGTAAAGCCCTACACCTGATCTCTCTCTCTGGTCACTTGCCATCCCATGAGGCTATGAGTGAAGGTTTAGAAGGTCCACTTGTCTTTGCGCACACACTTGTGCACTAGAATCTAAATCACGCGCATTGGCCATCGACGCAGAAGATCTAGATGTCTCCGATAAAAAAATATGCAGGCCTTGAAGTCTGGGGTGTTATACCCGGGTAAAATATTATAGTCATTTCAGTAACAAAAAATCTAATTTACCTAGTATTATCTTATCTGGGGGCCAGTCAGTGCAGACCGGCGACACTTCGACCCAGTGGGATCTTTTGTGTCGACACTCTCTCAATAACGACTGCCATAAATGTTCATGGCAGCCGGGATCAACGGCTTAACGTGCTCTCCGAGGCACGGAGCAGGCGATAATTATTGTCAATCAATACGCACATAATTTCGAAAAGTCAATTATAACTTCCGAAAGTTAGAGGTGCACGACGTGGTTCGAACCCTAGACCCTCTGCATTGCAGTCTGTTGGTCTCACCACTGAGCTATCGCTGCTCTTACCTAGTATTAAATTAATATCTAAGTCTGAAACTATAATTGATAGATTGCAATAGGCTACAGATTATCTCCGTAGGATCTAAAATCGCAGATGGTGAAATGAAGATGTAGTTAATACATATGTCCACTCCATCGGGATTACAATATTACCACATATATCCTTCAAAATTCTAGTTACTTGGCCGCTATGTCGATCTCTTTTTCCAGGATTTAAGCCAAAAATTATATAAACACGCCTACAATGTCGACTTAACCTTACAAATCAAATACTTGGCAAGCCATACCTAGTATTAAATTAAACTCTACGTACTATTTAACTTACTGCAGTTCGCTTGTCTAACTTTGTGCAAGCTTGATGTCAGAAATACATTAAAAATTTACTTCGTTTTTACAAAAATGGTTTATGTCAGTCCGTTGTCTGATGGATAATTGGGAAGTAGCACGCTATATCTCTGTAAAAAATAATGGCGGGTAAATGAACGAATTGTTTTTTTATACTGCACCAATATTTTACCTTGTCTGTTTTGTTTTTGTTCAAACCTTCTTTTGGGCGCCGTTCAGAAAAATAATTTGCTTATGTTTGCGGTATTTGTAATCTACTTTATGGACGACGCAAAAAGTCTCCTCACATAACGCTATCATCGCCTAATATAACTACTATACTGTGTCCGCCCGGCTCCATAATTGCCTAAGGGATTAAATATAATGATCAGCAAAAAAAAACTAATTGGTCAGCAAATATTGCACAGCATAACGAGCATCTATACGCCTCAAATCACTGCATTCCGTCTCGGAAGTGTTAGGTTCCTTTTTTTAAACCCACCCAAAAATAGTAGCCCCGCGAAGCGGGGCTCCGTCGACTTAGTTTGATCTCTTTAAAGTTTGCTTTTTTTTTTTATTTTGCTCGTCAAAATGACCACACTCCACCTGATGGCAAGCAGTCGTGTGGTCTAAGAGCTGGCCATGAGTTGCTGATCAATTAGCTTTTTTGCTGCGCAATTAGTATTTTTTTGCTGTGCAGTTAAATACTACCCATTGCCTAATAGCTTTAAGATTATCAACTATACTACATTGTGGCAAGGTTAAAGAATTGAATTGAATCATACAATAAGAGCAATCCTAGATACATGTTCTATACCCGATATACGAGTATACTCGTATATATTTTTTATACATCTAAGGTGGCAAACAAGCATACGGCCCACCTGATGGTAAGTGGTCACCGTAGCCTATGGACGCCTGCAATACCAGAGGCATCACTTGCGCGTTACCGACTCTTTAGGAAAAAAAGGAAGTGGGAAGGAGAAGGAGCGGGAAGGGGGACAGAGGGTGATTGGGCCTTCGGCACTCTCACTCACCAAACGAAACACAACAGTAGAAACACTGCTATTTCACGTCGATATTCTGTGAGAGAGTAGTACTTCCCCGGTCGAGCTGGCCCATACATGCTGAAATCAGCGAGGCTCTAGTACTCATATATATCATAGGTATATTCCTCTCACTGATTACACATTTCTCCTTATATTTATCTAAAATACCTAAACTATTCAATCTTCAGCGCATTTACATATCCAAATCTACAAGCTTTACAAGCCTCAAGCTTGATCGAAATTTATTACAAAGCTTCGAGCCATCGAAAAATCTCGATAAGTCCGCTACTTTACCATTCGTTCATGAATGATAAAAGCTAATATTAATGCACCCCAGGTTAACCCAATAACGTTGGTAAATGGCAATGATGACATTGAAAGGAAGATGGCGCGATAAGCAGAGAGAAATAGTTGTTTATCACGGAACGTACGATACGATACCGATTGTACGTACCTGTAGCGGTTACGAAAACAGCGATAGTGTTATCCCTATATCATGGGGGACTCTACGAATTTTGAACACAGAACACCTAGACGTTTTATGAAGCTTTAATGGTAAAGTAAAGCAACGATAGCTCAGTGGCGAGACCAACAGACTGCAATGCCTTCGCAACCCGAACGCTAACGATACCCTAAGACTAGACCAGTGTCAGGATATTAGAGGGCACTGACTTCCCAATAACGACTGCCATAATGTTCCCAATGTTCATGGCAGCCGGGACCGACGGCTTAACGTGCTCTCCGAGGCACGGAGCAGGCGCTAATTGTCAATCAATACCCACATAATTTCGAAAAGTCATATAACTTCCGAAAGTCAGAGGTGCGCGACGTGGGTTCGAACCCGAGACCCTCTGCATTGCAATCTGTTGGTCTCCCCACTGAGCTATCGCTGCTATGATAATACCTACTGCTGCTTTAATACTTACAACAGAATACATGGACAATATTCAGTCAAAATACACTTAATTCGGAGCGTCTATTATCTACTTATCGTCCTACTTTATAGTCGGTGGAATTATTGGCGTAGGTATAATGTAAAATCAAAACACCGCAACAAAGTAACGCGCCTTTGAACCGAACATTATCAGATTCTAATCTAAAACAAAGCTAAACAAGGGTAGGAATAGAAAGATTTATGACTGTACGCGCCGTCTGGGCCGCGGTGGCCGCACACCATCCATCATAGTCTCGTTCGACAAATAAATAAACATTAGCTTCTATTGCACAAGCTATCACGGCTTATGGTAAATATTTGTCAAGTAGTTTATGGCCACTTTAATATATTATGAGGAAACCGATACGTTTGTTCGGCCTTTGCACGGTAATGATATCTATACAGTATTGTAACTCGGCCCTGTCCTTGAAATAATTAACTACAACAGCGCGGTTCGTAGACACGCGTTAGGGCTGCCCGCCTACAGTATTTTTATTTTATCTACCTACTTGAGTTTCTTTCTACTTTAGTGATTGTTAATATTATATGTAGGTACTATATTATATTATAAAAAATGAAATTCGTAGTGAATGAAATAGAAAGTGTTCAATAAAATCAAATCATCACAAATCGCACGCTTATAAAACAATCACACCGTCCGTTCGTCCCTGCAGCGCATTCGCGATCGCGACTGGTTGCGAACCAAGCGCATAACAACTTTAACAACGCCGAGGCACGTAGGTATGACTCGAGTTCCAACCGTTTGTATGAAGATAGAATACTGTTAATAACATTACCGTGCCTTTGTACGTACAAGAAAACTGACATTGAATAAACAAATCTATTAAAGTATTCGTGTACCTACGACATAGTTTAGATATAATCGCTAAAGACCTGCGCTGGACTTGGCTATAGAATTTGACGTGACGTGTATCTAAAATTAGTGGGCAGTGCCTATTGGGTACAATTTACAACCCACATTGAAAACTAGAGGACATTGCTAATACCTACTAACTAACTATGTTTTAGATATTGTTTTATCGATATATGTATAACAATAGCTAAAACATAAATGGAAGGTACGAGCAATGCCCTCTATTTTTTTAATGTCTCTGTAACCCACTTTCAGATTCTGTATTGCTACCAGGGATGTTGCGAATATTCGCATCGGCACCGGCAATTGCGGTTCTGCCGCATCGATTTGGACATCCGCATCCGTATCCGCATCCGGTGATATGAGTCTTCAAAAATCTGTATCCACATCGCATTCGCAGATGTCAAAAAATCTGCATCCGCAACATCCCTGATTGCTACCTAGAATATCACAGGCTATGACAAATAAAGTTTTGCCTGACCTGGGTTGATATCCCACGATCGGCCATAAGCGTTAAATCCTAATCCTAACTAGTCCTAACTAGTAATATTATAAAAGCGAAAATGAGTGTTTGTTTGTTTGTTATCTTTTCACGCCTAAACCACTGAACCGATCATCCTGAAATTTTGCATATACATTTTCAGGTGTACAGAAACGGACATAAGCTACCTTTCATCCCGAAAAAAAATACTGTTCCCGAGGAAAACAACAATAACGTTCTTATGATAATAGATGGCGCCACATGTCTTTCGAATCATGATTGAATTATATTATTACAAGCAGAGTATGACCCGAATTGATTGTCAAATTCTAAATTAACGCGAGCGAAGCCGAGGGAAAAAGCTAGTAGATAATAATTATGAAGCTTCAAGATCAACAAGCCATGGCAGTGTTTCAGTTTCGTCCATTATGTTTTACTGCATGGATGGTGTACCCAATTCGAATACCACACAATACAAAAAAAGAATTGTGCTTCAGAAGTCTGTCATGTTAGTTGGACGTGTGTTATCTGCACTTAGCCCCACAATTGGGCCATTGTGCGTAAGTCTGTCAGATTAGTAATGGTAGGTACCTTTTTCTAAAAAAGTACCATATGTCCTTTCCTGTTCCCCCGACAATGTATATGCGAATGAATTAAGGCGTGAAAGTGTAACAAACTCACATTCGCATTTAAAACATTAGTTAGCATTGTAAGTGTCCGCGATACATAATTTATTAGTAGAAGACTGACTAAGAAAGTTTATAAGGCATATGAATGGAACAGTCGCAAGAGGAAAACCTAGGCGAACGTTTCTCGATCAGATCGGAGGCGTTCTGGACAAAGGCCAGGTTAAGAGCTCCTTGAACCGACGGGCGTGTATGAGGAATGTGATGAAAGTGAATGAAGCCAGAGAAGTGTGTCAGGATCGTAGCAAATGGAAACCCGTAGTCTCTGCCTACCCCTCTGTTCCTATGTATGTATATTAACGAGATGGGTGTAAAAACCCAAAATTCAACCTCTTCGTCTTAAATGTAAAAGTAATGAAAAGAAATGACCCCTATATCTCGGGGGTCTTTTAACCCACAGCGCCAATATTTAAACTCGACCGAGTCATGACCCCAAGGTGTTTGCACACCAAGTTACAAGTCAATCGGTCCAGTAGTTCGGGAGTTATGCCTGTCACTAACAAACTGTCACTAACAGACAGACACACGTCTGTGTGTCTGTCTGTTAGTGACAGTTCGTTAGTGACAGACCCACACCCACATAGTGTTTTCATTAACCTCTTCGAATAAGACTCAGAGGTTAATAATCGAATCTCCCAGCCCGCGCCCAGATAGTGTAGTAGACTATGAAAGGCCGCCAACACGCAGTAGAGACAAAGCTTATAAAAACAAGACTAAAGTTGTTACATTTTTCAATTCCAGGCGTTAATAACTGTGCATTATGGGCCGTGGCAAAGAACCTGAGCTGCCGATAACAAACCCAGTAGAAGCGAAAAAGCATCGAGACGAAGCGGCTGGACATCTGAAAAATGGCAATTATGACCGCGCTCTAGCTTCACTTGACAAGGTAAACCCTTAAATCCTTACCGTTTAAGTAAAGGCTCACAGATCCACCTCGCCTATTCCTTTCCTTCCTCCCATTCTCTTTAGTATCGGCAACGCGCTGGTCATAGCGGTGGTATTAAATAAATAAATAAAATAAAATATCAGGTAACTCTACTCGCACATCACATGCTAATAGTAATTCTTTGAATGTTTCGATATCCAACAAAGATAGAATAGGTATACTAGATGTTCCCGCGGTTTCATCCGCGTTTATCATTACTGCGCCGTCCCCGTGGGTCGTAGCGTGATGTTATATAGCCTATAGCCTTCGTCGATAAATAGGCTATCCAACACCAAAAGAATTTTTCAAATCGAACCAGTAATTCCTGAGATTAGCGGGTTCAAACAAACAAACAAATAAACTCTTCAGCTTTATAATATAAGTATCGATATAATAATTGATTTATTTCTCTCTTCACAAAGAATATTAGTACAATAAATTGGTTATATCAGTGAAACCCAGAATAACCCAAGCCAATCATCACTTCCCCCTATTATTTTCTTTAAAATAATTAGCATACGGATTTAATATTCTTGCGTTTGAGAACCTACAAGTTTTGATAAACTATGTAAAGTATGCGCGTGGCGTTGTTTTGAATGCATATTATTTATGGCTATGCACATGTAGTCTACCTATTTAATAAGTATGGGTAATTTTCTATGTCAACAAAGAAATTTTGTTATATTTTAATAATAATAATATATTTATTTATTCAGACAGAATCCATAATGTTAGTAACAATTTTTTTTACGCTATGTTAGTACATATTTAAAACAGATCAAGCTACTTGACCAAGACTCAAATGAACCCCTTCATTATGTCAGAGTCATACTTTTCTGAAATGACCTATATGATGCCATTAGTACTACTCCTCACTCTTGTAAGTAAGGAAGCAATCCGTTTGCGGACTTTAGCATGGGAGCCATCGACTCTCGTTTCTGCAAACATTTTCGAGGCGCTACAAAAGCGGGGCAGCCTTAATAGCACCCTAAAGCCATTATTATAATATAAACATTGATGACTTTGTTTAAGCACCGGTGGTACCTAATTGCGACTGCTGCATCAGTTCGATTGCCGGTTATTTTGGGTATTTCTGTCTTGAAAATCTCTGGAGTAGGTAACTAGTCGTAATGGCTCGTGCTCGTAGCATGCTTAATTACGTGGGATCTAAAATCTTTGCTGGCGAATTATTAATGTAGGTACCTAACATATCTCTACCTAGTCCTTAGAAGATATAAGCGTTAGTCTAAATGTACACATTCATACCAATGCTACATACGTGTAGAATGTACATGTTTATTGTCAGTAAAAAACCCAGTTTTTACGTAGAGCTATAAAACTCAAACCATCGATTCGGCAACACAGCCGTTTTGTGGAACGACCTACAAGCCACTAGTGTGTTAGAAGAGGGTGCGAAAACACATTCTAGTCACCATGACGACGACAGCCGAGGCGTCGATACTGACGCCTTTCCACACACCTCCATATTACGTAACCAACACGGTAGTTCTACTTCAACTACGATGGACATCCAAGCACAAGCTCGCTCCATCCTCGGACCAACTAAAGACGCTGAATTCTTAGCGAGCTTCGTCCGAGTCGGCGTAGATGATGAAGAAGAAGCCCCCGTGCAGAAAGCGTCGATCAGCAAGAGAGCACCACAATCTGCTAGTAAAGAACGCGAACCAGTTATTGAAGATGAAAAGCCTATTGTCAAAGAGAGAAAGAAGTCAGCCAAACCGAAAAGAAAATGGAAACGAAAGCCGAAACGTGAGAGAAGGAGACGGGAAGAAGAATTGTATACGGATAAGGATCGGGCTGCTGCTGTGGTGATGGGATCTAAAGATATCAAACAGTCGCTGAATCTGAAGGATAAAGCTGAGAGGACTAATGCTTTGCAGTTGCCGGTTGAAGCTGATGCTGGTACTCTTCTGGCGTTAGCAAGAGCTGAAATGATGAGGGAGAGATACCGTACTGCTGTCTTGTTTGTCAATAAGGTATATTATGATACATCCATAACTTGCATAGGTTTCGTCGAGAAACGTGCTGTGATGTCCCTCCATAATAAAGAGATCCCTTTCCCAGGTTGTGTGCTCGTGCCTGGTGGGTCGCAGCTCGATAGTTGATGTCAAGAACTTATATATATATATTATAGAGTAGGTCGTAGTGTTAACTTTGCTTGAAAGATTTAGGATCATCTCATGTCGGGTATCGTAACTTCTTGGTCTGCCTGGCACTAATTTCTTCAGCATGACTTACAACACTGTCCCAATGAAATTAACCCAATATCTAGTACCTTCTTGTAAACCTCCATTGCCCAGTACCTCAGTGATCAACAATAAGCTATTCCTTTATTCATTTCAGGCTATAGAACTGGCGCCCGATGAAAAGCAAGCATACGTCGCACGCAGCAAGTGCTACTTGCTTCTCGGTGAGCCCCGCTCTGCGCTGGTAGACGCAGAATCGGCACTGAGACTCGACCCTAAAGACGCAAAGGCTCTGCTTCGCAAGGCCGAAGCGTTGTACTATTGCGGCGAGTTTGAGATGAGCCTCGTACACTACCACCGCGGACTGCGAGCGAGACCTGATCTGAATGATTTCAGACTCGGAGTTCAAAAAGCTCAGGTAAATATGACTGTTTTATCCACTTGAGAGTCGCAGCAGCATACCAGCGGTCAGACACAAAAGGTTTTTAATGTCTGGCCTTTTACGACTAGGTTAAATGCGATACATATGTTCCTTTTAACATATGGACGACATATTATGTAGATAGTATTAGTAAAAATCTGGAATCATTTTTCATCCTAGCCATATTATATATGGTTTTATTTTATAAGAAATTAATTCAAATGTCAGGTTTGGCTAGTAGCATCAAAAATAATAACGATGTTTTAGATTTACCTGAATATTTGAGGTAAGTGGTAGGTACCATATTGAGTGTCATAACTGTTCATTGCATCAGGATTAACGCCATTACGTAAACTGCAAGATACAAATGGGTGTTCTTTATTGTATTTGATCACCCATTTACAAGAATGACTGTTGCAACATGAACTACTACTCCTTGCGGTTCAATCGATCTGCGATTACCACTTCATCGTAGACTCCGAAAACCAACAATAACTAAATAGAATTATTTCCATTTTCCAGGAAGCCATAGAAAACACAATTGGAACAGTGAAAGTAGTGAAAAGGCCAGGAAGACAAAGATCTAAATCAGCCAGACCTGTTCTGGGTCAATTAAATTCCGACAAGATCTATCTAGAAAACTTATTGAAGAATCCAGATCTCGCTATAGCAGATAAGAAGAACGACATTGTCCTAAGGCAAGCTGAGGAAGCAATCAGATTTTTGGAGAATCGAGAGTTGTTTTGGAAACAGCAACAAACATCAGGATGAAATTAAATTACTGAGTTAGAAGCGCACTTTGATAATTATATCAACATAGAGTGAATATTAATATAGATTATAGTTACCTATTCTTAGTTGTAGTTTTTGACACTCTAATAAAAGTAATAAAGCTAAATATTATGTACTCAAATGCTTGTTTTTTTATATTGGTTTACAGTATTGACTTATTATATTACAGTATTATATGCCGTATGTCGTTTGGTATAAGAACTATTAACCTTATGAGCGCCACGGTCTTGTATAGAAGACAAACGTTTCCGCGCCCTTCACGCCACGTCTTTATTAGAAGTCAATATCCAATCGTAAAATTTATTAAAAAGAATAACCTACATAACAAAAATAGTTTATTTTGTGCGTAATTTTACTATTGCCTAAAACTTTTACATTTTTATTTCAATCTTTGTTTATTTTAAAAACAGCAAAATTTAAGTATCCAAAATTTTTAACTGTTATAGATTTATAGCTTGGCGCTAGAGAACACATCGCGTTCGGCATCGGTTAGCGCTCAAAAGGTTAAAATACTCTAATATTGGGATACATTTTGGTTCAGGGCGGATGACTAGCTTCACGACGCTTATGAACGATATACCTTCTCCCTAGCCTTTATTATTCCCAAGTCACTTGGGGTCGGCTTTCTAGTCTAACCGGATTTGACTGGATATCAGTTTTTACACGGAGGGGTTGCCAATCCGAAGGCTCAGTGGGGAGACCAACATATATAAGTACCTATTATAGATAAATAATCATAGTATAAAATAAGAAAGTAAAATATCTGGCAAAGGTGCTGCTCTTTATGTCAGACTCCCGGAATACCCTACGCCCGTGTATGTAGATATAACAGAGTAAAAGGATTTTTAAGGGAGCAATATTTTACTTAATATTTGGCTACAAACTTTGAAGCTATAGCCCGGCCAGGTCATAAATATTTGTATACATAGGCATATTCATTCTTAGGATACCCATATGCGAATTATTGACGAGCATTTTATAATATGGCTGCTATTGCCGGTCAGTATGTTGCAGTAACATTGCGGTAAAAGAAGAACTACCTAACCCTTTAGAAAACCCCAGCGCGCTTGAATTCTACCTTTTAACCGCTTACGTCGGATTAATCCGACAAATATTTTCGTGTCCATTTCACCAGCGTCGTACATTTCCGACCAGATACCACAGCTCGTTTAATCTGCTTTTTTATATAATTACGGTGTTTTCTATTAAAAAAATGTTTATATTGTGTAAATGGATAATTAAGTAATCATTTACAATAATACACTTTAGTCTCATAATTAGAAGTCCTAAAAGTAAGTATTTATTTTCGATTCACTGTGCCGGGCGCTGGTGGCACGACAACTGTTATGAAGTGGGCGGTTAAAAGGTTAATAGCAAAACAAAAATTCCATATTGTCTACATAAAATGCACCAATGTTTTATTACAATTTAAAATATTATTAGCTAATACTGGCTCAAGGCTTGTCCGTGCCATACATTTTGTTATAAAATATGTTCGGCGCTAGGAATAGCGTCGCGGTTTGGATTTTATAAATGTACTAGCTTTTGCCTACGGCTTCGCTCGGGTTAATTCAGAATTTGACAATTAATTCGGGTTGTACTCTGCTTGTAATAATATATTCAATCATGATTCGAAAGACACGTAGCGCCATCTATTATCATAAGAACGTTCTTGTTGTTTTCCTCGGAAACAGTATTTTTTTCGAGATGAAAGGTAGCCTATGTCCGTTTCTGTTCACCTGACAACGTATATGCAAAATTTCAGAATGATCGGTTCAGTGGTTTAGGCGTGAAAAGGTAACAAACAAACAAACTCATTTTCGCTTTTATAATATTAGTAAGGATTACGATAGGATGGAGCTGTCAACTAAAATTATCTACTTACATATTTACTTCCCTTGTCTGCTCAGGGGCCATAAAAATATAAAAGAACTGCTTAGTTTTAACTAAATTATCTTGCGTTAGATACAGACCTCTATCAGCGATCAACCTAAAAACATTTATTGTAGGAACAAACAATAATAAAACGACAAATTAAAAGAAATAACATTTTATTTGTTCCGACGGCTTCGATCTGATCGCCAAGTACGTCACCGGCATGACGTCATCGCGCACACAACTACCGCACAAAAATAAAATCGCTCACTTTATCAACTCGAACAGCCAATACTAGCTATGGTCACTCTATTTACATATATTTACAATCATCACATAAAATCATCTCAAAATCGGAGATTTATACAAACATAATTTCATATCAGCTTTCTTAGTCTCAAACTGTTTGGTTTGGTACTGCGGCTACGGTCTTGCGCAATGCGCAGAGAATTAACGCTAAACTTACGTCATCTAGTAGTCAAATCATGAAAAATATTATTTTGCACTGCAAAAGCATTTACAGAAAGCGTGAGCATCAACTACCTACATACAACTCAGTATGCTAAAAGCAACAACGGTTCTGGTCAGGTAAAATTACATCGTACAATTTTAAAATATCATATGGGCATGTATAAATCTAATTCAATTGCTCATTTTTAACATAATCAATTCTACAAATCATAAGATCAACAATGTAATTAAGGCTGTAATCTGTGAACCAATTCTCTGCATAGACGAGAGTACTTTCAAATGATACTCATATTTTGATATTGATTAATAAAATTAGCTATTTATAGCAAGATTCTTAGTATGCACAGATTCCAACCACATGTTGAAACATCATAAAACTAAACTTCATAATCATACAAGCTCGATATTAAATCAATATACTCCTGCAAAAGTAGATTTCTGTCTAATTGTTCTGTAACTTACCATTTAGATATCAACAGGTAAAAAACTGCACAACAATAAAATCTATTCATAATACTGTGTACTTTAACTGCAGTTTATATTCGAGGAACAATCGGGTCTCAGAAACTCTATCTAGAGATCATAGTACGATAATAAATACTTTGCATTAACCCCCAACGTCTAACATAAAAGTGTCTAAAGAACATCAAGTCGCCTAATATAATACATTAAACTTTAAAGAGGAGTGACTTAATATATAATAGAGCTATGAACTAAACTATATTTACAATTTACTTCAGTTTATTTAAACTTTCGAATCTTGAAGTTTACTTCATCAAAATAGTGCTTCTATAGTATTTGTCTTATATATAATATTGGTATATTGCAGGACTAAGCCGAAGTACCGGCACGTGTATAATAATTTTTACTATAGTATTCACATAATTGAACCGGTGATAGCTAAAACCCCACAAGTATCACTTTTTCGATCGGTGGATGTTAAAACGAAAACCCCACAAGTATCACTTTTTCGATCGGTGGTTGTTAAAACGAAAACCCCATAAATGCAATAACAACGAATTTTGAAAAAGTGATACTTCACTTTTTCAAAATTCGTTGTTATTGCATTTTTATATTCCTTGTCTATGGTCATTTCTAGAACTAGTATTAACATTTCAAAGTTCTATGTATATCATAAGGGAATAGCAGGCAAACGTCCTAATAAAGTTAACTCATTCATAAGTAAACATATAAATTCTGAAATTCCATCATATATAAAACACAGTTGTGGAGGGCAGAATAAAAACTACACTTTACTTAGGTACTTTTCTGCTCTAGTAGAATTAAAAAAAATTTAAACAGTTAAACAGTTCTATCCACTCAGGGGCCATTCATTTGTACTGTGGACAAGCGTTTAATTGTGTCCAGAGAAAATTAAAAAAGTAGACAGTATCTATTTGTTGAGACAAATTATGAAAATTATTATAAGTAGCTCCCCATAAAAATTTCTTGTCCAGCTTGTACAACCCAGTGACATAATGAACTTTAAAACATGGTGGAAGATATGGTTTAAAAATCTTGTTTGTCAGATTGTTCCTATGGACGAAATGCACCAAAAACTCAAAAGATAAATACATTGATCTCCAAATATTTTCACTTCATCCACACTGCAGACAAGCCTGGAAAAATAAAAGCATTGGAATATATTGACAATACAACAGGTGCTCTAGACTTCCAGGTGAGAATTGCCCAAAAATTTGTTAGTCTGTTCAGCTCACACTTCCTACCAACCTTGCTTATTCAACAAAAAAGCCAATAAACATTAAAAAAATTGAGATATAAGAAAATAATGCCCTATGTGCCAGAAAAGTACAAAACATTTTATGATGATCTCCTACAATGGCCCACTACTACTTCGGAAAGTATAGATGACCTGGAAGATGATTATGATTAAGAAGTTAAAGTGATTATGTTTAAGATTTAAAGCTTTTCCATACAATAATTAGGTAATCTGCTGTGTTTTTCTAACCTTCTCTTATTGCCTTAAGTTATTGAAATTGAGTGTTAAAATAACATAATGTAACACATCGAGTCTAAAAACAACATACATGAAAATAAAAACTGATAAAAATTAGCATATTTTACACATTTTTTATATTTAAAAATGTAAGCTATGGCTAGGTATATATATTAACTATAATATATAGCAATCACAAACATCTATATACAATATATATGAATAAATAGTTTTTGTCTCCTGAAATATTTACTGAATGTTACTTGAGGGGTTTTAACAATCACCAATTCAATTATATTGCAGAGCAGCCCATTATTATCTCATTATTATCTTGAGGATGCGTGCTGCCGTGCACTGGGCCGGCCTAGCGGACTGTGACGTAACTACTCGCACTGTCAGCAGGCCCCTGCCCAGCAGTGGGTGCACTAAGCTAATTTACAGTCTGATACAATAAAATATACGTGAATGTTACATACAACAGTGTTCCATGTAAAGATCCTTGCACTTATTATTCACGTTAGTCCTTCAACTCACTTTTTAAACTATTGTGGTACATTTGAAGGGTTTTTTTAGTCTTTCGACTCACTGTATAAACTATTGTGGTACTTTTGAGGAGGTTTTTGAGAAGTTTTTTAACAATACCCGATATACGCAGTCGAGTATCTTCTTCTTGCGCTAGGATCGCCGCCGGGGGGCGGCCGGCGGACGCTAGTCGGCCTCCTCGGGCGGGCGCTTGTAGACGGGGCCGAACTTCGCCATGTACTTCTTCACGAACATCTTCGCCTTGGAGCGCACCGAGTCTGTGACCACCAGCTCGTCGACTGAACGACAGTGTTTCAATTCTTTTAGCATCACGAAGTGGGTGAGCTATGGGGTGGAAATAAATGGATATTAAGTTATGGGTATCTAGTTGTGTTTATGTTAAAGATGGGTAATTATAGAAACAAAACCTATGTTTGTCGGTAACCATAACATTAAATACGGCTGTTATATTTTACTTATCACCCGATATAGTAAAATATAACAGTCAAAAATAGTAAATGATCACCAAATTGCACAGCAAAATATATATAAAGAGATCAAAATAAGTCGACGGAACCCCGCAAAGCAGGGTTCCTATTTTTGGGTGGGTTTAAGAAGGAACCTAACATAACCTAACCCCCCTTCCAAGATAGAATGCAGTGATTTGAGGCGCATAGGTCCTCGTTATGATATATTTTAGTAAGCATATTTTGCTGCGCAATTACTATTTGGCTGTACTTTCTGAAAAACATTCCAACCCACAAAGTTAACATTGTGAGATAATCGTGATTGAAGTTCAATCCCGTATTGCTTCTTCATACATGTGGGTTGGGCTACTAAGTCATGATTTCATATTTAGAGTGATAGTAGAGCTACCACATTGTTTCAGCTAGTAAATAGTAACCCTGTGACTAATTTGCTAATAATAACTCGATTTTGACCCGAGTGTGGGTTGGAACGTTTTTCAGAAAGTACGTCCATTTTTGGTGGTCATTATATTTAATCCCATTAAATACTATGCATAAAAGTATCAAATTCAAGCTAGCAAAACTTGTATGTGCATTTAAAAAAGAGATGACTAAAAACGATCATCAATATGTATCATAAATCTAAATGTGTAACGCTCTTAACTGGCTAATAGGACTCATCAACTTGTGACTCGAATAATAACAAAATATTAATAATATGATTCAACATACAAATGCATCATTAATCTATACTAATATCATAAATAGGAAAGATTTGATTTTTGTTTGTCAGTTTGTAAGAATTTAACTCAAAAACTAAAACAACCTATTTAAAAAATCTTTCACCATTATAAAATAACATAGCTTATATTTTATATAAAAAAGTACTATTACAAAACCTAACCTACTGCGAGCGAGGCCGCGGGCAAAAGCTAGTTATTTAATTATTTGATATATTTATGTGTAATACATCTAGAATTTTTTTTATTAGAGGTTATATGGCAATACATCTAGAATGAACGAAGTTCCATTGACCATATAAACGTGTGTAGCATACCTTTCTAGCCAAATGCTTAAAGTCAGCAGTACAAGTGATCCTGGCGGCTGGCGCACTGGAGCTCCTATACGGGTTGAGATGCTGCACCATGACCCGAGCCATACTGCAGCGGAACTGCTCCTTGATCTTCCGCGCCGTTTCTTCCGTGGTCATCACATCCTCCGGCTCCGCTACCTCTGGCTCAGGAGTCACGGGCGCTGGTGGACTGATCGGCTTCTCCACTGGAATCTCTTCAGCGGAATCGTCTTCCGAGTCCGTTTCTGAGTCTACGAGATCCACCATTTGCTGTGGAAATATTTGAGTTATAGAGTTGGAACTTTTATCCTTTGAGATATTAGTACTAGAAAGACAAATCAAATAAATTAAAAATATATACTTCTACGTAATAAAATTATTATTAAAACTGGCGGCCGAAAAAAAACTAAGAAAAAGGCAATAAAATTGATTTTTCATCTTAACTAAGCTTGTAATAGAATCCAAATTGTCATGCCATGCATTACTTGAATGATTACTTAAATAATCATTTATTTCAGGCTGCATAGGCCTATAGATAAATATCTTAACCTAAATGTACATATTATAAAATGGTTAAATGGATTACGTCCACGATACACGAGTGCAAATCATTAGCTATTTGGCTCTGACTCATGTTGTAACCATATTTTAGACTAAAATAGCCAATTGTATTTAAAACAAGTTTAGTCAAGTGACTTGACTTGACTAAACTTGTTTTAAATACAATTTACTTGTTTTAAAGTCAAAAATCATTTATTCATTTAGGTCACAAAGTAACACTTATGAACGTCAAAATATATAGGTTACTGAGTTTACTAAGGTACTGAAGCTACATTTAGGCTAGTTGCTAGGTTCAGGCAAAGGGTTGAGCGTAGGCGAAGAAACCTGCGAGAAACTCACGGTCACTCTTTTAAATCGCCAATTATAATATAATATAATATTCTACCACATACACACAACACCATCTAGCCCAAACTAAGCAGAGCTTGTACTATGGGTACTAGACAATGGATAAACATACATACATAATAATTATATACTCTTTTTTTTTTGTAAATACATACATATTATACATAGAAACACCCAGACCAAGACAAACATCCATGTTCATGCACACAGATGTTTGACTTGTGCCGGAATCGAACCCGCGACCTCAGGCGCGGCAGTCGGTTATACAAACCAGTACGCCATCGAGGCCATTCAGTATTTTAGAACTCATATCAACAAGGAATTGCGACCATTATATCATAACATGCTACTGACTTTAAAAAACTAAAGATAATAACAATAATAAGTTAATAATATTATAGTGATTAAATCATTTGGAGCTAGTTATATTTTTCAATATAATTCTAAAATAGGCAGTAGGATGGCATGATGGCGCATACACTTACACTTTATGACAATGCAAAGGCAGTCCGTGACAAAATGCGGTTGTGGATTTGTATTTTTCAATAATAATCAAAATGAGAAGCAGGATACTTGATAACATCACATATAGTCACGAGGTACATTTACATTACTAAATTGACTTATAGGTAATACAGATCTTTGAATCCTGAATGCAACAAAGAACTAATGCCATGAGTTTTTGTTACTTAAGTAGTCGTTGACTGAATAATAACCCTTCCGAATGAGCTGTATTTTAACGGCGCTTTTAAATTTAAGCAATGGTAAATTAATTATATTAATAGGTAGTTCATTAAAAAAACGTACACCTGCCCTGCAAATGTATTGTGAACTTCATGTAAACGATGATACAGGCCTACTATCAAGTGTTTACGTTATGAATTATACTATTCTTATTATATAAGTGAATATTATGTTTAATAAACATAATGTTAGCAAATATATATTGCGACGCAACAGTAAGTATGCCTATTTCCTTAAATCGATCTTTCAGGGAAACTCGTGGACCTAAATTATAAATACTATGTACTGCACGCTTTTGTAGAATAAAAATTGTGAAGTAATAATTTCATTATTTAAATTTATATTTATGTTAGGAGTCTTTACATTTGGCAATGTAAACTTGATACAATTTGTTTTTTTAGAGTTTAGTAGTAAATTATTCGACGTAAACCAGTCCAGGATGTGCGCGAGCGAATCATTAACAGTATTTTACTTTTTGCTCTTCTGTCTACTTTAAAAATAAGGGATGTGTCATCTGCAAATAAAACAATGTCACACAAATCCTGCACGAAGAACGGCAAATCATTTACGTACACTAAAAACAGAAAGGGTCCTAAAATTGAGCCCTGTGGCACGCACATTGTAACTGGTAATCCAGAAGATCTACTTCCGTTGATATCAACGTGTTGTAGTCTATCGCTTAGGTAGGAACCAACTAAGTCAAGTGCAGTATCTCTGATGCCATAATGCCTGAGTTTTCGCAACAGTGTATGATGGTCAACGCAGTCAAAGGCTTTAGAGAGATCACAGAATACGCCAATGACATCTTGCGAATTTTTCCAGGTACTGAATATATGTCTTAAAAGCGTAACAACCGCATCTATCATAGAACGGCCCTTCCTAAAACCATATTGATCTGCAAGAAATAAATTGTTTACACTAAAGTGGCTCTCTAATTGCTATAATATAATCTTCTCAAATATTTTACTAATAGCAGGTAATATTGAAATTGGCCTAAAATTACTAGGGTCACTTTTGCATAAATTTTTAATAAAGGTATTATTTTACTACATTTCATTAAATTTGGAAAAATGCTCATATCTAACATCTTTATATCATATTTAATATCTTTATATCTACAAAAATATTGCCTACCACGAATAAAAAAATAAATGAACTGGCATTAGTCAATACACGAAAAGAATAAAAATCTACCACACTCGTACATGCAAAAAAATATAAGATGAATAATATACTTTTGCCTACACTAAGGTCGAATTGTGCCAGTTTCCAAATTATAATTTATGATCACGAAAATCGGCGCAATTAGACCAAAATGTTAGCAAATATATAAAGTAATACATACTTCTTCTCTTATGGGTTTACATTCTTCTATTTTCTTTTCCTTTGGTAGCATGATAAAAACAATCATTTAAACAACAACAGTGAAACAATCAACTATTTAACACTACAATTCATAGGTGCCGTAGCTTCCCGTAGCCTGTTACTATTACTCCGTAAAACATAGCTTGGGTCCTGGGACAGAGGTCATCCATATCACGCTCATCAAATTACGTATTTCGTAACGGCATAGAAAAGTCAAAAAACAATATCACACTTTATTCATAAAAGTTTATCAATAGTGGCGTTCCTTGCCGGCTTGTAAATTAAATTGAGATTTATATCCTTACTAATATTATAAATTCGAAAGTAACTCTGTTTGTCTATCTGTCTGTTACCTTTTCACGGCTAAACCACTCAACCGATTTAGATAAAATTTGGTACAGATATAGTTTAAAACCTGGGGAAGGACATAGGCTACTTTTTATTGATGTAGGTACCACGCGGGCGGAGCCTCGCGCAGAAGCTAGTATTAGTATATGTAGATAAATTACCTTTAGGTCAAGTACGCTGCCCTTGATCCGTCGCTGTTTGTTAGCGGCGAGAAGGCGCACCTTCTGTATGAGTTTCTCCCGTCGTCTTCGCAGCTTCTCCTTCGTTTGCTTATACCGTTTGACCTCTAGCCTGCCTGCTAGTTTATCCTCTTCAGTTCGAGGCTGGAATAAATATTCAATTTAGTTAAAACTTTGAACGCCGCTGTAGAATATTTTTATATTAATACGAACGGATACGTAATAAAACTAATCCCAGGTAAGTTCACAATTTACATACATACATACATAGATTCACGCCTGTTTCCTAGAGGGGAAGGCAGAGACTACAGATTTTCATTTGCTAGTTTTAACAATCAACATATCACTACAGACAAACTTAAAACTGTAAAATATTACATTGATTTGATTATAGTGCTTGCAATCTAGGCGCTTAACGGCTCAAAAGATGCACCCTTAGTTTGCAACAAGCCATGGTGTGTAAAAATTACGTGCATTCTTGTGGATAAAGAAACGTAAAAATAATTTTACGAATAAAAATAATGTGTAATATTGTGTATTTTATAATTCCTTCATATTATTCCGTCAGTTTTGCATGTGACTTGGTATATTATATAAGTTTGACGGTTTTTATAATATTCCGTTGACATATAAATATTATATAATTTATTATAGAACAAGTGAGAAACGGCCATGAATTGCCGTGAATGTTAGAGTTCGAAAAAATGATATCACGTGACCTTGAGGTCTGAGGTCAAAGGTCAAAGGTCATAAGTAATTTCGGGAGTATATCGACTATGTTGAGTCGAATGGCGTTGACCGCGAGTCTCTCGCTCTTACAGTTCTTGAGTTGAAAGATGATGTCACGTGACCTTGAGGTTAGAGGTCAAAGGTCATCGTCATTTCGGGGGTATATCGACTATGCTGAGTCGAATGACGTTGACCGCGAGACGGACGGACGGACGGACAAAGCTGTTGTATAAGTTTTTTCGAACTCTAAAAAAGAGATATAACTTACGCTAATAGGTCGTTCGGAAACCAGTCCCGGCCGACGTTTCCTCGGCTTCATACTGACGAGAGCGTGATCAGGTATCAGTCCATTATGTCCCTCTTCTTTTATCACTGTCAACATAATAGATATACAATCAAAATAGTTTAATTTTAATGTCCTGTCGAAAACTACCGCAGTTCACAGTATACTACGCTTTTACTGAACATGAGAGTAATAATTAAATTTGTGATGGGTCACGGGCAACGCCTAGTGCAGCTAGTTGTAGCTTCTATATAATATCTTCTCCCTAGCCTCTATTATTCCCAAGTCACTTGGGGTCGGCTTTCTAGTCTAACCGGATTTGACTGGATATCAGTTTTTACAAGGAGCGACTGCCATCTGACCTCCGCAACCCGAAGGCTAACGATTCCCTAAGGCTAGACCAGTGTCAGGATATTAGAGGGCATTGACTTCCCAATAACGACTGCCATAGATTTTCATGGCAGCCGGAGCCTACGACTTAACGTGCTCTCCGAGGCACGCAGCAGGCGATAATTGTCAATCAATACGCACATAATTTCGAAAAGTCATATAACTTCCGAGTAAGAGGTGCGCGACGTGGGTTCGAACCCGAGACCGTCTGCATTGCACTCTGTTGGTCTCCCCACTGAGCTATAGCTTCTATATAATATATAGAAATTATATCGTAACCTTTGAACCAAAACTGAACATAATATTATGTTTAGTTTTTGCAACCTAATGTTGCAGGTTTTTCCGTGACAAAGACAAAGATGTCCGTGACAATTAGTCGTTCCCAATCTGAGTAGGTATAGTTTGTGACCAGCGCTCCAAAGCATAAAAATCTGCCCATGACATGAAGTTTCCATGAATGGCAGCTCCCGTGCGAATATTCTGTGACACTAAGTACTCGTAACAGAAATATTCCGTAATACGAACTCTCCCGTGACAGAAAAATTTCGTGACACGAGGCTCCCGTGATACGAAGCTGCCGTGGCACAAAGCTGCTGTGGCAGAAAAATGCCGTGACACAAAACTCTACTGACAGAAAGTTCCGCTTTACCTCAGGAAATAGTCCTAGTATGGAGATTGTCTATTTATTAAGAATACTGTTTAATACGTACATTCTAACTCTAAGGTATGGGGCATACCTTCGTATATACCATTGACTCCTTCAACAAGCTTGCCCTTCGTCTGTCGCCTGATGAGAGGACTGTCCAGACCAGCGTTCTCTGGTTCCTCTTCTTCTTCTGACGAACTCTCTTCTGCAAATGGTAAGGAATACATTTATTCCTAACTATAATAATTATTATATATCTTGATTTAATTTATATGACATGTATTATTTTAACTAATGTAATAATTAATTCTAACCTATTTATTTATTTTAAATTTAATTAATTGAATGAAATAATATTTATTATAGACTATATACTTATTGTGATTTAAAATTTATTTTTTAATGTTATGCTGTCTATGGAACCAGTTTTCTGAAATAAATAAACTATTATTATTATATTATTAAATGCGAATCTGAGTTTGTTTGTATGTTTGTTACGCTTTCATGCTTTAAATACTTGACCGATCATCATGAAATTTCGCATACAAGTTTTCAGGGGAACAGAAAAGGACATACTGTACTTTTTATACAAAAAAAAATACTGTTATTAAACTTAACCTAACCTACATTTACGCGAGTGAAACCACGGGCAAAATCTAGTTTAATAACTTTTTACAATAAAATTATTGGGAAGAGAGGAGCCTGCCACGCACCCTCGAATTGCCCACCCCGACTCTTGCAACAGAAAAAGGTTGACAATAACTTCTCTGGATAAAAACAACCGCGTCGTGGGATCCGGACATACTCCAACTTGCAGTATTCCCGCTTCAATGATTATCTTTTGTCACGTAATCGACTCGCGGCGCACGGCTGCGTGCGCGGCGAGCGAGACGGTGGCATCACTAGTCCCCCTCCGAGCGGCGGCGACCTATATATAGTGGATCGCGTCCTGGGGCAGCCTTCTTCCTTCCTCTGAGCTGCACATCAAGTTAAGTGGTTCTTCCTAATAAGAACCACGTAGGAAGCCTTTGGGAACCACGCCCTGATTTCTATTAATGGTATAGCTTGCTTTAAGTGTGTTATATACTAAAAGGTTACACTTTTTACTCATGATTTTTAACTTATTGACTGTTGGATATGATGAACTTTTTGATTAAAAAACGTGCCCCCATTTGTCATAGGTTTTGTTCGCTAATCCTAACTAATATTATAAAAGCGAAAATGAGTTTGTTTGTTTGTTACCTTTTCACGCCTAAACCACTGATAATCATCCTGAAATGTTGCATATACGTTGACAGGTGTACAGAAACGAAAATAGGCTACCTTTCATCCCGAAAAAAATTACTGTTCGCGAGGAAAACAATAATAACGTTCTTATGATAATAGATGGCGCCACGTGTCTTTCGAATCATGATTGAATTGTATTATTACAAGCAGAGTACAACCCGAATTGATTGTCAAATTCTAAATTAACGCGAGCGAAGCCGCGGGCAAAAGCTAGTGATCTATAGATTATACTTACTATTGTATAATTATGTCAATGTGTATGATTATGAATACGAAGCGAATGTTTTAAAGTATGTGTTAGTTGTTCGTAAAGTAGGTATCACTGACCAGGTTCCTGCGGCGCAGGCGGCGGGAGCCACTGCGGCTGCCGAAGCTTGACGTGGTAGTAGTACGTGCGGCCGCGGGGGTCGCGGGCAGAGCGCCATAAGGACGGCAGCACTACTTCTTTGCTCTCGTCGCTAGGGGGCGCCAGTGGCTGGAAAGACATTCATCATGTAAAGCGTTTGACAACGAACAATGGCGTATTCGATAATTTGTTTGGTATAGTAGAATATATGAAATCCTAGGCACCAACGGACACCAAAGACAAAAAGTTCGTTGGTGCCCGGCTGAGTACGGCGGACGCTAGGATTGACTGCAGCTGCCCGCCGTGAATAATACAAACTGACTAATAAAAGCAGTCTGACTTCAATAATTTATAAAGTTATAATTTTTTAAATCACGTAAGTCATATTTTTATAAATCACGTAAATTTGCGAATGTGGTATGATTAACTATATACTTAATTTAAGGTGTTGTAAATATTTGGCATATGTGCCATGAATGTTATAATTTAATATATGGTTTCACTTTATATACGTTACGGTAAGTGTAATTAATTGAAAATTATGAATAATTACCGAAAGGCGAGGTAAAAGTAAGAAATAAATCACATGATGCCTGATAAATCACACAATGATTATTAATAATTTAACCTCAGTACTAATAAAAGTAATAAATTTTTAAAAATAATGTAATGTAGCTTCTTTTCGATCAAGCATCAGAGATTATTTTATTTTTTTTCTGTTTTTGTTTATTTATGCAAAACCAAATGATAAACGATTTGTATGTAAGTTCTTTTAGTAAAGAAAAGCTTTATGATTATATTAATGTTGATTTTACGGAGTCTATGATGGTTCCCTATTTATTTGCATAAAATCATATTATATGTCATAATTTAACATGACATACTTTTACTTATCCTAATAATAGTTACGCTCAATATTCATTTGGCATAACTGTTTAGGCACAATTTTTTAAGCATAATTGGCCGTACTTTCTGAAAAACGTTCCAACCACAAAGTTAACATTTTGAGATAATCGTGATTGAAGTTGAATCCCGTATTGCTTCTTCATACATGTGGGTTGAGCTACTAAGTCATGATTTCATATTTAGAGTGATAGTAGAGCTACCAAATTTTTCCACCTAGTAAATAGTAACCCCGTGACTAATTTGCTAATAATATCTCGATTTTAATTTGCTAATAATATTTCGGGAAGCGGTTGGATGCGGGTGGCCCAAGACCGGTCTGTGTGGAAAACCTTGGGGGTAGGCCTATATCCAGCAGTGGACGTTTTTGGGTGACAAGATGATGATGATGATCTCGATTTTGACCCGAGTGGAACGTTTTTCAGAAAGTACGTCCAATTACTATAAGCGTAATAATTGTTAAGCAAAGCATAAATTTGAAGTATTGTAAATTTTGTGTTTGCATTTAATAAAATACATTTCATATATAAAATAAATATTTTGGCGGCTTAGGGGTGGCCCAAGGGCCATATAGTATAAACAACATACCGGTAGCGCGGCGTCTAGCTGCGTTTGCGGGTGCGGCGGGAAGGGCCCGCCCGGCACCTGCTGCCCGAACATAAACCCGCCCATGCCGAACCCGCTCATGCCCATCAAACTGACGACATAACACATTTCATTAGTATCATACGTTATAAGCTCTAGCACAGGTATCATTTTATACTAAAAAAGGTACCTCCATCCTAAAATATAAATACACACGGCTAAACATGAAGTTAGACACCCTATATACACATAACTACGCTACATACAAAATAGAGAATTATCGGTGCGGGACAGTGCATAGTGGTGTAGACCCATCACGGTGCACAAGCGCGTGAGGCGACGCCCGCGGCCAGTCAGCGTGAATGAGACAAAATAACAAAAATATAAAGAACTCTGTCGCACGATTCGCAGCGTTCAACTTCTAATAGTTTTAAGTTCAAACGGTCTAGGTTGATGTGTCGCTGTGTGTACTTATGTATGAGATAACGAAATAAAACATTTTATTTTTAATTATTTAAGATACGAATGATGCTCTTATGGGGTCATTTGCCAGTGCGCCGAATGTTGTGGATTGGATTCATATATGAGACAAAAAATTGTGTCAGTCAGCTAAGCCAAGGTTTGGGTTATAACCATTTGTTGTCTCTCTTGGTGTCGCAATGGTAATGAATGCGACTGCTATGCGTAAGGGTCTGTATATAAAATGTTATTGGATTTTACTGTAAGGCAATTCTTAGAAGTACCAAGGAATCTGAAACTGCGCCTGATAGACCACACCAATAGAGATTTTATGTGGGACCCAAAATAATAATTAAGAAAATATGGGTATAATACACTTGTCTCGCAGCTCGCTCGCTCAAGGCAGAATCTTTTTGGGAATAAAGCCGCTTGTGTACCTATGTTTGAACGTCTGTGTGGCTTCAGAATTAATGCTAGTTGATGAGTAGTAATTAAACTTTTTAAAGCAACTGTCATCTATACTGGTCATTTTCACCAAATTATACCCAGATAGCACAACAATTGCTTCAAGAAACTTGCCTCGTTTAATGGGCCTTTATTTGCAACAAGGCATCTAAGTTATAAAGATTGCTCTGTGTAAATGAGTCTTTGCTTGTAACAAAGCAGTCTATTCCTTCATTGCAAATAAAGGAAGGTGCTATAAAGATTATGCTAGACTGCTACAAAGATTGTTCTTATACACTTACTTAGGTTGTGGCATACAGAAGGGCTGTGGCCCTGGGAAGGGCGGACAGAATGGCGGCGCCTGGTAGTCGTGCGGGGTGTGGGCGGCGTGCGGCGGCATCCAGTCCGGAGGCAGGTCGGCCACCAGCCCCCCCACACCGCACACCACACCGCCCACCATGCTGCCCGGGAACATTTGCTGGAGGACCAACCGTTTATATTAGTATTATACATGCTAAAAAATCTTCTGCGCTTTTACAGTCTTGCTTATGATTGATTGTGATGTTTAGAGACGGTATTTATTTATTTATTTTATAGGACCGTCTACACAGATACACATAACTTAAAGCTGGATACAAAAGTATTAAGTCAATAAATTAAGTGCGCACCCTCACTTACAGTAGGCCACACTAAAGAATAGATACTAAGATTTTAATTTTGATCTCGTACCTGCGGGAAGCCATCGTGCTGATGCCAGTAAGGCCAGGCGCGCGGCACGTCCCGCGTGCGCGCGCGCCGTGACTCGTCCGCGGCCGCCGCCGCCTCCGCGAACGCACGCCGCCGCTCCTCCTTGCTCATGGGGGGGACGGCAGCTAACACGCGCTCGCTGAGCCTGCCACACACCAGTACGCTTAATATTGTTACACCCAGTGCCATCTCTCAGCATTGTAGGGAAGACTCGACAGTTTCGTCTAACAATTTATTCCAGCACCATCTATTGACATCTTACGGAACTACGTAGTTTGTACGAGAAGAGTAGAGAGAACGCTGGCACATTCTCGAATCTTCGTACCTGTTTACATACCAGGTATGATGTTTCTCGAAAACTCCGGAAACGCTTTAACCGCGTATAAAAGGGGAAGGCCAGCGCTCGCCGAGTCAGTTTACAATCGTAAGTGGTTAAGTATTCACCGAAGCGAACGGAAGTGAAAATACTACAGAATTTGAAGCAGTTACAGTGGAAGAGTATAGTAAAGTTTTTGTTGTGTTTTAAATTTAATCGTGTGTTAAAATAAAACGTGTTTTAGTCGGTAATATTGTTTACATTGTTATCCCTCGAACCCAAGCACGTTACAATATATTCAGCTTTAACACGGTTCAAATATTTCATTCTAAGTCCGATAATGATACAATATATGTAAAAGAATCATGTAAAGACTCATGTAAAAATGTAAGTAATAGACATATATTCTATACAGTTAATAAAGTACTAGAAATACGAAACGAAATATTGAAGATAAAATAAACGCTTATCTAATTAAAAACAAAATAACTAAGCTAATAGTTACTAGGATCACAATAGTCACCATAAGCTGGCAATGTATCCCATATTTTCTATATTATTATCTATATATTAATACGTGAAGGAAAAACTTTGTACCGCTTTTTACGAAAATTGAGCGAATGGAGAAATATGAAATTTCCTACAGTTAAAGTTTATATGGAGAAGGAGGGGCGAATACTAATATTTTTATAAAATATACATTAGAAATACATTAAATTAATGAAAAAACACTACACGCACACAACCATGCATTTGACACACGCAGTCGAATCGCGTTCGTAGTATTTCGGCATTGTTCGATATAAATGTTATAATATAAAACAAAAACATTCACATCTACGTCAAATTGAACTATAAAACAATGATATATAATTAGCTATAAAAAAACAAATTAAATATAAAACCATACCTTATACTCCTCCTGCCTTCCGGACTGCTTCTCCTTTTCCTCCTATCTCTGTCATCTCTATCTCTATCCCGATCCCTATCTCTATCACGCTCTCTATATCTATCTCTGTCCCTCTCCCCCCTATCGCGATCTCTATCTCTTTCGCGATCGCGTTCTCTATCCCGTTCCTTCTCGCGGTCGCGATCCCTGTCGCGTTCTTCCCGTCTCTCTCGCTCTTCCCTTCGGTCTCTGTCGCGGTCCCTCGCCCCACTGGAGTCGGCGGCCCGCCTCTCGACGTTAGCTTGTCTTTCGTGCTCTTTCATTTGTTGTATGCGCTCTTTCTTTGGAATTTTGAAGACTTCCTGTAAACATAAAAGGAAATACATAAAGTGTATATACTGAGAGGTAGGGTACAGTGATCACATACTCGCTTGAACCTGGGATGTCACTCAGAATAACGTAACCGACCAGGAAAGTACCTCCACCCAGAAGGTCGCAGCCACATAAACTTGTGTTCGGTTTCTGAGTTGAGAAGGGTATCCAGGATATATAAGGCGGCGCTGTGCTGTCAGCAAAGGCCTCGCCATCTCATTTTTAGAACACATCAAGTTTTTCAAAGCCCATCAAGATTTTTCAAGTTACCTCTTGTGCAATCAAACATCAATTACATTCGGGTTGAAAACTCGTGATACCAACTCTTCCATAGTAAACAAGAACTTTCATTCAACAGTTTATTATTTTATATTTTAGTAACTGATAAATGATAATGTAGCAGCTCTACTGTCTAGGAAGTTACGACTCACAACAAGAGATGGCGCTATGCTCAATTACACACAACTTCATAAAACCTTAATAATGCTCACTAAATTTGCAGCACGATTTACTATATCAACAAGTTCGCAAAAAGATATCAAGTGTCATGTCGCGGCCCGCCAGGCACGATAACCCAGCTTGGAAGGATGATCCCGCAGTGAGTAGGGTATCCAGGACTTGTTAGGTTAGGCAAAGGCCATATGCTATTTAGGAAGGTCGGTTACGCGCGAGTGATATCCCCGGTTACGCAAGTGTTCATAAGCTAGTAACTGCTTACCATTAGTTGGGCCGTATGCTTGTTGGCCTCCTTGATTGTATATAAAAAAACAAAATGATCATGTAAAGTGAGGGTTTTGGCGTACTGGTTTAATGTTGAGAGGAAGAATGTAACAGCGTGTAACAATAAGGTCTGGTCATAGTTTAAGGTCGTAAGCCCTATGGCTACCGTTAACCTAACAGAATTCTACGATTAGTCCATAGTTCTTAGTACAGAAGAATAAATCACGATCCGAAAAAAAGCTACAATGGATTACTCATCAGATAGATTAGCTGATTTGAATTAGCTTTAGAAATTGAGTCTAAGGGTTGCTGATGGCATGTTCGTATATGTATGTAAATCCGAATTAAAAAATTAAGAAGTTAAATAATCGATATTACAAGCATATTAATCTGGCTTTAGAATATTTTGTCTTAGTTAAAAATAACTGGAGAGAATTTCTGGTTGAACATCCGAATACAATTTCTTTAATTCACGATTTTTGTACCTAACGACACTAAAACATAAAGACAACTTACTGTTATACCCTGTATAATGAGAAATATTGAATACCTAAGCTTTATCTCAAATGAAAAAGAGCTTCATTTGGATAGTCGTCAATTTCCAGTAATTTATCAAATTTAAAGCCAATTGTCAACAATAACCACATAACTTTACATCCAATCATAGACTATTTTCAAATATATGACCGCGATATTAGACAAGCGTAAATTTACATTTTAATATTTATATTTCTAAACAAGCGTTATTCCAAGTTCAAAATTATGATTCCAATTTTGAAAACGTAACTCCCGTAAATTTTTCCGTTATATAAGCACAAAATACCTTACCTTGAG
Organism: Catocala sponsa; assembly: GCA_963564715.1. Classification (NCBI taxonomy): domain Eukaryota; kingdom Metazoa; phylum Arthropoda; class Insecta; order Lepidoptera; family Erebidae; genus Catocala; species Catocala sponsa. The sequence continues at coordinate 4,034,435 of OY751331.1, forward strand.
ACTGGACCACCTCTCTAACAATTGGTTAGAAAGATCTTTTATTTTCTCCATCATTGATGCGTTTTCTTTAGCCTTCTCTGGACTAGGAACATTATCTTGATTGCCACTATTAGTCAATTCTATCGGCAGGCCTGCGAAATGAATAAAGCTTTTGAATTTTATTATACATTAGAGATTTGATTTGAAATTTGAAGGTTCAGTTTACAAGGCCCTGTGGCGCAATGGATAACGCGTCTGACTACGGATCAGAAGATTCCAGGTTCGAATCCTGGCAGGGTCGCAGTTTCGTTTTTGATCAACGTTTATTTTAAATCAAACATTTTCCACTTAATTTTGTATAATTACATCTATTTTATATAAAAATAATCCCCAAAACTATACTTAAAATGTTTTAATTCTGGGATTAATCCTCATCTCTAACAACCGTGTCTCTACATTTTTTTTATGACCCAAAACGAATAATTCGATTACCCAACACAAAAATACAAAAAGGATATACTATATAAGTTGTGACGTAACAGCTATTTAAATGCAACTGTCCGAGGAAGATAACCTACGCCCACTTTTTTTATATCCACATTTAAAATTAATTACTCGCTTATTTTGCTACCAATTCTATTAGTATTTTCACAAAATGTTTTTTTTATTGCTGCTTTTGTGTGTGCATATTAGTTTAATTACAACATTAAATAGAACCCAATTAGAGTTCCTTATAACAAGGTTTTCTTTTGTATTTTTTATAATAATAATAATTAAAAAAAGTTTTTATCTATAGATTAATTACCATACCACCAGAGTTGTTTTAGCCAAAAGCCCGCAATTGTGACGAATTTCCCCAGTAATGGGCGAGGATAAAACCAATAAAATATAAATAATAATAATAATATATTTATTTATGTGCCCACAAATTATTATCGATTCTCAAATATATTAACCCTTCGAGGATGAAATGTAATAAAAGTCATTTTAGCGAAATTTAGTTATTTATATAACCTTATTCAGTTCTTCGAGCTGCATCAACCTGTGTATTTAAAATGATAATAATCGCAAAGCAAAATGGTTTTACTACCCAGAAAATACAGCGGCATAAAACTTTTATTTTAAAAAGAATGGTGTAAGTAATACTTTAATTAGTCACAAATGCTGTAAAATATATAAAAACAAATTATAGAACATAAAAAGCTAAAAAAACAATTTTCACTAAAGCAAAAAAAAACAAAAGAGAAAAATAAAACCGAGTTTTATATTTTTTGGCTCTCCTGGAAAATAGTATTTTGGCTTTTACTACATTACATCCTCGAAAAGTCTATGCTGTGTCTATGCTTGTGTAGATTACGTCAGTGTTCGTAAAGTCATAAAGCTCTTTGTGAACATATTATCTTACCGGTAGCCTCGTCAATGAACACGCTATCCTGCGGGAGGTCTGCGGCACTGAGCCATCGCTCCACGATCGTGAAGAACCGACTCTCTTGCACCATCGTCTTGTTCGGTATCGGCAGTCGATCCACCGTTAGTAACATTTCTAACCTGTAAGAAATAACAATATATTACTACATTAGTCTGGCTTGTACACTGTCTCTTTTTTAATATAGCTTGTCAAAATGACTACACCACGCTTGATGACTAGCAGTAAAGTAGAGTCCTCTATAAGACTGAAGTCGTACCGAGGTCCTCTACTCTGACAGATAGACTTGAGTAGTTCACGAACTAAGAACTATTAGGAATGAATTCTTGACACTGAACTAGAACGAACTATTACGTGAACCGTTCCTTAATCGGTCCTAGTTCGTCCAGTTCTGAACGAATTAATGGCATAAGAATGTCGTGCTCTCTTTCTTTCCTTACTTGAATTACACTAGATGAAACGAAATGCATATAATACGTGTTTCCCAGAGTAAACTTTCAAGGTAAAAAGTTCGATTGGAGTAAACGAAATATGGAACTTTATTATTTGAGTCATAAAGGTCATTTTGTTTTAATAAAATTGTTAGTGATATTTTCTTAGCGATGTTACTAAGGAATAAAGGAACTAATAGTCCTAATAGAACTAGAGAACTAGACGACCGAGCACACATTATACATCATCGCTTATTAAAGAACTTACAAATCTATCAAAGACAAGTGGAACTAAAGAACTCATAGAACTAGATGTACGAACTAGTCCATGTGGAAAAATGAACTAGTTCGGAGCGCTCTGTTTAGTGACCGAGCAAGAACAAGTCTACTGACAGCCAATGGAGGTGCTTTTTCAAGCCCCGCTAGAACATTTGTAAAGGCCTCAGTTATACAGATATAATACCTTAAGCGGCACTATTCTTTGAGAATAAATAAAAGAAATCATAATAGACATAAGAATATATACAGAAAGCCGGTTTCAATCTGAATTAACACGGACACACGCACATAGGCAGGCGTGCCTAAAGCAAGTAAGAATCAAGTCAGTTGAATGTCAATCTGTAGTAATCTGTACATTCCATTGACTTGATTCGAAATTGCTGTTCTTTTCTAACAAGCCGAATCATGAATATCAATGGCAGTCGAAATAGAGCATGAATACCTTCATTTATTCCGACTGATCTACAATATCTTGAGTTGTGGAGGTAAAATGGCCTTCGCCTCAAGGAATAACTTTTTTAACCAGATTTGGTTAGTGTAGAAAACCAATTAATGGAAATAATTTGACTAGGATGCAGATGAAGAATAAAGCGTTTCATATTACAGAGTGCTGATTTAACCACTTGCAATATTGCAATATGGTGTAATACGGGTTTAAATAACATACAGGATGCCGTTTCAACCAATTGCAATACTTCACCATCTGCAATATTGCAGTATGGTGTAGTACGGACTAAGATAATATACAGAGTCCCGTTTTAACCAACTGCAATACTTCAATATGGTGCAGTAGGGGTCAGATAATATACAAGAACCGGCGCCACGGCAGATCGGCGTCTTATATGAGACAATACGTACTTGAAGTCAAGCGGCGCGTCAGTACACCACGGCGCGAGCAGGCGCAGGCCGCGGTAGTCCAGGAACAGGCGGCGGCACGGCAGGTCGGCGTCGCGCAACAGACGTAGCAGTGCGCACTGCGCGCGTCGTGTCTTGGCGCGCACGACAGTCCGTGACAGGCGTAGTGTGTGACTCTGGTTCTTCACGCCCGTGCGACTCAGAGCCTCCAAATCCTCCTCGATCTATAACGACCAGTCAGCATTTTAGAACATCTAAATGTCAAGCCTTCTCGATCACACACTATCACTCCCTAGGAAGGGAACTAATCATAAAAGGTTTCTTACATCAGCGTCTTGCACCAAGTCGGGTGCCTTCGGTTTGTAAGTGCGGTCCTTCTTAGGTCTGCGCGGCCGCGGCCTCGGTGTCTCCGTGGGCGTAGTCAGAGACTCCTCAGTTAATTCTGTGCTGCCACTCTTTGATGTGGAGACGTCTTCTTCCTCCTGAGAAAACACATGGCATACATAAAATCAAAACACTATATAACAACTAAATCTACGGATACTTAGAATGCATCTAAAAGTATATATACTGTTGCAATTTTTCCAAATATAAATTCAAATATTACAAGTGAAGTAATTTTAAAAGAAACCATTTCAAAATTGACTGTAAAAGGATCTCAGCATCGAACTAGGTACGTAGGTACACATGTTAAAATTTTGTGACTGAGATTCCCATATAGTGTCATATTAACCAACTGCAATATTTCAGTATGATATACTTAATACGGTTATATATTTATACATGATGCAAATTTAACCAACTGCAATACTTCAGTATGATGTATTACGGGTTTAAATAATATAGAGGGCGATAAAAGAAACATATATTGAATATTATTTATATTATACATATATAAAATCTAAATATTTATAATATAAACATATAATGTTAAAAATTAAATAATGAATCGGTAAGGTGCACTGAAATGGTAAAAAGTGTTGCAAGTACCTCTTCATAATCTTCGTCTTCACTGTCAGGTTCGCCGCCGATCCAGCCGCGGCAATTGCTCGCGCCGCAATAGCAACGCTGCGCTACTTTCCTGTAGTATACACAACATACCTCACGTTACCATGTGCACATTACACCTACTGGTACAAAAATATAATATATATTATTGTACCAATAATACAATTATATAATACAATAGAATAACAATGTAATATTAGAAACAGCCTGAAACACAGGTCTCTGATCTAGTTCAGGTAATAAAATGTAAAAACAGACTTTATAAACAAGACTTTTGTGTCCAATTTTTAAATTTTTAAATGTTTTCCTTTAGATTAAATATAGTTTTAATGTGAATTTAATACAATAAGTAGCCTGTAATGTGTTTTGTAAAGATTTTTATTTATTCATTGAATAAAAATGTATTATTTATTATTATTATTATTTACTGGTGCTTAGAGAAGCCACACTTTGTCCTGCCCTTATATTAAACTAGATGTTCCTACGGTTTCACCCGCGTTTATCGTTACTGCGCCGCCCCCGTGGGACGTAACGTGATGTTATATAGCCTATATAACCTTCCTCGATAAATAGGCTATCCAACACTAGAAGAATTTTTCAAATCGAACCAGTAGTTCCTGAGATTAGCGCGTTCAAACAAACAAATAAACTCTTCAGCTTTATAATATTAGTATAGATTATAATTTAGGTCAAAGAGATTTGTATGTATGTAAAGATCAGGTGCAAAATAAATTGTTACATATTTTAGGATACAGTTTAACAGAAGAAGAAAATATAAACAATTTTATAGGTCAAGAGATAGATGAAGGTATCAAAATTTGATGACGATCGTGACCGACAAGAACAGAATATTAGTTAAGAAATTGAAATTAAACTACTATATACGGCTTTTATCGCGTTGTTTATTTGACACTTTATTACAAAATTTTGAAAACTGTTACACTACTATTACTATTAAACTTTACTAATTTTTAAGCTAATTAAATTATTGAAACTATTAAAACTATTTATACTATTACTATACTATTATATTTGTGTTTACACTTTCCCGACGTTTCGGTTGCTTTTCAGCAGCCATGGTCACGGGAAGACTAAGATGGCAGTTGTCTCAATGATCCAGTGTAGTTATTGCAAAGTACCCGAACATAATTTAATCATGGGTGTTTCTATTTACGCAGAATGAGCTCAAAGTATCATGAAGTCTAGCTGTGGTTTGCTTCTTCTTAGGTTTGACTATTTGAATTACTGGAATCCGTATATAGTTGTTTAATTTCAATGAATAACATTCGGGTAAACAGAAGACAATATTAGTTAAGACATTTTATTGTGTATGTTTTGGCTTATATAAAAATGCCATTCCTGCCCTTATAGTATAATATAACACAGGTCGAAAATTTAATGATATAATATGTATGTAAAGATCAGGTGAAAACAAATTGTTACGTCATTTTAGGGTGCAATTTAACAGAAAAAGAAATATAACCCATTCTAAAGGACTAGAGTTTGCTGAAAATATTGAAATTTGTTGGCGATTGTGATCGAAATCAAGAACGAAACTTTAAAATAAATTATATTGTGTCTCTTTTGGGCAAAATATCATAAGCTGTCATATCACTCACCCAAACCTCTGGAACTGGTAATCAAACGTAATCTCCTCCCCTACTACGATATCGCGTTTACTGAAGAACCCTATCCTTAGCTCTCCATTGACGGTCCACTTCTGTGTCTCCGCGTTAGGATCACAGGAGTGGTTAATGAATCTTGAAATGTTTCCTTTGAGCGTCGCATCAATGACTGTATCGCCTTTCAGCGACATGAAGTAATGGTGAAGGTTGTTGTCATCAGAATATGCTTGAGCGCGCTTGTAGAATTGCTCATAGTCTAGCACTTCTCCCACGTACTCCATAAGGAATTCGCCCCTGGAAATTAAACACGATATTAATTGTGACGTGAATGACACACACATGGCCTGTAGCGGAAAACTTCGGCGGACGTTCCCTGAACACATTGGAGACATTCTAACGGGTAGGTTAACCCATTCAATGCGGCAACAAATTCTGCTTACACTAGCCAGAATCGGCTCATATTTAACGTATACGCCGATCGGCGTCAGCCGCACTTGATGAAATAAAAAATACCAAAATATCTAAAAACTACTCATATCAGGCATTTCATTAGTAAATTCCAAACACATTTGTTGTTTTATTAATATAATATCTTTAAATTTGGGTAAAATATAAAACAACTATACATGACGCCGATCGGCGTCCTCCGAATCTGAGTATGAAAAAATAAGACGCCGATCGGCGTCCGCCGCATTGAATGGGTTAAAGTACAAAATCTTAGCTAACGTGCTCTGTCCATATCGAAGGCATTCTAAGGAAAGGCCAGTTTATAAGTATAAGAAGACCTCGGTCAACTTTATTCGACCACATCGAAGACACTGAAGAGAGGCCACCTTACTAATCATAAACCGACATAGAGAATATAATGAAACAAAAGAATTACGCCAGGATCGTAGCAAGTGGAGATCCCTAGTGTCTGCCCTCCTCCGGGACACGTGTACATACGTACATGTTTTGTATATTCAATAACTAATGTCACTATCTTCAATAACTTTTAGTTTCAGTCTGCTTATGACCACAGCCAGTGCAACTGGAATGAAATGCCAACAGTTCCAAAAATATCAAAACGTAGCATAACTGCATGATTGTGTTAATGCCCATTATCTGTTATATGCATTTCTTTCTTCAGTACATTTTTTAGATCTTTATCGTCATGATCATCATTTGCACTTAAGAGCTAACTATTTGGTTTAATTGGTCTGAAGGTTACATTTGGATATTGAACTCATACGAGTTTATATATACTATAATATATATGTTGTTCAGTTATTTTTATGAATTCACATCCAGATTTGGGAAGTACTTTTAGCCTGCAGTACATTCATAAATAAGGAGATAGCTAAGGGTTAAATCTTGGAGCCGACACAAAAGATCCCACTGGGTCAAAGTGTCGCCGGTCTCCACTGATTAGCCCCCACACATAAGATAAGATAAGATACCCTGCAAAAGATTGCACCTCCGTAAACTTTTGTTGTGTTTCTACTCTAAATATCATGTTGGGAGCTTATTAAGGAGACGCTTTGCTGTCAGTGCTTAAGTAAGTCTAATGGTCAAAGACCCTTATACTGACAACCCTAGACTCCTTGTTTTATATATGAAAGCCCTAGCGTTGCAAGCCTATAGCTACGGTAACTGCTTAAGCTTGTAAAATATTTGATACATTGCAAAACATCAAACAAATATTTGCAGTATTTACGTAACCACTCATGTTACGTATAAATATTAATTTCAGTTTGACCGCCAGCCATTTCTGAGCAAAAGAGTCTTCTTCTCCCTAGCCTTTATTATTCCCAAGTCACTTGGGGTCGGCTTTCTAGTCTAACCGGATTTGACTGGTTATCAGCTTTTACACGGAGCGACTACCACCTGACCTCCGCAACCCGAAGGCTAACGATACCCTAAAGCTAGACCAGTGTCAGGATATTAGAGGGCACTGACTTCCCAATAACGACTGCCATAGATGTTCATGGCAGCCGGGACCGACGGCTTAACGTGCCCTCCGAGGCTCGGAGCAGGCGATAATCGTCAATCAATACGCACATAATTTCGAAAAGTCATATAACTTCCGAAAGTCAGAGGTGCGCGACGTGGGTTCGAACCCAAGACCCTCTGCATTGCAGTCTGTTGGTCTCCCCACTGAGCTATCGCTGCTACTTTTCTGAGCAAAAGTGTATTGACCTACAATATAATTCCCACAAAATTATTTTAGAAATGTTTCTTCGTTTCATATCTTTAGAATAGCCAAATTCAAATAGAATATATATATTTATTTGAGACAGCCATGCACAGTTAATTAAAAAAAACACCTCATAATCAAGATTTATTTATAAATATCTAGGCGAGTTGAACTACACCAAATATACATAAATACGTATCTGAGCTAATTAGATCCATGCGGATTAAATGATGAATGTATTGCGTGAAGTTTATAAAAGTGTTTCAAGGTTGAGCATGACGAGAATGGGTAGTACCTATACACATATTATTCCATGATGTTATTCACACATTTTCTTATTTAAATACAACGTAATTTCGTAAATTTCATACACTGAATTTACATTTTATTATAAAGTCAAAACTGTTTCTTGGTGTGTCTTTTCCTATGTAAAAAATGTTGAACGATACGACATGATTATTTGACGAATATAGGTAAACTAGCTTTTGCCCGCGGCTTCGCTTGCGTTAATTTAGAATTTGATAATCAATTCGGGTTGTACTCTGCTTGTAATAATATAATTCAATCATGACTCGAAAGACACGTGGCGCCATCTATTATCATAAGAACGTTTTTGTTGTTTTCCTCGGGAACAGTATGTTTTTTCGGGATAAAAGGTATCCTATGTCCTATTCTGTACCCCTGACAACGTGTATGCAAAATTTTATTTTGATTAGTTGAGTAGTTAAGGCGTGAAAGCGGAACAAACAAACAAACTCACTTTCGCATTTATAATATTAGTTAGGATGTACTGAGGTTTTCTGTCTAGTTTTTTTGTTGTATGTACCTATGACTATGTAATTGAATATTAAAAAAAAACTCACAATGTCAGCACTGTATTGTAATATTATGTTGTAATTACTACTACTTGGGCGAGTTATAGTAGATCCTAGTTAACTCGACTCAAGAAAAGCCTAGAAAGAAATAGCGGGTGGAGCTGGACGCTTAAAAAACGATCACTCTATTATCGTTTTTTAAGCGTCCATTCGTCGCGTCACGCACTTGAAAGATTTTTTTTTAATAATTGTGATATTAATAATAATTAACGGGTAACTTAATGTAGATATAGGTCCCGTCACGTAAAAAGAACGCTGAGCGACAGTGGAGGGGATGTGTCTGCGCATGGGTCGACTGAGGAACCAATAGCGTGCGCGCATAGACGTACTGCCGGACCGTCCCCCCGTCCCGCGCCTTCATACCGCCAATTTGATCGATAAATCGCTCAGTGCGCAGGTAAACGGGCAGCGTTCTTTTTACGTGACGGTTACTATACATGTTACAAAAAAATTGCAACATGAAATGCAACCGTTGCAGTACCTACTAGTAAGTTTACTGCCTCCGTGACGCAGCGGTAATGAATGTGACTGCTGTGCATGAGGTCTCGGGTTCGAATCCCGGGTCGGGCCATAAAAACGATATTTGGTTTTCTGTTAAGAAATATCAATAACAGCCCGGAGTTAGGAAGTTGGCGGTGTTGGACACCCCCGTGCCTCGGAAAGCACGTAAAGCCGTTGGTCCTACGTCTGATCTCCGGTCGTGTCGGATTACCGTCCCATCGGATCATGAGAGTTAGGGAAAAGAGAGTTCACTTGTGTTTGCGCACACACTTGTGCACTATAATAATCTCCTGCGCAGATGGCCAGTCTCCATTAAGATTGGCCGCCATGACCGAAATCGGTCTGGAGGACATTATTTATTATTATTACTAGTAAGTTTACTATTGCTACAAATCCCGCAAGCCTACATTACAGCTAGCATTGTATAATAACTCAACTATCTTATTAATATTCATTGTTTCCATGACAAATGCCATTTAACTTATTTTCATACTAAAAGATAAATTAAGTATATTATATACTTATAATGCCGTCACAATCATGTGAATGTATGTGTGTTCTTTATGTATGTAAAATTAACATAGTTTTCTACCAGAAAATCTTATGTAATATGTATTGTCTTGGCATGATGTCACTCTATTGCTTTGAGAAACATTTTAAATGTTATTCTAAAGTGCAATAAACTAAGTCTTGCTTCTGTAATGGAACTAATTGCTTAAGCCTGCATTGACGACTGTCTGTGCATAGCATGAAAGTTCCCTGGCAAAGGCTACATAAAATATCTGTTCAATATTTATTTAAAAGTATTTTAAAAAGGCACACTATATCGGCCTCTCTAAAAAAATAATAAATAAAATACCTCTAGTTTGTTTATTAATTTTTTGGTCATTTTATTAGGCAGTGCTTTTTTTTAATACTAAGATTCCTATTAAGAAATAATAACATTAATAGGGGATGCCTGCATCCTATAAGGAACTTGTGTACATAATTTTATGGTTCTTGAGTCTAGGGTTTACACATTAATAGCTTTTATATTGATTAGTATGTGTAAATTTAAACTCTCTTCTATAGTTTGAAATATCATTGATATTACTGACCTACTTCAGGCTAATTGTTTACTTGGGTAACATCAAAGAAAAATGTGATACTTACAGAACAATTTCTAGCATGTCAACCTTAAAACAACAAGCTTAAAAACTTTGTAAATACAAGATTTAACATACATTCTAAGTGTTTTGTGACCCAAATGCATACTTATATTGCAATTGAGAAAGTAAGCCTGACCCCTGATACCTTGTGACTTTTTTTTTAATAACTGCTAAACCAGTAAAAACAATGTAAAAATTTGTATGAAGGTAGCTTGAACCATAGTCTATATACTACTGAACTAAACTCATTTTCTATATGGCGGATAGAACTCGCAATTAATTCAGCTCTTACATATACATTTTTCTTAACTGCAGCATTATATGAGAACATTTACAATAACTGCTGATGATTTGTTCTTGGCTCCTGGAGTGGCAGGTAAGCCAAAGTCACAACCATACATTCAAATTTAAATACAAAATAAAACATTTGTCTGTAATAACAGAATTGTACTAATATACATGTTAAATTATAAGCACATGATAGCCTAAGTTTATTTTTACCACAAATATTTTATTCTTCGATTGTAATGAATATGTGCAGATGGAAATTACTATTTAAGTATGTAATAGGTATATCATTTTATTAAAACCAGCTTAGCTTCTAGCCCAGCTTGGCGCGTGTGAATCGCATACTAGTATAGATGTGTCTCAAATGTTAATACCAGACAAAACCATGTCTGGTATTAACTGTGTGCCAAGTTCATCCAAATCTATTCAATGATCTATGCATGATTAGGTAATAAACAACTGAACATATCTACAAATGATCCCATTCATGGTATTCATAGGATGTAGATAGAAAACCAAATTGACAATGATGACATTGTCAATATGTTGGCTAAACAGTCTACCCTATTGGATAATTAGTGGTTATACTTGTATTTTTCAAGACTAACAGTATACACAAACTTATTTTTCAAATACATTCGCTTAGCTAATAAAGTCCATGCTTCAAAGATTTTCTACAACAATGCAGCTTGTCTCAAAGTACTTACGCTGTGATATCCTCACCAGCTTCCACCCCACAACCCTTCTTCTCTGCATAGAACACTCTGAGAGGACCATTCTCCCTCTTTTGGAATCTTCTGTTAGTACAGCGGTCCCCAACCGGACACCGAGAATTACTGGAACACAATGGTCACATACACCAGTTATCGAAGAACACATAGATATTATTATAGGCACATCTTGATAATTATATATTATTAAAATTCTTTGAACAAATGTCATATTGCAAGAAGATCCACAAAAACAATTGTCTGAGTAAGTTTTTAGTAGTGATGATTTCCTCAGTGCCTGGCTCATGATACGATTCATTCAAATACCATGCATTAGATTATGCATTTATCATTATTTGACATTCAATAATGCTCATAACTGAATACATCGTATGCATGCTTGTAACACAAATCCTTTATCGTAGGGATGCACTGTCGCCGTAGAGACAGTGTACAAAATTGTATTGAATAAGAATTATATGGACATATAGCATTCTTCATTGAGTAAAGTAAGAATTATGTCTAGTAGAATGCTGTTATTTAGCCACCAACTCTATATGACAGACAAATAATGTATATGCGACCAAAATTAGTATCTCCAATTATTCTGACAGCTGGTCTAAATTTAGAAATATAAAAACATACTCTAGATATAGAAAGACACAGAAAGGGCTCACTATTACAATAATAATATAATAATATTCTACCACATACACACTACACCATCGAGCCCAAACTAAGCAGAGCTTGTACTATGGGTACTAGACAATGGATAAACATACCTACATATATACTTTTTTTTTGTAAATATATATATATTATACATAGAAACACCCAGACCAAGACAAACATTCATGTTCATGTACACAAATGTTTGACTTGTGCGGGAATCGAACCCGCGACCTCAGGCGTGGCAGTCGGTTACACTAACCACTGGCCATAGAGGCCGACAAATATCAATAATAAATAAAATACCGACAATAATCAATAAAATAAAAAATATTACATGCAATTACCATTCAATCATAAGCAGTCTATTAAGACAGTCTTCCCCACAAGCCAGTTCTCCTCTCTCCAACTCCTCTTTGGTCATAAAACAGTCACAGGTCATCTTCTTTGTTTCCTTACTAATCATTCTCTCACACAAGTACTCATTTTCTTCCAAGTGCTGATACTGGTTCATCCTCTCTTCAATTATCTTATCATAAGCCTCTTTGCTTAACGGAGTTTGTTCTTCCTCAGGCAGACTAGGGCTTTCTGCCACAGGTGGCAAACGCTGCTGCGGTAAACTTGGACTAGCTAAAGGTGAATTTGCCGGCGAATTTGCACCCATCTCCAACTCTGAAGACCTTCGCCAACGTGACTTTACTTTTACAGGCATTTCTGAAGGCACAGGAAATGATGGCGAGTTTGGTGTTGTACTTGGCAATGATTCTGTTGACTTTTCTTGGCTATCAGATCCAATTTCCTCAAGTTTTAATTTAGTTTGCGTGATCAGAGCTTTTTTCAATGGTGTCTTGACTAAACCATAACCTTTAGTCTTTTGCTTCATATTGCTTATAGTTTTTATTCTACTGGACCGCCTGACACCAGTAGGTGAGGACTCTGCGGAGTCATTCGAGTTATTCTGATTTTGTTCTGTCACTCTTGATGAATTGCTATCATCAGAGAGTGTGGAACTAGGTGTGATACTAGGATCTGGTCTTATTAAAACATCAGTAATATTATCCTTAGTAAACTGTAGCTCAGGAGTCTCGCATGGTGATGAAATCACGTCATTTGACTCTGAACAATCCATAGGAGACTGAGGATCACCTGTTGCTGTCAGATTTAGTTTCTCAAAGTGTGACTGAAAATCACTATTTTGAGAATCATTCTGACTGTCATCATTTTCTTGCTGTTCAGTGCTGTCTTTTGGGCTGTCTATCTTAATGTTGTAATACAGTTCTGGATTATCATCCTCAACAATTTGGACAATTGTGATGACTTCATCATCATCACCCCCAAATTCTAATTGGTCAGGCTCATATGGAATATCTTCAACAGCGACATCATCCAAAGTTGGCTCTTTTGAAATTTCCTTTGCAATACTTGGTTCTTCTTTACTCTCAAATGTTTCTTTAACATTAGAATCACAGGGTTTACTATCATTTTTAGTATCATCAGTTTTGTTACTTGCTATTGACTTATCATCAATACATTCAGTTTTACTTGGCAATGGAATTTCACTACAATGTGGTGTTTCATTCAGCACTAACAGCGGTGATATGTCTCTGGAACAACTCCGTGTATTTATTCTACTATTCTTAAGACTAAAGTTTGCTCCGCTGTTAGTATCAGCATTTGTATCTAGAGCGGCATTTGAGTCCGATTCAGAACTAATACATGGATCTACAACTCTTATTTCTACACTACTATTAGTTTCACTGTCACTGCCTAAATCATATTTTCTAGTGAATGTTTCATCATTGTTGAACAAGCAGCGGTATTTTCCGAACTTTTTGTGTAATGCTACAACAGGTTGACATGGCTTGTTGAGTTCAGTTGTTTCTGTTGCTTGAGGGTCAGGTGTACTTGGCCCTTCAGTTGGACCATTCTCAGTGGTATTTTGATTAATTTCGGCGACAGGGGGCTGGGCAGCAGCGGAAGTCTCGCCCTCCGCAGACGCCGAGGCGTCAGCTTCCGCCTGCTGCTTGGCGCGACGAGTTGTTCGTCGCGTCGCCGGGGGTTTTCCTGCTGCCTTTTTTCTTTTCGCCATTGTCCTATTTTAGGGCAGCAACATTCAACCTAGAAATACAATAAGTCTTTACATCACAGGCACAGAACATGGTTGAGCTACAGTGACCTCTTTCGATCGTTGTTGTTTCTCGTTACTGTCAATGCCACATGGTTATATTATAAAAATTATATGTATACTTCAAGCGATTGTAATAAGCTATGATAAAGTGATGTTTGTATATGAACAAAATTACTGTTTCGGTTATTATCATGAAATCACTGTGTGAAGCCACCGGTTGGTGTTGATGGTACAGTAATAACATTGCATGCCTGACTACATACCATCACTTTTTATATTTATTAATATTTCTGGCATTTGTTCAAATGCAACAATTTATACAAAACCATTAAAATCTTTCACTAAATAAATGAAACTTTTAAGCATAATTTCATTTTCTCAATATTTCATTGCTTTTTTGTTGAGATCTAACCATAGCCAAAACATGGACTTTTAAGACAATACAGATTAAAAATAACATACTAATAATTCTAGTAACTTTCTTCTATATACATCAAATGCTGATTTGCTACTCGTTATTAGGCAATTAAAAAATAATTTACGTAATAATATAATAAATGTAATAGGGTGAAAGTTTTAAGTTAAAGCACTAGATGACTAATAAGATTAAATAAATGTAGAGTCAACATTCGATTCCAATTGCTTTAGTTGTTTTCGTAGAATGTTCTCGGCTTGTTCCGATCTTTAGTTAAGATGACAATAATTCATTGATTTGATTAGAACGTGAAAGAATATATTTTCGATTTGATATGCGTTGAACTATAAGCAAATAACCAAATAATTTCATGATCTACGAGTGACGGATAGTAAAATCGATACAATTGATTCAGGGCAGGGCAGGGCTTTAACCAATTATCTCAGTATATGCCTATGCATGACATTTAAGGCGATTTTAATTTATAATTATTATAATACATACTTACATTGTTTAATCATTATTATTTTGAATTTTGTTAATTTATTATTAATTAAATAACCAACACAGTTATATTAAGACTTTTCTCATTTTAACACGCTTTTATTAGCTTACTATGTATCTATGTATTTATAAATAGTCTATGTAACGGAATCTTTGAATGTGATTTTCACCCCTTTCAAACCGCTGGATTGATTTGAAACTTTGCACACTTATCGAGGACCGATGACAATACAATAATTTAGAAAATACAAAAAAAATATAACTAAAATAAAAAGATATAATAGTTTAAAAAACTAAAAAACACGCATTTTAACACTGATAGTTTTAATTAACCGCTACCACACCGTTTGTTCCTGCGTATTAGGTCAAATAATTGTATTATTATCTTAGTTTATTTATTTATCAGTGTTTTAAAGTAAACAATTAAATATAAAAGCTTCATAAAATAACGGAAGTATGTATGTAATGCGACTGAGCCGTCAGCGTAAGCTTCTCACCCTATATCTGTGCTTTGTGCCTAAACCTACCTTATTCTTAGTCCATCATAAATCGTTCCCTTCTCCGCCATAGTCTCATGGCTTGATGGTTGAGACCATCAAAAGTAGCGGTGCGGGTCATGGTTCTCTTCTTAGGTGCTTCTGCATTGCTAAGTGGATAGCCTGGGTATTGCAGCTTAAACACTGCAGGATGATATCTGTCCATCGTATCGGGTGGGCGCTCTTCCTCTATTCCTTCTACCTTCCACGAGAAGAAATTATACAGGAAGCGTATAATTTTCTTATCTAGACGATACATTATTGGAACAAAACTTTATTTTTGAACGCTTTAATGTGACGTTACAGTAATCTCACAAGCGCAACGTCAAACTTAGCAAATGTCAAATTTAACCAAGCGAGTCAGATAAAGGCGAGCCGAAAAAAGTAATTCAAGCGGGATAAATATTTGCATTTAGTTTATTTTAGATAAATCAATAAGAATACCACAAAATGACTGAAACAGCAGAGGTAAATTTGTGCATAGCCCCATTTATTTGTCGCTAGTAAATCACAATATTGCGAGTTTTAGAAAGACACGTCACGTTTTAAAGAATGTTTTTATCTGTGTATTTCGAAGTATTTAGGATATTTTATTATTTGGTATACAAGAATATACGTAGTCCACGTTAGTAATTTATTAAAGATACCAGATAATAGTGAATTTGTTTTCTTTAAAACAAAGTTTTATGTTACAGAACGTGAAGATCAATAAATGGGACGGCGCTGCCGCTAAGAATGCTATTGATGATGCTATTAGAGAGGTAATTTTTTATTACTTGCTTTTATTTAATTAGTAAATTTCAAAACATGTTTACCATGTTTACATTTTTTTAACATTTGTAGTCCTAACTACAAAAATAGTGCAAAAGTGAATCAGTGGTTAACTAGCTATGTTATAAATATAGCATTAAAATAAATTATCCTTATTGACACAGAATATGTAATGTGAATATGCATTCTTCCTTTTCAAATACCATTACTTTCGTCTTGCTTACATTTATTTTCATTCCTTTACTCTCAAAAGCACCATGCATAACATCGCCTGCAACTCTTCCGCTGATGACGCAAGTATTACTTGGTCATCGGCATAAAAAAGACATTTGACAAGTAACTCATACATTCTTAATCCCCATTGACAATATTTTAAATCTTTCAAACAATTGTCCATGTATAGGTTAAACAGCCAAGGTGACACTACACATCCTTGTCTCACACCTTTTTCGATGCTAAACCATTCTGTGTAGGTCCCATTTATCCTAACACAAGCTCTGGAATCATCATAAAGGGATTTCAGAACTCGTGTGAGGTTGCTATTCACTCCACACTTGGACAATACCAACCAAAGTTCATTCCTCACCATTTTATCATAAGCCTTTTCCAGATCCACGAATAAACCTTTAAATAGATCGTTTGGCCCTTGGCCAAAACTTTCTTGGCTATGCTCCGTAAAGAAAAGATCTGATCCGTACATCCCATACCCTTTCGAAAACCCCTTTTGTGCATCCCATATTTTCTCATCGGTTACTTTCACAATCCTTTCAATTAACACTTTCGCATATGCTGAGCACGCTAATGCCTCTAAGATTTGCAATTTTGCTGTGAGCCTTTTCCCTTGTACAAAGGTACTATGACGGCACCAATCACTTTGTCTTATGTAGCAAACAAATTTATGACAATTATCATTTCAACCAAATATTTTTAAGACCAAACCTTTGAGAGGTTTACATTCATACTTGTATATATATATCATGAAGAGGTACATATAATAATAAGCATATACTCACATTTTGTTAGCTATTTAGCTTCCATGTCATATAGTTGACCGTATACTACTGCCTATATCACTTCCTAATGACATCCTGCAACAGGAAATCTAATAAAAATCCTAACCCTTTGGCTAACCCAGATACTACTTGCTATCTGGATCAAGCAAAACACAAGAAGTTTTTGGGTTCAATTTCTCAATTTGTTTCAGGTTCTAACTGGTGATCTCAAATGCAAAGAGAGCTTTGCACTTATTGATGGCAGACTGTTCCTTTGTGCCTTAGCTGTAGGTGTAGCACTCTATGCTCTGCTCTGGGATTATCTATACCCCTTCCCACAGTCCAGGTATGTATGTTTTTGAATTATGGCACCAAAACATTTTATGCTGCCAATATATTCAATGCAGTCTACAGCACTTACTATGTGCATAGGACCTCCTTGAAAAAAGATATTGTACTCTCAGGGCAAGGGATAATTATAATGGTGTCTAAAACTTATTGTAAAGTGCTTCGTTAATCCTTTCCTTACTATATTATTATTTTACTAGCTTTTGCCCCCGTCTTCGCTCGCGTTAATTTAGAATTTGACAATCAATTCGGGTTGTACTCTGCTTGTAATAATATAATTCAATCATGATTCGAAATTCACGTGGCGCCATCTATTATCATAAGAATGTTATTGTTGTTTTCCTCGGGAACAGTAATATTTTTCGGGATGAAAGGTAGACTATGTCCGTTTCTGTACACCTGACAATGTATATGCAAAATTTCAGAATTATCGGTTCAGTGGTTTAGGCGTGAAAAGGTAACAAACAATCAAACTCATTTTCGCTTTTATAATATTAGTTAGGATTATCCTTACTATCATTACTTCCTTACTAATATTATAAACTTGAAAGTAACTCTGTCTGTCTGTCTGTTACCTTTTCACGGCTAAACCACCCAATCGATTTAGATGAAATTTGGTACAGATATAGTTTAAAACCTGGGGAAGGACATAGGCTACATTTTATTGATGTATGTACCACGCGGGCGGAGCCGCGCGCAAAAGCTATTAATATTATAAATTCGAAAGTAACTCTGTCTGTCTATTACCTTTTCACGGTTAAAACACCCAACCTATTTAGATGAAATGTGGTACAAATATAGTTTAAAACCTGGGGAAGGACATAGGCTACTTTTTATTGATGTAGGTACCACGCGGGCGGAGCCGCGCGCAAAAGCTAGTCATCTATAGATGTATAATAGAACCCAGATATAATGCTTTTATTGTTATGTCTCAATCTGGTAAAACTGAATGGTTAAGGAGGGTGAAAATTCTTACCAAAGGTGTCCCTTTGGTACAGAACTGCAAACATCTGTAGGAAAGAGGTCTTACCCCATCCAAGCTACTTAAGTGTGAGTTTGAGTAAAATCCCATGTTAGAGTGAGTAAGCAACCATATCCTCCCTAATATTGAAGTGTATGCAAATGTATACATTGAAAATAATGGTGGCTTATTTTCAATAGTATGTTTTGAGCTGAAGACAGGGTGCTATGGCGCTCTTTGGGGGAGGGTTATGTCCAGCAGTGGACTATTATAGCCTGATGATGATGATGATGAATGTTTTGAGCTGCATGGGCTTGCCAGGCATTGCCAGGAGCTTACTTGATCATTTAAAGAGAGAATTTTGTGTTACAGATTGGTACTAATTATCTGCGTGTCTTCTTACTTCATTCTAATGGGCATTCTCACACTGTACACGACGTTTAAAGAAAAGGGCGTGTTTGTTGTGGCTAAGGAGAAGGTGGGGAACAACGCAAGAGTGTGGGAAGCCAGCTCCTATGTCAAGAAGTAAGTATAACTTTAGTAGTATATCTTGTAACTTGGTATCTCTTAGTAACAACAGCGATAGCCTAGTGAGATACCGTTGGACTACCACGCAGAGGTCTCGAGTTCGATCCCAAGGTGCGCACCTATCACTTTTCGAAGTTATGTGCGTATTACTTAGTTAATTAATTTTCGCTCACTTTAACGGTGAAGGAAAACATTGTGAGGAAATCTGCATGTTTGAGAGTTCTGCCTAAAGTTCTCGAAGACATGTGGAAACTGCCAACCTGCACTGGGCCACCGTGGTCTATGGCCTAACCCTTCTCACACTGAAAAGAGACCCGTGCCCAGCAGCGGGATAGTTTAATAAATTGGAATCTTGAATCGTAAAGACGTCGGACTTGCGATCAAGACGGCTTGTATTTGATCCCCATCTGTCAACTTGAACTCACTCGTAACGTATTTAGCTTAACTGGACAGATTTATAATAAAAATATTTAAAATCGATTAAATCGATTGCAAGTACATAAATTCACAATTGCATCCCAAAAACGGCGTTAGGAGTGCTTCAAGATGGCCCTTACAACACAACTAGCGAAATCTGCGTGACATTTCTTTAGCTGTGTCTTGAGGGTCATGATTGTCATGATATAGGCAGCGAGCTTATTGCTGTTTATATTATTATGTTCTGTAGCCAGAAATTCTTGCTGAAAATCTTTTTAACACGCTTTTATTAGCTTGGTATACCTATGTGTATATGTAACGGAATTATTGAACGTGATATTCACCCCTTTCAAACCGACACGGATTGATTTGAATCTTTGCACACTTATCGAGGACCGATGACAATATAATAATTTAGAAAAATAAAATTAATAAATAATAGTTTAAAAAACTAAAAACACGCTTTATTAAAAAACTAAACTAAAAAGTAGAAAATAATTTAATAATTTTAATGTAAAAAAGCGTGGGGTGCTTTCTAAGATATTTTGATAAACCTCACCCCACGCTTTTTTACATTAAAATTATTAAATTATTTTCTACTTTTTAGTTTAGTTTTTTTAATGAAGCGTGTTTTTTAGTTTTTTGAAACTACTATTTATTCCTTTCCGAGGATATTACAATCGACACCAAATTTAGGCTGCGGAACCAACAAGAAACTCAATTATGATCTTATTTATAAACTTACAAGAAGCTGACATGCCGTAACTAGAAGATTTCATTAAATTCTAACTAGCCCAATAATAATTTTTATTAGGTAGGCATGTTATGCTGCAGGATGAATGCGCGAGTGATCCCTGCGCCCTGGCCATAGATTGTGAGAAGGAATACCGTGGTAAGTTTAGTCGGTATTACCGGGATATCTCCATCTTTTCCCGGGTGAGTCCGACATAACCCCTCCGCCCACCCCCGCGGAGGGGTAAACGCCAATGCATTCGCCAAAGAAAAAAGAAAGCAAGGCATGTTATCACCACTTTAGAATGTAGGTGTACGGAACAGTTACGTATAACGCTCTTTACAGGGCGTCTAATGACTGAACGCATTACGTCATTAGTCGTAGCAAATCTTAGCCTAGCTTTTCACACTACTTTTTACCCACAGACATGACGACAAGTACAACCTGGTCCTAGTGATGCGCGACTCCACCGGCAAGTCCCGCGAAGCCTCCGTCACTAAATCCTTCGCCAACTTCATCGATACCAACGGCACCATCGTCCAGAGCCTCGTCCTCAACGAGATCAACAAGCTCTACAACTCACTGTCCTCGGAGAAAAAAGAGAAGTGATCGCACTGCCTCTCACGCACAAATATGTTAAGCTCCGACATTACTGTATTATTATTATCTTAATAAAAGAATGTCGTGTGATTTGTTGTTTTAGTAGCTTAAATCTAAATTGGAACTGCCCCCATTGTTCTTTGAAATGTACCCTCTTTCCAATGAAGCGAGATCTACCGCAAATCTTCGATTCAAAAATAGTTATTTTTATTTAGCTTACTAAATGTTCCCGCGGTTTCACCCGAGTTTATCGTTACTGCGCCGCCCCCGTGGGTCGTAGCGTGATGTTATATAGCCTATAGCGTTCCTCGGGTTATTCCCAGTTGCCCCCACTATCAACGCCACCACTGGTGACAAATGGGATTTCTTTCCATAAAATGTTCCATAAAATCCCATTTGTCACCAGTGGTGGCGTTGATATTGGGGGCAACTGGGAATAACCCCGTTCCTCGATAAGTAGGCTATACAACAATAAAAAAAAAATTCAAATCGAACCAGTAGTTTCTCAGATTAACGCGTTCAAACAAACAAACTCTTCAGCTTTATAATGTTAGTATTCTTCTTTTTCGTGTGTTTAGTGGCCAACCTGTTGTCAAGAGTTGTTCAAGCCGCCCATAGGCCTCTGACATGGCTTAAAGACTGCTGTCAATTTGGCAACAACCGGGAATCGAATTTTTACGTGCCCTCCGAAGCACGGAGACGCTCAGATGAAATACCACTAAGCGGTCACTCATCTATAGACTGACCGCACCCAACGTTGCTTAACAACGCTAATCATTTATCGATCAGTGAGTGCACTTGGCTATGAGCGCCTCAAATAAATGGTTATTCAGTTGAAACGTGAATTACCTTCGTAATGACTTGATGGGATGGGTGTGGTGTTGCCAGTGAGCAGAAATGAAATGAAATAGTTATAGTGTTAGTATTTGTTTTATTTATTTTTTTAGTTACGTATTGTTCTGCTTTTTATTTTGTACTAGCTGTTACCTGCGACTTCGTCCGCGTAGATTTGAACTAAATAGTGTTGTCGTATAGGTACCTTATATACCTACTTTCATATGCATTAGATAAAAAGCTGTTATTTTGACATTACAAACAGACACTTGAATTTTATTTATTTGTATAGTTTTTTTTTATTTTATTTCTTCATGTTTCACCCAAAGGTGTGCTCTTTTGAGTGCCAAAATAAAAAATATTTATTTCTTTCTTATTTCTTACTAATGAAAATAAATTTTAGTCAGTAAGGCGAAACCAAGCCGTTCGGGTAATCAAAAATACCTTTGCGATCAGCAAATAAGAAACCAGTACGATAGCTAAAACTAGGGAGTTCCCAGGATTGTTATCTATTCTGTAGGCTACGTAACCGTTCAGCATAAGATAAGCTTGTAGTTTAAAAAGTGCATTATCCTGACTGTCTGCGTGGTGCATCAGTAGTCAATACCCAACTGAGCACCAGGTCTCTTGTATTCCCAGGTCGGCCAAAGTTGGTAGGTTTTTTATTTTTTTATTTACTAGCTTTTGCCCGCGGCTTCGCTCGCGTTAATTTAGAATTTGACAATCAATTCGGGTTGTACTTTGCTTGTAATAATATAATTCAATCATGATTCGAAAGAAACGTGGCGCCATCTATTATCATAAGAACTTTTTTGTTGTTTTCCTCGGGAACAGTATTTTTTTTCGGGATGAAAGAAAGCCTATGTCCGTTTCTGTACACCTGACAACGTATATGCAAAATTTCAGGATGATCGGTTCAGTGGTTTAGGCGTGAAAAGGTAACAAACAAACAAACTCATTTTCGCTGTGATAATATTAGTTAGGATTGATTTTGGAAGAAGGCTTACAAAATAATAACAATTTAAAATTTTCATAAATTATATATCATGTAACAATGTTGCTTATTACAAGCTTCCACAATTAGCTATCCAATTGGATCATTTAATACACAATATATTATTATAAAAACAAGAAAAAAATAAACAAAAGAAAGTTTACACATATACACACACAGAAATACTAAGAAGTTTTGGTGCCGCTAACAGCTACCATTATTAGTTTTAAAGTATATATCTATTATTTAACTTCTTACGTACATTTTCCCAAAGAACTTCTTAGTTGCAGCGAGGAGAACTGTGCCCGGTAGAATGCCTTCGGCTCATTATTACGTGGGCCTCAAACATAGTACGGTAAGCGAAATATTATTTCATATTATGTAGAATTTTATTATAGTAACTAGCTGTGCCCGCGACTTCGTCCGCGTGGATCTCCTTTTACAACAATGTTTTTCTTTAAACTATAGACTATTAAACTACAATTTAATAGATATATATATAACGCTGCCTTTTAAAAATCTATTAAGACCGTAATTTTTGTTTGTTTTTGTATGCATAAAGATTTCTGGAACTACTGACCCGGGAAAGAGCGACTGCCCATGTGAAAAACAACTGAGACTAAGATCTACTCCAGCAACGCGGAAAGTCTGACCCTGAGCTTTATTAATTGTCATTGCATAACATACCGATACTGGGCATTGCGTTCTTTTAAACTGAAATGGAAAATTATTTGATATAATGGGAATTCTGGGAATAAAAACAATTTCGCCGGCACCGCAACCTGTTAGAATTTGAGCCTCTATTATGTTTTGTTGTAATTGTATGACTTTTAGTCGGATTCCGTTGCATAGTTGTGGTGGTCTAAAATTTCGGAGTAGAATAATCGGAATACCTATTTTAAATGGATTTCATGAGATGGAAGTCCGGGCATATATAAAGAATTTAAAAATTCTATCGGATAGTTCGTGGCTTCTTGTTGATCAAGCATTCTGTTTATAGAAAAGCATATCTTAGTCTCGCCTTGTATATTTGACAATATATTGCTATTTATATCAGATGCTTGGTCATTGCGAGGGGTTAAAATGGATCTTTCGCATAACCAATTATTGTCCCTTTCAAATAGTTCTGAAAGGTCGCCGTAAACAGATGTTTTATTAACTCTCATAGAGTTTAAACGATGCGCTCTTTCCTCTGACGATTCCTGAGAACGCGTATCTCTCCTTCTTTTGGCATTTCTCGAATTTCGAGATAAGAAAGACCGTTTTTAGGTGGCATCGTAGGTGGAATAAAAAGAACCTAATAAGATAAATACACAAAAAGAAAAAATATATATCTACGGAATAAAAAGAACCTAATAAGATAAAAAGACAAAATGAAAAAATGTATACTTACTTAATTGAAATTTATACTTAACTTTACAACATTTAACTTAACAACTATATATATATAAAGAAAAGAAGGAGAAACAAACAAAAACACTAAACAAACTAATTATATTATTATCTAATATCTACTTTAAACTGATATCTAAAAACTACGTATCTATGTATTTTTAAAATCTAAAGCGCGCTTATTCCGAGAAGAGTCAATAAGAACCACGTCCGTTCGCATTAAGAGTGACAATGTGAGTGAGGTGTGAAGTTGGCGCGTTTTTTTTTTTGTTTGTGCTAGTTGTTGGTCTCAGATGGCGTTTATAACTTTACGCGGACTGTGGGTGAGCGCAGAAGGCTCCCAACCCGTAAAGTCGTATATTTTTGTGTGTGCTAGTTGTTGGCCTCAGATGGCATTTACAACTTTACGCGGACTGTGGGTGAGCGCAGAAGGCTCCCAACCCGTTATAAAATAAACTAGACAACGTTGGTCCCCAAGGGTGGACTACCACGGACCTGGGCTTGGGGCGTTGTCGGCAACGTGGATCTAAGGTGATCCACGGAATTAACATTAGCACGACGCGTATTCCGGCCTCTGCGGCGAGGGCGGAACCGCGGACGACTTTGTATGACTTCGCGAGCCGTGTATGCTTTGTCTTGTGCGAGTGTGATGCTATCATCTGGTTCGTCTAATATGAGCCTAGGTCTCCTAATTTTGGATATCCTAGATTGAGTGTAGTTTATCGCCGCAACCACTAGCGGGTTGGGGTGAGTCTGAGCAGAGTCAAAGTAGCCACGAGAACACTGCTTCATGAATTGCTTGATGGTCGGCAGCTCTAGATCTATGTGTAGATCTTCGTTGCGCACGAACCACGGTGCTCCCGTAGCTTTGCGCATGAGCCCGTAAAGTCGGCGCGCCCCCGCCTTTTTATAGATGCAGCGGATGGCCGTTTCGCGCGTTAAAGAAAAATCAACCGTATAGCCGTACCCATACTGGCGCGGCGAGATTTGGAAGTTTTATTTAATCTATATCTTGTGTGTTTATTAACCGATTTCTATAATTTTTTTTAATAAAATAGATATTAAAGTGTACTTTTTGAATATGGGAGTTTGATAAAGATATATCTATGTGAAATACAATATATTTATGTATTTAATACACTTTGAAGAAATGCCTAACGATTAAACACGTTATCGTGGCTAATTTATAAAAGATAGATATATACTATTGAGAACTTTTTTGTAGATCTTTTGAAGACCATCATCTTTGTAATACATACTTTTGATGTATGATCAACGTATGCGAGGATAAGAGCTCGAAAGCGCATTTTCATCCGACTTGCTTCAAATTTATCGTCACTGCTCAGCTCCTATGTGTCTTAGCGTTATGTTATATAGCCTATAACCTGCCCAGGAGTATGGACTACAATCGTACCAAGTTTGGTTAAAATCCCTTTAGTAGTTTTTGACCCATGCGTGCATATACAGACAGACAGACAAAAAAATTACTGATTGCATTTTTGTCATCAATATCGATCACCATTCATCCTCCAATATTAATTTTGAATATATATTCAGTGTACAGAATTGACCTCTCTACAGTTTTATTATAAGTATAGATATAGATTATATTATTATTTAGATATAAAGTATGTTTATGACTTACCGACATCAATAAAACTAAGTCATCCACTGTGTCTAGCGTAAAACTTTTTGACTGAGCACTGTCTCCCAAAATACAGGCTACAGCCTAGTTTGGGAAACAGGACCAGTACCGTTTGTAAATATAAAACAGCACTATTTTGTAATTACTTGTTGGTAACTCATTTTTTTGTACATTTAAACATTTTATTATTAAAGTGGGTGTAATAAGTAGGTACATCTCTGCCCGTCCCCTTAGGGATAGAGACGTGAAGCGTTGTATGAATTATTCTGGAGAACAGTCATTTTGTGGCATAGTAGGTAAGTTTAAATCAATTTTGTGTAAGTTCAGTATGCTTAATACGAGAAAAATATCAGATTTGTTAGATTTACTCTAGTTTATGAGATAAGATTTTATAACTATACTAGATATTCCCGCGGTTTCACCCGCGTTTATTGTTACTGCGCCGCCCTCGTGGGCCGTAGCGTGATGTTATATAGCCTATAGCCTTCCTCAATAAATAGGCCATCCAACACTAAAATAATTTTTCAATTCAAACCAGTAGTTCCTGAGATTAACGCGTTCAAACAAACAAACTCTTCAGCTTTATAATATTAGTATAGATGACTGAACGAAGGTCGAAATAAAAATACAATTACATATTAAATATATATTTTAGAAGCGGCTATATAATAACGACAAGAAAACTTAATACATATGCTATTAAAAAAAAAACATGAAAAATATATTAGAAAAAGCTTTGTCTGTAAGCTTTTCTACTGTGTTTATATTCAGGACCATCAAGCAATAGTCTGCCATCATAATATGGCTGTCGCATCGGCCTTGGTATATTTCTTTCATTATTCTAATGTCCTGATGGAACCGTTCTTTATGTTGGTTATCTCAAGAGTCAATCCATACAAAGTAAATACATTTCGGGTATGACTGATGAATGTGTTTATTAAAACCAGTAACAAAATTAATGCAGCAGAAAAAAAAATTTTTTGTTCCCAGTTATTATTATACTACCAAAAAAACTAATGTGAGTATACTTGCAGTCTGCAGAACTATATCACTTAGTTTGAGAACAGACTAATGTTTAAAAGTATAAGGAAAGAGGTCTTGCTTTACCTCCTATAAGATCTTTACGCAGTACAAATCTTAGGCTATTCTGCAGTAGCCTTTACTCGTCACTAGGTAGCGCTATATTCAAAATAAGAATACATCGACTACCTGAGACTGTTAAATTACTAACAAATTTAACTTTAAACATCGTTATTTTACATATAATATTACGCAAAATTATTCTGAATACAGTGATGCCCGACTATGAAGCTTACTATAAGGATTTGTAGTTCAGGCATTATATAACAGATGGCACTACAGTATAATCCTCCTAAAATGGATAAGAGCGGCCATATTGCGGCATTTTCCCGAACTATTTATGTGAACGATATAGAGTTGCTAATCACGACGTTTTACTCGCAGCGTCCTCATCACGGTTGATTTTATTTTAGTCGCATTTGCCGCAGGTTCGGTGTGAAGTTGTGTTCTTTGAATGTCAAGAGAACAATGACTCACGGACAAGATCGAATGTGCTACGGTCAGTCAGTAGGTCGCTCGCCGCCGCTAGTGAGCCGTGGGTGTACACTCACGATTAGCTAATATGAACTATAGTTAAGCAACATCTTAGTGCAAATAATTTTAAATAAAACTCGTATCAAATAGTGATGTGAAACTGGAATTTTAAGTGTCGAACTCGCTCAATTTTTACATAAAAATATTTCCCAAGCATTCTGCACACTAAATCTACCTAAAATAGATTACATGTATTTATCGTAGTTTCCCTTGGCCCTATATTTATAAGGTAAGTTGAATTATTAATTGATTTCTTGTGATAAACTTTATAGGAAAATGAGATCATTCTAGTTAGAACATTCTAAATAAAATAATATCTCGTATATTATGAACCAACTGTTACGTATTTTATTTCTGTTGCGTGATATAAAAGCACCCTAATTCACCCCAATGTTTTGTCAGCGTTCTTCATAAATCAATAGTCTGTGTAGCGAAGATTTGAGTTTAAAGCTTTGTAGTAAGCAAGGTTATGACATCATCGTAACAACCTGAACCAAGGACTTTTAGTTTATGGTATCTGTCGATTTTATTTTTTTATAAACTACTCTACTTGTTTATATTTCTAATTATTGTATTCGAACTATTCGATAGTGTTCCATTTGAAAATTCATACCGGCCTTATTACTTTGTTAAATGTTTTTATGGTATTTATAATAAGAATAATTTAATTCACTATCATGTTCTAAAATGAATACAGCATCAGATTTTTTTGCACAATATAGAATGCGCTGCGATGCCAACAGACCTATCTAAATACTCAATTTGAGTAGCCATTTAAATAATTAATGAACGCGTACATTCGCTTTATGTACATAGCCAGCATAATAATGTTGTAGCTAGTTATACGTACAATTAATACAGCAATATGTATGTGGAACATATATTGTATCTTAATATAAAACTTCATGCTCTCGCCGAGTGTAAGTCACCTGACTTCACGTGTTAAACTATTAAACCATACGACAACGATTATTTCACAAGCCGATGCTATTTTAGTTCTGGCTTGAATATCAACGCGTGGCATACATGCCGCACCTAATCTATACAAAGTGTATACAGTGCAAAATTCAGTAGAGCAAATCGTGATCGCCCTTGAAATGTCGTCCGAATATTTCGAAAGACGCGTCTGGTAGGTCAATGAACTCTCACAGCTGGAAATTTGCCCTCGCTTTTACGCGCGCTACGTGTTCCCCGTTTTCCAGACACACAATTATTATTGTAGAAAGCTTTCTTTTGATATCGGTGTGTTTTGCGAATAACAGCTCTATAGATATAACATGCGTATAAAATTAAAGTAGTTGCTTATTTTAAATTTTGAACTGTATTCGACGTACTGGTAGAATGGGGTGACTGGTTAATTTCGGGATTTAAACTATATTTTTCTTAAAATATACGAGTGATAAAATATAAAAATATGTAAAATATCGGTTTTGTCAGTGCCGTCGATTTTTTTAATTAAAATATTTATTTTTTATTATTTTTCGAGAAAACGAATAAAATGTCAGTGATCAACTTTAAACTATGATCAGGGTTACTTTGAAACCCCCCATTTTTTATAACGGCGATCGAAAGTATCCCCAAACAGGAACAAAAATTACACAAAACTAGTACCTACTTACATATTTTATGTATTTTTTCGCATATTGGCAAGGATCCATTCACAGCGATTGAACACACAATGACAATGATATGCAATGCTGCCAGCCGTAAAGGAAAAAGGAAAGGATGCGTTGAGAATTCGTACAATTTAAATTTAAAACTAAAGCAAGGTTTTTACCAAAGTCACCCCGCGATTCAAAGTACCCCATTCTCCGGTACATCGAACGTTTGCCAACATTACACGGTACTATCACTCAACAAATGCTGCAATCTAATTATCGAATCTGTATAGCATTCCATAAACATACAATGTGTTGTGCTTCATGAATGTAATTATAGTATGTTTATTGGTTTACTATGCGACACAACAAAAGCATATTAAGCACGTTTCATATTTAAAATTTTGCCGGTCCGGCCCACAGAAATCTTAATAACTTAATAATAATGCCTTGTTATTAAGATTTCTGTAGTCCGGCCCTTCATCATATAAGGTTAAACTTCTTGAGTAAGTTTTGTTGATTTTCCTTTATGAAAATCAATAGAGACCAATTCAAGGTTGGACCACTCAAGGAAAAGCTCTTAAGGAAAGTGATGTAAAACTAACGTCTTGCTGAGAACATTTTACCTACTTTATAGTATAGTTACTACCCTATTATTTTATGTTGACTATATCTTAATTTCCTGTAACCTACTATAGTCTAGCTATCTCGACAAAATAACGTTGAACTGTTCTATTTCTTTGTGAACGATTATGTTGCGTAATTTCTATCTAGTGCGTGCTGAGATTCTTATGTAACGATACAGCGTTAACACTGAAATATATAGGTAATTTTCCTAATTATAGGATGTGTATATCATTAATAGTTGCTAAAATCGGAATGAAATCAAATAACGATAATTTTTCATTTATGCTCTTTCTGTCAAGAGTAGCATTATTTGTGCTTTGTTTTATATTATCTATGGTTTGGAGAGTTTATTCTTGTTTAATAGAATATTATAAAATAAATAAAAATATCAATTTTAGAATTTATGCAGTAATTAATTTTATGCTACAATTTACATACTTTGTATGTTATTTTTTTAAATGTTCTGTAAGCGAACGTGCCAAGGGATCACCTGATAGTTAGTGTTAACCGTCGCTCATAGACATGACTTTGTTTTTCCGTTACCTACGGATTTTGGTCACGTACAACTTTAAAAACGTCGGAGTGACGTTTAAAACCGCGGGAAACAACTTATACTATAGTTACGCAAATCAAACTACCTACGTAGATGCCATGATGCCATAGATAATACAAACACGTGCATGACCTTGCGTTGTGTTATCACTCGATGCAATACACACCAGGAAGCGATAATCTATCTATTTAATTAATAGCTCATCATGATATACTTCTATTAGAGTACCTCGCTTAGTTTAGCTTGGCGGCTATCCATTATCCCTAATAGATGTCAATGTGACGCTACCGCGACCGGTGACGTGACTGCCCAAGAGATACAAAACGCATAGTATCCAAAAATTCAAATATTCGTAACATATACGTAATACATTCAGATAATAATAATATTATGTACTTACTATATACTGGAGAATACTGGAGGCGACATCTCCAGTAAATTTTATGTACACGAGTAAAAGTGCATGTTTTCTAAGTCACAACCGGTTATTGCACCAAAACGCCGGAGTGCAATATTTTAATATTCAAAACATAACATCATAATATGAATTACGCTACTGTTTAATTAATATTGCACTCATGGATCAAGTAAGTTAGAGAGCATGCACTTTTGCATTCTCACATTCTTCTGCATTTGCTTTCGATAATGAAGAACTAAAATGTTGGCTTGACTTTACCGACTGTTCGACAAGCTCAGCGACTGTTACTTGTAAAAACTTACATATTCCATATAAAAAAAAGGTCAGACTGCCTACCGGTTCAGTACCGCGAATTTCAAAATTAGAATTTCGAAGAAGTCTGGGAACCTCTGGTCTAGAGTTTCAACTTTCAGAATAAAGTAAGCCTGAAAATATGTGTTTTTACTTTTGAGTTAATATGTACCTACTACGTAACTACTAGAAGAGACAACTCAATTAGATTGTTTGTAATACGCATTAGATTGCTTGCTCTAGAGCACACTTAGCCATCCGCTTACTGTAACGGCACGTTTGAGTGCAAAGCACTGGAAACATGCAATCTAGCACTTTCGATATACTTAATAACTAGTATACATATATTTTGAATCTACCATTTTATTTAGAGCAGAGGTTCCCAGACATTTTTTCTCAGACACCACTTTCAAAATTTAGCTGGTTCCGGTGGACCCCATTTTTTTGTCCCGCCAACATGGACCCCTGGGGGTCCATCTGGACCACTTTGGGAACTAATGATTTAGAGCAAGTTGAGCCTCAGGCTTATATGAAAATACTGCTACCAAGTCTGGCAATGTAGTTGGTAAGTGGCGATAGCTTGCCTCCTATTCGTCTATGGTCCGGTGGCTATATTCACGTTCGAGTCGTTTTACCTACAGGCAGATAATTTATGACATATGACAGATGTTCTATGAAAAATATGTCAAAATTTAACAGTCCGTAGTTAAAACAAAACTCGTTTCTAATCGTACTCGTAAATATAGAAACCGAAATACTGATATTATAAAAAGAGATTTAAAATTTTTTGTTTGTAACGAATAAACTCAAAATCTAAGTATAGGACCGTATTTAAAAGTTCTTTCACCATTAGAAAGCTATTCTATCCAGGAGTAGGTAACAAGCCTTATTATGACATCACGTTACGAGCCACGGGAGCGAGGCAGTAATCTATACTACCTATACTAATATTATAAAGCTGAAGAATTTGCTTGTTTGCGCTAATCTCAGGAACTACAGGTTCGAATTGAAAAATTCTTTTAGTGTTGGATAGCCCATTTATCGAGGAAGGCTATATTATAACATCACGCTAAGAACCACGGGGGCGGCGCAGCCAGTAACGATAAACGCGGGTGAAAACCGCGGGAATATCTAGTTCGAAATAAAATTCTTCGAATATGCATAATATTGACATGTATTTCATAATATGGATGTTATTGCCGACCAGTATATTTAATTAAGAATTTATTTTTTTAACTTCTTTTATACATTACTCATTCCACGCTATTTTAATTTTAATGTTACATTAATATAATATGTATATTGGTATACACACATACTAAGCTAATAATAAAATTGAAATAGTTTCTCACTTAGTGTAGCATCACAGTACACATAAAAAGTAGAAATATATTTATTTCTAATCAATGTTTAGATGCCTATAATATAACTACAGTTTGAATCGTACATATCTATACTGTCTATAGTAATATTATAAAGCTGAGGAGTTTGTTTGTTTAACATCTATATTAGTATAGACGTGACATATGTTAATGTAATGACACACCAGGCGAGCGAGGTCGCGCCCGGAAACTAGTACGTCATAAGTCTAAAATTCTAAATATACGTATACAGTATAGCGATATGATCAGTCGTAAATAATCCGTAGTACTATTACGAGGTCAAGGTCAACGCGGCATTTGCAATGAGCAACCGTTTTATTTGAGTCTAGAATCTAGAAGTCCCTCCTTTTTCGCTCGCGTTGAACATAATATAGGTACCTACATTCCCGTATCTGGAGTTATTTTGCCGGGAAAAGCCGACTACATATTAGTTGCAACTTTATATCATGGCCACGTTTTGGTAGCAGCTCCAAGCACCAATTTTTTTTTATTACTATTACTATAGTGGCAAACGAGCCTATGGCCCACCTGATGGTAAGTGGTCACCATAGCCTATGGACGCCTGCAATACCAGAGGCATCACTTGCGCGTTGCCGACCTTGTAAAAACCTTTTAACGCCCTTTTAGAAGAACCCCATACTGTAGTCTTCTGGGAAAACCTGGGCAGGAAGTTCATTCCACAACCTGAGCGTCCGCAGGAGAAAGTTCCTTTGGAACCGCTTGGTGCGGCACCAATTAGGTTGTAAGGTGTGAGAATGAAATCCCAGCCGATGGCGAGTGGTGCGATGATAAAAAGTAGCTGTGGGCATCATCTCGAACAACTCATCAGAACACAATCCATTATATAAGCGGTGGAGCACACAAAGGGAGCCTATCGTTTTTGGGCCCACGGGCTGGCGTCACTAGCGATTAAGGTCCTGTCAATCCAGTCACAGCTGCAACCGCTGCACAATACGGCTTTTGACAAGCCGTATTTGGCAGGAACAAAGATATTATAGAATGGCGGTAGTAATTGTCGGTTTCCATGGTTACTGTTGAAGTGACTAATGAGTATGGCGTGGCACTTGCACTTTGGCAATAGCCATATTAACAATCTATTGTTTCTATAGTTAGATAAAGTAACATAATTATTATATCAATGGTAAAAATCTAATCTTTATTGCCGATTCGAATATGGGTATTAAGAGGCTTGTAAACGGGAAATATTTTTACTGGTAAGTATACCTATATAGCTGCAATGTTTTCAATTACTTATAGCCCGGTCAGCTATAAAAAAATTCAATGAATCGGACATTCCAAAACTAAAATTTTAACAAAATAGAAAACCGACTTCAAAAAAGAATAAATCTAAAACAAAAAATGCACTAAAAAGTTAAAAAATAATATCGTTGTAAATAATTAAATTATTGTTATTAATGGAGTTGATGTCGGTGCCTTTATACAACTGTATGCATCATTAAAATTAAGTTATATAACATACTTATTATATGAACTTAAATGCGCTGTTTACGGAAATCTAAATTGTGGTTGCTTCATTAGAACATAAGTAAGTGCTTCTACAGCGCTATGAACCGTGAATATTCATGTGACCATGAAGTATGAACGCCTTGTTATATATTTTGTGAACACTTGTCCGTCAATATGGGTTTTCTTTCAAGCGCTATAACGAACACTAATTCACAATAACAGTAGTTTAAACATAATACAGATCATCTAGAATGTTTCATATTAAATTGAGTGAGAAATACGGCATGTAGATTGAGCTTTTAGCCGGTAAACCTATATTAGCGTCCATACCTTCTCCCTAGCCTTTATTATTCCTAAGTCACTTGGGGTCGGCTTTCTAGTCTAATCGGATTTGACTGGATATCAGTTTTTACACGGAGCGACTGCCATCTGATCTCCGCAACCCGAAGGCTAACGATACCCTAAGGCTAGACCAGTGTCAGGATATTAGAGGGCACTAACTTCCCAATAACGACTGCCATAAATGGTCATGGCAGCCGGGACCGACGGCTTAACGTGCTTACGTAGTTACTACGTTTATTTCCTAGTTTGATTTTCCTTATTATGTTTTCAACTAACAAACATTTCATTTTAGAACTAGATAAAATAATATAGAAGTTCGTATCATATAGGATAATTCTAAAAATAAAATTGATCGGTGTTGATATGACAAAAAGGGAAATAAAATACTAACTAGTGCTATAAAACTATAACATAAATTGTATGTTCATAGACAATTAGTGTAGTGTTTTAATTCCATTTAGATCTGGCAGTATAATATTAGTAGGTATCGCAAAACTTAATGAGTATGTACTTATTTACTATAGAATAGTTTTACCTGCTGCTTTTTTCTTTTGCTTCTGAAGACCTGGTTTATAAATCCTTAAAGTAGCCAATGTTACCTGGTATCAGCATGGGGTCTCGAATTGGGGTCTCAGGACTCGCGGGCAACGTTGGACCTACAACCTACATAGATATCATGCGAGATGTGTATAATAAACATTTTGCTTATCCCTTCGGGGATATAGCCGTGAGACTGTGTATCTATACTAATATTATAAAGCTGAAGAGTTTGTTTGTTTGTTTAAACGCGCTAATCTCAGGAACTACTGGTCCGAATTGAAAAATTATTTTAGTGTTGGATAACTTATTTATCGAGGAAGGCTATCTATACTAATATTATATAGCTGAAGAGTTAGTTTGTTTGTTTAAACGCGCTAATCTTAGGAACTACTGGCCCGAATTGAAAAATTCTTTTAGTGTTGGATAGCTCATTTATCGAGGAAGGCTATAGGCTATATAATATCACGCTACTACCCATGGGGCGGCGCAGTAATCATAAGCGCGGGTGAAACCGCTGCCACATCTAGTGTATATATAAATTTAGATATATCTTCCACATTGCCTATGATATGCATTCATTGCACAGCAGGAGATTGCATTCAGTCGCTTACCGTTTACAATTACTACACAAAGGTAACTGCTGCTACATTTATAACAACTACAGTTCTGTTCATCTACCTATTGCACTTATTATCTCATTGTATTATACTTGTACAGATCTAAAGGGGACGGCAGGAGAGTAGGACACCCATATTACGTGAACTCCGGCCGCGCCTTACAGAAAACAGGAAATATCAATAGTACAAAATTGCCTTTCAAACCTTGTCGGCCTTGATGGCGTAGTGCTTAGTGTAACCGACTGTCACGCCTGAGGTCGCGGGTTCGATTCCTCAACAAGTCAAACAATTGTGTGCATGAAAATGGATGTTTGTCTTGGTCTGGGTGTTTCTATGTAGGTATAATATGTATTTACAAAAAAAAAGTATATAATATGTAGGTATTTTTATCCATTGTCTAGTACTCATAGTACAAGCTCTGCTTAGTTTGGGCTAGATGGTTATGACGGTGATGAGAGCAGATGATAAAAAATAAAAACATTCTGTATTTTGAACCCACGTTATAGCACAAAATAAATACGTACAGAAGTCAATCAAGTGTATGTACTTCACTTTTTATACCTACGCTCGGCGGTCGCGCTAGGGTTGTCAACTTTCGCTTATGCACAAACGTAGTAGTGGCACTCGTATCTAGTTGTTTGATTTATTGTTGAGAATGAAACAGGAAGATAATAATAATATAAACCAATAATAACTAAAATATTTTAATTTTAATTTCATTCTTATATTAGTTTGTCACAGCAAATGTAGGTAAATAACTTGCTACACACACGAGCACGAGAGCAAATTGAATCTATTTAATTTTCTCTATGGATCAATCTCAACCACACAGTTCGCTTGAAACAAGATATAATTTTATCTAAAAAAAATTACCGTAACCTTAAAACAACCGGTCGCACGAATTAATATTAAAGTGAATGGGCGACTGAGGGGGCTACTCCAAACCCGCAGTATAGCCCGCATAGCAAAAAACTTATTCTACAGTATTAAAAAAAAACAATAAACATACTATTATGATACAAAAAGTTTACAGAAGAAAAACATAAAATTTTACATTTGACAACTTTCACTATCGAAAATCCCTAATAACTTTTAAACGGATTACCCTATTTACACAACTTCTTTTCCCCTATCCGTTTTAGACCTAAAACTATCAAATGACACTAAAAACAACACAATATCTATACAAATAAAAAATCATGTTATCAACTTACGTAGGTACCTAATATTTGGTCGCGTGAATTTACCTTACTAAAATTTAGTTACTTCGTTTATACTGATTCAAAATAGGAAACTATTATATACATCGAGCTTAGATAGATAGCCACCTTACAATATATTCTCCGGGGGCCGGGGCGCTTACCTACCTACCTAAATGTTCTGTGTTACGTTAAAAGCAAATAGGTACCTACTTACCTCTCTGTAACAACTGGTAGCTTAAAAAACGACAATTCACCGTTTAATGTTGAATTTAAACAACCGTCCACGGAACAGTTATAATAAAGTTTTTTTGTTGCTCCATTTTTGCAAATAAAAGTTTACAGACACGAGACGTCTTAAGCGGATGGTGGCACTCGCGCTCGCACTGTTCCCAACTGTTCCGAGATATCGTGTCCGTGAGCGATGTCTATGTGTGCGTTGCTCGAACGCGCTTTCTATGTAGATTGAGTTCTGTACGTATTTATTTTGTGGTTATA
Organism: Catocala sponsa; assembly: GCA_963564715.1. Taxonomy (NCBI): domain Eukaryota; kingdom Metazoa; phylum Arthropoda; class Insecta; order Lepidoptera; family Erebidae; genus Catocala; species Catocala sponsa. The sequence continues at coordinate 4,071,349 of OY751331.1, forward strand.
ATTAAGAAGGTAGTTCTGTGATTGAGAATGTTTCGCTTGCCATCGAACTCGCACATATCCCCGCGTTAAAAAAAAAGCCATCAAACTCGAGACCTCACGAAAGTAAAACTTATGTCACTTGATTAACGTATACTTACGTATTTATGTGACACGAATACAATCGTTGAAATGGAATGGACTAAATAGCGTTACAAAAATATTTAAAACTGATATTGTCTTCTGTTTACGCGATTTCAAAAAAAAATTCAAATAAACAACGCGATAAAATCCGTAATAGTAGTTTAATTTCAATATTTAAAACTGCTTTTATATACTTACTAGTTTTAACCCGCGGCTTCGCTCGCGTAAATGTACGTTAGGTTAGGTTAGGTTTGCAACAGTTCTTTTTTCTGGATGAAAGGTACCCTATGTCCTATTCTGTACCCCTGACAACGTGTATGCAAAATTTCATGTTGATCGGTTCAGTAGTTAAGGCGTGAAAGCGAAACAAACAAACAAACTCATTTTCGCATTTATAATATTACTAATTAGTAAAGATTCTTTTACTAACTTTTGTAATAAATGTAAGCGTCGTCTTATTTTCATGAGCCTTCAGGCCTGGGGCTCTCTCAGGCTAGGGATCTCTGGCTTTTTGCCCGCCCTAACACCTAATAGCGTAGCAATAGTTACGCTACTGCTTAGGAAATGTACCCATACTACGTGACCCGTTTCATACAATTTTTTACTTCCATCCTCTCCCTCGGCGACCATCCAAACCCACAGTATATGCTTTTAAAGCCCCTTTAGTTTTCACGTAATAATTTTATTCATAAATATGGTTTTAAGTAATTTTTTTGCAAACAGAATGTTAACGAGAAATCTGGCTTATATTTGTTGCCATATTCGAATATTGACTACGTGACGCAAACCTAAGTCCCCTTTGCTCCTGTGACCAAGCGTGCTATTCTGATACCTAGTTTACACTCTCGCGCGAGTGACGAGGCGAGCGGCGAGGCGCGCGAGTGTAAACGCTTGCTCGTGGCTCGCCTCGTAGCTCGCCTCGTAGTTCGCCTCGCCACTCGTGGCGCTCGCGTCGGAGGCGGTTTTTTAGGGACGAGTCAAAGGGCCTCGCGAGGGACGCGAGCGTAGTGTTTACACTCGCGCTCTCGTTTCAGTTTGTTTACGGCGCCCTTCCGTGCAGGTTGTGTTCTTTTGATTTCAATTAAAAATGGACTGGTCCCAAGAAGAAACGCTGCAGTTCTTGGAACCGAGCGAATAATTTGGGATCCAAAACATATGATGCACAAGGTTCTGTTTCGATGAATAGATGTCATCCACCATCTTCTTCGACGACGTATTTTTTTTAATTTCCTTCCTTTTAAGATGGTCAAGCATCGGTAAATACTTATTAAGGCTAGAGTTGATGCCGCTGTTATTTCGACGTCTTCCATCGTTGCTGGCTCATCGCAAACTGAACGCATCGCGAGAGTGTAAACAGGCACTCGCTACTTCGCAACAACACGCGAGCTGCGAGGCGAGGTATGAGGCGAGGCGCGAGGCGAGAGTCTAAACTAAGCATGAAGAACAAGAACCGTGCCCCTGGACGTGTCACGTACGTTCCCTTACCATTTGAGGAATATACATCCGTAGTAATGTTATCGGAGATGGACGTAATTTTAGACATTCATGACAATATCAGCAAATCTAATCCGGAAATTAAGTGCTAATAAAATTCAAATTGAGACAATATTGTCGGAGCCTTGGCACTCTTGGCAGTTATAGCACAGATAAGGTACTATGCACACGCCGGCGTCGCGTCGTCACGGCCGGCCGTGTCAGACGCAGTGCACACTCGCGGCGTGCTAACATCGTGATATTCATGATAGATTAGCATTAGATACAGTAGGTACCTACCTATTTAGATTGTCTGGCTACGTAAAAATAATCGTTAACGACAAACGCAGAACGGAAAGCCGCTATCATGCGATAGCGACTCCGAAATTTGAATCCCGCTTTTTAATTTTTTGTGTTGGAAGATTTCTGGTAAGTCTTTGTTTTTTATTTGCCTTTTTTATGACTCGGATCACATAGTGAACCGTTTCGCCGGTTTTACAGAACGGAATTAAAACATGAATTAGGTAGTCTTCAGTAATAATAATATAAACCAATTCCGTGGTTTTTGACTAGTGCCGAAACAGTCAGAATAAAAAAAAAATATCTCAACTACTGACAACTTCATTAAACTTTAAGGGCTAGAATACCATTTCTTTAAATAATATATTTAATAAATGTTCTTTGTGTTGTAATAATTAAACTAGTGTTAATTTTGGACACACATTTTCCTTTGATCTCTTGATGAAAAATGATTACAATTTCTAGATAAACGCAGATATGTACATACTCTGTGGATAACGCGTAAGTGCGCTAAATTATCTATGCAACATTGTATTTAGTAATTCCAAATATATAAGCAAAGAGTAAAGTAATATATAGGGAAATAAGATTCCTAATTCAATCCTTATCAAATAGCTGCAAATCAAATTTGCTATGCCTATCAGTTTCAAATTTTATCATCTGTCAACTATAATTTGGCGCTGTAGTCCCTTTTTAACCGACTTCAAAAAAGGAGGAGGTTTCTCAATTCGACCGTATATATATTTTATCATAAAACAACTTCTTAATCATTGCACGTACGTTTGACATTTGCATTAGAATTTAGACCCCTATAGAAAGTTCAGAGTGCAACTTATTGCTTGGTAGGGAATTGTCTGCCGTGGGACTGGCGACAAACTTTTCATTATGTCTGGCCGGTAACCGGAATAGCGACACAGGGGCGATAGACGCCGACTTACTGACGTGTATTTATAGACACGGTAAAAATATAAGACTATTATTTACATAACGTTTAGTCTTTATGGCTGAACGATGTAATGTTTAATGTAATTCTGTAAAATATCACTAGAGTCTGTCAAGCGAGTCGTGTCCCTTGAAAAAGGCGGCAAATTTAAAAAATCGTGGTGTGGTATCCCTGATAGTACTGTAAAAAACAGTCTTGATACTACTAATATATATATTTTTTTGTGAATTTAGTTCTAGTTCGAATTCTAGTATCAAGACGGTTTTTTACAGTACTAACAGGGATACCATACCACGATTTTTTAAATATGCCGCATTTTTCAAGGGACACGACTCGATTCGATTGGCAGACTCTAACAAACTCACGTCTATCCACAGTTACATAATTTCGATTTTGTATTGACTGTAGTAAATAAAAATAAAAAAAAGCACAAATAAGTTTAGTCTCCTTACTGGTTGATTTTGAGTCGCTGACATGTTTAATACATACCTAATATCAAAGCGCGGAGTATTCCGCTTTCGGCACCTATGGTTTCGGCACCTAAGCTATTCCACTTTCAGCACCAATAGGTGCAATTTTGCTTGGAGCCGAATGTGGAATAAAATACCTATTGGTGCTGAAAGTGGAATAGCTTAGGTGCGGAAACCATAGGTGCCAAAAAAATGGGTGCCGAAAGCGAAATACTCCCAAAGCGCGTAGGTAATTTTCATTTTATTAATTAAACTTCATGATGATGTAAATATCATGAAATTTTACTATAATAATATAAGTATATAGTATTATATATATATATATATATATCTCTTTCTCTCTCAGTAAGGTCTCATAATCTAAATTACTTACTTTTAAATTCATTATGTATCTACACTACCTAGAGCTACTTACTTTTTTTACGTAATTTAGTCTGTATATTGCTAATTCGTTTTTTTAACTTGTCCAATTAACCACATCGAGACACAATGATAGAAGCATTGCACCTATTTAATGCTAGTATCCGTACGTTGATGAACGAATTAAAAGTAAAAAAATCTAAAGATTTCTTTTCTGTTCAATCTGACTATCAAAATCACACCTAAAATACTCATAATTATTAACAGTCACTCTGGAGTCTTTCTACAGTAGCCATGGTAGGAAGTAGGAACAGTTGGTTATTACTTATTATAGTTATTATAGGTATCGCGTAGCTACGCGATAACCAAGTATCAGATGAGATTTTTTTGCAGAATTCGTCTGCAGACATTGATATATGTCAATGTAACAGACAGTCTTCTTACGCAGTAATATATATATATATATATTACTGCGTAAGAAGACTGTCTGTTATCCTTATAGTGACATGTGAATACGTATAAAAAAATAAGATGACATACATCTATACAGATAAATAAAATTGAAGTGTCTGTTTGTAATGTCAAAATAACAGCTTTTTATTTAATGCATATGAAAGTATATAAGGTATCTATACGAAAACATCTTTTTTTAAATTTTTGTCTGTTTGTCTGTCTGTTTGTTCCGGCTAATCTCCGAAACGGCTGAACCGATTTTGACGGGACTTACACTGGCAGATAGCTGATGTTATAAGGACTAACTTAGGCTACATTGATTTTAGAAAAAAAATAGGGTACCGCGGAGACAAAACTTTTTAGTTAAAATCTACGCGGACGTAGTCGCAGGTAACAGCTAGTAAATCATAAAATCATCAACGTTTAATTTTCAACGCTTTTTCTGCACAACGTACCCACCTATACTTTATTAAATCAGGCTGTGTTTCTTCCTTCCTCGTGGAATAACCATTTTGAAAATGCTAATGCTAATACGTAATCTATCTGAGAGTTGTTATTTTTTTGACAAACGCTTGTAAGCAGCTGTGATTGACTGATTCAATTAACAACATCTAATCAAATCATTTTGACGTGTGTTTGATTTTAACACGTTTTAGATTAGCCTTTCAGAAGCGAGTGTATCTCTATGCAAATGCGTGTTTGTTATCTAGTTGCTGGCTGCGACGTGATATTAGGTATCATGTTGATCCGTTGAGGTTGATAAGGTCAAAGCAACAAACGCACTTTCGCTATACTAAGGAATAGTGCTTAATGATACTATACTATGCAATTATGCTGTTATACTTATTTTTCAAATACATCGCCTGCCCTAGAATGAATTTCTATGTTCGTGTCAAAAATTCAAACAACGGTCACAAAGAATAGTGTACTCTTGTAACGACTATTAGTGGATCATACTTTTCGCCCGATTGAACCCACAACTAGGGGTTGCCAACCGTACTTTATAATAAAGTATTGTACGTTATTTCGGTTAAACGTACTTTATTCTTTAATAGAAAAATAAAGTATGTAAAAATACTTTATTTTACCTATGTCAACATTTACAGGTTTTATTTAATTGTTTACACAAAGCAACGCTATGGAGATTCTCTAAATTGACTAAAAACAATTATTTACCTATCTCAATATAGACATATATTGTAAAGATGCGGTTAAGACGTTTCTTAATAATAAATATTTGTTAGATGTTACCAGCATCAACATAAATATGGTAACAAGGAAGCATGTTAAATAAATAAAACTTTATTTTCGGTACTTTATTTTTTTACCTCAGATAATAAATGTACTCTATTTGTTCAAAATAAAAGTGGCAACCCTACCCACAACACTCGGCACTGTAGCAACGGTGAACTCTTAAACCACTACGTCAATTGTGAAATCAAATTAGATATACTATTTAATATTTATATTAATGTATCGACATAATCATAATTTTTTTTTTTAATTTTTTTTTTACGTGTGGGAATGCATTGACGCATACCCCTCCGCGGGGGCGGACGGAGGGGTTATGTCGGACTCGCCGGGGTAAAAGAAATATGTTAAAACGATAAAATAGACCTCCCGGAATACCGACTAAACCTACCACGGTGTTCCTCGACAAACCACTATCGGCGGGGCCGCGCGAATCATTTTCACATGCTGTCGCGACCCCGCCGAGGTTTCGGCCCGCTGTATAAAACGGCTGGCCACTGCACAAAAGACCTGCCCAATGGTCACCTTTAAAAAATCCCTACTGTCTCCCCCCCTTGAGCCCTAGAGGGGAGACGGACACGACACAGAGGCGCGCGTGGGAACACGCACGCCGCCTCTCGGACCTGGTGCTGAACGGATGGCGGGCAGGCCCACAAAGCCCGCCACCCCCAGGTCAAACCTCAGGGTGGCTGGAGGTCATCTCGCGCCCTCCGGCGCCCGGTTCTGCGGTTGGGGAGAGGGTTTAAAAGCTCCCTCTCCCGCTCCGCCGCCTCCTTGATGGAAATCACTTCCTCACAGAAGGAGGCGACGGCGTTCCACGACCTCTCACTCCGGACCATAGACTGAACTACGGCCGGGAGCGAGAGGGCATCGACATAATCATACATACTAACATAATGGAAATTATTACCTTAATAAATATTTACTTTCTACGATGACGCATTGCCATAAATTCTTCCCTTTAAAATTATTTAATTAATTTTATGGAAATACCTAAGAACAAACGGATGAATGCCACACATTAGAATATTGGATGCAAGAAAAGCGAAAGGATCTCATTAAATCTAAATAATCGGCACATTAAAGGTGAAACAGAAAATACAGAAATTAAAACTCAGGCTGTATTAAGAAAATACTAAAGAATTATATATGAACCATTTTAAGCCTCTTTCCATAGAAAGAAAGCTTAAAAACAAAGCCCGATTTTACTTGCGTTCTCGCTCTTTCAAAAGATAATAGTTTAAAGTAAAGTTGTGTATTGAAATAAATAAGAAGACTGGTTTAGTAAAACCACCGAGAACTGGTACTGCTGTGCAGTACCTACATGTTCCATCTTCGAACTTCTGTAGGTATCTACGTAATTTGTGGCACTAGTTTCTTGAAGTGCAAATCCAGCGCAACATTTATCTGTAGCAAACTAGTAGATAAGTGTTATCTGTAATTATATAGCATGATAATAGATTTTCCACTTGAGGAACACGCGGCCTTTGATGTAGTGTCACTTATCTTTTTTATCGTAATATGTAGACGCTCAAGTTTTAAATCTGTGACTCAACTATAGGTACGGATTGCAAGGTTCAACAATGTTGTAGCAATCTTTATTCGTCACCGTTTATAAAAATAAAACTGCTTCATATGCAAATTAAAATAATTTGGCAGAGCAAAACTATCGGACACGTATACGTATTTATTCTTTTGTTCCACAAACTATTAAACAACGTTTTTAAATGACACTTGTAAGTACAAAATTTACAAAAGAGTGACGCCATAAGCGCCCACTCCCGAACTTTATATCTTAGTCAATACCATTGTTTTGATGTAACAAAAAATAGATGATTATTTGCTAATCTAAAAGATGGCCTAATTATAATCACCTATTTTTAACCCTGTCATCATGCCTATTATTATCTTCTTGAGCGTCAAGGGGAAATACGGAAAAATAATAAAAAATTAATTGTGCAAACAATACACAAACGGACAAACGTATGTCCGCTCGACACTTGACTCATTAACGAGTCAAGTGTCGAGCGGACATACGTTTGCTGTTTTTTTTTAGTGACTCATTTTTTGCGGACAAACGTATGACCGCTCGACAGTTGACGGGAGGGCTTAAATGTTCCGTAGGTACCCGAAGGATGCCAACGGGCTTTTTATATTTATTTTTTTATTACATAACTTTACGTTAAATTGATTAATACATATTTTAAATTAACTTTGATGAAGTTTGTAGTCGTGTTGTGTGCGACCAATGTCCACAAGAGAAATGAGATAGTTACTAGAATGATAATATTATCTATTACCTGGATGAATGCGTGATTTATACATGAATAAACAAAGATATCTACTTTGTTCACCCAGGTGGACATAGTAGAATAATCCGATTTAAATTATTTTCCTTACTAGTATAGTATTATATTATCTGTGGCCATGTTTATTTCCTATTTCCCTAAAGCCTTGATGCCTTTAAAATTACAAGCGATCATAAGCTACAAAAACCACTTGTAGGCATTTAGGCAAATACGTTTAAACACCTTTTCAATATAGAAAAACAAAATAATGTACACAGATAATACAACTTTTTAAACAATTTACTGAGACTTCAGAACGTAGCTTTTAATAAAACGAGTCAGGCAATGGCGATAGCGTGCAGCCAGTCTCGTCGGTCGAGACGTAGCGTGCGATTGTACAATCAACATTTACAATACAATAACATCAAAGAAACCAATAAATACTTGTTATAGATACCTACTTATTTCTTTTTACACGGATAGGGTAAAAAATACTAAATATAAAATACTTACTGAAATTATTATTTAATGGCGATTTAAAAGAGACCGTCAGTGTCTAGCAGTTATCTTCTCATGCTGCAGGATGAATGCGCGAGTGATCCCTTCGCCCGGCCGTAGATTGTGAGAAGGAACATCGTGATATGTTTAGTCGGTATTACCGGGCTATCTCCATCTTTTCCCGGCTGAGTCTGATATAACCCCTCCGCCCGCCTCCGCGTAGGGGTGCGCGCCAATGCATTACTCCACAATGAAAAGAAAAGGTATCTTCTCATGGGCTCAACCTTGTGCCTGAACCTAGCAACTAGAATAAATGTAAATTCTGTATGATTAATAAACTCACTAACCACTTTGACGTTCATAAGTGCTACTTTGTGACCTGGATGAATAAATGTTTCTCGACTTTGATTAGCTCGATTGGGCACAGTCAGCAACATCCTAACTAATATTATAAAAGCGAAAATGAGTTTGTTTGTTACCTTTTCACGCCTAAACCACTGAACCGATCATCCTGAGATTTTGCATATACGTTGTCAGGTGTACAGAAACGGACATAGGCTACCTTTCATCCCGAAAAAATTACTGTTTCCGAGGCAAACAATAATATAGTTCTTATGATAATAGATGGCGCCACGTGTCTTTTGAATCACGATTGAATTATATTATTACAAGAAGAGTACCTACAACCCGAATTGATTGTCAAATTCTAAATTAACGCGAGCGAAGTCGCGGGCAAAAGCTTGTAAGTAATAAGTGACTTATCTACTAAATATTATAAAAATCTTGTAGAAATTTAATAATTTTGTGAATGATAATTTCCTAATTATTATTCTGCTATCTAGGTATACTATACTAATATTATAAAGCTGAATTGTTTGTTTGTTTTTTTGTTTGAACGCGCTAATCTCAGGAACTACTGGTTCGATATGAAAAATTCTTTTAGTGTTTGATAGCCTATTTATCGAGGAAGGCTATAGGCTATATAACATCACGCTACAACCGACGGAGGCGGCGCAGTAACGATAAACGCGGGTGAAACCGCGGGAACATCTAGTTTTGTAATATAGAGATTATAATTACGAGTAGATAATCGTATAATACTAGCCATGGTTTCACCCACATTTATGATAACTGCTCTACTCCCGTGGCTCATAGCGTGACGTCATATACCCTATTTTATTTCTGGCTATAGCAGCTTGTCTACTGCGGAATAATTTTTAAAATTGGTCCGTTAGTTTTTTTGTATATTACAAAAACAAAACAATTCATACAAATCTTTCCTCTTTATATTATAGGTATAGATTTTAGTATATAGTTACCTAGTAGTCTAGCATACCTTGAGGTCATTGTGCTTACTAAAGCACTCGTTTCGGTTCGCTTAATGTTCGTTAGGCAATAAGATACATACGACGTAATCTTATACACTGCTAAAAGCCATAAATAGGTATATTTACTTATTTTGAAACCCATGCCACTGTTTCAGGGTATAAACATCTCTTGTTTTGTGTATCGTTAGATCCAGGATATAAGACTATTTACCTAATTTGTTTGGGGATTAAATATAATGACCACCAAAAATACTAATTGCGTAGCAAAATATGCTTACTAAAATATATCATAACGAGCACCTATAAGTGTAAGTTATGTTAGGTTCCTTCTAACCCACTCAAAAAATAGGAGCCCCGCGAAGCAGGGCTCCGTCGACTTAGTTTGATCTCTTTAAATATATTTTGGTGTGCAATTAGTATTTTTTTGCTGTGCAGTTAAATACTACCCATTTGTTTGCAGCCAATTATAAGGTTTTGGTTTTTGCTGGCAGAACGGTCAAATTGTTATTCGCTTTTACTGTTTACAAATTCTGAATAGCATCGATAAGTTTGCTCCTATTTCGCGAGACGAAAAATAAAACTTCTGAATTGTAGGTTGTAGGTGTGTAATTCATAAAATTTTCCTATCCTTTTAGGAATATCGAAGCGTGAGTCTATGTATGTATTATCATAACCTGGTCTTGGTAGTCAAATTTTTGCCGTAGGTCTTTCTCAAAACACGTCACTAAACCCGATCTACTGATCTCTTGATATCAGTATAATATCTGTAATGCTTATAAATGCTAAGATCAATAGTCAGCCTACAGAGATCAGATATAAATATACAATGTTTACAAACAAGTGCAGCTATTTGTGATAACGATTAATGTTTTGAAGTGGACAGCTGATTATAAGGAACTAATTACTTTTGTAGTGTTCGATAAATTCTGCACTTGAAGTTATCTGATTTTAAAATTAATTTATATGACTATGTGTTGGATGGAGCAGGAGAATTAAACGGTTTGGACATGTAGAAAGAATGGACGAGGAAAGACTGACTAAGAAAGTTTATAAGGCTAGTGTGAATGGAACAGTCGCAAGAGGAAAACCTAGGCGAACGTTTCTCGACCAGATCGGAGGCGTTCTGGACAAAGGCCAGGTTAAGAGCTCCTTGAACCGACGGGCGTGTATGAGGAATGTGATGAAAGTGAATGAAGCCAGAGAAGTGTGTCAGGATCGTAGCAAATGGAAATCCGTAGTCTCTGCCTACCCCTCTGGGAAACAGGCGTGAATCTATGTATGTATGTATAATGAAGCTGAAGAGATTGTTTGTTTTAAACCGCGCTAATCTCTAGATTATATAGCCTATTTATTAAAGAAGGTTATAGGTTATGAAACATCACGCTACGAACCTTAGGAGAGCGTAGCGGATGAAATGCATATTATAAGTAACTAGCTTCTGCCCGCGACTTCGTCCGCGTGGAATAGTTACTTTGGGCTAACGCTAACTTTAACCCGCGACTACGTTATCATTATTTTGCTGCGATGTTATTTTAAAACTGCAATATCTCCTAAGATATTCATTGAAATCGAATGATGTAAAGGGCAATTTTGTTTTAAATTAAATACATGTGATGAATAACGAAAAAATATTTATTTGGATAAGGATTAATATCATGTTTATAAAAACACCTTCGCAAATAATGCATTATTTTAGAACAAATTTGGTTAGCATAAAAAAGGTTATAGTGAGCCAACCTTAAAAGATAGACATATGCTCTCGCGGATTTTTTTTTAGAACTTTTAAAGGGGAACAATTCTGTCATACATGATTTTTGCGAAACTTTAACTGTTTACGCAGCGCACGCAGCGGAAGCTTTCAAAAGGAAAAAAACCCTCCGATTTTGAAACATTCTTCATTGGTGCTCCGCTCCTATTGATCTTAGCGTGATGATATATAGCCTATCGCCTTCCTAAATGGGCTATCTAACACTAAAATAATTTTTCAAATCTAGCCTGTAGTTTCGGAGATTAGTGCGTTCAAGCAAACAAACAAACTCTACAGCTTTATAATATTAGTATAGATAGTATAGATAATAGATACGAACCTATCATAACACATAGTTACGTTCCTCGTATTTAAAAGGTATGAAATCTCATACAATTATTACGAGTTTACATAGACGTTGACTAAGTACGAAGTGTGGTCGAAGCGAGCGATATTCCTGTATATTTTACGATAATTACCAACAGCATAAATAGAGATCACAGAAAGATAATTTGAAGACGTTCGCGGTACGGTAAACTTTGACGAACTAATAATGAAGTATGAAAATAATTGTATAGTGTTAATAAACGACAGCAAAACAAACATACTAAGGGCACCAGTCATATCCGAATTGTGTTTTAGATGTCTGAATGTCGTCACATTCTAAAGCCTAAAGTTAGATAGATGAACCAAAAGAACGAATCCATAAAGAAAACACATATAATGCTTTATTTATTGTTATAAATTCTAAAATTGATAACAAAAATTTATTGATTGATAATTGCAAAACAATGTTTATCTAATTAAATTTACTCACAGAAATTAATATTTTAGTTAATGTATCCGGGATCCATTATAGGTATTTTTTTAGGGATACAGTATCCCTAAAGAAAATACATAAAATGGTGTACAATACTTTATTAACCGACTTCATTTATTGTTCGTAATTCTAAGAGTATGATCTCATTTTTTATTTTTGCAGTAATGTCCTTCTAATAAAACATTTTTGAATAATTATGTTCTTTTCGCTAACGTAATATTTTCTTTTCCAGAAAAATGTCTCGCAGAAGGTTGTTAATCGGCGGCGCGGCAGGCGTCGCGGGCGCAGCGGTCGCTGCGTGGGCATTAGCGGCGGATGACTCACCGGTGGTATGTATCTAGGGTTACTAGCCGTACTTTATAATTAAGTATTGTGCATTATTTCGGGTAAACGCACTTTATACTTTATGAGGTCATTAAAGTACATGAGAATACTTTATTTTACCAATGTTAACTTTTGCAATAAAGTTTACTTTATTGTTTTATTTAGGGCCACTTGCACGACAACTAACAAAATACGTTTAGCACTAAATAGATTTAAAACATCGTGGCATCTCAGTCACCTTCACACAGATGACTGACGACAGCACGATGTTGTAAATGAGTTTAGCGCTAAACGTATTAAGCAAGTTGTCGTGCAAGTGACCCTTAATTGTTAACTTAAAGCAGCTGTATAGTCTTCCTAAAGTTAATAACAAAGGCATTATTTAACTATCGTATTAGAGACATACTCGTATGTAGATTGGAAAGATGGCGTTTGTTAAATGACGCTAGAAGGAACAAAAAATGTGGAATCAAAATCGCAGATAATAAGACTTGATAGATAATACGCTATATTCAGACGTTGTACTTTATTATTGACCTCAGTAAGTAAATATCCTTTATTTGGTCAAAGGTGGTAACCCTATATGTATCTATAGCAGACTATATCTGTCGAGGAAACCCTTGATTACCGGCAAGGGGACGCCTGTCCGCTGATAACGATTTCCCCTCGTGCCGTGCGTGATATACCGATTGTAGTAACCGATTTATTTGTTTAGATAATCGAATAAATTGATAAGAATATTATCGTGATAATAAAAAAGAAACAGCGTGGATGTCGCGTGTACCTATACCACCTACCTATACCTATTGCATAATGTTAGTGTGATGTATTATGATGTAATTACTTGTAATAGTGTTATCGGCAACGAAATTTGTAGTAGGAAAATGATGCTACTTTAATCAGTGGTACCAAAAATGATAACACTGATTACTATAAATTCGTGCAACTGATTTGAAGCACGCAAGACGTCATCTATTTATTAAAGGAAAATAATTTCGCATGCGATATACCATTTTTGTTACTTGTTTTAGTTGGAAAACAATAAACTCATTATAAAAATGATTTAGTTACTGCTTTTAGACTAAAAGAAAGTTGGGTCTCTACGTATTGTCTCTAGCCACCAGTTAGTAGGTACGCTGCATTTGTTTAAATAAGGTGGGTATCATCATGAGTAAGAAAAATTACTAAGTATAGATATCTATATCTACCACACTACAGCGTCGTGTATATTTTATTTCTATTTTTACCTGATGACAGTGCAGTATATAGAAAGGCTTATGTTTAACTTATCACCAGATATAGTAAAATATAACAGTCAAAAATAGTAAATGATCACCAAATTGCACAGCAAAATATATTTAAAGTGATCAAAATAAGTCGACGGCTCCTATTTTTGGGTGGGTTTAAGAAGGAACCTAACATAACCTAACCCTTCCGAGACGGAATGCAGTAATTTGAGGCGTATAGGTGCTCGTTATGATATATTTTATTAAGCATATGTTGCTGCGCAATTATTATTTTTGGTGGTCATTATATTTAATCCCATATAGAAATTGTATAGGCCTTTGTAAGTAGGTAACTTCGTACTTATAGAATTCTATGGACACGGATCAACAGATATCCATATAATCGGAAAGCCAGTGGACCTGACGGCATCCCAGCTGTAGTCCTTAAAAGATGTGCAGCGGAGTTGTCTCCCACACTTAGGCGCCTATACCGGACGTCTTACGCCACAGGCATTCTCCCTTAGGCTTGAAAAGAGGCGAACGTTCAACCGATTCCCAAAAAGGGGGACCGTTCCGAGCCAGGCAACTATCGTCCCATAGCTATCACCTCGGTGCTCTCCAAACTGTTCAAGCGAATTATAAACACCCAAATTGTCCGCTAACTGGAGGATCACTCATTGATCAATGAACGCCAATGCGGTTTTTGGGCTAAACTATCAACGCGTGATCTTCTAGCGTTCGTCACACACCCTGGGGTGAGCCTATGGACAAGCACGGCGAGTCTTTGGCTATCAGCTTTGACATAGCCAAAGCTTTCGATAGAGTCTGGCACCGGTCTCTTCTTTCTACGCTTCCGGCCTATGGCTTGTCCCCTCAACTATGCACCTGGGTTGCATGTTTCCTGCAGAAGCGTCGTATTCGGGTCCTTTGCGACGGTCGCGCTGCCAACCCAAATTCCAAATTTATAAAAAAATAAGCGAAAATGCGTTTGTTTATTACCTTTTCATGCCTAAACCACTGAACCGACCATCCTGAAATTTTGCATATACGTTGTCAGGTGTACAGAAACGGATATAGGCTACCTTTCATCCCAAAAAAAATTACTGCTCCCGAGGAAAACAACAATAACGTTCTTATGATAATAGATGGCGCCACGTGTCTTTCGAATCATAATTGAAATATAATATTATTATACAAGCAGAGATCTCACTCTCTACGCTGATGATACATGTCTGTTTTACTTTGGCCATAACCTCAGTGATACTATTCAGATAGCGCAACAAGACCTTGACCTATTACATAATTGGTTCCAATACAATCTTTTAACTATTAACAAGTCAAGCAAGCTGAAGACAGGACGCTATGGCGCTCTTTGGGGGCAGGGCTATGTCCAGCAGTGGATTATTATAGCCTGATGATGATGATGATGATGATGAAGTCAAAAACATCATATATGATTTTCAGTGCCAAAAATAAAAGAATACAGAGCCACACTGCTCTCAAGATTGATAGTGAAGTACTGCGCGAATCCAATCAAGAGAAATATCTTGGACTCACACTTGATAAACACCTGGGGTGCACACTTATCACACATACAGAAAAAACTATCATCACTCGTTGGTTCTTTATATGATATAGCCCGGTGTATACCGCCCAAAGTACGGCCTCTAATTTATAACGCACTCGCTAAACCTCACCTACTTTACCTAATTGAAATATGGGGCACTGCAGCTAAAACGAATCTTAATAAAATACAAATATTGCAAAACAAAATAACAAAAATTCTATATCATTACGATTTCTTGACGCCATCTAAAACAATATATAAAGAAACCAAGTTTTTAAACCTTCACCAATTATATACATTTTCCATATGCGTACTCATCTACAAAATAATGCACAACATGATACACACACACGTCACACTCACCACAAAGGCCCAAAGTAAAACAAAAAAGTACTCATCACGCCGCGCTAATAATCTTGTATTACCCAAAATAAGAACTAACTATGGCCAAAATGCTATAACATTTGCGGAAGCACAACTGTATAACAAAATTCCCGATGACATTAAGAAAGCAAACTCGTTAAGTGTCTTCAAAAGAAGGGTGCTTGAGCTAATTAATGACGACCATTCCATTTTGGCTTGATTTTTTATAGTTTGTATTTTTTTTTCTTTTAAAACATTCCAAGCGTTTAAGTTGGACCACCACACAAATTATTCATAGTTGTGGGTGGGTATCACATAGTTATAATATTACCTTTTGTTCTGTGTTTTTGTTTTGATACCTACATAATATAATATGTATTGTGTTAACGGACTAATTAGTGTAAAGCATTTGTTTGTATTTTCTTATCTAAGCGACATGTAATTGTCTTTAATAAGAAATAAAGAAATATTGAACCGAAGCAGAGTACGACCCGAATTGATTGTCAAATTCAGAATTAACGCGAGCGAAGCCGCGGGCAAAAGCTAGTGATATTATATTTAAAAAAGAAGATATTGCTATTACTGAACTCATTAATGCTGAAAAATAAAACGCAGTTACTATGACAACATGTGTTATTGTTTCATACGTGTTTTCATAATAAGTTTTAAGTTTCTATGTGACTGTCTTCTTGCTTTGAAGAATTTGGTGAGGTGCAACACAAAAAGCATACTTATAATAAATATAAAGATTACGTTTTCCATAGAGATTCTATTAAATATATTAATAGATATATTAACATGTATATTCTTGGTGACAGATAATCTGCCACAAAGTAAGCAGATACAGACGTCTATACAAGGCGCGTAAAAATAGAGGCACTCAATCAACACATGATCGCGTGCGATGCGGTGCGGCGCGGTGTGTGTACAGCGAGCCAGGATCAACTAATGGCCAATTCCAATATAGATTAGATTTTTGCAATCTAAACATTATACTTACGGATAGTTAATTTTAACACAAATATTCTATGAAAAATATGTCAATATATTTAACTGCCCGTGGTTAAATCGACTCGCTGTTTGAACATCGTGTCGTAGTGAGAGTTTCAACGAGTTCATCCGAAAACACATGCCACAGAATAAATACATATTATACTTATTTATTTATTTATTTTTAAAGTAAAGTACACCTACAAATAAACGAATTACGTAACAATATATAAAAAAACCCTAAAGCCAATTACAGATATTATGCATAATTACACATTCTGTAATTAAAATAATTAAGTACGTAATAATTTATTATAAGTAGTTATAATATTAGCACTTATACACACGTCTTTGTATAAGTGCGTCTCTCTTCTTGGTTTATTCCGCATTCGACCTTCATGTTTCGTCCCGAATGTAAAAATACGCATTCGCTCCAAAAAATTGTTCCTCATATGCCCCGAAATTTAGATAAATATTAATTTCTTAACGTAATTCTTATTTCGTCCCAAATTATGTTGCTTTTTTGAATCTGTTTGTTCTTGTATAGCAGATTTTGATGTACCGTCAGCCGAAAAATATTTTAAAATACCTCCTTGATCTCTCGGCGAAACTTTGGCTTATGAATACATGACATCACGAGCCCGACATTGAAAAGACCTAAAATAATTTTTAAACATGTTTTTTTTTGCTAACCACATGCTCAAAAATGTAGGATGAAAAAGGAATAATTAAAAAGAGGGGCGAATGAGGAACATTTTGGAATGTGGGACGTAATGTAGGGGCGAATGCGGAACAAACCCTTTTTTGCGTTGCAATATTTTCAGTCGCCTATTGGATTTAAACCTGTAAACTATGTACTTTGTGATGTCGGTCATCTGTAGCTATGTGTTTTGCGGTATAATATTACAATAATAAAACAGTAGCCCAACTTCTACCTAGGTATATCCATAATAGTTATTATTGCATGACTTTTCAGTACCTATACATATTACCAGACATTTAAATAATCTCTGCATATTACCTAGCTACTTAAGATAATTTAATCTCACGCCGCCGGCCGCACGCGTTTGGCATACCTTGGATTAGTTCATAATAGATTCTACTATTGTGACTTAGCAACTGTATAGAGCATTAGTTCTCAAAGTGGTCCAGGTGGACCCCCAGGGGTCCACGGGTGACTCGACGGGGGTCTACGTTGGTGTGATAAAAAAGGGGGATTCACAATTCGTAAGCGGGGGGGTCCTGGAAACGAAAATTTATTTGCGCTTTCGATAGTGAAGAACTAAAATGTTTTAAGAAGTTCAGCGACTGTTACTTGTAAAAGCTTGCATATTTCATATTCAGTACCAGTGGTCTCGAACCTACAGATTTTTTGGTAGAGAATTACTAAAAAACAAAAGTTCAGCCCGTAGAGATATTAATCAATTTTTTTAATTGCATGAACTTGTTTGATTCTTCACCAATATAAATACGAATGCCAAGGAATATGATAGAAATGTAGCTACAGGGGGTCCACCGGAACCAGCTAAATTTTGAAAGTGGTCTATAAGAAAAAAGTCTGGGAACCTCTGGTATAGAGTATAGGACCTTCGCTCAAATATAGAAAAATGTTCAAGGCGACCAAGTTCAGCGTAATCGAGACGCATAAAACTCGTCTGTACTGAAGGGAAACCACATTAAAGTACTTGTATAATGTTTTAATCTGTACAACAAATTTTTTAGACTATTTCTATTTATTTAAAAGAGAGAATAACAGGTTTATGTTTAAACCTACGTGGGTAATTAATTAATTATACATTTATCGTAGGGTATTCTGTAAGATCTTATTACCGACTTCTCTTCTGAATCCACAGTAATATTAATTTGGTATTCTGTTAATTAAGAGAAATCTACATTAATTGTGCTTCTAAGTCGAGGTATTAAGTACGATATTCGATTCAAAACTCCTTCTGATTTTCAAAGATAAGCAAAGGTTTTCTACTCTAATTACTGTCGTAGTGAGATATGAGTTTGAAATTAAAAACAAGACTTATTGCGTTTTTGACTATTTGTTTAAAAATAGCATAGAGTATAGTAGTCGGCCTCGATGGCGTAGTGATTATAATTATGTATGTTTATCCATCGTCTAGTACCCATAGTACAAGCTCTACTTAGTATAGGCTAGATAGTGTTGTGTGTATGTGGTAGAATATTATTATTATTACCTAATTATTATTTTTTATTAATAGCTATGGTACAAACCGGTAACAGTATCAGCCAAAACGGAGCGCAAGAAGCGCCCCCTGCCGTCCAGAGCGGAGCAGGTTGCGAACCTGCAGGCAGGACATGTATACGATATCCTCATCGTTGGAGGTGGCGCTACTGGCGCGGGATGTGCGCTAGACGCTTGTACAAGAGGTTTGTAAACTTAATTAATTATTTTTTTGTAACTTTGAACTGAGACTGGATTAAAGCAGAGTAGATATCGACAGCAGACGAGTAACGTATGTTGCTATTGCTGGTCTGGACAAGACTGTGTTATATAATATATCTCTAGCCATTTATAGAAGCAACACCAAGATAAGCCAAGCTATCTTTACCGCAAAGGAAGCAGCTAATCTGTTAATCTTAATATATATAAATGGGATTAAATATAATGATCATCAAAAATACTAATTGGTCAGCAAATATTGCACAGCATAACGAGCATCTATACGCCTCAAATCACTGCATTCCGTCTCGAAAGTGCTAGGTTATATTAGGTTCTTTTTTTTAAACCCACCCAAAAATAGGAGCCCCGCTTCGCGGGGCTCCGTCGACTTAGTTTGATCGCTTTAAAGTTTGCTGGCCATGAGTTGCTGATCAATTAGCTATTTCTGCTCGCAGATTATATTTTTCTGCTCACAAAAATACCAATACTATGCTAACCATTTAAATAACAGCCTATATAAATTACGTGTCACGTTGTTTGTCCGCTATGGACTCCTAAACTATTGAACCGATTTTGATCAAACTTCATAACCATCTGTAAATTGGTCCAACTTAAAAGATACGATAGTTCTTTTTTTCAAACGGGCAAAAATTATCTTATGTGTAGCAGACGAAGTTGCACGGGTCAGCTAGTCATATATACATCGAATCCTTTAATCTAGCAACTTGCACATATACAGAATAGTGGTACAGACCAGGTCATTAATATGTTCACATATCCGGGTTTCAATTTTATAAAAACTTAAAGAAAGTTAGAGGGAAACGTGTTTTTAAGTGAACATATTATTAACCGACTCTACTGTACCTACCAACATTCGGGCGTCTCATCGTGTGAAAAATTAAGATTGATGAAATGATGATTGAACAGGCTGTCTCATGAATCCGAGAATGCATACCCAAGTTACCTGTATCGTGATTGAGCAACCAAAAAACCGGTTGTTTGCCTATAGCTGTTCTAAATGTAAAATGTTGTCTCCAGGTCTTCGCACCGCTTTGGTGGAGGCTGACGACTTCGCCAGCGGTACTTCCAGCCGTAGCACAAAGTTAATCCACGGCGGTGTCCGCTACCTACAGAAGGCGATCATGCAATTGGATTACGACCAGTATAAGATGGTGAAGGAGGCGTTGCACGAGAGAGCCAACATGTTGGAAGTGGCCCCACATTTGACACGACCATTGCCTATTTTGCTGCCCGTTTATAAGTAAGTTTGTGTATGTTTATAACTTCCATCTATAGTTCGTGTATGCGAGATGGTGTGCAGCCGAATATGAGAGCTTGGAACTGATGGAATATCGACCATAACCAGTAACACTCCTATAATAGATCACATTCAAAATACTTACATATTTACCAACATATGGATTTTTGGGAGTAGGTTCACGTCCGAGACATTTTCTTAATGATTACTAGCAATTTAGCTCCGTGGGGAGACCAACAGACTGCAATGCAGAGGGTCTCGGGTTCGAACCCACGTCGCGCACCTCTGAGTTTCGGAAGTATATGACTTTTTGAAATTATGTGCGTATTGATTGACTATTATCGCCTGCTCCGTGCCTCGGACAACACGTTAAGCCGTCGGTCCCGGCTGCCGTGAACATCTATGGCAGTCGTTATTGGGAAGGCAGTGCCCTCTAATATCCTGAAACTGGTCTAGCCTTAGGGTATCGTTAGCCTTCGGGTTGCGGAGGTCAGATGGCAGCCGCTCCGTGTAAAAACTGATATTCGGTCAAATCCGATTAAACTAGAAAGCCGACCCCAAGTGACTTAGGAATAATAAAGGCTAGGGAGAAGACTAGCAATTTAGATTACCAATTACAAGTTCTCCTCAACTCAACTCAATCTAAGTTTAATGCTTGTGTGGGAATGGGTACACCTCCATAGTACAATAGATAGGGAATGGTGATTGGTCCAGCACTATTGGGCTGCCACCGCTGCTTAATGTTAGAAGAGTCAATTTTAGCAATTTTTGTACATTCTGTAAGTTCCACATTAAAATTTTCTTGTATTTCTACTAGATGGTGGCAAGTTCCTTACTACTGGTTCGGTATCAAGATGTACGACGTGGTCGCGGGCGACAGGAACGTCAAGAGTTCGTACTACTTGTCCAAGAAGAATACCCTCGAATTGTTTCCTATGTTGAAGTCAGACAATCTGTGTGGCGGTATCGTGTACTATGATGGTAAGTGTAGATGATAGTACATTAAACAGACAGGAACACTCCCATCTGGTGACTATAAGCGATTTTTAGTCAGCGAACGGTAGAAAAGAAGAAGCGAACGGTGGAAAACGCACATACGCGTGTGTGTGAACATAAATACATAGACTCACGCTTAGAGTACCTGCTTTATGTTAAGACTGCGCCAAGCGTAAGACAGATAATGACAGAGCTCGTGCGGCGCATATTCAAATCGGCGCGTGGCTGCCATAGTAAAATTGTATGGAGGATTTGAAGTGCTTTTTTGATAAATATGTATCTTTATTGTCAACCAATACCTTAAATATTTGGGAGGGACAAATTGTATATTTCGTTTAAGCTGTAGAATAGGATAGATTTCTACTGTTATAATCTAAATATCACGTAACACGAGCGTACGTTTTTGCATTATTCGTGCAAATTTACGTAATTTTGTAGGCCAAAATATTTATTATTTTAAGTTTTTTACACGGAGTAATTGTAAACACATTCATTGTTATGATAAATGTATATTTTATATTTGTATTAAACAGTGTTGTTTGTATTCACTTAACTGTGACCGCCTGTTTTGGCACATTTCGCTCGGCACAGTCTTAATACAACTTGCTTGTTGAAATCCTTGAGTCTACACACAAATGGAACTAAATAAATACTGTGACTATAATTAGATATATTAATTTTTTTACAAGTTGCTTACGATGTTTATTTATTCTTCTTTACAAGTTTTAAACGTATTACAATAGTATTTTAAATATTGCTGCATGCGTCAGCTATATGCAATGTCAAGATTAAATAAACTGTTGTCCAATTAAAAAGTCAACTCAAGTACTTAATAACGTGTACTTATATTATAAATAATAATGTTAATGACACTATTAATATCAAAATAATATAATATCAAGACAAAAACAAACAAAACAATGCGAATAGCCTACCCAGTCAACAACGCCTGAGGTCGATCACTTTGTTTGTTTCACTATGCGCTTAATATTGTGTTATCAGTGACCTTTTTATTTGTACCCACCTCCTTAAATTTTATTTATTTGATGGTGACGTATTTTATTTTTACCCCTGTTCTCGTATTTTTGAAACGTACCGAATTTATAAACATAATTTAATATGCCCTATACGCTGCCCTTTTGTATGTATGTAACAGAACCACATTTACTGTATTTTTGTTGTAATGTTAAGCATTTGCCTCCGTCCGTGCACCACGGTATCGGATGACCAACTGAAAACCAGCGCTGGTGCACTCAATTTGGGTGCCCAGCTAATGCTGAGGTGGTGACCCTTTTCGGCGAGGGCATACACATTTTGTTTTATAATATGTATAATATGTTTGTTTATCTTGTTTTAATTAATTGTGTGTGCTCTGTACGAAATAAACAAATTTCTTTCTTTTTTTCTTATTTTATAAATACACGATAAAATTATTATTTGTCAAGGCAGTAACGTCTTTATTTTTAATTAGTTTGGTGTGGTTTGTTTGCAAGGATTTTATAGTGAAAAAAGTTTTTATGACTTAACTAGATGTGCTGCGGTTTCACCCGCGTTTATGATTACTGCGCCGCCCCTGTGGGTTGTAGCGTTATGTTATATAGCCTATAGCCTTCCTCGATAAATAGGCTATCCAACACTAAAAGAATTTTTCAAATCGAACCAGTAGTTCCTGAGATTAGCGCATTCAAACAAACAAACTCTTCAGCTTTATAATATTACTATAAATTAGAAGATACAATTTTATGTCAATAAATAACATACTGACGCAGTCTTACGCCAATATCCGCAAAGTGTTAAGCTTAGTGTATTACACGCCCTTCGACAGTTATGGTTTAAGACTGCGCCGAGCGAAACGTGCTAAAACAGACGGTCACAGTTAAGTTAATAAAATCAACACTTTTTTTTTATGCAAATATAAAATATACATTTACCATGACAATGAATGCGTTTACAATTACTCCGTGTAAAAAACTTAAAATAATTAATATTTTCGCCTACAAAATTACGTGAATTTGCACGAAAAAAGCAAAAACGTAAGCTCGTGTTAAGTGATTTTTAGATTATAATGGTAGAAATCTATCCTATTTTACAGCTTAAACGAAACATAAATAGTTATGTTACAATTTGTCCATCCCAAATATTTAAGTTATTGGATGACAATAAAGACACATATTTAACAAAAAAGCACTTTAAATCCTCCATACAATTTTACTATGGCGGCCGCGCGCCGATTTGAATATGCGCCGCACGAGCTGTCATTATCTGTCTTACGCTCGGCGCAGTCTTAAAATTCCACGTAATACGGGATGAGCTTATCGTCTATCGCGTACAGTTTAGACTCTATTGCTCGACCTGAATGTTTTTTTATAATTGCTCGAATCGAAACTAAGACCCTATGCACAGCAGTCGCATATACTACCGATGCGGCACCGCAGTATTTAATAATTAAAATGGATGTTTGTTATTAAACAATTATTATTAAGTCATACATAACTAGGATGACAACACTGAAATCTGTGTCATCTCAACAATAGCTATGGAAATGAGACATGAGCCTGTCCCAATTACTTGGGCACGGTTCCAATAAAAGATGCCAACTTTTAGACCAAATGCAGTATTTTATCTATTCATAATGGAATGCCTCGTTGCTCTCATGGGATAAGTTTGAATCTTGGTAGGTATATTTGCGCCGAACTTTTGACAGCGATATCAATTCAAATCGCGCGAATGCACTGACCTCTATTAATACCGCTGGACAGGTAGCTCTATGGTTTTTGTGCCTAATTGTTGGCGCTTTATTTATCTGTAAACAAAGTGTTCAATGAACTAAAAAGTTGTAATAAAATACCGCAAAATGTTAATATTACTAGTACTGCTATGTCGCGCTTCCAATTGGCACGTAATTTATGCTGTCATTTGTATAGAGCAGCTAATCCTGTGATACTAATAGGCACATTTCGTTTTGATTTAATTATTATTAATATCGCTCTACACAGACACATATCATTTTCACACGTTGTATTCAGGCGGTATTCTGTACATCTATACTAATATTATAAAGCTGAAGAGTTTGTTTGTTTGAATGCGCTAATCTTAGGAACTTCTGGTCCGAATTAAAAAAATATTTTAGTGTTGCATAGCCTATTTACCGAGGAAGGTTATAAGCTACATAACATTACGCTACGACCCACGGGGGCGGCGCAGTAATCATAAACGCGGGTGAAACCGCGGGCATATCTAGTAATATATATTTTTGATATTACAATTTACAATAATACAATAAATAGGTACTCGGCGCGTTTATCTTTTAAATGTTCCTTATGGTTATAGTGAGATAGTAGATAGCCTATAATCTTCCACAGTCATCAGACTATAAAATTAATTTTCAGATCTGACTGGGAGTTCAAAAGATAAGCGCTTTCAAACAAACAAACACTCAATACACCTTTATAACCATCTTTATCTAAGGCGTTAATGTATATATTGTTACACTAGTTATCACATAGGAACAGCCCTTTTTTTCTGGATGCACTCTTTTGTACCCCTGAGAACGTGTACCTATGCAAAGGACATTGTTCAGCTGCCATACATTATTAGCCTAAGAACCAACAGCCACAAAAAATGATAAATATGTGATTATGGATGACCACATTTAATTAAAAGTGAATATAAGCCACGGACACTTCTGAATATTCCGGGAGGCCCATTATTATCATCCTTATTCCATCTTTCTCTTTTACCCCGGTAAGTCCGACATAACTCCTCCACCCGCCCCCGCGGAGGGGTATGCGTCAATGCATTTCACCACGTAAAAAAGAAAAAGTGTTGCCATGCTTGCAGTATAGAAAAACGTATAATACCGAGAAAGTGGTATTTATTATGGTCTTTTACATTAAAACTTATGACTTTTTAAGAAATTGGTCTATCTATGATGAAGTTCAATAATGGTATTTATAGAATAGCATTCATATTAACTACGTAAGAAAAATTACAAACAAGCTAAATAGGAAATAATTTCTCTGATAAGACCGTACACATATTGTAAAAACTGTAGGCATGGCAACACTGCGTGTCTCAGGTGTAAACAGTGGATGCCGATGTATTTGAAATCTCGAAAATATTTTTTAAAACGAAAATAAGAATCGAAAGTCTCCGTGAGATTACAATGATTGATTATTAAGTCATAAAATAAAATACAAATTATTGTTTAGGTGGAATGTGTGTTGATTCATAGGCTAAATTGTTCATTGTCCTTTCATGATGGTTGGTCGAGTAGTTCTGGCGTGAAAGCGTAACAAACAAATTCACATTCGCAATTGAAATAAGTCTTTACTCGTGAGTGTTTATGTATTAAAACTCACTTAATAGTAGCAGTAACTTACTTTACTTAAATTGCACCGGACATTAAATGTTATTTTTACACCATTTTAGTCATTGTTGTAAATTGTTATTATAGATAACAATCTCCAACATCAACAAAGTCGCTTCTAATGACATTATCACGTTGTGAAGACATTAGAATAATATTAAGTTAAATAATATGTAACATGTGTTTGTATTTAGTTGATTATGCTGTCTCAATTACGATTCGGTCGGGCTAAATATTTTTATATTATTGTGTTCGGACCCAGTCCCAGCAGTATAGAGTCTAGCAAAGTGCTCAGCATACATACAGTGTCCTTAGACATACATCTGTCACGCAAATTGCTACGTTCTTCAAGGAAAAACCTGCGGCATCTAGTGGGTATAATAACAGGCCACTGCTCACTCAACAAACACCTATTCAACATCGGCATCACTGACAGTATTATGTGGAGACTGCATGGAGACCGAGGAAACACCTGCTCACGTGCTGCTGCATTGCGAAAGCGTGAGCGACCAACGGGCGAGACTACTAAACAGTCCAGAAACGATGAAGGAAGTACTGCTCAACACCGGTCCCCTTTTGTCTTTCTGGACGGAGCTGGAATGGCATGAGTAACCGAATAACTTTTCGCGTCGGTCACTTACGCACAATGGCGCAATTGTGGGGCTAAGTGCGGATAACATACGTCTAACTATAGTTAGTAACTAACTAAAGTGCTCAGCAGGCAGCAATAGGTTTGCTCCCTATTACATACACCCTAAAATATACATACTTACATAATACATATGTAGTCGCACGATTATGTTTCCGAAGCAGTAGGCCAAAGTGTCTTATCTGCATTACTTATGATTTTAAGTAATAAAGGGGCGAGCGCAAGCCGATCACCGTTTTTTAGGTTCCAGACAATGAGCTGTTTCGAAGAATTTCTTTTTCTTTTTTTTATTGCCATTGGTGGCAGACGAGCAAGTGGCCCACCTGATGGAAAGTAGTAACCGCTGCTCATGGACTTCAGCAATGTCAGGACACAGCAAAGCTGCTGCCTACCGTGAAAGAAGAACTCTCTTTAAACCTCGTTTGAAGAAGGACATATCATAGCGTTCGGGAAACAGACTTGACAGAACAATATCACTTTGGTCAACCCAATCATTCAAACCAAGATCTTATTCAGTCGCACTCACTACTTCTGCGTCACGGAGTTGTGGTGATACATACACACAGTGGCGGTACCATTAACAAACCGAAATGCCCGGCTTACTAATACTTGATCCAGAATCTATATATTAATACGTGAAGCATAAACTTTGTACCCCTTTTTACGAAAATTGCGCAGACGGAGGAGTATGAAATTTGGCACAGTTAAAGTTTATATGGGGAAGGAGCGGCGAATCCAAATATTTTTATAAAATATGCATTAGAAATAGATTAAATTAATGAAAAAACACTACACGCACACAAGCATGCATTTGACACACGCAGTCAAATCGCGTTCGTAGTATTTCGACATTGTTCGTCTGACTTCGTACAATTCTTTGTAACTATGATTACCTAGACCTTATTTATACATATGTAATAGAGAAAAACAGAAAACAAAGTAGCAAGCTTAGGAATTTTGGTCGAATTTTGACCACTAGGCGACCGCTAGTGTAAATAAATATAATATACATATTCCATCTACCGCTAGCAGGCAGTGAATTTTGATTACATTTACCACGTGCAAGTGCCATCAAAGAATACAAATTATCCTCTTGCACACAATTTAGGAGTCTTAAATTTTACCTCAGTTACGCTTGAAACATATGTAGGTATATTATATCGAGCCTTTTCTAAAATTTTTTGATGCAACTAAGGTGGCAAACAACCATACAGGGCACCTGATCGTAAGTGGTCACCGTAGCCTATAGAAGCCTGCTACACCAGAGGCATCACTTGCGCGTTGCCAACCCTTTAGGAAAGGAAGTGGGAAGGAGAAGGAGCGGAAAGGGGAAAAGAGGGTGATTGGGCCTCCGGTAGGGGAAAGTGGGGAAATTGGGAACACTTAACTACCAATGCTTAAAAATAATAGAAAAACGTCATAAATATAATAAACTTTTATCGCAACATAAACTTTGCTTATTTATCTAATTATTAGTGTCAATAAATATCATAAATATCAACGCTTTATTAGAAATATGACTGAAAACAAAAAACATTGCTGTTCCTTTTTACCCGATACCCTATGGGGTAAATGAGATCATCACGTGAGGGAAATGGGAACGGTATGAGGTAATTAGGAATGATACAATTTAATCTTTAGTGTGGCACATATCACACATATAACCTTTACTAATCTCGCCAGCAGTACATTTTTCATTCGTCGAGAGTTTACAAATGGCGCACATGATCCAATCGTCTGTCGGTGGGGATTTTCGTTGCATATTATGCAGTAAAACACTTCTTCGTTTTTATTTCCTTCTAAAGACTTCGGCCAAATTTATGATTCCTTTACTCTTAACTCGCGGCTTCTTTGGTATAGTTTTAATGTTCTTATTGAATATTTCTAAATATTATAATATAATGCAGTCTACTGCATTTTTTTTTTGCTTTTCTCTCACTTTGCCTTTTCTGTTTTTCTGCTAGTTGAATTTTTATTAGTGTGCTGGATAATATATGAGAATGCTTCTTATTGTGTCGCTTAGAAGTGGTTTATATTTTAGGAATTATTGACACATTAATAATATCAGAAGTGGATCGAGGAGGAGTATTAATGGTAATGCCCAAATTGTTGTTATTTTCGGGACAAGAAGTGGCATCCTATATTGGTGTTTGACTCTGGCTGCCAGTGTTAATAGTCTCATTCAAACTTTGCTCAGCAACACTTTATGAATGTTATAATTTTTACTGGCTGGGATTGATCAAATACCGTATTTTCAAAAATCTCTTTAAATTTGTTAGGATCAATAGGGTGAATTCCAGCAGCCCTAAATCCACTGACAGCTTTGCTAATGTTAGCTGTTTTATTATACGCCTTGGTAAAAATTTCTCCAACCTCTTATTGGCTTATTCGTTTTCCGAGATTATTAACCGTGTAGAGCTCGTACTCTTTATTTTATACCATCTTCAGTGATTTGGAGAATGCAAGATCCAGCGCCTGCATTTTGCTTTGCCCAATGTAAGCTTTTTACTTCTGATATTTTGGATTGCATGACTAAGTTGTTCAATTTGGTATTTTGTTTCAGTCTTTTGTACGTAATTTCAAGGCATCTAAAACAGTTTGTAACGTTAAAACATTTTTACATAATCAACCAGTACCATTAGGGGTAATTAAGAACATTCCCAATTACCCGCCTGATGCCGTTCCCAATTACCCGAAGTAGTCAATGTAAATTAAAATGGCGTTTATTCTTAACAGTATTTTTGATGACCTTCAAATCACGTGGGGTTTTAAAACAGATAAAACGTGCATGATTTTAATGAAATTCGGTGTCTCTAAACTCAAAAATATGATATTTACATCTATTGTAATACCTGACAAAAGTATAACAGAAACGCAAAAAATATTGTTCGACCTACCGTCAGAACGCGCATGCGGTCTTTTACTCTCACTGTCGCGAACGCACTAAGGGGCGCTAGATGCGTCTCTTTAACGGGTGCCGAACGGTGTAGTGTGGCGGGAAGTATTGCTTACCAAGCTGTTCCCAATTACCCACCGTTCTCAATTCCCCTACTCTCCCCTACTCTCACTCGCCGAACGACACACAACAGTAGGAATACTGCTATTTCCCGTCGATATTCTGGGAGAGGATAGTCCTTCCCCGGTCGAGCCGGCCCATTCATGCTGAAATCAGTGAGGCTCTACTACCTATCAATTCTGTCAAAAAAAAATCTGCATTATTCCTACTACTATCTACTTCTTCGGGAACATGCAGATGAGCATAGATTATGACTGCGTAGGTATGCATTATGATAACTTGATAAGCAAATATCATCGTTCTCCTCAACTAACTGGTAATTGCATTTAAAATGCATTAAGTTTGACTCCGTGAGTGAATTGCTTAAAAATAACTTGTTATTTTTAAAAGTTGTTGTTATTAATTATAATTACAGATAGCAATCGCCAACACCTACGGTTCCTTTTGTATGCTAATTTTAATTATGATAAACACTTAAGAATTAAAATTGCACTAAATAAGAAGAGATCTTGTTGTTTTTATTTTATTTTGTTTGTTAAGCTTCTCCGACAAATTATTACTTTTTTATTAGGCATATTTACAGAATAAACATTGTTGTTCGAGGCAACGTAAGATTTCGATACAGATTAATAAAGTTTTATTTCGACTATCTATCTGACAAATCTTAGCAAGAAACCCGAACAATGTAAAGACAAAAACAAAATCGAATATTTGAAAGGGAATTGCTCAGTTTGTTAGGGTGCTTTGGCTTGGCGTGGACATTAATTGTAGTAATAAATGCATTGCTTTTTTAATATCTTATACCCAAAACAAACTAAATACGATAATAAAGCTGCAGCAAGTTGTTATAATATGCTTTTCTTGATATACATAATATTGCAATATTGTCACTTATAATTGACTGAAAATGAGCATTTCATTGATTTAATAATATCTATATTTATTATAAAAACGATACCTTATGTTAAGAAAAACAAGTATCTTATTAAAAATGCACGTTTATTTATATGGTAACCCAGAATGGAGCGCAATAGAAGAAAAATGGCGGTGCCTATGATTGTTATCAGTTTAAATATTTATTTATGCGTCCTTTTTTACCGAAATGTTTCCTGCAACGAGGTATTGTCTAATATTTTTAATTAATATAATTATAATTATTTGTAAATAGATTTTTTACTGAGCAATTTGTCCACGCAAAGCCGAAAGTAGCTATTCCCTTTGTATAATACTACATCCGAATGTAACCCCTCTTGCATCGTAGCGTTATATTTTACGATGGATAATAGGGGCACGCGTCAAAAACGCATGGGTAGGTAACCCTCAGGGTCATCGATCAAAATTTGATCGATGCTCAAGGCGCATTGAAATGGCTGCACGGATGCCGGTTTAAGTGATCGCCTCACCACTGTCACTGCGCCGATTGGCCGAATCCCACACGGGACCAAAATTTGTGTGATGCACAAACGGCCGAGTTTGAATGTTCTTTGCGTCCGTTTTTTTAATGTGTGTAAAGTCTCCCGCAATGCAGTAACTAAAGCTAGAGCGGGAGCTGTCTTTAAAAAAAATCTAAGTCGATTAGTTGCAAGACGTTATACACAGTAATCGCCTTTATTATGTACTGCTGTGCTTGAAGCAAATATAAGGATTAAAAGAATAATTTTCTCCAGGTCAACAAGACGACGCGCGCATGAACTTGGCTATCGCACTAACGGCTGCCCGCCATGGCGCTACCATCGCAAACCACGTCAAAGTCACCAAGCTACACAAGACTGCCGGCAAACTGAGTGGAGCTAGGCTAAAGGTAGATAGTATAAAATATATTGGAGATCACAGGTGTGATAAGAACGACTAATAGAGTTATTTGAATATGGGAGTAAATATAATGACTATCAAAAATACTAATTGCACAGCAAAATATACTTACTAAAATATATCATAACGAGCACCTATACGCCTCAAATCACTGCATTCCGTCTCGAAAATGTTAGGTTCCTTCTTAAACCCACCTAAAAATAGGAGGCTTCGTCGACTTAGTTTGATCTCTTTAAATATATTTTGCTGTGCAATTAGTATTTTTGGTGGAACAAAGGCAAAAAATTGAGGAACATTCAAATACTACCCTTTGAATATTACTGCTTGTATTATTATAGCAAAAAAGTATGTAGATCTTTTATATAAAATTATCTATCTATTATAAAAAAGAAATTTAGATTGCCACGGCCCACAAAAACAGACAAACCTAATAGTAAAGATTCATCAGATTTTAAAACACACTTAAACCATTGTTATTCATTTCATGTATACAAGCAAACAAATTTAAATATGTGCATTCTGTATGCCTGTAAATGTATAGTATATACTACAATATTTTTAATATTCCTATTTTTTATGGAATACAAAATCTTAAAAGAATTAAACCTATTTTAGGTGATTCATGAACAACAAACAATTCATGTGTAACAGGCGTGAAGCTATGTATGTATGAATGAAAAAATTTTTAAAAAAAAGTTCATTCTTTTAAGAACCACAATGGGTAGATCTCAATACAACTTCAGCTGTTCTGCTAATTTATCTATAGCACGATGCCTCTAGATTAGTCTAGATCAAAATTGATGTAACACTTATGTTATCTATCTATCATAGGATGAAATGTCAGGCAAAGAATGGGACGTGAAAGCAAAGTGTATCATCAACGCGACCGGCCCCTTCACCGACAGCATCAGGAAGATGGACGATTCTTCCATCAAAGAGATCTGTTGTCCCTCCTCCGGCGTACATATCGTGTTGCCTGGTTATTACAGGTAAGGATATTTACACCCAGGTCTCTAGCTAATATGTTCACCTAAATTCTTAGTTTCCAAAGTGGTCCAGGTGGATCCCCAGGGGTCCACGGGAGACTTGACGGGGGTCTACGTTGGCCGTTGGCGTGATAAAAAAATGGGGGTTCACAATTCGTAAGCGTGGTCCCACGAAAATTTATTTGCTTTCGATAGTGAAGAACGACAATGTTAGCTTGACTTCACCTATCAATGTAGGCAGATAATATTTTAAGAAGCTCGGCGACTGTTACTTGTAAAAACTTGCATATTCCAACATTCAGTATCAGTGGTCTGGAACCTACCACGATTTTTCGGTAGAGAATTTAAAAAAGGGTCAGCCCGTAGAGATTTGATTAAATTTTTTAATTGCATGAAACCTCTGTTCTAAATCAACTATGAAAATGTGCGATCTTCTTTTTAATTTTTAATTATCCAAAGGACTTGGTTCACAATAAAGACGCGACCACGTCGTCCTCGTAATATCTCCAACTTACACAACTACTACTACTGTTACTGTGTACTGTTTGTTTGTTTGAACGCGCTAATCTCAGGAACTACTGGTTCGAATTGAAACATTATTTTTTTGTTGGATAACTTATTTATCGAGGAAGGTTATAGGCTATCACGGTACGATCCACGGGGGCGGCGCAGTAATCATAAACTCGGGTGAAACCACGGGCACATCTAGTATCACAATATAGCATGAATACTACGTAATCTTATTACCTCCATTGCATGGTCAAAATATAGTAGGTACTAATAGTACGTGACGATGTCAATTCACTGATCGGTAAACGATAACGGAGGTTAAGTACCGTTGGGTGCGATGATTATAGATGGGTGACCGTTTAGTGGTATTTCATCTGAGCGTCTCCGTGCTTCGGAGGGCACGTAAAAAGTCGGTGCCGGTTGTTGTCAAATTGACAGCAGTCGTTAAGCCATGTCAGAGGCCTACGGGCGGCTTGAACAACTCGTGACAACAGGTTGGCCACTAACCACACGAAAGGAAGAAAGAAGAAGACCGTTATATTTTGTTTTCAACACATGACGGAACAATTGTCGCAGGCAGCTAATAAGTACCTGACACCATTGTGTGTACCAGTGGTCCGACCGCCGGCGAGAAAACGACTAACTATCGGCGATTTTCTCTCTCAAGAAACGCACAAATAATATACATTACGTGTAAACGAAAGAGATGCATATATTAAAAGTTGCTCGCTGACTGTTCACACTGCCGGCGACGACTCGCTTTACTAGTTTAGTCGCTGAGCGACAAGAGCTTTCAATAAACAAAATTTTAACAAAAAATAAAACCGACTTCGAATAAGAATATTCTAAAAGTTAAAATGCACTAAAAAGTTAATAAATAATTGCATATTCTTGTGAATAATTAAATTATTGTTATTTTTGGAGTCGGTGTCAGCCGCCCGCGCCGCGTGCTGCGTCTATGTGTGTAAATTGTGCATGCCAATGTTATGTTATGATTATAGTAAGACATCTCATGTTTAATTAGTTACAAACCTACCTTGGCTGACACCGACTCCAATAATAACAATAATTTAATTATTCACAAGAATATGCAATTATTTATTAACTTTTTAGTGCATTTTAACTTTTAGAATATTCTTATTTAGTCGGTTTTCCTTTTTGTTAAAATTTTGTTTATTTCTCGGTTTTTAGTGAACCTTGCCAAATATGAGAACATCATCAATGTAGCCAAATACGCATTATTAAGTATAACTCGAAAACGAATGGTCAAATCTTGATTAAAATTAAATGGGACCACACGAGAAGCACCAGCTTTCAAATAAAAAAAGAATCATCAAATTCGGTTCACCCAGTCGAAAGTAACGAGGTAACAAACATAAAAAATAAAAAAATAAAATACAGACGAATTGAATACCTCCTCCTTTTTTTGAAGTCGGTAAAAATAAACTTGCTCAGCGATACTCATTCAGCGATGCTCGCTCGTCGCGCAGGTTTGCACAGGACTGAGCGACCGCGGGCGAGTGGCGCGAGTAATCGCTCGTCGCACTTGCACACTCGCTTATAGCCCGGCGACAAAACTATCGAAACTACACACTCGCTTCCCGCTGATCGTCAACTCGTTTATAGTTTCTAGTTTTACTAGTTTCTCGTTCATCGTTGGCAGTCGGACCACTGCCTTATACGTAGCTACGCTAATGTTACTCAATGCCAAGTCGTAGTTCGCTGCCTACACGATCGTATCCATTAGATACATTAATTATTTATCTGTCGCGCCGTTGCTGTGTCGTGGATATTTAAAAACATAAAGAGCCGGGAATGGCTACCGAGATCACAATGACGCGTGACGCCGCATGTCAAGGAAAACATCATTTTTAATTAGAAAATTGTAAAAATATTAGGATTCGCCACTCCTTCTGCATATAAACTTTAACTGTGCCCATACTTCTCCGTCCGCGCAATTTTCGTAAAAAGGGGTACAAAGTTTGTGCTTCACGTATTAATATATTGATTTGCAAGGGCGATCAAAACGAAAAATAAAACACAACTGAATTAAGCTCGCTTTTCATTATTGATCGATTAAAATCGAATAATCGAAACGCAATTTGTATTTTGTTCGTTAATGAAACTTTATATCTTCTCTTGGTCTTTACGAAGGGGACGGTAACGAGCTGTTTCATTAGTCTAACCTTTTTGAGTCCACGTCCCCTGTTTGAAAAATCAGATCCCTTTGTATTATAATTGCTTCAAGAATCGAGTTGTTATTCGCCTGTGTCTAGTGCATTTTATATATTACTAGCTTTTGCCCGCGGCTTCACTCGCGTTAATTTAGAATTTGACAATCAATTCGGGTTGTACTCTGCTTGTAATAATATAATTCAATCATGATTCGAAAGACACGTGGCGCCATCTATTAATCATAAGAACGTTATTAATGTTTTCCTCGGGAACAGTAATTTTTTTCGGGATGAAAGGTAGCCTATGTCCGTTTCTGTAAACCTGACTATATATATGCAAAATTTCAGAATGATCGGTTCAGTGGTTTAGGCGTGAAAAGGTAACAAACAAACAAACTCTTTTTCGCTTTTATAATATTAGTTAGGATTAGGATTATACAAAAACTCAGACAATCGTATAATTATTATTTATCGATATTCGATTTATGTTAACATTCGAATGATGATCTTTTATGTCAAACTTTGCTTCAATCTAAAATTGTATTTGATTCTAATATCTGTGAAACTAAATGTTATAGCATTAATATATTACTGATTAACACAACATTTTTTACTGTCTCTCTCCATGTTACTTGTGTCCTAAGTCCGTAGCTGGCGAAATCTGGTTGTAATACACATCTGACTGTCTCTTCGGTAACAGGTATGAGACTTTACTTAACTTTTCGTCTTTCCACTTCTAGTCCTGAACACATGGGTTTGCTCGACCCGGCCACGTCTGACGGACGTGTAATCTTCTTCTTGCCTTGGCTGAAGGGCACCATCGCTGGCACAACAGACATGCCCTGCAACGTCACGCACAATCCCAAACCCACTGAGGACGAGATTCTCTTCATTCTTACTGAAGTTAAGAATTATTTGAACCCGGACGTTGAAGGTTGGTACCTTTGATATCAAATTTTTGCTCTAGTTCCAAATTCAAAATACGTAAATATTTTGAATTTGGAACTAGAGCAAAAATACTGGTCCACTTAATCGGTATTTTTGCTCCAAAATAATGGATTACAGTGAATATAACACCCGTTTAGAATGCGCTTTACATTTATATCAACTTATTTCCTACTTTAAACTTGCTATTAAAGCCAAAACAGTATAAGTGCGAACTTACCTTACGTACCAAGGATTTCGTACCTAATTAAGGAACTTTACTTTTAATTTACCGTATTAAGAAAACTTAAAGAAAGTTAGTCGACACTTCACAACAATGAATTAAATTCCCAAGAGTCAATGTACATCCAAAAAATGAAGGGCATAGTTCTAAAAAAAATTGTAACTAGGTTCTAGAAGACATATTTTATTTTTTTACATGAACTTTTACAGATAGAATTATTTCAGATTACCCAACGTATGCTTGTTTGCCACCTAAGTAGTATGAAAAAAAAATTAAAAATTTTGATAAAAGAAGTTAATATGTAGAAACTACTTAAAAATAACCCTTAATCCTCCAGTACGTCGCGGTGACGTCCTCTCCGCGTGGTCCGGCATCAGACCCCTGGTGTCTGACCCGAACAAGCCCGACACACAGTCTCTGGCCCGTAACCATATCGTCCACGTATCCTCCGGCGGCCTGGTCACCATCGCCGGAGGCAAGTGGACTACATACAGGTCCATGGCTGCCGAGACCATTGACGCTGCTATTGAAAGTAAGTACCTCTTATCTCTCTCTTCTATAATCATGTCTCCTAGCAGTACTAAGAGTCTGGTTCTTAAGTAAGATTATGATAATGGGCACTGCTAAATTTATGGTAATATAGACCCAGGTATTAGATCTTAACCCAAATACGGGTATTTGATTATGTGCACACATGTCTCTGCGTCTGGCCTAATTTAAGTATTGGTATTATTGAGAGTGAATATATCTTTCCCTCATCAGTTTTTGCTTTAACTATGAATGAGTTGGCTTGACTGGAGAAGTATAAACCAAAGATTTACGTTAATTGTAAATATAATAATCTTCAGTATAAATAATACCAGCGGTCGCCTAGTGGTCAAAATTCGACCAAAACTCCTAAGCTTGCTAGTTTGTTTTCGTTTTTCTTTATTACATATAAATAAGGTACTATTTATTGTAATAAAAAAACTTGTTACTATGGTTATGGTACAATTCAAAAGTAACCAACTTTTGAATTGTACAACGTCAGACGAACAATGCCGAAATACTACGAACGTGATTCGACTGCGTGTGTCAAATGCATGGTTATGTGCGTGTAGTGTTTTTTCATTAATTTAATGTATTTCTAATGCATATTTTATAAAAATATTAGGATTCGCCCCTCCTTCTCCATATAAACATTAACTGTGCCAGATTTCATACTCCTCCGTCCGCGCAATTTTCGTAAAAAGGAGTACAACATTTTTGCTTCACGTATTAATATACATATAGATCATTGGATATTGTACTACCCTCATTCGGATAAAGTAAAATAGGCATGTACAAATGACAGCTCGTCTTAACATAACTTCTGTTGTTACTTGTATTCCAGGCGCCAATTTGAAGCCTCTGTTCCGTGAATGCCAGACAGACGGGTTCTTAATAGAGGGAGCCCACGGCTGGACCCCCACTATGTACATTAGATTAGTGCAAGATTTCGGTCTGGAGAT
The DNA here is from genome assembly GCA_963564715.1 of Catocala sponsa. Lineage (NCBI taxonomy): Eukaryota > Metazoa > Arthropoda > Insecta > Lepidoptera > Erebidae > Catocala > Catocala sponsa. The sequence goes on from OY751331.1 coordinate 4,108,708, forward strand.
GGAGGTGAGTTATATCTTATATCAATTAAGTTCTATATAGACAGAGACGCACGCCTGTATGTCCCACATATTTGCCAACATTGGATATTCCTAAATCCTACGTAATGGAGGCGTGCTGTCGACTGTCTATTGGGAACGTTTCCTAACTCCGTTTTCCTACTGAGAAAATGTTGCCACTCGTTCATATACGGACCTAAAATATTGCGAAAAATGGGTATGATACATTTGTGTCTACCCCTTTTCTTTTAATACATTGTTTCATACTAAATGTCTATTCATTTCAGGTAGCACAACACTTGGCGAAGTCATATGGTGACCGAGCGTTCGCGGTCGCCAAGATGGCCTCCATGACTGGCAAGAGGTGGCCCATTATTGGCAACAAAGTGCACCCCGAATTCCCTTACATCGACGCTGAGATTAGGTACGACGAACAACTTATTTATCTTGTAAAATTTAAATGGTGTTAAGTTATCTATCTACCCTTTTTCGATAATCGCCATGGAAAATCACGGTTTTTAGCAGTAATAGCATAATAGGGAGATCGTTGGACTATCAAAAGAAGGCCTCATGTTCGATTCAACGGCGTTGCATTCTGCTATCATACATAAAAATAGAAAGCTAATAACGATATGGCCTGCCTGATGGTAAGCGATGATCGTAGTAAATGGCCGTTTGAACACCGATGCTCCAGACCTTTCAAACATTTTGTTACTACGTCGTTAATGCTGGAATTAAAAGTAAATCTAGTCGAATATTTTTTCAGCAGATGAAGTATAGCTATCATAAACGAGTGTGCATAAAACAAGTGAGAAACGGCAATGAACTGCCGTAAATATTAGAGTTCGAAAAAATGGTATCACGTGACCTTGAGGTCAGAGGTCAAAGGTCATAGTCATTTCGGGGTATATCGACATCAACTCTGCTGAGTCGAATGGCGCGCGCGTCTCTAGCTCTTACTGTTCTTGAGTTTAAAGTTGTATAACAGACAGACGGACAAAGCTGTTGTATAAGAGTTTTTCTAACTCTAAAAGTGTATGAGAGAATGGAGCAAGATAATTATGCTAAAATATGATCTTGCAAGAGATAATCCTTAACGATTATGTCTACCTCTCGGGAAATATTATTATAATAATGTTGATATATTTATGAATAAACGTAATTAACACGTGAAATATTTGTCTTGTGTGTAGGTACGGCGTGCGTGAGTACGCGTGCACGGCGGTGGACATGATCGCGCGGCGCCTGCGCCTCGCCTTCCTCAACGTGCAGGCGGCGGCCGAGGCGCTGCCCACCGTCGTCGACATCATGGCTGAAGAACTCAAGTGGAGCGATGCTGAGAAGAAGGTACCTTTCACCCTTGTCATCTTAATTATAGTCGACTCTAGACTTTAATCCAAATTTGAATGGTAAATGATCATACTCCACAATAATTCCTTGTAATAATTAGTCGTTGAGGGCCTCTATTTTCGCGTGTTGTATTGAGCACGCAATTTGTACGGTCGATATTTTCATAGTGTCTTATTTGGTAAATACAAGCGTATTGATAGCAAGAGACAGTGTCCCATGACTGTCTTGTCTTTCTTTTTGTCTCTCTATTTATTACAGAACAAATATATTTGTTATTTTGAATCTGAATGGTTTTATGATGAGTTTGATTGTTTGCCAAACAAGAGAAGTAAGAAAAAATGGTCTTGTCTTAGTGGTTTTTGGGTTTAAAGCTCGGTTAGACAGTAGTGGGTATGTCATGAGTAGTCTTAACTTATTCAAAACGAGGTGTAGTAACGTGCCTCTTGTTTTAAGAACATGGCAAGCCTGTTCATTTTTAAAAGTCACTGTATGAAGTATAATCTGTCTTGTTTCGTTTTTATTCTATAATTGTATATGTAAAGTTGTGTATGTATGAGTAATGTTGTATGTAAGGTGACGTTAAAACGATCTCTAATAGCATAATCTTATGTTATTCTACAGAAACAAATGAAGGAAGCCGGTGAATTCTTAGCCAACGAGATGGGACAGATGGTGAACCGCGCCAGTCGCGACAAGATCCCCATCAACCTGAACAAGGAGGAGATCCAGACCTACATCAAACGGTTCCAGATCATCGACAAGGACAGGAAAGGATTTGTGTCTATCAACGATATTAGGAGGAGTCTCAAGGTAATGACAGAGAGCAAATATATCTGGTTTTCTGTATTATTATCTGAATTCCAGAATTATTTTCACAGAGTTTTAGTCATAGATGCAGGACATGAAACTTGTTTATTTGACACGTTTCGTGCAGTAAATTAATCGAAGAATGTATACACATACGTTCACTTCAGTCCTTGTAGCTACGACTGGTAGGTAGTTGTTAGCCCTTATCCGGGTTCGACACCCTGGTAAAAGTTTAAAGGTGTCTGTCTGTTAAGGCGCATCTATTAATTGTATCAATTGTAGTTTTGGTCTAATATTTTAGGCAAAATGTAACGCTTTCCAAACGTTAATACAAGTAAAGTCCATGTCACAAAAGCGTAAAAGCCATCGACCAGATTTACTTCTGATCGTCAATATATTACATTTTACTATGAAAGGTCATATTTGTTGTTATAAACTTAGAACTACCTACATCAGTAGTAACAAAATATCATCTTTAATTTTGTGTGAAAACATTTTCATACAAAACGTTCATGTCATTTAGCAAAAAGTGTGCTTGCGACGCGTAGGTGATATGAGCACATACGTGACACTTTCTATTTTATATTGTATTAGGACAGCAACGTGCTAACGTGACATGACAAATTTCACAAATGTGCGATCAGACTTAATAAACTATGTTCTAAACTGCCACTGCCGATTCTAGACTATGGGTGTGAAACCTACGGACGATGAAATAAGCGCCATATTGTCTGAGATTGACCTCACGTACCACGGCCAACTGGAAATTCAGGACTACCTACAGGTAGAAATATCACTTGGGAATAGTGGCATACTGGGATAAGTGTATCGCACTCGTGGTCTACGTCTCGAAGGAACAGGGGCACCTTCTTTTGATATTATGCACAAGAAATACTTGTATTTTTAGAGGAATCGAACTTCCTAAGGTTAAATACATATTATGTTACAATGAAATTTCAAATTTTGTCGGTTACCGGAACCAGACTCAATGCTTTTTTCATTGTGACTGGTTTTCGACTAATTGATGAGTTAATAAGTGCATAGTGTTAAAATATCAAGCAGTTGTTTGGCATTTTCGTTAAAGTTAAATCTACCCTGCAATTTTATCCTTACTTTTCTTCTAAGTAAGTATATCTTATATTGGTGATTTTATAATGAAATTCCCAAACAGCTGCCATCCATGTCATGTCCATTGTGAATGCTTGTTCATGTCGAAGTTTTCCACAGAACTACGGTGAGGAGGTGACCGGGGAACAGTTGCACGAAATATTGAAAGAGATCGACACTAACATGAACGGACAAGTCGAACTCGACGAGTATCTCCAGGTCTATACTTTGTCATGTGGCTTTAGTTAATGCTTCGTTTGTTCGTGTATTATTTTTTTGAGCTTTGATCGTTACTTGCTGATCTCGTCGCTGATATCGGCCTCGATGGCGTAGTGGTTAGTATAACCGACTGCCACGCCTGAGGTCGCGGGTTCGATTCCCGCACTAGTCAAACATTTGTGTGCATGAACATGGATGTTTGTCTTGGTCTGGGTGTTTCTATGTAGGTATAATATGTATGTATTTACAATGAAAAAGTATATACATACTTATGTATGTTTATCCATTGTCTAGTACCCATAGTACTGCTTAGTTTGGGCTAGATGGTGTTGTGTGTATGTGATAGAATATTATTATATTTTTTATCTATAGTAAAATATACTGTTTAAATTAAATTACATTGGGGCTAAAAAGCATATAGAATGCGATGTGGCATCCATTTCCTTAATCAATATTTATATTACGCGAAGCTAATCGGAACTATCTACAAACTCGCAACAAAGTCGTCATGTAAACGATGCGTGATAGATAGAAATATATTCTATAGAGGACAAATAGTACACGCAGCCATTGTAAAGTGACACATAATCCACAACATTTTGGCGCCAACTAGGTTAAAAAAAAGTCTCGCCGAGGGTTTTGGTTTGGCAACATTTCAAATAAATTGTCGCCAACTTTTGAGTAGGCGTTAGGACAGTGTTGAATTTGCGAATGAGTTTCTATTTTTACTTTTTTGTCGCGTGATTCTTATATAAAAATGAGTAATTGTTACGGATTTCCCGCGTTTTAAATTTATTTTTACGAGTATACGAATGGATATGTACTCGTAAAATAAATGCATACATGATAATTGCGTAAATTACCAGGACCTTTAATGGTGCTTTTTTATAAAGAAATTATTGGTAACATTATTTTGTAGAACCAAAATGTTGTCACTATGTGTATGAGTTCTATATTTTGAAGTATGATATAAATGCATTAACTAAAGCCAAGTAAAGTTTTGTTTGGTTTTCTGCATGTCGTTTGTTTTTTTTATTGTTTTCGGTTCTATGACGTTCTTTCGATATCCAGCTGCTTTATTTAATGTATATTTTCACTGACATTATCAACATCTCATTATTTGTATCAGCTTTTTTGTACCTATGTAATGTTTATTTTATGTATCTTTCTTTATTTTATCTAACTATGCTAAGGTAAGTTATTATGGGTGTTACCTACTATAATACTTTAGTACATTTTAACTATTAGGTACTACTTAGTTTTATAGTTTAGTTTAGTATGAGAGATAGGTACAAACCGAACAAGAAAAATTAAAAAAGTTAATATGCTCAGTGGAGATATTTCTGCCTGATATCTCGGATAGCAGAAACTGATTTATAAAAATGAAGAAAAATAAGGTAGGTAGATACTTTGACGGGTAATCCAAGCGGTTGACATAACGACACCGCTTGTGTACATCAAGATCTAGGGATAAATACCAAAGTGTGGCCAATAAACAAAAAGTTCGACTCGTCAAAATGGTAATATCAATAATAATGTTAGAAATCTGATTTTATTCTTTTGATAGCTATAATTACTTATTACTAACAATTTATGGACTGTAACGTCTGAAATAAATGATTTTTATTTTATTTTATAATAATATAAAAAAAAATTACTATTATGGTAGCATGAAAACATGACTTGAAGAGATGTATATTAGTTTTGATAAAATAAACGCGTGTTTTTTAATTAAATCAGCGTCGTAAACCTTTTCTATGTCACGCCTACATAATTCAGAGTACTTCAGAGTTCAGTTTGTACCTTGTCAATCCGAATTAGTTAGCATTCTATTAGCTTGTCTATTCTTATAGTAGGTATGTGCTAACATTATCAATAGATTTTATTACTTACTAGCTGTTACCTGCGAATTCGTCCGCGTAGATTTTAACTAAAAAGTGTTTGTCTCTGCGGGACCCTATTTTTTTCTAAAATCAAAGTACCCTAAGTTACTCCTTATAACATCAGCTATCTGCCAGTGAAAGTCCCGTCAAAAAAGGTTTAGCCGTTTCGGAGATTAGCCGGAACAAACAGACAGATCGACAGACAAACAGACAAAATTTTTAATAATAGATGTTTTTGTATAGGTACCGTATATACTTTCATATGCATTAGATAAAAAGCTGTTATTTTGACATTACAAACAGACACTTCAATTTTATTTATTTGTATAGATTAGCAGCATCGTTCAAATATTTGATCGAAGCTTATTAGTATTTATCTTTTGAAAAGGTGTACATAACGCTCCAACGTTTTCTTTGCATTTTACTAACGAATCTTATTAATATTACGATGCACTGTGCCTTGTATCTAACAAAACATTTCTTATAAATCTTGCCAGTAGTAAAAAAGGTATGCCTTAATACAGATGATGTCGGCGATCAAGTCTGGCCACGTGGCGTACTCTCGGTTCGCACGTATGGCTGAGATGGAGGAAGAGCATCACGAGCGTGAGACCCTCGCCAAGAAGATCTCTGTTGAGAGGAGCGGTGGTGGCTTGTAGATACTAAACGATACGGTAATGACTATTCAAGATTCAATATATCGATTTCCATAAAATTGTTTCATTTTTTGGATGAATAAAAGAAAATTAGGAGTAATTGGATATTGTAGAGAAAAAGAGCCAGTTTAGAGCCAATCAATTCAAGTGTCAATCACTTTTATCTACTTTTTCAATTATTATTATTGCCAATTGATTACAATATAATTTTTGTTATGTATTGGTATTTAGTATTGGATATTAAAAAGCGTAAGTAAGTATAACCGAAGGGTGTGGTTGTTTATGATTCGCGGTAGTAATGCATAATGTATCGGTCTCACGGCACGATCAAATGACATGCGTTGCAGTACCGACGTGCTCTTATTCATGAAACAAGCTTTTGCCTTGGATGAACAGAATAAAAGAAGTTCCTATTAGCCAATTTTAACGAGTTCAACGAGTTCACTGGAACTCTGTAGAGTCATCGCCTAATTGGCATGTTTCTACAGAATATACCACGGGGAGTGCTCTGGAGAGTTATTCCACCTTATCCCGCCGTCCCCTTTCCTATCCAGAACAACGCGTGCTGGGCTCAGATGCCATCCTTACACGGTAGGGTCGATTAGAGCGCGCACCAACAAGTTTGGGTCCTCATACCTCTGCCGAACGATCAAGACTGTGTTTCCTACTGCCTTCAATCCTGGGTCCTTTAAGCGGGGCTTGAAAAAGTACCTTTTGAGGCCGTCAAAATAGAGACCTCAACATCGCCTCAGCTGCTATGAGCTGTGGAGGCCACTGCTTACCATCAGGCGAAGTGTGGTCATTGTGACGAGCTACATAAAATAGGTAATAATCGTAAAAAAAAATTTCAATGCATGATTATGAAAATCATAAATTTCAACGTGTATAATAAGTATGAAAGAATATTACACACACACCCACCCTTTTTTGGAATACTTAAGTATTATTATTATATTCCAATATTTAATAGAAATTATAAATACAGGTGATCAAGTCCAAGTCAACAAGTCAATTTTAATAAATTCCTAATATTTATTCTGTAGTTATACAAATTAATTCAAAATACGTAAAAGCGCGATGCGCATCATAAATTAATTCAAAATACAAAAAAGCTCGATGCTCATCATAATATACATAAAGTAGAAATAATATCAGGCCAATGATGTCAACTACTAACGTCATCTAGTAGACTTGTGCGAAAGATACGAAGTATCTTAATTCGTGAGAACGTTTAGATAATTACAAACCCGGGTCGACGAAACCTTGACTTTGAGGCTTTGACGCAATCGATTCTATGACTCACTTAACGATACTCTATTCGCATATTTTCTATACATTTATACGATCTGTTTTTCTTACAGATGTACCTACCTATCGATATCATCGCAACAAAGTACGCGCTAAGCAGACACAAGTATTACCTATTTCTCAAATCTAGAGTACAATTTATTGCGATTACGTAATACTACCTTATCTGTAACAAATTTAACATCAATTGTAATTAATACGTCCAATATATTATCATCTTAGAAAACGTAAGTTACAAAAACAAGATGAATTTTTTGAATTATTTTTATTTTTGACAACACTATGTTAAACATTTTGATTCATGTACCCTAATTTTAAGAAAAATGGATTTGATATGTGATTGATTTAATTTTAAGACGATTTATTTATTTGCAACATGTTTTGTTATTAATTATATAAATATTTACAGTTCAATTATACCGTCGGAATATCATTTATTACAATTTTATTGTTACTGTTCACATTTTGTATGTTCCATATTTAAAAGACCTAGTCATAAAATGAAATTATTTTTATGGTATCACCAAGCTTAAAATTCAGAGGTTGTTTTTTTCTGGCGCCCAAGCTTGGCCTCACAACACTGACGTGTTACGCCTCTGCTTCATTTTTCGTAAACAATTTTTCGAGGCAATGACCCTCAAGGATATCGAATCTCCGAAGAGTGGGCAATATATTAGATGATACATGTTTAACGCAGAAAGCCATTGGCTATCGAACGATAGAAGCAATTTACAATATATTTTCAAGTTCTTGATGTGTTTATTGTGCAATAAATTGATTTTGAATCATTTTGTGTATTTTATTTGTCCTTTATCTACAAAAAGCCTGGCTTTAGGCCATCGAACTTGCAATGACAACCGCTTATCATCATGTGATGGCTATCACAAGGTTAGAAAAAAAAGGCTAAGTAAGTAAAAATAATATTAGACCTTTTAATTAACCCATTTACGAAAATAAAGATATTATTATAAGTGCGTAGTCTGCGCACTGTAATAAAGAATTGAAGAAATACAAATAAAGGTCATTCTTTTATTACAAAACTAAGTTTACAAAAAGTTTCTTAGGAAGGCTTTAAATCTTTGAAAATGTATCCGAGGCTGTTTGTACAGATGACGAATGTTTTAACATTTGCCATTACGCCATCTATTCTACCGATATAACAATATCGACAATACTCACAGCTTACATTGTTACACACCGTTACATTCTGGCAATATGAATCTTCTTTTCTTAACGGTAAGGTCTAAATTGAAATCGCGAGAAAGCAATATTTTTTTATGAGGATAATCGAACAAAGCCGCGACACACTAAACCAGTACAATCGATTTTTGCGATAGATACTGCTAAGCATAAGTACTGCTGTTCACACGTGGTGTATTTCATTTACGTCGTGTTTACCTGAAATAGAGTAGTATTATATTAAGCGTTACAAATTTTAATAAAGATTTCATACATAATCCATTTTTTAGTTGTTAGCTTGTTGTTTATTTATAAACAAAAGTTTGTCTCTGGATGGAGTTGTGTAAATTTAGTTGGCGGGAAAAAGTTTGCATGGCCTCGGGCGCGGCGTAGGGCGGCGGTTACGCCCCCGCGGCCGATGTCGCGGGCGGGCGGTGGGTGGGCGCGTCTCTTCCGCATTCTTATGAATTTTTAACCAAGGTTACTCACGAGGGTTGCGAGGGAAGTTCGTTTGGTTTTCTCGGAAGGGGATGCTCGGTCAAGGATCTGTTTACGTTCGGTAATTAAAAGTTTTTTTGTTTCTTTGACGTCAATGCGCGTACTTAGGTGCTGGACAGTATTGCTAGTGTACTTATTTTTTGTAATTTGTCAATGCGTAAATAGGGGTGATTTATTATTAGATTTAGGTAACCTTGACAACTTTTTAGCAAAGTTATAAAAAGTTTTAAGTATTTATAAGTACACAAACTTTTCTAGATGGTAGGTACCTACTAATCAGAAGTTAGATTATACTAAGATACCTATAGCATTTTAAGTACCTACCATTTTATTTGATTTTTTTTTGGGATTAAATTATTAAGAGGCTTTAATTTTATTTTATGCTTTAGGTGTACGGCAGTGAAATAACAATAAAAAATATATTTTCAGTTTGTTTGACATTGAAAAATCACAAAATTTGGAAAAATACTGCTCTAAATTGTGTTATATAAATATACAGATATATGTGATATGCACGCCATAAAGGCTATCTAGGTTATGTATTTCTATTAGGTAAGTACTTAAAAATACTAACGACCTTTAAGAAAAGGCTGCAACATTGCATCCTCCGATCCCATGCAATTAATATTAGGTAAGTAGGTAAACAGTACTTTTATAATATAATTTATGTAAAGCGTTCTATGATGACGGAATTGAAGAGCCCTAAATAAATAAAACTAGGAACAAGCATATATTTTCTGATATGTATTAGAAATAGCTTCATAATAGTAATTGATAAAATCTTTACTACAGAGTAATCTTTCACGTTCTTTGATAGTGATATTACGTAATATAGAGTGTTACGTCTTTATATTCCCGAAGGATTAAGCAGAGGTGTCTCACTCCCACACTTCACTAATTGCATTGAGTGTAACATAAATAGAGGGCGTTTACCGAACACAGATCTTGAGATAGACAACACCCCTAAACCAGTGCCCCCCCCGGGACTCGAACCTGGTACATCATAATTATGAATACACTGACGGTGAACATTAACGCTTGACACGATCATTTGTTAGAAACGTTAAAAAAATTTGAAGTATTTTTATTCAAAAAGTTGCCTTAAGCAAAACATCACATCGAAAGCAATTCAAACAAAGCTTCCAACAATATTTGTTTTAAACTCATTGCGACAAAATAAGTACTTATTATCGTTCAAACACACGACGTACAATGATTAATGGTCGTACATTGAACCACCGCGGTGTGGGTGGGTAGTAACGCGCCTACATGCTTTTTTACGTCTACCCACATACCCAACAATATCGAGTTACTTTAATATATTATTGAAATGTTAATTAACACAAGATGCAGTTGACTCATGAGAGCTAGGGCGTGTCTGGGCGCGAGGGCGGGTGGCGCGGGCGGTCCGGACCGCCCACCGTCACTTCCGGTTCCGTATGCTCATCAACCCTACGGTCTTTGGAAATCACGTGCATACCACCTGTGATTAGCATAGAACAACCATAGAAGCACCAGATTGTAAAAAGCTTTAATTGCTTCAAATGTTCGATATAATCGCTATTAGTTAAATTGATGACTGTAATTCTCATTAATGAACTATTTTACGTGTTGCAGAAACATTTGCTCATTCTTAATAGTACATTAGGTGTATGGTGTACCTAAGAGTAACCAAGTGGTTGCACTAAGCACCAATGTGCCGCTAGCACTAAGAAGTGCGGGTTCGATTCCAGTATGAATTTAATGAAAGTTTTCCAAATTATTATTCTAGGTGCCATCAATCATGCATTCATGAATTTGTAGCTCACGTGATACAAAAATATTTATGTAGGCAAAATCTGATCTATGTGATACTTAAATGAACTCATTAGAACAACTTGATTTCTACGATTTCTCGTGATAAATAGGTATTTACTGCAAATTTGCTATGCTGAGTTTACCACTAGAGGCCGAAATTCGTTTCAGTATATCAGTCTCTTTCAAGTTTAAGTAGTACCGGACCTCTGAGAAAGATATCAAGCAACGAAACATTTTTCCAAAGATTACTTCTCTAACAATATAAAAAGACCGACTCGTTAGTTCCTCTAAAACACTTATAAACAGAGATAAACTACGAAAATGATAATATATGATGGAGCAGGTGTAACACATGTCCATTATTATAAGCATTTTGTCATAATAAGACGCTTCAGGGTCTTACCACCTCGTTCACGTACTTAAGGGGTTATAATTATACCCACTTAAGTACGTGGATAGGTCAGTACAGTGATAGAGTGGTAGTAATGTGAAAAATTCCATACTCCCTGACTTTCGTCTGGTACTACAGAAACTGTTAGTTAGTTTAAAACCGCAATAAATCGGTGACTGGGTGTATTTTTGTTACCTAATTAGTCAACATCATCATCACAGCCGAAAGACGTCCACTGCTGGACTTGGTATGCAAGATGGATACATGGACCGACTACCTGTTAAGGGTCGCGAGAAGCGGTTGGATGCTGGTAGCCCAAGACCTAATTAGTAGTTTGAACTAAATTCGATTCCTTTTACTGACTGATTGACGAAATAAAATATGAATCACACAAAGTTTATTACTTTATAATACGTACGAGTACGTAATTATATTTGTACCAAATTGAACGGAAACTTGGCCAATCTATTTTAAGAAGTTTGTTTAAAAAACTTGATCAACATCCTTGGCCGTATTCTGCCGCTATGCAAGCAAGTAGTTTCATTTTTCGATACTATTACGGTAATACTAGCCTTCACGATAAGAGTACCATTCAAATTATGTTAATTGTATGTCTCGCTTACATTGCATTACAAAGACTATTGTGCTCGTATGTTTTTTACTGTTCGTGTACCACACAAACTCAATATTCAGCCTGATGGCAAAGGGTTTCCGTTGCCTATAGATGCTTGCGAAACCAGATATATCCTTTGTCATTCGTGCGGTATGCATTTCTGGCGTTGCGATCGACGATAGACATTACTGAACCATCAGTTCATAGTACATTGCTATATAGCTTATAGGACTATTGAAAAGTAAATGTCAAATCAATAGACATATAGTACGAAAGTGCAAAACGAGTTTAGGGTAGTAGAGTCTCGCTGATTTCAGCATGAATGGGCCGGCTCGACCGGGGAAGGCCTACCCTCTCACAGAATATCGACGTGAAATAGCAGTATTCCTACTGTTGTGTTTCGTTCGGTGAGTGAGAGTACCGGAGGCCCAATCACCCCCTTACCCCCTTCCCGCTCCTTCTCCTTCCTTTTCTAAAGGGTCGGCAACGCGCTAGTGATGCCCCTGTTGTCGCAGGCGTTGAATTGACTGAGAATATAGCAAGTTGTGAACATGTTACAAGCACTCTATATGCATAGGTATATCGTGTCTGTAACAAATCCACCATGCATCCTAACTAATAGAATAAATGCGAATGTCAGTATTTGATTGTTACGCTTTGACGCCGATACTCGATCGATCATCATGAAGTTTCGCATACACTGACAGGAGTAAAGGAAAGGAACATGTGGTACATTTAACCTAGAAAAAAATACTGTTACCGAGGGATAGCTAGTTTATAAGAGTGAGGTTACTATTAATAAATCGAACGATAATGTGAAGTCAATCTCGGTGTGCCTTTATGTGAATTTTCAAATTTTAATGTTATATTGATCCAATTAAAAAAATAGCGTAAGAACAGTAATACATGTAGGAAAAGAAAAGTTCTTAGAATGATAGAATACATTGGTAGAGTCATACTTATTACCGATTGATGTAGAGCTCTATTGAGCAAAATTTTAATATAAATTACAATCAATTAAGTAAAAATCTTGTTTATTTTCACCTATTGATTCGCAGCGGCACACCGGCGGCCAGTTACAACAGGTTTTTAATTATGTCTCGTTTTCTAAGACAGGTGAAAGAGGACAAGGATTTTTGCTTAATCCGTAGCCACTCGACGGGGAAGTATCGCCAATACAATCATTCTGTAACCCAGACGTTGTGCAACTGAGATGTTTTATCGACATAGTCATTCTGCAATTCAGTCTTTTAGCAACTTAGACGTTTTGTCTACCCAGTCATTCTGCAATCTAGCCATTTTGTTTACTCAGACTTTTTACTATCCAGACTATCTGACCCTAACCCGTATAGACATCCCTCACAAGATCGCAGCCTCGCAACCTTACGTTGTGCTTCTGGGTAAGTAGGAATGCCAGTATATGTACTGAACCAAAGTATTGGTACTGCAATAGACCATAGTCTATTGCCGGGCTGCTATATGTGCGCGGTATGCTTGCCACAATAATAGCAACTTTTTATTCCAGAAATAACATAAAGAAAAATAAGTTTTTTTTTACTTTTTATTTATTAAGGGGCTTTTAGTCACAAATAAGAACATGTCAGCCCCATTGTAACCTAAACATATATTATAGGGACTTAATTTTAATCTTATTCTAAGATTCTATAAAGTAAAATTGGTCCTTCGGACAATGAAGTTTGAAAAGTACCCACATCAAATAAATTTATATGAATTTTTTTCATTAGCTCTTGTCTCACAGCCCCAGTTCTGACACATTCCACTAACAAGTGGTTTACATCCTCCACAATGTCACAATCTTCACAATTCGGGGTAGAACTTATTCCCATAAGGTGTCTAAACTTGTTGAGTGGGACATGTCCAGATCTAAGTCTGTGAGCCATGACATGTTTCCTTTTAAGGCCAAATAAGTTGATTGTACTATTAGTTAAGTAGCTAGGGGTTTGTATGAAAAATCGATTAATTGGAGGTTGTTCGATATAGAGAGACGAAGTGCATGTAATTCGATTGTCTCAGAGACAGGAAGTGGCTGAGACGCGAGGCCGAGGCGAGGGTCCCCAGTGCCACGAGTGTAAACGAAATTAAGAAGCCTTTTACTATGTTTAATGTCTTTTATAAGATTGAAGGTATTTGTTTTGTGTGTTTGGTTGAACTATTAGCTAATTAGGAAGGTAGCACAGGGTACCATTTTTAAAGTGAACCAACTTTTACAGAGATGGAACACATTGTACCGTGAGTCTAATATGCACTTACATTTGCTGTTTATTGAGAAGTCCTATGTTCACTTCTCGTATCGGGCAGTTTTTTTTTGGTAGTTTACTCTTAGTAGTGACCGCATAGTTATGCCCGATACGGCTATAAGGTCATCTCGATTACAAGAGACCTCAACGTATCAGGTGAAATATTGACATTTGACGTCTCTACTGATCAACTCAGGGATACCTAAGCAGGTATGACACTATGTCATATAGAAAATATTTCAGGTAAAATAAAAACGTCAGTGACGTAACTCTCTACTTCAATGTAGGGTAGTTGAGAGTTTGGTGACGTGCGTTCATCGTAAAATAGTGTTTACGCTTTGTAACGCTGGACATGGGCGTAACCGGGAGACGTGGGGGGGGTGGGGTTTCTCGTTACATCATGTAAATATCTTCCCCCATTTGGGCGTGCAAAACTAACATGCATTTTAAAGAAACTTTCGGATTTATAATAATAAACAAAGGTTACGATGCCTAATTGACTAATTTTTGTCCAATTACGAATAAACTCCTAGCAAGGATGAAGAGTGTAAGGGAAAAGACGATACGAAGATATTTTTGGCAACAAATTAGGGAAACAGATATATCAAGAGAGGAATGTAAAACGGTGGAGATCGCTATATCCACAAGAGCGCCCTTGAGTGAAAATGAAATATATACGTAGTTACACGCCTACATCTACGAGGGTACGGGGTAGGCAGAGGTTACATCCACATTTCGCGAATCATGTTTTTCGGTCCCACTTAAAAGGAGTCGAGCCCATTATTGTTTGCATTTCTTGTCAGGAAAATCTAATAACACATTGCTCGATCCGGGAATCGAACTCGAGAGTTGTTTCGTAATAGTCGCATTTACTATTGCTACGCTAACGAGGCAGTCTTATATATTCCTATAAACGAAAAGAATAGGTAGTAAAAATAAACAGTGTTTCAATCAATCAATCAGCCCACCGCAGTCCACTGTTGGACATAGGCCTCTGCCATTTTACGCCACAACATCCGGTCAAACAGTGTTTGGCAATCACAAAACAGGAATGTATATGAAGGTCATAAATGATGACCCATGAACTCATTCCCCACTCACTCTCTGGCACTATGTGAGAGACACAGAGCCGTGTATCGTTTCTCAAACCACAGGTTCGATTCCTCGTGACGTGATAAAAATTAAGGGATGATAAATTAAGACAACGAATGCGTGATGGTCGAGGGTTCGACTTCCAACTAATGCATTATTGATATGATAGGTTCGGTTGGACATAAACCTACTTTTATTTTAGTTTAGTTTGTGTCGACGTTTGTCTCGAGACTTTACAAACATTAAAAAAAACGGACACAAAGAACATCCAGACTCATAACAACTATTTGTAATTCACACAATGTTTTGTCTCTGGTGGGAATCGAACCCACAACACTCGACGAGGGGATCACTTAAACCACTACGCCATTGGTACAGTCTTAATTAAGACCCAGGCAAATTGATTTTGCATAAAACCTATAGCATAGGTAGTAGCTTAGGGATCGGCGTTTTGATGCGAGGGGGAATGGACCGCCCGCACCGCCTCCCGTATTTGTAGTCACAGGTTCGACGAAACGTGACAACAACATGACTTAATTGGTTTTATACATCGATAGCTCAGTGGGGAGACCAACAGACTGCAATGCAGAGGGTCTCGGGTACGAACCCACGTCGCGCACCTCTGACTTCCGGAAGTTATATGACTTTTCGAAATTATGTGTGTATTGATTGACAATTATCGCCTGCTCCGTGCCTCGGGGAGCACGTTAAGTCGTCGGTTCCGGCTGCCATGAACATCTATGGCAGTCGTTATTGGGAGAGTGTCGACACAAAAGATCCCACTGGGTCGAAGTGTCGCCGGTCTGCATTGACTGGCCCCCGCATAAGATAAGATAAGATACTCATAGTGCAGATCTCGAAATGAAAAAAAGAAGTCAACATTTCACATTTGTACTACTACCAATAATCCAAATATCTTTACAAAGTTTCATATTTATAATACTAGTTGGATTAATACGATACTATTATCAAGTTATAAATCGACGAAATGCAGCCATTATGAATCGTCAATAAAGAATCACGTATCCCCTTTAAGCGGGATGTAGAGATCGCGGGGCACGCACGTTTCCATGGTGAGCTCGATAGGGGACTACCCTCACTCTAATGGAGGGCTAGACAGAATTTAATCTAGTACACACAGACACACAAAACGTCCCGGCTATCGACTTTTTAAGTACTCAGTGTTTTGCATAGGTACCCTAATTTTAACAGTTTAAAATTTTGAGGGTAGGAATGATTTTACATCCTACTGATGTTGAAAATGTGAGTTTGTAAAGATGTTCGGATGTTTGTAACTCAATCACGTATAAAATGCCAAATGGATTTTGATGAAATTTGTCGCTTAATTAAACTTTGTCTTGGATTAGCACAAAGGATATTTTTTTTATCCCTGTAATGCGTTCTCCTGTGATACACACAGCCGAACCCGCGGGTATACAATGGCTTGCTAATATCAAGTGTATTATAACAGGTCTTTCTAATCTATGTTTGCGCAGTCCCAGATTCGACACCCGTTTTGTGAGTACGTGGGACAAAACAGCTGGTAACATGTGGGTGTAATTCACTTGTGGCTACACCTTAGAAGACAAAGGCGTGACGTATGTATGACTAGATTGTGATTAGTCAGACTTGACAGATAGTACAGTGGTCAGGTGGTCGATACTATTGGGCTCAGAGTTGCGAGTTCGATAGTTGCATCGGGAGTCGGGACTGAGTGTTATTTGTGTTCAATGGTCTTTCTCTTTAACTAAGCAATTTTTGTATTGCAGACTGCAGTAGCGCAGTCTGCAATACAAAAATTGCTTAGTAGAAAAATGTATACGTAAACTACTACTAGTTTACGTATACATTTTTGTAAATTATCATGTCAGTGATTTTATATTTGGACGTACTTTCTGAAAAACGTTCCAACCCACACTCGGGTCAAAATCGAGTTATTATTAGTAAATTTGTCACGGCGTTACTATTTACTAGCTGGAAAAATTTGGTAGCTCTACTATCAGTCTAAATATGAAATCGTGACTTAGTAGCCCAACCCACATGTATGAAGAAGCAATACGGGATTGAACTTCAATCACGATTATCTCAAAATGTTAACTTTGTGGATTGGAACGTTTTTCAGAAAGTAAGTACGTCGAATTGGAATTGAGATTTATTCCCTGCATGACGTGGGAAAAAAAGTTCAGTAGAAATGTAGTTGCAGGGGTCCACCGGAACCAGCAAAATGTTGAAAGTGGTCTATGAGAAAAAAGTCTGGGAACCTCTGGTTTAGACCATATCACTCTAATCAAACCCTAACACCTTGCGCAACGGCACTTGGAAACAGGACTATTAGTAATGCCTTCATTGACATTATGTGCACTATCTGCAATAATAAATTTACGTAATGTGATTGGTTGGTTAATATGTATAACGTATACAGATGACTTCGTAGTTTGTATTAAGTGTACGGGCTTGGCATTGGAGAGGAAGCTATTAATCTCGATTACAATCTATAGGATAAAGTTACGTGCCGTGAACTCGTTTCGAGTTCCTTTAAAAAGTTGCTGGGTAGGTACTATAAGCATGCGTTATATAATATTGTCTTCTGTTTACGCGAATGTTATTCATTGAAATTAAACTACTATATACGGATTTTATCGCGTTGTTTATTTGACACTGTTACAAAATTTTTTGAAAAACTGTTACACTACTATAATCACTATTAAACTTTACAAACTTTTAAGCTATTTAAATTATTGAAACTATTTATACTATTACTATACTATTATACTATTTAGATTTATTTTTACACTTTCCCCGACGTTTCGGTTGCTTTTCAGCAGCCATGGTCACGGGGAGACTAAGATGGTAGTTGTCTCAATGTTCCAGTGTAGTTATTTCAAAGTACCCGAACATAATTTAATCATGGGTGTTTCTATTTACGCAGAATGAGCTCAAAGTATCATGAAGTCTAGCTGTGGATTGCTTCTTCTTGGGTTTGACTATTTGGATTACTGGATCCCAAGCTGGTGGTACACTCCAACCATCTTCTCTATTGAAATTAGGATGTTTCTTGATTTCAATAGCCTCGCGAAGCATCCTTGGTAGGAATCGGTGTTCTTTAGCGAGCATCTGTGGTTTGTCAAATCTCAGGTAGTGGTTGGTCCCCTGTTGCACATGTTCACACACAGCAGACTTCAACGAGCGTTGGTGTTTTACATCAGCTATGTGTTCTTTTATGCGGGTGCCTATGCTTCTCTTGGTTTGACCAATGTATGAGAGTCCGCAGTCACAATCTATTTTGTAGACCCCTGCATCTTGTAAAGGTAGTTGGCACTTGACAGATGGTAAAAATTGACTTATCTTCGTTGGCGGCTTGAAGTATGTATTGATTGAAGCTTCAAGCCGCCAACGAAGATAAGTCAATTTTTACCATCTGTCAAGTGCCAACTACCTTTACAAGATGCAGGGGTCTACAAAATAGATTGTGACTGCGGACTCTCATACATTGGTCAAACCAAGAGAAGCATAGGCACCCGCATAAAAGAACACATAGCTGATGTAAAACACCAACGCTCGTTGAAGTCTGCTGTGTGTGAACATGTGCAACAGGGGACCAACCACTACCTGAGATTTGACAAACCACAGATGCTCGCTAAAGAACACCGATTCCTACCAAGGATGCTTCGCGAGGCTATTGAAATCAAGAAACATCCTAATTTCAATAGAGAAGATGGTTGGAGTGTACCACCAGCTTGGGATCCAGTAATCCAAATAGTCAAACCCAAGAAGAAGCAATCCACAGCTAGACTTCATGATACTTTGAGCTCATTCTGCGTAAATAGAAACACCCATGATTAAATTATGTTCGGGTACTTTGAAATAACTACACTGGAACATTGAGACAACTACCATCTTAGTCTCCCCGTGACCATGGCTGCTGAAAAGCAACCGAAACGTCGGGGAAAGTGTAAAAATAAATCTAAATAGTATAATAGTATAGTAATAGTATAAATAGTTTCAATAATTTAAATAGCTTAAAAGTTTGTAAAGTTTAATAGTGATTATAGTAGTGTAACAGTTTTTCAAAAAATTTTGTAACAGTGTCAAATAAACAACGCGATAAAATCCGTATATAGTAGTTTAATTTAAAAGCATGCGTTATGATAGCTAGCTGTACTGCTATAGCATCCAATATTACCATCTGACCCTTAAACAAGGTAAAGAAGGTACTATTCGCAGTTAATTATCCCAAATCTAGGTTCACCCAGATTATTGTCAACATTCAAGTTTGTAGTTGTCCTGTTCTCCTTCAAAATGCTTTACCTTGTATTGTATGTCAAAAATAACTTTATATATATATATATATACTAGATTTGCGCGCGGCTCCGCCAGCGTGGTACCTACATAAATAAAAAGTAGCCTATGTCCTTCCCCAGGTTTTAAACTATATCTGTATCAAATTTCATCTAAATCGGTTGAGTAGTTTAGTCGTGAAAAGGTAACAGACAGACAGACAGACAGACAGATAGATAGACATACAGAGCTACTTTCGAATTTATAATATTAGTAAGGATCTGATCTTAATAAATAAACTCATATCAAGGTTTGCGAGACAAGAATTCAAAATTATAGGTTAAAGTATTCGTGTTACCAATTATGCCTGTTTTTTACACGGTCGCCGAACAGAACAATCGACCGAAAACAATGAATGCCGATGATTTCATCAACACTATTCAATATTCATCGACTAATTAAATGGTTGTACGCAAACAGCATCACGTCACTCTGCTACCGCATGCCGCGCCACGCCGACGAGGTACACCCATAATAGAATTAAACTAATCTAACAACGTCGTAAATTCTCCATCTACCCCAAATAAATTTCAACTCTACTACCTTCAGATAGAGCACAAAATTAAACGACGTCTAAATAGAAAACTGCGTACTGTGAATGCACGCTTGTCAGTGTGTTAGTGTACAAGTTTCAGCTCTAACTCACAAAAGATTAGGTTGGTAATAGTCCGGTTGATGTATGAGATAATTAAGCCGGAGACACACGCTCTCTCGGGGCGGTTGCTCATTCGTGCATAATGGACTCAGGGCAAAGCGACGCGGCTGACGCTTGACAAAACGCGGCTCGACTTTCACTCTCGCTCCAAACCAGTCTAAACCTATAAATAATGGGGTCATCATAACAAAAATTCGGTCACACAATAATTAGACGATGCCCTAGTGAAGCTACGCGATCATACTAATGACTCATTTATGATATAGTGATGATAACTTAATGCAAATACTTCATAACATTTTCTTTAGTTATTCCAATTTCATAATGCGTGACATACTTAATTAGGTACGTATTCTCATATGATATATTTTATCAGTTTATCACAAACCACTTACAAGAACCTATTAATTATCCGAGCATAATTAAAAGAAATCAACTCCGGTACTTCGAACATTGTAACTCGGCGACAAGTAACTACGTACTTGTCACTGTCGAAGTACACGTAAGGAATGACATTCTTGCAATAACCATACGCTAAACTTGATCCAACACTGATAAGAGTTTCTCAGACATGAGTGTTGTAATCTAACATGCGGCAGGGAGTCAAGTGAACAAAGACTCGTAAGTGCAGCGGCGCGGTGTATGCTTATCGTTTGTTTACAGGCCACGTCTTGTTAGACGACGCGGCCAGCGCGCCGACCGGCACGACATGTGTGCATTTTTTGCCCGCCCAAGGAGGCCGCGGGCGCGAGGTTATACACCCATTATTACGTCCTTCCTACTTTCAATTATTATTATCGGGCGGCGGCGCCGCACCCGCGAAGGGGAGGAGGAGAGAGGCGCAGCTGCTGCCTACCAATAATCAAGACCTGTCTACAACAGAGAGAGACAGAGATAGCGGCGGCTAACTTAAAATATCAGCTTTCTTTAACTTTTAACTACTTAGCAACCATTCCGATTACATAAAACAATATTTGATTAATTATCTGAGCCCTGTGACAACTTCGAAATCCTTGAAATACTCAAATATTAGATAAAATAGCGGTTAAACGAAGTAAATCCGAACGCGATAGGAGGCGGATCTCCGAAAATTCCCGAGCGCGCACGACGCAACTCGCCAGTTCGCTCGCCGCAGTTTGGCGGCCGGTCGTGAGGATGGTGCTTTCTGTACGTGAACAAAGGGAAATAATTGTTTGCCAGTGTAAAGTAGATAATGTCGTCTGAGCCCACAAAAGTGAAGGTGGAATACATAAACGAGGACAAAACTAGCAAGGTAAACAGTGCAAAGTGAAAGGATACAGTGTTATTGTGTAACAGATCGGACGCCAGCGGGCAGCGGTCTCGTGTCGGTCGCGCAGGGGGAGGGCGGGGCGAGTGCGGCCCCGGCCGTGTGGGGCCCGCCAGGCCACACGCAGGAGGTTGTGACCGTGTTGCAAGCAACTCCCTTGCCGAAATAGCATCAGCGTCCTCCTCCGGCTACGCTTCCCAACAATGCCCACCCATTTCTATTTTCATAACCAAATACAGTGCTGACGACACGAGTGTTACTTTCAAGAAAAAGCTATTAACATAGAAAGCTGGTAATACAACCAAAATATCAAGGTTTCTACAGGTAGCCATTTTATAAAACACGAAATAAAAAGCCGTTCTACACAATTAAAGAGTCAGCGTGTAAAAGGAAACTTGTGCACATACCTAAAATTAGCGTGTTCGATATGTTGTTGTGATAGCCTACTTAGCAGCTGCATAAAAATCAGTCACGCGATTTGAGGTGGGTGGATCAAAGGGCGGCGGCGGCCTTGCGTGTGACTACTCCCGGCACTTGTTAGGAAAAGGCGTGTCGACTCACAACTATTAAGATGAATAAACTTTGGAACTGTTGCAACTTCCAAACTTTACAAATTCATACGAAAACAACTGAAGTTGGAAATCATTTTATTTTATAAGATGAAGTTAAATTTTTTAATTAGGCATAGTATGAACATACAAAATAGATTGATCGGTACTACCGTACTACGGAAACGAAAATTAACGAATGAAAAAACAATGCAGTAATCATAAGTAATGACTAATGACCAATGAAATGTAATGATTTGTCTATTCCTATATCACCTTTTTTATTATAGCATAGATAAAATAAGCGTTATCATAATAAAAACTAGAATCTAATAGTCAAGTATTACAAAATAACACAACATAAATAATTCGATTTCGAATTCGACATCGATAAAAAGGGTTCGACGGTCGTTTCGTTGGAGTAATAAAGGGCTCGAGTAGAGGCGACGCGACGCGAGACATTTTCCCCCTTATATTCCATCTTCCTTTTGCTATTGTGTGCAACACGATCGCCAATTGAATACAACTATATTTTTATGTAACTACACAATTAACTCTGTAGGATACAGCAAAAAATAAACGTCTAGTTGTATTGATTTGAGACGCGAAATATTACTGCAACTTCGATTCTGCACGATTTCCACGATTAACTTTTGAATTCCTACTTTGTTCCCGCCGTCAAATGTTCGTTTTGCGCGCCGTGTTTAAATTTACCTAGTTATTCTAATTCAGAAACAACAAGCGATATAAGTTAATTATTTCAGTAAAAACAATCAAATATATAGTATGATCGTAATTAAATATTTAGCCAATACTTTTTTTACTTTTTACTGTAGTTCTGTCAGCTGTCATTTTATATTGCCTGGATTGTTTGTTTATTTGCAAGTTTTACGACACAATATTGCAAAGTACATGGGCACTTTGCAATATGCGAGGGAAGTCATCCAGGGTTTGTAAAAATATTACCTGTCTAATATCTGAAACTAGGTCGTATTAGTTTAAAAGTATGGCAAACTTGATAGTGTCCAGTTGTTATACGTTTTCCTACACAATGCGCCTACAAAACTTACTACATAATTATGATTAAGAGATAATATTTCTCTAATATGTGTGTAATAAAATCGCGTGACTCATCAATATAAGTGAAATTCTACAGGTGCCTGTTATGCCAAGAAACTTATGTCTTATAAAAGTAATTAATTTATGTAACTAGTTAATTGTGAATACACATTATATGGGTTTATTCAAAATAAAGTACACGCACTATATACCTACATAATTTTTAATACCTATATTGCCATGATATAATTAGAAATATTTAACTGTTTTTTTTTGTGATAACGAAATTTTATTTAACACAAATTAAGAATTTACATTATTAATTTTAAAACGAATTAACCTAATATATATTTACAAACGTATTAAAAAAGGTAACATAATTACAAAAACACAAAAATTTATATTACTAAATATTTACAGAAAAGGTTTAGGCATTGTAGAATTCTTCAGCATCGCTGTCAACTGGTAACATGCCTAGAAGACTGGCAGCATTGCCACATTGTATAGCAAAGCTGCCAGGCAATATTTAACTTGGAGTAATTTACAGTCCAACTTAGTAACTATACAAAATATTCCAAATTTAAATTAATACTATAATATAATGAATTATTTTTGTTGTAACAGTTCACATTATTTAGGTAGTTGCCTACGTGCTTAATAGCACTGTGCCATAATAAAAACTTTTTAGATAATATATTTAAAGTTATGCATGAATGTTTCTACTTTGTAAGAAATGCTCAGAATATGCTACATTAAGATGTAGCAGTCTTATGCCATTGTCTGTTAAATATTATGCTTCTATGCAAATTACAGTAATGACAAAACAATGTGTTTGGCATATTAAAACATGTCTTACTGGTCACAAATTCCATTCTAAATACTTAGTCTCACAAGAATGGAAGTAAGTCCATATCACATCAGCATCCATAATATGATGGTTGATATATGTAACACATATGCACTAACACATTCAGCGCCATGTGTATATGTATACATGCGCCATGTATATATACACCCTAGTGCAACTCTCACAAGCCAGTGTATATCTAGTTATACACCTTGAGTAGTCAACTTCAGAGACTAGTGTATCATTGAATATAGACCATGCCGAACATTTTGTATATGACTTTGTAGCCCTGGCCCTCACAAATCGTTTGGTGTATCTGGGGTACAAAATGTTCGGTGCGGTAGGTGCGGTTCGGTATATTCAATGATACACTGGCCTCTAAAGTTGATTACTGAAGGTGTCAAGATATTCACTGGCCTGTGAGTTGCATTAGGACATATATGCGTAGCAATGAACATGCTGAACATTATGTACAATTGTTAAAAGAAAACTGTTGGGATATGAAGATTAATTTATTATCTTACCTGAACACATTGAGTCACTTTACAGAGAAATTCTGGTCATTCTATTGCTAAATATAGTCTTCTTACAGCAAAGTGGTTATTCTTGTGCCTATAAATCTTGCTGAAGTGGATTTGGTGAAGAATTTTGCTTTTTTGATTATAAGACCTATTGATTATACTATGAATGGTCTAAAGACTCACTGAGTAACCTTTGAGAAGTATAAGAGCTCATAATTCTATGGCCTCATAAAGTATAACTGTAAAGGTCACAAAATGTGTGAAGATGCTGGTATCAGTTTTTGACACAAACTGTGAGACTGTACTTATGCATTGAATAAATTATCTAAATGGCAGTATCAATAATAATATCAGCACTATTAAGAGGCTGTCCCATTACTGGGCACAGGGATCTTCTCAGTATGAGAATGATGAGGCCCACAGGCCACCATGCTTATGCCTAGAGCAGGTTCGTAGATTTCACAGATCTTTGATGATATTATGGAGAATGACATCTAGGTTTTCTCACATTGTACACAGTAGCAAATGGAAATCCGTAGTCTCTGCCTACCCCTCTGGGAAACAGGCGTAAATCTATGTATGTATGTATGTATGTACACAGTATTAAACCACTGAATCACAGCAGCACACCGGCAGCCAGACACAATAGATTTTCAATGATATCAGGCATTCAAACAATTGACAGGTTAATTCAATCACAGTTAATTCTAAGATTTACATCTGTTTAATGCTATTAAACAAATTAACTATTTTTGATAAATTTATATTACTTAATATACCTAAATATTAATCTACAGCTAGGAGAAGAGAATGGCAGTAGCAGAACTCAGCCAAATGGCTACAGAATAAGACCTCCACAAATTGTCAATGTCTGGCATTCCCACGATTGATAGGTTAAATAAAATATTTTTGTGTTGTGTTTTAGGAGGGTAGTGGCTCGCAGTCGCCTTTAGCGCTCCTGGCGGCGACGTGCAGTCGGCTCGGCGCCGCCACCATGGGTCCTGACCAGCAGCAGGAGAACAAAGACCAACAACAGCACTTCAGTTAGTATACATTTTATATTTTACTGCATATTCAAATACTACAAACCAGTCTGCGGGACAGCTCAGTATTTCTGAAAACCATTTGTGCATACCTTTAACTAGCATCGTCAAGTTAAGTCAAAGCTGGCTTGCTGGTAGTAGCTCTCTACCTATTCCTAAGTCTACATTTCAACAGCTTGATTGGTAGCATAATAAAAAATCAAAAGAAATCTACTACATAATATGAATCATGGATCTTCAAATTATTTAGTTCAAAGTCTATAAAATGAAAAAATATATATAAAATATACACACCTGTTTCTCAGAGGGTCATGGAGGAGAACTATGAAGTTCTAAATACTGCAATCATAGTATATTTTTACTTATTTTAATGACTGTTAATTCCTATATGCATATATCTATAACACCTGACTGTTTATCATTTGGCCAAGTGAAGCCATTTAGACAGCTACATATGAATCATGGATCTTCAAATTATTTAGTTCAAGGTCTATAAAATGAAAAAATATATATAAAATATACACACCTGTTTCCCAGACGGTCATGGAGGAGAACTATGAAGTTCTAAATACTGCAATCATAGTATATTTTTACTTATTTTAATGACTGTTAATTCCTATATGCATATATCTATAACACCTGACTGTTTATCATTTGGCCAAGTGAAGCCATTTAGACAGATAATAATAAAAAAATTAAGTCCTAACTTAGTAAATCATTGAAGAGTCCTATGTACATAATGTAATGGATCAGTATCTTCCAACATATAATGTTACATTATATTTCTGATTAAAGAGTTTCTCATAGCTCTTCAAACCATTTACTCTAATAACTTGAAACTAAGTAGTGAGAGGAGGAAACTGCTTACTTCTCTTTCGTACCTCAAATTAAAGTTCAGCCTCCCTAGGACCTAAAAACCTAAGCCTTTAAAAAGGTTGCAAAGTTTTAATACAATTGATGAATTATACTGACAATTAGCCCGTTCAGGCAGACAACAATTTAATAAATTTGTTTAATGATAATAATAATATAATTTATTTTTCTCCCATATCACAATTAAACACAAAAGTACAATGTTGTCAATAAAAGGCATTGGGAGACTGGTTTCCAAGCTAGGTAAAAACCTGTGTTATGGATAACCAGGTATGTATCATCAAGTAACTGTTTCAGCTAGTAAAAGACTCGATCAAATCTCTATATTATAAAATATATTTACACTGGCATACATATACATATATACATATACATATATATATATTCACACTGATTAGTCTCAAAACGTGTATATAAAACTTGTACTACATTTATTTACTATAATTCCAGGCCCTCAGCAACAGCAGCAACAACAGCAACAACAACAACAACAACAACAACAACAACAGCAGCAGCAGCAGCAACAGGCACAGCAACAGGCGCAACAACAGGCCCAACAACAGGCCCAACAACAAGCGCAACAACAACAACAGGCGCAACTGATACAGCAACAAGTTCAAGGCGCGGACGCGGCTACGATTGCCGCGATACAGCAACAGTATTTGCAACAGCAGCAGCAACAGCCGCAACTAAGAGTTATAAGTTCTGCTGTAGTGCAACAACTGAGAGCCCAAGGTTTATCCGTAAGTTATTTTTTTAATTTTTCATCTTTACTGAGTGGGATTTTTCTATACTAATATTATAAAGAGAAAAGATATGATATTTTGTTTGTTTGTAAGGATTTAACTAAATACTATTCAACCAATTTTACAAATTCTTTTACTATTAGAAAGCTATATTATTATTGGTAAATGCATCTGCCATGCATTAAGTTGCTGGTTCGATTTCTGAATTATGCAGTGTTATTTACTTTTACTAAGTTCACATAATGGTATTTATTCTACACTGCCTTAGAGTCGCAGGGGTAGTGAATGCATGTCTACTGTGCATGAAGCATCAGGTTCGATTGCTGAGTTGAACAAATTGTTATTATGTTTTTCTGTAAAATAAATTCTGTGGCTGCACAAAGTCTGTAACTATGGCCAAACTTAGCTGATAAAGACATACAGACAGAATTACCTATGCGTTTATAATATTAGTAGATATAGACAATTATGTTTTATTATTCAGGTTTTACAAATAATGTGTTTTTATGTTCCAGGGCAATGAACTATCAGCAGCTATTATAAATGCAGCCAACACAGTGCCCAATGGCATCCAAGTACAACAACCTCAGGTAATTAAATATACACATGCCTTGATATCCCCGAAGGGGGTGGTACTGGTGTATATATCCATATTTGGCTAGTATCCCTTGTTAGCAGTTTCATGCATTTACCAGGAACACCTAATAGTATTAATTAGATCTGGGAATTGGACCCGGACACAACAGGATGTGACCAAAAAGGTGTTCGTAATTGTATGAAATCAACAATATTTATGTCTCGTATGTTGTAAAAAGGATGTGACCAAAAAGGTGTTCGTAATTGTATGAAATCAACAATATTTATGTCTCGTATGTTGTAAAAAGGATGTGACCAAAAAGGTGTTCGTAATTGTATGAAATCAACAATATTTATGTCTCGTATGTTGTAAAAAGGATATTCCTTGTAATGGGAACACATATGTATAACATTTTTTTTTTTAATTTGAGTGCATTTATGCATCTCTCTCTGCGGGAAAAGGGAGGCGGAGAGGGTATGTTAGACTCATCCTGGGAAAGATAGAAAGTCCTGGGTTCTATCAACTAAACCTACTATGGTGTGTCTACTCCTGCCTTGAATGGTGGGTGGGTCCCTGGAACTGAGACTACATCGGCGACCAACACGTATGTGTACCTAGACCTACGTAAGAACTGCTAACATGATGGTTAAGTCATAGGTTCGATTCTTAAATTGATATTTCTTGTAAGGATAGAAATGTGGTGAAAACGTTAGAGTACCCGCATTTTATTGCTGGGGTTCTGAAATGTACCAAAACATCCAGAATCGGAAGAACTGTTTGTGTATTACACAAATGACTGTCTGTGTGGGAATCGAACCCACAACACAGGCTAGCTAATCACTTAAACTACAGGGCTCTAAACACAAACAACATACAAACTCTGAGCAACAATTACACAAATAATTCTCGTCTGGTAATCGAACTTACAACACATACAATAATAATATAATATAATATTCTATC
This sequence comes from Catocala sponsa, assembly GCA_963564715.1. Taxonomy (NCBI): domain Eukaryota; kingdom Metazoa; phylum Arthropoda; class Insecta; order Lepidoptera; family Erebidae; genus Catocala; species Catocala sponsa. The sequence continues at coordinate 4,137,321 of OY751331.1, forward strand.
ACATACACACAACACCATCTAGCCCAAACTAAGCAGAGCTTGTACTATGGGTACTAGACAATGGATAAACATACATATATACTTTCTTTTTGTAAATACATACATACATAGAAACACCCAGACCAAGACAAACATCCATGTTCACGCACACAAATGTTTGACTTGTGCGGTAATCGAACCCGCGACCTGAAGCGTAGCAGTCGGTTACACTAACCACTACGCTATCGAGGCCGACAAGAATAGCGAGGGCCCACTTAAACCACTGCGCCATCATACAGTATATAATTAAAGTCAGTGCCAATGTTAACCCATTCAATGCGGCGGACGCCGATCGGCGTCTTACTTTCTCATACTCAGATTCGGAGGAAGCCGATCGGCGTCATGTATAGTTGTTTTATATTTAACCCAAATTTAAAGATATTATATTAATAAAACAACAAATGTGTTTGGAATTTACTAATGAAATGCCTGATATGAGTAGTTTTTAGATGTTTTTTATTTTTTTTATTTCATCAAGTGCGGCTGACGCCGAACGGTGTTTACGTTAAATATGAGCCGATTCTGGCTAGTGAAAGCAAAATTGGTTACCGCATTGAATGGGTTAACTATGGCTCAGTTCCAGTCTACCTATGCATCTAATTACAAGTAATTTCACGGCCGCCTGACCTACTTCTGTGACTCAGTGATAACTTCGACGTAAGATAATTAATTCTACACACATTTTTACCATGGCAAACCGCTTCCCGAGATTTACCGTTTGATTAAGTAGTATAATAAATTGTGAAGTTATTTATTCAATATCTTATCTTATGTGGGGGCCAGTCAGTGCAGACCGGCGACACTTCGACCCAGTGGGATCTTTTGTGTCGACACTCTCCCAATAACGACTGCCATAGATGTTCATGGCAGCCGGGACCGACGGCTTAACCTGCTTTCCGAGGCACGGGGCAGGCGATAATTGTCAATCAATACGCACATAATTTCGAAAAGTCATATAACTTCCTAAAGCCAGAGGTGCGCGACGTGGGTTCGAACCCGAGACCCTCTGCATTGCAGTCTATTGGTCTCCCCACTGAGCTATCGCTGCTCGTTTTATTATTTATTCAATAACTAAATGATTAATACAAGTCAATAAGGACAATCTTTATCTATACTCTATACAAATAAATAAAATTGAAGTGTCTGTTTGTAATGTCAAAATAACAGCTTTTTATCTAATGCATATGAAAGTATATAAGATACCTATACGAAAGCATATATTTAAAAAAAAAAAAACTGTCTGTCTGTTTGTTCCGGCTAATCTCCGAAACGGCTGAACCGATTTTGACGGGACTTTCACAGGTAGATAGCTGATGTTATAAGGAGTGACATAGGCTATTTTGATTTTAGAAAAAAATAGGGTTCCGCGGAGGCAAACACTTTTTAGTTAAAATCTACGCGGACGAAGTCGCAGGTAACAGCTAGCTATATATATAGACTTACATAGTTTCACGCTTACATACTCTCACCTTAAAAACAAGTGTTTACTCCTCCACTCACACAATTTCGCAGAAAGCTATACAAAATACTACACGAGAATATCTATTATCATGTTAATGAATACTTAGAGGACAAAATAATAATTTAAAAGGTTTGCATATACTAAATTTTGACATTTATTTTCTATGTATTTTCTTTATAAGTTCACTTCTCAATAATATCCTTCTGACATCAATGATAATTCAATAATATAATTACCTAATTAAAATTTTGTATAATATTTTTATGATTTAAATAATGATATACAATACCATAACTGTGTGACATCAAACTAGAAGGACAAATCTTGTTTTATTTGCTAATATTTTTGACTTTTTAATTTTGAACATTATTAATATAATAATATGACTGTCTATAATATATTTTAACTGTGTAATATAATAAAATGTTAGGTATAATTTACTGCAATTGCATCTTAATAATAAGAATCTATATTTGCACGCCTGTAATGGCAGAATATGCTGTTCGGTCAAAGACAAAAGTCGAGTAGCATTATAAAGTATGTAATCGCATACAGTTCCGAGCGAATACCTTTGTATGTGTGATGTTTCAACACAAACAATGAAACATTATTTAATGTAAATATGTAAATGATAGTAGGTGAAGTTTGTCATGCGCATGTGTGCAAAGCGAGACAAAAACGAGTTGTTATATATATATATATATATATATATATATATATATATATATATATATATATATATATATTATATAACTACTAGCTGTCCCGACAGACGTTGTCCTGTACACACGAAAAAAAAACATATCTAAACCATTCTCGAATCCACTTGAACACACACAAAAAGTTTCATCAAAATCGGTCCAGCCGTTTAGGAGAAGTTCAGTGACATACACACGTACAGTAGAATTATATATATAAAGATAATTACTACTATTCCGTATGCTTAACAACAGTCTAACAACTATATTTCAAATTTATGCTTAAATGTTCCGATAGCGGAGCGGATAACGAGTCTTATCACTTTGAGATTTGAGACGATAGTATAATAAGCGTGGTTCAAATCCTGGGATCTACTTCCACATTTTGTTTTTTTTTTTATTACTAAAAGTAACTTTATTTTGGTCTACTTATTACCCAAATTTTGTGTTTTATTAGGGATTAAACTAAAAATTTTTATTTATCAAAATTAGTTAAAATTAGTTATTACTAAAATCACGTTAACATGGCGTATTGCCTGGTTACTAGAGACAATGCGAAGAGACCCGTTGGTTACTAGAGACAATGCGAAGAGAGCTTCTATCGCGGGCCTTGAGCGTGGAGACCGAATCCAGAAATTCCGTAACGAAAATAACCTAACTCCGACCGGCACAGCGGTGATACTTTTTGAAGTTATACTTCTTTAAGCGTGTTATGAAAAAATGATGAGAGTGAAATTTTAAGATGCGCGCGCATCACTGTGACTCTAATGCTACATGTTGAAGTTGGCCACAGAATAGAATGAAAAGTATATATTTTTTTAAATGACTATAAGTTAACTCATATACAGGCTAGTTGCAAAGTATCCAACGAAACGTTATTTTCAAATTCGATAGAAATACCATTTAATATGAAATATATTATTCATATTAATAATCAATTCTAAAAAATGGTCAATTAAATATTTTAGTTTTTATTTAACTTGATAATAATTTTCTTTTAATCAATATTTTTTCAAAAATAATAGTAATTTCATGAATTAAAATATTTAAACTAAAATATAAATATTGTAGTACCTATTATATTTAGGTATCTTTTTATTGAGTTCATAATTTTTCAATACAGACTTAATCATTTTTTTTATCGAATATAGTAATTCTATCCATATTGATAAAAAATGCTATGCAATAGCTTTACCGCGGCAGTCTCCGAGTGCCACACGTCTTTTTTAATTTCTATTTATTAGATAACGAATATAATTATGTAGACACTGACTATAATATAATAGGTTGTTTATTTACCAAATGAGTCAACTAAGAAAAATTGACTATACACACCTGTATCAAGAGCCTAAGATTGTATGTATGTAGTATTGGCTTGAGTGACGGATGACCATTTCAGAAAAATTTTCGCTTGCACATGTCGACCAGTTGAGTTTGTATCGCCTTAGAATCAGTAAACAAATGTAAAGTGTAAAAAAACTCAAACAAAGAAAGGGGCGTGTCACGGGTACAGGTACCAAGTGTTGGCCTGCTATGCGATTTTAACCTTAGGGGTCATCCGTCGGTCAAGTCGATAGTACATATGATTGTTTGCCGCAGGTTATATCGATGCAGCAACTGCAGTCGTTGCTGGGCGGCGGTGTGGTGTCGGGAGAAGGCACCACCTACCAGAACTCTCCGCAGCAACTCTTGCAGATACACCCACAGCTGTTGCAGGCAGTAAGTATCCTATAGATATGTCTGAGACCAGAATAAATGCTGTAGAAATGAGAGCGTTGAGAAGCATATGTGGTGTGACTCTGAAAGATAGAATAAGAAATAGTGTGATTAGAGAGAGATGCGGCATGAAAGTGGATATAGTTACAAGAATAGAAAAGGCTATGTTAAGCTGGTTTGGACATGTAGAAAGAATGGACGAGGAAAGACTGACTAAGAAAGTTTATAAGGCTAGTGTGAATGGAACAGTCGCAAGAGGAAAACCTAGGCGAACGTTTCTCGATCAGATCGGAGGCGTTCTGGACAAAGGCCAGGTTAAGAGCTCCTTGAACCGACGGGCGTGTATGAGGAATGTGATGAAATTGAATGAAGCCAGAGAAGTGTGTCAGGATCGTAGCAAATGGAAATCCGTAGTCTCTGCCTACCCCTCTGGGAAACAGGCGTGAATCTATGTATGTATGTAATATTGTCTTAATTTTACGCGAATACTATACATTGAAATTAAACTACTTTATACGGATTTTTATTCCACTTCACATATGTTCACGAGGAGATTCCCCGTGGTACATAGCCGCTGAAAAGCAATCGAAACGTCGAGAAAATTTATATTAAAATAAAAAAACGCAAACAAATCCATATAAAGTAGTTCAATTCTTTAGCTTGTCGATACTCCTATATCTTCTTTCTCCTTTTTTCTAAATGCCTCGATAATCTACGAGTAACGATCATAAAGTTCTAAGCTTGGATTTAGCGTTGTCCCAATCAAAAAGATAGCTTAATAGAAAGAAATTAGCCGTATCAGTCTCGATTTGATAAGAAAGTATGTATCCGTCCGCGCTTGATCTTTCTCTGGTCGTGTCAGTTTGCCATCTCATCGGGCGAATGTCATACGCAGCACGGCAGTAGAAGTCATAGTTCACAAGTGTTACAAACACGCTAAAGCTTTTACGCAATAGATGTGCGTAGAAGCTATACTAGGCGTCTACCTATCCATTAAAATTCGCTGCCTTGACAGACATTCTGTCTGTAGGTAATTATTATTATTACTTCTGAGTAAAAATAATAATGATATATTATAGTTCGGTTTCAAAATTATTTAAAGAATTTTACAATTTACCAGCTGTCCAGAAATACCAGTCCTGTACACACAAAAAAAAATAAAAGGAACCAAATCTAAACCATTCTCGAATCCACTTGAACACACACAAAAAATTTCATCAAAATCGGTCCACATCACACAACGTTTATTTTTATTTATTTTTTATTCTGTAATAGGCTTGCGTTTGACTGCGATCTCACCTGATCTTAAGTGAAGATGCAGTCGACGATGGATTGTTCGCGGCAACTGCCGTATATGGACTAAGGTTATACAAAGATCAACAGTATATAAGTACCCCTACAGTATATTAATTAGCACGTATTGTTCCAGCAACAAGCGGGCGGCGTGTACGGCAGCTGCCTGGTGGGGGGCGTGGGCGGCGTGGCCCCCATGCAGGCCGTCACCGTGGACGGACAGGACGCGCTCTTCATACCCGCGCAACATGCACAGGTCGGACTTTTGTTTGTCATGCAAAATAATAATAATCATATATTTCAGACAATATTAGTCTACAATTTTTGTTAATATTTATCTTATAGCTATGTCAGTATGTATGTATATTATATTATGTAGTAATTTTTACACACAATTAATAAAACATAAAAAACAACTTGCACGCGATCGAAATAATTTATACAATTACTAGCTGTCCCGACATACGTTATTCTGTACACACGCAAAAAAAAAACAAATCTAAACCATTCTCGAATCCACTTGAACACACACAAAAAATTTCATCAAAATCGGTCCAGCCGTTTAGGAGAAGTTTAATTACAAACACACGCACAGAAGATTTGAAATTTTGTTTTCCAATAGTCGTAACGCCTTCACTATTTTAACAAGCACACACTGTTTAACATAAAAGCAACTTTCTTGTGTGTTTGATTGAAACCCAACTTTTGCTTCTGAAAAGAAGAAAGAAAAGAAGAAGAAAGAAAAATGTTTTATTTGCATCTCCATATATACATAATTTTAAAAACAATATTAAATAATACAATTAACCCGAAAACGGTACATGGAGATCAAATTAGGCAACTGCGTCAGCTATTGTTGCAGTAAAAACATGTAAACTCTACTAGAGGAGCGTGGCAATTCTAATAAGATCCTATATCCATTTTATACTTGGTTAATTGAAAGTACTAATAACGATTTACCCGTGACTAATTTATACCTTACTTAACAACTTCGGTTCTACCACTTACAAAGATAGAAATATTAGTTGGTTACTCTAATCCAGATGTCCTCAGCCATTTTTTCTCATAGACCACTTTCAAAATTTTGCTGGTTTCGGTGGACTCACACAAGTTCATGCAATTCAAAAATTTTTACAAATCTATACGGGCTGACCTTTCTTTTTTAATTTCTCGGGACTGAACTTACTCACGGCAGGCGGGCTGTCCGTTTCTTTTTTTTTAGTAATTCTTTACCGAAAAATCGATCACCGTCGCTGAGCTTCTTAAAATATTACCATCATTTTAGTTCTTCACTATCGAAAGCAACAAAATTTTTGGTGGTCCTCCACTTACGGATTGTGAACCCCCATTTTTTTGTCACGTCGACGTAGACCCTCGTCGAGTCTCCCGTGGACCCCTGAGGGTCCACCTGGACCACTTTGGGAACTAAGGCTCGTCGCACGTCTAATACTTAAGACTATACATTCACAAAAGAAAGCAGCGATGTAACCAAAAAGCACATCGTGGGGAAGGACGTATTGTGCAGAACACGAAGCGCATGCAACTTTAGACTAATTATTCAGACTAGCGGTCGCCTAGTGGTCAAAATTCGACCAAAATTCTTAAGCTGGCTACATTGTTTTCTGTTTTACTCTATTACATATAAATAACTTTGTAACTATGGTATGGGTAACCATAGTTACAAAGAATTGTTCGACGTCAGACGAACAATGTCGAAATACTACGAACGCGATTCGACTGCGTGTGTCAAATGCATGGTTGTGTGCGTGTAGTGTTTTTTCATTAATTTAATGTATTTCTAATGTATATTTTATAAAAATATTAGGATTCGTCACTTCTTCTCCATATAAACTTACTTAACTGTGCCAAATTTCATACTCCTCCGTCCGCGCAATTTTCGTAAAAAGGGGCACAAAGTTTTTGCTTCACATATTGATATACAGATATGTTTTTTGGAAAAACAAATGGAGTATTGTAAAAAGTTTTAGTGGTAGAACAAAAGTTGTTAATTATGATGTAAAGGACACACAGGTATAATATTATTGCTACTATTCATTTAACCCAGTATAACCTGATGGTATATGGTTAGGTTAATTTTACTCCCAATTGCATTTGTATGTATCTATCAAGCTTCATACCATCAACAAAACAATGGTATAACATGGCAACAAAACTTACGAATTGCTGTGAATTTCCAGAACTTCTCAGGCATGGGCCAAGTGAGCTTAGTGAACGGACAGTTAGTGCGGACGCCGGTGTTACCCGCCGGCTTCCTACAGAACGTCATGCATCTACCCGCCGGTAAGTACTTACCACGTACTCGTTTTACTTACAACTTTATACTTCTTTAGTATTTACTGCAGAAGAAATTAACTGGCAATAGTATTATAGATACTAATTAAAATTCTATCTCTATCAAGTCATCTAAGTCATCTTATTAAGCGCGCATTTTGGGCTATAATTATGTTTGTTTTGTGGGAATTTTGGTCCCGTGACGTAAGTATGCGTTCATGTTTCTTCGAACGATATAGTTTGATGTCTAGGTCGGGTAGTTGATTGGGTAAATTCTGTTAGGAAATCTTTAGTAGCAGTACGAGATTTGAAAATGTAGTAAAAGACAGTAGGCTGGTTTACATTACGTGGGACCTTAAACATATTGTTACGTGCTGGGTTCGAGGGATAAGAATGTAAACAATATTACTGACTAAAACACGTTTTATTCTAACACAAAATTAAATTTAAAACACAACAAACACTATACTACACTTTTCCACTATAACTAGTTTTAAACTATAGTATTTTCGCTTCCGTTCGCTTCGGTGAATACTTGACCGCTTACGATTGTAAACTGACTCGGCAAACGCTGGCATTACCCTTTTATACGCGGTTAAAGCGTTTCTGGAGATTTCTAGAAAGAGATATGTAAACAGTACGAAGATTCAAGAATGTGCCAGCGTTCTTTCTACTCTTCGCGTATCGACAAGCTACGTAGTTCCGTAAGACGTCAATAGATGGCGCCGTAATAAATTATTTAACGGAACTGCCGAGTCTTCCCCACATAGGCGATAGATGGCACTGGCTGTAACAGTAGCTGGCGAAATGTGTGTCATACACTTCTGTCTACGTTTTCGATAATATACAGCCTTACCTCTATATGTATGTAGCTATGAACGATATTCATGCAGTTTGTTAGTCTGTCAAAACGTTACACTATCTCAGCGCCCCAATCGTATAATTTACATTGCTACTTGGTTCTGTCAATATCCGTACAGTCTGTTGGTCTGTCAAAATCTTACTTGATCTTAGTACTCGATCATAGTATTGCCATATTATGTTCTTCTGCAGTAAATACATAATATAAGTTTATATACCTTCTGTAGGTAGGTAGGTCTATTAGGAACTATAATTATTAGGTTTCCTACTCAGCTTCAGTTTCACTACTCACATAGAGCTTCGGGATTGCTTTGGGATTAATTTTCCACACAGCTTGCATACGAACTAAACATCATCGATCTATATCTTCTACTCAATTAATTAAACACCAGTTTTATTTGTAGTGTTATATTATTTTTGATTGTCTAGTTGTCAATAAAAAAGGAAATATATGCATGAATGTTAGGCTCAGATGATGTGCGGTAAACTCATGTTGAATACCGCTCTTACCATGCGCAGGATCGAATTATTCATTTCGAAACGTGTTGTGCCACAAACTACGTAGATACAGGTGGCCGGATTAATGTGAGGGAACAGATAAGATAAGATAATTTATTTATTCACTCACCAACCACTCGGCTTCGATGGCGTAGTGGTTGGTGTAACCGACTGCCACGCCCGAGGTCGCGGGTTCGATTCCCGCACAAGTCAAACATTTGTGTGCATGAACATGGGTGTTTGTCTTGGTCTGGGTGTTTCTATGTATAATATGTATGTATTTACAAAAAAAAAAGTATATATGTATGTTTATCCATTGTCTAGTACCCATAGTACAAGCTCTGCTTAGTTTGGGCTAGATGGTGTTGTGTGTATGTGGTAGAATATATATTATCAAACACATGTGTACATATAATTTATAAACAATCGCATGCAAGATATAAAGTTAAAGAAAGTTCTAGACATGTTTATGTATAATGGCGTGCAAATATAATGTTGATTAATGAATAATAAATGATAAATAGTAATAGCAACATACATGCAGTAGCAATAGTTAACATTTTATAAATGTGTATATATTAATGAAGTAATAATAATCGGTCTATAAATTATTAATGTATCACACAATAACAAAGATGTGTGCGTAGAGCTAATTCAGATCAAGTCGCAGGAGTGCAATAATAGATGTTCTTCCGTGTTGATATGTGATATCTGTACTTACGAGTCTGTATGCAGCATGTAACGACAAGGTGTGGTCACATTTTAAGCTTGTATAATGTATCTTGTGACTAACGTAAAAACACTCAATATTATATGTAAAAAAAAAGAAAATACTGGCAGTCTTTGGGGACTGCCGATAGAAGTGAAAACTTTAATCCTTGATCATAAACACTTCTTTATAAACCAAAAATAATTCAAAAATGGAAAGCGTTCGGTGACGATGACGCGAGTTCCATGATTTTTGTTCACCCAAGAAGTGCTCAACGCGCCTAAATAAGTTTTCACTTAAAAAAAAAACAATATGGATTTAAAATTGTAATTACAGTAACTTTTTCATTAGATAAATGAGCTGATTGGAATAAATGGTAATGAATTTCAGAGGTGTTGATATCACGTCTGAATTTATCTGAGTCCGAGTAGAATAAATTACTAATATTGACATGCAAACACCGTAAAGTGTTTTTTTCTCACGTTTCATAAAAGTTATCCGACGATTATAATCGGCTCTTAGCCAAGCTTCTGCACCTATTTAGTTTGAGGCATAATACTAAGTGTAGGTACGTTATTAAAATACACATGTAATATAACCACCCGAGACAATTTTAATTTTTTACTACCTAATTAAAAAGAATAACGTATCAATAATAATTAATGTCGTAAATAATAACGGGCGGTCCTTTTTATTGCCCCTTATTACTTACGACATCAGCTGTTATTGTTGTTTTTTTTTTTAATTAGTAAAGTTTAAGATTGTGTCGGGTGGTTAACATATGACTATCTGAAACTATTTCACGAAGAAAACGGTACATTAAATTTAAAAAAAATCTAATAAAAAAAAATATGGTCAGGGTTATTCTATACCACCAGTAGAATGCGTGGTTAAAAGGAATTACACGATTTTAAAATCTCTGTATAGCCAGAGAATTATGTTAATATGGCCATTGATATGGGTATTGAAAATATTGCAGGTATTTTTTAAGTTCTAGCAATTTGTCTCACATAGTCGTATTCTTGTTAGCCCTACTAGCTAAACTAACACGCTTTTGATAGGACGACGACAGTAGTGGCATTACAATATTACCTGCTTAAAAGGCCCTGTATTTATCTGCAATAGCTCATACTCGAGGGCCGCGAAATACGCTCCAAGCGGAAGCGCCGCTTTGAGGCTTGATACTCGCTACGCATAGCATATGCGTTCTCAGTTTCGTGCATAAGTTAATGAATGTCATCTGAGCCTAGCATTAAAGTAGAACTTGTTTAGTCAAAGTTAAAATAATCACCATCCAAAAAATCAAAAATGATTTGCGAGAAATAATTTTAGTTGTAATGACCAAACTTCACAATAAGTGGAAGGCATCACAACAGCTCATTCATCATCGCATGTGTTACTTTGCTTCTAACTCGTACTATTCTCATACTAATCTGTGTTTTTCCGCCTCCCCCCCTCACTGAATCCCGCTAACAGAACAACAGGCCAGCGTGACATTCCCGGGCACTAACCTATCCATCCCTTTGAGCGCTTTGACTGGGAACCAACAAATGCTCATTCCGGGGACAAACATTACCATCCCGGGTGGGATACAAGTCCCAACGAGCCAGGCGATCTCGATCCCGTGTAGTTCGTCAGGTGTGGGCGCGGCAGTGTCTCTCGCGGCCACTGAACCTAAGCCCGCGGCATCCAAAGACAACAAGCAGCCGGCCAGCCCGCAGGGACAAGGTTGGTCACGGACGAGCTCTTCAGCTTTTAACCTCGACATCCTTTCACTCTTGTTAAAACATTTCTTATGAATTTTGTTGCGGTTCATTTCGTTTGCTTTCTCATTGGCGTGGCCGGGATTTTCAAGCCTACCTATAACAGTTTATATTATGTTTCGTTTATAAATCTCATGATTAAAAGTAAAACGAACAGGTGTATCCTTTATTCCCGTAAAATTAATTCTTTAATATTATGCCTAGAAATTGTTTTAGATGACATTTGATTTTTTTTTTAAGGATCCATGCAAAAATCATCCAAAACAATGTCCAATACAATAGTATTGGACATTGTTTTGGATGACTAATCAATAATAATTATTTGGCAATATTTTTAATTTCAATTGTACTATTTGATGCGCCCTGCTACGCCAATGAAATTGTCCTGACATTTCAAACACAGCATTCAACAACGAAATAGACCGTGACAAAAAACGTAAAAATTGGTTTAATATCAAAATAATACTTTCTAAAATTGTGTTTGTATTTTTACTTTATTGTGTCACTCACGGCCATTTTGGCTACAGTAGGGAACTGTGAACAACATTTTGCCCACAAACATGTCATCCCTGGTGTTTCATGTCCTGTGCTTAAAAATTTACTTTGCTGTTATATTTTTGTTGCTTCTAGGTGTTTATTTATTGCACTATCGCCATCATAATCACTAACTAATACATGGAATATGATTTAGCAATATACCAAACTAGAAATAGGTAAACTTAGAAATAGGAGCGGTATTGCCAGTTATTCATATATTAATGGATTTGAAACTTCTTTGAAGTAAACTAGTTAATAATATGTTAATTTCACAGTGTATAGACTTTATCTTTTAGTAGGGATAGTCAAAGACAATATAAACATACCATAATCGTGATTATAAATATGAAAACATCACACACACATAAAAGTTCATAAATAAAAACGCTTTGTATAAGTATCCGAATATACAACAAGTGTTATTATAAGATTTGATGTGCTATAGATAATATTTCTAAGTTGAAAGATATTTATATGTTTAGAAGTATGTATTGTATAAGTATATATTTATAAATCTTTACAAGTATTTATATTTTCGCCTATGATTTCGTTGTACTATTTCATTGGTATTAAATATTTATAAAAAAATAAATTTTTAATCATTTTAAACTGGCAATACTAAGATATTAGTTTTCCAGTCTTATCTCTTTAGTTATATATCAATACTATTATATAAATATATGGTTAACAAGGAAACTATAGATCCACAGACAATGCACTTTATAGAATAGATTTAATTAGGGATGCACATTTTATTACTTTACATGCCAAAATATAAGTACGTAGCAATGAGCTGATATGCTACAAGGCACGCTAAGGCGCCCAAAGTACAATATGTGGTCACAAACATTATGAGTTATGCACATATTTATGTAACTGAAGCTCTTGAAATTTTTTAGGAAATTTTCCGCTGCGGTACCGCATTTGGCAGATTGCCAAATATCCATCCAAGCGATGTGTATGTGTATTCGAATTGCGAGTGATATTCGGCTAATTGACAGTATGAAAAATAAAGACTTATTCATTGACATCCGCATAGATTATAGGTTTTGAAAGCAATTTGTAATAATATATTAATTATTTTTACCAATAAACAAAATAACCTTAATTTATTTTTCGTCGGAACCACGTGATCGTAAACAGATTTGTAGCTACATATCTTTTGACGTCACACATTTGTCATTGCTTGCTGTCTAATTATTATTGACAAACATGTTACGTCACTTGATAATTCTACGCCATTTTGCTGGAGCAAGGGGTTAGGCAGTTTTAATAATCAGTGTATTTTGTAATTATTCTATTTTACGAAACACTTAAAAATATACATTATTTGTAGGGTTCATATACACTAGTGAATAATGTAAATAGGGTTCTAGAAAATAGTCAAATAGCCTTTTGTGCTCGACGCGGTATATATTTTATATGGTTAAGAATCTAGCCGAAAGCTTATTTATATTATATTTTATATAGTGATATTGTTATATTCGAATATTATTCGAATGAAATTGAGCGCATCGGTAGCTCATGCCTGGTCTTTTCTGATCTCTTAAGACAACTCTTGCAGGAGTAGGAGTAACTAAAACAATGAACCTACAAATCAACCAGACTTAAACCGCTATTTGTGGGTCACACGACGTTTTCTTTTTGTCACACTGACGAGGTCTGCTTAGGCCACAACCTCTCTGACTGCCTCGCTAGTGCAGCGGTAGTGAATGCGACTGCTGTACGTGAAGTCTCGGGTTCGAATCCCGGGTCGGGCCAACAAAAAGTTATTGGGTTTTTCTGTTAAGAAATCTCAATAGCAGCCTGGAGTTAGGAAGTTGGTGGTGTTAGACACCCCCGTGCTTCGGAAAGCACGTGAAGCCGTTGGTCCTGCGCCTGATCTGTCTCCGGTCGTGTCGGATTACCGTCCCATCGGATCATGAAAGTTAGGGAACAGAGAGTGCACTTGTGTTTGCGTAGATGGCTAGTCTCCGTTAAGAGTGGCCGCCGTGGCCGAAATTCGGTCTGGAGGACATTATTATTAGGCCACAACCGCATTCCTGCAATATTAAAGCCAGGGATAATGCATGAAGTTATTAAAGTATTTCTCCGTGTGCGTAGGTGGTGGCGTGGCAGTCCGGGGAGGAGTGGGCGGCATGGGCATGGTGCCGGTGCAGGTCCCGGTGAGCGTGGCCAATGGACACACTGTGTATCAGACCGTGCACCTGCCCGTGCACGCGCCGCAGCACCTGCAGATCATACCGCAGCTGCAGCAGGTAACACCACGCTACTAGAATGTTCTACATACTCTCACGTGTGTACGTGCCTACCCTCCCGAGGAGGAGTTGGCGGCGTGGTGCCGGGATGTCATACTGCTCCTAAGAAATTTTTTATCCAGGATAGCAACACCAGCACGTCGCACTATCGGCTTAAGCATAAGAGCAGATTTCTGTCGCAGGGCCTACGGTGGAAGTTGCACCCCGCACCCCGCATGCGGGCGCTAACGACCAATGAAAATGAGCCCTAATAAAGGACAAGCTTCACCCGTCTCGTTCTTTGCCGGGCCCTCCATACGATTGTTTCACAGCAGATTGTATGATTTAAATTTAAATCTAACTGTATAAATAATAAAAATATACTTAAATTAAGAGATGTACGCGATATAACTCTAAAAACGCAATTGTATTGTTTCCTCCAGTAATTAAATAACAAAAGTTCAAATCCCAAATCTCAAAAAAGAGAGACTCTTTGTTAGTTTAGGTTTGCTTAATCTATACTAATATTATAAAGCTGAAGAGTTTGTTTGTTTGAACGCGCTAATATCAGGAATTACTGGTCCGAATTGAAAAATTATTTTAGTGTTGGATAGCTCATTTATCGAGGAAGGCTATAGGCTATATAACATCACGCTACGACCCACGGGGGCGGCGCAGTAATCATAAAAGCGGGTGAAACCGCGGGCACATCTAGTAAATTATATATCCTAAAATTATATACATTTTTGTTTATTATTATAGATGCAGGCGCAGCCCCAAATGGCGAACGTGTTGACACCGTCCGGACAGATACAGCAGATACAGATAGCTTCGCTCGCTAATGTGCAGGTAAAACTCACCGCTTTCAACTATGCCTTTCAACCATCGCTAACTAACACAAAGGTACAGATCGCCAGCTCAATATAAAAAAGACATGTTGGCTACGTGTGCATCTGTTTCCGCGTTATCTGTGACATTTTGTGCTTGCGCCCGCGTGAATTCGACGAAATACATACCGGGCTGAAAGGTGACCCCTTCTAGGATACAACCTATCTCCTTGCCTTGACAAATTTTATTAAGATTCGTAAGTCTTAAAAGGGTAACAAACAGTAGCTTTCGCATTTTATTCTTTTGAAAAAAGCTGACTCTCGCTTTAGGAATCATTCTTGCGTCGCTGGTCTTTACAAATATTCAATTTATTAAGATTCGTAAGTCTTAAAAGGGTAACAAACAGTAGCTTTCGCATTTTATTCTTTTGAAAAAAGCTGACTCTCGCTTTAGGAATAATTCTTGCGTCGCTGGTCTTTACAAATATTCAATTTATTAAGATTCGTAAGTCTTAAAAGGGTAACAAACAGTAGCTTTCGCATTTTATTCTTTTGAAAAAAGCTGACTCTCGCTTTAGGAATAATTCTTGCGTCGCTGGTCTTTACAAATATTCAATTTATTAAGATTCGTAAGTCTTAAAAGGGTAACAAACAGTAACTTTCGCATTTTATTCTTTTGAAAAAAGCTGACTCTCGCTTTAGGAATCATTCTTGCGTCGCTGGTCTTTACAAATATTCAATTTATTAAGATTCGTAAGTCTTAAAAGGGTAACAAACAGTAACTTTCGCATTTTATTCTTTTGAAAAAAGCTGACTCTCGCTTTAGGAATCATTCTTGCGTCGCTGGTCTTTACAAATATTCAATTTATTAAGATTCGTAAGTCTTAAAAGGGTAACAAACAGTAACTTTCGCATTTTATTCTTTTGAAAAAAGCTGACTCTCGCTTTAGGAATCATTCTTGCGTCGCTGGTCTTTACAAATATTCAATTTATTAAGATTCGTAAGTCTTAAAAGGGTAACAAACAGTAACTTTCGCATTTTATTCTTTTGAAAAAAGCTGACTCTCGCTTTAGGAATAATTCTTGCGTCGCTGGTCTTTACAAATATTCAATTTATTAAGATTCGTAAGTCTTAAAAGGGTAACAAACAGTAACTTTCGCATTTTATTCTTTTGAAAAAAGCTGACTCTCGCTTTAGGAATCATTCTTGCGTCGCTGGTCTTTACAAATATTCAATTTATTAAGATTCGTAAGTCTTAAAAGGGTAACAAACAGTAACTTTCGCATTTTATTCTTTTGAAAAAAGCTGACTCTCGCTTTAGGAATAATTCTTGCGTCGCTGGTCTTTACAAATATTCAATTTATTAAGATTCGTAAGTCTTAAAAGGGTAACAAACAGTAACTTTCGCATTTTATTCTTTTGAAAAAAGCTGACTCTCGCTTTAGGAATCATTCTTGCGTCGCTGGTCTTTACAAATATTCAATTTATTAAGATTCGTAAGTCTTAAAAGGGTAACAAACAGTAACTTTCGCATTTTATTCTTTTGAAAAAAGCTGACTCTCGCTTTAGGAATCATTCTTGCGTCGCTGGTCTTTACAAATATTCAATTTATTAAGATTCGTAAGTCTTAAAAGGGTAACAAACAGTAACTTTCGCATTTTATTCTTTTGAAAAAAGCTGACTCTCGCTTTAGGAATCATTCTTGCGTCGCTGGTCTTTACAAATATTCAATTTATTAAGATTCGTAAGTCTTAAAAGGGTAACAAACAGTAACTTTCGCATTTTATTCTTTTGAAAAAAGCTGACTCTCGCTTTAGGAATCATTCTTGCGTCGCTGGTCTTTACAAATATTCAAACAACGGACTCAAAGTACACCCAGACTGTGGATCACACAAATTTTTGTTTGGCAGTTGCCAGGCGACCACTTACCAATACGCCATCCGTGCAATCCTATTTGTAATATGAGCATGGTTAGGCGCATACTTCGAGCAAGACGGAAGCCAGAGCAGCGATAGCTCAGTGGGGAGACCAACAGACTGCAATGCAGAGGGTTTCGGGTTCGAACCCACGTCGCGCTCCTCTGACTTTCGGAAGTTATATGACTTTTCGAAATTATGTGCGTATTGATTAACAATTATCGCCTGCTCCGTGCCTCGGAGAGCACGTTAAGCCGTCGGTCCCGGCTGCCATGAACATCTATGGCAGTCATTATTGGGAAGTCAGTGCCCTCTAATATCCTGACACTAGTCTAGCCTTAGGGTATCGTTAGCCTTCGGGTTGCGGAAGTCAGATGGCAGCCGCTCCGTGTAAAAACTGATATCCAGTCAAATCCGGTTAGACTAGAAAGCCGACCCCAAGTGACTTGGGAATAATAAAGGCTAGCGAGAAGAGAGAGAAGAGATTACGCGTTTCTACCCGTAGCTTGCCTATATGAATTTAACGAGCGCGATTACCGGATTATAGGATACTTCTATCACCTTCCTAAATTTGACTAATATTCATTCAGACGTTAAGTCGTAAAAAGGTATCAAACAGTAAGATTTTGCTATATAATATTAGCATGGGTAGGCGCATACTGCGAGCAAGGCGGAAGCCAATTGAATTCTGTAATTCATATTTTCTTACACTACTAATCTGAGAAGCATATCTAATGCTCGCGTTATGGCACACACCAAAGTGACTCTCGCTCCTTATACAGTGTCTATGTGCGAGTGCGTGTGTTCACGCGTTTTACCGAAGCGGCCATCTGTACTTGTGTATTTTGTACTAACAGTAAAACAGCAAATGTATTACATTCACATTTCGTCAGTTAAATTAAGTATTACCATAGCTTAACCGTTACTCAATCTCCAGGAGATACATAACAATAGATGTTTTATTGTGTCTATAAAATGATAGACGGTAGGTTATGTTGCCTATTAATTAAAGCTGTGCTATTCTGCTAAAAATCTCATGTCGAATTCGATTGTCGCCTCACCACTAACCATATAAACCAACTATTATTGCATTACCGATGTGAATCCACTCCTAATACATTTTAGCTTAGTTGGAGGGGTTAACAAGAATATTTGGAACCCAAATTACTAGTAAACGCTTTTAAAAAAATAATGGCAATAATAGCTGGTTACCATGGTTACTGTAAAAATCTCAAATTAAAACAGCCGACTCGGATGTGAGTTTGGTAGTGAAATTTAACAGAATTGGATAGCTGTTCCATATTCCGGATAACGGATAGCGATGATTATTCCAATTATATGGAAATGTTTTTACTATATTATACATAAATATATGCGCTGCTTTCATACTGTATTCGAATGTCATTCGAAAGCAATTACGCGCATCACTAGATGGAGGTATACTTATTACATCCACATTTTACCGCCAATTTTTAGATCTCACATTTTTAATTTCTTTGCTGCTATTGAGAGTAGCATAATAATAACATGCAAAATTCTAGCATTAAAGCCGAATTCGTAAGATCGACTCTTAAACGTGCGTTTATGCTTATGCTACTAATTTACACATAAGTACGTATATTTTATAGTGGTATTATTGACAGTCTCATGCTAATATCCTGCAGGGGGCAGCTAAACATGTATTATGTTAACATTTCACTAGTTGTCGTTTTAAGTACCACTATATTCGATATATCGTTGCATCGCTAGCCATAAGCCAGCGATGCAACGATATATCGAATATTCGATAGTATCGACCCTAAAAATATCGATATTTTTATCGATATCTAACCGTCATCGATACGGTATTATCATATCGACAAGAAATTAAATATCGATATCGAAATATTTAAAATAATATTTGGTAATATGTATTATTTGCTTCTTATTTACCCACTTCTACTACTAACTTGAAAGTTGTGAATTATCGATAATATCACATTGAAACTGTCGATATCGGTGATCGATTATCGATCATCGATATTTTCAGGCCTTCGATATAAATATCGATATTTATATCGATATTTTCGTCTCCTTGCAACCCTAGTTATGGCCATCTACCAGCCTAATGAGACGTATTTTGGATTATTATTTATTACAAATTAGGCCAATAAGACTGTTCGATGCTCGACCGGCGAAATAAAACCGAGACCTCATACATAGAAATCTGCTGCGCCACCGTGGCCTTAATAAATTGTTATTATACTCATAACTACATATTTAATATGCGCGTAAACATATCAGAACATACAAAATGCTTGCTATAAATATTTTTACAAGGACCCGTTGTTTTCTATGCATAATATACAGGGTGTCCGGTAATTAATGGATAACCTTGAAATCTCTTATAGTAGAACTGATGGCCGTTCAGAAAAAAATATTTAAATAATCTACCGTAACTACTACCTGAGATAAGATTTTTTTTTTAATTACCATATTTAACTTTCTTGTACACTACGACCATAAATTAATGAATTCCGTCGTTTTTTTGTTGTTTTATTATTAAACACTAATTATGCTAATAGATAGACGGTCAAAAGTATGACTAGCTATTGCGCTTTTTGAATATATATTTTTTTCTACGGCCATCAGTTCTACTATACGACATTTCAAGGTTATCCATTAATTAGCGGACACTTGTATAATATTATTATTTATCTTATCGATTCCTGAAGGTATTGGTAGCACATACCGACTCCATTTTAAGTCCCACATAATAAAAGGTGAAACACCTGGATTTTACTCGCTATACCATTTTTCCCGCAAATTTACCCACAGAGCTAAATAAGCAGTCTATTTACTAACTTATTTATGTATGTTTCGCTATTTATCTATATTTTGTCCATATCAATACAAAGAATACATTATTTCTGGTAATAAAAGCCCTAATGGCATTGTCGGTCTGCGTCTATACGGACACGCTCCGCTCACGTATCATAAAGGCATCTGCCCATTACCTCGTACCAACTCATGATCGTATTATAAACGTATCAGGCATGGATAAAGAAATTAAGAATTTGAACGTATTAATAACTTATGCATTAAGCGTACTGGCACTACTCGAGATATTGCTCTGGGTCTGGTTACACGTTACGATGCTTGACGTTCATAAATGTAACTTTGTGACACAAATGAATAAATGATTGCTAACTTAACTCTAACAAACTTGATGATTACAAATGACGGTGATTACAAATCCTATGTCTTAATCATTGGTTTACCGACCCACCGTCACTGTTAAAGTGACAGTACGTATTGGGTAGGCCGTCGTGGGTTCGATTCCCAAACATTGCATTACCAACGTGCACCCATTTCTACCACAAACATTTAACTTAGCTCGAGAGGTTAATAGTAATATTATACTAGTAATTGGCTAATCAATTGCTAGTAATCCTTTTAACCTACTAATTAGTCAGAAACCAGACTCTTTTTATTCGTTCATAGCACGATCATGGTACAAGTTAATGAACAAACGCCTTAATCATGAACACCCCCTTAAGATAATATATGTATGTAATTATTTTTTCCATGTCTGTGCTGGTACGTGTCTGCCACGACCGTTGTCTGTAGATGTGAACGGAGCCTATATTATCGTGAAAATTTACAAATTCGTTATTATAAATTAATAAAACATATTTCTATATTATACCTAAATTATTCATTTTGGTTTAATGAGTTTTATTTTATTACTAGTTATATCCCGCGGTTTTACCTGCGATACCTCTGAACGATGTGATATGTAGCTTATAACTTGCCTCAAAAAGAGTATTTTCAAAGTGTATTAGCAGTTCCCGAGGTTAGGTTGTTTAAACATAGTAACTTTTAAGATTTATTATACTTTTTATAATGGCACTTACTATTAAACATTCTTGATACGGTCTAAGTATAATTTTGTGAATTATTCCACAAACACCGTAGAATTTTTAAATCAATACTATTGATTGCTTCGTCGGTTTTCTCGTGTAAAGCGATTATATTTGTGGAATGTTGCGATGTCTCGGGTTTGATACAAGGATAGGGTAGTAATACTCAGATGTTCTATAAAATGATTCTAACGGTAGGCTGCAATAGACTCGTCTTAGACAACGTGGAACCTAAAACATAACTAAGTAACGAAATATAAGTATAATACAACTCAGCTTATCTCTTTGGGGATATTCACGCGTGATGCTGTTATTTATATATCCTGACCAGCTGTCCCGCGCAACTTTGTCTGCTTCATATAGGAGAATTTTCCCCGTTTTTGCAACATTTTCCATTGCTGCTCCGCTCCTATTGATCGTAGCGTGACATTATATAGCCTATAGCCTTCCTCGATAAATGGACTATCCACCACTAAAATAATTTTTCATTTCCAACCAGTAGTTCCTGAGATTAGCGCGTTCAAACAAACAAACAAACTCTTCAGCTTTATAATATTAGTATAGATGACGCAGTGATAGTGAAGGTAAAGGCTATACATAAGGTCTTGGGTTCAATTCCCCGGTCGGGCAAAGTGTAATTAAGTTTTTCTGACGAGAAATTCTCAATCTCAGTAGGTACTGCAATTGATTCGTCTTTATTATTACATAGGACCTTGAACTTAGCTGGCGAAATTTGATTTTAATACATCTCTGCTTACCCGCTCCGGGATATGAGAGTATGTATGTATTATTTATTTATTCATTTACATCAAATAGAACGACTTGCGCCAATTACACTATTTAATAATATAATATATACATTTAAAATTTAGCATTCATGCATTCTGCTCACTGTACCTCATACATTCTAATAATAATACTTTCCATTCATCCGCAAAAATATCAACTTCTGGTTTAAAGTCCAAGAGAGCGTTAAGCTGCTTTAGTGACCGAGGCATGGATGAGTTACAACGGCACGCTGGAACCGCAAGCAATCGGTGCTTTCTACCACGACAATAGTTGTTAGGCACAATCAATCTGCAACATTTGTCGTGAAGAATCGGTGCCTCGATCATACCCTTTAAAATTAACATGCAATATCATGTATGTAGTTAATAGCTGTAAATATAAGCTGGGTTTGGTTTGGTAGCAGGGTGGAGGCGGGCAGAATGCGGCCAGCGGGGCTTCCACACCAACGACTATCACGTTACAGGTGAGACTACGATAATATATCATGTAAATAAGATATAGGAGTATATAACAGTATGTCTTTTTATATATGTATCGCTTGTAATAAGTTGTGGTCATATTAAACTTGGTTGTGTTGGTAAACATATTGATAACCATATCACCATAAAATTACCACAAATATAATAATAATATAATTAATGATTATTATTAATTATGTTATTATTTATTAATAGAATTTTATGAATATTAGCAATTAATGACTAGGATAAATTATAACAAGATAATTTTTAAACAGTTTGGAAATTAAATTATATAGGTATTCATTGGGTGCAAAAGTTAAATTATTTTTTTATGCATGTCTAAGTTTTGCTTCTATTTATAACTCACTAACTAAATTATTTATATTTAGTTTCTCTATTCTTAACACTTCATTTAATATTGAAGTGATGTATTCAGTGAAAGATATCATAACAGTGAAATGTAATAAATCCTTAATAAAATATCACACACACCTGCACTAATTCAAGGCTGCTAGCTAGAGTCCTATTTTATTTGGTGCTGGTATTTTTTTTACAAACAAAATTCAACAAGTTACTTAGATACAGATGTCTAGCTAAATACAAAACGCTCGAACAGATGCACTTTTACCACTGACTTGATTCGAAATCACTGTACACATGCGTGTCTGAGTGTAGTGCCGCGCGATGTATCGAACTAGACTTCTGTACCTTCGATCAATAATAGACTAGATACACAATCCCATACAAAAGTCCTCTTTATAACTGTCGCCAATTGAGTGTAGGTAATTCTAAGAAAAATCCAATGCTTAAAGTTGCATTCACAAAGCTATGTACAAAACGCAATAAATTTTTACGACCTTTGTTTGCTGCTCAACTACGTTAGTACTATTTATTCTGTGGCTCGACATCTAAACTAATGATGTGATTTCATCAAAACAAATTTAATCATATACGCATGTTTTAAAGTCTAAATTATAATGTGCCAAATTTTTTTAGTGCCATTTTTAATGCACACTGCGGCATTTTGACGTTTTAGTGTTGGTTATGATTAGACCATACTAATTTGAAATATGACCACAGCCGTATTTGTGCTCTTATTTTTCGGCTCGTTTTGAAGCGCTTACCGGGCATCTAGTGTATTATTGATCGAAGTTCTGTACCCATCTATTCTATACTACTTTGAAATTTCATACTTTACTGAATACATCACACTACCTAAGTAATATGTATCTTCTATATATTAAAAACATATTTATATCTATCACGCTGCTTGGATAAGGCGGTATCGAATCCTATGCAAGGGGACTCGAACAATTGCCAACAACAACAGCCATCGCAGACGATTATAACGAGCACACCGGGCGGACAGCAGGTCACTGTCATACCCGCATCGAGCAATGTACGCGTTGCGAATATTGTACAGGTATTGCGTTCGGCAATCTTCGGCACCACACGAAAATTCCCGAAACGTAATCTTGATTGTTGTTTGTCATGTGTTTTAGATTTAAATTTCGATTATTGTCGTTATTATTTGAATACCTACTTGACAGATGAAAACAGTTTCTGGTTTTCGAATGTATTCTAGCTGCAGATTAAGTAGATACAGATGCTCCATAATACAATGCTCAAAAACATCAAGCAGTTCAACTAGGGTTAATGCAGCAAATGATATTCGGCTGACTAGATCCGAAACCATTGTTCGCACACCCGTTATCTTGTGTTAGTTCTTGAGGATTGTATTTACCTGGCCATCTGCATCTATTGTGTCACGTCTTTTAAGCCAGATGCACTTACTGTTAGTTGTAAATAATAAAGCTGGCAAATATTTAGTTGCGCACATTTCAATCTGAATATAAGTTGTCCGAATTCTGCAAGATTTTATTATATTTAAGAAAACAAGGATGCTTTTTCACTGGATCGTAGTAAATAAAACTACGGAAATATCTGTGCATTTAGTGTGTAAAGTCGGCTGAGATGTTAAAGCATTAGCAATATTATCTAAATGATGACCAAGGGCCAAAGTAAACCACTTTACACTTTGTTA
The DNA here is from genome assembly GCA_963564715.1 of Catocala sponsa. NCBI lineage: Eukaryota > Metazoa > Arthropoda > Insecta > Lepidoptera > Erebidae > Catocala > Catocala sponsa. Next base: position 4,161,366 of record OY751331.1, read on the forward strand.
GTCTCGTCCCGCGGAAGAAAGTGATCCAGGAACAAGCACAGATATTTTAGTTGGCTTCAAACTTATAGCTAAATCGATTACAAAATACGCCATATCAACAAAAGCCTGCACTAGTTACAGGATAGGCCATTCATATTGGTTAAAGAGATAGCTTTATTCTTATCGCCATTTATACATACATATACATAGATTCACGCCTGTTGCCTAGAGGGGTGACGGATTTCCATTTGCTACGATCCTGACACACTTCTGTGACTTCATTCACTGTCATCACATACCTCATACACGCGCGTCGGTTTAAGGTGCTCTTAACCTGGCCTTTTTTTAGAACGCCTCCGATCTAATCGAGAAACGTTCGCCTTTTGTATGTAGAAATAAATAAATAAATAGGTATTGGTTTTTAATACAAGGCATGGGTGTCATAAACAGGTATGACTTAAATACTATAGGTATGTGCTATGTACTAACAATATGTATCTAATCTGAAATGGCCTCTGTGGCGTGGATTAATTTGCCAGTCATAGCAACTATAACAGAATTTCATAACTTATCTATTTATTTATTTCTATGTAAATATAGAATATAAATATAATAATATTTCTATAATAAATCATGTCAACAACTAGGTAGATTTGTCGATTAAGGTATGGCTACTCTTCACGTTCAGTCATAGCGTGATGTTATATAGTCTATATCCTTCAGTAGTACGTAAACAGGTTATCTAATGTGCAAAATATATTTTCAAATTAAACTGGTAGGAAACACCACCTTTTTAGTTTTAGAATATTAATATAGATAAAAGCTATTCTAAAAAGCACGTATCCGCACTCTTAGTTATAAGAATAATTACAAGTGGTCCACTAAATCAACTCTATAGGGCTTGAAACGCGTTAGTAATTTAGTTGGATAAAGTATTAGATAAATAATATCACAAATAACAATATGTTGTTTGCAGGTACCAACTCTGGGCGTAGGCGGACTAGGCGGAGCAGTGCAATTAGTGCCAGCGCTAGGATTACCTGGAGTACAGCTGGCCCAGTTGCAACAACCACAGCCGCAATCTGCGCAACCACTAATTGGTAAGGAATAATACCACTATATAAAAATAAACGAAAAGATAAATATATAAAATAAATATATGTTATATATGTTTAGAACATTATATACATTATTATACCTACTTATTGTTTTAACATATTTTCAAAAGCTTTGTAAATGTGGTAGAATAATAAAATTACATTAAAACTTTATTATTGTCCATCTCGTGAATACTATACATTATTTTAAAGATTTGTGTCATGCTCTCAAGTAATTTTCTTCTTCGACTTCGTTTAACAAATATTATTGAGTACATTGGATTAAAATTCTCTCTTAAAACGGGGAAATAAGAATAGTTGAATTGGTATTTTAAAATTCCAAAATTGCAACACTGAATGTTATGTCATAACAAATGTCAACGGCGCAAAATGTCAAAAATGTCAAGATGGCTTGTTTTCTTTATTCTTTACTTCCATGATAATTGGTTGTTTGTTGTGTTTGCGTAGCAATGAAGACTGAAGGTGAGTTTAATATGTGAACTATACAGAAACTCGCTTTTACAAATATTTCTGTATGAAAATACATTTTAGACATATACAATTTTAGTATATAAAACTTTATCTGAACTAACTTAAACAAAACATAACCTCAAACTTAGTTTAATTATTAGTTACTACCTGCCGCTTCACTATAATTAACTTTTATGAACTTTGAAACAGTGTTTAACGTTTTGTAATTTCCTCCTTTTTGTAAGAAGTAGTTTGAAACATGTTATTATGGAAAATAGTAATATTAGGTATTGTTACTTTAAACAAGATATATTAGTGTTGTATAGCACAAATAAGCAAAAAGAGATACTACGCGATAATATGACATAACAAGCTGCTTAAATAAAATGTAACTATGTACTATAAAAGTTGTAGTTTATTTTTTTATATTAGCTTCTAATGATTATTGCCTGACTTTTAATAATGCCTGTATTGTGTATAATTTTAAAACTTAAATAACAGACTCAAGGGATAACTAGATTTGGAACACCCATTTGTGGATCACATATTTTTTGTCATATGTGGGATTTAAACCCACAACACTTAGGGAAGTATCTGGATAGCTATGGAAGACACTAACCATGATGTCCGAAAGTGCTTTTCACAGTCTTATATCAAAAAACATTCTTCATTGATTATTCAGAAGCTTTGTGCTCGTACTTTTGAATCAAAGAACACATAAATTGCAGTCCCCTCTGAAAACCATACTCAAAGACATATTTCTCCTCAGAAGTCATAAATATACCACTTGTTAATCAATCAATAACTTACTCAATATAATAATAAACATCCAAACTGCTAACATTTTTGTCTTGAGTGGAATTTAAATCCAGAACTGCATACACTATGCGTCTGTGTCTCTTAGTCAAAAATATTATCTAGTAATTCTTAAAATAATTTAAATAATATTTAATTACAACATATTATTATATTGTGTATATAATATGAATGTGCCAAAGAATAGTACTTCTATTTAATTGTTTTTGGTCACCCCACATTAAATACCAAAATAATTGTTTTCTGTCTCCGTGGCGCAGCGGTAGTGAGTGCGACTGCTGCGCATGAGGTGTTGGGTTCAGATTCCGGATCAGGCTAACAAAAAGTTATTGGTTTTCCTGTTAAGAAATCTCAATAGCAGCCTGGAGTTAGAAAGTTGACGGTGTTAGACACCCCTGTGCTTCGGAAAGCACGTAAGGACGTTGGTCCTGCGCAAGATCTCTCTCCGGTCGTGTTGGATCACCATCCCATCGGATCGTGGGAGTTAGGGAACAGATAGTGCACTTGCGTTTATGCACATGCTTGTGCCACGCACATCAAAATTCAATCTGGAGGCCATTATCATTATTATAAGGACAATAGTATTGTCCTTATAACAATGATAATGGCCTCCAGACGTAACGGACACAGTATTCTTCAATAAATGATAATGATGTCAATAAAAACTGAGATTTTATGTCAATTACAGGTCAGCAAATCCAGCAAGACCCCAACGAGCCGGGCAAGTGGCAAGTTGTGAGTGTCAGTACTTCCAATGGCAACGGCTCTACATCCACTACACCCGTGCCACAGGAGTGTGAAGCAGCTAAACTTAGGCCCACCAGTCCAAGTGGGAAGAGACTCATGAAGAGAGTCGCTTGTACTTGTCCTAACTGCGACCAGGGAGAGAAGTCAGTACCATATTACAGATTACATTATACTTTTTAATCCATTTGCCATATCAGACAGAAATTTCATATTATTTCTATTAAAGCTTCATTTTTTATCATCTCATTTCACAATTCTTTGTTTGTTATTACTATTTTAATTTTTAAAGAAGTTAAAGCACTCCGTAGGTATAATTTTTCCATTGCAATAACAACCAACATAAAGTACACCCTTGTGTTCTTTCAAATCAAATCAAATCATTTATTTCAGGCTGCATAGTAGATAAATATCTTAACCTAAATTTACATATTATATAATTTTATAATACATACACACGACACCATCTAACCCAAACTAAGCAGAGCTTGTCCTATGGGTGCTAGACAATGGATAAACATACATATGTATATATTTTTTGTTTTGTAAATACATACATATTATACCTACATAGAAACACCCAGACCAAGACAAATATCCATATTCATGCACACAAATGTTTGACTTGTGCGGGAATCGAACCTTCGACCTCAGGCGTGGCAGTCGGTTACACTAATCACTACGCCATCGAGGCCGACAATGTAAATATTGTTCCTGTATAAATAAATGAAAATGTATCTGGTATTCCTAAACTTGACAGGTGAATGACTATAGCAACAGTTTGTGTTGCGTGTTATAAAGGGTTTAGTTGTATATGTATGTATCGTTAACCCTAGCAGGTTGATGGACCGCAAGAAGCAGCACGTGTGTCACATCGCGGGATGCAACAAGGTGTACGGCAAGACGTCACATCTGCGCGCACATCTGCGGTGGCACTCCGGCGAAAGGCCCTTCCTATGCAACTGGCTGTTCTGCGGGAAACGGTATGGTGTCTTGTTTGTTTTATTAACATGAAGCATGGGTTTGTCTGCCTCATATCGTCCATCTTTCTCACTCATTAAAGCGCTCATAGCCAGTTGCACTCACTGATCGGTAAACGATTAGCGAGGTTAAGCAACGTAGGGTGCGGTCAGTCTATAGATGGGTGACCGCTTACTGGTATTTCATCTGAGCGTCTCCGTGCTTCGGAGGGCACGTAAAAAGTCGGTCCCGGTTGTTGTCAAATTGATAGCAGTCGTTAAGTCATGTCAGAGGCCTACGGGCGGCTTGAACAACTCTTGATAACAGGTTGACCACTAACCACACGAAAAGAAAGAAGACTCATTAAATATATAATATAATTTTTATTTGATATACTTTGTTAATCATTTATATTATTTACATATTCTAAGGATGCAAAAATATCAATGTAAAAAAATTACTTTTAAATTGATTAGGTAATGAATAACAACATCAAGTATTTTCTATTAATTTTAATATAATCAATATTGAATCATGTTTATTGTCAACTGATAAAAAAAATATCATAAGTCAAAGGAAATATCAATTTGAAAATATAATAGAAAATTGAAAGATATGTATTAATATAATTATTACTGACTTCCTCACTCTCACATATATAATGTATTCACACTTATAAAATGACTAGATGTTCCCGCGGTTTCACCCGCGTTTATCATTACTGCACCGCCCCCATAGGTCGTAGCGTATTATAGCCTTCCTCAATAAATAGGCTATCCAACACAAAAATAATTTTTCAAATCGAACCAGTAGTTCCTGAGATTAGCGCGTTCAAACAAACAAACAAACAAACTCTTCAGCTTTATAATATTAGTATAGATATAAACGGCTCGGCTTATGCAGCGTTTATGTGGTCGTTTCAACGCCGCCTCCTCGCTGAGTGTTTTGAATTAGAATCCCACACTGAACAATGAGAGTAGTAGAGCCTTGCTGATTTCAGCATGAATGGGCCGGCTCGACCGGGGAAGGACTACCTTCTCACAGAATAACGATGTGAAATAGCAGTATTCGTACTGTTGTGTTTCGTTCGGTGAGTGAGAGTACTGGAGGCCCAATCACCCCCTTATCCCCTTACCGCTCCTTCTCACTCCCTTTTTTTCCTAAAGGGTCGGCAACGCGCAAGTGATGCCTCTGGTGTCGCAGGCGTCCATAGGCTACGGTGACCACTTACCATCAGGTGGGCCGTATGCTTGTTTGCCATCTTAATTGTATTAAAAAATAAAATTATTGGAAGATATCTTTTTATTACGTTTAATTAATAAGCATACGTTATATTAAACACATTGCATATTTTCATCAGATTTACCAGATCGGACGAGCTACAGCGGCATCGTCGTACCCACACGGGTGAGAAGCGCTTCGAGTGTCCAGAGTGCAGGAAACGGTTCATGCGCTCCGACCACCTCGCCAAGCATGTACGCATACACACCAAAAATAGGATCACGGTAAGTGATAGCTTAGGTCTTCTATTACACAGCTCCATATATAAATGGAATCCCGTTTGGTTCTGCCAAACTGACTCCGTGGCGCAGCGGTAGTGAATGTGACTGCTGTGCATGAGGTCTCGGGTTCGAATCCCGGGTCGGGTCAACAAAAAGTTATTGGGTTTTTCTGTTAAGAAATCTCAATAGCAGCCCGGAGTTAGGAAGTTGGTGGTGTTAGGCACCCGCGTGCCTCGGAAAGCACGTGAAGCCGTTGGCCCTGCGCCCGATCTCTCTCCGGTCTTGTCGGATTACCGTCCCATTGGATCATGAGAGTTAGGGAACAGAGATCACTTGTGTTTGCGCACACACTTGTGCACTATAATATTATTATCTTCTGCGCAGATGGCCAGTCTTCGTTAAGATTGGCCGCCGTGGCCGAAATTCGGTGTGGAGGACATTATTATTTTCCTTTATATGTATTTAGTTTTATTTCCACTCTGCATAGATATTACCAGAGATATTTAATACAGTACAGCACGTTGGAATGACCGTCAGTCCACCCCGCAAATAGTAAAATTTTCTAAAAGAAAATTTTATACCATTCCTGGATATATTCATAAAATGCTGAATTGTTATCATAGTACTCGTTTCGTGACTGCCTCCTTATAAGAGGCATATGGTGACCCCTTATTTTCCGAACAGATCACAATATAGCAAAGAGGTTTATGTTGTTTTTGTTAAAATTGTAGCAAATGTTGTATTAGCAAAAATGTTTGGTAAATAGCTATAGGCTTGCTCCTTTTTACATAGGACCATGAACCTAACTAAATAAATTTAGGTGCATACTTAGTATTGTATTATACATATATACTTATTTATACATATATATATATATGCTGTTCGTGGGCAATATACAAGCATGGGAGCGATTATGTATACACTATTGTAAAAACAAATTTATTTAATTCCAGGAAGTTGCAACATCAACTCAATCGATGTACTCAGATTCCGGCGACGACAGCTGTGACGAGAAGATGATGCTTACGATAGAGACCGTCCACCCCGATGGCGATGGGGACGATAAAGTCAGGCCAAGCCCCAAGATGGAGCCCGACCACATAGACAGCTAGGACGAAGATAGCGACGATGATTAAACTCGTCGCTATACAATACTTTAATACGTCCTTCAGAGCCGTGGAAACAGTCGTTCAGAGCTGTGGACTCTACATACGATTGTGAAGATAGAAGACCGTGCTTATGTGTGTGTGTATCACTTCGAGGCGTAGAATCATATATAAAGCATACGTTTGTGAAGATACAAGACCCTGTCCATGTGTGTGTTGTGACTGGAAGACAATGAATCACTAGTGTTCCCGTACTTAGGTACAACTTATTGACTTGAAGGAAGTGATTTCTACAGTTTATTCCTTGTGTAATTGTAAGAGTGAATCGTAACCAGTGTTGTGTTGTTAGGTAGAATATTATCATGTCCATTGTTATGGTGAAGTAGATGACTGTTACTCAGGTTGTTCCTTCCATATTTGTAAAAGAGTTAATATCATAACAAGTGTTTTGGCTGTTCTGAGGTATGACTATATTGATATTATCATGTCGACATCCTGATCCTTTATTATTGACATAATAATGTTGTATCTTGAAATGCCAAGATACAGTATTATCATTTCAACTTCTAGGATAAAAACATTATTAGTTACTGGTCAGTCTTTAAATAGTACACGAAGAGAAGTTTTCCAAAATTATATAGATTTGATTGGCTGTTGCTAATTCAGTCAGCCAATCACAGCAATTGAAATGCGTTTGACCGTCTGCTAACATTCCGTGTTGATCTGCCTTAAAGGTAGATCAACACGGAATTTTAGAATCATTTGCATGATTCTTTTTTCAAATGTACTATAAAAATAAACAGCTGAAATGTTTATAAAAGATAGATTAATTTCAAGAGAATAAGGTTGTTTTACTTTAATAACATTGTCCAATAAATACATTCTTACGAGATTATTATATTGTATTTAATTTTAGTATGCAGTATAACATTAATTCTGGTGTTTGGTACTCTAACAGTTATTTATAGGGCATTAGTTTATTTGGTACCGCCTGTATGTGTGTATATGTTTGTATGTGTGCGTGTATGTATGTAAATATACCTAAAATGTTGTAGAAAAATATTATTTATACATAGATATTGTAGTTCGTGATGTGTAAGTTAATTAATCTGGTACTCCACTCGACCGTTTTTCTTGCCTAACATTTGGTTAAATTGGTTGTTATTAAAAATCAAGGAATTGGTCGAGATTAATATCACCCTTGTTAAAGATATGAACTTAGACAACAACATAAAGTTTTGTTTTCGTGTACAAACATGTATACAGGGTGTCCTGTATATATTGTTGTCTAAAATAAAATGCATAGCTTTCAATTAATTGTGACACAGTGTTCCTTTTGAAAATAATTTTGGCTAATGAGTTAGTAGAAGGATATTGTTGTTTTAGGTGGAATTTGAATTAGTAAAATAAAGGTATCTGCCCACTGCACTGTATCATTATTACACATACAATGAATAAATTCACTGGCTTTAGCAGACATGTTTTTTTATGCTTGAGTCATTGGTAGTATGTTACGGTGCAGTAGGTTAAGACATTAGGCGCCAAAATATTTAACCTAATATATATTATTTTTGGATGCGATAAATAAAATAAATATAGGAGATTGTTTAGCATAAGCTTATTATGTTATAATGTTTGGTAATTGTTTTTAAAGAAATCAATTGAGAAAAAAATTGTGTCATATTTCAAAGAAATAATTACAATTGATCTGTGATCAATATTTCATTGTAAAATTGTTATATAGATGTAAAAATAATTAAGTTAATTTTAACGCATATGTACTTAATTGTAAATTTGTAATATAACAAAGTAACGAAATATATAACAAAATCAGAATAGTTGTTATGTAATTTGTTAGGTTATATATTTTTGTACATATTCTATACCAGACTTATGCCATAATTTAGCTCTTAAGTCATTCCATGAGTGTTTGTAACGGCACATTTTATGATACCAGTAAACCTAGCATGGGCTAAATTGTGTCATATCAGTCATATTTTAAAGATAACCTTTATAAAATATATCATAGAGTTTGATTAGAACGCGAGAGTATCATTTGACTCTGTTAGTCTTTTTGTAATTGTAAACCATCATGTTTTCGGACGGACATCGCCTATTGCCAGATCTTTAGACATATTTTAACACCAATAAGAACTCTACACTTACTTAAAAGTTGGTAATATTTATGCAAGAGGGTTTATTATTAACATAGTCATCTAGAAGCCAAATTTCATTTTCATTGTGCTGGGGAACACGACAGACTTTACGACATGAATCAAATTTAAACAACATAATTGTAAAAGGACTATGGCAGCTAAGAGGTAAACAAAAAGGGTTTTGACTATAACATAACTTTTAAGCATATATAATTTTGTTAATCGTGTGATTATACAACCCGGTATAACAATCAACAAAATTGTAATTGGCTTAATGTTCAGTATTGGTATTGATTTGATAGATGTATGTGACATATCTTGTCCATGAGTGGCGTCTGTGTGTCTCACGTATCCCATGCTAGGTTTACAGTATGTTTATATTTTTGTAGATGCGCACAATTATTTGCTATTTAGGGCCTTTTGTCTTTTTGGACACTAATGAAATTCTAGTGTTTCTAAGCTATTTGTTATTTTTTGACACACATACAAAAATTTGATTCGTTAATGCTTATGCTGATGCTATTTTCGTCCACTTCTCTAGCGAACAAATATGCATTAATCCTAATCCTAACTAATATTATTAACGCGAAAGTGAGTTTGTTTGTTTGTTACGCTTTCACGCCTTAACTACTCAACCGATCAACATGAAATTTTGCATACACGTCAGAGGTACAGAATAGGACATAGGGTACCTTTCATCCAGAAAAAATAACTGTTGCAAACCTAACCTAACCTACATTTACGCGAGCGAAGCCGCGGGTGAAAACTAGTTTGAAATAATGCAAAAAATAATCTTCACTTGTGCTAGGTCTTGGGAATAAAATACTGTCTATATCTTTATCAGGGGTGATTCCTGGTTAATGCATTGTTGTTTGTTATACTATTAGATCAGCGTTATGAATTTGTATGGTTTTTACAATAGAGTAATTATATTTGGCGACTGTAGAATATATTTTTACACTTTTTTAATGCTTTTGTTTAATGCTTTTGTAATTAATATATTATGTACTACTCGTTCAACCCACTAATGTTAATTTCTAACTAAATATTAACGAATGATTTATTATACAATCTGTAACATTATTAATTAACATTATTATTAAAAATAAAATGTGCGTCAATAGAAATGCCACTCATAGCTAAAGAAATTCAAGGATTGAACGAAATGAAGAAATATTTTGTGTGCAAGCTGTCACAAAAGCTTAAATTATCAGAAAAAGTTAGTCAATATAATACAAAGTCAATGCATGTCTAAGAGTTCTCCATAGAGTTCTTAAAGATATGTGAAGTCTTCAAACCCACGCCCGGCCAGCATGGTGAACTATCGACAAACTCTTCTTATTCTGATAAGACACTCGTCGCAGCAGTGGGACAGTTAATATACAGAGCTGATTTATTATAATAATACAAAATAATTGTTGTTTGGTTAAAAGATGTTCCAGATTGTGATAAAAATCGCCTGTCATCATCATCTCTTCCTAATTATTATCTCGCCATAAAAGACATTAAAACGTTATCTGTTTGGAGCTATTATATTATATAGTAATATAATTATATTATGTAATGTTGCAGTTACATGGATGTCGAAGTATAACAGGCATAGTTTTAGATTTTCATTAGAATTGTGCAGATCAAAAGTTCATCTACTCTCTTAGCCTAACAAAACAGGTTAGTCGATAGAAATATTCTGTAGTCGGATTGTCAAAACGCATATAAATGTTCTATGTATTGAAATAATACTACTTTATACGGATTTTATTGCAATTTGTTTAGCTACCAATTGCAATAATAATGTTTAATGTGTGTAACTATTTTTGTACGATATAACAATTTATGTAATACATATAAATGTATAAAGCAGTTTAATTTCAATGTGTAATATTCGCAACGTAAGACAATAATTTCTATTTCTACAAAATTGTACATACATACATAGATTCACGCCTGTTTCCCAGAGAGGTAGGCAGAGACTACGGATTTCCATTTGCTACGATCCTGACACACTTCTCTGGCTTTATTCACTTTCATAACATTCCTCATGCATACAAGATTGTAATGTTATATATTATTTAAAATTATTATTGTGGTGTGGCTTGTGTCTCGGCCGGTGCAACCCTAAAATCTTCGGTTGTCAGGCTAAGCTGTCTTTTATTGACTATGCCCGTATTAAAATAACTGCAATTACAATATTATAGAATATTGTGTTCCCAGAATATCTGGCAGGCATAAAATTCTGTGCAATTCTAATGAAGTCTATAGGTTAGATAAATACGTACAAATATCGTTTTGCATCGATGCAGAAGCTGGGTCCAATATCATCGGTTCTCATAACTGTAAATATGTGTCTAGTATAAGTTATAAATGTTTAGTTCGTTGTATTCTTGTAAGTTTGTAAATAATTTCATTGTTGAACCGGTTAAATAAAATATTTTTTTATATTACAATTTGGGTTTTTATTTGCATGTGTTGTGAGAGAAGAAGCATTATATTTCGTACACAGCAAACTACATCACTGGTAAAGCTGCTCGTTGGTCCTTGCATAATATTGGGTCTGCGGCGGGTTCGATGGCCGGATGAAGTCTGTTAAGATAATCTGTTATTGTAAGTATCTTGAATATGTGCTTGCTTGGAATAGGACTCTGCCTACATACATCTCGTGACAAAGGTGTGGACATACCAGTGGCGTAGCGTAGTAGGGGCAGGGGCGGCCCGCCCCGGGCGGCAATTTTAGGGAGCGGCAAAATTTCACAATAAATTATAATATCTTGTAAATATTTCAACTGCACAATACACAATAATGATGACTGCTCTCATCGAAAAGTTCTTTAGAATTATTGAAAATTATAGTCGTTTAAATTGAAATACCTAAATAAGAGAGGGGCAACATTTTTTCGCCCCGGGCAGTTCAAATCCACATACTATCATATAGCGTGGTGTCGCCACGCTATATGATAGTACTAGATGTTCCCGCGGTTTCACCCGCGTTTATCGTTACTGCGCCGCCCCCGTTGGTCGTAGCGTGATGTTATATAGCCTATAGCCTTCCTCGATAAATAGGCTATCCAACACTAAAATAATTTTTCAAATCGAACCAGTAGTAATCACGCAGAATAAACCAGGAGAAACATCGTTTGTACTGTCTGTAATGGGTAATTATTTTGCTGCGATGTTATTTTAAAACTGCTATATCTCCTAAGATATTCATTGAAATCGAATGATGTAAAGGGCAATTTTGTTTTAAATTAAATACTTGTGATGAATAACGTATTTATTTGGATAAGGATTAATATCATGTTTATAAAAATACCTTGGCAAATAATGCATTATTTTAGAACAAATTTCGTTAGCATAAAAATGGTTATAGTGAGCCAACCTTAAAAGATAGACATATGCTGTCGCGGACTTTTTTTTAGAACTTTTAAAGGGGAACAATTCTGTCATACATGATTTTTGCGAAACTTTAACTGTTTACGCAGCGCACGCAGCGGAAGCTCTCAAAAGGAAAAAATACTCTCCGATTTTGAAACATTCTTCATTGGTGCTCCGCTCCTATTGATCTTAGCGTGATGATATATAGCCTATAGCCTTCCTCGATAAATAGGCTATCTAACACTGAAAGAATTTTTCAAATCGGACCAGTAGTTCCTGAGATTAGCGCGTTCAAGTAAACAAACAAACAAACAAACTCTTCAGCTTTATAATATTAGTATAGATTTTACATAATGCCATATTAGTTCCTGTCGTAATCTGTTCTTTTATGCATATTACTTGTACAAAATAATTTCGATGTTTCAAATCTGCCAGGCGTCCCGTGACGGCTCACAATTTTTTATAATTATAAATATGAATAACATCTCCACAGATAGTTTAGTGGTTTACCTAATGTTAGCCTCGCTATATACATCCGCAGTGTAAATGGCGAGTGTTGTAGGTTCAATACCCACAGGGTACTCCCCCCACGATTTGTGTGATACAAATTTGTTATTCCAAGTCTGTGTCCGTTGTTTTAATGCCAAACTCCTGCACTAGGAATAATTCCTGTGTCGCAATGTACCTATGTAAGGTCGCCATGTTTGAATGTTTGTAATGCCCCTTACGAAAATCCAGACTCGGAACAGCCGTTTGTGGATGACACAAAGTTTTGTCCCGTGTGGGATTCGCACCCATAACACTCGGCGCAATTGTAGTGGTGAGACGACCACTACACCGTGCAGTCAACTTAATGTTACGCACGGTAGGTATATTCGATCAATAATAATAATAATAATAATAATTAAAACATTTATTGAATATAATACATTACACAAGCTAAATATACCCACCAAACTGTGTGACAGTTTGTCGGCGGGAATAGCGCTCGATAAACATTTGGTATGAGCTAACAACAATAACAGTTTTATTTAATAGCTACAAATATGCATATATCCGTGTAGGTACTATGTTTAGTGTTATAATATAAGGTAACAATAAATACTAGAATAATTCTAAATTTTTATCTGCATGCCGTACTCTGTGAGTAAAATATTTTTGTACTTATATTTCAATGTTTGTTTACTCGTTTTATTATTAAGTTGCCGAAGGCAATTATTAGTATTATATAACGTCGGGATCAAATACTTGTTGGTTCTTTTACCGTAATAGTTCTTTACTGGTTGACGGACTACTTTCTGTTCTCTTACACGTTTTGTATTATAAGTATTTTTAATTTTGGTTTTATATTTATCATTGTGAAATTGCTCAAGGACCACCAAGTATTTGACCCTTTCGTGAACAGGAAGTATTTTACATACAAGAACAATTTATCATAATTATCTTTACAGTTGCGTTTTGTCTTAGGGGTAACAAGGTATTTTAAAAAGCGGATTTGCAGTGACTTAATATAATCTAAATAAGTTTTGAATGTGCGACCATATGTACTTAGTCCATAACTTATTAAAGATTCGGCTAACGCGAAATAGACACACGTAATGTTTTTCTATTTAATGGCGCGTTTAGCGTATGAAACTTACTCAGTACTGCTCTGAGTTTTGTGCACACTGTATCAACATGTGTCTTCCAGTTAGCATTACAATCCACCCATAGACCCAGGTACTTAAATGTTTTTACGTACTCTAAGTTTTGACAGACACAGTTCAAGTTCGCGGCGTGTAAGCACTCATATGTGTGGCCAGTTATACTGATATCTGATCTAGCGATATTCTTTGCAACTAGATTATGTGGTGAATGTATGTGCATAATTTTAGTTTTGCTAATATTTATTAAAATGCCATTGTCGTGTGCCCACTTGGTGATATTATTAAAGTCTGTTTGGATTGCTGCTCTCGACTCTTGTATGTTTTTAGACGAATATAACAGGCACATATCGTCGGCGTACATGTAAACGCGGCATTTTTTAACTACATTGGTAACACTATTTACATGCATGATGTAACCAACTGGTCCGTATACGGAACCGGTTGGTACTCCCAGAGTAACTGCGGTTTCCCTGCCAGTGGTACCTGATATGCTCGTCTGAAGAGTTCTGTCACTTAAATAGCTCTGGAACCACTTATTAGTCGGTCCCCTGATTCCACACTCGTCCATAGCCTGGAGAAGTACCTCATGGTCCAAGGTGTCGAATGCCTTTTTGTAGTCTATAAATAACGCCAGGACCTGATGACCCTGGTCCATACTGTCATTTATATACTCCGAAAAGCTCGACAGCGCTGTTGCGGTACTACGTCCGCGCCTAAAACCATGCTGAGTATCAGATAGTATCTGATGTTGTTCCAAGAATTCACTAACCTGACCTACCACCATTTTTTCTACTATTTTATTAATCACAGATAGGATAGCAATTGGTCTGTAGTTAGTGTAATCGGTGTGATCATACACAGTACTGTGTGCAGGTGGAAAAGTCCTGTCACATGTTATCAATGGTTGACTCAGTCACCTTGCAGAGCAAATCCTGCCGGAAACATTGTGAATTCAGAATTAAAAGAGACTATTTTTGTCGTAAAACAGCTTCAGGAAAAGAGTTTTGAACAGTACCGTGATCTCTACATGTGTTTTGTTGATTTAGAGAAGGCATTTGACTGCGTACACCGGGGCGCACTCTGGATTGCACACACTATCCATGCCTACCGCATGTACAGAACTGACATCAAACGCCTTTAAAAATGTCATATGAAATGTCTTCGCACAATTCTGCGAATAACGTGGCATGATCGTATTCCAAACACCGACGTGCTGAGAAGGACGGGCATGGAATGGTATCGAATCTCTATTAAGGAAAGGTCAACTCCGATGGTGTGGGCACCTTGTGCGAATGAATGACACCCGATTGCCTAAATCTGTGTTTTACGCAGAATTACAATATGGTAAGCGCAGGATCGGAGGACAATACTTCCGCTTTAAAGATGTCCTCAAGAGAAGCCTGATCGCTTGTGGCATCTCGTCAAAGGAATGGGAGCTACTCTCACTAAATTGAACAGAGTGGCGCAGCAGCGTGAATAACGGGGTGAACCACTTCGAGAATTTGCGTCGTGAAAATCTGGACGCAAAACGCCAACTTAGAAAAATCTGGCCGAAGCAAATTTACAAGTATACCTACGACGCTGCGTGACAACTGTACCTACTGTGTAGACTGAAACCGCTGCTTCAAGACTAAGTTTGGGTTCTCTAGTCACATCCCGGCACTTAACAAAAGATAGCCAGGCTGTCGCTGGATACGTCGAGGAGGACATCATTCGGTCATAGGTAGGCAGTAGGTACCTACTTCATGGGACTGACCCTGCACTCCCTTGGACCTAAATAAAGAGATATTTGTAGTTTTTGGTGTCATATCGCCACGGTCGTTTTGGATATGAATCCTAAATTGATCCACGAACAGTTGTTGCTCAGAGTTTGGGGTGTTATTTGCCCATGTTTCAATGTTTGTAAAATCTCCCGCGACAGGGAGTCTCGCTCGTATAATGCTTGATATAATTCTTATGATACTTTTGAATTTTAAGTGTAGGTATAACTATGTAAATAATGTATAATATATCAATTTAGCGTATCCTCAATCGATCTAATATCCTTTGCAGTTTTAAACATGATTAATCTTGTTGGGTAGAGAAGTTCATACGACAAAGATCTGTAGGTAAATATAGGCACTTAAGTACCTACATAATATGGTTCACATTACTTTGAATATGCATTGGAGAGGCATCGCATATTGTCCTCGCCTGCCAATTATCGTCACCTCAAGAACTTCATTTCATGCATTGCTGCAAGGCAAACTTTTAGTGACAATGTCCAGGCATTATCATTCCCAATTTGTAATACATAATTATGATTATCTGCAAGTATTTTTTTGAGTGCGTCATTGCATAGTGCGATAGAAAGGATTGCGCTGTAATTGTTAGAACATGAAATAATACGACCATGTTCATTCAAAGGCGTTGTAATTTATTTCAAGAGTAATCCAGTCGATGCTTTTCCTCCTAATGAACGGACATACAATGTTATTTAGCGAGATACTATCTCTTTATTAAGTATTTTATTACGTTATGCTCAGAATAGCGCACCTAATACATTGTTACCGTTCTACTTATACTACAAATTGTTTAATATATACAGGAACCTAAGTGCTAGTAAGAATAATTAATAAGGTATTTTAAGTTGCTCTCACGATAAGTTTTCACTATTTCGAACACCAATTTGCCGAGTAACTGCTAAGTAGATGCCTCGAGTTCATGTTGGATCACGCCGAGCACCTTAGTTTTCAAAGTTATATACGTACTAGCTTTTGCCCGCGGCTTCGCTCGCTTTAATTTAGAATTTGATAGTCAATTCGGGTCGTACCTACTCTGTTTGTAATAATATAATTCAATCATGATTCGAAAGACGTGGCGCCATCTATTATCATAAGAATGTTATTGTTGTTTTCCTTGGGAACAGTAATTTTTTTCGGGATGAAAAGCAGCCTATGTCCGTTTCTGTACACCTGAGAACGTACCTACCTATATGCAAAATTTCAGGATGATCGGTTCAGTGGTTTAGGCGTGAAAAAGTAACAAACAAACAAACCAACAAACTCATTTTCGCTTTTATAATGTTAGTTAGGATTAGGATAGGATTAGGATTAGGATTAAATAGTTCATTAACGCTCGTTCTAAAGGCCCATGAAAACGTCGTAAGAAAAGCTACATGTATTATAGTTTCCTATAATATTCTCAAAGGTACTTGACGTTTCCTTATCCGCACTGTGCCCGTGTGGGAGCCAATAGCATAACCCTCTCAGATTGTGATGTTCAATAGTGGCAGGTAGTTACAGTTTATGAATAGTACCTACGCTTATTAGGTAGGTATATTACAATCTGTCAAACAAGTTACCAGCCTGCGAAGTTATTTAATAAAGTTAAAGACTCTACCATGAGCTTTCATAGCTCTTGAAACGCCTCAACACACTTAAATGCCGGCTTATATTTGCATACAGTATTTACACGAACCTCTAGCGGAATGTTTAATAAGCTAATCAAAATGTAAGGAAAGACGGTCAAGTGTCGAGGAGTATCGAGAGGTATGTTAATTAATGGTAGGAAGTCAATTTGAACATGAACTAATACCTACGTTAGCAAAATGATTATCCGTTGGCTCTTATTTTGTCAGCACGCTTCCTAATATACAGGCAATTACAGTTTGGTGCAAATGATACTAAACGCCCCTTGCACTATAATTTACTTAAGTTTAGGTATAAACCTAGGAGAGTTTATTAGTAAGGCACAGGTGCGTACTTACTGTTTATGTAAGTATCTATGTGAGAGCTATTGCGTGCGAATAGCATCAATTAAACGCAATCGTCTGTTATTAAATAATCATCAAACATGTAGAAGACATCTTAGACTATCACTGACAAAATGTACATAATATGTCACTTAATAGATTTGTAACTGTTTAGAGTGATCACAGTTTAACTTAAGCACGAGGTAGGTACCTACTTCGAACATGCAAAGTCAACATAATGAGTGTCAGATTTACTCGGAATGTCACTGACCGTAATCGTCCATTTCCTGAACATCCGCTGAAAACCAACCTGTTCGAAATTCAAATGGCGTCTTGGTTACGACAAATCGCGTCGTCGGTTGGGTCGTCGGCCGCCATTTTCCGTGTCGCTACGCGTCTAATGGCCGCCATTACCACGTCCGTGAAATCGTGATGCCGACCGCTGCCCACAAAACGTAGGTAATGCTCCATTTTTCTTTTATTCCTAAATGCCGGTGCCACTACTTGTGATTTTGTAACTGTGTATAATATATTTATTAAACGTTTAACACTTATTTAATGTTATAGATACCTAAGTAAGTGAGTACGTAGCTATCTAAGATTTAATAACTGCTAAGCAAGTATAAAACAATTATCACCTTTTATCATTTCGCTCAACTCAACCAGTTACTTTGTAAATAAGTATTAAGTACTTACTATTTCTATACCAAGCTTTAGTGTAGAATAATTACTATCAATGTGAGCAACGAGCGTCTTCTAAATATAAGTATAAATTAATATCATTAGCAACGAGTATAACAGTGCTTCACTTGCTTATTATACAATTAGACACCGAGATGTATGACCGTAGTTTTGTTCCTTATTTTACTTTTATCTCATTACAACGACGTGGAAAGATGGTTATTTGATAAATTGAACAGTATGGTGGCAAGATTTACCGTTGATAGTGAATGTAAAAGCCGCGGTGCAAGAAAGCAAGACAAAGCTACGCGGTCCGCTGGCTCGCCACGCCGTGTGCCCAAGCTTCTAATGAAAGACACGATAAATTTTAATTATATCTAGCTGACTAATTACTGAGGCCGGTGCACGGTGCGTTGTTGTAAAAATGTTATTATGCACGTCGACTTCGTCATAAGTCATTGACTAGTTATGCACAATTTCATCGGATATTATGCATAGTTGTGATCGTTTCATGCTCGCCGGACATACTGGTTACCCGGCGGCTTGTTAGCTGCTCCGCTGATATTGGAAAGATTGAATTATTCGTAATTGTATGGTAATTTGTAGTGTCTTTAATCACCATTAACATGATTTATATCGAGCTTATATTAAGTTGCAGGTTGCTTTTGAGAGTTGTAGTAATAATAATAATTTTCTTTATTCAGGCTACGTAAACCCATACAAAAATGTAAGTTAGTTACATTGATTCTTATAAACTAATGTTAGTATACTTAAAACTAAAGAAAGTAAACATTACAATTGCTGCTAGTTTCTCTCTACATGAATCCTGGAGCAATGATTCATGTAGGTAAAGAGAATTAAGCCTATCAGCAATCATTGCCAAGACACGATTGGGGCATAACAAGACTACAGAGGCTTAGAAACTAAATGGATAGGATTACGATTTACTGATTTGGAGGATTGCTGAGGAAATTTTGAAAGGTATGTGTAGAGACCAGGTGTCCGTTAAGGTTTAAACACATGGCACTTCACATGCGCTCGGGCAGACAGCTTCCGCCTTTGCACTTTCCTAATTGCTATCATCAGGCTTATCCCTATCTTCTGTACTCACTCAATAGAGTGCATGATATATGGGCTATGTTTCCACAAATAATCCTTTGAATGACTTTGATAAAATTTGCTCTGGAGGCAGTTTTAACCCATAAAAACGCGAACAAAGTCACGGCTGACCTACTGAATATGAAATAACCTATAATTTTGTTTATTTTTATTATGACGCTATTGGAATTATTGGCTTTCAAAATTATGTGTTTTGCTTTATTGTAGTAATACGTGCATGAGCGTTTTCTCACCTGTGGATAGTGAGGCTCCAGGTATGGGTTATTCTGGCAGAAAACTCCGTAGTAGCACAAACCAGCTATAACCGACCACTTCATATATTAAAATCTAAATACAACTAACCAAACATTAAATCTATATTATGATTTGACAGTTTACGTCCAAAATAAGGTGATTTACTCAAAGAATCCGTTAGCACGACCACCAGCGCCTGTGAGATTACTTTCAAAACGCATTTTATACACATAGGAGCATTCAACTTGGTAATTTTATTATGATGTCATTCGCGTAATGGCCGCGTCGACCGAGCACTCCCGGTTAGCACGCCATGTCTACACGAAAACCTCTCACAATACTTGGATAACTATTTCTTCTGCATGAATAGTTCAGTAGTTAAAATGGTAACCAAGCCATGATCCAAAATATGTATGATGCACTAATACTTGGATAACTATTTCTTCTGCATGAATAGTTCAGTAGTTAAAATGGTAACCAAGCCATGATCCAAAATATGTATGATGCACTATTACTTGGATAACTATTTCTTCTGCATGAATAGTTCAGTAGTTAAAATGGTAACCAAGCCATGATCCAAAATATGTATGATGCACTATTACTTGGATAACTATTTCTTCTGCATGAATAGTTCAGTAGTTAAAATGGTAACCAAGCCACGATACAAAATATGTATGATGCACTATTACTTGGTACTTAATATTTTTCTTTTTTAAAAAGGCAACTCGCGCACTAGGTATACTTTCTGTATCGCGGGAGACTTTACAAACATTCAAACAAGGAACACAAGGAACGTTCAGACTGGGAACATTAATTTATGAATCACACAAATTTTTGTCCCGTGTGGGACTCGAACCCACAACACTTGGCGCAGTGGTATTGGTGAGGCGGCCTTCTCGACAAAGCTACTTCAATTAAAGTGAATAGCTAGATTTAATAATAATAATAATAATATATTTATTTCAGGAAATGACCCACACATTTGTTAGTATCACTTAAAAACTATGTTAGTAAATATAAACATATAACTATCGAACAACATTCTTCTTCGTAGGAAGGCATTGGGAGTTTTTTGACAAATGTCTTCCGCACAGGTGCTCAATAAAATGGCCTTCATTTTTGCTGGCAACAACCATAAAGAGACTGTTGACGCTGCCTCGCACGCGCTGCAGTAGGGATGCGGATCTCTTGCGTATGACTGCAAAAAAGTCAAAGCTTGGTTGCCGCTGTTTCTTACCTGTATTACTGTTGTCAATTATTTGGTTATGGTATGAATTAGTATGTTCGCTTATTATTACCTCACTCTTACAGAAAATCGTTCCCTTCATGTCTTTCAATCTTAAAATACTTTGCGTGAAGTCGGTACCACGCGATTCTTTCCTCTAGTATAACAAGACATCATATGCTACAACAACCGCTTATAGTTTACATATTGGTTTATCAACTTAATCCTTCAAGAGTCGGCACCGAGACACAAATTATTATTATTATTATTAAAAACAATGGAAAATCATTGTGTCTGGTCCTTGGGTGCCAATCGTTGACCAAGTAATTGTTTTTTGTGTAAAGAAAGACTTCTCCGGCAACAAATAATGTCCGTATAATAATATCCTATCGCATACACACAACACCATCTAGCCCAAACTAAGCAGAGCTTGTACTATGGATACTAGCCAATGGATAAATGGCCTCGATGGCGTAGTGGTTAGTATAACCGATTGCCACGCCTGAGATCACGGGTTCGATTCCCGAAACATTTGTGTGCATGAACATGGGTGTTTGTCTTGGTCTGGGTGTTTCTATATATAATATGTAAGTATTTACAAAAAAAAAAAAAAAATATATATATATATATATATATATATATATATATATATATATATATATATATATATATATATATATATATATGTATGTTTATCCATTGTCCAGCTCTGCTTAGTTTGGGCTAGATGGTGTTGTGTGTATCTAATATTATAATGTCGAGGCGACTACTTAAACTATGACGCCAGTAGTCATCAATCGATAAATAGATTTAAAAAATGTAACTTTTTACGTGCAGAAATGCGCCAGCTGTACCTATCTGCTGCCATCATGAGGATACGAGGAGACTATGTTAAGCGTTCCAGCCAAATCCAAAAATAACCAAACTTAACTGTATTCCATTTAGCACAGAGGTTCCCCGACTTTTTTCTCTTAGACCACTTTCAAAATTTAGCTGGTTCCGGCATTCGTTCCATAACGATTACGGTAGGCGGGCTAACCATTTTTATTTTGTTAATATTTCTCTACCGAAAACTCGGTAGGTTCGAGACCATTGGTACTGAATATGGAATATGCAGCAAGTTTTTACAAGTAACAGTCGCTGATCTTCTTAAATTATTATCTGCCTACATTGATAAGTGAAGTCAAGCCAACATTTTAGTTCTTCACTATCGAAAGCAATTAAAAAAAGAGCAGCGATAGCTCAGTGGGGAGACCAACAGACTGCAATGCCGAGGGTCTCGGGTTCGAACCCAATGTCTTCACAAAAGATCCCACTGGGTCAAAGTGTCGCCGGTCTGCACTGACTGGCCCCCACATAAGATAAGATAAGATATCGAAAGCAAATAAATTTTCGTGGAACCGCTTACAAATTGTGAACTCCCATTTTTTTGTCACGCCTGTATAGACCCCCGTCGAGTCTCCCGTGGATCCTGGGGGTCCACCTGGCCACTTTGGGAACTAATGATTTAGCGTATCACTGCAACCTAATAGCTAAGGCATTCAGTAGATAAACACAAAAGCTGGTCGGTACAAACTTATTTGATATTTAGTTATGTAACTTGTGTTATTAGCATAGGAGTAGTGCTGACCTCTAGGACATTATGCTAAACAATCAGAGGGGAACTGAATTCATTTGTGTAAAACAACGTGGTATCTAAGCGTTGTTTTAGTCTCTAACATTGGTATGCCGGTGGCTGTTTATGTGGCGTGGTGCTTGTTGGAATGAAGTGGTATGAATGTTGGCGAGTAAGGCCGGATTTTAGCTTCATAATTTATCTTATAGTTCCGTTTCAATACTACGAAACCGTATACCGCATTTAAAGGTTACTAATGTATTCATTCAGGATATCTGTGTGCCAAATTCATCTTATTCCGTTCAACGGTTTTCGCGTGGTTAAGGAACAAACATCATTACAAGCTTTCATATTATTCCTTTATTTTAGAATTTAGTTTTATATGGACAGTGACATATGGCTTATTGACTGCAACACCTGGTACAAAATATTGAAATTATAATTTGATGGTGATTTAAAAGAGTGGCCTTGAGTTTCTTGCAGGTATCTTCTCATAGGCTCAAACTTTTGCCTGAACCTTGCAACTAATATAAATGTAAATTCAGTAAATGTAACAAACTCACTAACCCCTTTGACGTTCATAAGTGTTACTTTGTGACCTACGTGAATAAATGATTTTTGACTTTGACTTTGATTTTATGACATTTACTAGCTGTCCCCCGCGTTTATAATTATTAATTACTGGTCTGCGCACGTTGCTCTTGATGTTATACTGTTATCCTTGGATAAAGAAGCTTACTAAAGGTGAACGAGTTTTTAAAATCGGTAATGGAGTTTTTAGGAATAATCCTAATAACTCCATGACCGATTTTAAAAACCACTAGAAAAAATATTCGAAGATACACACACTTCTTTATAAGTACAGATAAGGATACATATCGCTGGTCCAATATTACAAGGTTCTACGTAACATTATTGAAAAAAATGAGTTATGAATATTACGTAGTTCTATATGTCATTCCTTTTTGTTTAGACTAATATAGTAATAGATGGAAGCACTTACCACCTCACAATATTAAATCGCAAATAGTTCTAAGTTACTTTTTAAGTTATTTTTACTGATATGCAAATTTTAAACCTCATTTCCCCAAACTTAAAAAATAACATAGAACCTTGTAATAGTAAGTCAGCGATATCCCCGAAGGGGTAGACAAAGGTGCGTTACGTCGTTAAATAGCATGAAATGAGAAGGAACCTCACTATATTTGCATACAATATATCAAAACTGTCGGTACTCCATTGTGAAAAGTTAATGGAAATATACGATAGTATAGAACTAAATTGCCCAGTCTTTATTGTTACTTCAATCGTGCAAATTTTAGCACCACAGAATATGGTTTCTTACCTTTACCGTATCCAGTTCAACCTAACCACCTTTTTAGGTCATCAGGCCATCTGGCCTGGCGTTGTACCTTTCCTTTACCAATTCCACTCTAAGATACGTATGTATCGTTTAAGTGTTTACTTGATTATTTATATATTTCAGCGTTAATATAATGATGGACAGCCGCATATAATCCTATATTAGTTTCACCGCTTCTGTTTTTAAAGATTTTCATCACAGGTAAGCCATCGTGCTACTTTTATGTTATATATAATATATAAGTACTAGATGTACCCGCGGTTTTACCCGCATTTATCGTTACTGCGCCGCCCCTGTGGGTTGTAGCGTGATGTTATATAGCCTATACCCTTCCTCGATAAATAGGCTATCCAACACTAAAATAATTTTTAAATCGAACCAGTATAATATTCTAGTTCCTGAGATTAGCGCGTTCAAACAAACAAACTCTTCAGCTTTATAATATTAGTATAGATTACATATAAGTATAAACCGGAGCTTCGTCTTCATAAAAAAATTGAAGGAGCTATAATGTTTGTAAATTTCAACTTTATCACATAATGATACACTATAGTGAGAGAAGCGTCTCTAAAAACAAATATAATTAGATAACTGATGATTACAGTTGTTATATAATTGGGCAGAAAGGAACCCACCACGTACGCTCGGATTGCCCACCCAACTATTACAACAGAAAAAGATTGACAATACCGATTTCCTCTAGATCTTCAACTTCAGTATTCCGCTTCGAACACAAAATATGCGTCGACACGTGTTTCGCCTGTCTCAGCGCGAGGCTTGTTGTTAAAACAGTTAATGTTATTCGTCAAGAGCCACAGTTTAAATATTGGGAGCTTCTGTTCTACCTAGTCCTATCGACAGTTCCATTGAGGGGAGAGGGGCAGGGGATGTTCGGGCATCCCCAGGCTCTATAGTGTCACGCTTACATTCCCTAAAAGCGTGTATTACATCCACATGTCGCCAGCTATACTTCTAGGTCTCACGATGACTACCGGGTTACTACACTATCTCAGTATGAAATTTCATGAAAATTGGATAATGGATCATATGATTTGGTTTATTGTAACTTAGATAACGCTCTTCTCTCATAGTTATCAACCTAATGTAAACTATGTTTACATTAAAATGAACTACAAATTTTTAACCTGTGCTTAATACTTTCAGTATCATCAATTCAATTCAATTTATTTATTTGCATAATATGGGTTTAACAATAGATATTACAACATTAATAATAGTATCGCCATATTCAGCCGTCCAGCATGCAAAAATTTGCTATTTTAAAATTTTATCCCAATATTAATAATAAATGAATATACAAAGTTACTAAAAATAAAAACTATTCAGTCAATCTTAATAATTGTCAATAAGAAATAAAATCATGTCAAATCTAAATAAAATAAAATTAAATGTTTATGTCGTTCAAAAATTCAAATAAGGAGTAATAAGTTTTTGTTACAAGTAGATGTTTTAACTGCTTTTTAAATAAATTAATATTATTTTCATTTCTTAAAGGGATCTTCATCATCAGGAAATCATGAAGCAGTGTGCAGAATGTAGTCCTCGCGATGAAGTCGCAAGCAAAACCCACGACTTAATTAATTCAGCTGCCGTTAGTCTGTCCGCAGTTCGAATCAACATCATTGTTTACAATAAACCGAGTCTATTTTGACGACGTTTTAAACATCACATGTACAAGCCTCGGCGATTACCAACCAGCTGGTAACAACGGTTACTTACCCTTACGTAAGGTAGCGCGTCATAAAGGTCAGCGGAGCGTCTTCCCAGGCAGGTGGAGGCTTCACCTGCGGTGTCATGCACCTCGACGTCGCACGGTGGCTGCGCGCGCGCCGGTGCGCCCGCGCGTGGCAGGTCGACGCTCCTCACCGTGCCGCCTCATCCTTATACCATTGTTATTCATTTCTGTTTAATTACTCAAATCCTTAGTTTTGATTTATTTTGAAGTGTGTAATTTTAGCTTGTTTGATATCTGTTTTATACTGTTGCTTAAGATTGCACTTTTTATGCGATTCGCTACTCAGGCAATTGGGTTTTTGTAAGGAATGTTGGTCCGTAAAGTGTTCGGTTTTTCTGTAGATGAATTTATGATTATCATAGAAACTTGTTAGCTAGAAAGGAGTTATGAGTTATATGTTGTGGGGTAGCTTGAAGGTAGTCATTATTACAATTAATGATACTATTAGTTTTGTTGATAAAGTGGCTTACTGTTGGACATAGACTTCGTATCAGTATAAAAAGCGAAAGGCATTTTCCTACGCTGGATGCTAGTTCTTGAGGTGTCCATGGTGTATTATATCCACATTTCGTTATCTATATTTTAAGTCCTAGATAACTGGGGGCGAGTTTATTGCAGATATATATTATAGCAGATTCTTTTATCTGTTATAACCCAATAACAGCTTGCTTGCTCAACTTCATGATCGGATGCTAAAATGGTACAACCTGAAGCAATCAGTAATGGTGCACAATCTTGGTTGTAAAATTTGCCGACGGCATATTCCTTTCTGACTTATTTTAGACTTATTCAACAAACTTGTCGAGTAATAGTTACTATAGCATATCGGCTCTTATAACATTAATCGTATTTATAATTCACGTGCTACCCTGCTAAAAGAAGTTGCAGCGAGTTCAAATGGAAAAGACCACGCGCCCGTTTGCTTATCAGTGGCAGTAGAGAAAGAATGATAATAATTTTGCATCAAACATGGTATATAAATAATAACTTTTAAACTTTCGCGTTGCATGATATAATTATATATAATATTATGTAACGGTATTAATACCCGTTATATATCATGATATATAAAGATGTTACAATTGTGAAATAAGTTACACATGTTTAGCTTAACATAGCACGCAATACATTTAACACATAGTCTGGTAGGCACAAAGTTACAATAAAATTTATTTTCAATAAATTCTTTTAGACTATAAAAATTATTTTCATTAAGCCATTTATATAAATGTATTTATGTAATTAAATAATAGAGTATTTAACACTTTTAAGTGACAAGGTATCTTATTAAATATGCGTACACACATCACTAGACAGCTTTTATTATTTTTATTTTGTCAATCTTGCAACATCACTAAGCACAAGTCTGTGGGGGTCTCGTCTACTCCTTGGATTTACATCGTCTGCTTTGGCATAGATAGCGCAGTGGTCAATCGTGTGTTGTTCCAAGCCCACAAAAGACAATTATTTGTATGATCTACAAATGATTACTATTAAACTAAAAACGAGTACCTACATAAAGTACGTCGTACATTTTGTCAATATGACTCAAACCAGGTTCGATGAACCCGATTTTAGGTGCTTGTTTTTATTGTAAGCGAAATCTAAGGCTCGTTTTACTCTCTGTTCTAACTCCTAAATGGACATTGGACATTGTATGTTTGAAACGTCGTCCATGACACAGGTAGGCGATCTGGTAAACTACTGAACGCAGAAACATAACACAAGGATGTTTTGCTGCATTCTTCTTTAAGGTGAAGTTACAGACTTTCATATGTTATGTATAGGTATAATAAAATATAACTGGTGCAATGTATATATTTAACAAAAAGATATGTGAGGGATCTTTATTCATAAGACTTTATAGTAAGCCAAAGCAATAATTTTAGAATTTTTGTATGTCTGTCTGTCTGTATGTTTGTACAAGCATCACATAACTACTGCACAAAATTGCATGCGTTATTTACAGTTGTATTGCTGGTTGCTGGAGGTCTAACTTAAAAACTGATACCTACTTCCAAATACAAAGTAGCGGGCAATAGCTAGAAAAATATTATTCTAGTAGATAAGTTATTTAATCATCTATATTAATATTATAAAGGTGAAGAGTTTGTTTGTTTGTTTGAACGCGCTAATCTCAGGAACTACTGGTTCGATTTGAAAAATTATTTTAGTTTTAGATAGCCTATTTATAGAGGAAGGCTTATATAGGCATCACGCTACGACCCACGGGGGCAGCGCATTAAAGATAAACGCGGGTGAAACCGCGGGAACATCTATTTTAATATAAAACCTGACACAGCAAGACAGAAAGGTGGCTATAATATTTCTAGCACTTATTCGTTATGAATTTAAAATACTTTGCAGCGATTTCACACTTTAGGACAATAAATACCTCAGAATATGCTATAGGATGCTGACGGTTATGTAAAATATCAATATTTATGCAATTATGATGGCAAACAAGAATACGGCCTGTAAGCGGTTACTATGGTAACAGCTGTGTTATGAATGCTTCTTGCAATACGAGAGGTACCATTCGCGCGATCCCGAACCTTCCGAAAAGGAATGGTTGTATGGTATACAATATACCTACTGTATTGAGTATGATGTATTGTAAGTAAATCATGTGACGCTGATGTCATCTGCCTAGATTAAGGAACCCTATTTAAGCTAATGTATGAATATATTATTTGTTATTAATAAAGTATAATCTTAGCGTAATGGTAGTATCATTACTCTCTCACGTAAGACCCTATATGTACTGCTAGCGTAAGGCACAAATATTTTATCGGACAGCGTCTATTAGGAAAGGTGGAGAGCTACTATCCGAGCTAGGCTCCAGTTTCAGAAAATTCTTAAATACTCGTATAACGACAAATCCCGCTGTATTCGACCTCTTTTAAAATACTTGCTTAGATAAACGTATAAAAAAACTGATATCCAAAATAAACTCCACGAAATTCACAATAAGTATTTCAATTTCAAGAAGGCTACGTTTAACAACGTAACAGGAAAATTTCCATGAAAGAATTCTGAAGCGTTTTAACACTTTCAAAGAAGCAGTACAAAACGGGTTCTTGTCTCCGTAGCGGCAGCATCGTAAAGGTTATAGCTAATTACTGTTCCACGAGGGTGCATAATGTGTTCCACGTCCGTGACGAGCACAGCGCCATCTACAAGGTTGTTGGCATTTCCCCACAAATGGCACTATACACTTTTTACAGAACTAAATTGGCAATATTTCTTTTTTATTGCGTATTTATCTTCTGTAGCAGCGATAGCTCAGTGGGCAGACCAACAGACTGTAATGCAGAGAGTTTCGGGTTCGAACCCACGTCGCGCACCTCTGACTTTCGAAAGTTATATGATACTTCGAAATTATGTGCGTATTTGATTGACAATTATCGCGTGCTCCGTGCCTCGGAGAGCACGTTAAGCCGTCGGTCCTGGCTGCCATGAACATCTATGGCAGTCATTATTGGGAAAGCCAGTACCCTCAAATACCCTGACACTGGTCTAGCCTTACGGTATCGTTAGCCTTCGGTTGCGAAGGTCAGATGGCAGTCGCTCTGTGTAAAAACTGATATCCAGTCAAATCCGGTTAAACTAGAAAAGGCTAAGGAGAAGATATATCTTCTGTAGCATAATATTGTGCTTATGTTTACTAGCAATTCTAAAGGCTCGGGTTCGATATCCTGATCGATCAGAATGATTTTCTGTTAGAAAATTCTCTGCATATCTGGCAACGTTTCCAGCAGATGGTAAAGACAGAGTTAGATAAACTTCTAAAACCATATCTTTTTAACAGCAAATTAAGTTAAATTCATCTTGCAGCCTCTTTATTCTTCAATGTCACACTAGAGGCATGCTAGTGATAGATTGAATATAATAAACTATTTTATATATTCTACAATATCGAACGGTTTAAAACAACCGGGCTTTTAAGACTATATGATGTTACCGCCCCTGTATCTTAGGACACAAAATATAGCTAAATAAGTGTGCATTAAACCTTCGCCTACAAGATCAAGTGTGAGTTCATGTGTGTTCATTTTTATTTCATACCTGCTTAAACAAAAAGCGCTATACTTGGCAATCCAACCCTTTATAGAGAAAATACAATTATGTTTGACATTTACGATTACTTACTCTTTTGAACTAATCAAGAACGCGTTGTACGTTATTTCTGCGTAAGTTTTTTTTTTATACAACTAAGGTGGCAAACAAGCATACGGCCCACCTGATGGTAAGTGGTCACCGTAGCCTGGACGCCTGCGACACCAGAGGAATTACTAGCGCGTTGCCGACCCTTTAGCAAAGGAAGTCGGAAGGAGAAGGAGCGGGAAGGGGGTAAAGGGGTGACTGGGCCTCCGGTACTCTCACTCACTGAACGAAACACAACAATAGGAATATTGCTATTTCACATCGATATTCTGTGTGTTTGTAATTACAACGTAATCTAATTAAATTGTATTTAGTTACATAGTAATTATAATTACTCCGAATATACAATGTAACGTATTATTACGTATTTAATTACAAAGTAATCTGATTGAAACGTAATTAAAATACTTTGTAATTCAATTATCTGTTAATTTAAATGAATGAGCGACGTCGAAAAATAATATTTTTAACTCAAATGTGGCGCTATCAAATTTGGCGTGTGTTTGTGTGACTTTGTACATGGATAATCAGGTTAATAAAACATACCGTTTTCTATCAATCAACTTTATTTTACAATAATTATATTCGTTATTTTTTATTCATTCGTATCATCACGTTTCAGTTTTATAATTCATATTTACTTTTAATACTACTCTTTTCTCAAACATTTCGTCAGATAGCTTTAGGACCGTTAATCATTGAGGTGTATGAAAACACGCGTTCTACAGGCGTAGAAGAAGGTAGTGGGGTATTATATTTTATAAATACTTTCTTTACTTCAGGATGATTATTAAGCACTTGAAGCTCTCTGTTTTCCTACGCAATAAAATGTGATACTATTAGTTCGGCCTTAGTTCTTGGTTCACTACATTGATTTTCTGAACCTGAGCTTGATTCTATTTCAAAATAATCATCTTCTCTTGATTGACTCGTTGATTTTTGTCTTGATAAATCAGTGGGTAAAATTGGTATAATCTCTTTAACAGGTAAATTTTTCATTTTATCATATTGTGACTGACCGACTAAAGATGTCCATTTCAATTTTTTGTATTTAGGATGAGAAATAGCAGCTAAAGCTGCATTTTCAGCTGCTGCATTCGAAATTGTTAAAAAAGCCTGAAATCTGGTTTGTACACTAGCGAGGTAAGTCTCGGCAAGATGATTGCAGTATTTGTAGTTACCAGCTTCTCCAACTAGATGCATAAAATTTTCTTTAAAGAGAGTATAGTAGGCAAAAATATTCCGTAATAGGTGGCGTTTTCACCCTGGAGTATGTCTAGAGTGTCTGCAATGGGTTGAGTACAAGATAGGTATTTTTTAATGTAAATAAATTCTGACTCACGAAGTGGAGTTTTTATATTTAATGCTTTATGTAATGCTGTGGATTTATCTTTTATAGTGGCAATTTCCCTTATAACGGCTGTTCCATCTTGTTTCAACTGGCCTGTTTAGAGTGTGGCCCAGAATGCTTTGCAGAATTTCGGCAGATTTTGGTCTGTTTGCAGCTTTCCATAACGTGTTACATTTTTTTATTGTTTGATCGTGCATTTTTGATAACTCCGTTTCTTGGTTTTCTAAAATTGTATTAGCGTCGGTTGCACAAAGACTTAGCGTATGTGAAGCGCATCTTAGATGTAAATGTAAACGAGTCTCTAAATAATTTATTGTAGAAGTCATCTCAATGCTGTTAGTAAATTTGCTATCTGTACTATCCGTATCTGAGTCTTCGTCACAAGAGTTCATAGTATTACCTGGTCCATTTGATACGTTAATACGTTGCACGCCAAAATTTTGAAATGCCTTGACAAAGTTGCTACCATTGTCTGTAACACAAGCTACAACGTTTGTACTGTTAAGACCAAATCTTGAGTAGATTTCTTGCAATAATTCGTATATTTTGTCATAGGTATGCGAGCCTTTGAAGCGTCGACAGGATAAAGCCCTTGAGACTCTCTTCAAACTGTGTGCATCCATCCATTGAGCGGTCACGCCTAGAAAGCTTCTTCTACGTCCTGACCAAATATCAACTGTCGTACAAATATATTTTACTTCTTTTAGTTCTTGTTTTATCAAAGTAGATTCTTCATCAAAAAAATCCTTAATCTGCCTTCCGAGCGTGCGCCTGCTCATAATTCTTAAACTATTAGCACTTGTATTTAATCTTTGTAAAATATGATGGAAATACGGGTCTTCAATGCATATTAAGGCTATCATTGAATTTACGAAATACTTCACTATATCGTGATCAAATTGAACTTGATTATATGAAGATATAGTAAGTGCCCCACGTGTCCGTGGTGACAATTCTACTGACGAACTGGAAGTACGAACGTTCTTTGATCTCTTTTTACTCTTCATATACGCTTCATACTCTTGTAAAGCTTCAGGTTCATGTTTTCTTTTTAAATGTGTTTTAAAATTTGATGTACAATATCTGGTACCTTTTACATACATACATACATAGATTCACGCCTGTTTCCCAGAGGGGTAGGCAGAGACTACGGATTTTCATTTGCTACGATCCTGACACACTTCTCTGGCTTCATTCACTTTCATCACATTTCTTATACACGCCCATCGGTTCAAGGAGCTCTTAACCTGGCCTTTGTCCAGAACGCCTCCGATCTGATCGAGAAACGTTCGCCTAGGTTTCCCTCTTGGTACCTTTTATCTTTATTTTATTGGGCAAG
The DNA here is from genome assembly GCA_963564715.1 of Catocala sponsa. NCBI lineage: Eukaryota > Metazoa > Arthropoda > Insecta > Lepidoptera > Erebidae > Catocala > Catocala sponsa. Next base: position 4,193,795 of record OY751331.1, read on the forward strand.
CACTTTTTGCAAATAGCTACAACTTTGTCGGTACCAGAAATACTTTGAATTATCTCAAAAAAGTTACGGTCAAGTATTGTTGGCTGTAGGGTACAAGTATTACTTGATGAGCTTGACGTGGACGGAACACATACCAGTCCATCAATTGAGCTCTCATCTTCAAAAATCGGTGTCGAAGCTTGATTCATTATATTGGCACAATTAACACAAAATTACGAGAAGTGACTTTGAGAAAGTGTAACGTGCGCACAACACAAAAAATGAATCACAACTGCAGGACGCAGGAGTGCGACGGGCGTTAATACTTTGTAATTGATAGTTAATTTAAATACTTTGTAAGAGATTACTGTGTAATTAGATTACATTTCAATTGAATTACAATGTAATTATAATAATAATAATATTCTATCACATACACACAACACCATCTAACCCAAACTAAGCAGAGCTTGTACTATGGATACTAGACAATGGATAAACATACATATATACTTTTTTTTTGTAAATACATACATATTATACATAGAAACACCCAGACGAAGACAAACATCCATGTTCATGCACATAAATATTTGACTTGTGCGGGAATCGAACCCGCGACCTCAGGCGTGGCAGTCGGTTACACTAACCACTACGCCATCGAGCCGTCTAGATAGAGCCGATTAGATATGTCAGGTTCTTTTCGTAACTAATTACTAAAGTAATCTGCTTTAAAGTATTTAAATGATCAATTACAAAAGTAATTGTATTTGTTAATTTGTAATTTAATTACATTTTACCTATCTCTGATAATAGGTATAGGTTCTTGCGTATGTGGTAGTAACTGCGTGATGAAGAATCATTATTCATCAAGAATCATTTCAATGTGTTTATTACTTTTTTTTTATGGATTAGGGGGCAAACGAGCAGACGGATCGCCTGATGGTAAGCGATTACCGCCGCCCATGGACACCTGCAACACCAGAGGAGTTACAAGTGCGTTGCCGGCCTTTTAAGAAGGAGTACGCTCTTTTCTTGAAGTGTTGAAAGTCGTATTGGTCCGGAAATACCGTAGGCGACAGCTCATTCCTCAGTTTTGTTGTGCGAGGCAGAAAATTCCTGGAGAAACGCACAGTTGCACAAACTTTCATAATATATTAAGTAGGATGATTTCTTTTAAAGCCACTCTTGGATTAGGTGTAATTTCTGTGTCGCAGGCGACTTTACACACATAATTCAAATATTTAGTACCTACAAAATTATCTAGACCAACCAATTATTTGTCAATCCCGGAAAATTGTGTCCGTGAGTAAGCACACACGGAATGTCTTACATTAAAGTCAAAGTCAAAAATCATTTATTCATTTAGGTCACAAAGTAACACTTATGAACGTCAAAGTATATAGGTTAGTGAGTTTACTAAGTTACTGAAGCTACATTTAGGTTAGTTGCTAGGTCCAGGCAAAGGGTTGAGCCTATCAGAAGAAACCTGCAAGAAACCCACGAAATCACTCACACATTCAAAGTCCAAGTCCAAGTCAAAAATCGTGGTTAAAGTAATACTTAATGAACACATTCATTGTTATGGTAAATGTATATTTTATATTAAATTTGTATTAAATTTGTATTATGACCATAGATTTGATCGATGCTTATGACCGTGAACGTTTATGAGTTAGTGAGTTTAGTAAAGTCAGTAGGTTCTACGTTGTAGAGGCAAGCCTATTGTTGTTTATAGGGCAATGTTTCAGACTCCGTGCTGTTATTGAAAATCATTTGAGAGAAAAACCCAATTACATTTTGCCCGAGTCAGAAATCTAACCCAAGACCCACACTTTTGTGCCACATAGACTACTATTGCCAACGATGCCAATCAAGCACTTTTCTAATGTCACAAAATTATTATAAATCTGGATCTTCCACTTTGCTTTCTTCTAAATCCTTAGTTCCCAAAGTGGTCCAGGTGGACCCCCAGGGGTCCACGGTAGGCTCGACGGAGATCTACGTTGGCGTGACAAAAAAATGGGTCCACGAAAATTTATTTGCTTTTTTTGCATGAACTTGTTTGATTCTTCACCAATATAATATGGGGTCCACCGGAACCAGCAAAATTTTGAAAGTGGTCTATGAGTAAAAAGTCTGGGAAGCTCTGTTCTAAATAATTGGTCACACGCGGTTCTACCACCCTATGTTTTTTATCTTTGAAGTATCCAAGTGATATAAACATTTTATAAAAGTATACATAGTGATTGACTATATATTGAGCTCTTCAGGTACATAATGTATATGCGTGCCGTACATACTTACATTAATAATTTGAACCGAAATATTTCATGTTCTAAAGTTATTAAAACAATCGCAAGGAAACATTATTCATACGCCAACACTTCGAGGCACTAATTAAAACAATCCGGTTTGTACATATCCTTAATCCACAAAAATGAATTATAATGTATCATAAACGCGTTGTATTATGACAAGAGGTGCGCAGGAGTGCTGGCCAGTCGCCCATGACGGCGGCGCGGTTGTTGACCGCCGCGGCGCTCCACGAACGAAATTTTTATAAAGAATGGCTCCGCTTGGTATTCGACTAAAGAAGTTTTATGTAAAAACTAGAAAAATACTTGTGTCTCCTGTAAAAACTGTTAAAAAATGAGTTACATGTTTGGTAATGATTTGGCGAAGAAGATGGCGGTTTTAATTACATGGTCTGTAAAATTTGGTTGTCTGTAATCCTCTTTTTCTTTTCGTGTCCCATATCATTCTATGGCTATAGCAACTACTTTTCAACTGTCATCAAATCTGTCTCCGATTTTCACACTTAGACCACTTGTCTAGCTGTAAAAACCGGAGATATAAATAACAATAATCACTTTTGCAATAATCTCTTTGCCATACAATTCTTTTTACATTATGCCTTAAGCATAATATAGCTATGGATTTGTGTATGTCTATATGTGTGCACATGTATTCTCGTCAAAACAGGACTACTTCGTTGGGTCGCGAGGGCTATACAAAGTTTAAACAACGGACACAAAGAACACTGAAATATTTCTGAATTGCGACATCTAATCCAATGTGCATTCTTAATCTAATTTTCAAATGCATAGAAATTTACCAATAATTATGCAATATCTACCATCGGATATCAATTCGGCACTATTGCCGTATTATAAGTGTTCTGATAATAACTGCCAGGGTCTCAGTAGAATGATTATGAGTATGAGAAATAGTCTGAGATGTGGGCACGACTATACCAATTTTAAATAGACAGATAGATATCCACCGATTTGGCGCCAATTTTGGCAGCGAAATATAAATGAATATATTTCATTGTTTATTAAAGGCTCTCTCTTAGATCTTCTTCTAGTTTTAAAAGATGTAAAAAGTTTTCATTTACTTAGTAAAGTGTTCCAACCGTACATATCAAACAGTCAAAGTAAAAACTCGCTTGGATACCCATTGAATGAATAGTAGGATGTTTAGGCATTGTTGTGAGATAATGATATTGAGCAAAAAATCGCTAAACAGCGTTTTTCTTACGACAGATTAAACGTGGTTAAAAACTATTGTGCCTCATCGAAGTAGATTTTCAATTTCAACGTGATTGCTTGGAAATACCGTAAATGTTATATTTCTATTAAAAATAGTTGAAACGGGAGCACATTACTGAGCGATTACAGTCAAAATTGCGCTCTAACATCAAAGCCCTTTATGGAAAGAACTGATACTAACCATTGAGATTACGGACAAATTTCTATGCATTTAGCTGTCGCTTGATGGAGGCAATTTATTTGTGGCCACTGAAGTACATACAAAACAACATATCTGTCCTTTGTCTAAACAAAATTATTACTCTTATTTCTACTAAATAAGCTTCAAATTCGACTAATTTTAACTTTTAGAACAGAAAATAAAGTATGTACTAGAAGCAATTTTGCCGACACGAGTTTTCGTGATTTCGTAAGCGGTGGCTTTTATTCATTTTGACTTTTTCTTAAGTTGTCGAAAAAATTGTCGCCGAGGTCTTCGGCCGATCCGTGGAGCGTAACGGCTCCACCTAGAGAGCCTCGCCGTCGGAGCGAGATTATCGTTGGGAAATTAAAATTATGAGCCATGTAACCGACGTAAAGTGTACGTGGATCTATAAAATGAGAGTGATGAATGAGGTTTATTTTAAGAAGTAACCGAATACAGTAAGAATGGTTTCTTATGTTCGTGCTAATGATGCTCTTGGTCATCTAAAGCTTGTTTATAAAGAACTGCTTTTAGTAGCACAGCGTGCAGCGTGAAATTTTATAATATTCTGTGCTAAAATAATGTGCGATGTAAGCAAAAATTCGATCAGGATATAATAAGGACCATTGTAGTCTATTCTAGAATTTTCAATGGTACTTTTGTTTTGGTTGCTTTACAACACGATTAAAGATAGCATTTCGTTTGTACATTGCCAAAAAGATAGATATGTTTAGTAGTCTCGCTATATATTTAAGCTAAATGTAGAATGTCCTGTGGCGAACATAATTCCCGACCACGTGGTCAGTCCGATTAGGTACTCCCACTAGAAATGTTTGGCTCAAAACCCAACCACACTCTGACTTTAAATTAAATGCTACTTGATCAATGCGGTAGTGACATTTATCATATTGATTATAATTGAATATTAGATTGTCGCCTTCCCTTCATATTCGTAAATATGAAAATCTTTGTTATTTGTGGTTGGTGACACTATAGTATCTTATTATTTGGCGACGTGCTTAACGAAATAAATATTTTATTGATAATAAAATGTTTTACAAATATACAGAACTGCATAACATATTTTTACAATAAGTATAACAATATGTCAGGATCGTAGCAAATGGAAATCCGTAGTCTCTGCCTACCCCTCTGGGTTAAACAGGCGTGAATCTATGTATGTATGTATGTATAACCAAAATACAAATCTGAAATTATTAATACATTCCCAAATCAAATTTAAAATAAGCAATTTGAAATATAAATTGGTAAAGATTACCCATTATTTGTGAGATGGTTGCCGGTGTGGGTAATTTTGTGGGCACAGATAATTCAAATATTGTTGACAGTGAAGCCCATAGAGCATAGAGCATTGACATAGTTCTGGTGCGCGGTCGACTGCGGCCGGAAAGCTGCGGTTACCGCTGCGCACTGACAGCGACGGTTTCTTTTCCTTTAATTGTTTGTTATCAACTCGAAAAGCGTATCTAAAAGTAGTTTAGTAGATGCCAAGAAAACTCCGGTTAGTAATGACTTAAAGTAATGTCACAGTCTTATGCTAAGACTACTTGCTAAGGCATAAAGTCTGTCAACAGTTGTGATAGGTGCCATAGCTACCAGCAAACCAAGTGGTACTATGCTCAGCTGTCTTGCACAACCTTACCATACGAAGGAGGGAGTCAACTGTGTAATCTCTGAACAATTGTGAGTTATATGGTCTTGTTTTTAATACTACCGACTGACTACCGAAAGGAAGAAGTCTGAAAATAAACTTATATATCCGTTAAGTTGTTTAATTTCAATGTTTGTGTTAAGTTAACACAATACTAAACATTCCATAATTATATTACAAAGACTCACGTCTGCATGTCCTCAAAAGGTAGGTCGAGTTGTGGTATATATACAATATACATAATTATATTCCTACAGTCCTTTATTGACAACATTGCCACACTTTGTGCTACTGCCTAAAATTCTCTTACAGATAAACCCATATTGGTTATCTTGAAATCAATACCGGGGCTTACAATTAGCTGTAAATAGACGCCATAGAACTAAATCAAATGTAATTCTTTATTTGGTGAATAGGTGAATGCAGGTGTATTAACAAAATAACATCAAGTTTAAATGGCATAATCTAAAGTACAGGAATGAAAGGTCGGAAAAGCAATTAACCACGCAGGTGTCCCCGACTGTGACCAGCCATTGACGCGAGTCGCGTTGAGTGGAACAGCCAACCAACCTCGACCAACGAGGAAACTATACTGGACAAATCATGGTGTCATGCCCTTTTCACGCCGCTGACTGATTCAAATGCCACCGATTTTGGTAGTTATCGTTTTTTGTGTTTGCGTGGTTGTTATTGTTCTGCTTCGATGAACAGGACGCGTAAATCTTCAGAACGCTTTGAGGCTATTCTTGCGTTGGGTTTCCTACCGCAATTATGGTCTTAAGCACTCAGAGAAACAAGGTTATCCCAAAGTTGAATATGAGCTTAAATTATAAGTTTACAGAAATGTTCTTGAGGCAACGTGTCACGTGTCATAGATGTTAAGAATGGAAAGAAGTCCATAGATTTTGGCTAGATTATAAACGTTCCCTTTAGAGACTCTTTAAGAAAATGTGTAGATGCTAATCTGAAGATATTAAAAACTGATGGACTCTCTGATGTTAGAATGAGGGTTTACGACTCACCATATCGACTCTTCTGGATATTCATTACGGCTGGTAGTCACGTAGTACATAGGTATAATAACAAGCCACTGCTTGCTTTAAACCTCTTTAACCTATTGAGTAGCAGTGGCACACCGGCGGCCAGACACAATAGGTTTGTTAGTCATTCCAAGACTTGACAGGTTAAAATTAGCGTCTCCGACAGCCCCTTGTTTAAAGCTTGTATAGACACCGGCGCATGTGTCAATACATTGCAAGCAAGGGGCAAGACTCCTGAATATTTCAGTAATGATTTAGGAGGCACTGCATCACATCGGTCTTCTACTACCTTTCTGGACAGAGCTGAGGTTGTATAAATAAGGAATTTAGAAGGTAGTAGAGCCTCGTTGATTTCATTCTGAATGGGCCAGCTCGACCGGGGAAGGACTACCCTCTCACAGAATATCGACGTGAAATAGCAGTATTCCTACTGTTGTGTTTCGTTCGGTGAGTGAGAGTGACGGAGGCCCAATCACCCTCTTTCCCCCTTCCCGCTCCTTCTCCTTCCCACTTCCTTTCCTAAAGGGTTGGCAATGCGCAAGTGATGCCTCTGGTATTGCAGGTATCTATAGGCTACGGTGACCACTTACCATCAGGTGGGCCGTATGCTAGTTTGCCAATGTAGTAGAATAAAAATTAAAAAAAAATGTGCGCATCGCTTATTCATATCGCGTCAGTCACGTATCATGGCCTAATTGCGAGAGGCTAAGTGTAGAAAATGCACGCCTAGTTAACTAACTAACAGTAGGTAGCTTTACTTGCTCTAGCTAAGTATAATCTCAGACATGGTTTAAAGTAAGTGGGCTGTAAGAATTTTCCTTTGACGTAAGCGCCAATTGCCAATTGCTAGTGGGAAACCGTTGGACTGCCATGCAGAGGTCTCGAGTTCGAACCCAAGGCGCATCTCTGACTTTTCGAAGTTATATGCGTATTAAATAGTTAAATTATCGCTTGCTTTAACGGTGAAGGAAAACATAGTGAGGAAACCTGCATGTCTGAGAGTTCTCCATAATGTTCTCAAAGATATGTGAAGTCTGCCAACACACACTAGGCCAGTGTGGTGGACTATGGCCTAACTCTTCTCATAGTGAGAAGAGGCCCGTGCCCAGCAGTGGGACAGTTTAATACAGGGCTTATATTATATAAGCGCCAATAGTCTTAGTATTTTTTTTATTCCTGCGAGTATGTTTACTATATATGTAGGTCCCTGGATTTTTTTGTTAATCTCTGAGATTTTGCTAAAGAAGCAGCATCTCTATGTATATGATGGCAGTCACACTTGAGACATTGTGCTGTTAGTAAAGATCGGTATAGTAGTCGCAGTAGTAGAGCTGTGTGTGAGAAAGCTTGGGCAATAGTTCATCACGCTGGCCCAATGCGGGTTGATAGACGTCACACATCTTTGAGAACATTATATAGAGCTGCAGGTTCAGAAATGCAGGTTTTCTCACGATGTGTGCCTTCACCGTCAAAGCGAGGAATAATTAACCGTTTAATCCGCATAAAAAGCCAAAGATGCGTGCCTGGAATCAAATCGATATCTCTGCTTGGAAGTTACCGGTCTTTCATTAGGCTATCGCTGTTTAAAAGAGCTATCAAGGAATCCAGGACATGGACTGGTACTGTCAAGTTTGATCCAAATGCCTTTAACAATTGACTAACAAATATCTAAACATCTATAAAAATTAGTAGTAGTATATAGTCACATGAGAATTGTACCACGTCTTCTTCAATTTTAATACAGTTAAATAATGTGGGAACAGTTTGTTCAGATGACGTCACAAGTTAGCAATCCGAGGGAAATTATGTAGCCACTCAGGTTTACTTTAATGTCTCTATTTATTAGGTGAAACAACCAGTTTCATAACAATTTTATGCCGAAGAGTTTTCCTAGAATAATGGTGAATCTTTATAATTTTGTAGTCCATTTAAAACAGGATTATTTGCATTAACGTAACCAGAGGTAGTTGTGGCGAGTGCCTACCAGTGTCCACGCAGTCGGGATCAGGTACTTTAAACTCGTGTAAGTCCGTTTCAAAGGCTTCGTAGAGACTTAAAACGATAGTTTATTCGTAATAATATCTGTATTATAAAGTATACTTCGAATAGAGTAACTTATGATAGTAAAATTAGTATTGTATAAAGCCAAATCTATACTAATACTAACGGCTCCGACTGACCCGAGCGCAGCGCCACCTGTCGAGTCCAACTATAAGCCTTAGGATTAGATTAACAATTTGCTCCTTTTTAACACGCTTTTATTAGCTTGGTATGTATATTGTATCTACATAATATGTAACGGAATCTTTGAACGTGATTTTTACCCCTTTCAAACCGACAGATTGATTTGAAACTTTGCACAATTATAGAGCACCGATGACAATACAATAATTAAGAAAAAAAATAGTTTAAAAATCTAAAAAACACTATATTAAAAAAAACAAACTAAAAAAGAAGCGTGGGGTGGAGGTTATCAAAATATCTTACAAAGCACCCCACGCTTTTTTACATTAAAATTATTAAATTATTTTCTACTTTTTTTAGTTTGGTCTTTTTAATATAGCGTGTTTTTCAATTTTTTAATTCATTTTATGATTAAAATAATAAATGTCTTCAGTCTTTAGGGAAATTTGAAAGAATTAAAGATATTATTAATAGTTACTCAAATGCACGAATAGCGTAGTTGTTTAATCTGTCGCCTCGCCATATCTTGCCATAGCATAAAATTTGAAAGATTCACTGTCTGTTGTTAAAATGTTAATAAAGTCCGTCATAGTATTATCTCCAGAGAGGCAGTTGTCTTTTTAAATTAAATTTAATATAACTTTTTAAAAGTGTAGGCGTCCAAAATCACATTCTACAAAAAAACATTACCATATCATCCTGCTCATCAAAATCACCAGAAAATCAAAAATCTCGTGTCTCGTTTTGATAATGTAAATATAATCTGCGCATTATCCCGTCAGATGAGTAGGTGGGTCCGTCATGCTCGGATCCCCTCGTTTTCCTACCAGCACGCGCATTCATGACATGCTACAGTGCCCCCCAAGATAGCTGCCTTCATACCTATCTTGACAACCACTGAGCATTAAAAACAAACGTTATTGTGAACAAAACCAGTTTGCCATCTTATGTGTGAGCATGTATCTAAGCAGACGTGTGGGAAAAGCGATGGATTTTTAAGTAAGAAGTGAGTGCCACGTAGCAATGTATGACCACCGATCTAAATTTGAACCATGTCAATTGTTAAACGTTGTCCACTATTTTTGTTGAAAAAAAACTAAAATAAATTTATTCAAGTTAGGTTACAAGGTAACACTTATGAATGTCAAAGTTAGACTAATTTTTTTCTGTGAATTTACATTTTTTGCCACGTTCAGCAAAGCAATGGTGTAGTTGTGAGAAGAACGGGCAAGAAACTAATGGCCACTCTTTTTAATCGCCAAGTTTACAATAAAATTTTGTTTACAAATCATGACTGTAAGGTGCTGACTGACTGACTGACTGGAAGATAATCATTCGGTGCATAAATTGTTGATGATGGTTGTTCATTTGACTACGTATTAGTGATACGCATTATATTAAGTAGCTGCGGTTTCAATGGCTGGGCATAAAATTGTGTGACCCACAGATAGTTTTTTGAGTTTGGGTGTTCCTTGGGCCGTTGTTCTAATGTTTGTAAAGTCCCCACGGTACAGGATTGCGCAAGAGATGTCGTTTTGAATATAAAATAATATTAAATAAATAAAGTAAACAAAATTGTGAATACTTACATCTCATAACTGACTCTAAAATAATCTATAATAATCTCTTTAATATCCCGTTAGAATTTCGTTGAATCCTAAATTATTCCATACTTACACCTTTAAGGAAATCTCTTCAAAATGTCATCTTTCTACGTCCAAGAGTTCGGGCTGGGTGTTGCTGAGTCAGTCAGTGACAGTGTGAGGAACTTTTCTTTTTATATATATTAATTAAGGAATGGTCTATAGTAATAAAAGGCCATATAAATGTAATTGCAGATGCACTTATAAATAACAGATAACATCGTTCAGTGTCGGAGCTACAAATGAGTGCTAATGAAGACACACGAACTCCGTGCTCATGTTATTGTGCTTATTGCGTTATTGGAGAGCATCGTATTATGCTGAGCATTACTCATTTTCTATAAAGATTGGTCTAATTAATCTGCAGTTACAAGTAATTTGTAGTGTACTATCTAGCAGGGTTAGGCAATCGCACTTACCTATTATATATACGAAAAAGTATCGCCTCATCCGTTAATTAGCTGGTACCTAAGTCATCTGCCAATGGTCTGCCAATGGTCGTTAATTTCATATTATTCAAGTGTTCTTGATTGGGTGTATGAGTTATTGTAGTAAGCTCTATGGCGCCGCGGTAGCGACTGTTCTACATGCGATCTTGGGTATAATTTATTAGATCTGGTGTAATGTTCTATCAAGGCTTTCTCATTAGCATCACGAAGTCTCTGTCTGACAGAAAAATCCTTAAATCATAATTGTCGGAGTGTAGACGTTTAACGCTCCTGCTTATTCCTTCAGGGACAAGGGTGTGAGACTATTAAGTACATAGATAAAACAATATAATTACCAAATTACCAAATCATGGTACTTGAGAAAAGTCATATCGGAATACAGTTTTTAAACACCATTGTTAATCAACAATAAGTATACGATGTATTTAATATAATCTATGGCATACGCCACAGACTATTTTCATAGTATTCTTTCTCAACATAACATGATATATTGACTATTTATTCCCCATCAATATGAGTAATGAGCACGATAAAACGCGATGTCTCTATTGTGCTTCAAGACATTTCAATCCGTGCTTCATAATTTGTGTTACGGAACGCGAAGCATGCTTCGGCACATCTAATATCACACATCTATCATCCATCATCACATTTTAAGCTTTCAACACATTACCGATCGCATTTCCCGCCACATACCATCGGTAATGGCGGTGGCGACCGCCGCCCGTAGATGTTCGAAGATCACTTGTGCGCGGGCGCACACCGCGCATTCCGCGGACTGCGTCTATACAACACATAGGGAGCTATAATATAAATTATTGTTAATTACATATGTAGCTATAATTAATATTTTAATAATATACTGACAGTTCGAGTATCTATGCTTTCGTATTTTCGGTAAATAGGTATACGTTTGTGATAAATTTAATATTTATGCAATACTTTTTTCACTTTTATTTACAATAATAATATAGCCGCATGTTTATAGCGATTTTAAAATAACACTTAATAGGAACAGTAGAATCTATCTCTATATTCTCTTTGTGTTTTACATTTTTATTCTTTTATGAAGAGCCTGGCATATACTCTTCAATGGAGTGACGCACAACGTTTGATGATTATAGCATGAAATAACTATGTTTCATGCTATAATCATCAATCATCAATCATTTTTATGTGTATGCCAATATCTGAGGCCTTAACGCAATTAAAGTTTCACCACAAATGGAGTAAAATCTATTGTCATCGCATATTTGCTACAAAAACGTTGGTATTGATTTCACATTGTTTGGTAGCTTGGCATTTAGCCTAAAATCTGAGCAATGCTTTATAATTAGACTAGCTTTTGCCCCCGGCTACGCTCGCGTTAATTTAGAATTTGACAATCTATTCGGGTTGTACTCTGCTTGTAATAATATACATTCAATCATGATTCGAAAGATACGTGGCGCCATCTATTATCATAAGAACGTTATTACTGTTTTCCTCCTGACACAAAAGATCCCACTGGGTCGAAGTGTCGCCGGTCTGTACTGACTGGCCCCCACACACAAGATAAGATTGTTTTCCTCGGGAAAAGTAATTTTCTTCGGGATGAAAGGTAGCCTATGTCCGTTTCTGTACACCTGACAACGTATATGCAACATTTCAGGATGATCGGTTCAGTGGTTTAGGCGTGAAAAGGTAACAAACAAATAAACTCAGTTTCGCTTTTATAATATTAGTTAGGAAGTTAGGATTAGGATGAAGCATTTATCGCTGGCATGTCTTATGAATAAATAAATTAGAAATAGTGATAGTGTATTCCATGTAGTCGTCACAGTAGAAGTCACAGGAACTCAGCAAACGCTATTAATTTTAATTAAAAGTCCACGTTACCATTATGTATGTATACTTAAATAATTATTTAAATATCTGTAGTACTCATAATGTGAGACGACTCGAAGTATATTATTAAAATGCTACCTAATTAGGTAATATACAATGATTATACCCTAGATATGTCACTTTCATAGTAATGGATGTTGAAAATATTACCATACACTTTTGGTTTTGTGCTTGTGTAGAATTTTTTTTTATATAAGTAGCGTAACGGCGGCAGAGCAGCGATAGTTCAGGGGGGAGACCAATAGACTGCAATGTAGAGGGTCTTGGGTTCGAATCCACGTCGCGCACCTCTGACTTTCGGAAGTTATATAACTTTTCGAAATTATGTGCATATTGGTTGACAATTATCGCCTGCTCCGTGCCTCGGAGAGTACGTTAAGCCGTTGGTCCCGGCTGCCATGAACATCTATGGCTGTCGTTATTAGGAAGTCAGTGCGCTCTTATATACTGACACTGGTCTAGCCTGAGGGTATCGTTAGCCTTCGGGTTGCGGAGGTCAGATGGCAGTCGCTCCGTGCAAAAACTGATATCCAGTCAAATCCGGTTAGACTAAAAAGCCGACTCCAAGTGACTTGGGAGAAGAAGACGCTAGGGAGAAGAAGATATTATTGGTAACTAGGTTTTGTTGATAGTAACATTAGTTATTCCGGATGAAAGGTGTCCTTGTCGAATGTCCTTATCTTGTCCTTCCTTGTCCTATCTCTTTTTCCGTATCTCTGACGTCATGATGATCAGTCAAGTAGTTAAGGCGAGAAAGCATAACAACAAACAAACTCACATTCGCATTTATAATAATATTATAGTAAGGAAGTAAGGATATATCTTTGAATCTTAATAGTATATTACAGGTCGATGTGTGAGAGGCTTTACGCGGGTAGCGGTCAAGCTGTCATCACGGCCGATATGGATCGATCATTGCCTGCATTGTTGTGGAACTCGCTAATAAAGATGACAACCAATATTTTCCTGAACATGCACATTCCTTAGATTTACACTACAGACTAGCGGCAACACTTTTTCTAATAGACCTTTTTGTACGAATCGCTGGAGATGAATCATTTGTAATAAGAAACTGGCGTTTGCGGCTTTTCCATGTTCTGACTAGTAACACTACATTTACATTACAAACGTTTCTTTAGTTTCTAATTTTGAAATAAACAAAGAAATATACAAAACCGTAATAATAACAGCCAGGCCTTGAGTCCATAGACAAACTTGAGTCCAACCAAATTGCTCAGAGCTGGATTAGGGCCTCTTTGCTTATGCTGGTTTTGTCGATCCTGTGCCAATTGCAGTTATAATGTCTATTACTTGTGCTTATTTATATGTTGTTGACCCAACACATTGTTTCTTCATTCAAACTCACTATTCCATTCCATGCTCTTCATTCGATCAATACTTCGTGGCTTACCAACTCCAAGAAAATACCGTTGTTCTGTTTCTAGTATCACATTTCTTGCTTACTTTTTACCTTATTGTTACAGAAATGTACGAAATTTAAATTTCTAAAAGTCTTATAACACAGAAACGTGTCTGAATTCAGTAAAATTTAATAGATATCGAAACACAATTACATAAAAAAGTTATTCTAAATATTTCTAAATTAACATCGTATCATCCCGATTCGCGTCGAATCGATCTGTTCGACGACTATTCGATTCTGAATCAATTCGTTGAGGAGTCGAGTTGAGGCACCATCTCTAGTTCGTTGACCCGGCTGAATGAATACCTAACACCTAGGCGTTTTTGCCGCCAAGATATTTTGTGGCCACACGACTCGAGTTTCGATTAAGTAAATATTTTTATGCGGCATTATAAGGTCAATGGGTGTAGTCACATTGTAACTGGTTAATGTATGCGGTGAAAAAAACTGTCTTTTTTCCTTTCACGCGTGCCTAGCGTACGGCGAATGTGAATAGTCATTAAGTTTTTTTCTCCGTCTGCATAAGAGTGGACAGCGATGTATTTTTTCTTAAACTTTATCGTTATGCACGGCTCGCTTTTCTCAAAATATTTTTCCTTATTAAATGCTCTTGCAATTTCGCTGCAGATTTTGCGCCGTACCGCGGTACTTATGATATTATAAATGTTATTCATAAACTATATCAATTTAGTGGACACTTCATTATTTATTAGAGTATAAATCAAATTTCTGTCATATGATTTTCAAAAAGAATGCAAAATTTCTAGAATTGACTCCTGGAATATTACAAATTGGGTTAGTTTCAGGAGTTTGGCAATGATAAAGGTAAGTATAGATAACAACTTACTGTTACGCATTTGAAACAGCAAAAGCTGGCAATACAGACTAATCTTAGTTAGTCAGTATAATCAGGTTTTGTTGTTTCAAATTGGTGATAAGTCTGCACTCAAAGCCCAATATCAAATCCTTAGTCAGGTATGTGTTATAAGATATAAGGTAATTATATGTAGCAAGCAGCCTTCATATGTGCCTAATCAACGGAAAAGTGCTTGGTAACATACTTGTAGAAATTTAAGTGTAACGAACCTTTCTATTTAGGGGTAATAAGCCGTATATTCGCCACTTTTTCAAACTTTTTTCTAAGGACTAAAATTGTTGAGGCAAGGTATTGTCTAAAAACGGCGATAAACATTTTAAAATTAAAAAATAATAATAAGAAGATTCGATATCACGTACTTATATCTAGGGATCCTTTTAAGTATAAAATGATACCTGTTAGGATAACATTTATCAAAAAAATTAACAGGTAACGTACCTATTGAATCATGTGAGTATACTCGTAGATACCTATGTAAGTAAGCCATACGATCTATCCGATTAAGTAATAACTCTCTGCGTCTTGAATGGATGGTACCGTGTTAAATACATCTAATTCATCTAGATTTTCTCCGTGTCTCGGCCGGCACGGCACGCCGTTAGTCGCGGTTGTCATAACAGTTATTACAACGATATAAAAGCCTGAAATTTATAACAACTTAGATTTAGGTTACCGGTATACCTGCTGTATGTAGCTGGTTGATTTAGAAGAGATCCGAAGATACTGTCACCCTTTGGATTGTATAGGATTTTATGTGTTTGAACGACTGTGTAATATTAAAGAAAATTTTCAAATAGGGATAGTAATTTAGACACCCTTTTTGCTGATAATTGCGGTTGACTAAGACCTCGAACATATAGACATGATGTTTCGAAAAACGCTTTTTGTCAATAGGCACACCCTAACGTTGTTAAGGCAAGGCATTGACTAAAAATGGCAATGCTTAGTTTCTTAGGAAAATCGTACGGAAATATGTAATTACCAAGGTTATTAATGTATCTTATCTATTTCGAGGCGCTCATAGCCAGTAGCACTCACTGATCGGTAAACGATTAGCGATGTTAAGCAACGTTGGGTGCGGTCAGTCTATAGATGGGTGACCGCTTAGTGGTATTGAAATACCACTAAGCGGTCACCCATCTATAGACTGACGAAGCACGAAGAACGGAGCACGGAGACGCTCAGATGAATCTGAGCGTCTCCGTGCTTCGGAGGGCACGTAAAAAGTCGGTCCCGGTTGTTGCCAAATTGACAGCAGTCGTTAAGCCACGTCAGAGGCCTATGGGCGGCTTGAACAACTCTTGACAACAGGTTGGCCACTAACCACACGAACAGAAGAAAGAAGAAGAAAGAAGAAGAAAGAAGAAGAAGAAGAAGAAGAATGTATCTTAAAGCATTCGAAAACATCCACAGGTGTTTAGAATACCTTTTATGGACGAAGCTAGGAAAATGCCAGCTTAAATAACAAATTTGGGTAATCTGCAAAGATTTTCTTGAAACTTTATTTTACCAAGTATTTTTAAAGTAATTGATAAATTATTTGCAAGACGTAAAATATTCTGTCATGATAGATATTTGACAATTGAATAATGTAACAACATTTTTTTTTATATTGACACGCCATAGTGATTGTAACGGACCTGATGAAAAGCCCAATTACAGTCCAGAGACAGTGACGACGAGGAGAAGATAGATGACTTCTAGCCGTCGTCAGTGTCAAGCCGGTCTGACCAGATGCTTCTTCACACTACGTTTGAAGGACCCAATGTCGTAGAAGGGCACACATGTGCCGGAAGACCATTCTAAAGTTGTATGGTACGGCATAAGAAGGAATTGCTGAATCTTTTGGTGCGAGACGGACATATCCCTAAATAAAAATAGTATAATCGATTCGTTAACTATACAATTTCTACTTCTACTTTATTATGATTAACGTAAATTTAGTTGCAATATATTACAAATTCACATCAACAATAAAAAAGATGGACAAGCTAGGATGTTTTATATGCGTCCTGTCCTATAAAAATGGAAAATCCTGATATAATATTTTTTCTTTAACAATCCAATTTCATTAATATCATCTCTCTATACGGATAGATCCCATAAAGAGATGTACTTGCTTAAACTCTGTTTATTATTTAGCTGCCGTCAAAATACATAAAATACATATACTTTTAGTTCATTCATTAAAATTTGATGATACTTAAGAGTACTTACCATTCGTCTGTCAAAAAACAGCAATCAATCAGTTTCATCAAAGTGTGTAAAACTTTTTAATCTTTATTGACCAGTAACTGGACAAAAAATTTGCATTATGTCATTAACTCAAAGCTTAATTAGCTTGTTGTAAACTTTATAGAAAGCAATTTTGATGACTTTTGATTGAGCCGTTGCTCTTTATTTTGTTATGTGGTTCATTTGACGGTTTTAACGGCATCCATCTTAACGGTAAGCACATCGGCAGCCATTTTGTGTAATTCTCAAGTGACAGAACGTAATTCAAAAATTAAAATATCTTGTTTAAGTTTTAATTTATGAACGTAATGTAAATGTATTTTATGAAAGATCGCTACGATGATTATGCTCGTGATATTGAGATTAGCAGCCGTCCAGGTTATACGAAATTCTAACTGTATTGGATATTATAAACCGCGCAGTCGACGTACAAATTAATAAATATTTATTTGTGAGAACTTCAGTTGGAACTAAGTTCACAACGTGTGTTGTTGGTCCATCAACTTGATGGCTGAATGATGGCTCATAAAACTGAATATCTACTATAAATAGTTGTATCATCGACATTTCGCAGACCACATTTGTATAAGAGAGAGCAGGATTCTATTAGATTCGAATGTTTTTTGATAACAACTATGTGTTATTTTACTACTAAGCAATCTTGTGTAGAGAAAAGAAAGTATCGAAAATTATAAAAGTCTTCTCTATAGTACAAATAATTTTGTAAAACCGAATAAAGATCTGAAATATACAATTATAGAAAAAAATTGGGGCTGTCTTGGCGACCCGCCAAGACAGCCCCAATTTTTTTCTATAATTATACCTGGATACCTGGTACTCTTTTAGAGGTTATGGGGTCAAAATTTCGTTATTTTATGCGTAGGACGCACCATTTCTGAGATAACCGTCGGAGTCACCAGTGTTGTGTGAACTTGGTGTATATCTGACTTCGGGTACGATTGGGTGAAGAAATGATGTCTGGTTAAGCCAATTAGGTTTATTGTTAAATATGCGACTATACAACACCGCGGATACCGTAACACTGCTTATGCGCTAACACAATAATCATAGTGCATTTACATACACATGTGCAGTGACATTCGATATAACATTACATTATATGTGTGTATTCGTTGTGTCCCCACATTGTTAATATTCTAAAATAATTCAAAAATGGAAAGCGTGGAAGCATGACGATGACGCGAGTTCTATGATTTTTGTTCACCCAAGAAGTGCTCAACGCGCCTAAAAAAGTTTTCATTCCAAAACAGACATAGTTTCACGCCAGAGTTAGTGTATGCGATTGCTATACATGAGTCTCGGTTTCGTCTCGGGTTCGATTCCCGGGACTGGCAAAGTGTTATAGGATTTTCTATCAAGAAATTCTCGGTAACAGCAAGGAGTCTGGGCCTGTGCCTATCGGTAAAAGGCATAAGGGCGCCCTATTACTTGGGACTTAAATCTTTCTACCTACTCAGTAGAGAAAAAAGACGTGACGTGACTATGTAGGTAACTGTTCAAGCGACTGATGATTAATGCGATGTTTTCCTTCACTGGAAGGTAAGCATCGTAAAGAAACATGCATCTAAAAATTTCTCCAAAATGTTCCCAAAACGATCGTGGTAGACTATAGATTTCTATACTACATACATCCACTATATATAATAATATATCCCACACTGAAAAGAGGCCCATGCCTAATAGTAAGTCAGTTTATATACAAACCTAATATTATTTATATATAACAAAAACGAAAATAACACAGTCAAGACTGTAAATAACCTCGGCATTTTAATTTGATAAATAAAATCCACAGAAAATTGGACATGCGTGAGAAAGCGTCCCGTATCGCTAATACCACGAGACGTGTCAATATCGCGATACTATTATGTCGTAGGTATATCGACAGCCAACGAAATGAGCTCGAGATCGACTCACGCGCACCGTGGGACCCCGCGCATGCGCCAGCGCAGCGCCTCATTTACCCGCCATAAGTTTGAAAGTTTTGTGAGAACTTCTAACTGGAACAGTGTCCTGTAATGGTTTTGGCACGAGAAAGTGTTTGTGGTATAAGACCACATAATGATGATCAATTTTATTTTTTCATGCGTGGTTGGTATGTAGCGTTGTGTAGCCGGATTCATTTACATCTTGTGCCTGAAACAATATAATTGAACATACTGTTAAAAAAAGGAGATAGCTAAAAAGTAATTCCCGGGTCCACCTACAAAAGGAAAGTCCTAGTAAATGTTAAAACTATGATTTTATGTTATAAACTGGCAATCATGATTTGTAGGTTTTAATTCCCAGATCGGACAAACTGTTTTAACTTTTTCTTTAGGCAATTGTTCAGATGCAACACAAAGTGTATTTGGCCAGTTTACTGCAAAATCTTTGCCTCTCATTATTCGGGAGTGGGCGGGACCGAAAGACAGTTTGTGAAATGTAGTCATAGCACATTTCTACCTGCCCTTTCACACATTCGATAGGATGTACGTATTTCTGAACCAAGCTTAGGCTTAGTGTTGCTTAATATCATAATTATGAAGTAATTATTTTGTCAGCCAGACGTTTTCCTTTAACAGTTAGTTACTGAGGTAATTTTCCATCTATTCTAAAGTCATAATTATATTTTTTACATTCTTATTACAATAACTGGAGGAAGATACCGATTTGGTGATTGGCGGCCATGTTGTTCGACTGACAACGGGATATGTATCAAGTAAACTGACATCTCTGCCGGTGCTATTTTGTTTAATACCATACCATATAGGTATAATGCATTAGATATAGACATTCCATCAGCAATTGGCTAAGCTTCACAATAGGGTTGTCTGTAAAAAAATATAAATTGTCTATGTATAGAACGTTTCTTGGAATTTCCAAAGATATTTCGATACAATATTTCCCGCCATTCGAATCTAGAAGATTTGAATTCCGAGAAATATTTTTAAATGATACGAGACGTGCTCGATTTAAAGTTTGAATTAAATTTCGAATGATCACGATTACGTTTTGGTTCTATTATTGAATTTGCGAACTGAAAATCGAATTTGGTTTAGTCATTTTATTTTTATGTGTGGTCTTAAATGTTAAAGTATAAATGTATACAACTTTTAAACTACTAACTTGCTCCCGTAAGCAGGAGCTGCAGATTTCCACTTGCTACGACAATCATGTCTCTTGCACTATTATTTTTATAATTACTTTTTGTTTAATAAAGCCTATTGTTTTAGGTTTTCTTCTCATTATTTATAACTAGCTTTCGTCCGTGTAGGCACGCATACCGGAATAAAAGTGTCCTA
The DNA here is from genome assembly GCA_963564715.1 of Catocala sponsa. Lineage (NCBI taxonomy): Eukaryota > Metazoa > Arthropoda > Insecta > Lepidoptera > Erebidae > Catocala > Catocala sponsa. The sequence continues at coordinate 4,214,230 of OY751331.1, forward strand.
TGTTTTAACCCATCATCATGTCTGTTTGGATGTTGAGTTTCATTCAAATCCGTGTACGGTTCAGGATTAAAAAACAAACATATCTTCATAAACTTTCACATTTATAAAATGACTAGATGTTCCCGCGGTTTCACCCGCGTTTATCATTACTGCACCGCCCCCATAGGTCGTAGCGTATTATAGCCTTCCTCAATAAATAGGCTATCCAACACAAAAAGAATTTTTCAAATCGAACCAGTAGTTCCTGAGTTTAGCGCGTTCAAACAAACAAACAAACAAACTCTTCAGCTTTATAATATTAGTATAGATTAGAATGACTTAGGTCTATATGACATAGCAAGACTATATATTCCCAATGAGTTAGGCAGAGGCTATATATTATTGCAAATCTTATCTTTTTCTTGGGTTATATATTTCATTTGAGTGTCGTATGACGTCACCCTATTAATACCTGACACCCCTACAAATGTTCTGAACGGGCACGACACCGCTGTGTTGCGTAAATGACATTCCTATGTAGCCGTGGATGTGTTTTTTGGAGACGTCGGTGAGCGGAACGGATCTCTGGTATTCCCATCTGGAGCACCGCGGTGAAGAAACTAATGAACTATTCCGTAGGAATCTGACAGATCTGGCAGCGGTCACGCGGTGAGATTCGGCTTAACCGTGTTTTGGACCATATAGAGGTCGTGGAGTACTTAAAAAGTCTTGTCGTTACAAATATGCTAATTCTTCTCCCTAGCCTTTATTATTCCCAAGTCACTTGGGGTCGGCTTTCTAGTCTAACCGGACTTGACTGGATATCAGTTTTTACACGGAGCAGCTGCCACCTGACCTCCGCAACCCGAAGGCTAACGATACCCTAAAGCTAGACCAGTATCAGCATATTAGAGGGCACTGACTTCTTAATAACGACTGCCATAGATGTTCATGGCAGCCGGATCCGACGGCTTAACGTGCTCTCCGAGGCACGGAGCAGGCGATAATTGTCAATCAATACGCACATCAGTTCGAAAAGTGATATAACTTCCGAAAGTCAGAGGTGCGCGACGTGGGTTCGAACCCGAGACCCTCTGCATTGCAGTCTGTTGGTCTCCCCACTGAGCTATCGCTAATTATTATATTGTAAAATTGATTGTTTGTTTTATATTGTAAAATTACTGTGGCGGAGGTTGTATCACTGTATACTTAGCGTGCAAAAAGCATTTGCAAAAGAGACCATGTTTTTTTTCAACTAATTCTGACAGGATGTGAATGATTCTATACTTACTTAAACTTACTTATATGTGTAATGTTGGTAATATATTGTTGGTAATATATAATAGTATAAATAGTTTTAATAGTTTCAATAATTTAATTAGCCTTAACATTAGTAAAGTTTAATAGTAATAGTAGTGTAACAGTTTTCAAAATTTTGTAATAAATTGTCAAATAAACAACGCGATAAAATCCGTATATAGTAGTTTAATTTCAATGAATATATTGCTGGTTTGTTTGCGAATGTAATATTATAAATACATTATTGTTTGCTGGTTTGTTTTCTCTCTTAGAGTAACTGATCTACGTAGTTGCATAGAGATAAGACTTTAAGAATGACAGAGGCAAATTTTAACTCGTAAAAAGGAAACAACGGTTCCTGCACGGTAGGACCTTAGACTTTGGAGCAAAGCTACGAGTAAATTGTAGTACCTACAATATGTATAAGTTTCGTATTGAGCAGATTATGTTTATTATGGTGCAGCTGAGGTCTAAAAACTATGAAACCATAGCACTATTCAAATAAATTACACATCGCTTTAGCTTAATGTCAATTGTAATCCTAATCCTAATCCTAACTAATATTATAAAAGCGAAAATAAGTTTGTTTGTTTGTTACCTTTTCACGCCTAAACCACTGAACCGATCATCCTGAAATTTTGCATATACGTTGTCAGGTGTACAGAAACGGACATAGGCTACCTTTCATCCCGAAAAAAATGACTGTTTCCGACGAAAACAACAATAACATTCTTATGATAATAGATGGCGCCACGTGTCTTTCGAATAATGATTGAATTATATTATTACAAGCAGAGTACAACCCGAATTGATTGTCAAATTTTAAATTAACGCGAGCGAAGCCGCGGGCAAAAGCTAGTTTTAATATAATTAATTATAATTAATATCGTTTCACACCAAACTCTAATTAAAAAGACAAAAAATACAACCCTTAGCATGCACGAGATACTATGTGAATGTATTTTAACTAAGTCTTCTAATTCCACTAAAGATTGAGCTGGTTCGGCGAGATCCAAGTAAATGTCTCCCGTTCCTGACGGAATCGGTGCACTCGTGGGAACGGACAAGCGTCGCCTTTCTGGCAATTAATCCCAACCGTTTTAACCTGTTTACTTTTATTTTGACGCCAACACTACAAACAGATTGTAGGGTTGACAGAATACACGATTGATCTTTTTTAAAAATAAGTCTTAGTTACTTGGTAATAAAGGTATCTAATCCATAAATGTGGGACTGACACACACAGACGTCGCTAAAATTATGCGATACAAAGGGTCATATTAAGGTCATTTTTGCTACGTAAAAAAATATGAATGAGGTTTTCTTACATGGTAGAGTCAGGCGTTGAATGTTGTTAATCGCGAAGCAATAAGCTTCACTTTTATATATCGACGTGAAATAGCAGTAATCCTACTGTTGTGTTTCGTTCGGTGAGCGACAGTGCTGGAGGCCCAATCACCCTCTTTCCCCCTCCCCGCTATTTTTCCTTTCCACTTCCTTGTTCTTCCTTTCCTAAAGGGTCGGCAACGCGCAAGAGATGCCTCTGGTGTTGCAGGCGTCTATAGGCTACGGTGACCATTTACTATCAGGTGGGCCGTATGCTAGTTTGCCACCTAAGTAGTATAAAAAAAGAAAATCTAGGTATGTATTGTTTGGGTAACTATTTTAGGCCTATTTGTAAGTGAAAACTTCCATCCGAGAATTTTTTTATTAAGGTGTATATAAAATTGCTCTGCTTTAAAACTACTGTGTCAACGTTACTTTTCTAGACATCACGCGTCAACTGTTAAAATGGAGCAATACCAATATTATATAGGTATGGCAGTATTACTATTAATTTAATAAATAAATGCAGTGATAGCTCAGTGGGGAGACTAACAGACTGTAATGCAGAGGGTCTCGGGTTCGAACCCACGTCGCGCACCTCTGACTTTCGGAAGTTATATGACTTTTCGAAATTATGTGCGTATTGATTGACAATTATCGCCTGCTCCGTGCCTCGGAGAGCATGTTAAGCCGTCGGTTCCGGCTGCGAGAACATCTATGGTAGTCGTTATTGGGAAGTTAGTGCCCTCTAATATCCTGACACTGGTCTAGCCTTAGGGTATCGTTAGCCTTCGGGTTGCGGAGGTCAGATGGCAGCCGCTCCGTGTAAAAACTGATATCCAGTCAAATCCGGTTAGACTAGAAAGCCGACCCCAAGCGACTTGGGAATAATAAAGGCTAGGGAGAAGAAGTATTACTATTTAATTTTAAAAAGGCTACTCCCGCTCTATTAATAAATCCTGTGTCACAAAGCACTTTACAAACATTCAAATAACGGACACAAATAACACCCAGAATCGGAGCAACCATTTGTGGATCACACAAAGTTTTGTCCCGTGTGGGATTCAAACCCGGAATACTTGATGCCGTGGCAGTGGCGAGGCGACTACTTCAGCCACTACACCATCCGTGCAATCAAATTTGGAGTTTTGGAATCTTAGTCTTTCTTAATTTTTTCTAAATAAGTATTTCGTTCAACCCTACATCTAAATCGCGCGTTGATTCATTTAAAACACCTTAGCTCACATAATGACGTGCGAAGTCTAGCGTATTACTCAGAAAATGTATAATTATTGTATAAAAACTTATTTGTTTACGGACGCGGCCGGCATTGATGTTACTTTATCCCTTTAACATTAGGTTAAAACAAGTTTCGACATTTATTTTGTTTTATATTTTGTTGATAAAATTATTACCTAATATGTGTAGTCGTAAACTTTCTTCCTTTTTGTTATGCAATTAAGGTGACAAACAAGCATACGGCCCACCTGATGGTAAGTGGTCACCGTAGCCTATGGACGCCTGCAATACCAGAGGCATCACTTGCGCGTTGCCGACCCTTTAGGAAAAAAAGGAAGTGGGAAGGAGAAGGAGTGGGAAGGGAGAAAGAGGGTGAGGCCGGCACTCTCACTCACCAAACGAAACACAACAGTAGGAACACTGCTATTTCACGTCGATATTATATCATTACACAGTAGAGTCGACTAGAGCGCGTACCAACAAGTTTGGGTCCTCATACCTCTGCCGAACGACCAAGGCATGGAATTCTCTGCCAAGGGGATCCTGGGTCCTTTAAGCGGGGCGTGAAAAAGTACCTTCTCAGGCCGTCGAAGTAGAGACCTCAACATCGCCTCGACTGCTATGAGGGCGGTGTGGAGGCCACTGCTCTTAGACCACACGAGTGCTTACCATCAGGTGGAGTGTGGTCATTTTGACGAGCAAAATAAAATTAAAAAGAAAACTGTGAGGGCGTAGTACTTCCTCGGTCGAGCCGGCCCTTCATGCTGAAATCTGTGTTGTTCATACACGTTACTTTATGCTTTATATTAATAATACCACGCATTGCACTACTGACATGAACTCACTTCTGACACAAGCATCCTAGCTTAGCTGCAGGAGAGTAATTTGCAACCCAATTTTGGTTTTAAAGAATGGATCTGATTTTCATGCCTTAAATGAGAACTAATAAATACCCGAAGAGCAGCGATAGCTCAGTGGGGAGACCAACAGACTGCAATGCAGAGGGTCTCGTTTTCGAACCCACGTCGCGCACCTCTGACTTTCAGAAGTTATATGACTTTTCGAAATTATGTGTGTATTGATTGACAATTATCGACTGCTCCGTGCCTCGGAAAGCACGTTAAGCCGTAGGTCCCGGCTGCCATGAACATCTATGACAGTCGTTATTGGGAGAGTGTCGACACAAAAGATCCCACTGGGTCGAAGTGTCGCCGGTCTGCACTGACTGGCCCCCACATAAGATAAGATAAGATAATAAATACCCTAGGAAAATCTGCTACGGTATTGAGTGTAAATTCTTCAAATGTACCAAATTTTATATCATATTAGCGATGTTCTGGAAAATTTGGGCAAATATTATTCCTTTTCTAACTAAACTCAATAAAAACTCAGTGCGATGCACTTACTCACTTTCTTGATATTCAAAGAAATTTATTTCCTTTATTTTATGACAGATTCCAGTAGCATTTGGATGGCATGTATGATACATCATTTAAAATAATATTGTAACTGATCTCTAATAAAATTATTATTTTTAAGATATTAATTGTTAATGTTATTTAAACTGAAAATTGCTAACGATCTCTAATCATTGCATCTGTTTTACAGCTACGTGAACCGACAGTGAACGAAACATTCAAGATCATTGACAGCATTATATGAAATTAATGATACTGCTATTTAATTAGAAACGTGATGGCTTTCAATAATATTTTATGTTCCTTATCGTAGCGACGATATCTAATCATCATCTCAGTCGAAAGACGTCCACTTCTGGACATAAGCCTCCCCCAAGGTCTTCCACACAGACCAGTCTTGGGCCACTCGCATCCAACCGCTTCCCGCGACTTTTACCAGGTCATCAGTCCACCTTGTAGGAGGCCTGGCCTACTCCTGCTGCGTCTTCCGGTGCGTGGCCGCTACTCCAGAACCTTTGTGCCCCAACAGCCATCGGTTCTGCGATATCTAATATTGCATTCTTTATGCAGACTTTCATAAAATCTCTATAGTATTTGACAGAATGAACATGGAACTACAATAAATGCAGTATTGATAAGTATATCTTCTGTAAAGAATACTTTTATGACACGTTAACGTAAGATAATATAAATAATATTAATTAATCCTAACTAATACTATAAATGCGAAAATGAGTTTGTTTGTTTGTTACGCTTTCACGCCTTAACTACTCAACCGATCAACATGAAGTTTTGCATACCCGTTGTCAGGGGTACAGAATAGGACATAGGGTACCTTTCATCCAGAAAAAATAACTGTTGCAAACCTAACCTAACCGAACCCACATTTATGCGAGCGAAGCCGCGGGTGAAAACTAGTAAACTTATAAGTTAACTTATTTTGCCCGTGTTTAATCCTAGATATTCAAATTCTGTCAAATACAATGGACGTTACGTGAGGCTGTGATCGGACGAGTATCAGACCACTAAGTGCATCGACCGCACGATTTTATCTTTTACGCCACATTTTGACGGTCAAACTGTTTCGGCACGGATTGAAATTTTAATCAGTTTTCGACTTCGTGATGATGTTTTTGTTCTCAATACTTGTGAACTTTTTATTTGGTACTAATTGATGAAAGTTGCTTCTGAACAATTCGGGTCAGTTGTCCTTGTGTAGCGACTTCAGTAATGGTCCACAATATGTGGTGGTTATCTCTGACATTAATTGTGCATTAAACGACTTTTATCTGAGTGCCAGTACACAGCTTTATCGTTTCTGTATGTAAGCTGGTTTGATTGTTTGGTGGTGGATTTTTCCTTTTGCGATATACAATTTGATATGATGGTCTAGTTACGCACAATGTTTGCTGATCGTCATATAAGTCTTTCTAATACATACTTCATATACACCGCTTACAGATGGTCACACAACAAGAGCTGTGTAGCACGGGCAACTTTATATAATTATAATTAAACAATACGTCCAGATTCACAACAGTTATATCTTCTTCTTCCTAGCCTTTATTATTCCCAAGTCACTTGGGGTCGGCTTTCTAGTCTAACCGGATTTGACTGGATATCAGTTTTTACACGGAGCGACTGCCATCTGACCTCCGCAACCCGAAGGCTAACGATACCCTAAGGCTAGACCAGTGTCAGGATATTAGAGGGTACTGACTTCCCAATAACGACTGCCATAGATGTTCATGGCAGCCGGGACCGACGGCTTAACGTGCTCTCCAAGGCACGGAGCAGGCGATAATTGTCAATCAATACAAACATAATTTCGAAAAGTCATATAACTTCTGAAAGTCAGAGGTGCGCGACGTGGGTTCGAACCCGAGACCCTCTGCATTACAGTCTGTTGGTATCCCCACTGAGCTATCGCTGCTGTTGTTGTTGTCAGAACAATTACATGTGGATCACATAAAAAAAAATCTGCGTGGGCTAAGAACCTTTGCTGACGGACTGAATACTTCTTAGTTACTTTAGTTATAATAAAAGTAATGGTTTTTACGCAGAGTATTAAAAAAGGAAGTTAACTTAGGTAAACTCATTAATCACTATTGAAATTAAACTACTATATACGGATTTTATCGCGTTGTTTATTTGAAATCTTATTACAAAATTTTGAAAAAATCACTACTTTTAAGTGCATAAGTGCTACTCTGTGATCGAGATGAAAAATGTTTTTTACTTTGAGAAAATACCATAAAGAATACATACATAATCTTAATGTCCTCCAGACCGAATTTCGGCCACGGCGGCCAATCTTAACGGAGACTGGCCATCTGCGCATTAGATATTATAGTGCACAAGTGTGTGCGCAACACAATTGCACTCTCTGTTTCCTAACCCTCATGATCCGATGGGACGGTAATCCGACACGACCGGAGAGAGATCAGGCGCAGGACCAACGACTTTACGTGCTTTCCGAGGCACGGTGGTGTCTAACAGCGCCAACTTCCTAACTCCGGGCTCGTATTGAAATTTCTAAACAGAAAAACCCAATATCATTTTATTGGCCCGACCCGGGATTCGAACCCGAGACCTCATGCACAGCAGTCGCATTCACTACCACTGCGCCACGAAGGCAGTTACAGATAATCTTAACTTGATCCCTAAAGAGGTAAGTAGTAATATATTACATCCACCTTTCACGTCCCACGTGCGGGACCGAGCCTCTTGCCGTGTAGCGAAAACAAATTCAGACCGCGCCGTGCTACTAATAAGAATTTTTTGACAGAAGAAACCGATAACATATTGCCCGAAAATCAAACTTGAGGCTATACACAGCACTCGCAGTAATTACCGCTGTGCTATCAGCAGTTTATAGTGAAATAATTGAAATTAAACTACTATATACGGATTTTATCGCGTTATTTATTTGACACTATTACAAAATTTTGAAAAACTGTTACACTACTATAATCACTATTAAACTTTACAAATTTTTAAGCTAATTAAATTATTGAAACCATTAAAACTATTTATACTATAACTATACTATTATACTATTTAGATTTATTTTTACACTTTCCCCGACGTTTCGGTTGCTTTTCAGCAGCCATGGTCACGGGGAGACTAAGATGGTAGTTATCTCAATGTTCCAGTGTAGTTATTTCAAAGTACCCGAACATAATTTAATCATGGGTGTTTCTATTTACGCAGAATGAACTCAAAGTATCATGAAGTCTAGCTGTGGTTTTCTTCTTCTTGGGTTTGACTAGTTGAATTACTGGATCCCAAGCTGGTGGTACATTCCAACCATCTTCCCTATTGAAATTAGGATGTTTCTTGATTTCAATAGCCTCGCGAAGCATCCTTGGTAGGAATCGGTGTTCTTTAGCGAGCATCTGTGGTTTGTCAAAGTAGTCTCAGGTAGTGGTTGGTCGGGGTGTTGCACATGTTCACACACAGCAGACTTCAACGAGCGTTGGTGTTTCACATCAGCTATGTGTTCTTTTATGCGGGTGCATATGCTTCTCTTGGTTTGACCCATGTATGAGAGTCCGCAGTCACAATCTATTTTATAGACCCCAGCATCTTGTAAAGGTAGTTGGCACTTGACGGATGGTAAAAATTGACTTATCTTCGTTGGCGGCTTGAAGTATGTGTTGATTGAAGCTCGCTTCAAGATGTAGCCAATCTTGTCAGTTACACCCTTTACATAAGGTAGTATAGCAGGCTGGCGCTCGACTGTGGCTGGCTTTTCTCGGGATCTGTGACAGCGGCGCGGCTGTTGGAGCTTGTTGTCTTGCAGTACTTGCTTGACATGTTGAAGCTCGGCGTCCAGGTGTTTCTTGTCACAGATCCCGTGGGCTCTCTGAAACAAAGACATTCCCACAGTAGCTAACTGTTTAGGATGGTGGTGAGATTCACCGTTTAAGTACCTATTTGTATGTGTCTTTTTCCTATACACAGTGTGGCTCAATCCTGAATAATCCTGAATATCCTGATCATACTTTGAAGTCTGCTGTGTGTGAACATGTGCAACAGGGGACCAACCACTACCTGAGATTTGACAAACCACAGATGCTCGCTAAAGAACACCGATTCCTACCAAGGATGCTTCGCGAGGCTATTGAAATCAAGAAACATCCTAATTTCAATAGAGAAGATGGTTGGAATGTACCACCAGTTTGGGATCCAGTAATTCAACTAGTCAAACCCAAGAAGAAGAAAACCACAGCTAGACTTCATGATACTTTGAGTTCATTCTGCGTAAATAGAAACACCCATGATTAAATTATGTTCGGGTACTTTGAAATAACTACACTGGAACATTGAGACAACTACCATCTTAGTCTCCCCGTGACCATGGCTGCTGAAAAGCAATCGAAACGTCGGGGAAAGTGTAAAAATAAATCTAAATAGTATAATAGTATAGTAATAGTATAAATAGTTTTAATAGTTTTAATAGTTTCAATAATTTAATTAGCTTAAAAATTTGTAAAGCTTAATAGTGATTATAGTAGTGTAACAGTTTTTCAAAATTTTGTAATAGTGTCAAATAAACAACGCAATAAAATCCGTATATAGTAGTTTAATTTCAATGAATAACATTCGCGTAAACAGAAGACAATATTATGTAAATACTATATAATGATAACTTTTGTGATTAAGCCATGTCAGAGGCCTACGGGCAGCTTGAACAACTCTTGACAACAGCTTGGCCACTAACCACACGAAAAGAAGAAGAAGACCTACATTCAATTAAATCTAGTACAAGATAATATACGTAAGAAGACCAGACGGCTGGACTTTTTGTGGCCCATAAAACAGTAGTATCATTCAATGCTGTAATGCTACCAGCCTGCTGAGCATGTCACCAGTCGACCGCGACGCTGAATCTTAACAAGGATGCTAAGGAATTTCAAGAATCTTAAACCAGTCGTATTACATCTCGATATTTATTATTTACCTGTTTAACCTTTTTACCGCTTGTGCCGCATTTATGTGACACATATTTCCGTGCCCCTACCGCCCGTGTCGTATTTCTGCGACAGAGAACATGCATGATTTTTTTGTTCTATTTTCGTCCTATTACCTCTCTAATTATTGTAGGTATTATTTTATCGATTTGTAGCCGGGCGCTAGGGGCACGGCAATCGATATTTAGCTAAGCGCTTAAAAAAGGTTAACACAATTATAATCCTAATATAAATTGCTTACGTAAAAGTAACATTTTAGCACTTTCTCTGGACAATCTAATTTCAAGCTTCCAAACATTTTATACTTCCTATAGTTATTACAGTATGAACATGCAATTTAAAACGAACCTCGTATTTCTAAGTTAACCCACGACAGTGCTAACAGGGACTTTGACCCCGCGACCCCGCCACCTACCAATAAACAACTTCTAAGTCTGAAGAAAACAAAACAAATTAGTTAACGACTGCTGTCAATATGACAACAACCGGAACCGACTTTTTATGTGCCTGCCGAAGCACGGAGATGCTCAGATGAAATACCACTAAGCGGTCACCCATCTATAGACTGACCGCACCCAACGTTGCTTAACCTCGCTAATCGTTTACCGATCAGTGAGTGCAACTGGTGCTAGATTAGGAACAGATTTTTCTGGATGAAAGGTACGCTATGTCCTTTTCTGTTCCTCTGCCAAGGTGTATGTAATTTCATGATGATCGGTTAAATAATTAAGGCGTGAAAGCGTAACAAACAAACTCACATTCGCATTTATAATATTAGTTAGGATATATACACATAGTTAGAATTATATTTATTGCACATCAAATAAACAAATAATTAACATAATATATACACAAATTATTATTTACAAGACATATTACCTAAAGAGAAAAATAAACAACAAATTTAAAAAGCGTCATAATATTCCTCCGCATCGTCGTAAATTGGCAACGTGTCCAGAAGACTGGCAGCATTGCCACGTTTAATGTCAAAACTTATTCTCTGTGCAAAGAACAAGTGACGTGAAGCGTCGATCAGCCGCTTAGCTAGGTCTGTATAAACAGACCTACACTTTGATCCCATGGCCCCAGCGTTACACATAGGTATATATTGATTCATGTCTCTATATCTCTGAGGGGTTGACAAACGTATATTGCGCTTATATTATTTTTCCACTTTACAGCTAACGAACAATCTACAGTCTAGGTAACATTACCAGACAAATCGTACTATCTGCCTAATAGATAATTCTAACAACAGTGTGTACAATCCAGGTATCAAACCAAGGATCTCATAATTCAGCCGTACGCGTAAACATACGCCAGGATTCCAACGCAGCAGTTACCTGTGCCACAAAATGTATTCCAGCAACGATTGCGCAGGCAAAATAATTCAAAACTTTATAACAATATACAATATAATATGTAGTTACAAAATCGTGCAGCTAATTGTGTCTGCGAATTGCATCACTGCTGAGTTCATTCACACGGGCTTGTTAGAAATTGTCCATTTCGCGTCGATTCGGCACAACGCCGGATTGTTTCACGAAACGCGATGTGTCACGAACAATGGTATTAACTGATTGGTGCCTCGGTTTAAGACCGATTTGAAGGTATATTAGTTTAAACATTTTGAGGAGTGTAGCGTTGCTAAATTTATGAGGTGGAATGATTAGGCTTTATTTTACATACGTAGTACTAATGGTCTGCCTCCGTGGCGCAGCGGTAGTGAATGCGACTGCTGTGCATGAGGTCTCGGGTTCGAATCCCGGGTCGGGCCAACAAACAGTTAAAAAGTCTTTTCTGTTAAGAAATCTCAATACGAGCCCGGAGTTAGGAAGTTGGCGGTGTTAGACACCCCCGTGCCTCGAAAAGCACGTAAAGCCGTTGGTCCTGCGCCTGATCTCTCTCCGACTATGTCGGATTAACCGGTGAAAGATGGTGAGCGACATCCCGGTAATACCGACTAAACCTACCACGGTGTTCCTCGACATAACCGTAATCGGCGGGGCCGCGCGAATCGCTTTCACATGCAATCACGACCCCGCCGAGAACGGTTTACCTATTCCAACTACTGCAATAGAAAAATGTTAATAATACCGAACTCCTCTTATGGTAGGCTGTTGCGTCATTTGATCCGTGCGTAGTTCAACTTGCAGTATTCCGTTTCAAACACAAAAAATGCTTCGATACGTGTTTCAACTCTCGGCAAGGCTTAAGGGAAGTTCGGTAAGACACTTTATTACAAAATTTTGAAAACTGTTACATTGTTATTACTATTAAACTTTACTAATTTTTAAGCTAATTAAATTATTGAAACTATTAAATTAATTTAATTAGCTTAAAAATTAGTAAAGTTTAATAGTAATAGCAGTATAACAGTTTTTCAAAATTTTGTAACAAATACATACATACATACATAGATTCACGCCTGTTTCCCAGAGGGGTAGGCAGAGACTACGGATTTCCATTTGCTACGATCCTGACACACTTCTCTGGCTTCATTCACTTTCATCACATTCCTCATACACGCCCGTCTGTTCAAGGAGCTCGTAACCTGGCCTTTGTCCAGAACGCCTCCGATCTGGACAAAGGACAAATAAGCCAACATTTTTGTAGCCGATTACAAAGAGTCGGGTTCAATTCCCGGACCAAGTAAAATATTATTCATTTTTGCTGTCAGAATTTTTGTAGCAGCAAGAGATACACATACAAATATCCAGTACCTACTAGCTGTCCCGCGCAATTTCATCTGCTTCATATAGAAGAATTTTCCCCGTTTTCGCAACATTTTCCATTGCTGCTCCGCTCCTATTGGTCGTAGCGTGATGTTATGTAGCCGATAGCCTTCCTCAATAAATGGGCTATCCAACACTAAAAAATTTTTCAATTGGAACCAGTAGTTCGTGAGATTAGCGCGTTCAAACAAACAAATAAATTCTTCAGCTTTATAATATTAGTATAGATGTGTCAATTAAATGGTAATATCTGACCTCTATTACGTGGAACCTTTAACACAGCTGGAGGAAGTAGTGCACATCTGGCTATACTCTTGATAATTATAATTTGGTAATAACAATTAGTTACTATGATTATTAGCGAGGCGATCATAGAGTTCAAGATGAAAGAATCGGCGTAACGTGGTCGATGAAAATTCATATTGTCATATATCACATTAATATGTTACACACTATATTGCCGTCAATTCGTCTACGAATAGCAAGATCATCAATCTCAACTTAAAAAATCACAGTTATCAAGAGCCATTGAGAGAATTAATTAACCTCTTCAGCCTAACGTTAATTAATACTAAATAATATTAATTATGACAGACACCTTTAATTAGGGATCATCCAACTATCACGCGTATGCACATAAAGGTGCTGATAGACTTGAACATTCATTTGTAATGAGCAGTCTAGCGAATGTTACATTACAGAAAAATAAACGGGAGCGTTCTAGCGAGCATTCTAGCGAAAGGACAGACACCAACCGTCCGGTTATAATAGTGGGAGCCGCTGTACCTTCCAGTGCCCGAGAGCATCTTCCGGGATCAGTTATAGACAGGTCTTGTCCTCAAATCTCGATTTCTCCAACCTAACTCCAGAGATCTGGTTCTCGTAAGCGAGCTACCTCGTGCCTAAGTGGCACTACCTATTGTCCATATACGTGCCGGAGCAATAAAGCCGCTCACCACTCACAACTCTGGGAGTTGCTAGCGAGAGCCTCGCTGAAGCCGACGGAGAAGCCGCCTCCCATATCTCCAGTATGGTACCAGAGCTGTATAAGGCACGAAAGTACAGTAAATTTTGGCGAGCCGAGCTATTCTGTCATTGTTCCGCCGTCGTCCCTCCATGCCCACACCGCCCGACCCCCTGTCCCTTTCGGTTAGCAGTCAGTCTAAAGTTTTATGAAGAGCATTGACTACAGCGTTCTCTAGATTGATCATGAAAATGTTCGTAGCGATGTTTGGCTCTGTTCGTTGTCCAGTTCGACAATTTAAAAACGGCGAATGCTCGATGTTCTGTTACAAGTGAATGCTTTACTCTATTAGCACCATAATGTATACGGGTACCTAATGTTCGATCGTATGGTGTGCGGCGTGTGCGCTTTAATGGTCATAATAAAAGGTATTTGTAAGTTAAGAATCTAAGAAAATGTTATAATTGAGGACCGTGAATAATGTATAAGGTATTAATTGTAACGGAACGTGGAGTTTTGGACACCCAGTTTATTTAAATTTTATTATAATACAAAAAATATTATTTGAGATTTTGTTCGAAGCTTCGCTGACGTTAATATACATTTTGTTACTAAATGTATATCTTTTGGGGACAGTACTTATTTCTGGATGAAAGGACGTGTATGCGAAATTTCATGATGATCGGTCGAGTAGTTAAGGCGTGAAAGCGTAACAGACAAACTCACATTCGCATTTATAATACTAGCAAGGATTGTATAATTTTATTATGTAAATTGGCACAAAGATAGTGAATGTGACTGCTATGCATTCTCATGCAGATGCATGCATTCCGATGAGATTTTTTTTAGTCAAAGTGTGATTACGATTTTCTGTGAAGAAATCTTTAATACCAGCCCGCAGTCTAAAGCTGTCTGCAGAAGAAGACAAAAGGCTCGCACCTCTTACGTGAGGCCTAAGATCAATGTGGATGCATGTACTGCCTCTGCCCACTTTTTCAGGAATAATATAAGTTTATTGCTTACATCGCCTCCCTAAAGGCCTATGTAAACATATTCAACACAAGAATACAATAGACGATTATTTGACTGTATTTCTTTTGTAAGGTGGTGATATAGTTTCAGTTAGTTTGTAGCGTAAATCTCTTTGTCCAAGCTGAAAAACCTTTATGTCATTTTAATCTTAGTAAGATAAAAACACGATGTATATGTAAATTTTCCTTGTCATTCAGCGTTAGATTACAATACAAAGACACGAATGTAGAATAAATAAACAATATTCTCAGTACGTTTGAACAAAATACAGGTCCGAAGCGCGGAATAACAGAATCAAAGGAAACAATCTAGGAACAGAACACAAAAACTATAATTAGAACAGTCAGGATGCTCTCTGGCCGACAATCGCCCATTTAAATATCTTTTCTCTAATGGTGGAGGTACAGGAAGTCATTATAATTACAATATTCCGCAGTAAATGTAAATGATAGAATTATTTTAACACTTTGCAGTAAAATTCCGTCAGTACTTTTATATTTGATCTAATGATCGCTAATAAACTTGAGCTGTCTTTATAAAGGAAATTTTATTGTTTGAGTTGTTGGCCTTATTGATTTTATTTTATGTAATTTATTTTATTTCACTTTGAACTGCATAATTTTCTTTAATATTTATTGGTTTGAAATACTTTTTCTTTTTGTTTAATAATATTTTAGGAATAAGTTATTTTTAAAGTATTGTGGTTATATGTAAATAGTTAAATACTCCTCTAATAAATACAAGATCCTAGAACCGCTAGATACATAACAATTTTTTTTATAGTAAGTGTGTGGAAAAGTTCTTTTTTAAGGAAAGACGTGGCCCGGCTGTAGGCCATATCAAAATGCTAATGAAAATAAGTTTAATATGTAAATAAGATAATAAAATCTTATTTTCAAACTAACGTGTATATGTTGAGTTTACATATTTCCTGGAAAAAAAGTTGCTGTGCTAAAATGACAGGTCTGGCGGGTCTAGAATATCACCCGATTTTGTATTTATACCTTTAGGTACATCAGAATAGGGTAGTTTGCTATATTTGAATTTGTACATTATTTTATGCACAAGAGCAAATAAGAACTAAAAGATTTTTGTACAAATAGTATCAAAATTGATTGCAAAATTAGGGGGAAATTATTATTTTAAATTTGAGTACATATCAGAAAAACAGAGGATTTAGTGGTGTCTCGTTATCTCCCTCGCACAGGTGCATTCAAATAGCGCTTACGTCACGGTTTGAATCGTGCATCCTTTTCCTGTTACTTGAGAATTGACAAAAAAGCTACAAAGAAAAATAAATTACCCATACTATCAAATTTGAAACGTTTGTATGTTATTTATTTTTGAATAGATTTAAAAATACCTTTATAATTAGAGATAGATAAACGTAACTGTACGGCTTAAAAATTAAAAAAAATTCCGTCGCGTGCTCTTTTAACACACCTGTAATTTCCAAAACGTGATTTTAAATTTTAGAAAGAAAACAATGTCATGTTCTAATAATCGAGTGATGAATAATAAGTAAGGGGGTTATTCTGTAATATGTTCTAAACAAAAGTAAACAGAGCAGAAGCTATTGCGGTTACATTGCCTCGTAAATATGGAACTTAATGTTCTGTAGAAATTATTATGCGCCGCTTATTCGATTCTGTTTAACACTAGACTTAGCCTACAGT
Organism: Catocala sponsa; assembly: GCA_963564715.1. Classification (NCBI taxonomy): domain Eukaryota; kingdom Metazoa; phylum Arthropoda; class Insecta; order Lepidoptera; family Erebidae; genus Catocala; species Catocala sponsa. The sequence goes on from OY751331.1 coordinate 4,230,874, forward strand.
TATTAAATAGGCGAAGGCTAAGACAGAAAATACTGAAAACAAGTAACTTCAGAAATACTAAATTTTGTGTAAAACTGTTTCAACTGTAGTAGTTACCTGGTTTTTTTTGGCCTAGTGGAGCCAATTTGACTCTTGTTGTACAAGCAGAGTAGGATATTATTACAGATATTAGCTGTTACCTGCGACTTCGTCCGCGTAGATTTTAACTGAAAAGTGTTTGTCTCCGCGGAACCCTATTTTCTTTCTAAAATCAAAGTAGCCTATGTTACTCCCTAAAACAGCAGCTATCTGCCAGTGAAAGTCCCGTCAACATCGGATTAGCCGTTTCGGAGATTACCCGGAACAAACAGACAGACAGGCAGACAAAAATTTTAAAAATATATGTTTTCGTATAGGTACCTTATGTACTTTCATATGCATTAGATAAAAAGCTGTTATTTTGACATTACAAACAGACACTTCAATTTTATTTATTTGTATAGATGTATAGATAGATAATGTAGGATATTGTTACATTTGCTTGATCCTGGAATCGATCCTGGAACTTCAGGAATAGAAGTCGTAATCATTATCACTGCACTACTGAGGCAGTTCATTAATGTATATAGAGATACCTACAAAATTTTTTGAATTCATTTCGTATATTATTACTTGGGAAAGCATACTATTCAGTCAAAGACTTTATATAAATACAAACACCATAAGTATCTATATGTAACCCTAATTATAATTTTCAATTGGTTACATAATATAATCTTAATTTACATTTATTATACTTTTAGATTAATTGAAGATCCTTATCTATAATAATATAATCACATACTTATAGAGTGTTTATAAACCATTCTAATTTGTATGCTTTACATGGCGATAGTAATACATGCAATATTTTATACAATGTACATAAAGTACCTATGTAGGTTTGATTTTAAATAAAGGTATTTGTATTTAAATTTCTAGGGACTTGTCCTTTTATTTATCTTTAATAATAATAATTTTATATCAGACCTGCATATAATCTATTCCACTGTTAAACACGGGCCTCAAAAAATTACCCGGCCCTTTGAGAAGCTTATAAGGAGGAATGGCTCCAACGTGCAGAGGCTCTTCAAAAGTTTTAATCTAGCGACACTAACTGAGATACTAGCAGCCGCACGAGTTGGAGACTATTGCTGCATAAGGAACCTAAATCTGGGCTATGAGGATGGGTGTTTGATGCTCTGATATATTATTATTATTATCTCTATCAGCTGCAGTTATCTATCTACCTTAAAATAATTATTTACCATACCACAATTTACATACACAGTAGGCCTAACATAAATTCGAAGTTTCGGGCTTATTGTTGGTACTCCTAGTAACATCAAACAACTAAAGTAACGCTTTGAACATCTTAAACTCTACAGTAAAGTGCTCCGAACAAGCAAATAATGTCACATTGAAAGAAAGAAATTTAAGGAAACTTAGTTATAGGTATAATCTTGATATTTCGTTCGCCCGGAGTTTCAAGTAGACTTCTTCATTGTACACATAAGTCCGCTTTACGAAAGACAGATCAACACAAAAATTACTTAACAGACACTACTTGGTCAAAAGCCAGTCAATTGCTTTTTTAGCTGATTGAATTAGCAACAGCTAATTCGATAATTTCATATGATTTTAATTTTGAAAACTGTGTGTTCTCTAACAGAATACCAATACACAATCGAGGATAATATCTTCAAGTACGCTTTTACTAAAGCACATTACCATAGAATATAATGATTAGAATCCTCCTATTTCCACTCAAGTGAAACCAATTAAAATCAGTGCTTATTAAATACTAGATATTGCTCGCGGCTTCACTCGCGTAATTGCAGATTAGATTATGTTATCATTATCTTATGTGGGGGCCAGTCAGTGCAGACCGGCGACACTTCGACCCAGTGGGATCTTTTGTGTCGACACTCTCCCAATAACGACTGCCATAGATGTTCATGGCAGCCGGGACCGACGGCTTAACGTGCTCTCCGAGGCACGGAGCAGGCGATAATTGTCAATCAATACGCACATAATTTCGAAAAGTCATATAACTTCCGAAAGTCAGAGGTGCGCGACGTGGGTTCGAACCCGAGACCCTCTGCATTGCAGTCTGTTGGTCTCCCCACTGAGCTATCGCTGCTGTTTTAGATTATGTTAATAACAGTACGTTTTTCTGGATCAAAGATTCCCTATGTCCTTTTCTGTACCTCTGACAACCTGTATGCAAAATTGCATATTGATCGGTTGAGTAGTTAAGGTGTGAAAGTGTAACAAACAAACTCACATTCGCATTTATAATATTAGTTAGGATTGCAACTTGTATAACAACTAGATCTATTTTGTACTTTACCAGCAAAAGGGGGACTTTTTATACTGCTTAAGTGGCAAAATGCTTATGGCCTGGTTAATGGTAAGCGGTTATAGTGGCCTATGGGCGCTTGCTATACCGGGGGTATGCTTTTTATGTCAGAGACCACATCGACTAGCGATTATTAAGTGAAAATTTAGTTTTTTACATTTACGTTTATTTAATTTATGTCTATACTATTATTATTATTATTATAAAGCTGAAGAGTTTGTTTGTTTTTGGTTGAACGCGCAAATCTCAGAAACTACTGATCCGAATTGAAAAATTTTTTTAGTTTTGGATAGCCCATTTATCTTGGAAGGTTATAGGCTACATAACATCACGCTACGACCAATAGGAGCGGTGCATCAATGAACAATGTTGCTAAAACAGGGAACATTCTCTTATGTGAAGCAGACAAAGTAGCGCGGGTCAGCTAGGCACATATAGATATAGTCTCATGCCAATACATCCGAAGTCGTAGGCAGTAGTGTACCCACATTTCTCCAGTTATTATTTTAGGCAGGTACCAAATAAAAGACAGTAAGTCTATTGTCGTTCTGCGAGCGGAGTTCCAGACACTGTACAACAGAGCATTTCTTGACAGAATTACCCAATAACACATTGCCCGATAGCTCTGTGGGGAGACCAACAGACTGCAATGCAGAGGGTCTCGGGTTCGAACCCACGTCGCGCACTTTCGGAAGTTATATGACTTTTCGAAATTATGTGCGTGTTAATTGACAATTATCGCCTTCTCCGTGCCTCGGAGAGCACGTTAAGCCATCGATCCCAGCTGCCATGAACATCTATGGTAGTCGAAATTGGGAAGTCAGTGCCCTCAATATCCTGATACTGGTCTAGCCTTAGGGTATCGTTAGCCTTCGGGTTGCGGAGGTCAGGTGGCAGCCGCTCCGTGTAAAAACTGATATCCAGTCAAATCCAGTTAGACTAGAAAGCCGACCCCAAGTGACTTGGGAATGATAAAGGCTAGGGAGAAGAAGACATTGCCCGACTCGGCAATCGATCTTAAGATCTCATACACTAGCGAATACGCTAACGCTGCGGCTTCATACTTTAGTAGTTTTAAGACCATTTTGATCTTATTCACACACATGATTACATCTATTGTTCTGCAGCTTAACGTATAAGCTGTAGTTTATGTATAAATTGCAGAGCACGAAGCACGCTAGCTTCCTGCTAAAGATGCCACGGTTGTCATATATCGCATCGGTATGTTATATTACAACTACTCATATTATAAACGTGAAACTCTGTGAAGATGTACTCGTATGAGAGTTTAACTCAATGTCGTATAAACCGTTGAACGAATTTTGATAAAACTTGGCACACAGACTACGCCCGGGGTTAATGCACGGGATGTTTAACTTTGACGTTCATAAGTGTTATTTTGACGTTCATAAATGTAATTATGACGTTCATAAGTGTTATTTTGTGACCTAAAGGAACAAATTATTTTTGACTTTGGATGATTTTTATTTCAGTATGCGTTTCTAAGGGGTGCAGACTAAAATGTGGGTAGAAGTGTTAGATCGAACCGTGTTAGCGACAGTTGTCACACAGGCGATATTAATAGTTATATTGTCAAACTGACAGTTGGCTGCACTTGACGCCGTCTGTCACTCAACTCGAATACTATTATGACTTTCGTCTCAATTAGAAGAGCGATGCAGCATTCTGTAATAAATTGTCATTCCTCGCATTTTTGTTTAAAAATTATAAGGATACTTGAAACAAAATCATTAAATAAAATTCTAATTAAGATCCTTATCTGTCTCTATTTAAAGTTTTTGTTCTAGAAGCTTCGTTTATTAAAATACCATGTTATACATAGATATAAAAAATGCTAATTCGTACTTACTATTTCGTAGTTACCATAGAGCACTGGGCTCGAGTAATTAAGTATGTTCAACCTCCGTGAAGAGCCGAGATCGTTCACCGCAACACTACCGTAATTAGACTTTACACAATATAAGATGGCGTATTAAATATGCTAAGCTTTATTTTACTTGTATTTTATGTATATGTTGTTTTATTTTTATAGTTTTTATGTTTGTACCGTCAAAAAAGTTGAATTAAGAATGCTTTTGAGAAAAGAACTTAGAATGCTTTGGAGAATAAGTGAATGATTTAAAACTAATAATTTAGACCTAGGACTTAATAATCTTGCTTAAGGCGAAGGGACAGGAGAATACATGAAAATGTGGTGTTTTATGCATGTTGCCTAGCGAAAATATAAGAAGTGGAGTTTTGAAATTAATATGTCTTGTAAATAATATCTAGAATTTATGTCTGTAGGTGTTTGATGTTAGTTAAAGATATACAAAACTATTTCGAAATAGATGAAGTAGTCGGCCAAGAAAGTGGTCGACCAGTTTTGACAAAAGTTTCTGTGAGATCTAATTATAGCTAAGGTTGACTTTTCTAACTTGACACAGGCATGACGTAAAAATAATACATGATAAAGAGGGCAATGGTGACTGTCATAATATTATTGCAAGGGGAAATCGACGATGTTGTTTCATGACGTTCAAATGAACCTCAACCATAGAGTGGTAGACTACATTACTTACTTTTTGGTTTAATGAAACGCCAAAAACCTACATACGTATATGATAAGATGGACTGGAGGCAAGATCATTGCTCATATTCCATCAGAACCACAAACAATGCATTGTCCACACCAAAACATAGAACTACAGCACTCCGGGGCTCCTTTAGGTACTCAGCGACAAAGTGTTGGAATGATTTGCCACCGCCTATAAGGGACCTGAAAACCAAATACAGTTTTAAATCAAAATACAAAACGTTTTTAATATTAATTCAAAAACAATAAACACAGGCATCAGTACCTTGAAGGTTATGGCCCCTCTGCCTGGTAGATCATTCCAGTCGTTCCGCTACTTTGCCTAAGGCAGTTCCTCCATACAATTGTTATTATCTAAGTTTGATGCACATGCAAAATATGATGGTTGGGGTGGAGATTGTACTTGAGATGAGATGGGAATCTGAAATAAATGATTAATAGGTATACTACAAAAAGTATTAGAATAACTGAAAAGATGGATATGTATGTATATATATGGGTGTGCATATGTGTGTATATGTATATATATGTAATATATAGGTATATTACCTATATTATTGTTATTATTAATATATTGAATAAAACTTACCATGATGGTTTGCATAGGTTACGTATATCATGTAGCACTGTTCTTATTTGTTCTTTTTTTTTGTTTTTTGAGTTTGTACTGTTTTATTGTCTTTTTTGTTTTTATTTTTGTTTTGTCTCATTTGCTACGGTCTATATTTTTATATTTGTGGACGTCGCCGACCGACGTCAGGTGACACAACACGTGGTTGGAACTCAAAATCAGTAGTGGGGTGGGTTATGTCCAAGACAGTGTATGCTGAGCGTCCATCCAGAATTATTAAACACGACGTATCTTTCGCTAATAACTTTGATTAATATTGTAACTATTCTTATAATAATTATTTGTCGACTGTACGAAGAACTCAATGCAGACATTTTTCAAAGTGTCATATCCTTTGATATAGTTTTCCCCACGATGCTCTGTACTCAAAAGAGCTAGCGACACACCTAGTGGTAAGTGGTACCTGCCATCCATGCAGTTTAACAATGTCGGCATAGTATTACCGTCATCTTTTAATGCATTTAACAATGTCTTTTGAACGTCAAATGTATTAGTTATTAAATTACTGAAGTTACATATGTCAGTATCTGCTAATAAAAATATATTTTATATAATTATAATGGTAGATGTGTCTTATTTACTGATTCCAAATACGTAAAATCAATCTCGAAAAAAATTTTAGTAACGTCTTTTTCCAGACGTCAGTATAGGTTAGTTGCTAGGTTCAGGCAAAAGGTTGAGCCTATGAGAAGATTCACCTGCAAGAAAATCCGCCAACCGAAACCGTATATAAAAAAAATAAGCAATGCTCATTCCATTCGTAATTATCAAAGGTATTATAGCAAACTATTCGTGTGAATAAATAATGTAGCGTTACACTTTATTTATTATCACTTTCCTGCGCACGCGCAAATAGCTGCGATTGATTCATTCGTTATTATAGTTTACGCGTCCGTCCGTTTGCCAATGCGCGTTTAATTCGACATTTTAAAAGGGTTCTATGCTTGTTGATTACACCGGCAGTCAAATAATTGTAGTAACGCTCAAATCGAGGCTGTACCAGATTTTTATCTATTGTATACATATTTCGCTTCTATATGTTTTTGGCCGCAAACCTCGAAAAGCAGTCCATGCATTGACTTCAAATTTGTACACAATGTTGCATTTATATATAAGAGTCTTTTTATATAATACTAATAATACATAAAAGACCTGAGCCACAGTGAAGCATAGCAGGACTTAGTTAGTATTCCATATATCGCCAATATAGTATCTTTCATTTTAATTTAATTTACTATATTTATATATACCCTACGCGAGTGAAGTCTACCGCATATAATGCCAGACTCCGTCCTGTTACTAATAATTTCTATATAAATTTACCTGACCCGTCTAAAACCTACAACCAGCAGAAACCGCATTTACCTACCGCTGCGGCTGTGAAAAATGCACAACTATTTTAGGGAAAATGGGCGCACCGACGAAATGACCGTTTTAGGTAAATATAGCGCTCTCAGTACAGTTATGCAGTTTTCCATTCTACAAATTAATAATCAACAGTTACGTCTTACTACTCGTCTATAGTAAAAGCGTCATATAATTAATAACAATAATTATAAGATAATTACAATACGGCTATCATTTCGTCCAGCGGATGCGAGAAATATGGTTCCGTAACTCAGATTTACAATTGGATTGCACTTCTAAGTTATTATCCCAGTTGGCTATGAAAGAACCAATAAAATAATTCAACTACAATTAGAAAGCTAATCTCATTAATTTTCTTTGGCAAGAGCACTTGAGTTTCCAATTGGCAGTAGTCTTGTTTATAAACGACATTAATTACTATCCAATTATTTAGTATAACAACAATTTTATACTTATCAGTTTTTGCCGTTAAGCCATCTTGGTTATAATGCAATTTTTTTAAAATGCGTTGTCCTTTTAACCGTTTCGTATGCTCCATCTTGCGTCCGGCGCGTGCGCGGGACAGCTGCGGGCGCAGATGTGCCTACGCGCATGCGCGAACGACTCCCGCGCAGCTCGGCCCGCCCGCACTGCGCCGTGCCAATAAGAGCGAGGATTATTGACATAATAAAGCCTTAGTCCCATCGGAGAATGGAGTTAAGAGTAATTTATAGTTATGCCTTTGTATACCGACAATATATCATGATTGTAAGCTTTTTGTTTGATCAGAGGTATTTGGACTATGTATGACGATCTTATAGAATTCTTTCGTTCAAAGGTGTTGGTGTCTGCGTTAATAATGATTGTAGTCTTAGGCCTAGCGCGCACTGCCTTGCGTTTTGTTAACGCATAATCTGTGAAGTATATAGTGTCATAGAAGTGCGCACATTGCGGTGAAATAAACGCAATGGGTAAAGTTGTCGTTGGCCTCCCGCTGCAAATTTGCGGTGAATCTACCGCACATATTTTTGTATCGCATAGAGATCTCAAGAAGTGTGGCGCACTGCGGTGAAAAAAACGCACTGAGACACTCAGTCAGTTGCTGTTAAAACTTTTTTGGATACGAACGTAGATCATTATATCTTACGAAAAAAAAGCCTTTCATAGGCTTTAAGGCCGTCAAGGAATGAACCTAATACCATTTGGGTACCCTTTTTACGCAATAATAAATACCAGCGGTCGCCTAGTGCTCGAAATTCGACCAAAGTTGAGTCTGTAAGATATTGCTGATATATGTCATTATATATGTAACCATAGTTACGCGCTTCGACTGCGTGTGTCAAATGCATGGTTGTGTGCGTGTAGTGTTTTTTCATTAATTTAATGTATTTTACGCATAATTTAAAAAAATATATTAGCATTCGTCACTTCTTCTCTGTATAAACTATAAGTGTGCGAAATTTCATACTCCTCCGTCCGCCCAATTTTCGTAAAAAGGGATCCAAAGTTTTCGCTTCACGTATTAATACATATATAGATATACAGATAGCAACTCTTGTATCATAGTCCATAACGATGACGTGTATGCACCACAGCTGGAGTTCGAATGACAAAACGTGCGTTTTTTTCGCTGCAGTGCGCGGCCCCGTGAATGCGTTTATTCTACGGCACGGTATAATAAACGCACCGCGTTCCACCGCAAAGCAATGCGCGCTAGGCCTTAAAGTCGTTTATGCCTTTCCTATCTTATTTAGAAAACAAATATGGCGCACAGACAATACATGAAGACTCATCTTTATGTATATAGAATTTTTACGTTCAAAGGTCTTGGTTTCTGCGTTAATAATCATAGTAGTCTTTTAGTCGTTTATTCCTTTCCTGTCTTATTTAGAAAACAAATATGGCGCACAGACAATACATGAAGACTCATCTTTATGTATTGTCTTTATTTTTTTGTCATTTCTATTTATTAGGCAACGAATATTGTTTAACTGAATGATTTTATAATTAATTGTTTGTTTGACTATAAATGTGTTTGAGACATGAAATGTTTTAATATGGATTGGCAGTACCGGCAGTTATAAAAAAGTTCTTCTATCTCACGTATATCAAAGATATATGTATATATCACCTATGTTTTACGTCCGGCGGAATGAGAAGCGACCCTATTATCGTTCACGTTTCAAGTTTCGTTCTGCCACTTGTCAAATGAGAAAAACCTAAAATCTATTTGTGAGGCTCGGGCCCAACCTGGGTCTTCGGCGACCGGACGTAAACGTGTCAACTTAAGCAACGGTACCGTCGAGTCAGTTATAGAATCGGACTATATTGGACTGGACACTGGATCTTTCAGAATTTAATTCTTTAAGTTATCTCACGTTTTCTTACAATGTTGAAGTGAAGGGCTGCAAATCTTTTACCTAAACTGTTACTTTGGCCTTTACTGTTGTAACAAACCTCTTTTGAGCGTTTTATTTTTAATGCCGCTTAATAATACTTCTACTGTATAGAACACCAGCGTAGCATTTCATTCATAAAGCTACCAGTTTCGCCCACGGCTTCGCTTGCCTAAATTTTGTCAATAAACTTTTAGCGGAAACAGTACTAACTTTTTCTGAATAAAAGGTAAGCTATGTCCTTTTCTGTACCTCTGACAACGAGTATACTCAAATTTCATGATGATCGGGCCAATAGTTAAGGCGTGAAAGCGTAACAAACAAACAAATTCACATTCAGTCATGTACAAAAAGCATGAAATGACACTTTATATAATACAGCTATTAACATATTATTAACGGCAGCTTTTTTAAATTTTCTTTTAATAAACTATAACGTAAAAATAAATTAGGCATTATTAAGCTATATGGACACTTTATTTTGTACAACTTTTATTGCGGGACTTGGCTCTCAACAAATAGTTACTATTAATTATTATTTTATACGAAACTTCCTTTTTTTTTTTGTAGATCGGTAGACGGCTTATTGGCAAGTCAGCAAACGTTACCACCAATTAACCAGCTTAAAGGTGTTGATGACTGTCTAATTATTTTGCCCGTACACCTAAAACGTTTTTGCAAAGTTAGCTGCATATTTTTCATAATAAGTAATTTTTCATACTTATTTTTATTCGTTTTTCCACACACTTCTAGATTCACTAGTTTTAGTTTCTAGTGCTGTAACTTTTACAAACACACATAATTTTAATAGATCAGAGTCAGTAATAGGCATAGGTAACTACTTACTACTTTATGAAGGGTAGTATTTAACTGCACAGCAAAAAATACTAATTGCACACCAAAATATATTTAAAGAGATCAAACTAAGTCGAGGGAGCCCCGCTTCGCGGGCTCCTAATTTTGGGTGGGTTTAAGAAGGAACCTAACATAACCTAACCCTTCCGAGACGGAATGCAGTGATTTGAGGTGTGTGTATAAACGCTCGTTATGATATATTTTAGTAAGCATATTTTGCTGCTGCTGCAATTAGTATTTTTGGTGGTCATTATATCAAGATAAGTATGAAAAATAGTCATAAGTTAAACATAAGCCTAAAAAAATAGTCTATAAGTAAATAAATAATGCTGAAAATTCAAGGAATATAAAGGCTAATGTTTTCTGTTACGCTTGAAAAGTGCTATATGCGTCCCGTAATTATGTGCTCTTGGTACACCTTTTATAATTCCACATAAATATACTAACTAGCTTTTGCCCGCGGCTCCGCTCGCGTTAATTTAGAATTTGACAATCAATTCGGGTTGTACTCTGCTTGTAATAATATAATTCAATCATGATTCGAAAGACACGTGGCGCCATCTATTATCATAAGAACTTTATTGTTGTTTTCCTCGGGAACAGTAATTTTTTTCGGGATGAAAGGTAGCCTATGTCCGTTTCTATACTCCTGACAATGTATATGCAAAATTTCAGAATGATCGGTTCAGTGGTTTAGGCTTGAAAAGGTAACAAACAAACAAACTCATTTTCGTTTTTATAATATTAGTTAGATAGATTAGAAGTTAAATTAGATTAGATTAGAATATTATAAGGAGAAAACATTTGATTTTTTATTTGTTTGTAGTGCTCGAGTTACGTACATACATACATAGATTCACGCCTGTTTCCCAGAGGGGTAGGCAGAGACTACGGATTTCCATTTGCTACGATCCTGACACACTTCCCTGGCTTCATTCACTTTCATCACATTCGTCATACACGCCCGTCGGTTCAAGGAGCTCTTAACCTGGCCTTTGTCCAGAACGCCTCCGATCTGACCGAGAAACGTTCGCCTAGGTTTTCCTCTTGCGACTGTTCCATTCACACTAGCCTTATAAACTTTCTTAGTCAGTCTTTCCTCGTCCATTCTTTTTACATGTCCAAACCAGCTTAACATACCCTTTTCTATTTTTGTCACTATATCCACTTTCATGCCGCATCTCTCTCTAATCACACTATTCCTTATTCTATCTTTCAGAGTCACTTAGTGCTTGAGTTAAATCGTTAATTTATATTAACTCAAGAACTACTCAATCCATATTAAAAATTCTGTCACCATTGAAAAGCTATATTAACACCGAGTAACATATCTCATTTAAAAAAAAAGTAGGTGCTGTTACTAACGTAACCTAACCTACTTTTACACAAGCGAAGTCGCGGGGAAAAGCTAGTCAAATATAAAATGCTTAAGAATTCAGTACATAAGGTGTTAAGTAGAGCTACTGCGGGCGGCAGATGTGTGTTCCCGAGGGATGTGGGGAATGAACACTTGCTCAGTAATGTTGTTTGTACTGAATACCTGCTCAACCCCTGTTATAGTTACTGGACGCAAGGTGTAGACTACAGTGTCGTCAGGGTTCACTGAGCATAAATTAGAGACAAATTTTATATTATTTTGGCTTTGGTATTCACAAATATATTATACTAGCTTTTGCCTGCGGCTTCGCTCGCGTTGATTTAGAATTTGACAATCAATACGGGTTGTACTCTGCTTGTAATAATATAATTCAATCATGATTCGAAAGACACGTGGCGCCATCTATTATCATAAGAACTTTATTGTTGTTTTCCTCGGGAACAGTAATTTTTTTCGGGATGAAAGGTAGGCTATGTCCGTTTCTGTACTCCTGACAATGTATATGCAAAATTTCAGAATGATCGGTTCAGTGGTTTAGGCTTGAAAAGGTAACAAACAAACAAACTCATTTTCGTTTTTATAATATTAGTTAGATAGATTAGAAGTTAGATTAGATTAGATTAGAATATTATAAGGAGAAAACATTTGATTTTTTATTTGTTTGTAGTGCTCGAGTTACGTACATACATACATAGATTCACGCCTGTTTCCCAGAGGGGTAGGCAGAGACTACGGATTTCCATTTGCTACGATCCTGACACACTTCCCTGGCTTCATTCACTTTCATCACATTCGTCATACACGCCCGTCGGTTCAAGGAGCTCTTAACCTGGCCTTTGTCCAGAACGCCTCCGATCTGACCGAGAAACGTTCGCCTAGGTTTTCCTCTTGCGACTGTTCCATTCACACTAGCCTTATAAACTTTCTTAGTCAGTCTTTCCTCGTCCATTCTTTTTACATGTCCAAACCAGCTTAACATAGCCTTTTCTATTTTTGTCACTATATCCACTTTCAAGCCGCATCTCTCTCTAATCACACTATTCCTTATTCTATCTTTCAGAGTCACTTAGTGCTTGAGTTAAATCGTTAATTTATATTAACTCAAGAACTACTCAATCCATATTAAAAATTCTTTTATAATTCCACATAAATATACTAACTAGCTTTTGCCCGCGGCTCCGCTCGCGTTAATTTAGAATTTGACAATCAATTCGGGTTGTACTCTGCTTGTAATAATATAATTCAATCATGATTCGAAAGACACGTGGCGCCATCTATTTTCATAAGAACGTTATTATTGTTTTCCTCAGGAACAGTAATTTTTTACAGGATGAAAGGTAGCCTATGTCCGTTTCTGTACACCTGTCAACGTATATGCAAAATTTCAGGATGATCGGTTCAGTGGTTTAGGCGTGAAAAGGTAACAAACAAACAAACTCATTTTCGCTTTTATGATATTAGTTAGGATTAGGATAGTCTCACGAATGATGAAGGCGTATCCCGAAGGTATATAAAGAGTTATATAACAACCCAAATTTCGCTATATATGGAACTAGCTGATCCACGCAACTTCGTCTGCTTCACATAAGAGAATTTCCCCGTTTTTGCAACATTTTTCATTGCTGCTCCGCTCCTATTGGCCGTAGCGTGATGTTATATAGCCTATAGCCTTCCTCGATAAATGGGCTATTCAAATTGAACCGGTAGTTCCCGAGATTAGTGCATTCAAACAAACAAACTCTTCACCTTTATAATCTATATATTAATACGTGAAGCGAAAACTTTGGATCCCTTTTTACGAAAATTGGGCGGACGGAGGAGTATGAAATTTCGCACACTTATAGTTTATACAGAGAAGAAGTGACGAATGCTAATATTTATATAAAATATGCATTCGAAATACATTAAATTAATGAAAAACCACTACACGCACACAACCATGTATTTAACACACGCAGTCGAAGCGCGTAACTATGGTTACATATATGACATAATAATGTCAATATATATTATTATATCAGCAATATCTTACAGGCAAAGTTTGGTCGAATTTCGAGCACTAGGTGACCGCTAGTATTAGTATAGATATGCAACGGATACAACACTTATACTCAGAACAGCACCAAATTATTTTTGTCTCGTGAGGCATTCGAACCCACAACCTCGGCGTAGTAGTATTGGCGACAACTTAAAGCACCGCACCATCCGTGCAGTCTCTTGAAGTTTACGTACATACCTATATTATAGTCTCACTCATATGCCCATCCTCAATTCAACTATATTAAAGTAACTTTTAAATCAACAAAGCAGCGATAGCCTGGCGGGCCTGGCGGGAGATCTTTGGACAGCCACGCAGAGATCTCGAGTTCGATCGCAAGGCACGCATCTCTGACTTTCTAGAGTTCGAAAAAACTCTTATACAACAGCATTGTCCATCCGTCTGTCTGTTATCTAACTTTCAACTCAAGAACCGTAAGAGGTAGAGACTCGCGGTCAACGCCGTCGATATACCCCCGAAATGACTATGATCTTTGACCTCTGAGCTCAAGGTCACGTGGTATCACGTGACCTTTGCATTTTACTTGAACCATTTTTCGAACTCTAAGATTTACGGCAATTCATTGCCGTTTCTCACTTGTGTAGTTAGGTGCTTATTAAATAGTAAATTATCATTCGCTTTAACGATGAAGGAAACATCGTGAGGAAATCTGTATGTCTGTGAGTTCTCCATAATGTTCTTGAAGTCTCCAACCCGCACTGGGTCAGCGTGGTGGACTATGATTCTCATTCTGAGAAGAGGCCCAGCAGTGGGACTGTTTTAAATACAGAGCCGTTATTATTTATTAAAATAAACTGCATGAAAAAGAAATGCTAAAAATAAAATAATAATAATAATATTCTATCACAAACACATAACATCATCTAGCCCAAACTAAGCAGAGCTTGTACTATGAGTACTAGACAATGGATAAACATACATACATATACACTTTTTTTTTGTAAATTCATACATATTATACAAAGAAACACCCAGACCAAGACAAACATCCATGTTCATGCACACAAATGTTTGACTTGTGCGGGAATCGAACCCGCGGCCTCAGGCGTGGCAGTCGGTTACACTAACCACTACGCCATCGAGGCCGTAATAATGAATATAAATTGCAGTGAATGAAGCCAGAGAAGTGTGTCAGGATCCTAGCAAATCGAAATCTGTAGCTCCTGCCTACCCTTCTGGGAAACAGGCATGAATCTATGTAAAATTCACGTAAACGTAACACAATATTCTACATCTCTGCCTACCATAACCTTTGATACAATCGTGAAGCTATGAACCAGGCTTCCTATCTACAGTTTCGTGTAATTTTCCCAAGTGACGCGAAACATGGTTTCTGAACATATGACACGTGATTGTGAGGTGGTTTCCCACGCGGCGAACACGACGCGGTGCGGCGTCACACTGTGTAGTTTATCAGTTGTACATATATATCTATGTATGTACACATATATACAAGTGTTGTATGTATGTAGATCTATGTATGGACTTCTTCAGTAAGCGATTAATATAATATGTCATTTGTTGAAATTAAACTACTGTATACGGATTTTATCGCGTTTTTTATTTGACACTTTATTACAAAATTTTGAAAACTGTTACACTACTATTATTATTAAACTTTACAAATTTTTAAGCTAATTAAATTATTAAAACTATTTATACTATTACTATACTATTATATTATTTATATTTATGTTTACAATTTCCCCGACGTTTCGGTTGCTTTTCAGCAGCCATGGTCACGGGGAGACTAAGATGGTAGTTGTCTCAATGTTCCAGTGTAGTTATTTCAAAGTACCCGAACATACATATATAGTAGTTTAATTTCAATGAATAACATTCGCGTAAACAGAAGACAATATTAAATATGTAATTTGTTATTTAGATATATTATACTTACTGTCCCCCGCGGCTTCACACATGTTTCTGATTACTACTCGGTACCTGTGCCTCGTAGCGTAATGGTAAACACAAAAACAGGCTGATTGGTAAAAGATCCTTTGTAGGTAGTAGATCCTCGCTTGTTTCAGCATGAATGGGCCGGATCGACCGGGGTAGTACTACCCTCTCACAGAATACCGGCGTGAAGTAATGGTACCCGTACTGTTGCGTTTCGTATCGGTGAGTGAGAGAGCCGGAGGCCGAGTTACCCGGTCCTTTTCCTATCCTTTCCTTTGTCCTTTCCCTCCTTCATTCCTTTTTAAAGGGCTGGCAACGCACTTGTAACTCCTTTAGGGATGCGGGTGTCAATGGGCGGCGGTAATCGCTTACCATCAGGCGATCCGTCTGCTCGTTTGCCACACTATGCTATAAAAAAATTTAAAAAAGACTGGACATATTGAAGGAGGTTATTCAGTACTCAATTCTGGACCCGAATATCTAAAAAAAAAAAATACTTAAAATTTTACCTAGTTATCCAATAAAAACTTAATGTGCCGACACTCTTGCGCATATACCAAAGCTAAACAAAACCTCCGACCCCGCCCCCAGCTACCGCACCCCGCATTCGCCCGAATTTGCACCCCCGCGTTGCATTTTCTTATCAAAGGTCATTCATTAGCCTCGACAGCTGTGTGCATCCACATTTTATGGACATTTCATACAAATTTTCATAAAGGTTTTCTTTGCAGGTTATACAGATTTTATTTTTATTTATTTTTTATACGTTACGTCTCACCATAAATTATCATGTCCTTAAGTATGTACAATGTTTAACCAGTCACACTGTATAGTCTAAAATCTTCCTTGAAAATTGCTTAATTGATATGTGATAGAATATATTAGCTTTATTATATTAGCCCGCCTTAATTTCTCCCGGTTCGAATAAAATATTATCTATGTCCATCTTAAATGTACCTTTCAAGAAAAATGTTTTTTTTCAAGCAGGTTCAATGGAGTTTCACGCGCTAATTCACAAGATTCGCACTTTCTCTTTATAATATTAAATTATTAGCTTAGATGCGTTGTGAAGACTTCAGGCTTACCCTCTGAATTGTACACTGCGGCTAATGCAGTACATTCATAATGGAGATAGCTAAGGGTTAAATCTTGGGGCCGACACAAAAGATCCCACTAGCTCGAAGTGTCGCCGGTCTGCACTGACTGGCCCCCACACATAAGATAAGATAAGATAGATGCGTTGTGGTTAAAGTGGTGGTCTTGCCACTATTCTGAGTGCTGAAAGTGCAAATCCCACGCGTGACAATAATTATGTTATCTACAAATGGCTGCGCCGAGTCTGCAAGTTGTTGAAGTCCGTTGTTAGGATGTTTGTAAAGTAGCGATACAGGAATTATTCCTAGTGTGGTCATTGTTTTAAATATATAAGATTAAATCCTAACTAATATTATAAAAGCGAAAATGAGTTTGTTTGTTAGTTACCTTTTCACGCCTAAACCACTGAACCGATCATCCTGAAATTTTGCATATACGTTGTCAGATGTACAGAAACGGACATAGGCTACCTTTCATCCCAAACAAAATTACTGTTCCCGAGGAAAACAACAATAACTTTCTTATGATAATAGATGGCACCACTTTTCTTTCGAATCAGATTGAATTTATTATTACAAGCTGAGTACGACTCGTATTGATTGTCAAATTCTAAATTAACGCGAGCGAAGCCGCGGGCAAAAGCTAGTAAAGAATAAAGTTACTTTCGTATTTGCATTCTCAGTGATTGTATAAAAACGCGATGACAACGCATTTCCTTACAGCAATTATTTAATACATACCTACATAATATAAAATGTGCTAAGTAAACGCACGGTTACGACATGAGTGAACGTGATTCATTGTGTCAATTTAGCACAAATATATACAAAGCATCATGCATAAATTCCCGCAAAGGTAGGCAGAGAGCTAATACATCCAAATTCCGTCAGATACATTTTTGAACATCATAACAGGCAAGCCTATACACGTCATCGTCATCGGCACAATAGAATAATAATAATAATAATAATAGTTTATTTGTTCTCTCACACAGTACATAATATTTGACATCTTAAACAAACAGTCCATACAAGAAATCAGCGAATGTATAGTCTGTGTGGGAGACTGGTCTCTGTACTAGGGGGTCCTGTATTACAGATAACCAGCCTCTCCGTGCTCTGAATAGGTGGAATGTGTATGATTGGGGCTAGTATGTTCGTGTTGAGAATGTACGTCATGTTGGGAGATGTGTGAGTGGGTAAACGTATGTGTGTGTGTGTCCATGTGAGTGAGTTAGTGTTTGTGTGTGAGGGTGTGTGTGTGTGTAAGGGTGTGTGTGTGAGTGTGTAGAATAGTTAAATGACGGTATTTTAATTTTTTAAGTCTATTAATCTAATCAACGTGGTAGACCAAAACGTCGATGGCAAGACGAATTAATTAACTACAGGAGGGACTGGTGCAAACTAGCGCATAATAGGGATATGAGGAAAAGCGAGAGGGAGGCCTTTGCCCTGCAGTGGGACAATACAGGCTGAAAATAATAAATAAATAATATTAATAACAACAACGGGGTTTAATTGTCAAATGACAGAAAAACGATGCACTAAACAAACTATGACATACGAGTAGGGGTGATAGCGAGATATCCCCACTACAAACCTACTTTTCTTATATCCTAATTTATTATTACATTATTTAAATCCTTTATTCCTTATTTCCTTACATCTTCTATCGCTTGTACTATGGGGAGTGCTCCGAGGAATTGTTCGGAATGATCCCTGCCGCCTCTTTTCGCCATCGTCCTACGCGACAGCATTTTTACTCCCATCATTTAGATGGTAGGCAGTCCAGAACTGTGCGTTTCTCCAGGAATTTTCTGCCTCGCACAACAAAACTGTGGAATGAGCTGTCGCCTGCGGTATTTCCGGACCAATACGACCTTCGACACTTCAAGAAAAGAGCGTACTCCTTTTTAAAAGGCCGGCAACGCACTTGTAACTCCTCTGGTGTTGCAGGTGTCTATGGGTGGCGGTAATCGCTTACCATCAGGCGATCCATCTGCTAGTTTGCCCAAAAATTCATAAAAAAAAATCAGACAGCAGCGATAGCCTAGTGGGAGACCGGTGGAATGCCACCCAGAGGCCTTGAGTTCGATCCTAAGGCATGCATTTCTGATTTTTCTAAGTTATATGCTGTTGATTATCTCTCACTTTAATGGTGAAGGAAAACATCATGAGGAAACCTGCATGTCTGAGTTCTATGTAATGTTCTCGAAGATATGTGAAGTCTGCCAACCCGCACTGGGCCAGCGTGGTGGACAATGGCCTAATAACCCTTTTAACACTGAGAAGAGGACCGTGCCCAGCAATGGGACAGTTTAATATAGGGCTGATATTATTCTTATGTTCCTTATTTACAACCGATTCTGATAATGTTTGCACAAAAGGATTTCTTTTGATTGCTATATGTTTTGATGTATAAGGTAATGTACAATAACAAACGTAAGCCATTCCCATTCCAAACACCAAGTAACACTGAAAATATCTTTACTGTAAAATCCTTTAACACTATTCCATACCTAGAGATCGAATGTCGAGGTCTTGCCTCGCAATTATAGGAGCAATGTCATCTCAACGTAGTAGACAAGATTCGTACGTTTTCCGCTATGACGTATGTACTTACTATGATAAATAATGGTGAATAATTTTCTCACCTTTGCACTGATAGTGTGAAGTGTTTGTATATAATTATGTATGTGTACTGGGAAAAATACTGAATACATAGTGATAAGTTTATTGTAAAATATACTTAAATTTCCAATTCTTCTTCATCTTTATTTTTTTAAATACGACTCCTTCGTTAGCAGTAATTCCTGTGTTGCCTTAGAAGCATTCAAACAACAGATAAAATGATTAACCAGATTCGGAACAACTATTTGTGGACCACTCAAGATATCGGAGGAATCAATCTACCAACTTTTGACGCGGTGGCAGTGATGAGATGAAAACTTAAAACACTACGCAATTTGAAAAGTCTATTTTATAAATTAAAGTGATTATTTAAGTTTATAACTGAAACCTTTAATTTTAAATATTATTTATGTTTACACACATTAGAAGCAAATAAGATTTTGTATAGTAACCTTTGTAATAACCGTCTCATAACCATGATGTGTTCACTGTCACAGGGTGGACAAAGGCTAGATTTTTTTGTTTTGGGTGTCGTTGTATATTCTTCTGTCACATCTAATTTTGGTATTCCATCACTCTGAATTATAAATGTTTTGTTATAAGTTAAAAATATTCATATAAAAGCCTGTACTCGTTTTGCTCAAACAAAACAAAATGGCTTATTTTAATATAATAAAGACTAAAATGTTACGGCTCCTGTACACCATGCCGCCGCCGAGCCGTAACCGTTCCGCCACCGCGCCTCTATGCTGTGTATACGGTCGCGACCGCACCGTCACCGCGCCGCCACCACTCCGCCACCGCTCCGCCACCGCGTCTCCGCCGTTTGATTTTAATATACCATTAGACAGTTGTTATTAATACATTGCATAACACTGCTCTGTCCTCCACTAAAGTTATGAACATTTCGTAATCAAAATTATCCGTGATAGATTACTAAAAAGTTAATACAAGCGCATACATACGTTGGCGGCCGGTAATGAGATAAGCAAAATCAAACACTGACGAATGGCGGTGCGGTGTCGGCGCGGCGGCGGCGTGGCGGCGGCACGGGGGCGATGCGATCGCGACCGTATGCACAGCTGAGAGACAGGGTCGCGGAGTGGTGTCGGCGCGGCGGTGGTATCGTGTACAGGAGCCGTAACAGTTTAGTCTTAATTATATTAAAATAAGCCATGTTGTTTTGTTTGATCAAAACGAGCAAAGGCTTTTATATGAATATTTTTAATTTATAATATAATATTTATGGGTAGTTCTTCAGAGACAAAATTTTCGATTTCTATTGGTATATTTCTGTAACCAACTAACAAAACGAACTGTACATTTTTTTTTTGTATTGTTTAGCTTTATCCGTATCTGGGACAAATTATATTTTTGAAATAATTGCAGTCTAGGTACAAAATAAAAATATTTGAACTTCGTTCTTCTGATTCATATAACGCGTCCGTCTGCCATTTTCCGGCACAATATGGTCGATGTCGCATTTTCCCTTTGAGAAATCAATATAAATTATTACATTATCGAAAGGAAATAAATAGTCCTCTTACAAAAAAAAAATGTATTTGTTATAAATACCTTAGTGTGTTTATAAATAAGTA
Organism: Catocala sponsa; assembly: GCA_963564715.1. Classification (NCBI taxonomy): domain Eukaryota; kingdom Metazoa; phylum Arthropoda; class Insecta; order Lepidoptera; family Erebidae; genus Catocala; species Catocala sponsa. The sequence goes on from OY751331.1 coordinate 4,251,738, forward strand.
AATAACAAGTGTTCGGCGTATAATACTGATTAATATGGCGTAAGCTGCGCTTGACCGTACTTGGTCGCGTAATAATAATGAGAGTCTGGCTTTCTGCGTGGGCGCAAGGCAGTCGTGCAACGGACGAGCTAGAAGGAGTATGTGCGGCTGGTTGGCTTAGAACCCGGTGTTACGAAGGTAAATATCTGATTCATCTGTGCTTGGTTCAGTTGCCATTCTGATTACAATGCCTACTTTATAAAATGTATTTTATTGTTTTACAACTTCAGTCTGTGTTTCGAGTGATGCTTTTAAGTTATAGATTCGTCTAGAAAAATGCCAATACTAAAGTCTGTATGTACGATGAGATATGCATGATTGTACGCAAAATCCTGATTCATCTGTGCCTGATTCGTATGGTCAAAACACCATATGTATCATAAAATAAATTAGTTCTTCCCCTCTCTAGCACGAAAGGAGCACTTTTGTTGCGTAATTCTCCTTGTCCAATTTTTGACCGTGTACAAGTCAGTAGTTCTTGTTTTATTTATTATATTTACTTAGCATAACATTTTAAATAATTAAAAAATCACAGGAGTATAAACTTATTCTACATAATTATGACACTTTTGTAATGCCTTAGTCTTAGTTAAGAATTAATAATTATTACTTAAAATTAACTATCATATCAGTGTATTTATTATTAACAATAATGTAATAAAATTGATATCGGTATTAATTAAATGGCACTTTCGACATTAATCTTCCTTATTAACAATCATAAAAAAGTCAGCCTCTGTCTAATTTCTGTTATTTTAATATCGCAGTTCACAACCATGCCACAAACTGAAGATAAAAAGAAGGAAAAAAAGAGACTCGCAGAACGCAGAAGGATGGAAAAAATAAGAAAGATCCAGACAAGTGATCTCATTTTTGTTACTTTATTGTTAGTAATAAATACGGTAATGTGATAATAATAATAAAGATGACTAATGAGTTGTACACGGAAAAATTAAACAGAGAGAATAATATACTGTAGCAATTAAGAATAATAACTTTTTAGTACCTAAAAGAATTTATTGTATTACAAATATTTATTAGCAAAAGTTAACATTTTTGTTTTATTACGATATTCTCGCTTGCCTATAAAATACAAGATACTGTTTTAGAGTTTCAGAAGTGTTTTACAAGAATTATTGTTGAATTCACCAGATTTTTTTCGTAATATGATCACTGATAATTGGTTTTATATAAAGAGATTATTGTAGTTGTTAAAATATGATTATTTTCGTAATAAAGTTTTTCATTTTCATTTCTGTTTCTGATTCACCTGTAACAAATTCTGATTCATCTGGGCTCAAAATATTTGAACGTCGATATCTTGAAAGCTACTTTATAAAAACGAGTCCCTCATTCAAATATATGTTCTTTGGTATACCTATTTTCATATGAACATATATTACAGAGCTAAAAGTGAAATTAAATTTTGTCCAGATGAATCAGTCGAAGAATGAAATTTCGAAGAAATACCCTTATAATTCAGAGTGATGGAATCCCAAAATTAGATGTGACAGACACCCAAAACAAAAAAATCTAGCCTTTGTCCACCCTGTGACAGTAAACACATCATGGTTATGAGACGGTTATTACAAAGGTTACTATACAAAATCTTATTTGTTTCTAATGTGTGTAAACATAAATAATATTTAAAGTTAAAGATTTCAGTTATGTATAGCGGCGGCGGTATCGTGTACTTGAGCGCTTACTATAATATAATATACATATTATGTTTGTGAACCATTCTAATTGGTATGCCTTTCACGGTGAACATAGTGATATTTACTTTTAGCATAATTTATAACATGTACTCGTCTTTCTCCAATGTTCACAAATTAAAAAATTTGAATATGAAAATTTCTTTCACAGGGCAGTCTTCTTGACCCAATCCTTACTAATATTATAAATTTGAAAGTAACTCTGTCTATCTGTTACCTTTTCACGGCTAAACCACTCAACCGATTTGGATGAAATTTGGTACAGATATAGATTACAACCTGGGGAAGGACATAGGCTACTTTTTATTGATGTAGGTAGTAGGTACCACGCGGACGGAGCCGCGCGCAAAAGCTAGTACTGAATAAATAGAAAGTGAATATGTGAAAGATAATGTCAACATTATATAATCTCAATATCATTATTATATACTCGTATTGCGATAACGCTGGTTGTGATTTCGCAAAGCTGATAACGAGTTAGGACTAAATGTGATTTTATCGTTCAAATAGGTTGAACCATTTTAGCACATATACTTTTTTATTTAACGCTGTAAGCACTTATATCACCAAAAAGGTAGACAGAGGAGTGCCAAACCCTCATTTCATCCGTTATGGCTTTAGGTCCTACGTATAGGCTCCGTGGCGCAGCGCTAGTGAATGCGACTGCGATGTCTCGGGTTCGAATCCCGGGTCGAGCAACAAAAAGTTATTGTGTTTTTCTGTTAAGAAATCTTAATACGTGCTCGGAGTTAGGAAGTTGGCGGTGTCAGACACCCCCGTGCCTTGGAAAGCACGTAAAGCCGTTGGTCCTGCGCCTGATCTCTCTCCGGTCGTGTCAGTTTATCCGTCCCATCGGACCATGAGAGTTAGGGAACAGAGAGTGCACTTGTTTTTGCGCACATACTTGTGCACTATAATATCTCCTGCGCAGATGGCCAGTCTCCGTTAAGATAGGCCGCTATGACCGAAATTCGGTCTGGAGGACATTATACAGTGTGACTGGTTAAACATTGTACATACGTCTTAAGGACATGATAATTTATGGTCAGACGTAACATATAAAAAATAAATAAAAGTAAAATCTGTATAACCTGCAAAGAAAACCTTTATGAAAATTTGTATAAAATATCCATAAAATGTGGATGCACACAGCTGTCGAGGCTAATGACCTTTGATAAGAAAAGGACGGGCGGGGGTGCAAATTCGGGAGAGTGCGGGGTGCGGTAGCTCGGGGCGAGGGTGGAGGTTTTGTTTAGTTTTGGAATATGCGCAAGAATGTTAGCACATTAAGTTTCTATTGGATAACTAGGTCAAATTTTAAGTACTTAATTTTTTAGATATTCGTGTCTAGAATCGAGTACTGAATACCCTCCTTCTATATGTCTAGTCATTTACCAATCAGCCTATATAGGCCTCGTGCCCATTGACACCTACCGGACACAGATCCTGACTTACCTAGTGTAATCGTTGCGCCACCAGGGTATCCTAGGTAGTACTAGTATTGTTGGACTATCACCTTAGAATATTTCTTTTAAACTGCATTAGCTGTCTATGTAGTAATTGATAGTTTTATGGCACCATATTGGTATAAAGGTACATTTTGTGGTCCTATGTCTTAACTAACCCTTTGGGCAGAGACCTCTGCGTGGCAGTCCAACGGACTCCCATTAGGCTAGGCACATTATATTTATCATAATAATGCAAAATACCAAACCTTATGTAAAGAATTCTTCCTCGCAAAGGCGACGATATCTCGATTATTTCTCCGGCGATATCGAGTGTCCCGGAGGCTGTGTGCAGTTTTTATGATGCCCCGGACGAGCGTTTCCTGTCCCGGTTCATTGATACTGCGATGCGCGCGCATTGTGGGCTAAAATAAAGTCGGATATGCAGGAATAGGAAATCAGTTTTGACTGAGTATTGTGGAGTAATTGCTTACAAAGTACTGAGTTAGAGTACAGTTGCTTTAGAGTTTTTAAGTTCCTTTCCTATGAAAGAACTTATATCATAACTGTATCAAATGTCATCATTATTTTTTTTGTCAAGGAATTGTAGGTAGGAGCAGTGTTCTAAAATATATTCCACAGACGTCATAAGAACCATTATTGCGTATAATAGTTATTGCATTCTAGTGTGTTCTTACAAATCTATATATCTATATAAACTTTGTACCCCTTTTTACGAAAATTGCGCCGACGGAGGAGTATGAAATTTGGCACAGTTAAAGTTTATATGGAGAAGGAGGGACGAATCCTAATATTTACATAAAAATGCATTAGAAATACATTAAATTAATGCATTTGACACACGCAGTCGAAGCGCGTAACTATGGTTACATAAATATCAATACCTATATAATGACATATATCAGCAATATATTACAGGCAAACTTTGGTCGAATTTCGAGCACTAGGCGACCGTTAGTATGTATTTAAATCATGTACAAATTGGGACTTTGACTATTATCTAGGGATCACATCTTTTTAATCCCGTGATAGGATTGAGAATAATCAAAGACCTGAAGTATACTAATATAGTAATGTATTACTTTATTGCAATATATTTCTAAGAATGGCGAATGTAACGTCCTGGGTTCGATTTCTGGGGTCGTCACAATGTCATGGATATTTCTGTTAGTACCTCAATAACAGCAGGCACTTTGCAAACGAACCAGGCAGATGGCAACAGAACCGCTCTCCTTTACATGAAAACATATTTGGTGAAAAGTACGTGGCATGCTCTGCTTTCGGCTTGGTTTGTTTTGATTTTGTACCTATGTATGTGGCACTAACTACCCGCAACTTTGGCCGTGTAAATGCCAGCATACCGGAATAAAAAGTATCTATAGGGTAATCCAGCACATCTTAATATATAAAAATCTCGTGTCACGATGTATGTTCGGGATAAACTCTGAAACTACTGAACCGATTTTGATCAAACTTCGTAACTATCTGTAATTTGGTGCAACTTAAAAGATAGGATAGTTTTATCTAAATTTTGAAGTGAAAACTTCTTTAGGCGCGTTGAGCACTTCTTGGGTGAACAAATATCATGGAACTCGCGTCATCGTCACCGAACGCTTTCCATTTTTGAATTATTTTTGGTTTATAAGGAAGTATTTATGATCAAGGATTAAAGTTTTCACTTCTATCGGCAGTCCTCAAAGATTGCCAGTATTTTTTTTTTGTGCAGGAAAACGTCTGGGGACAGCTAGTATTCTATACGTTAAAGAGTCTACGTGCGATTGATTAACAAATATCCAAAAATCTCCACAAAGGTTTTTTTTTGTTAATAGGATTAAAAGAGTTATTCAAATATTTACTAGACCGTAGTATATTCTAAGGAAAATGCGTAAAATTCAGCTTCAGTGGGTGTCGTGTTATCAGCTGAGGTGACGTGGTTCGCTATCGGCGCGGCGGTTATCGCCCGAACTGCATGTTAAGTGAATTACTTTTAAATCCTTAAGCGAAATATTGTTTATAACGTGTGTGTGTTGAGTATCGTAGAGTGCAAAGTCTGGCTGTGTCTGAACATCGTAATTTATGACGAATCATTTTGTTTGTGTTTGTTGAAGATAAAGTTTTCGTGGAATGTAGTATTGTGATGTTTGTAGAGATCGCTGTGAATTAAATGTGTTGTTGCTTTTGGTTTAATGTTGGTAAGATATTTTTATAACTGCTAACGATTATGTCTGTCAAGTCTTAGAATACCAGACGTAATTAAAAATATATTATGGATGGCCACCGGTGTGCCACTGTGGTTCAATATGTTGAAGGTCTTATTGAATGGTTGTGTACCGTACAACAATAAATATGGTTAAATTCGCTCGTATAACTAGATCTAGTGTAATATTATTGTAAGAGTACAATAATATTTATATTTATTTATTTATTTACTTAATTAGAACGGCTGCAGACCACTTGACATATAACATTAGGCCGACATTTTCACTATACATAATCCTTACTAATATTATAAATACGAAAGTAACTCTGTCTGTCGGTCTGTCTGTCTGTCTGTTACCTTTTCACGCTCAATCCGCTGAACCGATTTAAATGAAATTTGGAATGAAGATAGCATGAGACCCTGGAAAGGACATAGGGTATATAACATCACGCTACGGCTCACGGGGACGGCGCAGTAACCACAAATACCAATGACGCGGGTGAGACCGCGGGCACAGCTGGTTACATGTAAAGAAGAAAAATAAAAAATATAGCAACTCTACATATGTATCTTAACTGAGTTCTAGTGAGATTACCTGAGTTACATGGACTTTAATAGCGAAGTCAAGGAAAGCGGGCACTTCGAACAACTATATAGATTTTCTATTTCTATATTTGCCGTTTTGAGTGGTAGGGCCACGCTGGTACAGCATGAATCGGCCGGCTCGACCGGAGAAGTACCACCCTCTCACAGAAGATCGACGTAAAATAACAGTATCTGTTGTTTCGTTCGGTGAGTGAGAGCGCCGGAGGCCCAATCACCCTTCCCTTCCCAAACCCCATCCTGCTCCATTTCCCTTTTCCTTCCGGTATGCAGCGACTTGGTTGTGTTTTATTGACATTGCTTCAGTAATGCTAAGAAAACACAGCCATGTGTATGAGCCACGGTTCTCGCTAACTATCAGGTGGGCCGCTGGTTCTTCTGCCACAGTACAACGGTGCAAAAAAAAAATTGTTGCCTTATTATGACATCGTTAATTTTTATTTCGGCGTTTGGACCTACCAGACATTGCATAGTAGCATAAAGCGATGACTGCTTAAACTATTGCCTCATCCGTACACATAATAAAATATTGACAAGAGTTAACAAAGCCATCTTATTATGATAATACGTAAAATCAAGGTAAATAGGACTATCCGTAGTATTTTAATTTATAAGGTACTAGATGTTCCCGCGGTTTCACCTACGTTTATCGTTACTGCGCCGCCCCCGTGGGTCGTAGTGTGATGTTATATAGCCTATAGCCTTCCTCGATAAATAGGCTATCCAATACTAAAAGAATTTTTCAAATCGAACCAGTAGTTCCTGAGATTAGCGCGTTCAAACAAACAAAAAGACAAACTCTTCAGCTTTATAATATTAGTATAGATTATAATGGTTTCGATACATTAATGGTGAAACACATTCTGCACCTACACTTTCTTTAAATTGTACAAATAGAAGATAGAGACATTTACTACCAAGTACACTTAGTCTAATTTAAAGCAGTGCATTTAAATAATATCTAATAAAAAGAAATTTTGTGTCTATTAGCGGCAAGTGGGACATGTGCAGTAATTATGGGACAAAATCGTCGGGGTCACATACCTACACACTGTGCGTGACAACGAAAAAAAAAGAAAGATGATGAGAATTTAATGGCTGCGTACTAGAATTTAGATCACAGGGAAATAACGGCAACCACAAAGCAGCTAAGGAAAGAGCAAGACTGTACACAGCTATTGAAAGGTTATTGACAGACGAATTTGTTTATCATTAATGCAAAGAAAAGCACGTAATAATTTGATTAGGATACCGACACACGCAGAACTTGATTGGATACTTTGTTATCATATCAGCAGATACATAAGATAAGTACGAATCGTGAGCGAGCGATAAAATAACAGGAACCAATTTGTAAATAAATTTAAAAGCAATCGAATGACTGTCAACGAAACCGAGTACAGATATCCACCCGTTGTAAAAACAATTGTTGACGTTTAAAAGTACTTCAATCAGTTGAGCAATATTTTTTTCTGATTGTGCAAATTTAGCAGGTGACCGAGTATCGTTTCGTATTTCAATAATTTCTTTGTGTTTTAATATGCTATTTACTGTAGCTGCATTTTTATCGGCTTCTTTATGTTTGGCCAGTTTAGCTACGAAAATATTGTGCGAATAACCGGCTCGGTGCATCGGCCGGTCATAAATCATGCGTCTGATCGACGGGGGCTGGGTTTTCGGCACGTGAGTCAGGTGTCGCAAGTAAACAGACGCAGGGCTGGTCGTCCGGCGAGCCCCCGTCCCTCGCCAATATATGGAGCGGACCAGTGGCGCGAACATTCGCGGCACGTCCTTTGTTGGCCGTTTTGTTTTGGAGTACCATCCGGTTCCTGGTGGTGGGGCGGCGGGGGACAGGTGGGCGCAGGTAGCGCGCGCGGCGGTAGTCAGTCCACCTCGGCGCGTCGCGCTGCGCGAGCGCCTCGCCCGTTCATAAATACTATCTAATATGGAAATGGCCAGTCATTCCGCGACAGGTGCGCGCCCGCGGCGTTCGTGCACGTGTGCTGTTTGTGAGTGCGCCGGCGCTGCCACCGCGCCGCCTCCATCATGACGACGGTAAGTTTGCCACACTATCTCGGTGAAAAATCCACACGTACTTTGAAACTGGCTGCCGCTTTTTGTCGTTTCTATAATAACAGCGTCGGTTGCGCACGCGCATCTGCCGTTCCGTTTCGGTGCAGCTGTTGGCCGGTGAATAGGTAGGTATGATGTTTTTTATTCGATCGTGTCGGTACGTTTAATTGAATGAGTTCGCCCTTTCAGCGGAGTCTAAGGGCTCCCTAAACACAATTAGTGTAGTGTATAAGTCGGCCGCGTTCACACGGTCGCAGCGTTTCGCGTGTTTCTGTTACCTGAGTAAATATTGGTTCGATAACGTCCGCGAGTGCGTGCGTGTACACTACTGTTATCGATGCCACACATGCGTCATTTCGATGGTTATCTTTGGCGTATCTGGGTCATTGTTCTTTTGTATTTCGTGCACTGTTGTTTCATAATTTTGCACCAAAGACATTCTCTTCATCTGTGGCGTTTTTACTGGAATTGTAAAAGTAGCGTTCTCTTATGCTTAACCCTGGTTGCTAGGCAAAACGACGAAAAAATTTATCGTTTCTTAACTTTGAACAGTATAGTTTAATCATTGTCGTTACCGACCGTGTAGCAAAAAATAACAAAAACTCGGATACTTGAATGTAAAAGCAAAAACGTATTTGTCAAGTCGTACTTAACACACCTGGTACGTAACACAATTAAGTAAATTATTTATTTATTCAGAACATTCTAAGTGAACAATGCTTATACATCATGAAATTTATTCTTATCGAATCACATAAAAAGTAAGAAAACATGAATAGACTCGTATTTGGGAACCATTTAGAGAAATATTTATGGAGAATCGATACAGGTGTTAAAACTCGGTTCTGAATCGTAGCAAATCGATTATATCGTGTACGGGAACGAATCACCAAAATAACCCGAGGTAAATGAGTGGTAACCATGGTAACGGGAGAGTGGGCGGCATCTAACACTCTTGACGATACGGAGGCTTAGGCAAATTGAATGAAGTTCCTCAATCCATAAAAAGTACCGACGCTCAGAGACTAAACCTAGTTGATGCAGACTAAGTGGAATATAATAGCCCCGGAAATAATGGGAACCCGTTGGAATTTCCTTCCCATCCGTCGTATACAGTTACCTGAACTTTATGAACAACTTAACAGTGATGGCTGCTTGAATATTAGCTTTATCGGGAATAAGCCGACAGCATAATTAATATAAATGCACATTTCCCCTACCATACTAACTTAACGACACGTGTCGAAAATCAAATTACAGTTTGCCACATCCAGTGAGCACACCAGTACGCTCATTATTTTATAACTTGACGCGAGTATTACGAAACGAATAAGTTTTTCCTGCCGCTTCGGTCTGTCACCCACGTATTCAGTGACAACGAAATTTGGTAAAATGAATCCTAAACACTCGTTTTCGGCGTGATCACGGTTTAATGTATGTATCAGTTATGTTTTTTACAGTATCACTTTTGTGTTTTTGCTCATGCAAATGACTGAATCAGAAATCTATTTTAGAAATAGGAAGTGTTGATACTTCTTTATACAGTATATTGGTAGCTATAGAGGTGTAAATTTAATTCACAAGTCAAATGACAAGTCTGAACTTACAGTCAGATCTTATTTTATGAATATTATTTACAATATTCTTAGATCATCAAAATCTTATTACAGATGTTTAAAAATATGTAGTACGTTAAAAACACACTAATTATCTAAAGATACGCACACATATACGTTTGTTTCACTCAGCTACTTACAATTCTCGAAATGTTTCGACCTTGCAAATATATTGAAACTTTGAACTCTTGAATTTTCATTGCTAAGGTTACCTTGTTGTATCTTTAAAATATCTTTCTTTACTTTATTTTTCGTTTGTTAAACAAAACACCATTAAATACTACTTCATTATAAATGATAAATGTTTTATTTGAATTCTCAAATCCGACTAAAGTTTCTCTAGCTTTAAAAATGGAAGTTAAATTTAAAATTGTTTGTTTCGACTTAGATCTAAAATTTTAACAATTTGGCGGTCTAAATTGCCCTAGTTGATCACAAAGGCGAAGTGTAGCTAGATTTACCAAAAAAACTGAATCAAGCCACCCAATGGGAACACGGACTGTTAATAAAGACCGATCGGCAGCACGTCGCTATCCGAGACCAGATTTCTAATCGTCGGCGTCACGCGTGGCTCCTCGGCCGGAACGAATCGTACAGATAATCATCGTCGAGCTGTTGCCACAACTAATTGGAAGAAAATAGCCGAAATCAGATCTAGAAGTTACTTCAAATTCATGTTCAACAACCTCTTGATAGCTACTTTATGTAGATTTTCATTGAGGCGAACGGCAAGCTTGTGAATGAATTAAAACAATGGATGACGGACAGTGTGATTTAGGTATAGTTTAAATTGAATAGAAAGCATATGAACGTAATAATATAATGTCGATCGAATACTAACATATTAGATAAAGTGATTGCGATTATAGTCTTATTAATAGTTAGACTTGTCATGCGCAACATATCTATGTGATTCAGTGATATGATACCACGTGAATTGAAAAGAGATACCAAAAATATTTGTAAAGGTTTTAAAAAGGGTTTCAATTTAGGCCGTCGTGACAAAACAAGCTAAAAAGGTTCAGCCGCAAACAATAAGAAATCTGACATGAAAGTTGTTATTGACAACACCAGCTGCCACCCAATAATACTTACTGCTGAGTCATTAATGTCCAAGAAAATTAGAGTAACGGATTAACATATAATACAATATGGAACAGCATGTCTTAATATCCAGGAGATTGCGACACGATTCGATATAACACTTTGTTAGGGCTGATAACGGTGGCAGGTAACTGTTAAATTTCAAGTTTATTACCTAGCCCGCGGGCTAGTCTCAGCGGCTATAAAAACAGCGTATAGGGCAATATTGGCTGGTAACAAAAACAAGGTTTGTCAATAAAGTATTTGATAACATTCTTGATACGATTCTAAATCGAGGTGTGGTGAACGTAAACTAGCTTATAATAAAAAACGCTCGTGGTTACAAACAACCTAGTTCATGTAGAAATGACAACTTGTGAATCGATCTATGTGATGACGCAGATTTGGATAGTGACTCGACATTTCTTTTTCACTTCCAGCCAGCTTCTTATTAAGTAGAAACTACAAGATAACCTAATCTAGCAATACTTAAAACTTTATTGAAGGAACTCGCTAATGTAATCGCGGATGTGTGTAATGCTCGGCAAAAGCCAACAGCACTAAAGTTACAAAGTAAAGACAGTCATTAGGGGACGGGAAATGAACTAATAAGAGATGTGTCTGTCCTCGATGCTCGCGCAGGCGGTGCGTTTCGTTCTCATAACCTCACGACGAGACTAATGCGCCGCCATGATCACTGTCAGTGCCATAATGCCTCCAGCCACGTCATGATAAATGTCGACAAAAAACACCAATTAGAACAATACAATTGAATAAAACCTTGTTCACGTAGAGAACGATCCGCTGTTTTTTACCGACACGCATTAAACAGTCATTAGCTTTAGATTTTGAACTATTAATTAATTGAATCTGTGGCAGATTCGCGTCAGATTCGAGTTTCGTGTACCCGCATTGTTGCTTTGCTGGAAATATGACGAATCTAGACTGTTCGTTGAGAAGTCGGAGCATGAAATTGTGTGCACGAGGCGTATCGGCAATTTGCGTCAGTTTTTTTTATCACAGTCACGACAGGCCGGATTCCTCGTAGAGCGGCCAATCGCTAGCTAGAGACGATGTAATTGGGAGAAACTACTCGGCCACCACAAATGCTTGAGATTCGTTCTTGTCCAGCTGACGTAGACCTTTGTAAAGTCATCTATTTGCGTCTGCTGGGACTTAATCCGAGCATCTTTGAGAGGCGTGGAAGGTCACATTTAAATTGTTGCTCCGTAATGACATGCTCGTTGTTCGTTCTGTTGCAACACATAGTGTAACTGTTTCGGCCCTTTTGTCTGGCGGATGATTGTTCGAGCGTTGGTCGATATTTCCTTGGCGGATATTGCGTCCACCACTTTCGCGGGTAACAATTATATTTTTGATAGAGGTCTATTCAACATAGAGTATTGTTGGACAGCGCATATGTGTTCAAAATTCGGTCAATATGCTGTATCTCATGATCTATAATGACAGCAATTGTGGCTATCGGTTATGAAAGTGCTTTGTGAAATGGTCAATGCTTTATGATTTTTATTTTGTGGTATGAAGTAGCAGGTTGCACTTAAAATAAGTATCTTGTAAAAACTAGTTGCAAAGTAGGTGCGTTTAGAAATAAAAAAGTATGAAGTTCGTATGGAAAGGAGGCAACAGTGAGATGTTGAGCGGTTTCTTGTTCAGTAACAATATCACTGATCTTATCACTTTATATTTATGATGAGTTGGTAAACTGCTTACTGCTAAGCCACGAGGTGAGCCTGAGCCAATGTTTACTGTTAGCTATAAAGGTTTATCTATAGAAATTTATAGAAAATTATGGATTACTTAAAATTTACGGTTACCGGTTAATATAGTACTATTTCGTAGGCAAACCATTCTGTTCAATGAATAGACAAGACTCGCTGGCTCAGTATTACAAGGTTCTATGTTATTTTTTTTTTACTTTGGGGAGATGAGGTTTAAAATTTGCATATCAGTAAAAATAATTTAAAAGTAACTTACAAATATTTGCGATTTAATATTGTGAGGTGGTAAGTGCTTCCATCTATTACTATATTAGTCTAAACAAAAAGGAATGACATATAAAACCATGCAATATTCATAACTCATTTTTTTCAAAAATGTAGCATACGACCTTGTAATATTGGACCAGCGAAGTATCAATAAGGATATCGAACGCATACACTGCTTTAGTAAATTAAACAGATTATTCCTCACGCATTTTCTCATGTTTTCAAGACATGTTTATAGTACTTCTCGACATCGCAGCACGGTTCATTATTTCTACCTGCAAATATTTCTATCCAGCACGATGAGCAGGCAGGATCTAGAACAAACTACGTGCTGTGGTGTTTCAAATGTGTCCTTTTCCAAACGGAGTTCAAAAGAGATTGTTAATGCCACGGTAAGCAGGCTTGGCTATGAAGACTCCTGACTTTGCTGAAGTCCATGGCCGGCGGTTACCACTTACCACCAAGTGGGCCGTTGGCTCGTCTGCATCTACGGCAGAAAAACTGTATCGATGTTCTCGATAAAGGCGTGTTCAGAAAATACGTGAATGTCATTTAATGCATTTTCTATCCATCATACGCTAACGATGATACGTCTCGAAGTGCCGAGGCGTCAGAACGGTATCATGTGCACGTTTTGTTAGTTAGTTCTATTCAGCTTCTGCACTTTTCTTTCTAGCTCTAAATTGTCTTTACGAAACATCGTATTATAAATTACAGAATACGTTCAATTATCTTATTATTAGAAGCGCTTCTTTGAACTTCATGTAATGTCTTATGACCAACGAAGCAGTGTAAAAACTATGATTAAATTTTCTTCAGTAAATGGAACAAATTATTAATTGGCTTCGATAAGCCATCATCGTTTACCAGTGTTACCAGCTTTCTAATCACGCGAAAAATAAAATGGCTGCCGCCGCCACATTTTATTTTACAGCAGACTTTAACGCAACAAACTGGAACGGGTGTTGTCTTAAATGTCTGCAATGAAATTAATTAATCCTCGAATTCACAGTTATTACTTTACGAAACCGTTTAAATGTTAGTTAAATGAAATATGAAACATCTATTGCTATGGCCAGGCTGCGGTTGGTTATTACTACGCTTATTTTTTTAATCGTCTTTTGATGGAATCGGCTTCTGGGCTTAAGCTTAAACAAAATTTTATTTATTCTCATAGAGTACCTATTTAATTTGGTAGGTTAGGATAGTTGTCAGAACATTGGAGAGTAATAATGGTACTCATAGAGCGTGTTGGTCTTGACTGTTATGAATAAAGTCTTTACGACAATCGGAATCATTGTTTATAATAATAATAATATTCTATCACATACACACAACACCATCTAGCCCAAACTAAGCAGAGCTTGTACTATGGGTACTAGACAATGGATAAACATACATATATACCCAGATCATGACAAACATCCATGTCCATGCACACAAATGTTTGACTTGTGCGGGAAACGAACCTGCGAGCTCAGGCGTGGCAGTCGGTTACACTAACCACTACGCCATCGAGGCCGCCGTCTATGTTTTAATCATCCTAAGTAATACTGCCGTCATAAGGAAAAAAGACGTATCTAACAGATTTTTTCGAAATTAAGAATTTTACATATTTGGAATCAGTAAAACAAGACGAATCTGTCAGTATATTTATAAAAAATGATATTTTTTTGACAGTATTTTTCTTTATGACGGCAGAATAGCTCTCCGTATCGGATTAAGGCTTCGATAGTATTATTCACGTGACTATTCATCACACAGTACTGCTTTAGTCGTGTATCGTAAAAAATGACATTCAAGCCATCTGATACGCAGTTAAATAAATTTTCGTTTATTTATAATATCTGGAGGTAAGAATTAATCTCTACCACCTGCTTAAAAATAAGGTTCGTTTCGCAAAAATTAAGGTGAAAATAATTAAAAAAGCGTTAAAATATGTAAATTAATCAGTTTAGGATTTAAATAATTTAATAAAATGCAAATATTTCTTATACGATCAAACTGTGATCTAAACTGAGTAGGTACGTACCTATTTAAAAAAATAAAAGTGTCAGGTGGCTGGATAATGTCATGTCCGTCCAAAACTAATATTGGATTTAAAAACTTGTTTTGAAGGATTTTTAATCTTGTTCGCATGTTCGGCACGTTAATTATATTAATTACCTACATATTTAATTACAGAATATTGTACGATGGATGCCATAAATCTAAACGTAGAGCCTACTTATTTATGGCCAGTTGTTTGATTAAAGGTAATTTACATGGATGTTATATTATCGATAAATTTGTTGAAGAATAAAGTGTTTTCGTCCTATTCGTTCAATAAAAATATGACGGTATACCTGTATTTAAACTACTTTTAATCTCGGTGTTATGACTCTATCAAAATTCTATTAAAATATTCTAATCTTATCTTAAAGACAAAACAAATAATCGAATAATCTCATCGATCATGATTTATGAACGTTCTGAACAACAATGTTTCTATATTCATAGCATATGTGAGTATCTATACATTTTTTAATTTACTTATGATATGTGTGTGAGCTAAATAATAAATGCATGTAGTTTTTATGTTTGTTTGTATACCATAGAAGCACATAAAACATTATTAACATATAATAAGAAAAATAATATCAGCCCTGTATTAAACTATCCCACTGCTGGGCACGGGCCTCTTCTCAGTATGAAAAGGGTTAGGCCATAGACCACCACGCTGGCCTAGTGCGGGTTGGCAGACTTCACATATGTTTGAAAACATTATTGGGATCTCTTAGACATTCAAGTTTCCTCACGATGTTTTCCTTCACCGTTAAAGCAAGCGATAATTAATATATTCTATTCTATATTCTACCACATACATACAACACCATCTAGCCCAAACTAAGCAGAGCTTGTACTATGGGTACTAGACAATGGATAAACATACATATATAATAATAATTTATTTTATTTTCATTAAACAGCTTTACATTTTTTGTGTAGTGATCGAAGTCACCTAGTAAGCAAACAATGCCTGTGACAGGTGACTACACTCTTCCATAGCTAATAAAAACTAAAACATTAAAATAATAATTAACTGCTCACCCCAGGTTTTTAGTGTGTATGCCGACCCCCTTCAGGGGCGGAGAGTCTCACATAACCACCCTCCCCCCCCCCGGGGGAGGGGGTATCCATAACGGATTTTCCTGGGTCAAAAAAAATAAAAATAAAAATGGGTGCTAGACAATGGATAAACATACATATATGTATATAATTTTTTTTTGTAAATACATACGTATTATACATAGAAACACCCAGACCAAGACAAACATCCATGTTCATGCACACAAATGTTTGACTTGTGCGGGAATCGAACCCGCGACCTCAAGCGCGGCAGTCGGTTACACCAACCACTACACCATCGAGACCTAACTTACTTCGAAAAGTCAGAATGTGCTCCCTTGAGATCGAACTCGAGACCTCTGCGTGGCAGTCTAACGGCTTACCACTGGGCTATCGCTGCTGGTAGTATATGTCTTAATATTTTTTTATAGTCTGTAGTATATGGTATAATGGGTGCAACACCAACATAACCTCTCCTACACCACATGGTTAGGCAGAGATGCTGCAGGATGGATGATCCCTGCGTCCCGGCCACACACAGTTTGTGAGAGAACACCGTGGTAGGCATATATTTTGACGTTCATAAGTGTTACATTGTGACCCAAATGAATAAATGAATTTTGACTTAGACTTTGAATATTTTGCTATGTAGCGGTCTCGGGTTTGATTGCCAAGTCGGTCAAAGAGGTAATGGGTTTTCCTGTCAAGTAATTCTTGATAGCAGCGTAGAGTCAGAAACTGTGCCAGGTAGACGTCAATATTAGCAATTGTTTTAAAACTCGTGTAATAGGAGGCGTATACCTTCGTGGCGCAGCGGTAGTAAATACGAATGCTGTGCATGAGGTCTCGGGTTTGAATCCCGGGTCGGGCCAATAAAAAGTTATTGGGTTTTTCTGTTAAGAAAATTCAATAGCAGCTCGGAGTTAGGAAGTTGGCAGTGTTAGACACCGGGGGTGCCTCGGAAAGCACGTTAAACCGTTGGTCCTGCGCCTGATCTCTCTCTGGTCGATTTTTTTTTTACACATCTAAGGTGGCAAACAAGCATACGGCCCACCTGATGGTAAGTGGTCACCGTAGCCTATGGACGCCTGCGACACCAAAGGCATCACTTGCGTGTTGCCGACCCTTTAGGAAAGAATGCGGGAAGGAGCAGGAAGGGGGCAAGAGGGTGATTGGGCCTCCGACACTCTCACTCACCGAACAAAACACAACAGTAGGAATATTGCTATTTTCACGTCAATTTTCTGCGAGAGGGCAGTCCTTCTCCGGTCGAGCCGGCCCATTCATACTGAAATCAGTGAGGCTTAAATTACCGTCCCATCGGACTATAAGAGTCAGAGAATAGAGAGAGCACTTTAGTTTGCGCACACACTTGTGCACTATAATATCTACTGCACAGATGGCCAGTTTTCGTTAAGACTGACTGCCGTGACCGAAATTCGGTGTGGAGGACATTATTAATAGGAGGTGACTGCTATTTAACACAGTTCCCGACGCCGTACTGAGACTTTCTTGATAGAAAACTCCAATAGCACCTAGCCTGATACAGGAATGGATATCGAATATATTATGTTCAGCAGCTTTCGATTCCCGCACAAGTCAAACATTTGTGTGCATGGACATGGATGTTTGTCTTGGTCTGGGTTTTTCTATGTGTAATAATTACAAAAATAAAGTATATTATATATGTTTATCCGTTGTCTATTACCCATAGTACAAGCTCTGTTTAGTTCGGGCTAGATGGTATTGTGTGAATGTGATAGAATATTATTATTATATTATTTTTATTATATTATTACCGCTTTGGCATTTACAAAAAAAAGTATATATGTATGTGTTCATTGTCTAGTACCCATAGTACAAGCTCTGCTAAGTTTAGGCTAGATGGTGTTGTGTGTATGTGGTAGAATATAATTAAAAAAAAATAAAGAAAAGAATGATTGCAACATTAAAAGAAAACTGTGCTACTGTCCTTACAAGGTTTGAAAACGTAAGATAAACTATGAGCTTGTATTTCTAACGTGGTGGTTAATAATGTTTCCATGTAGAGCGTTTGTTTCTCCCAAGCGTATGCGGCACGGCAAAGCCACTGGCTAATGGAGTCGTAAAATTTGCCATGGTGCTGAGTTAACTCGTTCCATTATCGCTTAGTTGGTGTGTATCGTTACTAAGTAGAACAGCCGTCAACACCCGTTTGATACTGACACTTCAAATAGGAATTGCTGTGTTAAGTGTTATTTTTCACTGCTATATTTTAACAGCTATAAATGTATGTTGGCAGTGATTTTAGTGATGGCTTTGTTACTGGTAATGCATACAAGTGCTGACAAGAGTAGTAGAGCCTCGCTGATTTCAGCATGAATGGGCCAGCTCGACCGGGGAAGGACTACCCTCTCACAGAATATCCACGTGAAATACGAGAATTCCTACTGTTGTGTTTCGTTCGGTGAGTGAGAGTACCGGAGGCCCAATCACCGACTTACCCCCTTCCCACTCCTTCTCCTTCCCACTTCCTTTCCTAAAGGGTCGGCAACGCGCTAGTGATGCCTCTGGTGTTGCAGGCATCCATAGGCTACGGTGACCACTTACCATCAGGTGGGCCGTATGCTTGATTGCCACCGTAGTTAAATAAAAAAAAATAAAAAAATTAAGATTGATAAAGATTATTTTTGTTTATGTAGAGTTTTGCGATGAAGCAATTAATGAACCGTCTTCCATATTTTAAACATAATATATTGTATTTAAAATAATAACTGAGATAAGTAGAACCTACCAAGTAACCTCGTGTTGCCAATGTCATCAATTGCAATTGAAAGAAGTTGTTAACATCGAATTCCTATATTGTAACTTACGAAATTACGAATATTGGAAAATTACGAAGCATTTTCAGGAAACTAACTGGTAATGAACCATGTAAAGTTGATTTGATTTGTTGGCTTGTGTTATAATCGATAAAAATAAATGAATGAAGTTGTCAGAGTCATAATTAGTCTGTCGTATGATAGTGCGTTCACAGGCTGTGTAACAAATTACCGGGAAACAGTTACGTTTATATTATTTGTAAAGGTATTTCAGATAATTTATGGACTACTCTTAGGCAAATTAAAAACTCA
The DNA here is from genome assembly GCA_963564715.1 of Catocala sponsa. Lineage (NCBI taxonomy): Eukaryota > Metazoa > Arthropoda > Insecta > Lepidoptera > Erebidae > Catocala > Catocala sponsa. The sequence continues at coordinate 4,270,760 of OY751331.1, forward strand.
TGTACATAGTCAAGATATATTTGCTTTGAAAATTATGCGTCTTCATTACTGTATTCTTCTTAGCCAAGGCTACTTAATAACAAATTATTATGTACTTAAAATGACGTCAACGTGTAGTGTAACTAACCTCTTATGTACTTACTAAACGGACAGTTAAATAGTTTTCTTTGTAACTAAATAACGGTTTTATAACCGTCATATTCTAAAATTCCAAATTCCAAATAGATTTCTATAAAATAGTTTTTATATTTTCTGACAATTCGGGATTTAAAAGTAATTAAAATGATTGGCCACAATAGATTTCGTTACATTTTCTAGCTAATGTCTTTAGAGAACTGTCTAGTAAAAGAAGAAAGTTACCTATTGTTACTATACTACTAATCAATCAAATATAATATACACTAAATGACGTAACCTTTATTAACGACATAAACTATGAAATTCCAATACCAGTTCTCTGAGTACACAATCAAGATGCTGTTCCGTCGGTCTAGCCACATACGTACATGCAAACCCAGTATTATAATAATCATCAAGTTTTATTACTGTGCTCATAACCAGTTGCACTCACTGATCGGTAAACGATTAGCGAGGTTAGGCAACGTTGGGTGCCGTCAGTCTATAGATGGGTGACCGCTTAGTGGTATTTCATCTGAGCGTCTCCGTGCTTCGGGGGGCATGTAAAATGTCGGTCCCGGTTGTTGCCAAATTGACAGCAGTCGTTAAGCCATGACAGAGGCCTACGGGCCGCTTGAACAACGCTTGATAACAGGTTGGCCATTAATCACACGAAAAGAAGAAGTGGTGCTACTCTGACGCGGATTTCTTGCAAGGAAGTGGTGCTTATTTGAGCGAACTGGTTTTTCATCAAACTAGAGATCTCTGCGTGGCAGTCTAACAGTCCCCTGCAGCGCTATCATTTTATATTATTTAGCTGTATAAAAATACTGGCACATTAGTGATAAAAAAGTATTTTCACCTTCGTCATTTGAAAAAGAAACCTGATTACTTAGTTACTTATACCCGTGCTTATACTTACTTACTCTTCAAAGAAAGACGTGTAATTTTAAGAAGCAAACACCGTGAATCGTTTACAGTACATTTTATACATATACAGGTGCATAAGTATGACCTGTAAAGCAATGAAAGCGTAGGAAGGCACCGCGAGATAGTTAATGAAGGCAGATATCAGATACCGGCTTTTATACGGAGCTAGTCGACCGGACAGTAGCGAGACTTCGCACATAAGATATATTGCTTCTATATATAATAGGTATGTATTTACAAAAAAAGAAAAGTATTAACTACGAATTATAATTATTATTTTAATGTTTTAGTTTTTATTAGCTATGGAAGAGCGTAGTCACCTGTCAGGCATTGTTTGCTTACTAGGTGACTTCGATCACTACACAAAAAATGTAAATCTGTTTAATGAAAATAAAATAAATTATTATTTTATATGTATGTTTATCCATTGTCTAGTACCCATAGTACAAGCTCTGCTTAGTTTGGGTTAGATGGTGTTGTGTGTGTGTGATATAATATTATTATATTATTATTATTATTATATAGCGTAAATATAGCGTGAATATATTTTGGAATGGGAAACTTGTCGTTGCTGTTATTTCGTACGGTATGAATATATTAGGCCTCCTGGGGAAATATCACACTTTTACAGGAATTCGAATGTGGAAGATTAGCACTGTAACTGCGTTTCACTCGACTAGTAAGAGTCCAGGAGACTCATATACCTATCTCAATTATTCTTTTCTTTTATCCCTAGTACTTAAATATTTTGTGGTATTGCAGTGTGATGTATTGTTATAATACATTGTTTATAAATCAACAGTTTTATCGTATAGAGGTTAAGCAGATTCTATCACCTATTACCTGTGTTTTTTATGCTTATTTACTCTAACATAATGTCATGTGTATGTGTGCAGTATTACTGGAGAATAGAGTTATACATTCTTCGCAGATAATAAAATAATCGTGACTAGCGGTCGCCTAGTGGTCAAAATTCGACCAAAATTCCTAAGCTTGCTACTTTGTTTTCTGTTTTTCTCTATTACATATAAATAAGGTAACGATAGTTACAAAGAATTGTACGACATCAGACAAACAATGTCGAAATACTACGAACGCGATTAGACTGCGTGTGTCAAATGCATGGTTGTGTGCGTGTAGTGTTTTTTTATTAATTTAATGTATTTCTAATGCATCTTTTATAAAAATATTAGCATTCGCCCCTCCTTCTTCTTATAAACTTTAACTATGCAAAATTTCATACTCCTCCGTCCGCGCAATTTTCGTAAAAAGGGGTACAAAGTTTTTGCTTCACGTATTAATATATATATGGAGAAATTCATACTGATTTCTATATATATGTATAACTAGATTTTGCCCGCATTTTTGCTCGCGTAAATGTAGGTAACCTACCCTAGGTTCGATTAGTAACAAAACTTCTTCCTGGATGAAAGGTAGGCTATGTCCTTTTCTGTTGTCCTAACAACGTATATGCGAAATTTCACGATGATCGGTTGAGTAGTTAAGGTGTGAAAACGTAACAAACAAACTCATATTCGCATTTATAATATTAGTTAGGATTATATAAACTCTCGCTTGTACGAGTAATTCCCGAATGTGGAAGCTGAGGTATAATACACCATCATTCTAAGAGTTATGTTTTAGGTCTTAATTTTTTTTTATACAACTGAAGTGGCAAACAAGCTTACCTGATAGTAAGTGGTCACCGTAGCCTATGGACGCCTGCAACACCAGAGGCATCACTTGCGCGTTGCCGACCCTTTAGGAACGGAAGTGTGAAAGAGAAGGAGCGGGAAGGGGGAAAGAGGCTGATTGGGCCTCCGGCACTCTCACTCACTGAACGAAACACAACAGTAGAAATACTGCTATTTCACGTCAATGCTCTGTGAGACGGTATTCCTGCCCCGGTCTAGCCGGCCCATTTATGTTGAAATCAGCGAAGCTCTACTAAAGTAAAAAGGCAAATAATAATAAACAAGCAAGCCTAATAACATCTTTTCCTGTCCGGAAATCGATCCTGGAACCACGTCATGGTAGTTAGGGCAAGGGACCAACAAAGAAGATGCTTAATATACATAAATATGTAGAAATCCGATCTTTTTAGAGTGCGTAGAAAAATCGATTACACAAACTGTTGAACCATCTTAACGACTCTTCTTATATATTTTAACAAGCTTTTTTATCCATTAACTGATCGTTCAATACTAGTGATGTACTTAACCATCAGCTCACGTCGATACATGTCTTTAGATGTATCGATACTAATACAATTGTATGTTGCTTGACATTCACCGATGACAACGTATTAAAAGTTTAAGCGGCTGATCGGGACTCCGATTGTGATTTATGTTCGCACGCGTTCGTAATTCGATTTTATCGATACGACTTGAACCGAGTAGGCGATTGCTATTCGACTTTTAGTGCTGTAACTCTATTATATTTAAAATTTATTAGATAGGGCTTCGGTAAAGCGGCTATAGGTCGAAGTGTTGGGTCTATTCATGAGTAAATTTAATGTGATGTTTAGTTTATTAATAGCTAATCATTTCAATAAAATTAAGCTGTATTTCACTGTATTACGCTGCGTATTTGGTCTATGGCAAAAGTTTGTGATGATGTCTTCTTGTGATAGATTTCCGGATCAGAAGAAGTGTCATTGGGTTTTTTTGTTGTCATTTTTAGTAGCAATATTGAGTTTGGAAATGTTTGATGTTGACAGCAATATACTATTTCCTACATAGAACCTATATTATGGTTAAAAAAAATATAGCTTGCGAAATTTTCTATGTATGTATGTTTGAACATGAACTACTAACTTACAAATTTTTACCATAAATGTCTAATTAGCGCATTTGTTTTATCTGTTTCTGTGATTGTATTAGGTATTAACCTACTGAGTCGCAGCGGTACACCGGCGGCGGCCGAACACAATAGGGTTTTTAATTATGTCTGGCATTCCAAGACTTGACAGGTTAATTTAATCTATGTATATAGTAGCTACCAAGCACATAAAACATGTACTTTAATTCAGTCAAGGCTACCTTGGTCCAACGGTGTATGTTACCATCACTATCAATAATTGTAAAGTCCGGGATTCGAACGGCTATTGCAGTTCACCGACATAAAATCTCACTAACAGCATACCTAAACATACCTTTTTTTCTTCTTTTTTTATTGCCATTGGTGGCAGACGATCAAGTGGCCCACCTGATGGAAAGTGATAACCACTGCTCATGGACATCAGCAATGTCAGGAGACAGCAAAGCCGCTGCCTACCGTGAAAGAAGAACTCTCTTTAAACCTCGTTTGAAGAAGGACATGGTAAAATATAGGTGTGTTATACAATTACATACATACATACATAGATTCACGCCTGTTTCCCAGAGGGGTAGGCAGAGACTACGGATTTCCATTTGCTACGATCCTGACACACTGTTATACAATTAACTCTATCGAACTACAGTATTGATTCCCGTAAGCGCTGCATCGTCAAACATCCACGCGTATCGTAATACTGTGCATCGAAACGGTTAGCTGCCGACCGTTTTAACGGCGTCGGTCGTCGGTAACTGCGCGGGCGGCGCGTGCGCAGCCTAATTGTAATTACATGCGCCATTTTGTAACATGGCTTTACAGCTTCTTTATAAAAAATATCACTCACTTTAGGAAAGGCAGGCTTATTGTTGAGATTAACATTAGTTTGAATAGGTAGACGAACTAGATTTTAATGTTTTTACAAAGACTATTTAAAAAATACGTATATATAACAATTAGATGTTCCCGCGGTTTTACCCGCGTTTATCGTTAATGCGCTTGATGATGTTATATAGCCTATAGCCTTCCTCAATAAATAGGCTATCCAACACTAAAAATATTTTTCAAATCGAACCAGTTGTTCCTGAGATTAGCGTGTTCAAACAAACAAACTCTTCAGCTTTATACTATTAGTATAGATATCAACAAAACAAAGAAAATAAAAAGCGTTGTATCTGGTATTCCTCCGCGTCGCTATTAATTGGCAACATGAAAATATTATTGTATATATATATATATATATATATATATATATATATATATATATATATATATATATGTATCCTTACTATACTAATATTATAAATTCGAAAGTAACTCTGTCTATCTGTCTGTTACCTTTTCACGGCTAAGCCACTCAACCGATTTAGATGAAATTTGGTACAGATATAGTTTAAAACCTGGGGAAGGACATAGGCTACTTTTTATTGATGTAGGTACCACGCGGGCGGAGCCGCTCGCAGGAGCAATATATATATATGTTGAATCACATAAATAAGGAAGCTATCACTTGAGCGCTACGCCATCGATGCCGTCGCTTTACGCTCAGTGACGATACCTTCACATCACAATCTCAGCAATCGCTTACGTGGGACCTAGAAATATTATTTGCGAAATATGGATAGAATACTTTTTTTTTGACCGCACGGATGACGTAGTGGTCTAAGTGGTCGTCTCGCTACAGTCACTGCGCCGAGTTTTGTACGATCGAATCCCGAACGGAACAAAAATATGTGTGATTCACAAATGTATTTTGTACGATCGAATCCCGAACGGAACAAAAATATGTGTGATTCACAAATGTATTTTGTACGATCGAATCCCGAACGGAACAAAAATATGTGTGATTCACAAATGTATTTTGTACGATCGAATCCCGAACGGAACAAAAATATGTGTGATTCACAAATGTATTTTGTACGATCGAATCCCGAACGGAACTAAAATATGTGTGATTCACAAATGCTAGTAGTAGAGCCTCGCTAATTTCAGCATGAATGTGCCGGCTCGACAGGGGAAGGACTACCCTCTCACAGAATATCGACGTGAAATACCAGTATTCCTACTGTTGTGTTCCGTTCGGTGAGTGAGAGTGCCGGAGGCCCAATCACCCCCTTTCCCTCTTCCTACTCCTTCTCCTTCCCACTTCCTTTCCTAAAGGGTCGGCAACACGCAAGTGATGCCTCTGGTGTTGCAGGCGTCTATAGGTTACGGTGCCCACTTACCATCAGGTGGGCTGTATGCTTGTTTGCCACCTTCGTCGGATAAAAAAAGAAAAAAGAAATGGTGTTACTGAGTCTGAATGTTCTTTGTGGCCGTTGTTTGAATGTTTGTAAAGTTCTCCACGACACAGGAATTATTCCTTGTGCGGAAGTTGGCTTGTTTTTTTTTTAATTCGCTTCTGCCTACTTCGTCGGGAATAGAGGACTGAGGCTATGTATGTAGTATATTCATTTAATAACCAAGACCACACAGTGTATAAAAACGATTGCAGTAACTCATACGTTATCGTAATCGAATACAATTATCTCAATTTAATATAAAATTTTACTGCGCCGTCCATTTTGAGCTCATTCGAGAGACGCATATTTCATTTTATAACTTTACTATGGCGTAAATGGATTGTTAATATTAGTTTTTTATTGACATCTTAGATTGTGTGAAATGATTTCACAGATACACGTGTTTTATAAGTAGATGCGAGAATGATTGGCGTACTGGTATAAGTGAACGCCTCGTCGCAAACAATTGTGGCTTACACAAATTTTGTTGTTTGGGAATCGAATCCCCTACTCCCGACAATGCAGCAGTGGCAGGTTGACCACTTAAACCCCTACGCCAGCCGTGCAGACAATCTGAATAGAAAGATTTTCACAACAAAAGACTTAAACTGAATGTTCATGAAAATGAAGAGTCCTACTGGGAGAGTATCCTGTATAGTAGATCCAAACCGAGCAATCTTATGATATGTTTTTGTTGTAAGAACAGGCTCCTGGAAAAAGCTTTGTGCTTTCAGATATATTAGATTAGTAAAGTTTGGGTGTATAGCTCAGTAGGGAGACCAAGAGACTGCAATACAGAGGGTCTCGGGTTCGAACTCACGTCGCGCACCTCTGACTTTCGGAAGATATATGACTTTTCGAAATTATGTGCGTATTGATTGACAATTATCGCCTGCTCCGTGTCTCGGAGAGCACGTTAAGCCGTCGGTCCCGGCTGCCATGAAGATCTATGGCAGTCGTTATTGGGAAGTCAGTGCCCTCTAATATCCTGACACTGGTCTAGCCTTGAGTAAAGTTAGCCTTCGGGTTGCGGAGGTCAGATGGCAGTCGCTCCGTGTAAAAACTGATATCCAGTTAAATCCGGTTAGACTAGAAAGCCGACCCCAAGTGACTTGGGAATAATAAAGGCTAGGGAGAATAAGAAAGTTTTCTCTTTAACTGGCAACAAAGCACCTTTTTGAAAGGTCGATGATTCATGAGCTAACTACTTACCATCAGGCAGGGTTATATGCTTAATAAAGTATATTAAAATGCGTTATCTCTATTGCGATGGACTTGAGTATAAGTATAGGATCGAATTTGGTTGTAATTATAAATTTACTAGTATATTAAGAACTATTTTGAGCATTTATCATGTAAGAATGTAAATCTATACAAATAAATAAAATTGAAGTGTCTGTTTGTAATGTCAAAATAACAGCTTTTTATCTAATGCATATGAAAGTATATAAGGTACCTATACGAAAACACCTATTTTTAAATTTTTTGTCTGTCTGTCTGTCTGTTTGTTCCGGTTAATCTCCGAAACGGCTGAACCGATTTTGACGGGACTTTCACTGGCAGATAGCTGATGTTATAAGGAGTAACATAGGCTACTTTGATTTTAGAAAAAAAAATAGGATTTTTAGTTAGACTTTTTAGTTAAAATCTACGCGGACGAAGTCGCAGGTAACAGCTAGTAATATATAAGGAAAAAAACATAATATAATCCATTAAGCAGACTTGAACCTGCGACCTCGAAAAGCCGCAGCGTCGCTTTACCAAATATGCAATTTATAGTCCTCTGTCCTACGTCATCCGTTGAAATTTCCCTCTATATGAAGCATTTTATTTTACTTTTACATTAAACTTACTTTTTGGGTCATACTAACAAGATGCTTTATTAAATTATCTTTACATAGTATAAAATGAAGTCGCTGCTGCCGTCTGTTCGCTTAGATCTTTTAAACTACTTAACGGATTTTAATGCAGTTTTCAGCAATAGATAGAGTGATTCGAGAGGAAGGTTTATATGTATAATACATACATATTATGGTACAGAAAAGCCGAAAAATTCAAAGATTTGTAATGTGATGTCGTAACATACATATTTTTGTGCGCTTCAATTGCAAACGCTGACTAAACCTTACGAGCGTGTTCAAATTAATGTATTATGGAATTTTATATCTTAAAAAGATCGATAAAAAGGTCCGCGATGGTATATATTTATTTTCTAAGGATAACCCACAATAACAATTTTTATCTTTTACATTTTACAAAAAAAATATATGCTATTTACCAAGCTATTTTAGACAATACAGTATTATTCCTTATTACTTATTCAATTAAATACATTACATACGTTGTACATTTCATGTGGATCAAAACTACCCTTAACAGCATTTCATTAAAATGGATATCTTAGAAGAAGAGATTTAAATAGCGGAGGCACAGCGGCTGACGAGCCGATTAAAACCTTTTTCTTTTCGAATTGTATATATTAGGGAATGGAATGGAGATTTTAGTATCATGTTTGTACTGTCTCATGAAAAATCAGCTGTAAATCCTAATCCTAACTAATATTATAAATGCGAAAATGAGTTTGTTTGTTTGTTACGCTTTCGCGCCTTAACTACTCAACCGATCAACATGAAATTTTGCATACACGTTGTCAGGGGTACAGAATAGGGCATAGGGTACCTTTCATCCAAAAAAAATAACTGTTGCAAACCTAACCTAATCTAACCTACATTTACGCGAGCGAAGCCGCGGGTGAAAACTAGTATTGTATACAAAGATATCCTGTAGTATAAACTAATCATAATATTATTAATCACTCCATACTGCCCCATATTAGTATTTACATTGCACCCGTGCGAAGTCGGGGCGGGTCGCTAGATTAATATTAAACTATTACCTTCGTGAATATGCATCAATTTTTATACCCTGATAATTAGGCTTCAATTATGTGCCAGCATAAATGAATTCTCTATAAATAAAAAAAGATACATAAAAGAAAAATAAATAACTATATACTTATATTAAATCTATTATTACTGTTAGTATCCACAATAACTTGTCGTAAAACTGTAATGTTGGCAGTACTGCATCATGGAAAAATAAAAATCAACACATTTTCTCAGTACCAGTCATACCAACGTTAAAAAGCTAAGACAAGGTGTTCAAAATGTACCTCTCAAGTACAGCCGGCTATGTACCACGCTCAATAATGAGTTTGAATTCAGTTTTCCACATCATGATTCAGCATATTACTCGGCTAAATCGCGGTGGTGGTTGTCTATGAACATAAATTTAAATAACAGTGGTCGTTCCACACGGCCGGGTTAACCAACCTTGACTGTGACCGGACGGAAACGAACAGCTCTCACGGTGTTATACAATACTTCAGTTGATTCCAAACAGGTTCTTTTTAGTCGCCAGTTACATTAAACATAGTTGGTGGAAACTAATCGTTTTCGTATGAAAATTTTTCTAGCGTCTGTCTAAGTATCCTGGTGTTCACAGACTTTCAATATATTCATAGGTTTCTGCGTGTTTTTAGTTCTTATCTGTAGTGTTCGTGGTAATGAAATGTTGCTTGTTAACATCGAGTTCCAAGCAAATGTTGCCATATATTTGAGATAGACTTTTATGAAACATACCGCTAAGTTAAAGTGGATCTATTGGAAATCAATTTTATGCCCCGTAAACGAAATGAAGTCTATATTACTAAGTATCGTTAAAACGGCTTGTTTAGAACATTAATTTATTAGTAAAATGGTGGATTATGATAATGTAAATATATTCAAATATGATGCATGTTTATTATATTAGAGTGTTATTATAATAAATTTGTTGAATGGGTTATAATAAACTTAGCTTATTATTGAGTCGAATAGATAGTGGTGGGAACTGTAGCATATTATTAGTTGCCGTCTAGTCTATTTGTTTATAAAACTGTACACTACGGGTCGCTAGAAATAGAAAAATATCATGTTCTATTTTTAAATACATTCTTAATTCCAAAATTAATGATGGTACTTCATTGATTTTCAAATATTAACATGATAGTTAGTCTATGGTTATTGCTCTACACAATTTTGACAGTAATGACAGCTTTAAAATGAAAATATCCATAATTATCTTTATCTAATTACTTTTGTATTTATTTACTATAGTATTAGTTAATATTAGTTTAGTGGTATGTAAAGGTAAAGATTATTGCCAATTGTCTATAAATAAAAATTGCCTACAACTAAATACTTTTGACATAAAATTAATATTTATGTGGTAACAAAATAAAATTATCTATATACCTAGTAAAACGTTATAAACGAGGACGATTAAGATAATTACGAGTAATGTCAAGCTGCAGCTAATAAACCTGATTAATAAACATAAAGGTCTTGTATTAAAGTCTACTTGTTTTATGGGATCGTCTCTGAAGGCGGTAGAACAACATCGACATTAGTCTTTTACGGCCTTTACCATGTCCTGTGCCATTTTATTGGTGTACTATAGGTCGTCCCATGTTTTACTAGTTGTTTTAACTTTTAAGATGGTTTTTCACCTTTATGTTACGGTTCAGAATACCGGTAATCATTCTTTGTTTGAGGTTTTAATGGTTTAGTGAAATAATTATTTGGTGTACGTCGTGGGCAAAATAATAATAATAATAATAATATAAATAATAATATTCTACCACATTCACACAACACCATCTAGCCCAAACTAAGCAGAGCTTGTACTATGGGTACTAGACAATGGATAAACATACATATACAACTTTTTTTTTTTTTTGTAAATACATACATATTATACATAGAAACACCCAGACCAAGACAAACATCCATGTTTATGCACACAAATGTTTGACTTGTGCGGAAATCGAACCCGCGACCTCAGGCGTGGCAGTCGGTTACACTAACCACTACGCCATCGAGGCCGACAATATTGTGTTGGAAATAGTCTGATTTAGTTTTGAGTTGTAATGTTGGTCTTTAGATTACCAAGACATATGTAGTTTAATTATTTCGCTGCCGCCTTGGAATAATGTCTATCGATAGTTATTATTATGAGGATTCGGCATCATGATATCTCAGTGTTTGTTAGGTGGAAAAAAAGTACATATTGAAAAGTTGTTTTTAAGCGCTTTGTCAGACAAACACATCTCGAAATTACATAATCGTAAAATCGCCCAAGAGCTATTTGAATTTTGACATACTACAACCGGTCAGTACGATTGACCATAAGGCATAAGCTATGTCTTATTTTCTTAAAATACAGCCAGTGGCTAGGTATAAAACAGTCAAAAGAAAACTATTGTAAACATCGTTAATAATGGAAAAAGATCCTAATAATCATTGACCAAATTTGTTTCAACAATTCTTTTAAAAAAGTTCATCGTTTCATAGTGTGTTTAGGTAGTTCGTAAGTATGTTAAACTTCAAAATTCATGTTATTATTGCCGATAATGCTTCTCGTGACGTTTAAAAGTAAATTGTACACGACTATACGAGTACTCGTGCTAGAGTGGATCTCAATTATAAAAGAATCATGCACAGTCATAGTATCCATTCGAAGTACCGTTACACCAATGGCAGTGCGTTTGTGGTACTCATAGAGCAGCTCTATAGTATTTGAAATTTAACTTTTAAATGGAATAGCTCGTAAGGAATTTATGATTCTATGGTTGATTTTGAATTAGTGGCATTTCGACTTAAGTTAGCGAAAGAAAAGAACGTTTGAACTTTGAATAGCAATTTTGATAAAACAAAAAATAAAAGTAGGCCTATTTTTCGTTCACAACAGACCAATTGATTCCAGGTATTTCTTTGGATGGGTTTTAGACGATCGATAAAGCGGTGATAATGTCCTCACTCCCTATCTTATCTATCTTTCCCTATTATGAAATCTTAAAAAGGACAATGTACAAAGAAATCGTACTTATTACATTAGGTAAATATAAAAATGCTCCACGTTTTGTTTATTCCATATATTTGGTCACGTGGCCCGAACCACGTTGTCATACATGCGGTAGGTATTATGTGTAATCACTGCAATTTCGGTAACAAACCTCTTTGGTCACACAATATTTCCATGCAATTAAATGTTCATTACATATTCAGCCCGCGGTGACTGTCATTAAGCACACATATATTTGGACGTTATAAAGTCATCATTTATGAGTCAGAATCCTTCAGGCTATCGTTGTTAGCAATAAATACTCATTGTTTTTGTCTTATGCTTTCTGCTCTAGCCTTAAGGGCAACTGTAAAATAGCTTTAGAGGAACAAATACAACTGAATTATCGTTTGAATTTGGAACAACTTGACTAGGATAGTTTCCTAAAAAGGATCTAAATAAAACAATCTCTTTTTATGTTTCCTAACCGTTTAAGTAACATAAAAAGAGGTTGTTTAGTTGTCAAATAAGCGTTGTGCTATTAGCATAAGAAGCATACAGTTATGACACTATTGCTACACATATTTTTATATTAGGCAGGACCTTAAGTTTAAGTATCTGTCACTAAAACTGTTTTGACTCCCATGCTGTAGGGTCAGTAATGCGTGAGTGATACTCTGCGGTGTAGTAAAGGTCCATAAGCCGCAATATAATGCATTCACCATTAAACGGATCATGTAACTAAGTAATATTTGCTTTATCGTGTGTAGTACCGTTAGTTTTGAATATAGAACGTAACACAACAGCTGTCTACAGCTAATCAACATTTCGTGTACCTCATCAATTGTTCAATAAATCCCAAACCTATCAAAGACTTTATTAACAACTTTCCCACGTGTTGCAAGACTCTTACGCATACTGTGACGTAATCACATGCTAATTGACTATACAATAGATTATATCCGTATACCAATAATTGCCATAATACGCGCCGTACTATCATAATCAAAAGGAATTACAGGCGGTTTGAGGTCGAGTTTTTATCGTTGCACTGTGACGGTGGATGGTAGCTACCGTCGCCGATCGTCGATTGCCAATCAACTTTTGTATATACTAATATACAAAAGACGGTAATGTTATTGAGTGGTGTACAATAGTTTTGTAATTGTTTTCGAAGCGTCGTGTGAAGTTTGTTGAGCGTGAAATGGACGTTTGTGAGATTAGCATACTTCGTAATTGATTCGATGGATCAGTGACGTACGAATATGTTTTAATGTTTTTTATATAGCGATAGCCTAGTGGAAAGCCGTAGGGCTGCCACGCAGAGGTCCCGAGTTCGATTTCAAGGAGCGTATCTCTGACTTTTCGAAGTTATGTACGTGTTAAATAGTTAATTATTGCTTGCTTTAACGGCGAAGGAAAACATCGTGAGGAAACCTGCATGCGTGAGAGTTAATGTTCTCAAATATATGTGAAGTCTGTCAACCCACACTGGTGGAATGTGGATTGTGGCTTAGCCCTTCTCAAACTGAGAAGAGGGCCGTGCCCAGCAGTGGGACAGTTTAATAGAAGGCTAATATTATTACTATATACTACCGTGGCAGTCAACATAAAGCCTATTCAACATATAGCCAACATATATACCGTTACTTAAGGACACTTTCAACATTAAAAGTGGATACAACTCTTGCGTTATTGTATTTTCTTTTCATAAGCATTTTAGCCCACTGCTGCTCAAAAGAAAATATTAAGATACCACTCAAACCACAGCACAGTCAAGTCAATTATAATTACGTCTGGAGTCTCATTATTTCGTGTATTAAAACTACAAAGCTTCATACTCAAATATAAATACTTACAAACGTCAATAAAATTCAAATTCATCATAATTATACCTAGTACCGAACGTGGGAGACAATGTGTGTGTGACTGGCCTTAGAAAAAAATACTCAAAAAACTGAACTGCTCAGTTGCTGACGGCATCTGTTGACGGATAATGCGAAGGCTCCGCGGTCAATGACCCCGCCCCACCACCACCCTAATTATCCTATCCCCACTTTGCTACTGGCTCACTGCGGTTTTAGACGATTTTCATGAAAAAACTTACCTACATATAGTCAGATTACCCACATTGTTTATTTTGCTTCTGTGCCGTAACCTTTTTATAATAAACGGTATGATTAGCGTGTTTTATAATATTCGATGAATATTGACAAAGTTTAGTTATTATTTCTTAAATTTCATACATATTATTTTTTTGGATACTTTCGACAGTTGTATTGTCCTAAAATTTTCCCATATTTTCCTAATGAAATTTCAATTAGAATATTGGAAATAAAATGTCATTTTATACATAAGTACTTAATATAAAAAACAATATTATTATTTCTTTAGAAAAAGTGAAATAATTAAAGTTTTAAATAATCATCAATACGTTTATTTTTAATATAATATAATGTGTAAACAACATTAAAAGCATAAGATAACAAGGCGCGTCATTTCGATTCACTTCCCATGGAATCTGGCGTGAGAAAGATTTCTATCCTCCGTCGCCATTCATTTTTGTGCAAAAACCGAGCCGTTCGGAAGCAGCCGCGGAAAGGTCACACGAGAACTTGTGCCTTTTAAAATAAAAAAAAAGAAATGGCGCGAATCACACTGCAGTTTCCTGATAAATTCTTTTTATAAATTTCGTAGCCAGGATACCGTGTTTTATTAAATTAAGTGCAGGTATGGTTATATATTTTAATTAGTGGAATAACATTTTTCTGTCAGTCTGCGTGTGATATATATATGAAAGATTGTAAAGTGGTTTGGATGTTTGTTACTTAATCACACGTAAACCGACGATGTAGGTTCATAATTTCACATTTGGGCAAATAAATTAGGCAATCGACAATTTAATAATGACCGTAACGTCAACAGTGGTTTATAAAAACTGTTGAAGTTACATTTAATAAACTCATCCATACTAGAAAGAAAGAAAAGAAAGAAAACATTATTTATTGCCACAAAGACTAACTAAAAAATTGTCTTATAAAACAACAACAAAACAATTAAAAAGACAACCAAATAAATAGTTTGCATACAAATAAATA
Source organism: Catocala sponsa (assembly GCA_963564715.1). Taxonomy (NCBI): domain Eukaryota; kingdom Metazoa; phylum Arthropoda; class Insecta; order Lepidoptera; family Erebidae; genus Catocala; species Catocala sponsa. The sequence goes on from OY751331.1 coordinate 4,285,884, forward strand.
TTATAACATTGTGGCAATAAATGGTCTCCATTCAACTTTGATTCTTTGATGTTGCAATAATACTGACGTATTACCACAACGCTGATTTTCAATGAAGACCATCGTTACGTACAGCCGTCAAGCCAACTACTACTAAGAAATATCAACATTCCTGCTCAAAATAAATAAACCGCAAAGAATTTAATGTTCAATAAAATACAACTTCACAAAATAATTTATCCAACAACTTACTTGTTTTTTATAGATAGAAGTATAAAATTTACGATCCGAACGTTTTGAAAACAGTTAGTCCATAATACAATGCGTTATCAGTTATGAGAATCATAGCGCATGCCTCGGGACAAAGCTTTCAAAGCACAACCGCGAACGGCGCCCGCGCTATCCATAGATTATTGAATGGAAGCGATCGTAATGAACCACTGATTTGTTAGGCTGAATGTATGCGCATGTTAATAAATAATAAGATTTGTTCTATTTACAAATGCTATTTATTTATGGTTTGCAACCGTTTATTAATCAAGCTTTTATAATGTGTTTATTATGGTTTGTTGTTTAGTTACACAATGCATTATGCAAATTGCATTTGGCAAAACTCTAAGGTCTTTATTTTATGACTTAGGAAACTGCGTAATTTAAAAATAAAATACTATTTAAGAACGAAAATTATAACAGCTTATTGAGCCTTCTTATAAGGATGAGAGCTTGGTTTATGGTCTAAAAAAACCTTGTCTAACCTGGCCATTACGCCTAATCATAGGACCGAATAAGTGAAAATCACAAATAGGCTGGCTAGGAAACGCATATCGTTTTTCCTTTCAAATAAAAATTCGAAAGCGAAATATCCAGCTAGACAATGCAGCGCACTAGACGGTTGATAATAAAGCTTTTGCGGACAGATATCAGATGTGCACAATAGCCTGTATGAGGTGGCGACTGCATCACAATAGAGCCTACCGTCAGACAAGCGCCGATAATGGAGCGATAAATTCCAATTTTGAATTAATGACGTTTAACTAGCGGTTTCGCACCTTTGTTCGGTATTTGAAATTATTAGATGGTTCACAGATACTCAATGGTTGTTGTTGGGCATTGTTTACATGGTGAATATGTTCGCAATCCAGTATTCATATATGGAATTCAGCCTTTTTATGTAATTTTTTGTCTTAGTAATTATTAAAGCTGTAATTTAACTGTGCACAGTTTAGTGTAAAAATATTTTATAACAAGCGAAAATTTAAATTACATTTTTAATAGTTCTTGCATTTGAAATAAAGCAAGCCGTACAATTCGACAGATTTTATTTTGAGATATTACTTCAGGAATAAAGCAACGCTTCTTATTGTACGTTTCTTAGCTAAAAATCACGCGTATTCCTTATTTTATGTTGACGTGTAGGTATTTAAAGCAAACGTACACACTTTCTTGTCTAGATTTAATTAACGTTGGTTTAGTGGTTAAGTCGGTGCAAAGTAAAAAGAGAAATTTGTTTTCACATTTGTAATATTATTAATATGAAAATGTACGTAACAGTTTTTGAAAATGCGGCGACGCTTATTGCTATACCCATAGAATTAATTTAAACTAGGTCAAAACCATGCAAGAAACCATAACCAACAGTGACCAAACGCTTGTAACTAACCATAGTCATATAAAACAATATTACTCTATATTTAAAATCACGAACACTGCTTGAAACATAGTTTATTATTATTTGTATGCTTCTTCAAGAACTATAACTTGACCTCCGGTTCATTGATTTAATTTAATATAGGTAATTCTAAAACTACGTTTGTGTCGTGATAGCTACATATGTACGTTAATAAAAAGTCGTCGCTCTCATACAATGTTTCTCCATAGCGGTTGAACATTTACATAACTATTTGAATGGATTTATAAAACAATGAACGTTCAACTTAAATATTTACATAGAGGCGCGTGGCACTATGTATCGTTAGTACGACAGGTTCATAGCATCACGCCTATGCTCAAATACCATAGTTCTAGAAACCGTGCTGACAAACTCTTGATAGAAAAATTTAGAGACATTTTTCTTGGACTGGATATCGAATCTTGTTCGGCAATAAGCGTACTCTCTAGTTTACGCCAGTAAATCTAAGTAATTAAAAAGTAATTCTCGTGTCTTAATGAACATGCAGACTAGTAACAAACTACAAGACAGTCATATTATGCATAAATTAATAAGTGATTATTTTTATTGTTCCAGAACAACTGACGGAGTGCAATGTAAAAATTACGCCATAAAATAAAACCACTAGAACATTTCTCCAGTTTAATCAGGTAAGTTTATCGAACTAACTAATCTGTCCATTATAATTATACTTTTATCTAAAAACTACTTATAATAATACCAAGCTGTATTATATCCTTCCTAGTGCATATAATAGAACACGTCATCTGAACTCATTACATCTATTTTTTGTAACACTGGCCACTAACAATAAAAATAAGGTTGTCATACAATTTAAAATGAGAACATGAAATTGCTGGCCATTTAAATTATAAAAAAATACCTATTGTCAATGTTTGTTTCAAATGTTAATATGTCATGAAATTTAAGCAGTATAACATATTTTTATGGAAAATTTGTCGTTGATCTTTTTAACATAATATATTGTGATGTTTTACACGCTTAACGTTTAATTCTATCTAGTTTTAAGACAATTTGTAAGTGTTGCGATAATCATTCAGATAGCCATAATTATACCTACATCGGTTTTATGTCTAAGTATCGATTCAAGTTTTGAACCAAAAGTGCTCAATAGACGAATAACGCTTCGCCAAGAATGATAATCGAGGAACATGGTAATTGCCGTGACGTGTATCCGAACGTACCTAGTCGTCACGCACCGATGCCTGCCCCTACCACGACACTTTCAAGTTACATTCCGAAGCGATTTCGTTTCCTTTAACGCTGTACATCGCCGAGGTCAGTCGTTCTTGCCAGTGCGTAGTGTTAACTCGTGCCGTAATGGATTGCAATGTAGTTTGAACTATGTTTTGTGGACACAGTGCTGGTTATAGCAGTCTAATCGAAGTCCAAGGTCTTTGTGCTGTTTATTTCGGTCTATGTAAGTAATTTTTGAAGTTTTACATATTTTTATAAACAAGATAATTTTAATATCCATTTGCTCTATGAATTTAAAAATGTATTTGTTCTTTTATTTAGTATCTATTATTTTTAATTTCGGTTTATCTTAGTTCACACGTTTGGGAATATTGTCTATGAAATATAGTATGGTTTACACCAAGGGTTTACATAGTTATATAGTTTTGAAATTTTTGCTTAAGAAATTTTAATAACGGGATAAGGCAGGTTCTTTTTCGCGTAGCAGTGGGTCTACGAGATGCGTAGGCGCAATAAAATGTAATATTTATGTCAAACCGTGAAATGAAACAATGCCTTATAATTCTTTTCTTCAGCTACCGTTTAGTGACTGCGTGGTTTTTAATTACCCGTGTTTCCATTGTTTTAATGAGTTGTATGCTGTCCCGCGGTTTCGTGCATGTGGGTGTAATAAAAGATTATCTTACTCATTTACATATTTAACATTTAAATAAACGGGTCTTTTAATTATGTATGTCGATAAAAAAAGTTTGTTTGTCTTGGGGATAATAGACAGTAAGAAGTATTTATAGCAATATTTTTTTATACTAGTAATATAAAGAGTTAAAGTTTGTTTGTTTTGTATATAATGTAAGTATAGAACTATGAAAACGATCCTAAACTCGTTACAGTAATAGAAAATTTACGCTATCCCCAAATTGTCTATAGACAAGGTTTTAAGAAATACCTCGCGATCAACGCCGCCGAGGTAAGCTATTTTTAAATCATTTGACGCAATATAATTACAAATGTCTAAAGATCATAAATATAGCATAGGCATAATGCTTGTAGGTAACAACACCACCGCTTTTAATTTTATTGTTACAAATAAACTGACATTTTACTAGTCTTTCAATTGCTGGAGTGTCAGACATAACTGAAAAGTAAATTTAAAACGAATTGTGTCAAAACGCCGTCGAGCCGCTGCAATTCATAAAGTAAATATGGATTCATGGTTAATATGAACCAAATGTAGGTAACGGTGGCCAATCTTAATGGAGGCTGGCCATCTGCGCAGGCGATATTATAGTGCACTAGTATGTGCGCAAACAAGAGTGCACTCTCTGTTTCTAGGAACTTATGATCCGATGGGACGGATAATCCGACACGACTGGAGAGAGACCAGGCGCAGAACCAACGGTTTTACGTGCTTTCCGAGGCACGGGGGTGTTTAACACCAATAACGATTTGTTGGCCTGACCCGGCATTCGAACCCGGGACCTCATGCACAGCAGTCGCATTCACTACCGCTGCGCCACGGAGGCAGTGATTGGATTCTTAATATTGTTTAATAATATAATTCTTATTACTCATTTAACGCATAATATATGCTGTGTAATGATTTTACCAGAAATGCTAAAGTTTGAATATAGGTAGGTATAGTTTAAAACAAGTAATCATGAGTTCATTAAAATGCGGACAGTGCGCAGATTTTCAATACACATGCTGTCTAAAGTTCATTTAATTTTTAATCGTTTGTACTTTTGTGCTGTAAAACGTAAAATTCTTGTTATTCTTAAATTATTGACGGTTCAGCTAAAAATGTTGTGAAATATTTAATAAAATCAATTATTGCTTAGCATGCAGTATCGTTTTGGGTTAATGTAACCTTACTATGCAGTAAAGGTCGGCCGTTTCGTGGCAAACCTTATTCAACAGTATTTACTTAGTTACGAAAGCCCATCTTAAATATACTTGAGAGAATGTACTAGAAGCATTGAGTATAAGAATACAGCTATAATAATATTATTGTAAATGCGGGATTGTTTATTTATTTTTAATTTAAAAAAAAAGCATAAGCTTTACAGTGTTAAAAATATTTTTTTATATAAAATAGTGTGCGATGTGAATAAATGAATGAATGTTATATTTGCCAAGATATTGTTTAAATATCTTGGCAAATATAACATACTGACTTATTCAAATAACATTTACTAGTAAATGGAGCTACTTATATCCTCAAACTTAAGTGTGTCAGAAAAATAAATATGTAATGGCTATCAAAAGCTTATTGGCCGTTTCGGCTAATTGTTGAGTCTTTTTTGAAAACGTTTATTGAAACAGTTAGAAACAATATTATATCATAATAATTGGTGAAGATTATTTAAAATAACAGTTAGTTAAAACTATTGTAATTTCTTTTAAATCTATATATATAAAGGAAGATGTCCTGACTGACTGACTTAGAGACAACGCACAGCCTAAACCGCTGGTCGTAGGAACTTGAAGTTTGGAGAGCATGTTTGTTTTAATTTGTAGGGGTGTACTAAGAAAGGATTTTTTGAAATTCCACCCCTAAGGGGGTGAAATAGGGGGTTGAAGTTTATATGGAATTTGCTCATTTCTGGACTTATAAGTATAAAAATAGGTATACAAGTTATTGATTATAATTGAAAATGACCTGTGTAGGTGCAATGGACAAAACTCCCCCTAAAAAGGTAAAATGGGGGGTAAAGTTTGTATAGAAATTTTCTCATTTCTGGATTTAGAAGTTTGACAATTGGTATATTGGGTCCCGATTACAAACAAAAATGATCTATGTAAGTGGAATGGACAAAACTCCCCCCTAGAGGGGTAAAATGGGGGGTAAAGTTTGTAACGAAATTTTCTCATTTCTGGACTTAGCAGTATGAAAATTGGTACATAAGTTTTCGATTACAATTGAAAAATATAATCCTTACTAATATTATAAATTCGAAAGTAACTCTGTCTGTCTATCTGTCTGTCTGTCTGTTACCTTTTCACGGCTAAACCACTCAACCGATTTACATGAAATTTGGTACAGATATAGTTTAAAACCTGGGGAAGGACATAGCCTACTTTTTATTGATGTAGGTACCACGCGGGCGGAGCCGCGCGTAAAAGCTTGTTAAACATAATATTCAGCTGAATCGCCATATTCTAATTTGAAAGACGAAATCAATTTTAATGTGGCATAAATCGATGAAAATATTTCAATTTCACAAACCTAAATGCCACATAAATATTTATAAAATAACAATATATAGCTAATGACACATAACTTATTATAAATGGCTAATGAAGAAAACATTACCAAGTTGTCGCAGCTGGAGGCATAATCTTTTAATCAATATATTTCTTTTATTGGCATTTATACCTCTAGTAACAAGAATTGTGTTCATAATGCTGCCAATATAAAGAAATACTTGAAAACTTCGTATATTTTATGTAATGTACCTTCATGGTGCCAATATAAAAATTAAACACGTAAACATCGTATACTTTACATAATACCTTCAAGCTTGTATATCTTAACGCTTTTGGCAGTAACGGTAGTAAGACGCTTTTCCCATCTAGATGAATCTTGTGCTTTTGAGTTTAAATTCCAACTAGAATGTTTAATTTCCAATCCGAGAATCAAGCCCAAAAACTATCAGAAAAGAAAATAACCTACATTATTGAATCAACGAAGCAGGCTTCCGTTTAGTAAAACGATTTTTTACACCATAATATTGTCAATATTAAAAAGTTCAACACATTAACGTCCTATTAACGTGTTTAACTTTTTAATTTTATATTCACCAGTCGATTTAATTCACCATAAAGGTTATATAATACCAAAGTAATGTTAATAAGGAAAGCTTAAAAGTAAATTAATATCTTCGGCCGCCATCGAACTCGGCCGACATTCGATATTTGAATCCCGTTCTCGGATTGGCCCGCGTGAGGTCGATGGCTCATCTATAAATGTCTGTTATCTCTATTATTTTAGAAAGGCAACCCTGCAGGTATATATCATCATCGAATTGTACTACAATGTTGCCACGAACAATGACTTGTTAGTTCAGTAGCGTAAGATTAAGCTGCCTGTGATTCCTAGTTCCTGGTTCTATTGAAATTATCTGTAAAATATATTGCTGTATTAGTACGAAATTCATGTCTAACGAATTCTTTGTCCCATCAGAAGTCAATACGCTTACTACCTACTACTAGATGACTAAATTTTAGAGAAAAATGTGTTTGCATACTATAAAAGAATATCTCTATATTCTCTAATGGCATGATGCTGTGTTATGGTAATATTTGACATGCGGAATAGTTATGTATTGAATAATGAAATGGCTTAATGTTCATAAGATATTTTTTCTATTGATTGAAATTAATTTTTTACCTCCTGCAGAGAATAAACCGACTCTATGGTCACAGATTTGACAGCAACGGTAAAGATGCGATTACAGACAGCGATTTCTGACAAATTCGTAATTTAAAATTCATTACCTATATTTGTATTGAGTGGTATTACAGAGCGTTCCAGCTTCAAAGTGTTGAAATATTGCATTAAAATAAAAAATAAGCATCGATTACTACATCTTGAGTGTATAATTTTGCTAATTTTATAACCTACCGAGCGGGTTAGTGTACTGTTTATTAAAATTTTATTGAAGTGTGAAAGCTATGTACTGGTGACACCTTATAATGAAATTTTAAACGACGTCGAGTAATTTCATTAAATGTACAAATTATATAAATTGGGCCTTCTGTTTTTAAAATCCAACTTTATTCGAAACAGTAGTCCACAAGAGCCAACTTAAAAAAGTTGCAGTATTTAAATTGCGAATGCTGCAATCCCTTCGAACGGTACAAGTTCTTATTTCAAATTTTTTAATGCAGTTCCTAGCCCTTAGCGAGATCTTATGACATAGGTCTAGACTACTAAATATTAAAATATTTTACTGTAGTCTATTAAAACTATACAATGCCCAATTTGTATCGTAAATACACTAAACCAGGATACTTAATCGACAAAGTCCGTGTCTCTCATATATTATCCGTAGATTAATATGTTTTGTCAGCATATACTGCGAATATATCAATCATTTCATCATTGAATACCGTTATAGTGCTTCAGACATCATAAACCGGGTGCCTGCATCAATCAGCATTTGCTTTGAGAGAAGCGATCATTAATATTCAGCTAATAGCTGCGGATTATAGTTGCAGTGAGCTTAGTTCGATGTGTCTCTAGTTCGAGGCACTCATCTCTGACTTTTATATAAATATATTCACGTCTGCATATCTCTGAAGGGGTTGGTCCCTTCCCTAGCTGTGTTTACCTTGAATCTATACTAATATTATACAGAGGAAAGTATGGATTTTTGTTTGTACATATATAAGGATTTAACTCAAAAAGTATTCCACCGATTTTAAAAATTCTTTCACCATTAGAAAGCTATAGTACCACCGAGTAACATCGACTATATTTTATTTAACAAAAAGTACTGTTACTAACACAACCTAACCTACTTTTACGCAAGCGAAGCCGCGCTTAAAAGCTAGTGTAATATAAGGCGAGTTTATTGTAGTGTATCCTGATGCACGGGGCTAGAACAGTACCTGTTCTGACCCCGTGCTAATGTCTAGAAATTAGTAAAAGAACAGCCAAATAACACTAAGCAACGGAGAGCCACGCTTCGGCACGAATGGGCCGGCTCGACCGGAGTGATACCACGGCCTCACAGAAAACCGGCGTCAAATAGCGCTTGCGTTGTGTTTTGTCAAGTCAGTGAGGGTACCAGAGGCCCAACCCCTCTCCTACTGGGGGGGCGGGTCACATTTAAAAGGCTGGCAACGCACTTGTAACTCCTCTGGTGTTGCGGGTGTCCATGGGCGATGGTAATCGCTTACCATCAGGTGATACGTCTGCTCGTTTGCAGCCTAGACCATAAAAAAGCAAACTAAAGGATCGATCTTGTAATTATTATTTGTGCCACGTGGCGTTTCTCTATGTTGCAGTCTCTCGTTTGGGACATGAACGGTTGATGTTAGGTGTTGTTCATCATGTACTAACCTTTTTATGGTCCACTGGAAAATTTTATGTAGTATCTTTTGTAAAAAGCATGGTCATAGTATTTTTTAGTCCCTGGGTAAAACCTCTTAAAAGAGCTTATTAGCAGTGTTATTACTAGCTTCAAAGATGTGTATATTAAATAGCTGTAACGGTAAATGAAAAACATCGTGAGGAGTTAGTCTGACAGTTCAACATAGTAGCATTGAAAGTGTGGGAAGTCTGTGAACTCGTATTAATCTGGTACTGCTAGCCGCTCTCATTATGAGACGAGGGTAGTACCGGATTATACCCGTTGACCACCGCTTAGTTGTCCGCCTCTAATAGACACTGGACCTCAGACAATATAAAGAAGCAAACGTGTCTATGACAGTTTGTTATATATACGATATTTTTATATTTAATCTTCCTCAGCTTAGGTAATGTCTATCCGTGTATAGGGTTACCTAATACTTATATTTTGGAATATTAAATAAAAGGAATATACCTACGTGTTCACGTAAACTGTCTTTATTCTCGACTAAACTTATTATATGATTGCGGACGCAGCCGCACGTAGGCACACACACTAATGCATTATGCATTACATATTAAATGCTTAGATAGCAATATCAAACATGTGTCCCTACACCCAGGTCTTGTTAAATAAATTTATTGTTAAGTTTATAAGCTGTGCTAAAAGCAAAATTAAAAAACTAAATAAAATATGGAAGTAAATTACTTTGTCTTATAAAATAAAACTTACATACTTTTAACCAGTATCCTTTGGGTCAATGTCAACAGCGTTTGATCATAAATATTCAACGGTTAACCTTGGGAGACCCTTTAAATAATTTAGTTGGTAACAGCATGGATATTCACACGTGCGCTATTATATCAAACTTACCCAACCGCAAAGACAAAATGTATATCAGCCATAAACTATTAATGGTTTACGGCTGTACATACATATAAAAAAACATAGACATTAAAAAGGATTTGTCAGAACACAGCTGATATTCTAAAATTAAATAAATACAAAAGAAAGAATAGTTACAAAAAAGTTAATATTTAAAAAGAGAATCGCCAGAAGGACGTTGATATTCAAAAAAAGAATCGCCAAATCGTTCAGCTGCAAATCTAAGCTACAGGATGCGTCGGATCCGTTATGGATAAAAAAGAAAAAGGAGTCATTGTGTGTGGAGCGCGCGTGCGCAACTGGCGGGCGGGGTGCGACATGTGATCGCGCACCTGCGCACCAACTGCTCCTGTCCCTCGCCCCATACTTTAAAGGTCGCCATTACTAACGTATTGGGAAGAGTTTATTACGTAATAAATATATGTTTAAGTGAGAAATAATGATAAAATAAGCACATTATTGTAGTAGAACTGACATTTGACACAAAATGCCAATTAGATTTTGCTTCTATAGGTCGTGTTAATGGAATGTATAAATTAGGGTTTAAAAACTGTTTGTTGTTAATAGTCACAAGGTTTCATTTGTTTGCACGATAGATGATAATAAGTTTGTAAGACGTTTGAGACCTAAAATAGATGATGAAATGTGTCACGCAATTTTGTCACGTCACATTATTGTACCAATAGATGCATACGACGAAATCTGACTGAGGCTGAATGAGACTTTAACGTGCAACGAAGAAACCCCAAGATATCACCATCACTGTTATAAGGGGTAGCACAATTTTTTGTCACGGCCATGTCATGTCTCCCAATGCGTAGAGTCAGTGGCTTAGCGTGGGTGTCAGCCGCTCGCGGCGAAAGAAAAATCTGCTGCCCTCTCATATTTAGGTATTTCAATTTCAAGGTTAGTTTAAAAGTTCTTAAAAATTACTGTATATTATAGAATAAACAGTAATTCTATAGAAGTTTTCGGCAAGAGCAGTCATCATTATTGTGTGTTGTACATCTGTCCATTTCTCTCATTTGTCCTGAAATGATTGAAATATTTATAAGATATTATTGTTATTAGTTGTGAAATTTTGCCGCCCTCTAAAAGTGCCGCCTGGGGTGGGCCTCTCCTGCCACCCACTACGTTACGCCACTGCGTAGAGTTTTCATACATAATGCATAATATTAAAGGATTGAGGATTAGTATGATATACTCTTAAGTGACATAATCATGACGTATTTACCAAACTGTAGGTGTAATAAGCCTTTGCCTAGCCTGATTTACAGATGTCTCTATATCTGTGTAAGTTTCTCCATGTAATTGATATTCCGTTGGTAAATATGTCTGCCTTGAAATATTTCGTATTTAAATATATATGTATGCGAGTTAGTAAGGTCATGCTATTTACTATTCGGTAACTAATTATTGTTATGGTTTTTACCAATGATTCTGCCAAGGTCATGGTAAGAGTAGAGCGTAATAAGGAAATAAGAAAATACGCTTTCTGCGTTTTAATTTAATAATAAGCATACTTTGTCCGTTTACGTGGCATGCTTATGAAATATCCACTTGCCGCTTACTTTCCTTGTTTATATGTAGATAGTAGTTTTAAAACAAAGATTTAGGCACTAGTTTAAAAAAAAAAGGCACTAGTTGAGCTCTGTTAGTATTTAATAGCCTCAGCAGTTAGAAGCATTTTACAGACTACAGAATTCTCATACTGTCGTCTTTGATGTTACTAGCGGTCGCCTAACTAATTAACTTTGATGTAACTAATTACGGTTACCTATAGGTAACCATAGTTACAAAGAATTGTACGACGTCAGACGAACAATGCCGAAATAATACGAACGCGATTCGACTGCGTGTGTCAAATGCATGATTGTGTGCGTATAGTGTTTTTTCATTAATTTAATGTATTTCTAATGTATATTTTATAAAAATATTAGTATTCGCTCCTCCTTTTCCATATAAACTTTGACATTGCCAAATTTCATACTCCTACGTCCGCGCAATTTTTGTAAAAAGTGGTACAAAGTTTTTGCTTCACGTATTAATGTATAGATGACAGTGTGTCGTATTTTATTGTAATATTTGCCCATAAAAGAATTCTGCTGCACTAGGAATAATTCCTGTATCGCGAGGAACTTTACAAACATTCAAACAACGTACACAAAAAAGAAAAATTATAAATTATAATTATAAATTATAATTATAAATTATAATTATAAATTACAAAGAACATCCAGACTCGGAACAACTATTTGTCGATCACATAATTTTTTGTCCCGTCTGGGGATCGAACCCACAACACTTGGCGCGGCGGCAGTGACGAGGCGACTACTTAAACTACTACGCCATCCGCCTAGTTAAGCCCTAGTAGTTAGAAGCATATTTTAGACTCCAGGTTTCTCATATTGTGGTCTTTGGTGTCATGACAGTGTATTATTAGTTCATTCATTCAGTCTACCTACTGAGTGCCCATCAAACATAGTTTTATCCCCTCCGGATATCGAAGCTGAGACCTCAAGTTGTTTTCCATGCTACAAAAACCAATAAGGCAAAACACACGTTAACAAGTTTGTATTATTAACTGTTTTAATGTAAACATCTTTCACCAGTTTTAGTACTAGACACCTGTGTAGGTTTTATTAGAGAAAGCTGAATAACTTGTGAATACAAGTTGAATAACTGTTTGATTTAGACCTTAGAAATTGACAGTTAACTTTATTAACTATCATTTTCTGATAATATCTTCTATAAGAGGCACAATATATCAACGTACTTAAAATAAAAACATTGAGGGGTCTCGTTGCAGACTTTTATGAAGGCCTACGGCCCTACGTCTCCAGTTCCTTTCAACTCATCTTTAATTGACTTGGCAATGCAAGTGATTTACATAATATTATTGTCTTCTGTTTACGCGAATGTTATTCATTGAAATTGAACTACTATATACGGATATAGTAGTTTAATTTGAATGAATGCAAGTGATCATAAGCTGCAGTGACTGCTCGCTATCAGGCAGACTGACCAGCCGCGTTTACTAACTTAAGTGGATAAAAAGAAACGACTTTCTGCTTGATACACATCGTATACCACGAGATCGAATCTTAACCTTGTTAATAAGTGCTTAATTGAAATTAAATGTTCAATCACAGGCCAGGTAGTTTTCATTTAATTGAAGTTAATCTTCGTCTGGTTTAATAGTATTAGTGCTCTTTGCTTCCTGGTCCGATTTTAGTTAGTTAACTGATGTTTGAAGTTAGAAACGTATGTATTATTATACGTCAGCAATGTGTTGGTCATTCATTGGTTCTTATTGAACTTTTCTAATGCACCGGTATAGTTATTTAGATAGATGAATCTACCCGGCTTCTGAAAGGTTGTCAATGACGTGACAATATCAAATTCATGTCAAGTTATTTGATTGGCTGTTGTTAATTCAGTCAGCCAATCACAGCAGTTGACATTGGCGTTTAAGCCTCTGTTAACCAATTTTTGTGTAGATCTGCCTTTTAACAACCGGGGCTTAGTATAGTACAGACATAGATTCTACAATCCCTTTACAGCATGTGAATTAAATGTATTTGCCGTAATCGATACGGGCGAACGCAGTATCTAAACATTTGTGTAATAAAATCAGTTGAGAAGGCGACAGGCTGTGTTGTTGAGTGTCAATATTGGACTTGTTTGCGATGTCTCTCTGATGTCACGGCCTCGTAATTGATACGTCATGAGAACCGTTCAAAGGGCTTAATGTTTCCATGCTCGTTATCGTGAGTAGATATTTTGTTTGACTTCATAAAATTCTCAAGTGTAGGCTGTTTTAACTTCTCGAGCGTCAAGGGCAGATACGAAAAAAATTAAAATTCATTGTGCAAACAATACACAAACGGACAAACGTATGTCCGCTCGACACTTGACCCAATAACGAATAAGTGTGGAGCGGACATAATGTTTGTCTCTTTTTTTTTTGTGGCTCATTTTTTGCTGACATACGTATGACCGCTCAACAGTTGACGGGTTAATAAAATTGAGGGATGTATTGTAAGAATATAATAAGGCAGTATTAAAATATATTGAGTTAAACTTGTGATCGATATATACGATTATGGTGATTTTTTTATATAATAAAGAAGGCAGCAATCATGCGGCCTGCCTGATGGAAAGCAATCACTGTTGCTTATTTAAATGATTGTTTGAAATACAACAGCTATCATTTACGTTTTGTCCCTAGGACATAAGAATTAAAGCCGAAGTGCAAGGAAAGATGGTAGCAAAGGTATATAAGTCTACGGCATTTTAACGTACAGGATAAATTCGGTAACAGTATTACTATTCTATCTCAAATATTCAAGTATTCTTCTACAAAATGGCGCGAGCCCTAATGACACTTGGTCGGTTATTATTATTTGTTGGGCATTTCATTTTCGATCTTTATTCTCTCTAAGTTTCTTGGGATAAAACATGTTTCTTAGTTAGCGACCACTTTATAAGATTTCGATTATGTGTCTTACATCAGTCTACAAATCGGTGAGATGTCCTCCACGAAAACCAAAATATATTCTACATTTTCGGTACCTATTTCATCAAAAATTATTCTACCATAGCATATTTCATAAAAACCCAATTGCAAGAAATAACTGTTCCATATTATGACATAACACTCCAGTACGTAGATGGTCGAGACGTGACACGACTGCGGCATCGGTAGGACCTCCTGAACGTCTCGCGATTGACAATTAGTAGCACAAACCTGTTAGATATTGTCCTCACACCTCACTTTATAATGGTGATTCAATTTATTTCATAGCTACTTGCCAAAGAATTCAGGTTTCTTCAACCTTGTTTTGGAATTATTATTCCAAAACAAGGTTGTAAGAGTTAACTTTGTGGTAAAAAGGCCTTTAAACGCAATGTTTTCCAGCAATATGTGACTGCAATGTTTCCAACTATAACCTGGCTGAATATAATTAAATACATTGGCCATTCCAAACATAATTCTTTTAATATCTGACTGCAAAATATTGACGATTTTGGTATGGTTGTTATTGTCGGCCAGTATGTTGCAAACATACATTGCAAAAAATGTCCTAATAGAAGCCCCTATACTTTTAAATCAATAAACGTATAGAATAATGTACTGCCACGATATTGGTAGATTTAGGTAAAACGCTTTGGCGGCAAACAAATATTTGTTTCCAAAGTCATACTTATATAAGTATGACTTTTCCAATGGTAAATGGGAAATGATTGCTGACACAGCAGAAAATATCCAAGAGCATAAATACCTAATACGAGAAAAGCTGTGACCCTTTTATCGTATTGGGTATTTTTGTTTTAGACGAAAATAATTTGGACTTAGAATTTTTAGACATGATAGTAATAATCAATATTGCCTCGAATAGTTTTGCTATTGAAATACGCACTACACAACAAAAGTTAAGTTTTCTAATTTAATTACAACTCAAATTACATTGCGGAGGACCAATTCTTGTAATGAAAACTGTTCAAAATAGTGTTCCAATCTAATTTCAGTGCCATAAATATCACAAATGGTATTCGTCTTAATTCAAATAAACGTTAAACGTATACATAAATTGCATTTCAGTTCACATCTTACATCGCGCCCCGATGCGATTTTGGACAAGTTTTGACGCCCACGTCAGTTATTATTATTTAAGTTGATTGACAACCTTATTGACAGTTTCAAAAGAGTGATACAAATAAACAAAATCGGAACTCAATTTCGAACAGTTTTATTGCCCTTCTGACTAACGAAATAGCTGACTAAATTGTTTAGAAACAAAACTGATGCAAATGCGATTATTATCTAAAATGATGCCCAAAATAAATAATGTACATGTTAGTTGAAAATAATTATAGCAACAAGAATTTATTCCTTAATGTGGGAACGGAGTTGGCTATGTCAGGAATGCGTCCGGGAATCTCCCACATAAATTGGGATACAATAGTTTTATTGTGATGCAATTATGCACCAGATATTTGAGCTAAATACCATGCATAGTCCGTGGATGGTTATGTTTGAACACCAATAGACTACAATGCCGTATTTGCTTTCCAATTCTAGTTAATAGGCAATGGAATGCAAACTTTTAGTGTTCATGCTATATAGTTATTTCATTCTTTGTAATAGAATTGAGATTGGCCTGGCAATGCTGTTCTGTATTAGGTTTTTCTTTTTGATCATAGTTTGGATTGTGGTTAGCACTTTTATCAACTGCTTCTTTACAGTGGCCGATGTTTGCCTTTTGATTCCGATGTCTTTATCAATTGAAAGTTGATTTTTAAACAGTATTTATAGTGAACTCTCTGGTTTTTTGACATGCGGCGAGATAATTTTACTATTTGTTTAAAAATTACCAAATGTCTCGTAATTTTCGCGGAAGGATGTTATGCTTGTTAAAATGTTTTTTTTTTTTGTTAGATGATGATGTAGATGGTAAACTAGCATACGGCCCACCTGATGTTAAGTGGTCACCGTAGCCTATGGACGGCTGCAAAACCAGAGGCATCACTTGCGCGTTGCTGACTCTTTAGGAAAGGAAGTGGGAAGGAGAAGGAGCGGGAAGGGGGAAAGTGGGTGATTGGGCCTCCGGCACTCTCACTCACCAAACGAAACACCACAGTAGGAATACTGGTATTTCACGTCGATATTCTGTGAGTAGTCCTTCCCCGGTCGAGGCGGCCCATTCATGCTGAAATCAGCGAGGCTCTACTACTCTTAAAATGTTATGATGATTTGAGACAAACATTTGCTAGTCATAGATTACCTATCAAATTTTTACCTAGAATAGTCAACGCGTATCTCTATTACTAGAAAGAAACTTAAAAACAGTGAACTTACAAAGAAAATAAGGATAATAATTAATGCGATATCCAAATACCTATATCCCTGAAGGGGTCGGCAGAGATGTATTACATACCTATTTCGCCAGCTATGGTTTAAGGTCCCACGTAAAAGTGGGCAACGACCAGACACAGTGCCAAACACCTTGCGGTCATTGACAATTTCTTGTCAGAAAAACACTAGCGCTTTGCCAAATCTGGGAAATGATCCCCGAGACCTCATGTACAGCAGCCGCATTTGCTACTGCTACGTCACCGAGGCAGTCTGAACCTACATCCAAAATAAACTACTTTAATTTCAACTTGACGACATTTTATCTGAAGCCCGGATGTCAGATAAATTGGCAGGTTTATGTTTCATTATTTATACACTCGTAGTCTTAAGTCCAAATGACGTAGAAAATTGTCTCAATTACAATATAATAATGATGGGGCCACACTATCGCGATTACGCGAAGATTTGCGTTGTCGCGACACGTCTGGCTAAAGATTTCGTCCTATCGCGGATCATCTTCGCGAATACGAATGCCCTTTGCGCCTCTGTCGGTAAACTGCCGCACATCAAAGGGTTTTGTCGCGACAAAGTTCGTGCGGTTGGCTACACATCGCGCGCTTTAGCTGACTGTTTGACTGCTTCCATGTTCCCCGCGAAATGAATTATCGCGATGTTCTTGATTATCACGATGTAGCGAAGTTTTTTTTTGATGTGGCCAAGCACTTCGTCATAGAACGAACTCGAACTTATATCGTGACAACGCGAACACGAATCTTCGCCATCAAGTGTGGCCGTAGCATAATAGCTAGCAGTGTGGACAAACCGATTTTGATAACAAGGAAATAAAAAAGTATGACTGTAGCTTTATTTATAGAACATAGAGGTTTTATTTATAGGTATGTAATATTTCCTATCTGCAATTGAATAGTTCCCAGTATCATAGCTTACTCTTTGACTACAGATTGATTTTTTTTAGTATGTATTGTTGAATACGATTCGTATCGTATCACGGCGTGATAGAATAGAGCATTGTCCAGACTAATTGCGTTTTAAGAACACTTTTATATGTAGCATAGATAATAATTTGGCAAGAAATAATTCAACCAGTTCTCGTGCTTGCCTATAAATTATATAAAACTCATAATAAATAACTACATAATTAAATCAAGTTGTTAGGGTATTATTATAATTAAAAAAGAATGCATAATTGTGATGCATAATAATAAAATAATTCATTTTGTGCGGTTATTAGTTTTCACGTGTAGCGAGACTATGGGAAAATTTCACAATGGGGAGAGCGCTCCCCGCTATATGAACTACATGCGAGAAACCGTGGGACTCGCATGCATGTCGATACTGGCTGTTAACATATTTTGAATTTTCGCTGTTGTTCTAGAACGAAGACATTTGAAAAAGTGTTCTATTTTCGAACAAGTAAATCACTGTCACTTGGATATTTATAACGCAGCGTTAATACCGCCATAAATTAGCAATTATCTTGACGTGAAACTTACTTTGACTTGTAAGTCGAGGCTAATAATGAAAATAAAGGAAATACAAAACTGCAGCAAATTTTTAAAGGTACAAACACAATTTCATAAAGTTTATACTTGGAGGTAATCAAAGTTCACAGGGTTATGTACACAAACATCGATTGTGAATTTATGACACACGCTTTATAGAAAGTGATTAGTGTTTATGTACGATTTCCGGCGAGATGTTATCTGAAAATGGTAATTTGTTTATACCGTTAATCTTTACTGTCGAACACCTTAGTTATTACATAGAATTAATATTTTACGTTTATAGTTAATAGTGGGGCAGAAACAACCGCGCAGATTTCGGTTCAACTGCATAGCTGTGACATTTTTCGTTTTATCGTTAGCTATGAAGAGAGTTAAAACTTCTGTCGTGGCGACAGAAGTTATACACAGTAATATTGAAAATTTTAACATTTAGAAATGAATTATATATTTAATTATATGTACTTATAATATAATTAATATATTTGGGCCTTAAATTAAAGCATGTAATCTTATGATTATTAACTTTATTGTGCATTAGTGTAAATTTGTGTTTGAACGACAAAATTATCTTGAATTGACATTTGATTCCTAAACTAATCTAATCGTCTAGTTGGCTAGTTCGTTTCCTTTTTAAGGTTTACCGCGCGATCGATGTCACCAAGCAAAGTATCTAATATCGATAAAATCACAGTTTGAATTGAAATTTATTCCCATACATGTATCGGATCGTTTGGTACGAGACGTGACGATATTCGGTAATGACGCGTACTTATGTAAATTGAGACGGGACCGCTACTGGTACTACCCACATTTCCATTTGTAGGTGACATGATACGCGTTATTGGTTGATTGTCATGTCTTTTGCTTGTTAAGTGTTTAAAAACGTTGGTATTTTATGAAGTTCTATGGAGTTTATGGGCTTTAAAGTAAACGACATGTTATTACTCTGTTTGGTGTTTTATTTAGAAACTAGTTTTTGTCCGCGGCTTCGCTCGCGTTAATTTAGAATTTGACAATCAATTCGGATTGTACTCTGCTTGTGATAGTATAATTCAATCATGATTCGAAAGACACGTGGTGCCATCTATTATCATAAGACCGTTATTATTGTTTTCCTCGGGAACAGTATATTTTTTCGGGATGAAAGTTAGCCTATGTCGGTTTCTGTACACCTGACAACGTATATGCAAAATTTCAGGATGACCGGTTCAGTGTTTTAGGCATGAAAAAGTAACAAACAAACTAACAAACAAACTCATTTTCGCTTTTATAATATTAGTTAGGATTAGGATTAGGAAGTTAGGATTAGGATTGTAGGAGAAACGCGGCACGGAATAGTCTTGTCCTTTGTGACCTTTTTGCCATAAAGCCGCTTTATTTGCTTGTCAAAGGTAGTTTAATTTGGTAATAGGTACTTACACTGTGAGGGGGCCTGTGTACCAAGATTTGCTAGTGCCAGTCTCTCACTTTATTGATCAAATTTATTTTGTAAAAATAGCTTTGTAAAAATACCTTAGTGAAAAAATAAATCGATACATATAAATAAAATTGAAGTGTCTGTTTGTAATGTCAAAATAACAGCTTTTTATCTAATGCATATGAAAGTATATAAAGTACCTATACGAAAACATCTATTTTTAAAATTTTTGTCTGTCTGTTTGTTCCGGCTAATCTCTAAAACGGCTGAACCGATTTAGACGGGACTTTCACTGGCAGATAGCTGATTTTATAAGAAGTAACTTAGTCTAATTTGATTTTAGAAACAAAATAGGGTTCCGCGGAGACAAACACTTTTTAGTTAAAATCTACGCGGACGAAATCGCAGGTAACAGCTAGTAAATCATAAAATCAAATATCAGTAGACAGAGTGGCTTGTCATTTTCAATCAAATTATTTACCACCTTAGTATAAAAAAATATTAAATTTATATCAGTAGTTTAAAAATTAGCATGTCTATATAGATTCATTAAATCTTCGCTTTACTGAAAATAGATGTGAATGGGAATATTTTTACACTTTAAGCAGAGATTACTATTATTCACTATTCTTTACAATTCTGAGATCCTCACATAGCAAGCAGATTCTGAATAAATTTATTTCAAGCACGTATCTTAACCAATAAAGGAAAAACTCAATAGTAATATAAATGAGTCTCAATAGTATTACTATTCAGACTTCGACCACTTGTGATATATATAATCTTACACATACTTAAATAAATCAAAAGAATTATAAATTGAAAGTAAAATATTAAATTATATCTAAAATGTGCATATTTTAATTTAACTTCAAGAAACGCCTAGTCCTTGATACTGTAGCATAAGTTTTCATTTACACTCAGGCCAATCGTGCGGGTCAAAGATTCAGCCAAGGAAAAGAATCCAATTTATAATTAATAATTTTTTAAATTAGGCATACATATTTAGACTCACGACTATTCCTGAAAGCCAGGCAGAGGTAAATTACATGCACACATTTAATTTTCACCAACTATGTTTTTAAATTCTGCATCATATAGAATTTAATTTAATTTTCTAAAAGAAAATTCAACTGCAATCGTCAAGTTATAATAAAGACTGAACAATTTCTTTGAAAACGTCTACCGTAAACTGAAAATTAAAACAAACTAATTACCATAATAAGTACACACTAATGACCATTATAAAGGCTCGAACACATCCTACATTAGAATCCTAAGCTGAGACAGTCGACCGTGAACTTATGCCGTGTGAACGACCTCATTTAGGAGTCAAAATGCTCTCTCAATCGCGTTTGTGCGCTCGTTCGTCTATGGACGTGACTGCCAGGGCCGTACTGGGACGTGCGAGAAGTGCATGCCGGATGCAACCTAAATGATGACGTTGCAGCGCTACTTAATGTCCTTCGACGGGAGAACGGACAGGTCCATTTAGAATAGTTTAGATAGTTATTATACTTATATTTCTTGTGGTATACGGTAGGTTGGTGGGAAGTTGGGACGGTACTGTTTTTTACGGATGTACCTATCTGAATAATAACATCGTATGTCTGTCTGCATTTGTATACTAAATTACTGTACTAATGAATATGCATTTCAGTGATGTATTGAGATAAGTTTTGTTTCTTTATTAAAATGAGTAACAAATAAAAAGTTGCCTCCATTTTTAATACAATAATTTAATTATCCTTAATATGAAATCACCAGCATAGCTAATATAAAATCATTTCTAGACATTGAAAAAGTAAATGTGTACTCTATCCTGGATAAATGTATGAAAAAACATTAGAAATCCTATTTTAATATTCAATTTAACGACATAAATTTATTCATGCAAAGATTATATTTCAATCAAATAAAATATATTCACCGTCGCCACCTAAAAGCGTATTGGGAATTGATGTAATGAATGCACCTCTTACCAATTCAAATGCGTTCCTGTGCATGCAGTCCTCGCGTGTTGGCTGTAGTATTTTCTCGCCCCGCGTCGTATATCCGTGTCGGACAGCCCCGTAGATCAGCCGGTCTGGCTCGGCCCGGCCCGGACGAGACTTGGCACGCAGACCTTACGAGAAACCCCACCATTCACAAATGTCTAATAAACCATTAAGAGCCACGCTCATTTGACAAATGACTCATCCATTTATCAACCCGTATACCTACACACGCTGGTTTAAGCTTTTGAATTCGTAAGCGCTGATTAATTTTGTATGAATTGACAGCGCCGTGCCGCCGCTCTCGTCCGCTGTCAGCTTTATTATTCAACAGCTATTTAGCACCTCATATAAATAAGTATGCTTTTATAACTATAGCATTTCCATATCATATGTGTATACTATAAAAGAGTTTTATTATGTGTAGCCGCAGTGCGCGGAAGTTTCGGTAACTTCGTAACATCCTGCTCATTTCTTGTCGGCCCCAAAGTAATTTCGAATGGACATTAACAGGCCTTAATTTGATGTAATTGCGACAAATAAATAATTCATATCGATTACTTCTCTTTGACTCGTTAAACTTGGTCTGATTTACAATCGAGTTGTCGATATCTCTGCAGTATAAGGACTTGGTTAATTATTTACCCGTTATTATCGTCATCATTAGTCAAGTTTAAATATCTTATTATTTGCAGATGATAATACGCTTCGATTCGTCCCTGTATTATTAATACCATTTGTAGGCGGATAAATAAATTTGCATTGAAGAGGCATGCAGTATTTTCGTCCTGAACGATTTAATTTGCATAATTAAATTAAGTTTCGATGATAAACTTTTCTAACTGGCAATTTTTGTAGAAGCGTGTAATTTGGATCTGGCACCAATTTGACCGTAATATGTTTTGCCAACTATTACTAAAATGTAACTGCTAAAATATCTGCCATTCGGGAGATAAAGCTAGTGTTGAGAAAATTCAAATGACGATGTAGATTTATTGCTTATTATGTTTCCAGTAAGCTGTAACAACATCGTAACTTCATTGTTTTGTACCTAAGGGCACAATTCAAAAACGGTTAAAATCAAATTTGAAATTAGAATGAGCAAACGTTCTAATCATTCATCGTTTTGGTACGTTTCCCATAGAGTTGCAACACCGTCCATAAAATATAGAGTGCCTCCAAGCAGCATCGTGACCGCATTCACACGGTGCCGGGAAGATTACCGCCAAGTGGTTCCAAGTCGCGTGATTGATTGTCAGAATGCGCACGGAACTCGAAATGAACGGATTATGCTTTTGTCTTTCTTATGTGTTTTGTCTTTTAGGGCTAAGGTAATTATCTCTTATTATTTGACACGCCGGCCATATACTATCAAGTATTTACAGCCAGCTGTGTGAGGTATTTAGCTTAGTTATTCTTGGTAGAAATGATGTTTTGATGAAGAGAGATTGAAATATGTCATTAGAAGAAAATACTAAATGGCTTGCAAATTTAAATCTGGCAACCCAGATTAGTAATAAACAACAGCATTAATCTTCTTGCCACAGATTAACAAAGGTACATCTGCATAAATTTAAATCATTATTATTGTTCAAGAATTTCTCAACATTATTCCAATAACAGTTATAATGTTTGTGAATACAGCTTAATTGAGGTTTCACGTATGTAGGTACTTCAACGCCTACGTGAGATTATGTTTTTGTCAAATAACTTGTGCATAGGCGTCGCAAAAACTTAATATCAATGAACTTTACTGAATTGCGGATATTATGTAAGATGCAAATTTTAATAACTGGCCTTTAATAAACGTCTGTACTTATGTTTTTATGTGTGGCACTAAAATCCGTACGTCTGCAAGTCAAACAATATGATGGGACGCCATCTATCGGTGGGTTCAAAATATCATCTTTATTCTGCCGCTGCTTTTTATAGTAAATATTCCATACAATTTTTTACACCATTACATATTACTTGTCCAAAATAACACTATTCTCTAGTAGCTTCTATTTATTTAGCAGTATTAGTTTTGTAAGCTAATAATTATATATTTGATTAATGATGAAATAAGTTTTATGGTTCTAAGTCGTTGAATATGAATTAATTCAAATAGCGTCCAAAAATCATCATAATAATATGATAACGTCAAAATGTATGAGCAGATTTAAATAACATAGGATACATAAATTTAGCAGACCAATGATGGAAATTAAACAAACTTTATACCTACGGATTTTATCGCTTTGCCTATTTTTTATAAAACACTTAATACATATTTATTTTACATAATTAAAAAATAAAGATGCAGGGTTCTATAAAATAGATTGTGACTGCGGACTCTCATACATTGGTCAAACCAAGAGAAGCATAGGTATCCGCATAAAAGAACACATAGCTGATGTAAAACACCAACGCTCGTTGAAGTCTGCTGTGTGTGAACATGTGCAACAGTGGACCAACCACTACCTGAGATTTGACAAACCACAGATTCTCGCTAAAGAACACCGATTCCTACCAAAGATGTGTCGCGAGGCTATTGAAATTAAAAAACATACTAATTTCAATAGAGAAGATGGTTGGAATGTACCACCAGCTTGCGATTCTGTAATTCAAATAGTCAAACCCATGAAGAATCAAACCACAGCTAGACTTCATGATACTCTCTACCAATCCAATCCGTATAAAGTTTGTTTAATTTCAATGTATAACTTTCGCGTAAACATAAGACAAAATTAGACGATTGATAGCGATTTGTTTTAAGAGTCGAACGAACGATATGGGTTTTTAATTCAATTCTGCACATTTCAGCTTGCAGGCTAGCAATGCATATTACCAACAAAAATAATAAGTTCCATCCTTATTAGTAATTTATTTAGTTTTAATCAATAGGACGATTAATAAAAAGGTATTGTTCTTCTTACAACCAGTAGTAAAATCTTTAAATATAGAATAATAAAAGTGATTGATCATAAACAAATAGTGAATTTCTTCGTAAAGATCATTGCTCATCAAACATCACATAATCATGGCTGAATCGATGCGCTCCTTCGTCGACAGATGTTTAATTAATAAAATTAATTGGCGTTTGCGTGTACCGTAAGTTATTTAAGTGACTGTGTGCTGAGATTGAAGATCCCACAGCGAGATAAGGCGTGTCAATCTATGTTTAACGTTCGGTGAATAAATAATGACTTTCATTGGATGCTTAAAATCTTTTATAGAAAGCTTTAGGACTTTACACTGCAAATAGTTAAACTCTGTGATTAAAGATTAAAGTGTATTTAATTTGAAAATGGAAAAGGAAGAAAACAACTATTGCCTAAAGCTTTTTAAAAAAGCAGGACCTACTTGGTGGCTTATGGTTTGTTGGAAGAAAAAGAAGATAAATGAAATTTATTATAATAATATAGTAAAAAGATAGAGGTTTTTATAATATTCTTTTCTGTCGACGTCAAATCGGAGAGGTGGATACCCTAACTCAATAAGTTAATAGTGCGTATTTAAGATTTCAATTTTATACGTGACGTTGGTATATACCAACTTATGGCAAATAAATAATACCTAATCGTACATCCTTTTCATTAAATCTTTATTAGAAAGAGCCATTAACTGCTATTTTAATAGCCGATACCAATGTCTTATCCATACTCAACGCAATCCATGCACCATCGCTTAACATAAAATACTATCGGTTAGGTTCACGACCTTGATTGGCATCAAAGGTAAGCAGTAATGCGTGACTTCAAACTGACAGGTGTTTGATGATCGAGCAAGTAATGAGCCGAGTAGAACAAGGTATTAGAATTAATTTGATAACATAATCCGATGTGAGCTCAATTCTTTTTTTTAATAGGAAGCTGTTAATATGCTTAGTGGGGCGTAAAAACATGTGTCCAAATACTTGTTTAGAGTTTGAGATAAATTGGATTACAGAACAGTTACTTAGTAAGGTGTAAAAAGTTTGTTCTTTAAAATTGGTTTTCCTTTTGGGATTATATAGAAATGACGGCCAGGCAAGTCCCCTTTATTGTCTTCAGTACAGAAATTATTGTCAGGGTAGAGCCACAAAATACACAGGTACAGAAGTTCTTGTTAAGAATAACGAACATAAACAGTCGCACTCACACATAGACGCTAGCGTATAGAGATCTTGTGAAACTGCGTTTTGCTGACTTCGCCAGCGCGCGAGACATGATGCTGCATGTGTGATTGACGCAAGTGTATATGCAAGGTGGGTTTATAGTAATAAACTAAATAAACCCACCTTATGTAGGTATTTTGTGATAGTGCCCTTTGTTATAATTACAGTTTTCACGTTATCCTAATTAATATTATAAAAGCGAAAATGAGTTTGTTTGTTTGTTACCTTTTCACGCCTAAACCACTGAACTTATCATCCTGAAATTTTGCATATACGTTGACAGGTGTACAGAAACGGACATAGGCTACCTTTCATCCCGAAAAAAATTAATGTTCCCGAGGAAAACAATAATAACGTTCTGATGATAATAGATGGCGCCACGTGTCTTTCGAATCATGATTGAATTATATTATTACAAGCAGAGTACAACCCGAATTGATTGTCAAACGAGCAAAAGCTAGTACTGAATAATGGTAATCCACCAGACGTCATCTAAGGACTAAGCACGATCATCATATCGACAATTGAACTCTTTAATAAAATCGCCCGCCCTGAAAAGCTAATCTAGAAACGATAGATGATGTGATAGAACGATATGTGTATTACAAAATTTGGCAGCTATGTACTAATGCTTGTTAAGCAGGCCATATACGCTAGGGTGTACCTGACAGGTTTGCCTGTACAGTTTAACTGAACAGGTAAACTTGAGCTGCATAGAGACCATACACGTAGCGGTAAACCTGTACAAAGTCTGAGTTGATACCATGGCCCCGACAGCGGCGCTTGATGTCGACACAGTAGCGTTAATAGGTTTATTGTTTGTTTTATTAAAGCAAAAGAAATTTAAACGAAGACACCGTGAACAATGGTGTAAACCATAGTTACTGCAAAGAAAACTACTCCCATACGCACACCTGCGTAGGCGACCGCCTACACACGTAAAAAATATCACTAACTGCACAGGTAAAAAATATCAAAATTCATATTTTTTCGAGTTGGAAACCTGCACAGTTGTGCAACATACACGCTACGGTTTACCTGTACAGGTGAACTGTACAGGTAAACCTATCAGGTACACCCTAGCGTGTATGGCCGGCTTTACATAAGACAGTCTATATTCCAATTAGCAAATCGATTCAACTCGGCCTTTTACTCGTCAATATGAAAGTGCTGTGACACGTAAGGAATATTAGAAATGCAATATTTCGTATCGAATAAACGTTGTGTATCGCATGTTTGACGCTTTCTTTTAATATCTTGCAATGATTGCAGCGAAACTATTGATGGATTGGAGAAAACCTCAACTGCAACTAATTTTGTGTTCGAACGGTGAAAGTTTAATCGAATGCAATCGTTTGATAAATCGGCAAATTTCCAATTGTACACGTGATTTGGGGTAAACAGGTTTATACGATACCAAGTAATCGATGATTAGTCGAAAGTTGATGAGGTTATTACGAGTAGTTATTGTGGTTATGGATATTATTTGTTTTCTATTTTTATTAACAATCGTAACTGCACTTTGTAAACAGTGTCCTTCTGTGATATTACAACAAAAATGTTTTTTGTTTCAATGTTGGCTCAAGGTGTAAACTTAGATCGCGATTTTCCTACAAAATGGGATAGCTCAACCAGAGAAAGTACCTAATTCCACTTTTTAAAAGAGCGTGGTCAAACAACCGTGTGCTGTGTTTCTGTAGTTAGTAGGGTTTTTAGGTACTTTAAAGATGCGTTATGTTGTCAGCACAAAATTCTAGCAAATATCAATCCTTTGTTACTACGTCGCCCTCTAGGTAATAGTTGTGAGGTTATGTATCTATATAATACACACAGCGAAGCAACCATTTTATTCGCTCGTCCAATTTATAATCTACTAGCTTTTGCCCGCGGCTTCGCTCGCATTAATTTAGAATTTGACAATCAATTCGGGTTGTACTCTGCTTGTAATATAATAATATAATTCAATCATAATTCGAAAGACACGTGGCGCCATCTATTATCATAAGAAAGTTATTATTGTTTTCCTCGGGAACAGTAATTTTTTTGGGATGAAAGATAGCCTATGTCCGTTTCTGTACACCTGACAACGTATATGCAAAATTTCAGGATGATCGGTTCAGTGGTTTAGGCGTGAAAAGGTAACAAACAAACAAACTTATTTTCGCTTTTATAATATTAGTTAGGATTAGGATACTAATATTATAAAGCTGAAGAGTTTGTTTGGACACTCTAATCTCAGGAACTACTAGTTTGATTTGAAAAATTCTTTTAGTGTTGGATAACCTATTTATCGAGGAAGGCTACAAGCTATATAACATAACGCTACGACCCACAGGGGCGGCGCAGTAACGATAGACGCGTATGAAACCGCGGGAACATCTAGTATAGTATACTTAGATTGCATTGTTTATTACCTGTGGACTAATTTTATTTTTCTTTTGTTGCAGATTATCATATGAATGATTTTGACCGTCCAGAATATATGTATCAAGTAAGTACTGTAAGAGCAAATAAAACTATACTGCTTAGCTATATTAGCATAGAATGTCTTACAATAGTAAAACGACTAATCACACACTGGGAGCAATTGTCAGCCTCGATGGCGTAGTGGTTAGTGTAACCGACTGTCACGCATGAGGTCGCGGGTTCGATTCCCGCACAAGTCAAACATTTGTCTGCATGAACATGGATGTTTGTCTTGGTCTGCGTGTTTCTATGTATAATATGTATGTATTTACAAAAAAGAAGTATATATGTATGTTTATCCATTTTCTAGTACCCATAGTACAAGCTCTGCTTAGTTTGGGCTAGATGGTGTTGTGTGTATGTGATAGAATATTATATTATATTATTATAATTATAACTTGACATGGTTTCGTACGATGTTTCAGCTTGTAGTACGTTTTAATATAAAACCTTGTCTTAACAGGTCGTAGCTACTTAAAAACCACGCAGTATATTATCTCAATTGTGGAAGTGCAGGCTTTTCTCAAACACTTCTACAACGATCCACGCTGTCTTGCATCCAATGTCTCCCAGCCACTATAAACAACTCATTACACGCAAAAGCAAATGCATTAGGCTCTGAACACGCAAGTACATTTGTCGCTAAAGCAATACACATATTATATATAGTACCGCTAATACTCACAAGTGTGTCGCCGGTGGAGCGGGTTCACGACCCGTGTGCGTTTTTATGTATGCGCTCGCGCACACGTGGGAATATCAGCCAACACTTATGTTACACAGTTCCAGGAAACTATTATAATCGTAATCAGGTTTATTGTCGTACTGTATTATTTCACACGCGCACATAAATTTCGAAATTTCTTTTCAGCTCTCCATTTTAATTTTGTTAAAGCACTTAAATCATTAGGTTTAAGTGGTGCCTCGCTTCTGCTACTGATTGTACATACATACATACATACATAGATTCACGCCTGTTTCCCAGAGGGGTAGGCAGAAACTACGGATTTCCATTTGCTACAATCCTGACACATTTCTCTGGCTTCGTTCACTTTCATCACATTCCTTATATACGCCCGTCGGTTCAAGGTGCTCTTAACCTGGCCTTTGTTTGTATTGAGGTGTAATCTGCACGGGACAAAACATTTTTGTGACTAAATAGTTTTTTCGAATCAAAATGTCTTAGTGACCATTGTTTGAATTTTAATAAAGTCCCACAGTTACTTCTAGTGTAGAAATTGTCATTTTAAAGTAATAATCGGGTTATATTTTAATCAACTACTTACTACACCCTAGCCAGCTCATATATTTGAATGCGTCGGTCATATCCTTTAATAATATTCTAATATTCTATCACATACACATAACACCATCTAATCCAAACTAAGCAGAGCTTGTACTATGGGTACTAGACAATGGATAAACATACATATAATACACACATACATTTTTTGTGAATACATACATATTATACATAGAAACAGACCCACAAAGTTTGACTGAAATGTTTGACTTGTGCGGGAATCAAACCCGCGACCTCAAGCGTGGCAGTCGGTTACACGAACCACTATGCCATCGAAGCCGTCAAAATTTGGATAGCCATATTATTATGCAAATTATTGAAGTGTATTCTGTAATATGACTGTTTTTCACGGCCAGTATATTGCAGCCATATATTGCAGCCATATATTGCAATAAAAATATGCCCGTAGAGTATAAGAGAGGTAACAGCAGTAGTTGACGCGACAGCTGTACACGAGGTCTTAAATTCGAGTTCAGTTTTATGTTTGAGGTCAATCATAAGGTTCCAGTTTCGATTTCCAGATCGCGCGAAGTGTCTAATGAGGAAATTCTCAGTAGCAGTATGGAGTCTGGAAAATATAGAAGTACCAATAGAATATTTATGTAGGCTGTTACACTAGCATCTAAAAAGGCAACGAGTTCAAAGTTGAACACGCACCTCTTTTTGAACATAAGTGTTACAAAAGTTATCGTTCGTTTTAACGGTAAGAATACTTGCATACCACATAGTTCAGCATAATTTTCTCGAAGGTGTGTGAAGTCCGTTAAGCCCCAAATACTGACGTGCTATTGAATTCTCAGATACTTGGACGTAGCGGTCGTATAAAAGTTAAGAAATTGATAAGGTTCCATGCGTTGAATTAATCTTAGTAAACTTGATTAAAAGATATTTGAGGTACTAGTTTCCGCGATTTCGTGCAGTTGTTTGCATACGGCATAACATCATTTGTACAAACTACTTTCTAAATCTTTTCAGTTATGTGTTGACTATAGAGTTCAAATTTGAGTTCTAATGATCGAGTTGATAGTCCTATATGCTATTCATATTTATATTGTTATCACTTTCTATGACATTTGACTGGGTCCCATAACCTCGTTGAAATCTTTTATATTCTTTATTCCCATGAACCCAATCTTAAAAGTAATGTTTTTAAATAACTTATTAAACTATTGACACATAACTAAACATAAAATAAGCATTTTATTGAACAAAACATCCGTTCATCTAACCATATTTGACAATAACAATCACGATGATGTTGCCATAGATAATAAATAAGAAGTGTTCAATTTTGACCGTTGGCAAGAAAGGTCGGGTCATTCAAATAAAAAAGGCGTGGGCACAGACACCAATTATTCAGCCTACACCATCGTAATCATAATCATATGACCGTGTGAACATGTGATGATGAGGACGGTCATGGTGATCATACCATAAAAATGTAGGAAGTGCGCTTTCAAAATTGATTTGTCATAAAATTTATGAGTTACTTCGTGTGACAGTAAGTGATGATTTTTATGTTCAAGCATTTTATGTTGTAAGTATGTTGACTTTATCTAAGTTATAATTAGGTCAAAAACTCAACTAAACCTTAATGCGCAATCGTGGAGGCAAATAATTTTATGTTTTATTTCTACAAGAAGTTGGTTTTCTAGAAGTTTTTCATGAAGCGCTGTGAGATTAGCAGGCTCTATTAATCTTCCTTCTATGTAATGTAAAATGTATGTTTCTTTTTGCAGCATTAATCCTTTACTGTAGTATTAGCAACACGTCAGCCATACTTTTGCAATAAAAGTGTAAATGGTTTTACTACCAGGCATCAATCAAGTATGCTATACCTACTAGTTAGCATGGTAAGCGATACCGTTGTTCACGGATGTGTTACTCATGCGATTTCATCCTGCAATTAAGTAATAGGTAGGGTTCTAAAGCCAAGGACTTATGCCATTGGCTTTCTAGTAATAATGTAGGTGCAACCTTCTCAGCTTTGCAAACTATACTCGCTATAGGAACGCAGTAGTAGAAGTAGTTGCCTTCGTTTGATTGTTTTTTAATTTTGTACATTATTTTATAGTTAATAGCAATCAATAGAAATCTTTTTGTGCATCTGCCTAATACCTATCAGGCAAGCTATAACATATAGCTAAAACAGTATAAAAATAGTTGCAAAATAAGATAGTACCTAACATTCACATGCCACTTGTGGCAAAATAGAAGGACCGTGTACTAATCTGACCACCTAATTGTACTCTATTTTATGTGAAATAAATATCATTTAATTTAATTTAATTTAATTTCATTTCATGAATATTTAAAATTTTGATGTAAGAAAAAGTATGAACACAGTTGCGTTTGAATAGCGCACATATCACAGTCTGTATCGTGCATCCTTTTTTATAATTATCCCTACTACCAAATTTGGAACGCTAGTATTTTATATACTTTCAAGCAGATTTAAAAAATATTGTTTTTGACTTTGGGTAATGGTATTAATGGTATTTAGTAGTATGGTTTCGTCTAGCAGCGATAGCCTAGTGGGAGACCATTAGACTGCTACGCAGAGGCCTCGAGATCAAACCCAGGGCGCGCATCTCTGACTTTTCGAAGTTATGATCGTTTAAATAGTTAATTATCGCTCGCTTTAACGAAGGAAAACATCGTGAGGAAACCTGCTTGTTTAAGAGATACATAATGTTCTCTAAGATATGTGAAGTCTGCCAACCCGCACTGGCCAGCGTGGTGGACTAGGGCCTAACCCTTCTCACATTGAGAAGAGGCCCGTACCCAACAGTGGGACAATTGAATACAGGGCTGATAATATTATATATGGTTTCGTACGTTCGTATGGTCGTAGTCATAGTTTTATTTTAGTAACTCCTCATTCGTGTTGCTAAATGTTTCAGTAGGAATATCACTGTACCGTTTTTTCTCATTAAACATTTATAAGACGAGCAGACTAGACTTAAATAGTTACCTATTAGTACCACTCTATTAAAAATATGAAGTAGTGTCAATGTACTCACTAATAAATGATAAGTTTTATTCATACTTAGCAGTTTTTATATGCGTTTTTACATATGTCTTATCTTCAAATACATCCTCTTAGTATCTCAACTAGCTTGGAATCAACTTGTAACTGTTTCTAGAAGTGAGGCTATGGACGTATTGGTGCATTTGTTTTTCACACTCTAAGAGTATTAATAACGGTTCTTTTTTTCTATGTTTTTAACTTTATGGTATAACTCAATAATTTAGGTAGATATTGTTAACAATCCAATCACACAATTATAAACTTAGTTATCATAAATTGTGCGGTTTCGGCTTGGATTATTGGGGTCTTATTGGGATTTTTGGTCAAAAATGATATAGCGTCTGAAACTTTGGACTACAATAAGCTCGTTATCTATTACATGTGACCTAAAATAATAGCTGGGTGTGTATACACAAATTTGAACCCTGCACTCGTATTTCTGCGTCTCCTAGCACACTTCACTGGTATTAAATAAATAAACGATATCATTTAAGACGATACATACATATTTTAAAATGAACACATGAGGATATTTTTATTCATTAGAATGACCGGAAGTCACAAACGTTTAAAGCGTTTTACCCAGCAGAGTGACACACAAAAATTCTAACAAATGAATACATAAATATTATTTATTCACTTTATTACAAATCCATCCGCTAGCCATGCAAATCTTTATTTTTAGTGACGTTATCCAACGAGTAAATCTAGTCTATATAGATACCGGGCGTTCGAAATTGGTTGTTCCGTTTGGAAACGGGCAAGTCGTCCTGCCACACCGGTATATACACCGGTCACACTTGTCTTCAAGTTCATGGTTTCCGGAGCGGGCTTTCGAAGCACGCCTCTTGGTTATACTAGACTTAATGTAGGGAAATGGTTGTTGCTACTTAGCATGTGCCACGGAAGATATAAAATATTCACGCGTCCGTACAATCGACAATTCTAAATGCAATAGTGCTGTATTCTCCGTTTGAATTTTAGGGCCAAAATACAAAACACTCCATATTTTTTTAGTCGATACTGTTTTATCGAAGCAGTTTCTTTTGAAAGTATATACAGGGTGTGTCGTAAATAGTGGTCCAGAGTAAAGGAGTTGATACACTGTATTCTTATGTATCGCATACCGAATTGTAAGCATTTTCAGTTAAGGGTCTCCTAACAAAAAATAAAAGTTCTTTTTTTAAATTTCTGCACCTTGCTTCACGAATTTGGCTGTCATTTCAACAAATATCAATATTTTTTAATTCTGTTTTTTTATTATTACTCTTGAATATGTATACTATCATATCCAAACCCTTTTTTATGTTTTAAAGTCAAAGGTACTTAAAGAAATTATTCTGTTTCCAATTTCAATACTCATCTTCAGCAAATCATATGACTTTAGGGGCATAAAAAAATGGTTAAAATTTCGGTATGTGATACATAAGAATACAGTGTATCGACTCCTTTACTCTGGACCACTATTTACGACACACCCTGTATATATATAATAATAGAATTTTGAAGACATAACCTAACTAAAATAATAATTGTTTTGGACAAACACGAGTAACTAACTGACGCTAATATTCAATGAAAATATTGTTTTCATAACACCGATAATAATATCAATTGTTATGACAATAAAGAAATTGAAATCATCGTTGTTAACATCATAACATAACCAAGCATCACACTTGTTCTGTCTATATTTGGATCTCAT
Organism: Catocala sponsa; assembly: GCA_963564715.1. Taxonomy (NCBI): domain Eukaryota; kingdom Metazoa; phylum Arthropoda; class Insecta; order Lepidoptera; family Erebidae; genus Catocala; species Catocala sponsa. The sequence continues at coordinate 4,320,151 of OY751331.1, forward strand.
GTAATAGTTGGCGAGTCAAAATTCCAGTGCTACAAAAATATCTTGACGACACATTTTCTTGACTTGGAACCTTAGGATAGAGACCTGCACTTTTATTGACACTAACACAACATCACTATACTTACCATTGTGGCGACTATTTACTGTAGACGTTCTAATTATCGGATAAACCGAGACCTTAGGTGAACTCACAAGGAAGCACGCTTCGCCATCGTAAAGAAACTGGTCAGCCTATAATGCGCCTATAAACTTTCATTAACAAGAATCACATTCAACTCGTTTATTTGTTTGCCGTTCACCGCGCCTCATGCGAAAATTAATTAAGATGTAACAATATCCATAAGTTTTATCCTTTAGTGCCTATTATTCTGCCTAATACCTATCAGGCAAGCTATAACATGAAAGCAACCGATATCACTAAAAGTTTATTTTAAATTAATTGTGGGTAAAAATAAAATGTGAACGAGGTACATTAATGCTCTGTAGATAATCAGTAATGTGTCTGTTGGCGGTTATTCTCACGCCTCGCGTCGGGCCATTACCATTACGTGCATTCGGCCAATGTGTTCCCCAAAAACGCTAATGTTTCAGTTCATTAGAGCCAACATTACGGCAAGTGCGTTAGTTTTATTGGACGTGTGGCGAGTCGAGGCGAACTTGATGTTTCCACGTGACACGAATGCGCTCGGCGGGAATATTTTGACTTCCAATTTTGAAATTTAATTTAGGCAAAGATAAGCGTGCATGCAGCTTACTTTTACAGAAGTGTAAATTTTTCTTATATTTTACCTTTTTTAAATATGTACATAATTGTATCTACATTGTTTTTAAATAAGTAATTGTCTTTATTTTGTGGCACCTAAGACATAGCTACTGAAATGAGTATGTTATCTCTACCTATAATCGATAGGGATGTTGTTCTATCTATTTTAGTCCCCAAACAGACTTAAGTTTCAACTGAAAGGCTTTTGGACTTAGCTGTTCCCTGGATACGATAGACAGTGGTTTGACTATGTCCTTGGCTTTGAGTCTACAATGCTATAAACATATCTGTGACCATAAGCTACCACTTACTATGAAGTGAGTAGCTAGCTACCGAGCCATTGAAGGTATGTAGGTATATAATAATAAATATAATTTCCCTCTACCACACTATTCGCTAGGGTCGTGTTGTCCATCCTTATATTACAAAAATAAGTACTAAAGCCGTTTTAAAAGGAAACGCCAATATAACTAAACAGGTTTTTACTGAGCGGACGCGTTGTAGGCAGAGACACACGCCCACACTGAGCCCTGTCAAACTGTCTACGAACAATTAACCGGTTGCGTCAGAAAAATATTGACGTCGCGCTCACCCCTGACCCCGTCGTTCTGACGTTGTGACGTCACAATGCATGCGTGAATAACACCTTTGTGTATGAAAGAGAAGCAACATGTTCTTTTTGTGTTGCTAATGCAATAGTTCCGAGTAAGAAGATTACTCATAGCCGTTTTGTCAACTTGTGGCTGTGTTGCATCATAAGCATCTTTAGAATAGGTGAAATACTTATAGAGATGAATAATAGTGGTAATATTTCTATGGAGTATTGTCTTGCATTATAAGACTTGGAGAATTATCAAACTATAAGTACGTACCTATATGTACTCAAAGCCGCGGCTTTTAAAATAAAGTTTTTTTTGCAATGTGCTTATGAATAAGCAACTAAACAAATAAATTTGAATTATGATAAGCCAACACTGTGTTAAAATTTTCTGCTGTACTTATAGAAATTAAATATTATATCTATCGAGTTCGGCTCAGCATATTTGAAGATCATAAGTAAAATCAGCCAAGTAGCCATAGACAATAAGAGTCTCGAGAGACTTAAGAAAGTCTATTCAACCATTTAAAAGAAGACCCACTTAATGGATAGCAGCGTTTTTAACCCGCTTAAGATTTCAATCGATAATATTGTAAGGGCCAACATAATTACTCGAAGCCATCCAGACAACCTAACCTAACCTAACCTACATTTACGCGATCGAAGCCGCAGGTGAAAACTAGTATTAAATAAGTGATGTTAAACGCATTCCTTTCAAAATATTCGTATTTCATTACAATATTTAAGTTAAATTCTTAGTTAAACATAAATGTTGAAAGAATATACAGAATAAATCAAAATTGAAAACGATTTGCAGTTATATTAACACAAAGATGATTGATGGCGCATTAACTGCTGATGATACTCGCATGTGAAATCGAACGTAAGTGCCGACTTCCGTACCTCGAGCACTCGGCTCATGGAAGAGAAAACTCAAAATGCAAATAAACTCCTTGTTTTCCGGGTCAACATCGAATGAAGATGACAGCTAAATTTACATATATCTGACCTGTGATTTTGGTTATTGATTACTAGTTTCTACCCGTGGTTCACTTGCGTCAAATCCGCGGGATCGCATGCGAGGACATGGTCTATATGTTTGCCAAGTTTCATTCTAATCTGCTTAATAGTGATTGAGTTACAAATTACCAAAAGTTATCATTAACTTTCATAGTAGGTTTAGTGAAATTGGCTGCTTTGTTAGAGTAAGTGCAAACAAGAATTACTTTTGCCGAAATGAGGTTTCCGGGTTGCACAAATACTTTTATTTAACCTCATGAGCTTTTCTGTTTATAATACTGTTGCAGTTTAACTTTAGTTTCTCTATGTGCGACTTCAATGTAATTAGTGGAACGTTGGCACCTTGCTGCCAATCTTTTGAAATTGTAGGCATTACAATTCTTTTGTTGCATTAATACAGGCGCGCCCAAATGCAGTAATTAACATTCGTCCGGCCTGATCCAAACACTCGTATGCAAACGTCTATGGATAAGTAAGTCAGTTTTCCTGCATTTTAATAAGCCGGCGGTTTGGAATTAGGCTCTTGTGTTGCCTTAGGTTTAAAAAAAATATTAATCCGTCAAGTCTCAGAAACGACACATAATTATAAATCTATTATATCTGCGACTCAATAAGTTGATAAATAATATAAACTGCATAAAGCTGACTGGAATAAAAAAATAAGTGTTGTTAGTTTATGGTAGGTACATGGTATGTTTCTTTAATCTCGTCGGCTATGATTATTTCCGTTTGTAAATTCGTTTATGAACTAGGTATCTGTTTTAAAATTATTTTTGTACTTCCTCAAACGTGACAAAGTTTTTATTTTTATGTGTTATACTTAATATAATTTATTGCTCAGAAATTAGAAGATTATGAAGACTGTTGCTTACAAAAATGAAGGCGCCAATATTTCTTAGGTGAGTACACTTATATCTATACCTACTAATATTATAAAGCTGAAGAGTTTGTTTGTTTGTTTGGTTGAACGCGCTAATCTCAGGAACTACTGGTTCGAATTGAAAATTTATTTTAGCTCTTGTGAGGTAGTATTGATCTCCAGCCTATAAAGATATGTCTGCATCTCTTCCCCAATCCATAACATAATTAATGGGGATGAGAAAACAACTGGCGCGTTATACGTTATATAGCTGTCATCTTTTTGCACATCCAATAAAAATATTATTATCCCTTGGTACCAGTAGTCTAATGTTTCAGAATGAGGTAAGCTCATTACACGTGTATAGTCTGTGTACTTAGACTAGACTTAGAAAGCGTGCCAGCTGTGCTTGATTGAATAAAATATACCATTATTCAGAATTGGGCAGTTGAGCAATACAAGCCAGGCTTTTGAGTCCTGTATGTAGGTATCAATGGGTTGTACGATACCAGAACTCCTACACGAACACGTACAGCACTTCCGTAAGCTGATGTATAAAGTATAGTCACAAAATCACTGGAACATTTGATTAACCCAGTAATAAAATTAGACATAATGTTCTCAGTGTCGTCGTTATCTATTCAATTAGGTTTATTACTAATTACAGATTGTAATTTACATGCACGATTTATGAAATTGATCGACATGTTTACGAGGCTAGCTTGTTCAACCGCCATTGCGGCAATGGGTTCCGTTTAGTGATCTAAATCTATCTTTGATAAACCATGTTTTATTATTAAAAAGGATGAATAAGACTAATATTGCTGGACATCAAACTAGTTTCTTCCTATTGTGGCTTCACTATAAGCAAGAGGCAGGGCATTGCAGAGTGTATAGATTTTTCTTGATTTCGAGCATAGATACAATATAATGATTTAACGTCGCATCTGGTAACATCGTCTTCATCTGGTAAAGCTTAGTGTCTCTCGTAGACAAAATTGTGGTACGTCCTCAAAAGCTTTTAGCTAAATAACCTTGTATTGTATTTCGACAGTGGTTAGGGTATTTTGTTATTTTCTTCGTTGTCAACATTGACAGTAAGCTATAAAAACATGATCAGCTATACCTTGACGTCACATTTAATTATTCAGTCAGGTATAGCTATAAAATGTTTTACGGCGTTAGCAACAAACCTTCAAGTCATTTAAAGGCGTTGTTTTGCGTAGCGCGGTGTCGGCACTGTTATCAAGTGCCCGTATACCTTGGCATTTTTATCGTCACACAAACTATGTTTTTTACACCACGACTAGAATAATTATACCTACGAGCTCCATTACGAGTCGGATATAACCAGTAGCTAACAACAAACAGATACAAAAGAAATATTATTCTAACAGTAAAATACTTTCACCAATAGGAAAGCACATCTGTTCAGAATGTCGATAAACATAAATATTTTATAAAAGCAATAATTCCCACGGCAGTAACATTTTACTAACTTGTAGACGATGTATTGGTTTATATGTCCAATATTTGTTCTGATACTAATATTATAGGATTATGCTAATAAGTGTATCGTAAAAACACATCTCGCGATGTGTCCACAATAAATGCATGAATGTGGTCAAATTATTGATATATCTAGGCATTTCTATCAGTCAGAAATGAAAAAAAATGCTGCCAATAACGATGAATATTTTTTTATAAAACAATAAATATAAAATAAATGGGTATCTAATAGTATAATCGTAATAAATAATCGGTCAGAGGTTACAATTACCGGTTGTATCACGAATAGTTAGGTATATAAAATATTTATATTTTATTAATGACTTACTAAAATTTTATTTGCTTTCGCGTGATCATTTTGTTTATTACATATAAGGAAAATCATTATGTAAGAATATGAAGAGACGACTGTCTCTACTGTACTATACTCTATTCATTTCGTCTTGAGACAAAATGTAAACAAACAATAAAAAAGTTTTTTAATACGTCACGTTTGACTGTGAATATTATAAAGTGAGACAAAAATCAATAAACTAGCTTAAATATAATATTTATAAATATATTGTATCGCATTTAAAAGCAACATATATACTAAAATTCAATGTATTATTAAAATACATAACATTTTAATGTATTAAATTCCTTTAATTATTTTACAAGAATTTTCAATACTCTAGTTTAAAAAAGTGACATAAAAAGAAGCTAAAAATGTAATGATTCTCAAAGTTAGAACGCATTATAGTGCCGCTAAATCAAAAAGTACGGCTAGTACAAATGTTCTGTAGTGAATGTATAATTTTGTTATAAATCGGGTTATAGCCGTCATTTTCATTCCCTGTCAACTTGTTGATACGAGAGTGCACATTTTCTAATATTATTATTATTATCCTGTTATTTAGTTGTTAAATTTGTTGTTAATTGTTAAGTTATTTGTTGTTTAGTTTTTAAGTATTTGTTTGTGTTTGTTTTATTGTTCGTAAACAAGAGAAACATTGAGAAATATTGCTTTCTTTGTATACCTTTTGTCTCAAGCCTATTTGAGACTAGTAGGTACAACATTTTATTTGACGGTTTAAAGACTAATTTAATGACTATTATATGTTAACAGTATGTATTTGCAAAAACTGTAAACATGTAGCATATTGTCGTTGTTTAAAAAATCTGTTAAATTTATTCCTTAGTAAGCAATTGGTCCATTGCAAAAACTTCTCTTAGTAGCTTACCGTAAATTTCATATGCTACCGCCATCTATCGGTAAAAATAATAACAATATTGCCCGCTTAGGTACTATTTGTTAGTTCTCTTTTTTATTGCAACCATCGCGCATAAGATAATTATCATAATTAAGTAATATTGGAACTCCATTGTATTAGGGCTTCTAATACATTTGCCTCGTTTTCGTTAGACGTCCAAGAGAACCCTAAACCGACTCGTTTCGCGTCCGGGAGGGAAACGAACTCGCATAACCTGTCGCGACAGCTCACTGAGTTATAACTCCACGGACGCCATCTGACAATATTATTTGTGTGCTTTTATTATTTTTAATAATTTTCACTCGGCAACCGCTTGTAACTGGAGTGGGCACTAGTATTTACGTAGGAGCTGACGAACGCATTTTGTAAATTACACCTGTTATCTCATACCTAGTTTTATTATAATAATGCGCCAGACATGTCTTTGTTTACGATGTGTCGCTGCATCTGCGAATAAACATACCTATGGAGTATTAATGTCACTATGAGGATTGGGTAGACTACAGATTTGCCGCGGTTAACTTTTATCTCTAAAGTTTTAAGTTTTCTTTGAATCTATATTTTTCAAAGTCAGCCAGTGCTGGTGAATTGTGAGTATTTTTTAATTGCTCTATTGGTATTTTAAGGTTGTGAGTTGTACTAAAGATTCTTATATCACCTGTTGAAAGCTGTGGCCGATTACCCAGTCATGTTGAATTTGGTCGCGAGTGAATAATTGGCATAGCCTTTACTCTCGAAGGCTTATTTATGGGTGTATAAACTTATTATGCAGGAAACTAATGCAAAGTTCCTAAAGTGCCGCACAGAAAAAAAACGATCGAGCATCAATTTAAAACTTCAGAGTCTATTACTCATGTCTTCTTAAAATCATCCAAAAGTGCTTAGAGATCCCAATTGTCTCTTACCAGAAACTTTTTTCTCAAACATCTTCTAATACCGACAATCCTTCAGCCAATAAGTTCACAAACCAAAAAGTGAAAAGAAATTGAGCTGAGTTCATTGGTTAACATATATGCAGCTTTTACTTCAACTTTAGTCACTCGAATGTTCTTGGTAACAGATATATTTTATTTCAACTTACTTCATTTATTATGTTAATTTTAATCACAAGCTGAATTTGTCAACACTGGCATCTAAAAAATGGTTAAGTTTTTGACTGATTTCGTATAATTTTGTCTGTAGGTACACGATCGTGAAATGTCACAAATTGATTGCATACATAGCACCTTTGCGAATCTGTCATTTTAAAATGGCTCTATAATCTAGTGACGGTAGTGAAATTAATCTGAACCTGTAGAATAAATTGCAATTTAAATAACAGAAAGGAGTTTATACTATCTAGATGCTTTTGCTTAATCTATTTTAAATACTATAACGGCAACTATGTTTGATATATACACACCTAAGTCTGTATTTAAATTTATATTTAAGGATAATGTTTTGAATTGTTTAAATAGTTTACTTAACTTATTGCTCACCTTTGTTACTCCTTCATTGAATGGTTTAGACGATGAATTATAATCCGATGCAAAATTACCATGTTCATTAACTTGCCAAACAAATAAGTTTTTCTTTACATAAAATTAAATTTGATGATAATGAATTCCACCGCGTTTTGAACTCCGTTGGCCGTGAACCGTTCGTCACTTCGCATAATCACCATTAAAAAATAAATTAGTTACCGTGACAATAAATTTTATCAAAATTACGGGACATTCTCCAAATTGCGTGCAATTAAAACTTCACATGTTGACGAAGTTGACGAGTGTAGTCCTTGATCTTGATAAAGAGCACAATTTACTTGTCCAAATTCGTTCGTTCGTAGTACCGGCCATGTGCGCGTGAGTCATGCGCCCGCGCATCGCCGCTGATGTATTTTCGCGAAACCGGTCGCGCCAGCCGCAGATCAGCGAAAAACCAAATCACCCGATGCGGCAATTAATTCTTTTTAATTAATTTAATATAATGATGCAAAAAGTTAACCGAGACCCGCCTTGTTACTTGTTTGTTTTATTAACGATAAAGTTATGTGTCACTGCTTGTATAGTCATTGCCAGATGACGTTAAAGCCTTCTGTTTTGGTTTAAAGTAGTATTGACAGTGAACGTATTTTTTAAATGATCTTCATTAAAATCCACACGAGTTAAAACGAGTTTGTCAGAATGCGAGCATAATTTACTCACATATTTAATTCAATTGATAAATTAATTATAGTTTGTCAGAGAATAGTCATTTAAAGGTCACCGGCTTGCTTTGCTACTATATTCCAGTTTACCGAAATATAAATTTGTATCAGCTTGTCCTTACAACTATTTGTGTTGTAAATCATCTATCTGCATTCGTACACGATTGATACATCTCTGTGTACATGAAGTCACTTTACATGTCTGTAGCTGGTATATATGTATATGCCTGTTTACATTTGATCATCAGTATTAGTCAAATTCAAAAGGAATGATTAAATTTAGTTTACGAAGTGACACTTATGAACGTCAATGCCAGTCCTCTCTTTTTAATTTATTTTTCTATCTTTACACGAAGCTGGTTGTGGCTAATTTATGGACAATAGAGTCAATTTTCCCTTAAATTTTTGATATCCAATTTATTTTATTTATGATTAAATCTATAATAATATTATAAAGCTACAATCTTGTATTTTTTAACGCGGTATCTTAAGAATTAATCATCCGATTTGAAAATTGTTATGTCGGTTATAGGCTAAATAAGATCGCGCTACCCAAAGAAAAGCAGTAACCATTAATGTAAAATAAGTAAAACTGCGGGGTAAAGCTAGTCTGAAATAAAACGCAGAAACTATATAAATATATCAAATCGTTATTGTCAATTTGCAAATTAACATTGCATTCTCGACTCCTGAAATCGATAAAATTAATACACATAAATATAACGTTCTGTTAACTTGAGCCTTGATCACAACAACGTCGGCGTCGAATGGCTACAATAAATCTATTCGGGTCCATTATGTCATCGGCATAGTGGTGCGGCCGTTGGCTCTCGTACTCTATGAATATTCAAACCAGTTTCATACAACCTGTGGAACTCGTCCTGCCGACCTGCGCGCGCGCCGCTAGAAAGAAGTTCCGCTCGTGGATGCGACAATACGATTAATGAAATGCTAGTTGTCGGAAATTGTGACGTCAGTCATATATCTCTCTCGATGTTTTACAAACAACGGAATAGGCTCTAAAGTCACAAAATTTTATTTCATCATCTTTACCTAAGTCCAACTCAGTAGTATTGGTAATTTCTAAAATAAGTTTTATGAAGTATTTCTTTATATTTATTTCACCAGATACTGTATTAAAAGATAAAATATCATCATATTTCTGAACTATTTATGTAGGCTCATGTTCAAAATGGTCAACAATTTGTTGTGTACCGTCGGAGTGGCTGTAAACCATTGTACGCTTTGAATGTTAAGTGGTACATGTGATGGGATAGCTGTATACGAAACAGGATTTACACCTGGTGTTTGGCTATGCCATACGGCGAGTGGTCGTTCTTTAAAAGATAAGCTATTTTAAATTGCCGGTTCTAAGTCTACTCTTAGACCTAATGGCGCAGTTAAAACAATTGTAATAAAGTTAAAGACACTTGTAGGTCTTTTGTAAATTATTAATCTGTAATACTGGCTTAATGGTGTGTTGACAGGTCTAAATTAAATATCGATCAGTCGTCGATTTTATAAACATTTTGCGGAGCCACTATATAGCTAAAGGCACTCAGTAAACAAAGCTTGTGCTATTAATGGTTTTATTCATTATCTCTTCGTGTTGTCTTGGGGTATCAAACATCATATTAATTTGTATTCATTATACTTGTTTCTTTTCTCGGAATCTTGTGTATCGCAGTTATTAATATCCATCTTCACTTCACTGATGTTCTCAATTATTACGTTGACAATATAAACATAGGTACAATATTTCTATATTTAAATATTAATGAAGATTAGGTTCGCTTTCCCACCTTTTAAAACAACATATATTGAATGTCAACGAATTTAATAGCTCTTTGGTGAGTCATGATTTTCGAAGCGCAGATAAAGTGACTTTTATGTAAACTACTTCACATTCTTCGGATTTTTCGTGTCACGTGCTGGTAAAACATTTATAAATAGACTTGTTATCGTTTACAATTTTAGTTAAGCTAAAATTTTAACTGTCTATTTTTGTTTGTCGTGTTCAAGCCGAGAAGGCTTAACCGCTATTATACTTTTTGTTTACAAGCATATATATGTGTAGCTAAAGCAATAACGAGAATTTTAGGTGATTCTCTGCTGCAGATGGCTATAGTGACTATGGTTTTGCATCGCTAGATAATTCGCCTTTTCAATAACCAAGCGATCAACGTTTCAAGCAGCTGCTAGTACATGAGATATTTAAGTATTATATAGTCCAATGTTACTCTATATTTACTATCTAATTGAATATTCCCTCGTTTATGCTGGCACAACTTGTATTACCCAGCATTGCTATCTCGGTATTACGAATTGAGTGTGTATAAATCATGATTGTTTGATAAATGATAAACTTTATCTGTATCTGACAATATATTAGGCTACAATTATTATAGGATTTGCATAATATTTAGATTATTCTGTTTTGTGTCAAACTTAAGCAGCTTACAGTGCCAACGCCTTGTAATTACAGTTAGATTCAAGAACATTATTTATTTGTGTCACGAAATAACGTGTTGCGAATGTCTATGATAAATCTATGAACTCATATTTCTGTATTTAAAGTTTAAGAAAAAATCTAACCACAAACTCACAGAAACATTGTTTTAATCATCAGAAACCAATTTTGAAAAGATTTGCAATACAATGGTATTGCAATCTTTACACTATAAAACACGGACTTCAGTGGTGACTTCTGTGGAGTATCAAAAAAAAAAAATAAGATGTAATGGACTTCGGTGATCATTTATTAAAAGTACTACACTTTTTATAGGCCGTAACATGGGCCTTCCGACTCTTAAAAACAGAGTACGTTAGAAGTATTATGCTCTTGAATGGAGATTAGGTGAGCACCATAAATAATAATAACAAGTAACGTAACGAGACCGATGAGTCATCACCACACATGTCAGAAATAGCACCTGCTTAGGTGTGTAATACATGGTCTGCTGTCGTCGCCGTATTCTGTCGTCATCAGTTCCATCAGCCATCGTCATCTTTTCATGGTTGTCCTTTGGTTTAACTTAGATCATGCTATGATAACGTCTGTCTTTTTAAGTAAGTACTACTTTAACTTTGTAGCCTAGTATATTTCAATATGTCTAGTGGTTGCCTTTCCCTCCACTTCTCGTTTAATGACAGTGCTTTCTATGGAAGTTTATTTTCGTGTAGTACTTGACTATGTTAGTTAATAACATGATTTATTAAGTACTGAATTTGGTTTCTGGTGATCTGAAAAGTCTCAGCAGTGTTTTTCTTCTATCAGTGCCAGGCTTTTGCAATTTTGCGTTCAAAGGAAATTGGTATGCAGTCTTATGATTAAGATTTTGGGTATTTGTTATTTATACCAATTTTTTAACTAAACAATTTTTACTAGGCGTTGAATTCGGTTAAAATATATTTGTCAAATCGTACTGATGGCAGCAGCAGGTAGAGTAACGATAATTTAAAATGAAAATCGTTATTTTATGAATGAAAAACGTCGTGCCAAACAGCTGTTCTCTTGGGGTGGGCGTTTTGAACATTAAAGCAAAAGTCCAAACACTACCGAGCGCCGATGGGGATAATTAATTCGAGAGGCCCCGTCGCGCGGTTAGCTCCCGGCCTACGCAGCGCTCGCGCAGCTTATGAACCAACCTTAACGACATTTTTTTTGTTTGCCAGTAATTTTGTGTTTTAGTACCTATTTTAGGGTTATATGGTAATTTTATTCTGTTTAGTTTATAGGCTTTGTACAAAACGAGAAGTCTTTTAAACCTTACTTATTAAATGGCTGTGAGAGGTACAAAAAAAAATCAACTAGTGTATGCGAATTTTCTTGTTTTGTGCGTGCGAGGCAAAACTAATTTTAAGTAAGATTGTATTATTTTATAAATGGCATTATCACGCCTTTACTTTCTCGAGAGATTATAGAGAATATGACATCCATATTTCGCCAGCTATACCAGCCATTCGCCAGCCTACATAAGAAGGGCGAGACAATTGTCGTTTGTAAGCGTATTTTCTGATACCATACTTGTAATTGCCTGCTACAATGTTTCTTCTTACGCGATGATCAAAGTCCTGGTGGTTATTATGCAAACACTTTTAATTTATATCACTGAATCCACGAGCTAGTTTTATAACTACGAGGTTTTCAAAATAAACAGTAGTTTCTTGGCTTCTAGTCGTTCTTACCCAACAGTTATAGTTTATAACTAGGCATAGACGGATTATTGAAATAAATCATGGCGGTACACTAATGAGAAAGGCTGGTTAGTTCCTTACCTTAAGGGGACTCAAAAGCGAATCGTTAAACCTTAGTCCAGGAGCTAGTCATTCATAATTCAGTTTTATGGCTGCTGCGTCCTAAGGCTAATAGTTATGAGCTTTGATTGAAAATATTGCAGCTCAACATTGGATTGTTTGTACTCGCAATAACGAGAGGCTTATTAAAAGGTTTGTATGGCCTTATTCAATTAAATTAATTTACTTTGTGTTATGTATAGCTCAGTGGGGAGACCAACAGACTGCAATGCAGCGGGTTCGAACCCACATCGCGCACCTCTGACTTTCGGAAGTTATAATAATATGACTTTTCGAAATTATGTGCGTATTGATTGACAATTATCGCCTGCTCCGTGCCTCGGAGAGCACGTTAAGCCGTCGGTCCCGGCTGCCATGAACATCTATGGCGGTCGTTATTGGGAAGTCAGTGCCCTCTAATATTTATCTCTCATATATAAATAAGTGCATCGTTATATTTGAATACATAAATATCGATTTTACTTTCTATTACAATCGCTCAGCAATATCTATCACGGAGATCTTTATAAACAGCAATACAACGGGCACACATTTTTAGCAATTAGTAAATGTTGAGACGACCACTTACATCACTGTGTCAACTGTGTTTCTAAAGTTAAAAAATACAGCTTATATGTATATCTTCTAAAAATATAAAGTACGTAATTGTGTAAAATGTTTTAAAGACTTGCAATCAACTAACGGTATCAAGGTACACATCATTGGGGACAGGGCGAACCCTCACGATTGTTAGGCAAACTTTCAAAGAATGTATTACACTCATTTTTGTGCAGTCGTGTAATGAGAGGTCACGAACCATGCTAAGGATATGAGCAAGGGAAAATGAAGGATTACGTCGTAATCGTAAATATGAGATAACATCTATATTAATATTATAAAACTGAAGACTTTGTTTGTTTGTTTGTTTGAACGCGCTAATCTCAGGAATTACTGGTACGAATTGAAAAATTCTTTTGATGCTGGATAGCCCATTTATCGAGGAAGGCTATAGGCTATATATATAACATCACGCTATGACCAATAGGAGGGGAGCAGCAATGAAAAATGTTGCAAAAACAGGGAAAATTCTCTTATGTGAAGCAGACGAACTTGCGCGGGCTAGTCTTCTATATTTATCTTAAGAAAAGGTAACCTTTCTGAGATAAGCATACTTGGAAAATAACTTACAGCTATTTAAGAAAAAATTTAGCTTATAATATAATGACCAATTAATAATATATATTTTTATCATTTGTATTTAATTTAATAAAATAGTATAAAGATTTAAGCAGCGTCTCTTAGTATTATACTATTTTTATCAAAATTGTTTAATAGATGGCAATATTAATGACACATATAAAAACATGTGAGAAATTAAATCGCGCTATGTAAAAGCCATGTATAATAACTACGCGTTTTGTAGAAATTAGACTAAATTGCAATGGGGTCCAAATTAATTCGGCCGTGAGAGACTATGAATAGCTAAGTTGATAAAAGGATGGAAAGATAGCAACGTATCAAGTTCAAGTTCTGCTTAATTCATTTATCTGAACACTTTTACAATAAGCTAAAAATAAATTTAATATTAATAAAAATAGTGCTTCAAAAGACCAACACCAAAATAAGATCCAATATAGCTCAACGGTACTTAACCTGCCCATAATTCGCATCTAGATATCAAAAGAATATAATTTCTATTTTGTATACCTACTAATTTGAATCGCAGTTGATTTGCAAAGGTTGCATGTGGGTTCGTAAGTAAAATCTCCCGCTGTGCGTGAGCAATTTCGCCTAGACTTTACTGCGTATAATTTACTGACATATCAAGAAACGGGGGGTTTACAATGGAAATATTTTAGCTCCGTGACAACAGCTGTCAGGAACGGTTTAATCCGTAATGAGATAAATCTATTGTTGGTTGGTGACTCGGTGTATTGGTGTACCAAGTTCTGGGCTGAAGTTCCCGTTGTAGTCGCTTTCGTTGGGATCTTATACATACTACCTTCCATGGTATAGTTTGGTGGATTTGGAACATAATTATTTATGCACTAGAGAGAATTAAACGTTAATATACCGAACATCCACTTCGAGGCGTACATTATAAAAATGGTAGCCCCGTACGGTATTGTTGTCAGTTGATATATAAACTTCGTCAGTGTATTGGTTGGTTTGTTGGTCGCTTATGACAATAAGGCAACAATTCCTTGAATATTAATAGTCAATGAATCAGAGCATTCATATTTTATCTTGAGAAAATAGTGGACGTTGTATGTCTATGTGCACCATGCTGGGGTGTGACAGGGAAACAGGTAGTACTACAACAAATATGTGCAATGCCCCTTTATCACCGTGTTGGTGAATGATTCACACAATGAATGATAGATATGATTTATATGTAGATAAATAAGCCGCTTTATCTGATATGCCGAGATTTATCGTCGTCCGCTTAACGATAAGATAAAACGTTTATTTATTGCCATAGATCTATTTATAACGATCGGAGACAACCCGCTACGGACAATGCAAATTCGCACTTAGTTATTGCTATTCAATTCACTGCCAATTTTCTTTTCCCAGCGCTCGTTAGTCCCGTAACAATTTTGCATCTCGACTGTTCACGTTTGCGTTTGAATGTCGTGTTCTAGTCTGTTGTAACGTAACCTGAACGTGTTGGTGTGTGTTAGTGACTCGGGTTTGCGGTTCGTGAGTCTCTCGTCGTAAGCAGAGCATTAAATCTCAGCATGACTGTTACCCGCGAAGTATACCGAGTGTAGACTGCGGAGCGAGGAGCTAATCCGCTGGGAAATGCATCCACGATTCCCATGGAATCGATTTAAATTGCTTTAATCGATATCGTTTGTTTTAATTGGAATGATATATAATTGTTGATGATCGATTTGTGTTCAGTGCGTATGATTGAATGCTAATTCTAATTTATAAGATAGCACGTATCGATCTCATTACTCTGAGAACGGTAAATTATATGGCTAGATAATGTGTTTACTTACAAAAGCTTTAGAAGCTATCTGGAAAGTCTATTATAATTCTGTTTTAAGCGATTGGAAATGTTATCGTAACATCCGCGAAGTAATTAAGAAGTTCACAGACGTTCTCCATGTTAGTTGAATGATTTCTTGAATTAGATAAGTCATTAATTTGTGGTTGGAGGCTGGTCGAGGTTTATTCCTCATATCTGCGATGTTGTCAGCGGAAATAGAGGCGTATTATTAAATAAATATAGTGAAGAGAGACCCAATTACAGGCTGCATAGATCCATCGTCGGATACCGCAGGTACTCAACACTGATTCAGAACAGATGTATTGATAAGTAGGGGCAGGGCACTGACGTGGTCAATATTTGTACCAATCTACGTATATTTGAGTGCAGATAGTTTGTAGAATAGATTATCTCACGTTCCTTTAGACCTTTATCATTGGTCTAATTAATCTAGGTACAGCAATAGATTTATAACAAAGATTAACTGTTCTTTATCTCTGATAACCGCAATGGATTTAATTTATATAGTTCAATGCAACTGATATTTTAAGCCCTTTGTTCAGATAGGCCAGCTGGAAATTACCTATATGTTATAAATCTTACAAAACTAGGATATGTTGAATCAATTCGTGTAATGAGCATTAATACTTTAGTCACTTGTTACAAAATAGATTAGATCTAAATAATTTTGATTCAATTTTGAAAAGACTAATAATTAATTTTAATTTTTAAGTCATAGCTAGTAAGAATCGCTTCAAACATCATGAGATAACCTGCATATGGGAGAATGCTCTCGAAGATGTGTGAACTACTAACTATAGTACCCTCCACCACCCCACTAAGAAGAAGCCTTTACCCAGCAATTAATATTATTATAATATTTTTATGCTGCATATTACTAACCAGATAGGACTAGACATTATTTCACACAAATAGTTTATTGGTATGTAGTAATTGACACGTGCTTCGTCTATATAAAACTAACCTATCTAATCTTCTCTCTCTAATTTAGCAGCGAATGAGGTATTTCTATCGCTTAATGAGTTAAGTAAGTCAACAGTATTTCCTATACTGTCTTTTTGGATATATCAGTTGCATTTTCAGGACGTTTCCGTCTATATTGTTTAACATGATTAAAATTTGACAAACGAAACCTTAATTACAAATGAAGTCACCTGCTTGGTATAATATAATAATCAAGTCAAGAAACGTCTAGAAGGAAACGAGTCACGGTCAATTTAATATCTGGTAATCGACATCAGCATTTGTGCGCTCAAGCAGGAACTGAAGACATAAATCTAAATGAGTAATAGACAACTGTTTGATATCTAGATTCAATTTAGATCCAACATGAATCCGCAGATATAAATCTTTCTGTTCGCGTGTCGGAATTTTAAGTATCGTCGATTCGATCTATCTGATTTTGCATCGGTTTCTCTGAATACACCTGGCGTTTCTTATTTTTGTATATATTTGGTTTGTATCGTCTGTATGTTATATAAATTCTATCAGATTTACACCATTGATCAAGGATTTATTGGCTGGAAATTGTCTTCTCAATTATATTTACATGATTGTAATTATTCCTTTTTTAGAAAGTGTTGTTTATTTTAGGATTTTTTTTTGTTAGACTTTGGCTTCTGAATTTGTGATATCTATCTTGTCGTTGTCAAACTAAGTTTAAAACTTAAAAATGTATCTAAACAGTTGTAGCCCCAATATCGAGAGACGCAATAAGTTATAATCATCGTTTATGTAGGATAACGTCATCGTAAGACTGGAGTATTTGCTGCAGAGATTAATTATTGTCCCACAGTTACCTACAGATCCAATCAAACAATTAATTCGTCATCTCCAGATATCTAATTGCCTCAGTGAATCACATAAAACAGATGCATAGTTGAACTTGCGTACTTGTCTATTGCACGGACTTGGTAACCTGCAGCGACACTTGTACCATTCATTAATTTTAATTGCGGCAGCGCGCGCGCCGGATAGCCATCTCTTAGGCTTAGTACACGGCTGATACACGCGAGCTGCTTTAATAAAATTACCTATAATTGTTAGGTTGTTTTTATATTTTCTTGTGAATAATTAATAATTAATAAATTAAAATAATATTAGCTAACATAAAATACTTATTCTATAACGTTCTCTGTGTGTATTTTTCTGTATTACCTTATATTTAGACGAATGTCACGATTTGATTTTAAACAGATTTTCATGAATTTATCTATTTTAAAATCTTTGATCATTGCGATGAATGCAGACATACAAAGAAAATACAATATAAGCGATAACGTAATTTTTTATTCAAAGTATAGGTACATACTTAGTCAGAGTAATTTTAATTATTGATGCAATTTTTAGAGGAAAGCCACAGTCATACATGTCTATACAACAAGCTCGCGGCTAGAAGTGTAATAATATAAAATAATTGATACATTTCCGTTTGCATTTAATTTAATTTGCTAATTTAAACACAAAAGAATCTATTGATGCGTCTGTATGTAAAGCCCCTTAAGCCGACCGCAGTTGTGCAAACGCCACCGCACACAATATGTCCGAATGCTCGTAAATAAAATTGTTAACGTAATTTTATTGAGAACTTCCAAGACCAGTAGCAAACTATTATTGTTCGTTATATTATGCTAGAGGTTTAAAAGATTAGTTTGTATTTGGCTTAGCTAGTCAGGGCTTAGGCGGGTCAATGTTAGGCACATAAACAGCTTAAATAGTGTGTTTACTTGAAGTTATCTAACTACATTTATGTAAGTACCTACTACTTTGTTTTGAAGATGAAATATTCAAGATAGATTGTAATTGAAATCTAAATCTAATTTAAAGTATTTTTATTGAAAACATTAAAATTATTTCTTTTAAATTTTTATTGTCATGTAAGTTGTTATAGTTTCGACAATATTTATGCCTTCTATTTCTATTTTGATTTCATTTTTTATTCCACTTTTTTATACACAATAAGTAGGTATATGATAAAATCTATTACAGAATCTGTATAGTATAGTAATAGATTTCAGAAATCTAAATCGAATTTAAAAAACAATTGTTATGTTATTATCTGATAATAACATAACACATGTTGTTTAAAATTCGATTTTATAACAAGTACTACTTTTTGTTTATCATGTTGAAGATGTAGTCAAAACAAATAAACAACATACATCAAGATTGTAATCAGATGTTATCTCATAAGTTCTTAAAGATATGTTGATTTGAGATTAACACGTTGCTTCGCAGGGTGCTTTGGCAATCTTTGACCGCTGTGGCTTTTATGTCTTTCTAAAAAGTTTCTATGTTATATTGTTTATTGTTAATTATTTGTTAGTTGTATTGGTAAACTTACCTCCTATTCCTTTGTATATCTATAAAAGTTATTTACGTTGCTACGGTGATGCTGTGAAATGAAAGCAATGGCTGTGTTTGATGCCACAGGTTCAATTCTTGAACCGGATGGTGTGCTTTTCTGTCAAGGTCTTGTCAGGAGCAGCACATAATTTGGAAATTATCCCGGTGTACGGCATAGGCTCGTCCCCTATTACATAAAACCTAAAACCATATTTGACAAAATGGGGGTGTAAAACTCTTCTATTCATCACCTCGTGGATATAGGTATGCGACTGTATGTATTTTTGTAATTCTTTACTATATGTTATATCAAAAAAGATGAAATGAAGAAGGAAGCACAGGAAAACAAGAATTCGAAGCAAGAATAACAGAAGCGAAGAACTCGCACCATGCACAGGCAATGGCACTGGAAGAATTCACGGGTTACATTATGTTAGTCCCGTGGTCTCTTAGTGGCATCACTGGTGCTGGGCGATACTACTGTATCTGTCTCAAGCGAAAGAGAACACAGAAGAAAGAAGATCTTTTGAAGATGAAGAATAATGTTTATTGGATTTTGTTCTTTTTCTTTGTGTAAATTTAAAGAAGGATCATTGTGTGTTTACTTTAATTATTGAGTAGTCAATGTAACATTAGTTAAATATTAAAAATATTAAATAATAAGTATATTGTAAATATGTATGTATAGAATATTTTTCTTACTGGTCTTATTTGATAAACAAATAATGACCAGAGGGCTGGGCTTTATTTTGCAGAAAGAATAAGCATTGCCATTCAACGTGGCAATGCTGCCAGTCTTCTGGGCACACTACCGGTCGACTGTGATGCGGAGGAATTTTATGACGCCTATTAGAGGGTTTTAGTTTTCTTTTTCTTTGTTTTATAATATTTTAGGAATAAGTCATTTTTAAAGAATTGTGATTATATGTACATATTAAAATTTAGACCATAATGTCAACAAATAATTCATTATAAAATCATCTAGTTGTTGCTTTCAGACTATATTTTGTTCTGTAATAAATAGAGATGACAAGTTCGTAAATCTGTAGTACACATTATATTTAGATAATTAATATTTATCTTTTTTCTGGACAAAGGCCAGGTTAAGAAATCCTTGAACCGACGAGCGTGTATGACGAATGTGATGAAAGTGAATGAAGCCAGAGAAGTTTGTCAGGATCGTAGCAAATGGAAATCCGTAGTCTCTGCCTATCCCTCTGGGAAACAGGCAAGCATCTATGAACAAATATAATATTATAAATATAATATTTAGTACCTATTAGATTTTGTCCGCAGCTTCGCTCTCCTAAATTTTAATGTAGGTTAGGTTAGTCACAATACTTTTTTCTAGAGGAAAGGTAGCCTCTGTTCTTTTCTGCTTCTCTGAAATGTATGAGTATGCATATTTGCTAATGCTAATCGGTCGAGTAATTAAGGCGTGAAAGCGTAACAAACAAACTCACATTTGCATTTATAATATTAATTAGGATTATGTTATTTCTAGAATGATCCTTCTTCCGTGTACAAATTGTATTATTGTCGTATATTAGTTATTGTATTGTTGTTTTTGTCTTACATCATCAAGTAATAATATCTTCTTACTATCAAGTAAAACTTTCATCTTTATAAAATGACTAGCTTTTGCCCGCGGCTTTGCTCGCGTTAATTTAGAATTTGACAATCAATTCGGGTTGTACTCTGCTTGTAATAATATAATTAAACAAAGATTCGAAAGACACGTGGCGCCATCTATTATCATAAGAACGTTATTATTGTTTTCCTCGGGAACAGTAATTTTTTTCGGGATGAAAGGTAGCCTATGTCTGTTTCTGTACACTTGTCAACGTATATGCAAAATTTCAGGATGATCGGTTCAGTGGTTTAGGCGTGAAAAGGTAACAAACAAACAAACAAACTCATTTTCGCTTTTATAATATTAGTTAGGAACTTAGGATTAGGATTATGTTATTTCCAGAATGATCCATGTTCTGTGTACCAATTTTATTGTATATTAGTAATAATTGTATTGTTGCTTTTGTCTTACATCAAGTAATAATATCTTCTTACTATCAAGTAAACCTTTCATCTTTATAAAATGATTGGCTGCTTTACGATCAATTGAGGCTTATCTAGAAAATAGAAGGCCATTAGTATTATTTCTAGGCTAACTAGGACCGGTAAATAGTCATAATGAGCAAATATTTTTACGCTTTTACTGTGAGAAAGCGTAATTATATAGAGTTTTAAAGTTAATGATAGTTTAATACTAGAGTAAGACCTACTTACCCGTTTGAATTATTCAGACTAAACTGTAATATATTATAAAGACTTTGTTGTTTTTTGTTGTTGAATGAGTCTACTCTGCTTCTGTTGGTAAGCAGTCGTGTAGTCCGCGATCAGAGTTCTCCACATGACGTTCTTATTACATTTGTTGGTGCCGAGATGCCGTGCTTTGATGGTCTAAGTAGGTGCGTTTTCACATCCCGCTTGAAGGATCCAGGATCGAAGAAAGAAGGAAATCTGTGTCAATCAATAGGTGTAATTTTGTTTATAAGCATCACTGGTGCATTGCAGAAATTATCTTCGTGACACAAAGGTTCCTGAATTAATATAATAAGTGTTTGTTAGAAATATTTAATTCAACTTAATTTTCATACATTTCATGGATTCGATTTCTAGGTTTTTTTATTTTTTTTATGCGATGAAGATGGCAAACAAGCATACGGCCCACCTGATGGTAAGTGGTCACCGTAGCCTATAGACGCCTGCAACACCAGAGCTGCAGAAGCATCACTTGCGCGTTGTCGACCCTTTAGGAAAGGAAGTGGGAAGGAGAAGGAGCGGGAAGGGGAAAGAGGGTGATTGGGACTCCGGCACTCTCACTCACCGAACGAAACACAACAGTAGGAATACTGCTATTTCACGTCGATATTCTGAGAGGGTAGTCCTTCCCCGGTCGAGCCGGCCCATTCATGCTGAAATCAGCAAGGCTTTACTACTCTTAAAATGTTATGATGATTTGAGACAAACATTTGCTAGTCATAGACTACCTATTTTTACCTAGACTGGTCACACGTATCACTATTACTAGAAAGAAACTTAAAAACAGTGAACTTACAAAAAAATAAGGATACATAATATAATGCGATATCCAAATACCTATATCCTAATCGGGTGGGCTGAGATGTATTACATACCTATTTCGCCAGCTATGGTTTAAGGTCCCACGTAAAAGTGGGCAACGACCAGACACAGTGCCAAACAGCTTGCGGTCATTGACAATTTCTTCTCAGAAAAAAATTGGGCTTTGCCAAACCTGGGAATCGATCAATGAAATCAGCGAAAATCGTTGTTATAGGCTTTTATTGTCAGGAAATTATCAGCACCAGCTCATAGTCTAGAAATGTTTCTGGTAGTTGGCAGTAGGCTAGCCAACAACTAACAGGATGGGTATATATATAATACACCTAATGCAAGCATGGTTATTTATGGATGTTAAGTTACAATGACATGCAATAGAGCTAGAGGAAACAATATGATAGAATAGATATAAATAATTATCATGTTTAATTTTAGTAGATAACTAGCTGTCCCGACAGACGTTGTCCTGTACACACGGAAAAAAATTAAAAAAACCAAATCTAAACCATTCTCGAATCCACTAGAACCCTCACAAAAAATTTCATCAAAATCGGTCCAGCCGTTTAGGAGTTTAATTACAAGCACATGCACAGAAGATTTATTGTATACTAGCTTTTGCGCGCGGCTCCGCCCGCGTGGTACTTACATCAATAAAAAGTAGCCTATAATATTATGTCCTTCCCCAGGTTTTAAACTATATATGTGGCAAATTTCATCTAAATCGGTTAAGTGGTTTAGCCGTGAAAAGGTAACAGACAGATAGACAGAGTTACTTTCGAATTTATAATATTAGTAAGGAAGTAAGGATATAAAGATAATGGTGCTAATTCTGTTGTCACAAAATTCTCTAAACTTAACAAAAAATCACAAATATTTTTTTTTGTCCTGTCACTTTTAACGATTTCAGAATATGAAATGTCATTTGAGAGGACTAAACTAAATTTTAGTGATTTTTAGTTAAGCTTAGAGAATTTTGTGACAACAGAATTGGCACCATTAACCCATCCGCTGTTCCGTGATAGACACAATAGAAAATATATTGTTATGTATCATATGTGATTCATCGGACAGGGAACTTGTTAAAGTAACAAAGGAGAGCTATACAAATTATAGCTATAGAAATTACTAACTCTACGTAGCTTCAAATACAAAAAACGACGAGCAACGGTATCTTTTTATACATATTATGCAAATATTTCAATAAAAGATGCGCATATTTGCATTTGAATATATTAACAATTATACATGCGTGCACGATACTCGCGATACGACACGTTACTTGTACACGATATGCGTTAATGATAATCTGGTACTATATAAGAACCTACTTATATAGTATTATATAAATTACTAACATAGTTTTAAGTTATCATATTCTATTGTACTACTAACACTCTCTGGACTGAATTAGTCTGATAATAAATGTTTTGAATTGAATAGTACCAGATTATCATTCGAATACAATTATGTACATCGCTAATTTAAATAGGTATTTGAGATAACTTTAACAGCTAAGTAACATCACAGTTGAGAGCAGCAATAGCTCAGTGGGGAGACCAACAGACTGCAATGCAGAGGGTCTCGGGTTCGAACCCACGTCGCGCACCTCTGATTTTCGGAAGTTATATGACTTCGAAATTATGTGGGTATTGATTGACAATTATCGCCTGCTCCGTGCCTCGGAAAGCACGTTAGGCCGTTGATCCCGGCTGCCATGAACATCTATGGCAGTCGTTATTGGGAGAGTGTCGACACAAAAGATCCCACTGGGTCGAAGTGTCGCCGGTCTGCACTGACTGGCCCCCACATAAGATAAGATAAGATAACATCACAGTTGTTTGCTTACTTAACTATTACTTGCACGACTTTGTAATTATGAAAAACTTTAGATATGGTTGCATTTTCTATTAAAAATAATGTGTTGTTTTCAATCAGTGTGTAGATATCCATTCTATTATTTATAACTAGATGTTCCCGCAGTTTCACCTGCGTTAATCGTTACTGCGCCCCCCCCCCCCCCCTCCCCCCGTGGGTCGTAGCGTGATGTTATATAGCCTATAGCCTTCCTCGATAAATAAGCTTTCCAACACTAAAATATTTTTTCAAATCGAACTAGTAGTTCCTGAGATTAGGGCGTTCAAACAAACAAACTCTTCAGCTTTATAATATTAGTATAGATTAGACATTACTAGCTTTTATCTGCCACGCTGTCTGCATGGACTTTAGTTGAAACTGTGTGCTCTTTGTTTTCCACAAGCAGAAATTTCTAGCAACGTTGTATAATACGATAATTTGATCTATTGCATTAGTCTCTACCAGCTGTCCCAGCTGCCACTGGTAGGGATAAAATGCTAACCCTCCCCATCAATGACGTCATGTTAGGTCAGAGTAGAATAAAATATACAAGACCCCACCAGCGTAGACAGCCGGTAGGAACAAGTGGGATTGATAGATAAAACCATAGGGGAATCTGGGAGCAAAATTTCCGCTTTCTCGACCTAACAGTTTGAGCTAAGCATTGACGGGTCAGTAAGTGAAATAAGCCTCCATTATTTTTATATATATGTACATATATTGATTTATTGAAAGCTGTCACAAAACATTATGAATATCAAATATCCAACAGTATTATATTGACTACAGCAGATGATTCTATAACCTAAAACACAACACTTAAACAAAATTCAGAGCCAACACGGCCGAGCTCTCACGGCCACTCTCGCGTAGACCTCAAAGGCAATTGTTGCGGTCGTACAGATTTCTTCAATTACACCCACTATTACCCGAGCGATCACTGCTCACGTCTCAATGTAGAAAGCTATGACGTTTTTACCTACTCACATTGGAATAAAACTAAGGCTTTTTAACCCGGTCTTGATTTCTTTAGATGCTGAAGAATGTTGTTTTTCTATACTGCGTAGCAAGACTTGGCTGAATGCATGAATGCGCAGCGGACAAAGGGTCGCCTTGGCTTTGCCGTTGCAAAGAGGGTTGTGGGTTCGATCCGCAGACGGAACAATTATTATTTGTGTCATTCACAAAATTTATGTTCGTTAATTGTATGCGCAAAACAGGGTTTAAACTAAGGAGCGGTTTCATTTAAAATATATAAGTTCCTGAAATAGTTATCTGTTTATCAGTAAATTACAGTATTTATCCTTAATTAATGTATAATATAAATATATTATTGCGATGATCATATATATATGAGATCGTAAATTACAGATTTATTAATTTTATGTTAATAGACAGTGTAAAAGGCAATGCAATTTTTATACCATCAAGAAGGCAAGTAAGTATATTAGCAGCCAAGCCACAGGTTGTTTATAGTCTATGATCTCTACGCGGACGAAAAAGGAATTGAAAGATGAAATGAAAGAAAAATGAGTATCTTTCTCCTTCCCAATTCCTTTGCGATTCACAAGTGGTCGCTTCGGCGGGGCCTTCTATTGCGCTTAGTTTTTCTTGGTCCGAATCCCGAATATTATATTATTTATTATTATTCCCAGTGCGGAAACACTATAAATTTATGTCGTCACTCCTGGTATAGTACTGTGGGTTCAACACCTATATTAGACATTTGTGTGATCCATACTAAAATGTATGTAGTTTGAGTATTCTTAGTGCCTAGTTCTGCAGTCAACCTTTCTAAATAACAGTCTTTATTATGAAGATTGAAATCTTCATAATAGAGACCGCTATATAGAATGATGTATTAATTATAGCGGAAACAGTTTTTATAAAAGCAAATATAAACGTATACCTACCGTAGTCATATTTTTCCTTATCGAAAAAATGTCATGTGAACATGAGTTCAGTTGTTTGTCATTTTTACACATTTTTTGTAGAGATGCCACAAGATCATTCTTATGGCATCTCTCCCCTATGTTCTTAGTTCTTGATATTATACGACTCTAAATTTTTGGAGAGATGCCACAAGATCATTCTTATGGCATCTCTCCCCTAAGTTATTTGTTTTTTCTCTTTATTGAAATTTAGCGGCTTAAAATCTAAACAAAGATTATGCTAGCCCCATCCCCTATGTTCTTAGTTCTTGATATTATACGACTCTAATTTAAGGCACTACTTTTGGTGAATGCAAACACTAAAGAACTATAGTGGTATAAAATAGTAGCCTAGATTTTGCTAGCAAGCATATAATTTCAACGCAAACCGCTGTAATTGCTTCCAAAGCTTAGAGAAATAAGTGTAAAATAACATTTGTGACCCACAGTACCGTAACGATTTCACTTGTATATTTCCTTTTGACATTTACCGAGCTTAACGACGCGACGCACGACAAAAGTGAGGCGATTTTTTCGCTGACTCGATTACTTTTTGTGTGTCAGAGAAATCGATACGAAAAAGATCTTTCTTAAGATCAACACGATTCAATGATACGGTTGATTTTTAGTTTTTTAGACACCCGTTACTTGCATTGTTAACATTCGGTTAACAAGATGTCGTTTTGTTTTTGTTTTCGATTCTATTGAGCAACCGACTTCTTTTGTGGTTAAAATTGCTCGTTTATAGTAGTAGCCTCTCGCAATCAACTCGCAAATGGATTTAAACGTCGTTTATTTTTAATTTTATGATACCTATCATATGCTACCAGACGAGACGATTATAATTTAAACTTCGTTGAATTTTGAATAGAGAAGCAAATTGGCTGTTTGTGTTATGGTCATCGTGATGATTTTGTTCTGTAATATTATTACACGAGGCTTGTCAGTGACTTTAACTCTATAATATTATGTGAACTTGTTGTATTTAAATGTCTTATTGCATCTCCTGTAATAACTATGTCCCGGGCTGAGCTGAGCTGATAAAGTATCGAGTTTTATGGATTTCTAGTGTTACTGCTCAAACTACTCATTAGAACGCTCCAAGAAAATTGAATTTCTATGAGCCTCCCACAAATTTATTCAGAAGTATTTTAACGAATCTGGTAATACTAAGTAGGTACTTCAAATTAAAAAAAAACGAACAGCAATAGTTTCGCTAAAGAAGCTATCCTTATGTTGTACGGCAACTTAATAATATTTTTATTTAATGACTCCAGCACTAGACTTATTTTCATGCTCTGTGTCGCGAGTACTTTACAAATCTATACTAATATTATAAAGCTAAAGAGTTTGTTTGTTTTTTTGAACGCGCTAATCTCAGGAACTACTGGTTCGAATTGAAAAATTATTTTAGTGTTGGATAGCCTATTTATCGAGGAAGGCTATCGACTATATACCATCACGCTATGACCCACGGGGGCGGCACAATAACGATAAACGCCGGTGAAACCGCGGGAACATCTAGTGTTATAATACAATTTTAATGGACACAAAATATGTCCAGTGTCAAAACAGTAATTAGTTGATTACATAAATTCAGCCTCTCTATTTAACATCCATGTTCAGCAGTCAGATTGAAATAAAGACAAATAAATTATAGAAATAACACCGAGGTCCTCAAAAACATATGCTTAAAGCATGTACTTTAACATCACCATATTAAAAGCTTAACAACAATGTCTTCCTGTAGCAGTACATGTGTTGATACCACATAAACACCATGTCTTCTCGTAGCGAGGGTCAAATAAATCGCCTCCTATGTCCCAATGACGCTTACATAGCCATGTTCTTATAAGGCAGGGAGATAACACGGTCTGACATTAGTACTGGAGGAACTATGGGGGTTACCTGACTCTAGCTTACGATTGTGCCAACCAATTCTCGGCTAGAGATGTTTATACGAGTATGCGTTTCCCACGGCTTGAGATTCCGGGATAACAACTTGCTTGTAACTCTTAAGAAAATATTGGGAGCTCTCTAATGCGAATTATTAACTAAAATGTGGGATTCAGATTGAGGTTTTGCTTTCTTTATTTGGTTTCAGGCTGATTTTTCAGTAATCAGATTAATCTTTAATGAAGAAATTGATGGGGTTTTGAAAAGTCAAATTTATTCGTTAGTTAATGCTTACTTATCTTATTTTATGTGGGGGCAAGTCAGTGCAGACCGGCGACACTTCGACCCAGTGGCATCTTTTGTGTCGACACTCTCCCAATAACGACTGCCATAGATGTGACTAAATGTTGATTTAATAATCTCTGCAGACCTTTTTGGGGATGGACAAGCGTGACAAATCTTAGCCTTCCTAGATTTAAATTCTTAATAATTTAAAGTAATATTGTAAATTATATTCGTTACTTTATCTTATCTTATCTTATGTGGGGGCCAGTCAGTACAGACCGGCGACACTTCGACCCAGTGGCATCTTTTGTGTCGACACTCTCCCAATAACGACTGCCATAGATGTTCATGGCAGCCGGGACCAACGGCTTAACGTGCTCTCCGAGGCACGGAGCAGGCGATAATAATTGTCAATGAATACTCACATAATTTCGAAAAGTCATATAACTTCCGAAAGTCAGAGGTGCGCGACGTGGGTTCGAACCCGTGACCCCTCTGCATTGCAGTCTGTTGGTCTCACCACTGAGCTATCGCTGCTCTTTTCGTTACTTTAACCTTTAGTAGTATTATTATATATATTAACAAATTAAAAATATTTTGCCTGTAACTGTACCTGAAGAATTTCCCACACACGTTTGTACAATTATCGAACATGTAAGTAAACACTGGTACAAGCACCAGTAAATATCCGCCTAACCCCAGCTTACCAATCGATAAACAATACACACAAAAGCTATTAGTTAACCCTTATTAAGTACAATCAGTGACAGCGGTAAAGGACGATTGACGTATCGAACAACACGGGTATAGAAAGCCCCACTGGGTCTCTGAGACCTCGAATGTCTTCGGCTTTCGCGTTCGCCCCTATCGATCAGGCTTTTATCGATCGTCCGGACACGTGTTAACAAGTAGGCCTGCGCTTGCGACGTTTGATAAGACTTTATTTATGGTGTGTCTATCGTAACTTTGGCTATGTTGTTTATTAACAGATAGCTAAGCTGGTCGGAGATCGTTTTGCTGGATCTCGATGTGGGCATTGTTTAAATTAGTGGAAATCGTTGTGAGGTTGTAGGTGTGTATGTGTGTGTCAGTAAGCTTGTATTTCACTGTTAAATATAAGCGTCCTGTATGAAGTCATTTTCTTTCTTAGAGTTTCCTGACCTGTAAGTCATAATGTCGTTATGACCTAAACTTCTTCTAGAGTAAACCATTATGGGTTCATCACATTCGTCTACCCTATGATCAGGATAAAAATATATCTTCATATTTTTATGTCTTGTTTGGTGATATAGTATATGACGGTTGCTGATCGACTTTTTTAAATTTTTATTCAAAGCATACGGGGCCCACCTGATGGTAAGTGGTCACCGTAGGCTATGGACGCCTGCAAAACCAGAGGCATCACTTGCGCGTTGCCGATCTTTTAGGAAAGGAAGTGGGAAGGAAAAGGAGCGGGAAGTGGGAAAGAGGGTGATTGGGCCTCCGGCACTCTCACTCACCGAACAAAACACAACAGTAGGAATACTGCTATTTCACGTCGATATTCTCTGAGAGGGGTAGTCCTTCCCCGGTCGAGGCGGCCCATTCATGCTAAAATCAGCGAGGCTCTACTACTCATAAAATACTCAACTGTTGTAATCAAGTTCACATACTGTATAGGTCCTGCGAGAATACCAGTGCAGCGTTGCAATTTCAACTGCACGCAGGTACCTAATTTGGTCTCCATTCTGTTCTGTATATGTTTTGATTGTTCTGTAGCCTGTTCTATATATGTTTATATTGTATTTTGTTAATATGGAGTAAAGTAATATATATATAATAAGTATGGATGTAAATAGAAATATTTTTCTTTCTTTCTTTCATATTTCATTTGTACTATACTAAAAATATTACTTTTACATTATGATGATAATTTGACTTTTAAATGTAACTTTTACTGTCCGTTTGTATAAAAGCCTACGTGACCTTTTTAGTCATCAGTCGTTGAAGTGAAAACCACTCGTTTAGGAAGGTTCGTTCTCACTTCAACCTGTAAACT
This sequence comes from Catocala sponsa, assembly GCA_963564715.1. Lineage (NCBI taxonomy): Eukaryota > Metazoa > Arthropoda > Insecta > Lepidoptera > Erebidae > Catocala > Catocala sponsa. The sequence goes on from OY751331.1 coordinate 4,350,143, forward strand.
ATACTATTGTGTTTTCTTAAGTCTCTGGTCTCTATTAATAAGCTAACCAAAGCCTATTTTCCGCAGGACAGGCTTAGCCTAGTGCGGAGAATTATATCGATTTCAAATAATAATGGAAGACTAAAGCAAAGGAGGTATGCAAATGACGGCCTTAGTGGACAAGAATATAATTTATTGAAAAAATGTCTCATAATACACTCGGCGTCAAAAAAATCGCACCTTTGCAAAAATTTAATTCAATTCGGTTTATGTCGCGTTTAATCCTTTGTATGGTTGTTTTATGCTATTTATTTGAAAGGTTGGTAGGTATAGTAACAGTAAAATACAGAAATATGCATTCAATTACAATCGTTTAAAAAAAAACAAGGTGCATGTGTCAAGTGAAAAAATTATCTTTATTAGGAAAAAATATTCAAACAAAAACAGGCATTAAAATTACAAAACAACAAAAGAAATTAATAAAAAATGCTACTTAAAACCTAGTGCAACCCCCTCTTGCTCTAATAACAGCTTCCATTCGTTCTTGCATGGACCCAATCAGCCGTACCACACTATCTTGAGGAATCCTATTCCATTCTTCAATTACAGCATCATGGAGGTCTTGTAGAGTTGCTGGGGCAGGATCACGTAACCGTACTCGTCGTTTTAGTTCATCCCAGAGATGCTCTATTGGATTCAGGTCTGGGCTTCTCGCTGGCCACTGCAAAACTGGAATCCCAACCTCGTGTAGATAATCCTGCACGATTACTGCGGTATGGGAACGAGCATTGTCGTGCATTAAAGTGAACCCATCCCCAACATATCCTGCATATGGGACTACATGCATGTCCAGCACCTCGGTTATGTACCGATGAGCGGTTAGTGATCCCTGACCACGAGCACCTCCAGTCCGGGATACGCAAACGAGTTCCGTCTTGCCGTCGACTGAAATTCCGCCCCAGAACATGCAAGATCCCCCTCCATATTCCACTGTCTCCTCCAAGCAAGCTTCAGAAAACCGTTCGTTTCGCCTTCTCTACACTCTCCTTCGCCTATCGTTAACGAAGAGACATACTCTCGTCTCATCTGAGAAGAGTACGGTCCTCCATTGTTCAAGATCCCAGTTGAGATGTTCTCGAGCGAACTGTAATCGCTCTCTACGATGCTGTGGCGTTAATTTCGGGCCCTTGGCTGGTCTTCTGGCCGCAATACTCCTTTCTCGCAGCCTTCTTCTAATCGTAGATGTGCTTACTGCGGTTCTACGAGCCCCACGGAGCTGCTGTTGCAGCTCAACAGCATTGGAGAAACGGTTCCGCAATGACGTCGTCACAATGAAACGGTCATCTCTCTCAGATGTACAGCGCCGTCTTCCTGATCCTTGTCTCCGGGTGTAGCCCCCAGTCTCTTGAAACCGTTGGAGCACTCGACGAATGGCAAAACGGCTCAAGTTCAGTTGTCGAGCAACATCACACTGTCGCATCCCTGTTTGCAGTAGTGCTATCACTTGAGCGGCTTGATCTGCAGTGATATCCATTTTGTAGGGCTGTTTTCTTGTGTTCTCTATTTTCATGTGTTCTCTACAACGTCTGGATGTCGAATGACCTAATTTTGATGCTTACTGCCCTTTTTATAGCCCATGAAAGTGCGGCAAGTTGTGGTCTATGTAACGAGTATTTGGATATCATTTTCTTCAACATGCAGTACATGCGGTTGTTTAAGGAATTTATTCATTAGGTTGTTGTTTAATAAAAGCTAATTAAATGTACTTTCAATTAATATTAACATTGTTTGGGGTAAACGTACTGGTTTGCAAATTATTAGGCTTTATAACTTATTTTCAGAGAAGTGCGATTTTTTTGACGCCGAGTGTATTTTATTTGTCGCCATCGTTTTTTTTAACCGAACCTAGCGGGAAAAAGGATTTAATTTTTTTTACATTTTATTGATTCAGTAAACCATTGTGGCTTGGGACAACATTGCCAGTGTTGAACAAAAGGTATTTATTATAAGAAGTGAAATTATTACGAAACATTATTATTTATATTAAGTTAAGTTTTTACTAACACAAGTAATAATATTACTTGTGTTAGTAAAAGCTCCACATATTATGTGGATTAAACAGGGATGTAATAGTATCAATTTATTAATGTTGTGATTTATTTTACTAATCAATAGATTGACCAATTCAATGGCATTATTCAATATGTGGTAGTGGCAACACTTTTCGTTGGGCACTCGATCTTCATTGTCATTTATCATTCGTGATGTGACAATGTTATGAGAGAGCTATAAAGTACAAATGCCTGGATTTTAAGAGGCAAAATACAATCCAGGCATGTAAGCCGTAAAGTATACTATGTGTACATTTTAATTGATAACAGCATTACTGTAACTGCATAGTAGGCAGAAGAACAGTAGGCTGCTGTGCACATATATAATGTCCATCATATGGTATATATGTTGGGCAAGGTTTCAAAATAATGTAACACCTCCTGCACTACACCTCGATAGTATGTTTAGTCATAATGAAGGTAATGTAGTGGTTGGAGACTAATAAACTAATACCAAAATATACTATTGTTTACTTTAGCCTTTGTTTCTTGGTCTATTAATTAAGCTTTAACAATAAATGAATAGTAGTAACTATAGTTATTTGATGGGCGCTTGCTTTGCAGAGCGAGCACTGGCTGCCTGAGTTCAGTTAAGTAGCTAGTTTTACCCTAGTGAGCTCTGTACACCAGCTATATAAACTTATTCTAGGTTTTTAGACAGAAAAAGTATAATTAATACATTCATTTTGAAAAAATTGCTTTGTGCCAAAGTATCACCGGAGCAATTCTGATAATTTCGGATGCCTTATATATCTGAAACCCAACTAGATAGCATGTTGAAATTACACAAGGTTATAGCATACTAATAGTTCTTCGTAAAACATACAGTTTTGTATGGGTTTGTTGGCATATCTCCTTTCTGTTGTTGTAATGTTTTGTATTTTGTATTTGTAATTTCTTTTATGACAATAAATGTTATTATTATTAAAAAAAGCTCATACAGCTATAATGGTAAATTATCTTCGAACGAATATTCACTTGAAAAAACATCAAGGCAAATTTTTAACAAATTTTTGAGGGTTAACTGGTCCTATCAACGTGTTATGATAAAAAACTATATAGTCTCAAGTTTTAGTTAATAGTTATCAATACACTTAATCTTAAATATTTAAAATTATATTTAATATTTTATATATACATAAGTATGTCATTAATTGTATTTAGTAGATTTTAAATAATTATACCAACATTATAATATACATATATACTTCACAATTATAATTTACTAGATGTTCCGTGTTTCACCCGCGTTTATCGTTACTGGGCCGCCCCCGTGGGTTGTAGCGTGATGTCATATAGCCTATAGCCTTCCTTGATAAATAGACTATCCAACACTAAAATAATTTTTCAAATCGAAATCGTAGTTCCTGAGATTAGCGCATTCAAACAAACAAACCAACTCTTCAGCTTTATAATATTAGTATAGATTAATTTAATAACACTATGATATCATGAGTTCATTAATTAGAATAAGTTATTCATCACACACATATACTGTTTACAATTATGACTAAATTATGATTTTAATTTGACATTGACTTGATTGACGTGTTTTATAGTAATAAAAATAACTCATGTACCGTGCTCTGCTTAACTTGTTGACAGAAGTTGGGTTTATTTTATTCATTAAGTCAAGCGACAAGTGTTACGCCGATACATAAATTTAAATTTACATTAAATACTAACAGATAGTCACTGGTATTCTGTATAATGTATGTGGAGGAACGTAGTGGAGGGAACTCCAACTTAAAGGGAGGATCCGACCAGGCTGGGTGATCGGGAACTTGTGTACTATGGTAGGTCGCTGTATAAACTTCGCTTGCACGATTCAGGATCATACAGCGCAATCTCTTGTCGTACTTTGTTATTGTGTGTATAATAAATAAACAAATTAAAAGAAAATATATTTTATATAAAAATATTGGCAAAACAAGACAAGCGTACCGTTCGCTTTCATCACGATTAGCGTAGCCTATAATCGCGTCAAATACTATGAGTAGCAAAATAGGTAATTAATAATGGAATGAAAAGAGAGGAATGACATAGCAGCAATATTTACTCACAAAAAGAAATGCAGTAACGGCTACTCTCACGCTGGTTTTCTGTAAGAAAGGCACTGCCCCGTACGAGCTGGTACTTTCGATTCGTCGTCTTCACGCCGCAGTGGACATTTCACATAGGTACGTCTGATTCTAATTCTGATGATCGTATTAGAAGAATGGTATTTTAACGGCTTATATAACAGTTATATAAAATATAACAGTCAAAAATAGTAAATGATCACCAAATTGCACAGAAAAATATATTTAAAGAGATCAAAATAAGTCGACGGAGCCGCGCTTTGCGGGGCTCCTATTTTTGGGTGGGTTTAAGAAGTTACCTAACATAACCTAACCCTTCCGAGAGGGAATGCAGTGATTTGAGGCGTATAGGTGCTCGTTATGATATATTTTAGTAAGCATATTTTGCTGCGCAATTACCATTTTTGGTGGTCATTATATTTGATCCCTTTTTTAACAGACATCGTAAGCACTATTTTCTTGCAAAAAATGCAACTACGTATACAAGAAAACCTTGACTTAGAACAAATATTTGTGTACAAACAAATTCTCAACCTAAATGGATATCGAACTAATTGTTAGCTCGGCGCACCATAGCTGACTTAATCCCATGAACCAGTGGTCGGTAACATTGTTCGACTAAAAGAGTCAAATATACATAACACACAATAGAAATCTATTCATAGAGCCATTTTTTTAATTTAAGCTTTGCTTTAGCAGAAGACAATTACATAAATAATTAGGATTAAAAGAACACTCTCGAGTTTGCCTTTATCAAATAAGTCGTAGTTTAACAGTAAATTAAATAAAATTTGGTATCATGCTTATAAAGCAAGATAATAAGCAATTTCGTGAAAGAAAGTGAAAGAGCCGCAGCCGAGGAGTTAAAGAGCCGCATGCGGCTCGCGAGCCGCAGGTTACCGACTACTGTCATAAACTTTTCGTCAAATCAAGTTTATAGGTATCTAGATAGATATATTGAATTCCGGTGAAGTATACAGCAGCTATTTATTATCTTTGAATACCTATATTGCATTCCTTACACCCAATATGCGAGCCCATCCGTGGAGTGCACCTGTAAGGCATAGTTACCATATGTATGGAGTGCAGTTTTCTCTCCAAAATAAGACCAGTTTCCTTTCTATCCCCATGGCCGGGCGTCTCGTGGGACTGACAAATATAGCATACAATGAGTACGCGGCCATGATCGGATGTTAGGGCCTAAACGGTGGCCACGTGGTACCGGAACTGGCTGTACTTCTACGTACGGTATAATGGACTACACGGATGGCTTAAGTGGTCGTCTCGCTACTGTTAGCTCGAGTGTTAGGTTCGATGTGTCGGACAGAAATGTGTGTGATCTACGAATAATTGTTCCAAGTTTTGATGTTCTTTGTGTCTGTTATTTGTAAAGTTCCGCGCGATACAAGACCTAGCATCCTGGTCTCTTTAAAGAATATATAAATATAATTTATAAATAAATATAAATATTCTATCACATACACACAACACCATCTAACCCAAACTAAGCAGAGCTTGTACTATGGCTACTAGACATTGGATGAACATACATATATACTTTTCTTTTGTAAATACATACATACATTATACATAAATGAATATATAAACAAAAATGTTCGATGATGATGTAGTGAAATGATTTAAATTATATTGTCAATGATAGCTTCTCTATTTAAACTATTATACAAATGTTACGAAATACTTTTAGAAAAGTAATTAGGGTCAACTATTAAGCTCTCTAGGTGGTCGATAAATGGAACAGTCAATAATAATTATAAACTTTTGGACTGTATTGTCTAGTGTATGTGACTGTTGTTTAATAGTTTAACAGTTTTTAATGCGACAATATATGAGTAGCTTAGTTTCAAAATCCTCTAAAATACTTTTCAACAAATAATGGTAAACCTCAAAAAACCATTTAAAGACATAATATAAATGGACTCTTTTAGCGGTGTTTGCAACAAACTGCTACATTTGTGAGCTGATTTAATAGAATTTTAGTGAGTTTTGTTAAAAACCATCAGTATAATGCGATAGAAGCAACGAAGGAGCTTCATATTCAATCGGAACATTATTTTTGTTCTGATATCGTTTTGGCGGGTTTTGAAATTATACTCCTCATATTATATTATTTTAAAAGTTGGTAAACTTTTATACATAGGATCACGGCTACATCTTCGCAAGGATAGGTGAAATATGTATGTATTAAATCCACTGTTAACGAGGTATTGTTGTAAGTCCCAAATAGTCGGAGTGCGAGCCTATTACTATCTATCGGGCATAGTTCAAACCACGTGCTTCTACTGAAGATTTTATAACAAAAAATCTCAGTAACACTTAGTCTAACCCGGGGCTTAAACCCGAGACTACCTGTTCAAGCACAATTTTATGCAACTGAGGTGGCAACTAGCATACGGCCCACCTGATGGTAAGTGGTCACCGTAGCCTATGGACGCCTGCGACACCAAAGGCATCACTTGCGCGTTGCCGACCCTTTAGGAAAGAAAGAAGAGAAGAAGGATGTGGGAAGGAGAAGAAGCGGGAAGGGGGAAAGAGGGTGATTGGGCAAAGCATTATGAGCGAATTAGTGCGACAATAGAGTTTAAACAATAGTTAAAATATACTAATTTACATGACACTTAGTAGATACATAACTTATTGATAAACAAGACCGCCTCCCGCGATATGTTGTTTGCTACTAGGTCGCGCTGTACACCTGTTTGTTACGTCACCGTTTCATGGAAGTCACCCGTTGGCTCTTATCGTATTTACGACAATTGTCGATAAGTACTACCTGTTAAAGGTAAATGTACAGTTTTATTCATGACATGACAAGCACACGTATGGCATATTAAAGTTTGGGTGTTATTTAAATGGTTAGCATAGTATTGGTATTTTTGTGAGCAGAAAAATATAATCTGTGAGCAGAAATAGCTAATTGATCAGCAACTCATGGCCAGCAAACTAAGTCGACGGAGCCCAACAAAAGGAACCTAACATAACATAACACTTCCGAGACGGAATGCAATTTGAGGCGTATAGAAGCTCGTTATGCTGTGCAATATTTGCTGACCAATTAGTATGTTTGATGATCATTATATTTAATCCCTTAAAGTTTGTTGTCTGAAATTAGATTAAGAATATCTTAAACTGATGAGATGCAAAAGTAAAAGTCGTAGAAAAATAACAGTAACAGTTCTTTTCCATATAAAGAAAGAAAGAAACAAGACATTTTATTTCCGTTTTGTTGATGCGCTACACTGTTGTAAATATGTACGACTAGCCACCCGCCCCGGTTTCGCACGGGTATTAGAAATCCTTAACAAATTATATACCTAAACCTTTCTAATGAATCTTTCTGTCTCAGTTGAGTAGTTTTTGAGTTTCTCGCGAACAGACAGACAGACGCGGCGGAGGACTTTGTTTTATAATAATTATGTAGTGATGTTTTTAAAATGAAAATAATAAAAAAAGATATAAAATATAGTAAAGCGAAACGGTTAATAAAAAATGGACTGTGTCAAGGCAAGATCAGAAAAATGATAGTCTATGCTACAGCATCGGTGTGGTGCGGAGTGTTATTGGGTACTCTGTCAAGAAATTTTTGATGTGAAAATTTCTTTAGGCGCGTTGAGCACTTCTTGGGTGAACAAAAATCATAGAACTCGCGTCATCGTCACGCTTCGTCATCGTCATGCTTCGTTATCGTCACGCTTCGTCATCGTCACGCTTCAACGTTTTCCATTTTTGAATTATTTTAGAATATTAACAATATCTCAGAAATGGTGCGTCCTACGCAAAAAACAACGAAATTTTGACCCCCATAATAACCGCTGAGAGAGTATCAGGAATCCGAACCGCTCCTATATTATTTTTTTGTTTTGTTTTTATGGAAGTGTTTATGATCAAGGATTAAAGTTTTCACTTCTATCGGCAGTACCCCAAAGTCTGCCCCAATTTTTTTTAGTAAGTGCATGTGGTCATTGTCTATGTCTGGTAGGTAGCAATATGCTACTTACCTGTCACATTCCAGATTCCAGGATATAAAATCATAGATAGCGAGATGTGGCTGTGATATACCTCAACTACTCCTTTCGAGCATAAGACTATGCTATAATAAGACTATGCCTGTATTGTAGCCTGAGTCCAACACGTTGGCAATAATCCAAACCAGATCTCTATTTTATTTGGACAACCGTGTGCCTAACATCCTGCATAAAGCTATCACAGTATGTATATATTCAGGCAAATGAAAAATATGGCTTAGGGTTTTTATTATTTTATCAAAAAAGAAAATATACATGTATAATAGATTTAAAATTATGTCTTTGTTAAATGATGATCAAATATGAATGAGAACCTCCTCCTTTTTTTGAAGTCGGTTAAAAAGAGCATCCGTTACTATTATATAACGTAACTGTTATTTAAAGGCTGGCATCTAAGGGAATAGCACATTCACCCCACTATGCCGTAGTGGGGTGAATGCTGAATGGTGGTCTCTCCTTAAAAGACTTCTTTAAAATGCTATTGGATATAAAATCTAGTGTAAATTACAATTATCCCTTCGTTTCCTCTTCTCACTTCTATTTTTAAATCACTTTTCATCGTCATCGCTGTCATCGTCATCTTCACACATATATTGAGCGTACTTTTGGATCCAGTCGTAAAAGTAACCTATGTCGGTGTAGATGATTAAACTTCTACTCACAGACGGCTTCTTGTATGAGACAATACCTATTTGAACGTAGCCGCGAACAACTAGAGGGCCGCCAGAATCACCGCTTTAAATAAATATAAAAATATGACTTTAGTACTACTGATAGTGGAATCCAGGGTTGGCATACAGGATTAGACAAATTGTTATTCTATTAATTTTAGTTTTTGTCTATATGGATAGAGGGCGCCGTGTGTTGTGGGTTCTATTGCCACGCGGGTCAAAAATTTGTATACTCCACAAATAGTTTAAGTCTGGAAGCTCTTTGTGCCCATTGTTTAAATGTTTGCATAAGTCCGCTGCGACACAGGAATTAATCCTAGAGCAGGGAATTTCTTTTTTTAAGAAAATAATAATAATACCCTAGACAAACAATCTCTTATGCCAAAAGATATAACACGCGCTGAGTTTTCATGAGGCAATCGGTGATAAATGCACGCCTTGTCTTGATAAATGCACGCCTTGTCTTGATAAATGCACGCCTTGTCTTGATAAAATCCACAGTTTTACCGTGTGTATATTTCAACCTCCGTGTTGTAGAAAATTGCTTTAGATATTCTAACTGAACTTTAAATACTGCTTATATTAATGTGATTCCCTTACATAGAAGCATAAGCATCTTTGGAACGGCTCGAGGCACAGATCGTGCCTTTAGGCATTTCTGCAAGGCTTTCCAAGCAAGCTTTATTTTCCCACACGTATTGATCCACGAATTTGAGGTGATCACTGCATATTCCGTCAAGCTCCTGAAAAAATATTAAGATGCGAAATTGACTTAGTATATCTTATCTTATGTGGGGGCCCGTCAGTGCAGACCAGCGACATCAATGTCAAAATACCTTTGTTCTTTTACGTCACAAAGTAACATTCATGAACATGGTTACACTATCTTATCTTATCTTATGTGGGGGCCAGTCAGTGCAGACCGGCGACACTTTGACCCAATGGGATCTTTTGTGTCGACACTCTCCCATAACGACTGCCATAGATGTTCATGGCAGCCGGGACCAACGGCTTAACGTGCTTTCCGAGGCACGGAGCAGACGATAATTGTCGATCAATACCCACATAATTTCGAAAAGTCATATAACTTCCGAGAGTCAGAGGTGCGCGACGTGGGTTCGAACCCGAGACCCTCTGCATTGCAGTCTGTTGGTCTCCCACTGAGCTATCGCTGCTCTGACTTAGTATATAGTAATTAGCATATTTAAATGTGTCCTGGCCAGGCTTATATTAACTCGCTTCTCTATGTTGGTAAAATAAGGATGCTGGACGGTCTCACTACCGTACATTGCTGCCTACAGCACAAGTTGCACAGCGCGTGTAGCTGCGCACTCAGCATTCATCGTGTGCTACATACTATATATTATGCTTAGTGGTTAGTGTAACCGACTGCCACGCCTAAGGTCGCGGGTTCGATTCCCGCACAAGTCAAACATTTGTGTGCCTGAACATGGATGTTTGTCTTGGTCTGGGTGTTTCTATGTATAATATGTATGTATTTACCAAAAAAAAAGTATATATGTATGTTTATCCATTGTCTAGTACCCATAGTACAAGCTTTGCTTAGTATGGGCTAGATGGTGTTGTGTGTATGTGATAGAATATATTATATTATATTATTATATATTAATTAGCGATACAACAAAATACATTGACTCAGTTGAACGTAAACCAAACATAAGCAAACTTTACGAGTGCATTAAGAGAAAGAATTAGTCTTATTTTTAATGTAACTTTTCTACTAATACTTTAAATAAATTATTTACAGTATAATTCTTTTCTCTACTACATACTTCAAAATCTTATAATAGTGTGCGGAGTTACTAACTAAACAACCCGTACAGGTGCGATACATCTTCTTTTAACTTAGGTCTGCCTAACTTATCAGATGTGTACAAGCTATATCAATCGCGGTATACTTTACCCTGGGATTCATTTTCAATTTCAATTTCAATGTTTTATTGCTCTCCATATGTAAAAACATGTTGTTACAAAAAATAATATAAAATACCAAATATGGACCCTGTCGGGCACGGCAACATAGATAGAAGAGAAGAAAGGAGGAAGCAACTGGTATAATTTTAAAAATATTGCGGCAATAAATAAATTAAAATTAATTAAATGGAAATAAGTAATCAAAAATTTAAGTATGTACCTAAATTCTATTTTCTATCTTTTATTTATATTTATATAATAATAATATTAATTTATTTAAAAACTATGTCTTAAATTATTATAAGTATATTAAATTAGTTTGTTATTAGCTTTTGTTGAGGAGAAATTGTCTTAGTTTATTAAAGAAGCTGAACAACAAGAACATACACCTTAAAAGCTAAGTTTCAAAGTTAGTGGTTTACAAGTATTTTGCTTTCCGTGGCAACCTGTAATTAAGGCAGCACCTTAATTACAGGTTGCCACGGAAAGCAAAATACAAACGATAGTTGGGAGCATAAGGCTACCCAGAACTTAAAAAAAAAAGGAAACTTAAATAAACACTTTCATACATAATTAGTATATACTAAAAGAACAAAACTTTATGCTACTATATATCAGATTAGTGAAAATATTTTCTTTATAAAAGTTGCTAAACTTAGACTAAATATATCAATTTCCTTATTTTTACTAACAGATTTATATTCCGATTCGAGCCTATTTATAGGAGAGAAAAAGCCTAGGTTTTTATTTATAGACCATATAAGGGAGAAAAGAAAACTTACAGAGATAAATCCCCATCCAGCCACCTGTGCCTTTTCTTTATACGGCGGTTGCTTTAATATTGCCACTCGACCAACAGTCTTCGTAAATTCAATTGAAGTTTGGAGCCTCACTAAGGCTATATCATTAACGAGTCTGCCGGGATGATAATTATCATGAACAAAGTAGCTATGAGCTAAATAACGACGGCCCTTCCTATTATTACAGTGTCCTACTGATGCTATAATATGGCTGTCGTCCATACAGTCATGCATGCAATGTGCTGCAGTCAGCAAAATATCCTGGTTTAATATCGATGAGCCGCAAGTGAAGTAGGTCACTCCGTCTTCATACACACATTTCAGTTCAAGAGATGCGATGAACGGGAACCGTGTGATGTTTGCATACTTCCCACCGACGATTTTTGGTTCCATGCATGTACAGGAATCGATCAAATGTAACGCAAAGCAAACAGTTAGTACTTTTAGCATATTAGCCGGTATAAAAACAGAAATGATTTCGTAGCGTCGATTGCTTTATGGATTAATGAGGCATGGTGATATTAATGAGCATGATGAGTAGGTTCGTTAGTTCAGAATTATGTTAGGTCGTAATAGTTTTATGTACGAATCACATTTTTCGCGTGCATTTGACATGCGTGAGTTTTGATTATGGGTAAATATTTGAACTTAGGCAATTTATGTATACATATAGTAGGCAATTTATGTATATAGTATAAGTGTATGTAGTGTGTCTGAACTCTGAATACCTCTTTAATAAAAAAACGTTGTGGATTTCAGATATTCCGTACTTCCATACCTATTTTTTATATTCATTGCAATATACGGTCGACCAGTATTCTCAAAATGTACGCTGCTTTAAGCGATGTGAATGTTTAAAATATTAATTTTAAAAAAATGAAAGTTACCCTATGTCCTTTTCTGCATCCCTGACAACGTGTGTACAAAATTTCATGGTGATCGGTTAAGTAGTTAAGGCCTGAATACTTAACAAACAAACAAATTCTTACCAAATTTTTAAAACCTTCGCATTTCTGTGGTTACTATAATATATAAACATAATATGCGCTATAAGCATACGTTATTTGCGCTATGTTGAAGTGTTTATGACTGCACTGATGGCACGGTGATTTAAGTACACATACGCAACGAGATAAGGGTTCTATCTTTGCATAAAAATAGCAGTAAGCTAGTGGAAGACCATTGGACTACCACACGCTTTGGGATCAATAATCATTTTATTGATCGCATTTCTTTGGTTACTGATCATTTTATTTCAATAACTAGATTTTGCCCACGGCTTCGCTCGCGTTTATGTAGATCTATGTTAAAATAGATTTTTAGTATATCATCATCATCATCAACATCATTTCAGCCTATTGCAGTCCACTGCTGGACATAAGCCTCCCCCAGGGTGCAAGTATATATTATATATATACTTGCACCCTGGGGGAGTCTATATATATAATAAAATAATGTTGCCCTATTATATTGTATGTATATTGTATATTTAGTATATATTTTATTTTAATGTATAATCAATAATATTGTAAAGTTTTATTGAAATCCTTTCAGTAGTTTTTGCGTAGGATAAGGTTATTTAAATTAAATTAGTAGTGTTATTTTTATATCAGCAAAGTCTGTTTGAAAATACAACGACCTGTATTTTATCACTTGCAAGTATTGCTATATAAATTTTTCTAAACCTATTTTCCGTTTTTTTTAACGTGTATCAGTTTTACTACCTTTTTGGGTCACGGCATATTTTTTCAATACAAGTAACATAAAACGTTATTAGGAGAAATCCACCACCCATCCTCGTATTGTCAACGCTAAACCTCTTTTTTTTTACGGGCAGTAATGCTTTGACTCATATCTCTCCGCGGGGCGACGGATAGGTTATAACGGGCTCACCGGGGAAAAGATACCCCGGTAATGCCGACTAAACCTACCACGGTGTTCCTCGACATAACCATAGACGGCGAGGTCGCGCAAATCGCTTTCACATGCAATCGCGACTCCGCCATGGTTTCGGCCCGCCGTGTGAAACGGCAGGCCACTACACAAAAATACTTCCTCCACCGGCCCCCTGGTGGAGACAAAGACACTACTCAGAAGCGTACCTGGGAACACGCACGCCGCTTCTCGGACCTGGTGTTGAACGGATGGCGATTCAATACAAGTAACATAAAACGTTATCGGGAGAAATCCACCACCCATCCTCGTATTGTCAACGCTAACCCCCTAATCCTAACTAATATTATAAATGCAAATGTGAATTTGTTTGTTTGTTACGTTTTTACCCCTTTATCATACTGATCGTCACGATATTTCGCATACACGTTTTCAGGGGTACCTACAGAAAAAAGTACTGTTACTAACCTAACCTAACCTACATTTACGCGAGCGAAGCTGCGGGCAAAAGCTAGTAATTGAAATAAAATTATTGACAATAATAAATTTTATTTATGAACAATTGTATCATGGATTTTAGGTATAACCTAACTTGTTACCTAATCACAAACTTTATAGAGTCTATGCTCCCTCTTGACGATTTTATTTACAAGTTTTCGATATCTTTCAGTAATAAAATAACAGAGCTACTTTATTTTACACAACATTTTATTAACGTTCTTCTCTATCCAATCGTAGAAATATCCGGTGTCAGTATAGACAGCTATGCTTCTACTTCTTATGACCGTTTTAGACGAGACGATGCCAATTTGGATGTAGCCTCGAACTACCAGAGCACTACCGGAGTCACCTCTGTAAGAAGAGTAAGAGAAGAGAGTTGTTAAGCCCGTGATGTGGCACAAATTAGAATGTTACAGATGGGTGGCCAATCCCAGAAAACAGACGCGCCACAGAGCAGCGCCACACATATCTACGCGCCTTCTGGAGCGAGCATCATTTACTTCTGTGCTCTATGAGACGTATTTTATAGACAATTATTCTCAACTCTCTATAAAATTACTGCTTTCAGACTATACTCAATCCAAAATAATATTAAAAAAGCGAAAATGAATTTGTTTATTTGTTTGTTAGTTACCTTTTCACGCCTAAACCACTGAACCGATCATCTTGAAATTTTGCATATACGTTGTCAGGTGTACAGAAACGGATATAAGCTACCTTTCAACCCGAAAAAAATTACTGTTCTCGAGAAAAACAATAATAACGCTCTTATGATAATAGATGGCGCCACGTGTCTTTCGAATCATGATTGAATTATATTATCTATACTAATATTATAAAGCTGAAGAGTTTGTTTGTTTGTTTGCTTGAACGCGCTAATCTCAGGAAATACTGGTCCGATTTGAAAAATTCTTTCAGTGTTAGATAGCCCATTTATCGAGGAAGGCTATAGGCTATATATCATCACGCTAAGATCAATAGGAGCTGAGCACCGATGAAGAATGTTTTAAAATCGGAGGGTATTTTTTCCTTTTGAGAGCTTCCGCTGTGTGCGCTGCGTAAACAGTTAAAGTTTCGCAAAAATCATGTATGACAGAATTGTTCCCCTTTAAAAGTTCTAAAAAAAAGTCCGCGACAGCATATGTCTATCTTTTAAGATTGGCTCACTATAACCATTTTTATGCTAACCAAATTTGTTCTGAAATAATGCATTATTTGCGAAGGTATTATTATAAACATTATATTAATCCTTATCCAAATAAATACGTTATTCATCACAAGTATTTAAAACAAAATTGCCCTGTACATCATTCGATTTCAATGAATATCTTAGGAGATATCGCAGTTTTAAAATAACATTGCAGCAAAATAATTACCCATTACAGACATAGTACAAACGATGTTTCTCCTGGTTTATTCTGCGTGATTACTACTGGTTCGATTTGAAAAATTATTTTAGTGTTGGATAGCCTATTTATCGAGGAAGACTATAGGCTATATAACATCACGCTACGACCCACGGGGGCGCAGTAACGATAAACGCGGGTGAAACCGCGGGAACATCTAGTTATATATAATTACAAGCAGAGTGAAAGAAAGAAAGAAAGAAAAATGTTTTATTTGCATCTCCATATATACATAATTTTAAAAACAATATTAAATAATACAATTAACCCGAAAACGGTACATGGAGATCAAATTAGGCAACTGCGTCAGCAATTGTTGCAGTATAGACTGCAACGCTGGTATTCTCGCAGGCCTACTAACAATAATTTATTAATATAGATCAATGCATAAAAAAGTAAAACATATAAAACATGAGATAAAAATAATAAATATAAACTTAAACAATATATTTATTTATACTATATTTATTCATACATAAAAGTGTATATAAATATATACATGTATATATAGTAGTCTATAAAAAATTAGTGTAATATAACCATATGATATACTACAAAACACTGCATGTGAAAATTACACAACAAAACACAAAACAGAAAAAAAAAGAGAAAAGCAAAGGAACATTGTCTTACAGATTGTGTTTCCGAACGCCACTTATAGTTGAGTGTAGTTGTTACGTCTGTCATGAATGTCAAAAAAAGCGTCTCACAGAGCTGGAGCTGGATGCGTAAAAAACATTGCCGCTGCGTAAGTGCGTACGCGCAAATTAACAAAGTATGCATTACACAATTATTATTATATAATATATACGTCATATTGTTGTTCTTAGCTGTTATAAAGGTATGTAAAATTATTATTACAATGATTTTTGTTTGTTTATTAAAAACATCTTAAACTTATTACGGAATGTATGCAATGTTTTCAGATTTCGCATAGGCGGTGGAAGGTCATTCCAGCAATGGGTTGCGGCGTATTTGAAACTACCCCTGAAAGCCGTGGTTCTGTGACTCGCTGTGACCAAGAGATGAGATGCTGCACGCGTATTGTACTGATTAATATTACGAGACCATGTTAATTTTGTATACAGATATTCCGGTTTTTTTTACTCGAATTAATTGTCAAATTCTAAATTTACGCGAGCGAAGCCGCGGGCAAAAGCTAATTTCAAATAAATAGAAAAACAAAATAAGACAATACACAGATATGGCCTCCGACTATCAGTACGCTATATTTGTTTACTGAATAAGACAAGTCGAAAAAATGGTCCTTACACATACAGTGTTTTCGAATATATGTAGTCGAATTAAACGCAACGTTTGATGTTTGGTTTACTTGATCACAAATCATCGTACGTACTTATGTATTTCGTGGCTGTGGATCGCTCTATGAAGTAAATAATCAATACAAGTGCAAAAGTTGAAAACAAGCGAACTCACACACACAGACAAGCTTCTAATAAGAGACACCCTGCTTTACGATCTTTTCAAAATAAGACCCATCGTGAATAGGTTAATGTAAGATTATAGGTCATTTTCTGAATAGGTACTATGTCGTCCAGCATGAAACTGGCAACTACATAGACGATACAAGTGGTGCAGGGCTTGTTTTTTTAAATGACCCAAGCGACACTTGTACCGAAAAAGAAAGAATTCGTTTCGTTGTTACATTGTAGTTGTCCACTTGCTGGGTTATTCTCCAAGTTACAATACTTACGGAGATGCATAACGAGACTCGTTTTTGTTTCTTGCACAAAAAGCACCGTTTGGAATTTTTTTTAATATGTCTAAGCAATCTTGCTTATCCCACACGTGTTGTTTGATGAATTGAAGTATATTTGCCGTTTCCATTGGATTTTCCTGTAGAAAATTATAACTTGATATTTCTTTCAATAAAATATATACCTCATTAGTGTGATTGGACCTTTTTTAAATCTGTATTAGATAAGATTATAATCTCTGTATACTGTAAGCAAGTGTGCGTTACACGCACTCTAACAACTGAAAAATCGAACCTGTAGGCCGGCCTACCATGAAATTTAAATGCCGAAGACGGGATGACTGTTCGTACCGTGAAACATACTTATTCCACAATTCGTGCTGATTTGCGGTATGTTATGTCTTACTTGTCCCTAAAGTCTTATATGCGTAGTCTGAATATTGGAGTAATACCATTTTGAAACAAAGAAATCCAAACAAGCATCATTAGAAAGTTTTTCTATTGGCCCGAAATTTCAGATAGATATTTTCGTGCAAATAATACTAAATATCGTGCAAATAATTAGATAAATTCATAAAGCCATACGTGTGGTCAACTTGAGCAGTTACTTAAGAAGATACACTAAAAAAATGCACTAACTTTCATCGAATATTATAAGACTATGAGAAGACCAATTAATCTAGAATTTTGATATAGGTAAATTGATGTCTTTAACTAGAATTTCCTAGCTCAAAAACACGATATTGTGATTTTGGCTCGACCATAACTATTTTCGAAAATACCTCTGAAAAATTACTATTTTTGAAATTACAAGGAAGTTACACTATCATTATGCTTAGGAAGTACTCAAATATATTCGTAACATCAATATTAGTAATATGCTAGCTCTTTATTTCCATAACTAAAACCAATCATTTTTAAATAATATTTTAAAATTTTAACAAACAATTTCTAAGCGCTCTCGATCATTGCGGGCGCATCGCAATTTTAGACCTTATGACCGCTCTTTAAGGATTGATACACAATGAGTGTCAATGAGTACGAGCGTCGTGTTTCGCGGTGTCCCCTTAATGAAAATTTGACTTATCACAAAATAACTATTACCTACTAACTCAAAGTTACAACAATACTTGACTTGTTTACTAACTCATCATTTAACTAAAGCAAAATCACAAAAAAGCTCACTGCGACAATACCCCAACCAGCTAGCTTAGCTTCCTCCTTGTATGGAGGATCCTTCATCAGAGCTACACGACTTAATCCCTCACTGAACGTAAGCGGAGCTTTCAGCTTCACCAAAGCGATATCATTAGTCAACCACATATGACTATAATTCTTATGGATGAGGAAGCTGTGAGCCATAGCAACACCACCCTTCGTAATGTTCTCATGACCAACATACACAACAATCTGGCTGTCTTCATTACAACTGAAGAAGCAATGCCCTGCAGTCAGCAATATATACTGGTTTATGATTGAAGACCCGCAGATCCATGAATCCAGCTCGTCTGCCTCCGCATCTACACACTCAACGCCAAGGTACGCGACGTATGGAAAGTCAGTTATCTTCGCATTGTTGCCGCCGACTATAAAAGGATCCATTCCACATTCTCCAAGAACTACCAAGGATAAAGTCAGAATAAAGTGAGTTATTACAACCATATCAGTGGTTTTATATATATCACTGGAGATGTCAAACAGAGTTATGTTCTTATCAACTAATTGAAGTATGCTCTTAACTACTTTATGCCGTAGTAAAATGGCTGAGTTATAAAACTTTATGTATAGTCTTGCAATAACCATGACTTGGGGAAAGGAAGAAATTCGGCCATCTATTATTAAATTTGTCAATCATGTCTGCAAGAATTAGTTCGGACTTGTTCTTCACCGTATTTCATTTATGTGTTACTAGCCTTTGCCCGCGGCTTCGCTCGCGTTAATTTAGAATTTGGCAATCAATTCGGGTTGTACTCTGCTTGTAATAATATAATTCAATCATGATTCGAAAGACACGTGGCGCCATCTATTATCATAAGAACGTTATTATTGTTTTCTCGGGAACAGTAATTTTTTTTTGAATGAAAGGTAGTTTATGTTCGTTTCTGTACACCTGTCAACGAATATGCAAAATTTCAGGATTATCGGTTCAGTGGTTTAGGCATGAAAAGGTAACAAACAAACAAACTCATTTTCGCTTTTATAATATTAGTTAGGATTAGGATTTTCTTAATTTTTACTATTTTATTATTTCCATCAAGTTGTGGACTATGAAGGCTCTCTAATTTATATTTACTATCAGTATGTTGCCACCTTTCAGCATAGTACCATAGAATAGGCTAATGTCTATTCTTTGACACCCTCTGTGAATTATTGGATTCAATTCCCTGGGTAAGGCAAGGCAGCACCTCTGACAATGTGTGGCCTGTTTCGTATATCCTAAAGCTTTTAGACAAAAAATACAACATGCCAGAAACAAAATGAAAATATGTTTCTAACATAGCAAAACTTAATAAACTATTAGATGACTAGGAATAATGTACAAATGAGTTGACGTATACGACATATGGCCCAGTAAGTCCCGTTTTTGAGGAGTGGCCGGAGAAGCGGCGCGGTTGTTTTGGCCAGTTCCTGTGTCGCATTGGTCGGCAAGAGACGCCCGGTTGTCACCACTGTGGTGACTGCCGCAACGTTGATGAGGACACGGCGCTGCACACTTTGGCGGATTGCCCCGACTGGGCATCGCAGTGCCGTGAGTTGATCGCGGCAGTCGGTATGGTTGCCCTCTCGCCGTGGTTCAATCTATGGTCCGGAACGAGAGGTCATGGAACGCCGTCGCCTCCTGTGAGGAAGTCATTTCCACCAAGCAGGTGGCGGAGCGGAAGAGGGACTGCTTAAACCCTCTCCCCAACCGCATAAATGTCAAAATATAAGCTTTTACTTAATGCATATGAAAGTATATAAGGTACCTATAAAAAAAATCTATTTTTTTAAATTTTGTCTCCCTGTCTGTTTGTTCCGGCTAATGTCCGAAACGGCCGAACCGATTTTGACGGGACTTTCACTGGCAGATAGTTGATGTTATAAGGAGTAACTTAGGCTACTTCGGATTTAGAAAAAAAAAATGTTCCGCGGTGAAATATTAAAATCAATGAAATAGTAAACAATATCAGATTCATCTATTCTATACAAATAAATAAAATTGAAGTGTCTGTTTGTAATGTCAAAATAACTGATTTTTACTTAATGCATATAAAAGTATATAAATAAGGCTCTAACAGCAAAAAAATTAATAAAAAAAAATTCCCTCTCATTGTCCGTCTGTCTGTTTGTTTTGGGCTAATTTCTGAAATGACTGGATCGATTTTGCCGGGACTTTCACTGGCAGATAGCTTATAAAGAGTAACTCAGGCTTCTTTTATTTTAGAAAAAAATAAGAAATCCGCGGTAAAAAAATTAAAGCCTATGAAATAGTGAACAATTTCCGATTCAAATAGGGAAACGTATATAAAATAATAATGATTTTAATATATATACATCCATTATAAATTCTTATATAATAAATTAAAATCGGCCCACAAAGTAGAAGAATGACATTAATTTTAGCATAGGTATTTCTATAAATTTGTGTGCATGAACATGGATGTTTATCTTGGTCTGGGTGTTTCTATGTATAATATGTATGTATTTATAAAAAAAAGTATATATGTATGTCTATCCATTGTCTAGTACCCATAGTACAAGCTCTGCTTAGTTTGGGCTAGATGGTATTGTGTGTATGTGGTAGAATATATTAGTATACGAGGAATACAGAAATATTAAGATTTTGTAAACTTTGCGATCTGAACAAACACTTTTTAGTTAAATCGACGCGGACGAAGTAGTTACAGCTAGTCCCTTAATAAATTGTAATAACAAAAAAGAAAATAAAAATCCATTTTATTTATATACACATAATAGTTTTGGAATTTTCTTCTATCCATTTGTAGTAATATCCTGTGTCAGTGTAGAAAACTAAGCGATCTTCAGTGGTATACATATTGCGTGTAAACGAGACAATTCCAATCTGAACGTAGTTGCGTACAACGAGAGCGTTGCCTGAATCTCCGCTGTAAAGAAACAAAATAGCAATTATATATACATATTACATATATTGAACAGCCTCGATGGCGTAGTGGTTAGTGTAACCGACTGCCACGCCTGAGGTCGCGGGTTCGATTCCCGCACAAGTCAAACATTTGTGTGCATGAACATGGATGTTTGTTAGTTACATAGTTTGGGTGTTTCTATGTATAATATGTATGTATTTACAAAAAAAAAGTGTTTATGTATGTTTATCCATTGTCTAGTACCCATAGTACAAGCTCTGCTTATTTTGGGCTAGATGGTGTTGTGTGTATGTGGTAGAATATTATTATTATTATTAACTAAGGCGGCAAACAAGCATACGGCCCACCTAATGGTAAGTGGTCACCGTACTCCGTAGCCTATGGACGCCTGCAACACCAGAGGCATCACTTGCGCGTTGCCGACCCTTTAGGAAAGGAAGTAGGAAGGAGGAGGAGCGGGTTGGGGGAAAGGGGGGTGATTGGGCATTCGGCAGTCGCACACACCGAACGAAACACAACAGTAGGAATACTGCTATTTCACGTCGATATTCTGTGAGAGGGTAGTCCTTCCCCGGTCGAGCCGACCCATTCATGCTGAAATCAGCGATGCTCTACTACTAGATATATTATATTTATAAGCTAAGTATGAAGTTTTTACTATGACATGACCACCACAATGAAAATGACTTTTAAGCAGACATTGTTTTTACAGCAATATGAGCCTGTAACATACTGAATAACAGCCATATTATTGTTTATTGGAATATATATGGTAATGTTATAGTGTATTGTAATTTCAATGTAAATATATCTTTAACAAAATTAACGTAAATGACAAATATTTGCTAGCTAGCATACTACGCAGTTACTTGTGTGTGTGTCTCGCATCGGTAGTTACACGATGCATATAACCCACGCAAGTGTCTGATCTTGCGCATTTTACCAGTACAAGATCCATGAGCAAGAAGTGCACCCACGCAGCCTCGTGTTGTGTATCTGGGGTAAGTAGAGTTTAATAATTCTCGAAACAGCGGGACATATTATTATGTACATATTATGTCCCTTCTTCTACTGGCTGTGAAGTTTCAAGTTTTGTCGAATTACAATAATTATTATATTATTATATGATTTTTTTATACGAAGCCATCGCTGGCTCGGTATTAGCCTTGCATAAACAGTTTTTCTAGGCAAGTCAGCGCTGGCGAGAATAGAGCGCCCGTCTATTTTTCAAGCCTGTGACCTCCGCCCGCATACTCAACCCCGCACCAGCGGACGCGTGTAAAAGCATCGCGTCAGTCGCTTGCGGATTATTTTTAACGTCAAATGTGTGCACACCACAAGAAAACTATGGCTGACTTGCCTTCATCTAAACAACACGAGTCGAACCAGCAGTGGCTTGTCTGTAGGAATGGCGCCTGCGCACTGGCTTCCTATAAACCATACCTAATAGAGCTAACTTTACCACAGTATGAAAATAGGCACCCGTTATCTAAACATTTACGACGAGTACTGAATACATTTATCTAAACATTTATTAAAAGAGAGTTAATAAAATATTTTAGCCGATAATTTTACCGTGCAACGTAACCATCCTTGTGGGTGGCACAAATGGTGCCTGCTTGTCCTGTATGATTACGACAATACTCCACACTCTTGACGTATTGCTTCGCGTACTGAAGTATATTCGAATATTCTTTACTTTTCACCTAAAAACCAGAAAGCAATAAGAAATCGAAAATTACTAAATTATATCGTAGATTTACTACACTTTTTATAACGTTGTTTAGTTATGTTGTATGTGGATAGATATATTTTCGTAGTTCTATGTTTAGTAACGAAGTAAAATAAAAATATCTTTAGTAACTATGTAAAAACAACCAATACCGGATTATGACTGCTAGTTTGTTTATAAGCTGCTTTTCCGCGACGTTATATAAGGTTATATCCGTATGTACACATCATTATTCTTCTCCCTAGCCTTTATTATTCCCAAGTCACTTGAGGTTGGCTTTCTAGTCTAACCGGATTTGACTGGATATCAGTTTTTGCACGAAGCGACTGCCATCTGACCTCCGCAACCCGAAGGCTAACGATACCCTAAGGCTAGACCAGTGTCAGGATATTAGAGGGCACTGACTTTCCAATAACGACTGCCATAGATGTTCATGGCAGCCGGGACCGACGGCTTAACGTGCTCTCCGAGGCACGGAGCAGGCAATAATTGTCAATCAATACGCACATAATTTCTAAAAGTCATATAACTTCCGAAAGTCAGAGGTGCGCGACGTGGGCTCGAACCCGAGACCCTCGGCATTGCAGTTTGTTGGTCTCCCCACTGAGCTATCGCTGCTTTGATTTATTGCTATTAATAATGATGTATCTACACATCATTATTAATAGTAATAAATCAAATTTGAGTATTTCTGTATCGTCATTGCTGACAGACGTGTGTCAATAAAAATGTAGTAAATTTACATTATTATAAACATTGACCTAGTTAAGTGTGTTTGTGCGTGATATGCACATGTTGCAGTGATAGTTGTTTTTATTTTTATAATAGACAGTAAAATATATATTCATAAATATTTTAACATGGAGAGCAGTACCATCAGTAGAAGTGGTGTAACGCGGCGTACTCCTCCACCAACGACGCTACAACATATTGATGAGAGATTAGACTGGCGGGAACACATAAACAACCTTTGTTCTCGAATTCGAAAACTGATGTGTGTATTCTTGGAGCTTAGACATTCGGCTGACATAGAAACTGCCTTACTTGTGTATCGTTCCTTATGTGAATCTATCATTACTTATTGCATTACGGTCTGGGGAGGTACATTTAAGACGGTTATGCTCGGGGTGGAACGAGCTCAACGGGCAATCCTAAAAATAATGTACTTTCGAAAAAAGAGACTAAGTTCTCACTGTGAGTCAACTTTACATCCTCCGCACCGTCTTACGCCCACACTCCGTGCTACTCTTGAGGACAAATCTAGTGGAAAGACGCACCGGCTTCCCTGTACGCGAAATAACTGCATGCCATTCTGCACTTGCGCGTAGACATTTTATGGCCCTAAGCTCTCGAATTTTCAACAAAGTTAATAAGACTCTCACTATACATAAAGTCACTCTGCATATGGTAAAAAATAATTTGAAGTTATGGCTGCAGTCTTTCAATTATGATGACACTGAAAAAATCATAACAGCAATCATCCACACACACATACACACACGTCTCTTAAGTCACACTAGTACGCGTAGACACTTCAATCCTCTGCTTATACATTAAACCACACTCTCATCACACACACACACACACACACGCACGCACGCACGCACGCACGCATGCACGCACGCACGCACGCACGCACGCACGCACGCACGCTCGCACGCACGCACGCACGCACGCACGCACGCACGCACGCACGCACGCACGCACGCACGCACGCACGCACGCGCACACACACACACACACACACACACACACACACAGTAGTAGTAATAAGTTAGTCTTAATAGATGAGACAGTTAAAATAGTCGCAACGTCGAAGATTCAGAGATGGTTAAATTCAATCGTGCACTAATAGTAAATTAATATATGTATTTAAAACACCCCGAACAGTAACAGATATTAAATTGATTATTCAAGTTTATCTAGCTCTATGTCAATCAATTATCCAATATTGCATTACTTCACGGGGTGGAGCAGTGAAAACTACTATGCTGCCTCTTGAACGAGCTCTGACAGCAATTTTAAAAGGGATTAAATATAATGATCATCAAAAATACTAATTCGTCAAGCAAATATTGCACAGCATAACGAGCAGCAAATCACTGCATTCCGTCTCGGAAGTGTTAGGTTATGTTAGGTTCCTTTTCTTAAACACACCCAAAAATAGGAGCCTCGCTTCGCAGGGCTCCGTCGACTTAGTTTGATCTCTTTAAAGGTTGCTGGCCATGAGTTGCTGATCAATTAGCTATTTCTGCTCACAGATTATATTTTTCTGCTCACAAAAGTACCAATACTATGCTAACTATTTAAATAACACCTATTTTAAAAGTAGCTATCTCCTGTCCTTTCCTGTTTCCTACAAGCTTGTTATATAAATCCTGCAAAGTAATAACTGTCCGTCAAATCTTCATTATGCACACAATACTAAAACAACATGCGATGCTTACCAATAACGTTGACAAAACTAACCAGCGACGGCAAGATATAGTCTGCACCACACAATCATGCTCAAAACATGTTTTACAAATAGATTATTTGCATTTCTAGGGCCATTTTTGTATAATAGACTAAATAGAGAATTAAGCATTTATAAATTAACTCATTTTAGCTGTAAAATCTTAACTTCTACTTATATTCAAACTCTGCCATATGACCAAACCGAGCAGTTATTTGCAATGTGTAAATAAAATTTTGCTATTTTAGTTTTAAAGTAGAAAATTAAACTTATTTTAATTTTTTTTACCTTTACGTTCAGTTTATTATAAAAGTTATTATAATGTAAATTTATTTATACTGATAAGTATGTAAGCACTTTGTCGCTCGAAACACAGGTTTAACCTAGTTCGGGCAAATATCTATAAGTGCACTTTATGTTATTGTTAAAATGCAAATGTAAAACCAAGAATTTATACTAAAATAAATAAATAATAATTATTATTATTTAAAAAAAACCTGATGGAGAATATACATATACATATATACTCACCAAAGCGGATTGAAATATATACTAACATTATACATTCCCCATCCAGCTACTACAGCCTCTTCATCGTACGGTGGATTCTCCATCAAAGCCACGCGATTAACCATCGCACTGAATTGTAATGGAATATTGAGCCTAACAAGGCAGATATCGTTACGAAGCTTCCGTGCATGGTAATACTCATGCTGAAGGAAGCTGTGAGCAGTAGAATAAGCTCCTAAGAACCTTATTTTATGACCCACATAAACAGTGACAGAACTCTTCCCTGTACATACATCCGTGCAGTGTGCCGCTGTCAGTGTCAAATGCTGGTTCACAATAGAAGAGCCACATACGTAGCTGGTTGTGGCTTCATCCTCTTTCACACATTTAATGCTTAAGAACGCATTGTATGGAAAATCATTTATGCTAGCATTATGTCCGTCAATGATGTATGGTTGCATCGGACATTGCCCGACACTTGTGAAGCATATTAGAATTAAAACATGTTGCGTTACTCGCATTCTCGCGTAATGTAACATGTTTGCTCGACACTCGCGTGTCGGCTAACACGCGTCAAGCAAATTGATTGACGTCGAAATCGTGTCCTTATCGACTAATTACAACATGGTCATTATTATTTTACGATAGCATATAATTTTGCATGTTTTATGACGGCTGCATGTAAATGCTTCACTTAGTGAAATAGGTCAAGAAGAAGAAAATTTGAAAAAGGAAAATACATAAAAGTTACTTCAACTGCGATTTGATGACACGATTTATATAACTGTGATTTGGTCCCAGTATGTATAAATAAAAGAAATTAGTCATGGACTTTCTAACATAAGAACATTTGTGAAGATCCTAACTAATATTATAAATACGAATGTGAATTTGTTCGTTTGTTTGTTACACTATAAGGATGTGTTCAAGCGTCACCTAAACGCTTGCGGTATCGACGTTTCATCTTGAAAAAAGCTGGCTACAAATAGGTCTATATAGCGATCTACCATCTTTAATAAGATTAAGACGTTTGAGAAAAACCGTCTCGAAACAATTGACGTAAAACTTCAAATGCTTAAAGAAAGGCCTAAACCCTCCTACACTTATACGTACGACAGCACAGGCCAACTCTACTGCCACATCTGTCGTAGGACATTCAAGACCAAGTTCGGTCTAGCAAGCCATATTAGAGCTCACCAAAGAAAAGATCCATGACTTCTGAGGTCGCCGTCATCGAAATCGATGAGGAGGACTATATATATATACATACACTTTCATGCTTTAACTACTTTTCCGATCATCATAAAATTTCGCATTGTCAGTTGTTACAGAAAAGAATATAGGGTACCCTTTATACAGAAAAATACTGTTGCCGAGGAATAGAAATTTATTGTCAAAGTTTAGTAATTGATAGAAGTACGAATAAATTAAAATCGATGGCGACCTCGATGGCGTAGTGGTTAGCGTAACTGACTGCCACGCCTGAGGTCGCGGGTTCGATTCCTGCACAAGTCAAACATTTGTGTGCATGAACATGAATGTTTGTCTTGGTCTGGGTGTTTCTATGTATAATATGTATGTATTTACAAAAAAAAAGTATACATGAATGTTTATCCATTGTCTAGTATCCATAGTACAAGCTCTGCTTAGTTTGGGCTAGATGGTGTTGTGTGTATGTTGTAGAATATTATTATCATTATTATATTATTCATCATTAAATTGTTATATATTTTTTGGGTGTAAAATGAGTTGCTATTAACATTCGTCATAAAACTTATTACTAAAATTAACTCTATTTAGTCTCAAGATAAAATCCTGATAAAGTAAAAAAGTAAAACTTGGAGAAATCTTGAACAGCATTGCAACACAATACGGATTGCCTACTGATTAAAAAGCAAGTAGTTCAGTTCTAAACAGCAGCAATTTATGTCGAAGGCTTTTTATTTTCTGTTCGCTTCATTATGCTCTTCACCTTCCTTTGCCACAGAGCATATTGGATTAGCGAATGCAACTGGATCTTTACCACCTGTAATAGTATATTATATTATACTGGCTTTTGCCCGCGGCTTCGCTTGCGTTAATTTAGAATTTGACAATCAATTCGGGTCGTACTCTGCTTGTAATAATATAATTCGATCATGATTCGAAAGACACGTGGCACCATCTATTATCATAAGAACGTTATTGTTGTTTTCCTCGGGAACAGTAATTTTTTTCGGGATGAAAGGTAGCCTATGTCCATTTCTGTACACCTGAAAATGTATATGCAAAATTTCAGGATGATCGGTTCAGTGGTTTAGGCGTGAAAAGGTAACAAACAAACAAACTCATTTTCGCTTTTATAATATTAGTTAGGATTAGGATAGGATTGAATGTACCGTCAAAATACTTATAGTTAAAATGTAATAGTTAAAAAGACAACTCTCGCACTCGGAATAATTCCTGTGTCTTGACGAGTTTACAAACATTCAAACAACGGACACAAAGAACACCGAGACTCGGAAAAACTACTATTTATGAATCACACAAATTGGCCCGTGTGGGGCGCAGCGACCAGCAGCAAGGCCTAAAGTTGTTTTGGTCTAAGGTTGTCAATAGGCAACAAAACTCTGATATACAAAGTGGCGAAGCGTAGTGGGGGCGGCAGGGGCGGACTGCCCCGGGCGGCATTTTTAGAGGGCGGCGAAATTTCACAAGAAATAATAATAACTAACGGTCGCCTACTGGTCAAAATTCAACCAATATTCCTAAGCTTGCTACTTTTCTTTCTGTTTTTCTTTATAAATAAGGTATAGGTAACCATAGTTCCAAAGAATTGTACGACGTCAGACGAACAATGCCGAAATACTACAAACGCGATTCGACTGCGTGTGTCAAATGCATGTTTGTGTGCGTGTAGTGTTTTTTAATTAATTTAATGTATTTCTAATGCATATTTTATAACAATATTAGGTTTCGCCCCTCCTTCTCCATATAAACTTTAACTGCCAAATTTCATTCTCCTCCGTCCGCGCAATTTTCGTAGAAAGATATCTTGTAAATATTTGAACTGTGCAATATACAATATTGATGACTATTCTAACCGAAAAGTTCTTTGGAATTACTGAAAATTATAGTATTTTAATTTGAAATACCTAAATAATAGGGCGGCAAAAAAATATTCCGCCCCGGGCGGCTGACCCCCACGCTACGCCACGGGATATACAGTACGAGTTTCCGCCTGGCTTCGTCTGTGTGAATCCTCCATGGGGTTCTTATGTGATTTATCCGGTAAACCACATAAGATTGGCACACAGATAGATGTGTACCACGTAACCTAATATCGTCTACCGGATAATGTTCCAAATGCCAAGCTGCTACTGATAATTTCTTGAGAGATTTTTTTTTGTTAATTTGAATTTGAATTGTACCATAGGCCGTTAAGCGCCGCCATCGTCAATTACAATTTTATATGCAATTCTTGCCATAAACCCAATATTGCATGCAATCGATTTCCGACTCTAAAACTCCCTTAAATTTATTTTTTAATTTGACCCTCCATATTGAACAAAAACAAACAACATTTTTTACAGCATAATAAATTAACGTTTCTGATCAATTTCCCAACTAATACTAGTTAAAGCTTTTCTTTTTTTTACATTAGGTACTGTATGTTTATAGTAAATTTTCAACAATTTAGATATATCCTATCCCATCCCACTTTTCTTTTTCTATCACTCAGTTGTTTCTTTCATATTCATCTATAATTTCATTCTATAATTTTCAGGTGCTCGGTGATTTATACACTCTTCTTCACATAGTTACAATGAGCACTTACAATATGATGACCCGTAAGGCAACAACCAAGAACTTGGAGAACAAACTAAAATACACACTAACTGAACTGAAGAAATGCCAAGAGGAAAACAGTCAACTATTGAGGGAACCTACTGATTGTGAGGAAGACATTAAATTGGTTAATGAAAAGGTCTTTTATTTGAAAAATCAACTCGCTGAACTCCACATTGAGCACATGGACATTCTGGATCAGCGGGATAGACTCCAGGAAGAAATTAATTCCTTAAACACTTGCAATCAGACCTATTCATGTTCTTTAAGTCGCTTAACAGAATTAGAACTTAGCTTAAGTGAGGCTCAAATAAAAATTTCATTACGAAATTACATACAGACATTGAATAGTAGTGCGACCCAGACCGTTTACTCAGATGTTTTAGGTGACAGGCACGACTTACAAAATAAGAACTACAATAAGCAATGTAAAATTAATATTAATAGTCATAGAAAAATTAGGCAATACTTAAAACTACATAAACTAATAAGAAACCTAGATTCTAAGCTTAAAAAACACAACAAAATCCAAATATTGACCCAAACGAACCAGGAAATGATCATAGAGCGTAAGGAGTTATTGTCAGATCTAGATAATTACAGTGAACAATTAGCTGTAGGTAAATTACATTATGACCAGCACACACAAGATCTCGAAAAACAAATATATGAATTACAATCACAATTAAGTAGTCTCAACATTACATATGACAAAGAAGTATGTGATTATATAAAGAAGTATGATGAGATTGCTCGAGTAAGCAAAGAGAACTTGGAACAAGTCTTGGCTTTAAGTAGCAGTAGTATCTGTTCAAATTGCTTAACATCAAATTCGAATATTTGTCAGTCTCGATCTAGAATATGCAGTCCCGTCTCTGATTAGATAGGTAGCGCTTTGTCAGTGGAAAATAGTAATATTGAAAAGTGGATATAGTTACAAGAATAGAAAAGGGTATGTTAAGTTGGTTTGGACATGTAGAAAGAATGGACGAGGAAAGACTGACTAAGAAAGTTTATAAGGCTAGTGTGAATGGAACAGTCGCAAGAGGAAAACCTAGGCGAACGTTTCTCGACCAGATCGGAGGCGTTCTGGACAAAGGCCAGGTTAAGAGCTCCTTGAACCGACGGGCGTGTATGAGGAATGTGATGAAAGTGAATGAAGCCAGAGAAGTATGTCAGGATCGTAGCAAATGGAAATCCGTAGTCTCTACCTACCCCTCTGGGAAACAGGCGTGAATCTATGTATGTATTTATGTATGAAAAGGTATATATTTTCTCTGATCATTTAGGTATAGGTTTTGGTAGCTTAATTATTAAAAGTTACATAAAACAACAGATTTTTAACTTTTGTTTCCTATAGGTATAGTAAATAGGTATGAAATTCTTATTTACATACACATCATAATATTTGAATATTTTTGTATCCAGTTATAAAAATATCCTGTGTCAGTGTAGTAGACAGTGACCACTTTATCAATAGTTCGACCATATGAGACGATGCTTTTTTGAATGTAGTTGCGTATGACGAGAGTGCTGCCTGAATCTCCTCTGTAAGAAACACAACCCATACGTTAGTCTGTCTCACACTTATTTATTAATTTCTGTTTTCACACAAGACCAAACAGCAATCAAAAGAAATGTTTTGTGAAAACAGTATCAAAATTGGTTACGAAATGAGGGAGTAATTAATATTTTATATTGGGATATAAGATAAAGTGGGTGTAGTGAGGACATCTCACTATCTTCCTCGGACAGCTGCGTTTAAATAGCGGTGACGTCACACGAAATTATCTCTACTACGAGATTTGAAACGCTTGTATATTATTGAGTAGATAAAAGAAAAAAATATAATTTAGATAATTAATGTAACTATTTGCCTTAAAAAAGGAGACGTTACATTTTTGTATGGGACCCCGGCTACAACATGTACGTGATTAAAAATCCTAGAAAATTAACCCATAAACATATTTAAACAAAAAATATCCACATTAAAACAGTATTGAAGATGTACAAAATAAAAATCGAATATATTTGACGTTTATCTGAACAATCATGGCGGAATGTTTTGACCATACTCCATAGAGGTTATGACATAATGACATTATAATTTATAACCTATAAAGTACAAAACGCAACTGAGCTGAGTAAGACTTGATTGAATTTCGGGTATTTAAAAATTAGTCAGCGAATTGAATCGCTTCTTTATAGCGTGTTGTCACGTTTTACCACTTCTAATAGAATCCTAAGTTTATTCCAAGTGTGAGCAGATATCACAAAAACCGTTAAACAAAGCCAAAGTCGTAGGGAATCAGACAGAACGAGTAAAACAAAATAACAGTGGAAGTCACGAAAATCTAAGCGCACGCGCAAACGACAATACATGACTAATGAGTAAGGACTAAGAAATCATTGACAAGCATAATTGTCAAGTGTTAACGTCAAAATGTCATCAATAATATTTCATTCCGATATGCACAGGACCTGTAAGACTGGTGCGTTTCTATAAATATACGTTTATCATACCATCGTATGATAAACGTCGACGGGTTCTAACAATTATTTGTACTTATTGTAGTCGCAATATGCTGCAATGTAGGTATATATAAGTATTTTTATTTTATTACTTTGTGATATTTATCTTCTATCAGTTCATCTTAAACAATTTCTGAACGCATCTAATGCTACAATCCATTGTACCGCCATATTGAATATGGTAATAACAGAAAAAATATTTTCGTCTTGTACGATCTCAATTACAAGTAAATATTTGGAATAGCATTTTTACCTGATTTCTAGTAATTTTTCCTCTTTTTTGATGTACCGTACATTTTGTAGCCGAAAATGAAACATCTACTTTAAAAATAAAGTTTTTCTTTTCATCATACGGTTAAATCTCCATTAGTGCCACGCGGTTGACATTCACACTGAATTCTAATGGAGTGTTAAGCCTCACAAGGCCAATGTCGTTCGTTGCAAAAAAGAAATTTGGATGTCTGAAAAAACTATGAGCTGTAGAAGCGGCACCGAGGTACCATTCTTCATGTCCTACGTACACTTCATCAACTTCTTTCCAAAACAAGTAGCCGTGCATTGTGCCGCGGTCATCGTTAAATACTGGTTCAGGATAGACGAGCCACATATGAAGAAAGTCATATTAGCAGTTCTTGCACACATTTTATTTATAGATATGAATTGTAAGGAAACTGTCTTATACTGGCATCTTGGCCGTTAATGATATGCGGCTTCATCAGATACTGTCCGGTACTTATCATAATTATAAGTTACTACTAAAGCAATCTAGATTACTTGCATGTTACCTCGCGTTGAGCATATTGGTTGATGGGAAATTTAGTTCCTTATCGACTAATTAGAATTTGGACGTAATGGTCTTATGATGAAATATAATTTTCATAATTTACGACGAGTGTAAAATAATGTCGTTAATTTGTGCGTGAACATTTATTGAATAAGAAGGACAACATTTGTATAATTTATGCAGAGAGTTTCTAATTAATTTTAACTGTAAATATTATAATGTCACATGTAAATGACATAAGACAATATGGGTTATATTACCCTAAACTTTGAGTTAGCTAGCTAAAATAATTATGAAGTTACATAAATAATACATCGCAATTATTATTTGATGCCTTTACGTAGAGCCGCCTACTTGAGTACATGTGGCGGGAATTACCTTTTTAGAAAATTGCTTTAAGTCTAAAAATACCGCGAATTTAGGAGAAAATAAAATTTTTTGGTGAAATGACGAATTTGTTAAACCAGATCTAACGAAGTTGTGGTCAATTAACTAAATCACTCATACTGCTCTTCGAAAAATTACATTACGTAATCTGTAAATAAACTTACATAATTTTAATAATTTAATGTCTAAAATTTACTACAGTTATTAACAAATTTTCAATCTTCTTCTTCTCATCTTTTATGAATCAATTTAGCCCCATTGAGCATAGCGAAAATATTCTGTCTATGTTTAGCCCACAGCTAATACGTACATCGCTTATGCAATTTTTTAAAAAGACTTCCTTTCTAATACAGTATTAGTTTAGTTACATATACTGCGTTTCAGTCGTAGATTCACAACCACCATTTTTTTTACTACAGATATTCCTTTCTTTGTTCCAAGTCTTTACGCTTACATATGCCTGACCGACTGGAACAAAGCGTTACTAGATTTATCTGTTAGGAAGTTCTCGGCAAGTCTGAAGTCTGTCTGAAGTGTGTTTGAAGCCTCGCTGATTTCAGCATGAATAGGCCGGCTCGACCGGGGAAGGACTATCCTGTCACAGAATATCGACGTGAAAAACCAGTATTTCTACTGTTGTGTTTCGTTCGGTGAGTGAGAGTGCCGGAGGCCCAATCACCCTCTTTCTCCCTTCCCGCTCCTTCTCCTTCCCACTTCCTTTCCTAAAGGTTCGACAACGCGCAAGTGATACCTCTGGTGTTGCAGGCGTCCATAGGCTACGGTGACCACTTACCATCAGGTGGGCCGTATGCTTGTTTGTCACCTTTGTGGTATAAAAAAAAACATTGCACGGTTGACGTCAATAGACTTGCTCTATAGTAATGGGACTGACGTGAGGTTCTGCATGTTTGTGTACGAGATGGAAAGGAAATGGTGTCAAAATGCATACGTGGCACAAAGTTGTCGTTAAAATTATATTGCACAATAGTAAACATAAAAATAACTAAAATAAAATGGTCTTGCAGTATTTAAGTATTTATCAGTAATTGTGTTAATTTTCAGACCGCATCTGCCACAAAGTACGGCTTTGCTGTAAGGCACAATGTTTAGATCACTGACTGAAGAGTAGGACGAAATTTTTAAATAAAATCCTAATATTATTTATTGGAAAAAGCATTACGCTGTACGTAACGAATAATTACTTTCCTAATACAAAGTTACTTACTTTTTGTTAGGATTTTTCATATATAAATAAATAAACGTTTTTATATAAGTAGTAATTTGTCTTACTTTATATTTAATAGATAAATTTAGAAAAATAGTTCTACACCAAACTTAAGAAATTAATATGTTATACGCCATAAAACTCTATCAGAACTGAAATTAGTTGATAAGGATATATTTTCATTGTGTGCACAAAGTGTGTAAAAATTAATGTATATTATTCTTAGCTATTATAAATTTATTTTGCTAAATTTAATATAATACAATAAATATAATTTATATTTAAATGGTTACAGATACGTAATATGTTCCTAACAAAATCGTTGACAACAAAAAACTCGCGTTATTGTAATTCGGCCGTCCTTCGCAAAACCTGAACTCAATTGCTATAAAATAGAGTAATGATAAAAAGAGGGTAATGATAATGCAGTGTTGCAAATAAGATTAACAGTTTCCCTGTCCGATGAATCACATATGATACATAACAATAGATTTTCTATTGTGTCTATCACGGGACAGCGAATGGGTTAAGATTTATTTGTTTTCCTCTTCATCACATGGACTTTCCTCTCCAACCAATGAGCGGTGGTACACATTGATCATAGTTCGGCCACCGTTAGCACCTAGAACAGTAGACATAAGGCATCAGAAATGACGTCACTAGGTTTATTATATCATCATAATCATCATCATCTGCAATATTATAATTAGAAGAACATTTAACAAGATTACATACACATAAGCTTTCTTGAGTTTTTTATTATCCAGTAATAGTAATACCCTGTGTCAGTGAAGAAATCCACCCGATCGTTCATAAAGTATATGGCATGCGAGAAGATGCCGACTGGAATGTAATTGAGTACAACAAGAGCACTGCCCGAATCCCCTCTGTAAACACACATACCTATTATAATTTTATGATAGATATAATGAAAATTTTACTCCACTATTCAGTAGACCGCAGATAATTTGTTGTTAAGATAACTTGGTGACTTCTTAAGGAAAGTTACTGACACAGCCTATGTACCCTTACACACACGTTGCCGGGTCTATAAAAAGAATACGTGGCGGCGGCAGCTAATGATTAGACTATTTGTCCATCACAGCATAGTATCTTAGTAAAGAACTCGAGACCTTACCGTATTTTTTTTTTTTTTAACATCAGGTGAATGCCCGTACGCACCGTCCGCGCCCGGGCAAGGCGCGGGTGTGTGGGACTCGAGCCAGAGAGGCCGGCCCCATACCCACTAAGCCCCTGACGACGTTACCCGGTACCTAATGTCGGTGCCACGGGATTCGCGCTAGCATTCACCGCGACACCGACAGGTCTTGGCCCGCCACACTAGGTGGACCCCAGCTGTTTGGGGAGGACATGATGGTACAGCCCTCCCCTCCACTAAGGGAGGCGCGCGGGGTGCTACGCCCCTCCCTCGGGCCTGTGCTGCTCGGGCGGCAGACTGCCCAAGACTACCGCCCGCAGGCCGCCCCCTAGGGTGGCTGGAGGTCTGCGAGCGCCTTACGGCGGCGCCCAGGACGTCTCCTGCGGTTTGGGTGGGGAGAGACCAGCTCCCTCTCCCGTTCCGCCGCCTCCTTCGCGTACATCACTGCCTCGCAGAAGGCGACGGCGGCCTCCCATGCACCCTCGCTCCGGACCATGGACAGAACCATTTCCGGCAGCGAGAGGACTTGGACACCCAGTGCCCCGGTTAACGACCGGCGCTGCCCCTCCCAAGCTGGACACTCCACGACTGTGTGCAGCGCCGTGTCCTCGGGGCCGTCACCGCAGTGGTGACAACAGGACGTCTCCTCCCGACCTATACGACACAAGTACCTCCCGAAGCATCCATGCCCGGTGAGGACCTGTGTCAGCCGGAAGGTCAGGGCGCCATGGCGCCGCTCCAGCCACTCCTCCAAAATCGGACTTACCGCCGCTATTGCGGCGTGCCCTGCACTCGGTCGCGCAAGTCGTTCCCCCCAGTCCGCCCTTAGGACGTCGCGGAGCTCCGACCGCCGCGCTTCTACCTCTCTCGGCAACGGCCGAAAGCCCCGCTCCAGAGCCTCCCCGCGCCACCGGTAGACCCACGTGAGAAGTCTGGCTTCCAGGTCACAGGGCGGTGATCCGGCCAGGAGGCTTGCCGCTTGAAAGGAGATCGTGCGGTACCCTCTCGCGACCCTGACGGCCATCACCCGCTGCGGCCTCCGCAGCAGGGCGGCGTTACGGGCCGTCAGGTTATGCTCCCAGATGGGGCTCCCGTATAGGGCCATCGCCCGCACGACCCCCATGAAGAGCCTCCTGCATGAGGCGTTTGGCCCCCCTGATTGGGTAGCAGCCGCGACAACCCTGCGGCTGCACCCATCAATTTGGGGACCAACCTTCGGAAATGTTCTCCGAAGGCCCATCGGCCATCGAGGACGAGGCCCAGATACCTCATCAATTTCTCAACGCCGATGCAGACGCCTCCCACCACGATGTGGAACCCCTCTGGTGGTGCGTTCCGAGGCCCGTAGAAGAACAGAGCCTCGGATTTGTGCAGCGCCACCACGAGGCCCAATCGCCGGATCCTACACACGACATGCGCGACCCCTGCCGTCGCCAGGACAGCCGCCTGCCGGTGCGTCGCTCCCCGAGCGAGGACGAGCGTATCGTCTGCGTAGCAAACTACGCTTACGCCGGCGAGGAGCACACCGCGCAGCACCCAGTCGTATCCGATGTTTCACAGGAGCGGGCCGAAAACCGAACCATGTGGAACACCGCACGACATCTCTCGCCGAGACCACCCGCTCGAACCCGGGTATACGACGGCCCTCGCCGTCAAGTACGCCCCGACGATTCGACGGAGGTAGGTCGGCACCTGATGGTAAAGCAGTGCCTCCCTTATGCAGTTCCAGGGCAAGGTGTTGAACGCGTTGGCGATGTTGAGAGATACCGCCAGCACCACCTCACCCCGTGAAAATGCTTCCTCCGCCAGAGCCTTTACGCGTGCGATCGCATCGACCGTGAAGCGCCCACGACGGAAACCGAACTGGTTGTCCGCCAAATCCGGTCCCACACCGACCAGATGCCCGACAAGACGGTCAGCCACCACTCTTTCGAGCAGCTTTTCGACCTCGTCGAGCAACACAATGGGCCGGTAGGCGGACGGACTGTCCACCGGGCGCCCCTCTTTCCGGAGCAGGACCATTCTCCCGGTCTTCCACCTTTCACTCGAGACCTTACCGTGTAGAAACACAAAACAACATTATTTAACTATGATCTTATGTCGATAGGGAGAGTATTTTCCCAGGCTAGCCGGTCCAATCTGTAATGAAGTGAATACCAGCCTAGATTAAATAAATAATCTAAATGCGAAATAACTTAAGAAGAGTTGAAGACTGAAAAGAGAATCAAAATTTAAATAGAATTTGGACACATGTAATTGATGAAGAATACAAAAATACAGAATGCTTTGCCGTTGAATATGCAAGAAATCAACTTAAATATGGCAAAAAAATTAATAATGTCTGTCTGGACATTTTAGATGAGCGACGGTTGGCTAGCTATTAGCTTATAACAATTATTATTTAAGTGAGCCAAAATTGTTTGCAAAGAATGCTTCAAGATGAGGATACAACTTGAAATAGAAGATTGCAAAAAATAAGTTTAGACGTATGCCTTTACAGTGGCCTATCCCCAACATCTTCTTCATACTTAAGAGCTTTGCTCTTGTCAATGGAATATACGCCATCTTTCTCGATTTTCGGGCAATACCTTGACCTCCTTATAAGACATGACTTTCGCCTATTCCTTCAACAGAAGACAGATATTTTAAAAATAATTATATTTTTATAATAAACTTACTTAGCGCCATTACCTCATATGGATTGTGTACAAAACATGTCAGGTTCCTCTCCATTATATCGCTTAGGACAATCGTCACCCCTCTTAACCAGTTGTACCGCGTATTTAAGTGTAGCTGAATTTATAAGTTCTGTTTTCTGAAACTCCACAAAAACACAACTTTAATGAAACCTACTGCAGCAAATTAATCAAAGCTTCTAAACTAGCTAGCTAGTTTAGAAACTAGCTACTGCTAGAAATGCTGGGCAGTCCCGAATCGCTAGGCTGAAGGCCAAAAGTTATAACCTATATTTTATTGTTTGGTTCACCAGAAATAGATACCTAATAAATATAATTAATTCAGGTTTTAGCAATACTTCAAATTTAGGTAAATTTAAGCGTAAATTTTCAATTTGAATTACTATATCCATACTACATAATATAATTATAATATAAAAAATAAATACTTGTTTGCCTAAAAGTGTTCAGAGGTAGTCTCTAGAAATACTGTACCAATTCCAAACAATTAATTCACTAATCGACAGATTCAATATCCCTGAGTAACATAAGCTAATAGTTTAAAATATAATAAGTAAAATACAGGTAGACATCTCTAAAACTTCGCAATTATTAATAATTAAGATAACGTTGATTACGTTATAAAAAACGAACTTACGTCAACAATATACATATAATTATACTCACATTATGCATAACATTACAATCCTATCCTGTTTTATGCGACCCCCAACCAGCTAAAAATGCCATTTCATTGTACGGCGGAAAATCCATCAGCGCTACGCGTTTAACACTCGAACTAAATTTTAACGGAGTCCTAAGCCTTACAAGGCAGATATCGTTATTCAGATATTCAGCATTAAAATGTTTATGCCGAAGGAAACTTCTAGCCGTAGAAGTAGCACCGAAGAACCATACTTTATGGCCTACGTACACCACGATTGAGGTCTTCTCAATACACTTACTCGTACAGTGCGCTGCAGTCAGCGTTGAATACTGATTCAGAATAGACGAGCCACATAAATGCTCGCTCGTATATCCATATTTACTTGCACATTTGATATGTAGGTATGCACTGAATGAGTACTGTAGTATATTTGTATTACGACCGTTAATAATATATGGTTCCATCTGACATTGTACAAAACTTATCAAATATGTTGCGATGTAAGTATAGCGAGTTATTCGCATATTAAGCTCACACGTTTTGAACATGTTTATTAATGTTGAAATTCTGTTCTTATCAACTAATTGCTTTTGGTCGTAGTGGATTTATGGTGAAATATAATTTTATTATTTTATGAAGTACTTAAAAGTACGACGTGAACTAATTAGTGGATGCAAATTGATTAAAAAAAATTAAAACTAAGATGCTGAGATTAACCATGACATGGCAGTGAGCATTGCATCGGAAGATACAGCCTTTTCAATGCATTCGTTCTATCATTTTGCCATAATGATAGAACGAATGCATTGAAATAAGATGAAGCAGATTTTAGAAATACGTGGTATTCAAAATTGGTATAAGTAGTCATAAATAAGTATTTTTAATTACAGTCTGAAGGGGCATACCACAGGGCTGCAATCTAGGCCTATTCTTGTTTTACAAAATGGTCTATCATTTTACATACAAAATGGTTGTATGTTCTTAATTAGCGAATGTCAAAATAAATTATTTTTAAAGCAGTTTATATAACACTCATTAAGGGTAGAAAAAGTTTTTTCACGTTAACTCTGCACTCATAGCAAACCTTAACTTGAAAATAAACTACTTAACGTAAACCGCAAAGGTTTCTATAAATTAAATATTTAGATAAGAATACGACTAAAGTTAAAATTTTAACCTTTAATTACACCTTACCTTCAACGCTAGCTTCAGTAGCCTGTCCAAGTATTATATACAAAGAATTTTAGTTTCGCGGCATATACAATCATAAAAGTAATATTTCTTTCTGATATAGATATTTCTACAGCATTCTTGTTAGCACTTTTTTATCTTCACACCATTCTGCATCATTGCTGCCCAGTCATGTAGACAATATTGAAATCCATTTAATCGTTCAAAAATGTTGAGTACCTGCCATTTGTGACTTATGTGCGAGTTTTATCAAGTAATTAGATGAACTCTTTCGGTGTTTAAATTTTTTATTTGTAGTTGTAATACTTTTACCTATTCGCTTTTTATTATTATTAATGCACAACTTATCGCACAGTTAAATTTAATATTATAAATATAATAAAATAGCTTAGTGGGAGACTGTGGGTTAGTCCCAGTCGCCAACCCCAGCATTGCCCCCTGTGGTAGCTAATGGGAAATTTCCAAAAAAAAAATATTCCTTTCGCCACCGGAGGAAGGAATGCTGGGGGTGGCGACTGGGATTAAACTCATCCCAGTTGCCACCCTCGGTGGCGAATGTGATATTTTTTTTGAAAATGTCCCATTCGCCACCGGAGTGGGCAATGCTGGGGTGGCGAATGGGACTAACCCGATTAAACTCATCCCAGTTGCCACTGCCGGTGGCAAAAGGGATATTTTTTTGGAAAATGTCCCATTCGCCACCGGAGGGGCAATGCTTGGGGTGGCGAATGGGACTAACCCAAGACTGTTGGACTGCAAGTTTCTAGTACGATTTATACGGCGCGCATATCTGACGTTCCGAAGATATGTGCGTATTAATTAGTTAATTATTGCTTGCTTAACCGGTGAAGGAAAGCATCGTGAGGAATCTTGCATGTCTGAGAGTTCTTCATAATGTTCTCGAAAATATGTGAAGTCTGCCAACTCGCATTAAGCCAGTATGGTGGACTATGGCTTAACTTTTCTCACCCTGACAAGAGGCCTATGCCTGGTAGTGAGACAGTTTAATACAGGGCTCATATTCTATACCTATTATATAAATAAAATATTATAAATAAATATTTATTTAGTTATAGGCGGGTAAAATCGCTTCGTGTAAGTTGGCCAATAGACTGATAAATCCAGGATATTATGAACCGGTGTGAATAGGATGATGTCCTACAGTAGGTTGACGAAGTCTTTGACTAATGTTGACATTTATTCCTGTCCTTGTTGACACGCATTTCCGTCACGAGACAACTTGCAGATAGATGCGTTCTGCGCCTCTAATCCATCATAATCACCTGTAAAAGCAGATGTTTAACCGTTTGATAGTACTACATTTTCGCATACATACATATCAATCAATCAGCCCACCGCAGTCCACTGCTAGACATAAGCCTCTCCCATTTTACGTCACAACATACATAGTAATAAAATAATTGGGAAGAGGGAAACCCGCCACGCATTCTAGGATTACCCATCCCAACTGTTGCAATAGAAAAAAGTTGACAATACC
Organism: Catocala sponsa; assembly: GCA_963564715.1. NCBI lineage: Eukaryota > Metazoa > Arthropoda > Insecta > Lepidoptera > Erebidae > Catocala > Catocala sponsa. The sequence continues at coordinate 4,392,032 of OY751331.1, forward strand.
GAACCCCTCTGGATAGTGACAGCCGCTTCGTAAAATCCGAGAGTACTCCAACGTGCAGTATTCAGCTTTGAACACAAAATATGCGTCGACACGTGTTTCGTTTCGGCGCGAGGCATCTTCAGGACAGTTCGGCACCGAATGAGCCCTACTTACACCCATATTTGTCAGCTAGTTTGTAAGTCCTAATTAGTTAGGAGACCTATCATCTACCGGGCACTCCGTGCTGCTACTGACAATATCATGACAGAAAAACCCAATAACCGCAACTCGGATATCGAAGCCGGAACACACCAGTTATCTTATCTTGTGTGTGGGGGCCAGTCAGTACAGACCGGCGACACTTCGACCCATAGGGATCTTTTGTGTCAGCCCCAAGATTTATCCCTTAGCTATCTCCATATGAATGTACTGCATTAGCCGCAGTGTACAATTCAGAGGGAGAAGTCTGAAGTCTTCAGGGTTTGGATATGCCAATCCCATCAGACCCATCCTAAGTCCAGCCAACGCGTCGCATTCACACAGTAGGTGTGATATGGACTCGTCCTGTTCACCACAGGCTCTGCAGATCGAATTGTGTGTCAATCTCAATCTGCACAGGAAGTCGTTGGTGCCAAAATGGCCAGTGAACGTTCCTGTGAGTGAACACACCAGTTGCCTGCACATCCACTGCGGCAATATTTTCAACGATGTGTCATAGTTAATTCAATACTCTGTTACATATGCTGCTACTAAAAAGGCCTAACTGAAAAATTGCCTAAATGAAAAAAGCAGCAAATACATACACATAATAATTGCCGAGCCTTTTTCTATCCATTTATAGTAATATCCCGTATCACTGAAGAAAACTGCGTTAGTTTCAGAAAGACTCATAGTTTGTGAAACGATTCCAATCTGAATGTAGTTGCGTACAACGAGAGCGCTGCCGGAGTCGCCTCTGTGAAGAAACAGTAAAAATTAAATACAATTAGTATAAATGTAATGAGTTGTTATATGTATGTTTCGAATGATTCTTGATTGACTGCACGCCCTGCCACTACGCTGAGTATTGCGGATTCGATTCCCAAACAGAACAAAAATATGGGTGAACCACAAATAGTTGCTTCGATTCCACGTGTTCTTTGTGTCCTTAGTTTGCATGTCTGTTTAGTCCTTCGTGAAACAGGTATTATTCCTAGTGCAGGAAGTGCCTTGAAAATTAGTGGAATTAGAGTAATAAATAATTTTAGGAAAGGGAGAACATAATATAGTCTTCACAGCTTCTAGTGGCAGAAGAGCCAGTGCATGATTGCCACCTATGGACTTTAGCAATATCAGGAGTCTACATAGCCAAGTCGCTACCTACCGTGTTAGTATCTAGTACTCTACTCAAACTCCGTTTGGAAAGGACTAAATTCTCCATTTTTAAACGAGGTTTGAGGAGAGTAGCGCTCTGGGAACATCGCGGCGGTTATTTTATTCCGAAGCTTACATGTACATGGAAGAAATTATCGCTGAAAACCTTCCATGCTAGATAGAAAAGATTCTGATAAAAAGGAAATATTCTATTGCATTATCCAGTGGTACTATGGTTGAAAATTGAGGATGAAATTAAGTCAATCAATTCCTCAGAGCTATCCTCAGGAAGAAGACGGTAGTCTAGAAGTAGACGGTCTAAGTGTGGGTATTTCTTGTTGCTGGTTACTAGGTGAAATAAAAAAAATGCATAGGCTGCGGCGAGGCAAACTAAACTAGAGCGCCATTGGTGCCGTTTTTATAAATACTTGAATTGTTATGAAAACATTACTGAGCAGCGCGGCCTTCCTTGGGCAAAGTACAAATTAATCCAGGGTCCACCCTGGTAAACCACGGACGGCATTCTTTGCCCCTCTTCACGTATTGCGTCGCGTATTGAAGAGTGTCTGCAGTTAGCCGAGCTGACTCCTAAAAATCCGAAAATTATTTATGAAATCTCTAATAATGATTCATTTGTATCGGAGTGCCTAGTGCTAGTTTGTTTTACGTACGTTTATGATCTTCGGCGCTCCGATTGGCCCGCTCCAAGTTCTTAACCAATCAGGGAGCCAAACACGGTAGACGTTTCGATCGCATTCACGTAAAAACAACTCATACTAGGCACTCCACATTATTTAACTAAACGAAGAAAATGCAGCAAATTTCTCATCATTTAAATAAAATTATTTAAATTAACTGAAGGTATGACTCTCGATGACATTCCGTGTAAAAAAGGATAAATTTGCTGATGCATGCATACATGCAAACATAATGTTTAGAATTGTTTACCTTCATAAGAATGACAAATTATAAAAATATATTTTACTAGTTTTCACCCGCAGCTTCGCTCGCCTAAATGTAGGTTAGGTTAGGTTAGGCTTGCAACAGTTATTTTTTCTGGATGAAAGGTACCCTATGTCCTATTCTGTACCCCTGACAACGTGTATGCAAAATTTCATGTTAATCGGTTGAGTAGTTTAGGCGTGAAAGCGTAACAAACAAACAAACTTATTTTCGCATTTATAATATTAGTTAGGATTAGGATTTACTCTTATTTATTACGAATACTGTACAACGATAGCCTAGGGGGACATCGTTGGACTGTCACGCAAAGGTCTCGGGTTCCAGCCCAAGGCCGAATCTCTGACTTTTCGAAGTTTTGTATGTATCACATTTAATTATCGCTCGGCTTAACGGTGAAGGAAAACATCGTGAGGAAACCTGCATATTTGAGAGTTCTCCATAATGTTCTAGAGATTATGTGCAATCTGCCAACCCGCAGTTAGCCAGCGTGGTAGACTATGGCTTTTTCACACAGAAAAGAGATCCATGCCCAGCAGTGCGACAGTTAATACAGGGCTGATATTATTATTATTATACAGTACAATTCTTTAATATAACCTTACTGTTATATCCTATATACTCACATTAAACATTCCCCATCCAGCGACTACGGCCTCTTCATTATAAGGTGGATTCTCCATCAGTGCTACGCGATTGACAGTCGCACTGAATTGCAATGGACTAGTAAGCCTCACGAGGCATATATCATTAATGACTTTACGGCTATTATATTTTTCATGCTGTAAGAAACTGTGAACGGTTGTAGAAACGCCATAGAACCATACGGCATTGCCCACGTATGTTGTGATCAATGACTTAGCAGTGCAGGATTCTGTGCAGTGCGCAGCAGTAAGTGTCAGATATTGGTTCACAATAGAAGAGCCACATACATAAAAAGCTACATTTCCATTCTCATAACTACATTTTATATATAGGTATGCGCTGTGTGGAAACTGAATGATGTCAGCATCTTGACCACCGATAATGTATGGTTCCATCTCACAATACACAAACGTCAAATAAGGCGTAATTAAAATAAATTGAGTAATTTGCATTTTAGTACAAACTCGTTGAAAAATTTGGTTGATGTCGAAATTGTGTCCTTATCCACTAATTAGAATTTAGTCGTAAGTATCGTTACTATTTTGTGATGGTATATAATTTTGTATTTTATGATGTTTTAATTGATGTAGCTATGATTGGATGAATGCTGAAATTAAAAGAAATCATATTTTGAAATTTGAAAGCAAACTACTTTATACGATTTATCGCGTTGTTTATTTTAAACACTATTATTACATAATTTTGCAACTATTGAACTACAACTGCTTCAATTTTTTCTTCTTTTTTTACTTGGGGAAACGCATTAACGCATACCTCTCCGCGGGGGCGGGCGGCGGGGTTTTTGATTTGCTTTTTTCGGGTTTTTGATTTAATCGGGGAGATTTGAGTTGATAAGAAATGAGTTATCTTTGTGGTACCTGTAATGTTACTTTTATCAAAAAATACTTGTAACTAGCGTAAAAGTTTTAATCATCAAAATTTACTTTTACTTTTGTTTGGTCATAACAACATAAGCATGCCATTTTTCTTGGTTGTCTGTATCAGTCCCTATCAGAGTCCTAATGCTTTCGAAAATGATCAACTACACTTGAAATATTATTAGCAAATATGCCATTAGGCTTATTAAATAGTGAATAAAGTTCTGTACTAGTATTGGAGTGATATATGCCCACAGGGAATAATTTGCCAGCGCGTAAAGAGTACGTTTCTTCAAGCAGATGGCATGACTCATCCTATTAGTTATTTTATTGCGGACGTAACTAATGATTATGTTAACGATATAGCTACTGCGTATACTGTACAAGTACTTAATAAAAAACTTTTTAACAAAAAGAAACCAACTTCCAAAAACTCCCTATTAGCCCTAAAAAGTATAAAATAATACTAAATCGAATCTACTTAATCTTGAAAATCTAACCTATATAACCTAACCTACCTAACCTATAACAAAATTTAACAATTTTTGGAGTCGGTGCCAAGCCAAGTATCTCCAATCTGAGCATAAAATCATTCTGCTAACTTTGTTACACAGTTTACGTAGGTAATTAAATACATAATTAAAAACATAGAACTTATTAAACATCTCTTTTTTTATTATTATATCTAGTAAGATTTTTCCTTATTACGCGTTTCCATTGATATTTTATTTGTATTTAGTAGTTCGTATTAGTATTGTTGTCATCTATCGTGTTGGGCTAGGCACCGACTCCAAAAATGGTTAAATTTTGTTATAGGTTACGTAGGTTAGGTTATATAGGTTAGATTTCAAGATTAAGTAGATTCGATTTAGTATTATTTTATACTTTATAGGGCTAATAGGGAGTTTTTGGAAGTTGGTTTCCTTTTTGTTAAAGTTTTTTATTTTTGTATTTTTAGTGATAAAATTTTATACGTAGGTATTATAAAATATGGGTAGACCTACTAAAGACGCTAAACATTTCGCGTAACCCTTTCGAGTATACAGACGTGATGTTATTATGTGTGATTGCGTAAACAATGCATATTTATGCGAAAGCAGCGATTGCGTTTGATTTGCTGTCATTTTTTGAAGAGTTCCGTTGTCTCCCTCCGAAACCCATCATCAGATCTATATGAAATTTAAATGGAACCATTTCGGAATAAACCTCTTTCGAATAAAAAAATAATTTTTCAAAACCGTCTATATTTGACGGAGTTATGCCCGAAAATACATTTAAAAAAAATACAAACATCCGAATTGAGAACCTCCTCCTTTTTAGGAAGTCGGTTAAAAATCAACAATTCATTTCATAACAATATTTGCTTACCTATGTCAGTATGTAATTTGATATTATTATTGAGAATAGACTTACTTTCCCCTCTCTCTATGTAGACTAACCGAACTCCTAACATATAGAGTTCCGTGAACCCTCACATCAGAAAATTGTCATGTCTTTCATCCACCATCCTTAGCTCGCTTTTAGGAAAAGTGGTGCCTATACTAAAAAGAGTGCAAGGAAATCCTTCGCTCTAAAAACGCCATCTTTTTACACATGATCGCATAGATGTCGACTACACCCTGGTTTCTATTATCAGAAACGAGTTCGCTTTACCTAGGGTCAGACCTTCCTCTACAGGCTACTTTAGTTTATGATATAGCGTTCCCATTCACCAACCTTTTGGTACATAATTAGAGCCGCTGTACCTTCCAGTGCCCGAATGCACCTTCAGGGACCAGTTACTGTTATAGACAAGTCTTGTCCCCAAATCCAAAAAGAACCTAGGATCAATAAATTTTTACACATATCGAATGAATTATAAGTAGAAATTTAAAATTAAATGTCCGCAGCTAAAACGTATCGTTTCTGAATAGGAACCGGGCCAACGTCAGAATCTGCGGTAACGCCTGAAGAACTTAATATTAAATAGTAAACTATGGGTTGCATATTAAAAAATCAAAACTTTCTCGAGCAAATTTCAAAAGAACAATAAACGAAATAACAAAATTTAAATGACCATATGTTTTATTTAGAAAAATTTTAGAATCCCAATGTATGTGACATCAAATGAACGACTGATCAAAAGTTGCTAGATGTAATTTTAAAATATCAAATCATAACTAATCAAATTTTGTAATCACAAATGATTTCTTATTAAGAATTATTAATTTAAATGTAGGTATACTTATATTTGAAGTACATCATTAATTTTAACACATTAATTTGTCCAAAAATTATGATAACAGTGCCTCAAAATGGTATACATACGGGTACGTATTACAATACCGAAATTTAAAAGACCATATTTTAAAATACCTATGGAAGAAATCCCGAAAAATTAAACCCCGAATGATTGTTTGGCCGAAAGTTTTAAATCCCGAAAGTTAATTTGCCCGAAAGGTTAAAATCCTGAAGATCCATATCCCGAAGGTAAAAATAATGAACTAATGGGAGTTTTGGACGGAGCCCCGCTTGGCGGGGCTCCTATTTCTGGGTGTGTTTACAAAAGAGAATCTAACACAACCTACCGCTTCCGAGTCGGAATCGTACGGATGGCCTAAGTATTAGCCAGCCAGTTTATTAAATGTTTATTTCATATATTATTTCGGTATTTCGTCCATTCGGGATTTCGTTTCGGGATTTCGTCCATTCGGGGTTTCATCCTTTCGGGCATTCGGACTTCGGTATTTTATGTTTCGATATAACGGCTATCGGCAATTAGAACTTTATCGGCAATTAATTTATCCAGTAATCCATTTTGACTTTTAAACGATTTGGTCAATAGTGTAATAAATAATATAAACATTGATATTCCAGACTTTGGTCAGCTAAACTTTTGATCAAATAACCATCGTTATTTTAAACTTTGTTGATTTGTACGTTGTTCTTTTGAAATTTGCTCAGAAAAGTTTTGATTTTCTAATATGCAACCGAACTATGATTTTTTTACTTCATGTTAATAAAAGTAATGTTTGCCCCTGCAAGCACTACAGTAAGTATAAACTTGTAAATTTATATAAGTTGCAGCGACATCATTTCACGACCGATATCCGTCGGATATCGTACACGGATATCGTGATATTGGTCTTCAAACTATTGCCTTCGGATACAGTGAGCCGCTGTGAAAGTCAAATACTGCTTCACGATAGCACTACTCTTATTAACAGTTTTGTTTTCATTAGCCTGAAAGGACCTTAGACAAAGAAACTATTTTATTTTATTTATTAGATTATTACAAAAAACAATTACATGTTAAAGTATTACAATATAGTGTTTTGAATTATCAAACATATAATCAAAACCATTGTCCACGGATTAACAATGGAAAATGAAAGTGATGGTGAACATAATTTAATGAATTTGACAATTTTTAACAAATAAAATCTAAAATGAAACGTGATTTAAACAATTCAATAGCTTTACGTTTGAATTGTTGATGAATGAGAGAAAATATGTCCAGCTGAATAAGGTACGTATTGTATGCTTCAACAAGTCTACGAAGAGGCGCACGCACTCCGGCATATGTTCTGCATGTGTCTGTACAGAACAGACGAGGCACACAAACTTCCCGTCGAATGACAGTTCTAGGAACTATATAACATACTAGAGGATGCCCGCAGCTTGGCCCGTACATGTTTTTTTATTTATCCATTTCTTTCCAATCCCATGGGAATTTCGCGAAAATGAGTTTGTTTGTTTGTTACCTTTTCACGCTTAAACCACTGAACCAATAATCCTGAAATTTTGCATAGACGTTGACAGGTGTACAGAAGTGGACATAGGCTACCTTTCATCCCGAAAAAAATTACTGTTCCCGAGGAAAACAATAATAACGTTCTTATGATAATAGATGGCGCCACGTGTCTTTCGAATCATAATTGAATTATATTACCTATTACAAGCAGAGTACAACCCGAATTGATTGTCAAATTCTAAATTAACGCGAGCGAAGCCGCGGGCAAAAGCTAGTAATTTAATAAAGTTAATATAATACAAAGTAACCGACGCGACGTGTTTTTGGCGAACTTTAAAAGACGCAATGCCAAAATTCGGCTCGCCACACGAGTCAGAAGATACAATGCTTTGTGTCGGTTTTCTTACTGAGATTCCTCACTTGCGCATTTTCTACTGTAACGATAGCTACATCCATTAGTCTAAGGCCTCCACACATGTCATAATGCTAATCCATATTATTTGTAGTGTTAATTTTGCACGCTGCTGTGACCGCAGAATATGATAAGACTAATATCATTGTAACAGCTTTTATACCTACTCGTTTTCTACAAAATAAAGTTTTGATTTGATTTGTTATAAAGCATGTGCAGTATGGGAACTTTCTTATATCTGCATCATGACTATCGACTACGTATGGTTGCGTCTGACACTAACTTAAACTGATTAAATGTAGTATAATTATGATTAGTACAGTTACTTGCATATTAATCGTTGCGTAAATTCATTAATTTCAAATTACATCCTTATCGACTAATGAAAGAGTACCTAGTGGTAACTGTTTTATGATTGCATCTCTTTATATCCCTTTTGTTGACTATAAAAACTGCTGTAATCAAATTAGTTGCCTCTAAGTAAAGCTTAGTTCGTGGTTTTTTTGCACCTGTTAAGGAAGCCTTAAATTGCTGTAAAGTAAATAGGTAAGTTTAAATCAATTTATCAAATATTTGGTAGTTATATTTTCTTTTTATAAATAAACTAGATTTTGCTCTCAGCTTTAAAACAGTATAAACAGTTCTTTCTTGTGGATGAAAGGTACCCTTTGTCCTATTATGTAGCCCTGATAACATGTATGCCAAATTTCATGATAATCGGTCGAACAGTTGAGGCGTAAAAGCGTAACAAACAAACAAACTCACATTTGCATTACAATATTAGTTAAAATAACCACATTGCAAGTAAAGGTTCGCTTTGAAGTTTAGAAAAGATTAAAGTGAAAATATGTTACGCTAAGTCATGAGTACCTACGGTACTCATGACTTAGTGTAGTAATCGACTATTTAATGTAACACACATAATATTAAGCGATTTAAAGGCATTTCGAGTACACGACAATGGCATACGAATTTATGTGTGTTGTTATTACTATGGGTATAAATTAGATAAGAAATTATAAGACTGCGAAGAAGATACACAGCAAGTAGAAATCTATAGTCTCTAGCTTTAGGTACTCATCCAGGAAAAGGCGTGAGTGTACCTACATGTAGGTATTTTGTTAAATAAACTACTAACAAATGTCTAAAGAACACTTTCTCTAGTAATTTGTTAGTAACTTATTTAACAAAATAACTAAACACTCGCACCTAAGGAGTAGTTACTCACCCAGAAAAAAGGTTTGAATGTAGCTTTAAAGCTATAATGCCTAGTAACATGTAGAAAATAGAACACAAGAAGAGCATTTATAAAATCTAGCTTCATTTTGTTTACGCATTTACAATAAAATGTCCCTTTGTTAAGTGTGTCAACTCTAAGCAATCTAACGAGTCATTAGATTGCTTAGAGTTGGCACACTCATCAGTTATTCGTAATAACGTTGCATATCGTCGTTCTAGATGTGACCACTTGTATATGCAAACTAAGCAACTTTCCAGGAGAGACAAAAACTGCTTTGTTAACAAAGTATATTAGATGTATTATCTTTTTTTTTTACAATCAGAGCCTGCTAAAAAGATGTGTGATGTGATAGCAGTACTAAATTTGTAAAGTTTTTTTTTTATTTTGTTTTAACATGTACCTGTTAGTATACTGAAGAGCATTTATGTTAAAATGGTTTAACTTATGTCAAAAGGTATGATGGGGTTAATATGTCTGATTTAGACAAAAACCCTGAAATAAATAAAAAATGAAAAAAAAAAAAATTTTTACAAATTTGAACTGAAAATAAAATGAATTATAATGCAGGAGGCATTTACAAGGTAACACCAGAAATACTTTTCGGATCTTTCTGCATGAAAATTCGCATATTTTATGATACCATTTGTTAAATTTAGTATACCTACCTAAATAGCCGTCACATTACACATTTCAATATATTTTTATTTGGACAGCCAGTAGTTGTTACGTTATTTCTACATGGTTAATAATAAATCATAAATACTTAGGAACTAAATGCACAACATTTGAAGTAATATTTACTTTTCATTTACAGTATGAAGAAACGAAAGCGCAAGAAACACACATATCACCAAGGGACCGACGGCAGCTACTTACTCAGTTTACCTGACACATTTTAACTTAATTATTATTAAATTAGCTGACCCGACAGTCGATGTCCTGTCAATCTATACAAAAATATATTTCACGGATTTCAATTCAATATCAAAACGTCAATCAATTTTATTCATATAAAAATACCATTTAAATTTTCGACATCGCCGCGGATTTCTCGCAAATTTTCTTTTATAAAAACCTTGTCCAGGCAATTATAAATACAACGGAAAAAACAGCCGAATTGGTCGAGCCGTTCTTAAGTGATGCTCCGTCATACATGTGGCTATCTATCAAAATGTTTAAAGAAAACTCTTGCATTACACTGTTTATACATTATCCTTTATTTCTCCTTCCTTCTATTTTCACCTCCAATATTGTCCAAATAGCTGAGAAACAGAAGACAACAGCGGTTATAGCAGAATGTCAACTACCTCAACAAATTGTCATAATGACTAACAATACGAAGATGGAGGTGCAGCATCGTAAGGATAGAGAAGAATGGAGATTGCTTTACCAACACGAGCAACTATTGCATGAAACAATCGAAAAAAGTAGTGAGAGCAAACAAAGAAACATTTGAACTTCATATCTCGAAGAACCATCAGAGCAATGACACTATCAGCTCAATTGCTTGACCACGAGATAAAATCCGTCTATACCTCATGTCTGCATTATACTAAAAGGACCTAGTAAGCACTAGTATTATCGACAATAAATAGATTCATCTGGGTGCCTAGTGCGAGTATTTATTAGGTTAACGCGAGCGAAATCTTTACCGCGTTTGGCTCTCTGATTGGTTAAGAGCTTGGAGCGGGCCAATCGGAGTGCCGACCGTCATAAACATGTCTATCGCGTTAACGTAAAACAAACTCACACTAGGCACTCTGATATTGCCACAGATTTATTAAGTACTTGGTTTTGTCCGGCACTTCATTCACGTGAAATTTGAAAATTGGCAGCTATCTATATTTTTCCACTTCTAGGCGGCGTATCAAAGTGAATCATACACAAGATTTTAAGTTAGACCTACAACAATACAGCCAAAACGGATTAAATTTTGTGCAGCAGTTTTTGCATGATACTCGTACAAACATACAGACAGACAAAAATCTAATAATTATTGTTTTGGCTCCTAGCTCTTATAAAGGCCCTTCATATAATATTTCCTACCTTCTATGAACAGACATCAAATAGTCATAAGTGTATTATATGTATAGATGTTCTAATTAAATTGAGTTACTTGCTTATTAGTCGACACGTGTTAAATAACTTGATCGATGTCGAAATTGTGTCCTTATCGACTAATTGCAATTTAGTCGTAAGTTTTACGAAGTTTATATTCGTATTATTTTGTTATTATATTTATCTATATGGTATTTATAATTAGAAGTTCGAAGTATAGCTATACAATGAAATATATAAAACTTTAGTATTTTTGTAGCTAATTAAATTCCTGCCTAGATCGATCCAGTCCCAGATTCCGGAATAACCGTTGTTAATACATTTTTAATATAGTTATCTACTAAATAGACGACAACAAGCTTAGCCCCTATAACGTGGAATTAAAATTCAAAAACACATACCATTGGGTATTAGCCACGCCAGTCTATGTGTATACATATGTACATTACCAAAGCAACAAATACAAGAGCCAGTATCGAAATGCAAAGATACAGTCGGTGAAAAAGATAAAATATTTATTGCGATATTTTAAATCAGTTGATCGTAGAAAATAAAGATATATTTAAATTTATTATAGTTATTTATTAAGACTAACTAAGGAAGTGTGAATGGAGCAGTCGCAAGAGGAAAACCTAGGCGAACGTTTCTCGATCAGATCGGAGGCGTTCTGGACAAAGGCCAGGTTAAGAGCTCCTTGAACCGACGAGCGTGTATGAGGAATGTGATGAAAGTGAATGAAGCCAGAGAAGTGAGTCAGGATCGTAGCAAATGGAAATCCGTAGTCTCTGTCTACCCCTCTGGGAAACAGGCGTGAATCTATGTATGTATGTATTATAGTAGTATAACTAAAGCTGACTTCATTTCAATATAATGGCTATTAAAAATATTTTATACATAAAAATCTTTTAGATGACTGACTGCATGGATGGCGCGGTAGTTTAAATGGGTGCCTCGCAACACAGGATAAACATTTTTGTAAATCCACAAATGGTTGTTTGAATGTTTGTCTAGTCCCCCGGGGTATGGCTGCAATTAGGGCGGAAGGAGTCTTTAAAAAAAGTAGTACTTTAAATGTTTAGCTACTTAAGTCGCTGATTATATTAAATTTTTTTTTATGGTATAGGAGGCAAACGAGCAGGTGGATTGCCTGATGGTAAGCGATTACCGCCGCCCATGGACACCTCCAACACTAGAGGGGTCACAAGTGAGTTGCCATCCTTTTAAATTTGATCCGGCCCCCCAGGAGGAGAGGGGGTGCGCCTCCGGTACCCTCACTCACTCGACGAAACACAACGCAAGCGCTATTTCACGCCGGTTTTCTGTGAGGCCGTGGTATCACTCCGGTCGAGTCGACCCATTCGTGCCGAAGCGTAGCTCTCCCACGGTAAATTCGATAAATTCTGTCAAGTGATTGAGTTCATTTATTTTATAGAAATAATATATGATGAGGACGACTTATCACTTAAGTTATAATTAACTCTTAACTGTAACCACACTCTTTTCTGTTATACGGCGTAGGTATGACAGAATCATTTTATTATTTTCAGCAGTGACGTGCTTATAGGTTATACGAAATAGAGGGTCAGCTTAGGGGAAATCCATTAATTACGTGAGCTGTTTTTCTTATAATTTGGACTCCTTTTTCCCACTTGCTGAGATTTAGTGAGATTTGGTGGGACCCTCCATCCCCCTTACGTGAGATTTTTTTTTTACTTTTTCTTTTTCTCGAAGTAAATGTTTTTAACAGGTATGAGGTTTTTTAACGTACAAAATGGGATATTTTAAGAAAAGGAAAAGCAACATTTTTATTTTTTTTAAATACCTATAATAAATTATGTTTTTCAAAAGTTGACGTCAGATTTTCAATTACGCCCTCTCCCCCGCAGTTTAAATCAGATTTGATGAGATTTTACTGGACCCCTCCTCTCGTATTTTGAGCTCACGTAATTAATGGATGTCCCCAAAGTAGCAATAACTGCATTTCAGCATTAGGTAGTTGCATTTTCTTACAGTCCTAAACTTCATCATTTAGATCTCTAATATACTCTATTGTAGGCACATTACAACTATGTCACCTCAATCTTTTAGACGACTTACGACGCGACCTCAATAGAATAACTCGATTCTGCTGAATTATTATTTAATATTTTACTTAGTCTATTGAGCAGCGGTAGCTCAGTGGGGAGGCCAACAGACTGCAATGCAGAGGGTCTCGGGTTCGAACCCACGTCGCCACCTCTGACTTTCGGAAGTTACATGACTTTTCGAAATGATGTGCGTATTGATTGACAATTATCGCCTGCTCCGTGCCTCGAAAAGCACGTTAAGCCGTCGGTCCCGGCTGCCATGAACATCTATGGCAGTCGTTATTGGGAGAGTGTCGACACAAAAGATCGCACTGGGTCGAAGTGTCGCCGGTCTGCACTGACTGGCCCCCAGATAAGATAAGATAGTCATATATTACTGTTTACATGTGTGTATATATGTATGCTCACACATACTTAATATAGTATTATAAATACTCTCATCATTATCAAATAAATAAGCATTCTGAACACGCAATCGTAGTTTCCACTACACTTTAATATACATTTAATGCCATGTCAGTCATAAACTACCACAAAGAATAAATTTTCTATTGTATTTGCTAATTAGCATTTATATAATTATATTAATACGCGAAGCAAAAACATTGTACCCCTTTTTAAGAAAATTGCGCGGACTTAGGAGTGTGTAATTTGGCACAGTTAAAGTTTATATGGAGAAGGAGGGGCGAATCCTAATATTTTTATAAAATATGCATAAGAAATACATTAAATTAATGAAAAAACACTACACGCACACAACTAAGCATTTGACACACGCAGTCGAATCGCGTTCGTAGTATTGTTATGGCATTGTTCGTCTGACGTCGTACAACTCTTTGTAACTATGGTTACCTATAGGTAACCATAGTTACAAGTTTTCTTTATTACAATAAATAAGGTATACCTTATGTATATGTAATAAAGAAAAAAGAAAACAAAGTAGCAAGCTTAGGAATTTAGTCGAATTTTGACCACTAGGCGACCGCTAGTACCGTTAATTATACAAATAATCATAACTGATGAAATTTCCGACGAAAAAAACTAGACAAAAGCCAAAACTAGAGTTGTAAACTTATCATTAAGTTATTATAAGGGTGTTTACTTTAAGTATGGTACTTAAAACTAGGGCTCGAGGCAGTCGATAGCGGGCTTATAAATCTGTAGCGTATCATATAATCTACAATAACCACCGGCAGACTACCAGGAGACCGTTACTGCTAAGATGTAGGATAACGCTAAAAATAATTGTCTACGAAATTATGACGCCCTTTTGTAAGATTTACCGTCAAATAATGATCTATGTCTCAATCTTATACCAATATCACAAATGGGTATTTGTTCGTTTGTTGAGATTAATCTCTGTGTAAATATCCCTGTACATGCAGAACTGATTCTAAACATTAGCTTAACAAACTAGCTTTTGCAAGCGGCTTCGCTCGCGATTAGGTTAGGTTATTGTAGTAACAGAATATTTTGAAATAAAATATAGCCTATGTGACTCGGTGATAATGAAGCTTTCTAATGGTGAAAAATTTTTTAAATCGGTTGGGACGTTTTTGAGTTAAATCGTTACAAACAAGCATAAAATCAAATCTTTCCTCTTTATAATATTAGTATAGATATAGATTTTACCTGCGGCTACGCTCGCGTAAATGTAGGCTATGTCAGTTTTCTATCACTTGGAAACAGTTCTTTTTTCTGGATGAAAGGTACCCTATGTCCTTTTCTGTACCTTTGATAACGTATACACGAGATATCATGATGATCGAAGTTAAGGTGTAAAAGCTTATCAAACAAACAAACTTAAATTCGCATTTATTTATTTATTAACTTAATCTTATTTTACTAACTTCAAAAAAATAACATGACAATAACTGATGTCGTAAATAATAAGGGGCAATAAAAAGGACCGCCCGTTATTATTTACGACATTAATTATAGATGTAATTTTTTTTTAATTAGTAAAAATTAAAATTGTCCAGGGCGGTTAACATATGACTACCTGAAACCATTTCACGAAAAAAATCGGTACATTAATTTTTCCAAAAAAATTATCATACTAAAAAAAATATGGTCAGAGTTATTCTATACCACCAGTAGAATGCATGGTTAAAAGGAATTACACGATTACAAAATCATTCTGTATAGATGCATATTGATGTAATTTTTATTGTTTATTAACTCTATTTATGAGAGAACGAATATCATGAAAATGAGTCTAAGGGCCACTTGCACAACAACTCACAAAATACGTTTAGCACAAAATAGATTTAAAATATCGTGCTATCGCAGTCATCCGTTGGAAGGTGACTGAGATGCCACGATGTTTTAAATCTATTTAGTGCTAAACGTATTTTGTAAGTTATCGTGCAAGTGGCCCTAAAAGCAGTAAATAAAGGATTTTATGATAAATATTTTGTTCCTTAAATAAGACAAGTATTCAAGTAAGAAAACACGAACGAAAAACAGTCTATATCCCTGAAAGCATAGATAGTATACTAAATCCACATTTCACTAGACCTGATTTTAGGTCCCAATTTATAGAGACGAGTCTATTGCTGTATTCGTTTTACTACTAAGAAATGTCGTTACAGAAAACTCAATACCATTATGTCCTAGATGGGAATCAGCCCTGATACCTTATGCCTAGCAGTCACATGTACTACGTCAATAGGCAGTTGAAAGAAATAAAATAAAATAGAAATGTCATCAGAGTTCAAAATTATTTAAGTAGAACGTAATCCAAAATAACTAAACGGCAACAGAAGCGCGGAGTGGTGAATGCACTCGGTAAGTTACCACTACCACTGTCTGCCGTCTACTCACTCACTTCACGCTTTCTAACTCACAGCCGCAATCTACTAATAATCTATGTCAAACGCGTTATTTGTGGGACTTCCCTCTCGATATTTATTTGCTGTTTGCTTACAGAAGGCATACTCGTCTTTACTGCTTAGTGATATAAATTTTCGTGAGGCTTGCTATATCGAATCGGGCTATGTGTTAACTCGATATTGGGTTTATCTGATAGGAGAGTGTGCACAACGCAGTGACTAGAAATATGACGGTAAACTCGTCTCATATTACGTGGTGCCTTAAAATCGCAATGTAAGTGTTATACTAATATTATATTTCCTACCCAAATGTTGAACATGACATGGATCTTACGAGTGCATGCAAACATATTTCGTCACCAAAGATGCAACCGTACATAATTATTAAACAATAATTAAAAAAGAAAAAAAATTAAACAATACACTGAAAGCATAGTTGGCGTAATTTGGGTTTAATACACCTCAGTCGACTGTTTCGGCTATTATGTAGGCATGAAACTATTATACGTCCTTTTCTGTATGCCTGACATCAAACTTCATGATGATCGGTCGAGAAGTTAAGGCGTGTAAGTGTAACAAACAAACCAACTCACATTCGCATTTATAATATTAAAATTATTTGAAATACCCTCAAAGTCTGAAATCAAAATCGAGACTAAGACGAGCGCACACACAGACCCGTAGTAAGGCCGTCGGTAGTCGAGCACAAAGAAAAAGTACTGCAAATGGTGGGACCGTTATATAGAGAAGAACGGAATAACTGTCGTGTTCCGGTTCCTAGCGTTTACTTGCAAGCTTTGATTGCTTCGGCTCGTTCAAAACTTGGCCCCTTATTGTTTCCATACAGAAATTATGTCGAAATATCACTCACGCACTTCGAAATAGATTCAAATCTAAATAACCGAATAATTGATCAGTTTTGGGGAATAGATATAGATCGTAAATATTCAGAATAGTATATATTAAAAACTGTTATTGTTGTTACTACCTGATTTGTAAAGAATTGTTTTATAGTTTTCTTTTTAATATTTCAGCATTACTAGGAAGGCTTCATGAACCTTTACAAAACTAGACTAATAAAGGCCCCATATACGGTACGACTTGTCTGTACGATCCGTCGCTTCAGACGATCGAAACGACGAATCGGTAGTGTATGTCAAGATCGTTAACGATTTACTTCATCGAAGACGATAATAATAATAATGATAATAATGATTTATTTCTGTAAGTAGGTTTGTAGAAACACTTTTACATGTCAATCATATTTTAAAACTAGGTGAGGCCGGCGTTTCGTATCTGACTACTCTGAGAAGAAAGGCCGAAACAAACTCAAGAGGTCACAGTCTCTTTTAAAGTCCAGACATAATCTTGGTCAGATCATGTGAAGACTATGCAGATTAGTGTCTGAAATGGTCTTTTGAGGAAAGAACCACACAGATTGAGTGGACCTGTGAAGTCAGTGCACGCATTTGTCAGTAATCATGATGTCGGAAATCGCAACGAAAACCCATGCAATCATGAATATCGTAACGATGAGTCGACAGTGTTCAAACAAGTTTCAAACAAGTAATTTACGACCAATCGTTTCGTGTATAAGCGTCATTTTTGATGCGATCAATCGTCACGATTTTCATTAGATCAATCGTACAGACGAATCGTACTGTATATGGGGCCCTTAAGAAACCTAGTTTATAAAGATTCATGGCACTGACATTTAAAATGTCATCCAGGCGCATTGCAGCCTAGTACACATATTTTTTGTATCCATGAAATTACCCCTTGATATTTGCATGTAGAAATGTGTTGAATGCCTTTATAAGCCACTAAAGTGATAAATAGCTTAGCGTTTTAGAATTCAAACTATTAATCAAAGTTGTATATCCTAATCCTAACTTCCTAATCCAAATCCTATCCTAACTTCCTATCCTAACTAATATTATAAAAGCGAAAATGAGTTTGTTTGTTACCTTTTCACGCCCAAACCACTGAACCGATCATCCTGAAATGTTGCATATACGTTGTCAGGTGTACAGAAACGGACATAGGCTACCTTTCATCCCGAAAGAAATTACTGTTCCCGAGGAAAAAGAAACACTTTTATGAAAATAAATGGCGCTACATTTCTTTGGAATCATGATTGAATTATATTATTGCAAGCAGAGTACAACCCGAATTGATTGTCAAATTCTAAATTAACGCGAGCGAAGCCGCGGGCAAAAGCTAGTATTTTAATATTATAAAATTAATATGTTTATACATAGAAGTTAATCTCTGGAACGAATGAGATATTATTTCAATAGTAGAAAGCTACAGTATTTTTGAGTAAAATGAGCAATGTTTTAATGATAACTTCGTTAAAGTAATTCGTTCTGCTTGACACAAGATCCGCATAATACAACTTCAGAAATGATTTTATAAATCATTTCATGTCATCATTCAATACATATAATATAATATAACGGTAAATATCGTTCTTTAAAATACTTTCTTCTAGCTGGTTCAATATTGGAACATAATATTAATTATATTATAATGGTCTCATATTCTGTTATATTAAAAACTAGTTATGATATGTTCAGACCCCACACGTTGTAACATTCCGTGTGACTTCCGTATAAAGTTACAATGGCTTATGAAAGTAAGTTTAATATATGTGTTTGAGAAAATTATTTCATTTCCGTCCAAGTGATACTTTTGCCCGCGGCTTCCCTCGCTTAAAAGTAGGTTCAGTTAGTATAGACTATGTTTGGGCACGCCACGATCGTGGCGGTAAGCCCCGTTGTTGAGGAGTGGCTGGAGAGGCGGCATGACGCCCTCACCTTCCGGCTGACACAGATAATGACTGGCCATGGTTGCTTTGGCCAGTTTCTGTGTCGCAGAGGCCGGCAGGAGAAGCCCGGATGTCACCACTGCGGCGGCTGTCGCGATGTCGTTGCGGACACGGCGCTGCACACTTTGGTGGATTGCCCCGCATGGGTATCGCAGCGCGCGCCGTGAGTTGCTCGCGGTAGTCGGATTGGTTGCTCTCTCGCTACCGGCCGTGGTTTAGTCTATGGTCTGGAGCGAGAGATCGTGAAACGCCGTCGCCTCCTTCTGTGAGGAAGTAATTTTCTTCAAAGAGGTGACGGAGCGGGAGAGGGAGCACTCAAACCCGCTTCCCAACCGCAGAACCTGGAGGCCAGAGGGCGCGAGATGACCTCCAGCCACCCTGAGGGTTGACCTGGGCGTGGTGGGATTCGTGGGTCTGCTCGCCACCTGATCAGCAGGTCCGAGAGGCGGCGTGCGTGTTCCCACGCGCGCCTCTGTATCGTGTCTTCGTCCCCTCACAAGGGGACAGTAGAGGGAGTTTTTTCTGTGCAGTGGCCTGCCGTTTCACATGGCGCGGCGGGCTGAAACCTCGGTGGATTCCCACACGTAAAAAAAAAGTATAGTCTATATTAGTAACAGTCCTTTTTTTAAATAAAATTTAGTCTTTTTTACTCGGTGATAATATAGCTTTCTATGGGTAAAGGAATTTTTAAAACCGATTGATTTGTTTTCGATCCGTGATTGGGTAGGCAGAATATCACACCGACATTTCTCCAGATATATTTCTCCCACGTCATAGGAGAGGAGCCAATTACTGATTTATCAGACACAGTTCCAGACTTTCTGCTGTTACAGTGAATTCCTTGACAGAAAAATCCAACCAATAAAATCAATCACTGGTTCAAGACTTACTTAGTATTTTAGTCACTGAACGTATAGAATAATTATGTTTTTTTAAATAAACCATCTATCTACTGGGCATTATTACATTAGTCACGAGAAGACTGCGTTCTATTTGCGTCGTAATTTCACATTTGGAATGGACAAGCAGCGCATTTAGATTCATAATAAATATACCTTGATTATATATTTGGGAAATGAACTTTTATTGTCCATTGTTAAATCATGCTGGTCATAGCTATTAAAACTAATTGTGTAGATCAACTTTCAAAATAGAATAAGATCTCGTTGGTCTTGAGGTATAAGTTTCTGATCATGTTTGCGACCAATTGCGAGGGTTCTATGATCGGACGCAATCATAAACCCCAAGTTACAAGTTAGTGCAAGCTATATGCCTGTAGCTTTGCCTGTAAGGAACTTGGGGTGTTGTTGAAAACCAGCGCCAGCCATAACGGTCTGGCAAATACTGAACTGGACACCTTTTACAAAAACTGTCGGACACACAAATGTCCTTATTTTAATTTAATTCTTTATTTATTTGTTTTTTATTTTAAATTAATTTGATAAGACTTAGTTCATAAGTCCTTGTTGTATACATTGCTTTTTTTGTTACTTTTTATATTTTTGTGTCTGTCTGGAGCAAAACATGTTTTAAAATTATTTGTAGTCTTACACAGAGTCTGGGTACATGGCTGGTAGACAGCTATAGGCTCACCTATTATGTTTAAAAACATAGCTTGCCAAATGTACAACTCTGTCTACATTAAAATAAATATACATCGTCACATATCTATATCTCCGAAAGCGATTTAACACGTTCATTGTGTTCTATGATGAGAGAGACTACCCCATAAGCGCAAACGCAAATTGTAGATAATATGTTGCGTTAGGTATAAAAATGATATTATTATAGCATTGTTTTTCATTTTTCATATCCCTTTCATATAAAAAATATAGTTTTTATACACGTATGATCTCGTAAATTCATGCTCCACCCATGTGGCTGCACGTATGATCTCATAACTTCATGCCCCACCCGTGGAACATGCACGTACAATGAGCAACTCGATATTCCCCACCGATGGGGCATGCACAGTGAACATCCACATGCCACCAGCTATGTTTTAGGAACCGTGCTTTATGCCGTGGAATAGAGTCGAGTCTATCGCCCTCTACCGGACACATTGGCCTCTGTACTGTTACCAAAAGTTTTAAGAGAAAATGCAATTACAACACTTTGTATAATTAGAGGTGTCGTCAAACAGGCACCACAAATTTAAATAAAAACTCATTTAAAAGACAACTTCCGCATTAGGAATAATTCCTATGTCGCGGAGGATTTTACAAACATTCAAACAACGGACATAAAGAACATCCAGACTCGGAAACACCAATTGTGGATCACAATTTTTTTTTTCCGTTTGGGGATCGAACCCGCAACACTCAATGCGGCGGCAGCGGCGAGGTGACCACTTAAACCACTACGCCATCCGTGTGTTTTTTGCACACCTGATGTGCATAAGCGTCATGGATATTCCTTTCACTTTTTTTTCCAGACACTCAACGGCAGCTTCTGTCCTGTACCAAAAGTTTTAAGAGAAAAAGCAATTACAACACTTTGTATAATTAGAGAGCTTGTCAAGCAGGAGGTACAAAATCATGCCTAATGCATTGCATTCGCCATATAAGATGCGTCATCCACAATTCACTATTTTCAATTAGTCTACACGTTTCTATAACCATATGAACAATGTTTCTCACAGTAAACAGCTCAACGTCGAGTAAGTTATTGAAGCCGTTCACTTTCGCCACAAGCGATGTTACACCATGCAAATTGTTGTATGAGCATCCCTCGATCTCCATACTGGGCTTATGGTCTTAGGATGTACGAAAATCTTGGCAGTAAACCGATACCGATAGTTTCTAGAATTACTTCTACACGGACAAAACATCGAAATAAAAGTTACGTGGAAAAAGCTGTTGTTGACAATTGTTTAGTAACAACGGTCGACAGTCGTTTAATGAGTTGCATAGTCAATCATATCAGTATATGAATGATTATTCGACTCATTGATGATGTCAGTTTTCCAGGGAAAGCTGACATTTCTTACGAGAATTTGGCATAGGAGTAGTAATTCTGATCCTGTGTTTCGCCCGGTAAAAAAGAGTTCCAGAAGATGTCAGATCTCTCCTAATCCTTTCTTTCTAATTTATCAAGCCTTTTTTCGATCTTGAAGTTTTGTGGTCTTGCTATATCGAAAAATAGCTTAATAATTTAGTAATTTAGTATAGGTTTTATGTTTATTTGTATATCATGTTTATGAATCAGCTGAATTTACATCATGAATCAGCTGTTACCGTAATGTATTCTCTTTGGACGAGAGGATAATATTATAACTAAGAAACTGACATCAAATGCAGGAGTAACTAACGATGCGATAAAATAATTATAAAACAAAGAATGCTATTCAAATCACTGTGTAGTTTGATATAGAATAGCTTGTAAGTACCAAATCTATCAGCAGTATGATAACCCGTTCCCTTACAACAACATAGCTATCTAATAGAAGTTTTTACACTACAAGACCAGTTTCCTAGCTCCGGCGTTGTGTAACCGTAGGGCGTTGCTTGCCATGATTTGTGTCCTGCGGCCGCTCCGCTTTCTCGAGCCAACATACGCTGATGTTGTCTGTGAGGAGTTACGGGCTCACAGACGAGAAATAGGCCGCCAAGTTTGTTAGAATTATGACTTACTAGCTGTTTCGTTTTAGTAGATTTTAGGTGGAGCCGCGACGGTAAGGAATTGAATCGACAATTAAAATATATTTATGGTGTAATCGTTAGAATGGGTTGTAGATTTTAATTGTAATTAAAGGTCGTGATATTGTTAATTGTATATTACTGCTGTAGGTAAGTATAAAATATATTTTCTATCTTAGTTACATACTTACGTTCGAGTTTAATCAAACATATGTTGCATGTTTTTAGAACTGTGAAAGTAGTATTGTCGAGGAACATTGCGTGATCTTAATGTCCGTTAACTCAATATTTGTAGTCTCCCACGACAGAGGGACAATCGATAAAGCGACCGAAGTTTTTTAACATAATCGTCAAATCTCTCATCCATAAGACTATGTATATAACGTCGACAATGTCCCAAATAACATTACGTTTATTCTGTAAACATATACGGTAGATTACTATGCCGGTGCGTGCTCTGCGTAAACAAGCTGGTGTTTTCTCGATATTTCGCCGGCCACGTGACACTGTGCGACGTGCGCGCGCGCCAGCGACGCACAAGACCGCCGGGCGCCATGTTGCGACAGATTTATGGCGACTCAATGCGCCGCACATTATCATAATACTGTGCTTCAAATATTTGTGTACTCGGATCTTTCCTACTATTGTGTCGCAACCGACTGTGAAATATTTGTAAGAAAACAATGTGGGTCAACAAAAGTCAAATTCAGCAATCATTTATTCTTTTAGGTAAGAAAGTAGGTAACATTTATGTACGTCAAAGTTTATGAAATAATTAATATATAATATAAAAAGTACATTTATGTATGTTAGTTGCTAGTTTTAGAACATTAGTTCCCAAAGTGGTCCAGGTGGACGCCCAGCAGTGGTCCACGGGAGATTTGACGGGGGTCTACGTTGGCGTGACAAAAAGAATGGGGGTTCACAATTTGTAAGCGACGACTGTTCGAGAAGCTCAGCGACTGTTACTTGTAAAAACTTGCATATTCCATATTCAGTACCAATGGTTTTTCGATTTTTCGGTAAAGAATTCCTAAAGAAAGAAGTAGAGATTTCATCAAATTTTTTAATTGCATAGACTTGTTTAGTCCACCGGTACCAGCAAAATTTTGAAAATGGTCTATGAAAGAAAAAGTCTTGGAACCTCTAGCTTAGATAAAAGCTTGCGCCTATGACACGATACCAACAATAAACACTCCGCGGCTCTTTTAAATTTTAATTTCCGTTTTTTATTATAGTATAAAATATTGTAGCCATTATACTAAAATTACTGACAAAAAAATTACAGTAAATATAATTAAAAAATATTATAGTCAAAGATCAAGTTTGTAAAACGAGATAAAGGAAACATTCTCAGATTAATTTTATCAGTATATAATTTATACGATTTGTATAACAGCCTATTTTGGTAGTTTATTTTACTGTCTTAATATAATACCAAAACTGTATTTTTACAGCTAAACCACTTTATATTGCCAAATGCACATTTAAAAATGATAAAAGATAAGTCGTCATATCGATACCTAGTAATTTAATTTTGGCGTGTACTAAATAGATATTCTTCCGAGAAAAAGGATTAAAAGTTGGTCAAAATCAATCAAATTAAATAATTATATCTTTAAGTATTATCTATTACTATATATTTGATACCAGGCCACTCAGAAAGTATTGCGAAAATGAAAATATGTGTCTATATAAACTTAAGAATATCTTTTTACTAAATAGGAAATCGTATTGTTTCCAGACTCAAGCCAACAGGCAAAAGGAAAGTAGGCATTTCAAAAGAGTATTGTCTAAAACTAAACACAGTTTTTGTGATCCACGGATAGCTGTATCAAGTCTAATTGTTCTTTGTATCCATTGTTGTAACGCTTGTAAAACCTTACACGATATATACATAGATTAACCCAAGTCTTTAATTAAGAAACATTGAATAATTAATCAAGTAAGTTAGCAGCGTTAGTCTTAGGCTGCCAACCAAAGTGCACGCACTTCTGATTTTTTAAAATTATATGCATATTAAATAGTCAATTATCGCTCGCTTTAAAGGTGAAGGTACTCTTTGATCTGACCGTCTGAGATTTCTTCATATGGTGCTCGAAAATGTGTGTAGTCTGCCAACCCGTACTCGACTATTATCCTGAACCTTTTCAAATTGAGATAGGCAGTCTGAAAAGAAAATCAACAAGATGCTTTGTATGATAAATATTTATCTGTGACTTATAATATATTTCGATTTTAACGCACCGCCCATAACATATTCTCTGTGTAAGGCCGGGAGTCCACCAAAGCGGCAACGAGACGAGCGGAGAGGAGATGTTTTTTAAACAACCAATAGAATTGTGTTATTGACACATCTCCTCTCCGCTCAGATTCAGTGGAGATCGCTGTGCGGAGATGTGTAATATTTGTATGGCGCGATGGAAGCGGAGATGTGAGCTGTGCGCGGACGACGCGCAGTGGAGACGAGAGATGTGAGCGGCGTGCAGTGAGCGATGTCACCCTCCTCCCTGTCGCCCGCCAGCAACCTGCAGAGCCCCACGCGCGCGCCGGCCGAGCCGGCCCGAGCTGGAAAACATCTCTTCTCGCACAGCACACAGCACACCGCACACATCTCCGCTTTGGTGGAGTCCCGGCCTTAGACAAAAATCATCAAAATCGTAACGTAATCGTGCAACGGTAAACCGCGAAAGCGAAACAAACAGACAGACTTACCCGCATTTATACTACATAATAGTATGAATTAGATTTACCTTAAAGTTAACATTGCCTGTTAATTCCAGTCTAACATAAGATTTAGAGCGCACTAAATCATTCGTGGTGTACTTGCACGTACAAGACAGTTGCGAGCCTGTCGCGTCCCCTGTTACACTGTCACCACGCTAAGTGACAGATCTTAGTTTCGAGGCGGATTCAGGTCCCAGACTGTGGAAACCAAGACAAGATGCCTCTATATATGTGTAAGAGGAAATAGACCTGTATGGAGTACAAGCAATCTATACTTCTATACTAATATTATAAAGAGGAAAGTAAGAATTTAACTCAAAAAAGGCTAAACCAATTTTAAAATTTTTTCTCCATTAGAAAGCTATAATATCACCGAGTAACATAGGCTATATTTTATTTAAAAAGACTACTGTTGCTGACATAAACTGACCTACTTTTACGCAAGCAAAAGCTAGTCTTTTATATAATTCATTACCTAGGTTTGGATACCGGCGTACAGACACGGTGCTTCTGTTTATTGTGTATTGATATGGATAATCTTACAGGTTAAAGGAGAACGCCCATAATAAAGACAGAATAAGAATCTTTCCATCACAGAAACTATACCTAAGCATTGAGACAACAGGCGTTTAGAATACCTAGATGCTAGACTATTAAAAATAATTTGTATTCTAGCATATATACTCTAAAAATTAAAAATAATAATTTATGTCTGATCTTATCATCAATAGATTAAAAATAATTTTCCTTTAATTTTATTCTCTAAAGGAAGGAAAAAATGTTTTTAAATCTCTACATCATACGTTACATCTATGTGTGAATCTAAATGCTGGTTCCAGTCTGTATAATTATAGGCAAAATATAACGGTATTAGCATAAACTTTACTTAGGTAGGTACATCCATTTCTGAAAGGCTACTCAATGACGTTTTTAAAATTAAATCGCTGTCATGCGTTTGTTAACATTTTTTGTGATTATCTCCCTTTTTGTAACCGCTCATAGCTAGTTGCACTCACTGATCGGTAAACGATTAGCGAGGTTAAGCAACGTTGGGTGCAGTCAGTCTATAGATGGGTGACCGCTTAGTGGTATTTCATCTGAGCGTCTCCGTGCTTCGGAGGGCACGTATAAAGTCAGTCCCGGTTGTTGTCAAAATTAACAGTAGGTAGTCGTTAAGCGATGTCAGAGGCCTATAGACGGCTTAAACAACTCTTCACAACAGGTTGGCCACTAACCACACGAACAGAAAGAAAAGAGTAACCGGGTGCTAAAAGAACTGGCATTTTCTCGCGAGAAGAAAATATAAGTTGCGATGTTCTATAGGGCAGACGTGCTTTTACAATCACTATGTTTTTAAAGACATCTCTCCTCACTAGGAATTAATCCTCGATGGCGTAGTAGTTAGTGTAACCGGCTGCCACGCCTGAGGTCGCGGGTTCGATTTCCGCACATATCAAACATTTGTGTGCATGAACACCGATGTTTGTCTTGGTCTGGGTGTTTCTATGTATAATATGTGAGTATTTACAAAAAAAAGTATATATGTATGTTTATCCATTGTCTAGTACCCATAGTACAAGCTCTGCTTAGTTTGGGCTAGATGGTGTTGTGTGTATGTGGTAGAATATTATATATATAATCCTATGGTGTAGGGGACTTTACAAACAAACAACGAACTCCCACGTACACAAAAAACACATAGACTGGGAACATACTCGAACTATTTAAAGATCACACAATATTTTGTCCCGTGTGGGCATCGAACCTGCAACACTCAACGCAGCGGCAGTGGTGAGGCGAAACTAACACTAAACAACTATGCTCTAGATTAAGACCCGTTTCTTTCTTTAACCTATTAAGTCGCAGCGGCACACCAGCGGTAAGACACGATAGGTTTCCAGGCAGATATTCCTACAATTGACATGTTACAACAGCTGTAGTTAGAATAAAACTGCTTAGTACCGAACAGAAATGGCGCCAGCTGCGGTATATCTCGCTGGCGTCGTCATTACGAATGGATCTGTAGATAAGTTATAAGTACCGGGCGTCCGACGCGATCAGTGCTAGCCGAAGCTGACATTTTCAAATTGCCTGCAGCGTTACCTCTGATTGTACTGCGTTGAATAACAAGCTAATAATACGGCAGCGGATAGCGGGGTATTTGTGATTTACGGATAAAAATCATCGTCTGATTTTGATGAGCTAACGTCGTCTTATGAATACTACGTAACATTGAACTGTATGGAGTACCTAAAGCTTAGAAATACAGGCTTATGTATAACCATATTACATACATAGTATATGCACTTATAAGCCCATTTGGTGATCTATGTTTGTCTAAGACCATATGACATTTAATTTTATTTGTATCGAAGAAAGTTAGGAAAACACGATAACTCTTGACTATTAATAAGTAAATAGATCAAACCCTATATATTGCCGCTGGGATTGGTAGAGATATACATATAAACAATCATATTACACCAGCTATATTTACAGCCGCACATGATAGCTCAAAGACTACTGCAAATAAACTCATTCAGACTATCTGCAGCCGCCATAAGGCACATTTTCAGACCTTTCGAACCTCGTGGTTAGTCCGACAACACTGAGTAATTCCAAACAGCAAAACCGAATAATACCCTCGTCCGACACTAAATCTCACAATAACAATAAAAGGTATGTTGATGTTTAAAATTAATTATTTCCCTTTCAAGATTCTTCTCTTTGATAAGGAAATTATATCTATTAGACATTATTTAGCGCCAATGCATATAAATATAGCGTATAAATATACGCATGCCGGTTTCCCTGATGACTAAGACAGCGGTTTATTACGATTAGTGTAATAAATAGGTAACTATTTACAATATTTTAAGCCATTATACCAGCTGCTACAGTTTAATATATGCCTAATATATGCCTATTGTCGACTTGCTACTATAGGTACTAGAGTTGAAATGTCTTAAAAGACGCAACAGCCGATTATAAAAACAAAACATTATCGTGGTGTGAAATGTTACTACAGCGGCTTGATAACACAAAATATTGTAGAAAGCGATTAATGGCGGCACGAATTAAATTAATACTAAAATACCATTGATCAAATAATTGATCTGACGTGGACATTCGCTGCCTAAAGAATGATATTTTAGTGAAAATTCTTGGATTGCGAACAATTTGCTTTAGTGGGCCGCCAATTATAAAATACATCACATCACACAAGCACTGTATGGTACGTTACGTCTTGGTTTGTTAATGTATTTATAAGTTTAATTGCAATGTTTTTTTATTCTGCAGGTATGTGACGCCGCAATATGTGAACATTTTTTTATTATGAACATTTTTTAACTACTTGACTACCATGTTTCATACAAATAGTATAATGTAAATATATTTATATTGATTAGTATGTAAGCACTTTGTCGCTCGAAACACAGGTTTAACCTAGTTCGGGCAAATATCTATAAGTGCACTTTATGTTATTGTTAAAATTCAAATGTAAATCTAAGAATTTATACTAATATACATTATGTTGATATACAGTAAACTATAAGATATATTTTTAACAACACTGGCGATAAATAATCATAATATTAGACCTGTATTAAACTGTCCCACTACTGAGCACGGGCCTCTTCTCAGTGTGAGAAGGGTTAGGCCATAGTCCACCACGCTGGCCTAGTGCGGGTTGGCAGACTTCAAATATCTTCGAGAACATTTATATGGAGAACTCTCAGACATGCAGGTTTCCTCACGATGTTTTCCTTCACCGTTAAAGCAAGCGATAATTAATTATTTAATACGCATATAACTTGGAAAAGTCAGAGATGCGCGCCTTTATTTATTTATTTTTAAAGAAGGCTTACAGACTAATAATACATTTATATGTATATACATACAAAAATACCTAAATGTCTCCAAAGCATAAGGAAGAAGAATGTATATTACACCCAAACTTCGCTGACTAAAGATTGTAGATCTAACAGTATATTGCCGCATACTAAACATATTTGAAAACTCCTTGCTGTTGCTGAAAATAACCTAACAGAAAAGCCAATAACATTTTGTCCCGAACACATCGCATGTAATAATATAATAATATTCTACCACATACACACAACACCATCTAGCCCAAACTAAGCAGAACTTGTACTATGGGTACTAGACAATGGATAAACATACATATATACTTTTTTTGTTGTAAATACATACATATTATACATATAAACACCCAGACCAAGACAAACATCCATGTTCATGCATACAAATGTTTGACTTGTGCGGGAATCGAACCCGCGACCTCAAGCGTGGCAGTGGGTTACACTAACCACTACGCCACCGAGGCCGACTACACAAAGGTGTAAAGTTTGCAACGGTACCATCGATGCAGTCACACCAAACAACGCATAAATCATAATCATCCTGATCAGACCTTTGATCCGATCGCAAACACACCCAAACCATTAACACTATAATAACTGAGGCTTTTTGCTTCGATCAGATTACATTTTATAGAGTACACATTGTAATTAACTTCTAATCTGTGAGTACGTACGCATGAGACCCACGGTATTATCATGGTGGTCCAATACTCAGCCCTCCGCGCACGAGACACACTGGCTTCTATAACTGCTACAAATAGTTGTCTACTTAAAGGTCCGTTCACACGTACCGACTTGCCTGCTCGATTTACTTAAAATCTTGTGACACATATCTTGGAGTACTTCTTAAAAGTACGTGAAACAAGATCTTATATAAATTTTTTTAAGTGTTTCAATTTCGTTTAGTATCTATCAATCTCAGCAAAATTTAGTATCATAGTGCGTATGTTTGTCCATTTATTTAAAAGTAATAAAATAAAGATTATAAACATAGAAACTGTGGGTTATTCCCTGAATACACCGATCTCCGAGGTGCCCGTCCCAGAGAACCGCAAATACGATAAATATAATTACATTTCTTTTTTGTATTGTTTTCAACATGGACGGTCGACATAAAAATTGCTTAATTAAATGTATGTAACTTGACATACCTACATAAGACGAAAGTAGTTTATTTGAAATTTTGTACAATGCCGAATCATAGTTTTAAGAGACGTAATTACAGTTTAATTAAAATGTATCAAAAATATAAAATAAATATTACAATATTATCAAATCATACTTAACAAATATATTTTACTATTTATGACAACAATGATATTTTCAAATTCAGAAATCGGTTATTTTTTACTGGGATCCTAGGAAGATAGATCTTAAAATTTTGGATATAAAGTACGGAGCTCAAAGTGCCAGTTGGGTGGGTAGCTTGACTAAATAACTCCTGTTCTTAAATGGTTACTATGGTTACTGGTGAAATGACAATCGAGTTTTTCACCAGGTTAGCATGTCTGACCCAGTTGAAAGTAATGGGCCACTTGTGAGCTACACTCGGCACAGTGGTCCGTGTGGAGATAACCTTATAAGCATACTAAAACACGGCATTATAATAGATAATGTTTCGCAGTGGGCGTTATGCTTGTGTTATCGTTGAGAGAAATAGATCTTGTAAGGATTTTATTATTGTGTACCTTAAACTTTAATTACAGGCAAGTAAATACTTCATAGGACTGCGTAAGCTTGCGTTTATTTTATGCTCGATTGAGAGGTCCTGAATCCGATCCTTGAATTGGGCAGTAGGTATTATTGGGACTGCCTAGATGCAGCGGTAGCGTCTGATGTGCATGAGGTGTCAGGTTTGAATCCTGGGTCGGCTCAAAATAAGTTATTGGGTTTTTCTGTCGAGAAATTCTCAGTAGCAGTCCGTAGTTGGCGGCGTTAAACACCCCCGTGTCTCCGAAAGCACGGAAAGCCGTTGGTCTCGCGCCTGATTTCTCAACTCGGAAGTCAGGGAATAAGGAGTGCACTTGTGTTTATGCACAAACTTGTGCACTATAATATTTCCTGCGTAGATGGCCAGTCTCCGTTAATATTGGCCGCCGTGGCCGAAATTCGATCGGGCCATTACTATTGTTTATTTTATTAGGAAGATATGATTAGCAAAAAGGGGTCTTGATATGAGCCCGGTAGACCATAATGTAAGTATTAGGCGAGTGTAATACATCATTGTCTACTATTATCGATAGATCTATGATATTTATATAATGAGTCAATATAACCTATAAAAAAAAAAAAAAAAAAAAAAAAGTCTTTATTTTCCTTCACAGCAGGCATCTTAAAAACTAGATAGATCTATGACAAGATGGTTACTTATTATGCAATTTGTGAAGGACTGGTGCTAGAAATAGATATATAATATCTGCGCTACTGGTCACCAGGCCCATCAAGTTGCAGGTTGCGTGCGTGTCACATTTTAAGTGCTTAGTTTTTTTCTTTATTGTCATTAGTTAGATGCTATATGTGTTATAATACTTATATTTAAATTTCTAGGTTTAAAAATTAACAAATATTATGTTTTTACTATAAAGTGGAGAGCAATTTATTTATGTGTGTGTATGTCCATGAGCGTGTGCGTGTGTAAGTGTGTAGGTGTGAGTGCATATGAGTGATGTGTAGTGTGATTAGTGGAAGATTCAAGGTGGAAGATTCAGGGTGGCTACCGGCAAATTGATTCTTGTTTGTTTATTTCAGGGGACGTAAGAGGTTTTCAGTTGTTTCATAATCTAGAGGGAGGAGGAATTTCAGAAGTGCTTTTTTTGCAATTGTGGGAGTTTAGTGGGTAAATTTTTAATTTGTTATTTAATTTATTATAGAGGAATGGTCCTAGATAGGTCATGAAATGTTGTGAGAAGGCAGTATTGTGTCGTTGCTGTTTAGCAACATAACCCATTCTTCTCTTGTCCATAATGGTGTCTGTTGCAAACGGTGTTTGGGAGTGTTTAAGCAGGGTTGCTCTGAGGATGAAAGTTCTCCTAACACTTAGGACTTCCTATAGTTGGTACACTTTTAGAGTGGGGTGTCGATATGGCAGTTTCGCTGCCACTTTTAGAAGAGCTCTTTGTGCTCTCTCTGCAACGATCAGATGACTCTTGGCAGTACCTCCCCATACCACTATGCAGTATTCTATGATGGAGTGACATAGGGCAAGGTATATGGTCTTAATGGTTTTACGATCGGCAATATGTCTTAGCGATTTCATTAGGAAAATCAGTTTGCGTAGTCTTGTTGCCATGGTCTCAATGTGTAGTTTAAAAGTGAGTGTATTGTCTAAGATGACACCAAGATACTTTATCGTTTCAGCTCTTGTTAGAGCGGGACAGTGGCACATGTCAGTTGGTTGGGCGATGGTGCTATAACTATCAAATATCTAGACACTATGCAAAAAAGTATTATGTGTAGATGTCGGCATTCGAATGTTAACCTAGGACTAATCCTAACTAATATTATAAAAGCGAAAATGAGTTAGTTTGTTTGTTTGTTACCTTTTCACGCCTAAACCACTGAACCGATCATCCTGAAATTTTGCATATACGTTGACAGGTGTATAGAAACGGACATAATTTTAATTTAATTTCATCCCGTAAAAATTACTGTTCCTGAGAAAAACAATAATAAGGTTCTTATGATAATAGATGGCGCGACGTGTCTTTCGAATCATGATTAAATTATATTATTACAAGCAGAGTACAACCCGAATTGATTGTCAAATTCTAAATAAACGTGAGCGAAGCCGCGGGCGAAAGCTAGTTAGTTAATAAAATAACTATGTTCTATTAATCAAACAAGCTGTCGTAGGCCACTGCTGAACCTCTATTATGATATGCCTCTCCCAATTTGATTCCTAAAATTTTTTTTCACCTTTTTCACCCTCCAATCTATCTCAGCAAGTTTCCTCAAAGTGTCCACCTACCCCAAATCTTACCAAAAGGCAGTCATCGAATCGTAGACCACGTATCTAAGATAATTTATTATTCAAAATTATATCTATTTCAGTTTCAACCTCTTTCTTACCGATAAATTGTTTTCTCTCGATTCAAATGCCAAATGAAATCGATAGCGAATAATACCATTCACATCGCATGAGTCATATGCCATACTTGTGGGCATGGCAGTCAATGCAAATAATTACACTATGAAGCTTTATTATTTAAACATTTTTAAACATTATTATTATTCACCTTTATTTATTACTAGTTTCTGCCCGCGGCTTCGCTCGCGTTAATTTAGAATTTGACAATCAATTCGGGTTGTACTCTGCTTGTAATAATATAATTCAGTCATGATTCGAAAGACACATGGCGCCATCTATTATCATAACAAAGTTATTGTTGTTTTCCTCGGGAACAGTAACTTTTTTCGGGATGAAAGGTAGCGTATGTCCGTTTCTGTACACCTGACAACGTATATGCAAAATTTCAGGATGATCGGTTTTGTGGTTTAGGCGTGAAAACGTAACAAACAAACAAACTCATTTTCACTTTTATAATATTAGTTAGGATAGGATTAGGATTAGGATTAATCAATAAAAATTACATTTTAAATATATTTATAAAAAACACATTTAAAAATATAAAAATTATGGACACCCACCGGCATCGAGACATGGTCCAAGCTGTCGGTGGTTAGGGTCCAGAGAGGATGATTGACCATAGAGATGATCTATTTTTTGTCTTCCTAAATGACAACTCCAGCACTGGGATTAGTTCGGGCGATGAGACATAGAAACAAAGAATAATCAGATCTGAGTTTCCGTGGAATCGGATCGATCACATTATTATTAAAAGTATGTATCAATCTCAAATTCCGACGCATAAATAAAATATCCTAGTAGAAGAACTTTAGGCTTCCATTACTAACAATGCATTCATCTCGGATTTGAATTGATTTGAGTTCAGTATTTATTTAGAACTAACTGATTAGTCTGTCAAGGTATTTGAAGCAGGTCTCTTAGGGATTCCGTTAAGGACAACTCTTGGAGACAAATTGTACATAAATGAATTATAAGATACTGAAATTATAATTTGATGGCGATTTAAAAGTGTGGGTGTAAATTTCTTGCAGGTTTCGCCTCGTATTCTCAAACTTTTTTTTTACCTAGCAACCAACATACCTGCATGTAACTTCAGTAAAACTAAACTCACTAACCCTTTTGATGTTCATAATTGTTACTTTGTGACTTAAGACCTGGGTAAGACTTGTCCTTACCACCTATCGAACACTTTTACTTTCAGTCTTTTTCTTCTGGGCACGAGTTGACAGCGATGCTGAAGAATTCTACGATGCCTAAACGTTTTTGGAAATATTTAGTAGTATAATTATTAGTGTTTTTGTAATTATGTTACCTTTTTTATTACGTTTGTAAATATAATATTAGATTAATTCGTTATTAAATTAATAATGTAAATATATTGTAAATTTATTGCAATGTAAATAGGTATATTGGTGTTATGCTTAAGACAAAAAAAAACACTCTAAATCATCAAACAAAAGTTATCTGAAAGATAAATCGCATGCTGTCTCATTCTTGTTAGCTCAAAGAAGAGAGATGGCGAGACTTTTATCTTATAGATAAATGCTATTTAGAGGCTGTGGTACAGGCCCTTAGGCTTATGACTCTTAGAATGTTGCCGTTGTTCTATATTCATACGTAGGTACATATAATACTGGATGTACATAACTCTTCAAGATTTTGTGCTGTTACCAATTTAATTTCCAAATAGAAAAGCTCATTATTCGAAACCTTATGATCGATAAGCGCTTGTACCACTCAACAAACGAGGTCGTCGATTTGGTATTTCAATAATCGTTTCTATTTATTGATTATAGAGTGGTAAGGTAAACGTTCACATATCCGCAAAGCTGACTAAACCTCCATAGAAGAAAGAATAACCCAACATTTTTAATAATCTATACTAATATTATAAAGCTAAAGAGTTTGTTTGTTTGAACGCGCTAATCTCAGGAACTACTGGTTCGATTTGAAAAATTCTTTCAGTGTTGGATAGCCTATTTATCAAGAAAGGCTATAGGCTATAATTATAACATCACGCTACGACCCACGCGGGCGGCGCAGTAACGATAAACGCGGGTGAAACCGCGGGAACGTCTAGTATTTTATAAAATGTCTGTCGTGCTTTGCCGTGCCATGTATGGTATTTGCCATAGCAAAGAAAAATTTATGGCATACCATATATCATAATACAACGATAGATGAGGAATAGAGTAAAAAGAAAACGCTGTTGCATAAAAAAGATAGACGTACAAGACTGAAAGAGGTGTATTAAAATGGACTTGGAAGGATCGTGAATCGGACTCTCTCTTTATATCGGACATATTTTTAATAGGACAGGTATAGTACTTAAATGAAGAAAAATACATAATAATGAGAGTAAATGAAGCAACAGAAAAATAAATCTAGCAACGGCATTTGGGCAAGGATATAAGCCTATGCTGTTATTAATCACTACATGTGCCCGCGGTTTTACCCGCGTTTATGATTACAGCGCCGCCCCCGTGGGTCGTAGCGTGATGTTATATAACCTATAGCCTTCCTTGATAAATGAGCTAACCCATGTTAAAATAAATTTTTCAATTCGGATCAGTAGTTCCTGAGATTAGCGCGTTCAAACAAACAAACAAACTTTTTACCTTTATAATATTAGTATGGATTTAATACTAATATGACAATACGCTCTCTCCTTACTTACATGAGGCCTAAGACCATACTTGGTAAAATGTGACCATAATATACATATTTTTACTCCTTCGACTGTATAGACGTGGGAGTAGGAATATAGCCAAGGTGTCAGATATAAGCAAATGAACGTTCACCTTTACGCGACAAAGCAATGACATTTAATCGCAAGTACCATTAAGTAAACTAGAGTTCTGCAGGTGCACCAGTATGTCTATGGATAGACTTATTGAGTCTACTTAGGATAAACACTGTCATTACGTTGAACACCCATACTGACATTTCTCTTGATGGTACTTACCACTCATCAAGGCAGCTTGAGAAAAATCATTCATCAACGACTAAAGACCGGCAACTTACTTAGCTTTGCAATATGATATAACGTTAGGTACTCTTCTTGAACGTGGTGGAATGCCATTTATAGAGCTATAGCTCATAGAGCTCTCGGAGGTGGGTGGAGTGGTTATGTTGGGCTCATCCGAGGAAAGTTCCGAATCTTACCGACTAAGCCCTAGTACAGTACCTATCCTCCTATGTTGGCGAAGCCGCGCAAATCGCTCTGACATGCAAGTCGTGACCCTGCCGTACGTTTCGGTTCACCAATAAATGACACAAAAACTAAATTATCCAAACTTAGAAAAAAAATGCACTACTGTGATGAAATAGTTGGTTTACCCAATTACTAAAGCTAAAATCTCAAAGTAAATATCGTTTCTAAATTATAATGTGAAAATCCTATTTTGAAAAAACAGGATTTTAAATATCTTGATACGGTAAATTTCTCATTAAATGGATGAACTGATTGGATATTTTTGTACTCTTTTACACGAATGACGACATTTAGATTTAGTAGATAGTATAGCACGCTCTGATTAATAAGTTCGCGTGCAATCGCAGGGACACAAGTCTGGTTTCCACGACAAACAGTGTTAATGAGTTTCTCTATTAGGTTTTTTTAGTAGAACTATGATGTTTGGCTTTCGGAATAAGACAAAGGGACATATTTTTTACAGTTAATTAATTATAATCCATCTTGTTACCTAATCTTTTAATTTAATTGATCAATTGTATGTCATGAAGAAGGCGTAAAGGACGAATTAAGGATAACCAGAAATTAAATAAACAATTATTCCCTTTTGTAAAGTTACCGATGACCCCCGGTGACCTTGAAAATGACCTTTTCTGGAAAGATTTCATCGACCTCTATGATATTTGTTCGAACACACCCCGCTTATCTCTAACCGTTTCGGCGATATTAGAGGTCAAAGTTTGTATGGCGGCCATATTTTTTTGTATGGAAGCCATGTTTTTTTTCGCCCCCTCTAAAAGTTGCCAGGGTTTTAGGAAGATTTTGTTCGAGAATGACACCCGTAGAAATCACCACATCTGAGATCCGATGGGGTACCACCATCAAGAGCTGACCTTCCGAAGGTCAGACATTTTTCCCGGGCCTTCTGAACGATTCTCTATACGACGCTATATTTACTTATTTCCTACGACTCCCCCTTGTATGACTTCTATTAGTCAGTGGTAATTTAATATCTCCCTTTTGTAATTTGTAGGCGAAAATATTAATATTTTACACGGAGCTTAAAGTTTTTTACACGAAGTAATTGTAAACACATTCGTTATTATGATAAATGTATATTTTTTATTTGTATTAAACAAAAAGTGTTGATTTTATTCACTTAACTGTGACCGCCTGTTTTGGCACATTTCGCTCGGCGCAGTCTTAAGTAATACGTAGGTATGTGGATATTGTTTATCATATACAATTAATAATACATAGCACAAGTTCCAGAATCTTAAAACTGCGCGAAAGTCTTCTACGACTTAAAAGAACTTAAAAGCCGTCGAATATCTAGCTGATGCCAAACTGCTTTCAGTTTGGCAGGAGATTATGGTTTTACTCATAAAATAATAAATAAAAAAAGTGTTATACGAGGTGCATTACACTTACAATTCGTGAGTAATATTTATCTACTCCTACAGGATACACAGGATACCACAGGAATACACGTGTGAACCTATGTGAATAAGTATGTTTACCAACCACACAGCTAAGAATGAAACTCAAATTCACTTAAATAGTATTCGCTCACTTAATACTCTTCAAATCGATATATCGATTATGCAAAGTAATCGATAGCAACGGTGTAAATTATGGGGGAGAAGACGTGTGGTATTAGGCGGGCTCGTAAATATGGGCGGCTCATTACGTGGCCCTAACGAGCGCGCGCAGCACGTGCTGCGATATATTAACATGGCCGCGCATCACACCGAATAGAAAAGTCGTAACACGTTAGTACTGAAATCCTTATTCTAAATCTTAAATCCTATATCCTGAATCCTAAATTCTAATTCCTAATAATAAAATGCGAAAGTTAGTTTGTTACTCGTTCACGCCGTAACTACTTAACTGATCATCATGAAATTTCGCATACACGTTTTTAGGGGTACAGAAAAGGATATTGTGTACCGTTCACCAAAAAAAAGGGTGCTACTAATATAACCTGACCAAAATTCATGCAGTTGGCACTCAATAGAACTAGAAAACAGAATAAAATAATCATTGCATAATAAAATGTTATGAATATTTACGAGTCAAGTTAATGTCTCTCGTCGATGGTCATCACTCTGTCGCTAGGCTCGAAGTTAAAGTCCAACGTGTGTGTCCTGATTGTCTCCTTATAGACAAACGCAGACATCCTTGGAGTGCGATAATCCACTTCATACAACCCAAACCATTCACTGTGGATTTAGTGATAACAAATTAAGTTTCAAACGATTTACATATTCCTTGGATGGGCTTTATAGTAGAAGTAATACTGTTACAAATGTTACAAATATAGTTACAATATATTCCGTTTTATTTCAAAAAGACTACTCCCGCACTAGATATATATCTATTATAATCTTTTGTATTTTAATTTTTTTATAAGTACTTTTAGTTAGTTTTAATATAGTTAGACTTCGATTTGTGGTTTATGTAATGTTTAGAGTCACTGTTATATTTTCACCATAAACAAGTACCTACTCTTTAATATTATAATGTAATTGAAATGCATGCCTGTGATTTATTTAATTACTCTGACAATGTTAAATTAAGAATGGCTCACCTACAAAACATTGTAATTATACAGTTGGTATGCTTAAATTATAAATAAATAAATATAATTTTTGCATCGCGGGAGACTTTATAAACATTTAAGCAACGGGTACAAAGAACACCTAGACTCGGTACAACCATTTGTGGACCACACAAATATTAGACCCGTGTGAGATTCGAACCCACAACACTATGAGGTAGCAATGGTGAGGCAACCACTTAAACCACTACACGATCCATGTAGTCCTTGGTGCTCTTATTCCATAAGTATTCTATGTATAATATGTATGTATTTACAAAAAAAAAGTATATATCGCCCTCTTAATAAAACATAGACTTATTTGAGTATTTTGGATTAAACAAATTTAAACTCTATTGCAATAACTTAACACAAATATAATATTAGAATTTATATTCACACAATTAGAGTTGAAATTGCCTAACTTCCAAATTTCCAGTTAAGTCACTGTTTTATTAAGAGTGCGATATGTATGTTTATCTATTGTCTAGTACCCATAGTACAAGCTCTGCTTAGTTTGGGCTAGATGGTGTTATGTGTATGTGGAGGAATATTATTATTATTATTTTATAGAATACCTACACGTTTGCTTGCAATCGCAACCGATCCTGAGCCGACTAATAAAGATTCTAAATAAAAATAATTAAATTCACTACTGCTACACTACCGGAGCAGTCAAGCTTATGATAAAAGTAATGTTATCCCTAACTAAAATTATAATAATTATACTTTTCTGCACATGCATAACCTTTTATAAAAATTGTTAGTCTGTTTC
Source organism: Catocala sponsa (assembly GCA_963564715.1). Lineage (NCBI taxonomy): Eukaryota > Metazoa > Arthropoda > Insecta > Lepidoptera > Erebidae > Catocala > Catocala sponsa. Next base: position 4,431,944 of record OY751331.1, read on the forward strand.
AAATATAAAGTACCTTTTGACACTTAATAGCACGTAACTCTGCATTCTAATCGTAGCTTCCTAATTCCTAACTAATACCTATTATAAATGCGAATGTGAGTTTGTTTGTTTGTTTTTTACTAGACTGATCATTATGAAATTAAATTAATTAAAATACACGTTTTCAGGGGTACAAAAAGGACATAAGGTATCTATCATCGAGGAAAAAGGTCTGTGGTGGTGTTACTAATCTAACGTAACCTACATTTATGCGAGCGAAGCAGCGGACAAAATCTAGTTTTATATAAAGAGCAAAAATATACAATGACTAGATTTTGCACCCGGCTTCGCTCACGTAAATGTAGGTTAGAAAAAAAAAATGTTGGGTTTGCAACACTTATTTTTTCTGGATGAAAGGTACCCTATGTCCTATTCTGTACCCCTGACAACGTGTATGGAAAATTTCATGTTGATCGGTTGAGTAGTTAAGGCGTGAAAGCGTAACAAACAAACAAACTCATTTTCGCATTTATAATATTAATTAGGATTTACTAAAGACTACATGAAAGAATGGAATCTATACAAAACATTAATTATAACAACTTTACGTGAATAAACTATTGGCAATTTCATTACGCGTCGGTGTAAGACGCGATCCACTTAAGCGCACCCTGCATTGAGTAGGTACACGTGCAATTGTGGTCAGCGGCGCAGTAATTATTGATTTTCTTCTAGGAAACATTCCCATGTTAATAGGGGAAATGTTAGATTAGCCATTTATATCGAGATCTTGTTGGTTTCACTGCTAGGAGACCAGTATATAGTTTATGATGTTTCTTATTGCGCACCGCAGACAACATTTGTGTGACGGATGTCGTTGTGGTGACAGTTTTTTGATGGTCGTGGTTTGAATGTTAGATATAATATTCAAGAATGTATTAGATAGGATAGAATGTATTACATAGTAAGTATATAAATACTAACAAAGGTATTCTAATTGTTTTTGTATTGATGTTTTGAGATTGATTTTTGGATAATCAAGATTTAATCGAATGGCTTATACGTATTGAAATTAAACTACTATACTGGGTGTAAGGGACGGTGTACCGAAAACTGAAATAGTAGATTCAGACCATTATTCTAAGTTAAAAATCGTTGGAATTTTTTTCAACAACCACAATTGCTTTCCCGCAATTTTTTATTTTTCTGACTGTCACATTTTTCTACAATACAGCAATGTAATTAAATGGTCGTGATTTAAATAGATCAGCTGGTTTTACGCGCGCGGAACGCAGAGTTCATTCGTTGAGTGCGATGTATTGGTAGCAATCCATTGCGTACCGCGTAATAATGTTAATCTACATTACATTTAAATCTTGCGTTTTTTTAATAATTGAAGATTGCATCGCGATAAGTACTTATAGAAAGACGTCTTGCTAAAGTTTTCGGTACGCCGCGCCGTCCCTTACACCCAGTATACGCATTTTATCGCGTTGTTTATTTGACACTTTATTACAAAATTTTTAAAACTGTTACACTACTTTTACTATAAAACTTTACTAATTTTTAAGCTAATTAAATTATTGAAACTATTTATACTATTAGATACTATACTATTTATATTTATGTTTACACTTTCCCCGACGTTTCGGTTGCTTTTCAGCAGCCATTGTCACGGGGAGACGTAAATGAAAATTATAAGTGTGGGTCACTAAAAGCTTTACCTTCTTCCTTTTATCCTGGAGGATTATATACCGGTAAGGCTAAGAAAAAGACAGAGAGATGTCCTGCATCTCCCTGTTCCTTACTAGGCACTCATAAAACTATTTTCTTCTTCAATAATGATATAACTAGACTATTACCTGCCTCCGTGGCGCAGCGGTAGTGAATGCGACTGATGTGCATGAGGTCTCGGGTTCGAATCCCGGGTCGGGCCAACAAAAACGAATTGGGTTTTTCTGTTAAGAAATCTCAATACGAGCTCGGAGTTAGGAAGTTGGCGGTGTTAGACACCCCCGTGCCTCGGAAAGCACGTAAAGCCGTTGGTCCTGCGCCTGATCTCTCTCCGGTCGTGTCGGATTATTCGTCCCATCGGATCCTGAGGGTTAAGGAACAAGAGTGCACTTGTGTTTGCGCACACACTTGTACACTATAATATCTCCTGCGCAGATGGCCAGTCTCCGTTAAGATTGGCCGCCGTGACCGAAATTCGGTCAGGAGGATATTATTATATACTAAAGACTAATAAGTTATTTGATTTTCTTTATTATATTTATTTGTATTGGACATGGATGTTTGTCTTGGTCTGGGTGTCTATGTATAATATGTATGTATTTACAAAAACTAAAAAGCATATATATATATATGTTTATCCATTGTCTAGTACCCATAGTACAAGCTCTGCTTAATTTGGGCTAGATGGTGTTGTGTGCATGTGATAGAATATTATATTATATTATTACACAAAAATAGCAATTATAATTAAAGTTCTATCACATTTATATCAATCAAGCTACCGCTTACTGCGTAGGCCCGTTTCCCGGAAATGCAGAACAGATACTACGGATTTCCTACATCCACTGTCCACAGTAAAACATATACTTTCACAGCTAAACACCGCTTAAAGGCTCAATAGGCTATATGGGATCGATATTATCATCATCCGGAGTAAACGAGTGCACGGATGTCGCATCGGTTAGATAGAACCTTTCGACAGTAAGTCAAACCGAACCTATATCAGTTACGACTCAAACATTTTATATTTTTAAAGATATAGGAGATATAAGGAATATACAAGATATAGGACTGTAAAATTTAGTTAAAATGTCTGGTTTAAGCAGTGTCGTAAAATTCTACAGCATCGCTGTCGACAGAAAAAGTGCGCAGAAGACTCGCAACATGGCCACGTTGAATGGCATTGCTGATTCTTTGAGCCAAGAAAAGTCTAGCCTAGGTCACGCGAAGCGTCGATTAGGCGCTTTTTATATTTTTTCGATTCCGGCCGTATATATTGTATTTTCATTAATTTCTATTAAATATTATAGGTCATTTAATACAGTATAATGTCACATGTAGTATCTATATGTTCTGATTAGCCTATAATTGGTAAATGTATCACTATTTTCATTTTTGTGTCACATTTATTATTTTATGTGTTGCCAAACTAATTCAAACAACATGAGACAAAAATAGAGTCTCAGCACGATGTCTGCATATACATGTTAGGTGAAAGGTAGACGATAATCGGTCCCTATTACGTGAGACCTAAAACCATACTTGCGTAACGTGTGTGTAATACTTATCCTGTTACCCCCTTCGAGGATAGGAGGGATAATATTTACCACTGATTCAAACTCCATCAAACAATGTATTCTTTATCATCGCACCGCTCGCCATCGGCAGGGATTTCATTCTCATACCTTACACCCTAATTAGTGCGATTCCAAAGGAATTTTCTCCCGCAGACGCTCAGGTTGTGGAATGAACTATCTGCCGGGGTTTTCCCAAAAGACTTCAGTTTGGGGTTCTTGAAAAAGGGTGTTAAAAGGTTCTTACAGGGTCGGCAACACGCAAGTGATTCCTCTGGTGTTGCAGGCGTCCATAGACTACGGTGACCACTTACCATCAGGTGATTCTCTTTGAGAAATGCCGCAACTCGAAAATGTTATTGATATAGGAATTCAAGCACGAACCCTCGGGTCCAGTAGTCTAACGGTATCTCAATTAGGCTACTGCAGCTTATATCGTTATTAAAAAAAACACAACACACTCTCATTTAGTTTTATTCCTTAATCGCAGGTATTTCAATGAACAAACTTCGAAATAACTGACACAAAGAATACTCGAAGCTAAATTTGAGGATCACACAAGCTTTGTCCTTTCAAACCGACAACCAGTAATTTTAAATATATGAACAAGAATCTGAAGTTGCCAATCGTTATTGTTACTGTCTGTATTAACACATTAGCTATAGCTCAGTGCGGAGACCAACAGACTGCAATGCAGAGGGTCTCGGGCTCGAACCCACGTCGCGCACCTCTGACTTTCGGAAGTTATATGACTTTTCGGAATTATGTGCGTATTGATTGACAATTATCGCCTGCTCCGTGCCTCGGAGAGCACGTTAAGCCGTTGGTCCCGGCTGTCATGGACATCTTTGGCAGTCGTTATTAGGAGAGTGTCGACACAAAAGATCCCACTGGGTCGAAGTGTCGCTGGTCTGGACTGACTGGCCCCCACATAAGATAAGATAAGATAACACATTAGCTAAGATATCCTTTATATACAAACTAGTTTTCACCCGCGGCTTCGCTCGCGTAAATGTAGATTAGGTTAAGTTAGGTTTGCAACAGTTCTTTTTCTGGATGAAAAGTACCCTATGTCCTATTCTGTACCCCTGACAACGTGTATACAAAATTTCATGTTGATCGTTTGAGTAGTTAAGGCGTGAAAGCGTAACAAACAAACAAACAAACAAACTCATTTTCACATTTATAATATTAGTAAGGAAGTAAGGATTATAGATGAGGAAATGTACAATCCCTTATGTAGATGTGATTACTCGCCGAACTGTGTCGTCATATGTTGAAATTGTGCTCTATAAGGGCGACGCCAACATCCTTACTGTTTAACAAAAGCGCACCAAATTATACGGAATGAACTACCTATACAAACTAATTGAGCAATTATCAACCCAATAGCTTCTTTAATAACTCTCAATATCGTAAACCCTTAATTTGGAGTTACACTCAACAATTAACGTAAATTACTCTTAGCACACTGTCACACAATTTTATAAATCTCCAGTTCGTACGAATGGTAATTCGATACTGGGATTAAATTGGCCCAGTGACGCATAAGATTGGACTAAATGGTGTCGAGTGGGTGGTCATCTGACTAATGGGTAATTTTCGCCCACCATACCTCTACCGTCATACCCTCATTATAGATGCAAGTAGGTGTTTGTTTAACTACCGCATGCAATAAATGTGACTGAAATGTCTTATTTCTCCTCTGATGTGCATTCCCGATTTAGTGCTGACGATTAAAGGATACATATACAGAACATTATTTTTATCAACAGCCTTCAGCATTGAAATTATACTCTTGTTTATACCTTAACATATAAGCAAACTGCTTTGGTAATATGTTTCAAATCAAATCAAATCAAATCAAAAGTCTTTATTTGCTAAATACAGGTTAGAGATGATGGTAGATAAAGCAAAATAGTCCACTGTATTTTACCGTAATTGGCATGCAAATGTTACACTTGTTTGTTGCCAATAATAATAATAATCATTTATTGGTAAACTAGCTTTTGCCCGCGGCTTCGCTCGCGTTTTAATTTAGAATTTGACAATCAATTCGGGTTGTGTACTCTGCTTGTAATAATATAATTCAATCATGATTCCAAAGACACGTGGCGCCATCTATTATCTTAAGAACGTTATTATTGTTTTCCTCGGGAACAGTAATTTTTTTCGTGATGAAAGGTATCCTATGTCCGTTTCTGTACACTTGTCAACGTATATGCAAAATTTCAGGATGATCGGTTCAGTGGTTTAGGCGTGAAAACGTAACAAACAAACAAACTCATTTTCGCTTTTATAATATTAGTTAGGATAGTTAGGATTATAATGTCGTTGATAGGATTTTAGAGTTTTTTGTTCGCAACGTGGAGTCTGGAAGGTGAGTGGTGGAGGGAAACAGACATGTCCCGTATTACGTGGAACCATAAAACAAATTGTCAGTGTAATTAATAATCATCTCTGCCTTTTATATTTAGGTCTAATGTAACAGGGCGTAAGTAGGCATAAGTAGTCAGTAGCAGCATATATAGTCTCTGGAAACGTGTCCAGTAGGCGGCAATAGGTTCACCCCTATTACATACATACATACATACATAGATTCACGCCTGTTTCCCAGAGGGGTAGGCAGAGGCTACGGATTTCCATTTGCTACGATCCTGACACACTTCTCTGGCTTCATTCACTTTCATCACATTCCTCATACACGCCCGTCGGTTCAAGGAGCTCTTAACCTGGCCTTTGTCCAGGACGCCTTCGACCTGGTCGAGAAACGTTCGCCTAGGTTTTCCTCTTGCGACTGTTCCATTCACACTAGCCTTATAAACTTTCTTAGTCAGTCTTTCCTCGTCCATTCTTTCTACATGCCCAACCCCTATTACGTGGGAATTAAATCCATAGTTGGCAAAGTACGGTTTTTTATTTTTTTGTTCTTATTTTCTTTGGGAGTTTTTAGCCACACACGGCCATGTCAGCTCCATCATACCCTAAACTTAATAACTATTCATATTCTACCTTAAGTCAACCTTATCTGTTATCTTATAAACTAACACAGCTGCTTTAGACAGGGGCTCAGCGAAAATTCTAATGAAGGCACCAACATCCATCATACGTATTTCAAAAGATTGAAGCATAATAGTTCTTAGCTCCTGGGTTCTAACGCACTCCACCAACAGGTGATGAACATCGTATTTATGGATGTAATACACGTTTGTCTATCCATCAGTTCAAGGATATAGGCGTGAGGCTCTACTGCACACATTTCCAATTTGAAAGATATTTCAATTTAAAAATATATCGATATATTGAAGCGTCAGTAGCCCAAAGGCTAAGCCATAGAATTCGTCGTGGGTTCAAATCCCACATACCTATTGCTCTACCGACTTAACCTACTCCTATCACAAACATATTTGTTTTACTGGAGGCAAATCAAATCAAATATGACGTAAATTACAAGTGCTCTTCAAAAATAACCATGTGAAAAGACAACATGGTAGTCTATGGCCTTCTTCCACTGAGTGCGCAGCAGTGGGACATTTTATATACAGCACTAATATTATTACTTAATGTAGATTAATCCTAGCAGTAAGCTAATAATTACATTAATTCTCCTTCCCGTTGTAAACATAATTCACGACACACGAAGTTACTCAACAAGTGCAACCATTACACCACATGAACGACTCATAAAGATGTCATAAAACAATTAAATTATCACACAGAATTGAGGGCTTCAAGTTCAAACGTCACGAAGTAAATAATGACCAATTATGAACTGGCCGTCGTAAGTATTACACCTGCTGAGTGTGCTATGCTCCGCTAAGCATGGCGACCGGCCAGCCGCAACCATCGTTAAATATAAAATACATACGAAATTGGCCTGTTTTGATTTCGAAATTATATGTAGAATATGGATCGTGGAGGAAGTTCTAAATCATTGGGAGGTATTAAATAAATAAGGATGTTTGTTGCTTAATAGGAAGTAGTGCGTTCCTGTAATCATAGATGGCGTAAGTAGTTGAATAAAGAAATGGGCTACAATTGAGCGCTGACTCTTGTACTTTTTATTACAAGAGTCAGCGCTCAATTGTCGTTCAAAATAGATTTCTGATTTAGTTTTATTATTATAAACAGTACAAACGGTATCCTTCTAGGTTATAATAAACGCCGTGTGTAAATAAACATTTTTTTTCAGTTCATATTTGAGGTTTATTAGATTAAATTGGAACTCCATTTTGAACATCTTTCGTTACGAGAATTGGCGTTCTGGACTTTACAGATAAATTAATAATTCCAAAAAAATATTACCGTCTATATTAAGCATGCTTAAGCGGCGGTAGTCCAATGGATAAGGAACTGAAATCGCTATCAAGAGGTCGTGGGTTCGAATCTTACCCACCAATGTGAATCCAAACCAAGCACGTATTCTAGCCTAGATGGATGTGTTAACAACAACTACAGCTTGGAAAATTGTCTATTGGTTCTATAATAAAAAAACAACGTGGAAGCTTGCATGTCTGACTTCTTCGTCGTGCGTTCCCACTACACAGGCGATACAGAAATGTTACGATACACAAAAAGGTCATCACTGTCATCCAAGAGTATACGCAACATCGTTGACAAACATCAAAACACGATCAATAGATCCATCATCAAATCAAGTTTCGGATATTAGATTTTAATTAGAATTATACGCAGTATCAACGAATTGATCAACATTCGGATACACAGTCATACAATAGGTACTTATTCGAATTTATTTTTCCGATGCAATAGGAGCTATTGCGCTTAAATTTACCGCCAGTGGTGCTAGTGGATAGTAAGGTATCTAGTCCTCATACTCTATAGTCACTTCAACAGTAATTATAGAAACCGACAATTGAGTAGTTTAGTTTCAAAATCCTCTAAAATACTTTTCATCAAATAATGGTAAATCTCAAAAAAACATTTAAAGACATAATATAAATGGACTATTTTAGCGGTGTTTGCAACAAACTGCTACTTTTGTGAGCTGATTTAATAGAATTTTAGTGGATTTTCTTGAAAACTATCAGTGCAATGCGATAGAAGCAACGAAGGAGCTTCATTTCAATCGGAACATTATTTTTATTCTGCTATCGTATTGGCGGGTTTTGAAACTATACTCCTCAATTATTACCGCCAAATACAGCTTTTGACATCAGCTGTGACAGGATTGACAGAACCTTAATCGCTAGTGGCGCCGCCTAGTGAGCACAAAATCGTTCTATTACCTATCGCTAAATACTACCTACTTGTTCGTAACCTACATAACTTTACTACAAACTGTATAATATTCTAGAATAAATCAAGCGACATAAATATGTATGTACGTTATAAATATGCAGTAATTATAATTAAGATTAAAAAAGAGTAATTCATGTTCACGTAATCACTTGGATTATAATATTTAATTATAAGTTAAAGCGGCCGTTGAACCATCGTATTGAATATAATTTGTGTTCTAGAATTAATGAATGAATATGTGTTAGATTTAATTGATTAGGCGTTACTTGGCGGGATGCCGGTCGGATTTAATAATTGATAAAATATTACGGATATTAAATAAATGATTAAATTTAAACGCCAGCCCGTTTTCAATTAAATATTTACTATAATGATAAATTACACGTTGTAATTATATTAAAATATGTTGCATAATCAAAAAATATTTTGTTCAAATAGTGAATAAAAATATGTTTCCCGGATACGGCTTTCAATTATTGTTAGGCGCTGACAGCAACTACTATCCTTACTAATATTATAAATGCGTAAAAGAGTTTGTTTGTTTGTTACGCTTTCACGACTTAACTACTCAACCGATCAACATTAAATTTTGCATTCACGTTGTCAGGGGTCCAGAATAGGACATAGGGTACCATTCATCCAGAAAAAAGAACTGTTGCAAACCTAACCTAACCTACATTTACGCGAGCGAAGCCGCGGGCAAAAGCTTGTACTTAGATAAATCTTTCATTATCGTATTTTATTATTTTGAAAATCTTACTTAGCTAAAATACTGTTTATATTTAAACTGTCAATAAAAATTGTGTGTTATAATTCAAATCATTTGGGTAAATCTATTATGTACCTATATACCTAAACAAAATATTGAAACTCGCAAGTCGACAGTGAGGTATTTTAAGCATTAGAAATAAAATATGTAATAGGTATATTTCCTATATAAAAATTGACAAAATGACTGATTTATTGCCCGAAGGCTTCACCAGATGTAATTAAAAAGTTGAAACTTATCATCGTTTCTGCAACGCTGATCATCACTAACATTATTTATGGACTGTCAAACGCATGTCAACAGCTATGATTGACTGACTATTATATATTACCCACAACCAATAAAATCACTTGATATGAGTTTGATTTTGACACTTGCTTTCAGAAACCGGGTGTTCTTTTGGCGGGAAAGACAACAACAGAACTACAAAACGCCTGAATTTTTAATTTTTTATAAAGTTCCTAGTATAATGTCTTTTTTTTTAAATTAAGCTTATGTTACTCGTAGCTGTTGATAAGTCCTTGTTGTATATTTTCACTGTCTGTAGCTATAAAATTCTGTAACAATTAACATATATCTAGGTACATAAGTACCTATATTTTATAGATACTAATATTATAAAGAGGAAAGATTTGATTTTTTGTTTATTTAATTTTGTTTGTAACGTTAACTCAAAAACTACTCAACCGATTTTAAAGTTCTTTCACCATTAGAAAGCTATTTTATCACCAAATAACATCGACTGTAGGTATTTTATTTTAAAAATGAAGGTACTGTCACGAAGCTAACCTAACCTACTTTCACACAAGCGAAGCCGCGAGCAAAAGCTAGTCATTCATAAACTAACGATACTCATACAAGTAAGTAGCACGCCGTGGAATCAGTCGGTAGCATCTTTGCTCGAGGTGGGTGACCGAGGCACCGAGGAAACGGACCGAGGCGGAGGGCTCCACGGTCCGCCGCCTCGCGCCTCAACAGGATAATGACATTGGATCTTGAGCCAATCATATCTCACTGCTCAGTAATTAAAACTATCGTGGTCATCACCCGTGGGCTTGTATGAGAAGGGGCCCGATTTCATAAATTAAAAATAATGTTGGAAATTTTGTTTGATTGAACTCTACCTCTCTTAGAATAACTCCTGTATCATGGTAGACTTTTTTACAAACATTGAAACAACGGACACAGCAATCCCCAGACTCAAATAACTATTAGTAGACCACAAAAAAAAATGGGGCAGTCTTTGGTGACTGCCGATAGAAGTGAACACTTTAATCCTTGATCATAAACACTTCTTTATAAACCAAAAATAATTCAAAAATGGAAAGCGTCCGGTGACGATGACGCGAGTTCCATGATTTTTGCTCACCCAAGAAGTGCTCAACGCGCCTAAAGAAGTTTTCACTTCAAATTATTATCTGTCCGTTCCTTGTATTTTTGTCCGTATATGATTTGAACCCACAAAAATAGGCGCAGTGGTAGTAGCAAGTAAACCACTACGCCAACAACATGAGGGTACCGACGACCGAGCATAGGAACTATGCTTGGTAAGCGATGATAGGCTTCCTGTCTATTATTAACCTCTGAGTCTTCTTCGACGAGGTTAATGAAAACACTATTTGGGTCTGTGTGTCTGCTTGTTAGTGACAGTTTGTTAGTGACAGGCATATCTCCGTAACCACTGGACCGATTGACTTGTAACTTGGTGTGCAGACACCTTAGGGTCATACCTCGGTCGAGTTTGAATACGGGCTCTGTGGGTCAAAAGACCCCCAAGATATAGGGGTCATTTATTTTCATTACTTTTACATTTAAGACGAAGAGGTTGAATCCTGGGTTCACCCATCTCCTTATTATTATATACCTGAAACCACGAAATATGAGGGTCACGCTGTCTACTACGAGTGAGCTGCATAAATGCATACCCATGTCAAAACTAAAATGGTATAAGCCGGTATTTGACACCGTCTAATGGAAATCGATACAAGAACCGATAAATAGTTTAGTCATATCGTAAAAGATGGCGATGCACTAATATAAAATAAAAAACTCCTTGTGTTTCTCCTTGTCGCTTTGTGGTGAAGCCGTAGACAGCCTTGGTCACCATGACCTGTCATGCAGTAGGAGTGCTGGTCATATATCACGACACGCCAACCTGAATAACATACTCCGTCGGGCTCTTGACACCGCTGGCGTTCCGGCTCAGCTTGAACCTCACGGTTTGGTACGCGACGAAGGTAAGAGACCAGATGATATGTCATTACTGCCATGGAAAATGGGTAGGCCTTTGGTCTGGGACGCAACTTGTGTCGACACCCTTGCTTCATCACATCTTTCTAGCACAGCGTATTGTGCTGGTGCTGCTGCTGCATCAGCGGAGACGCTCAAACGGCGTAAATATCAAAACCTTATTGGTGAGTACATATTTGAACCGTAGGGAGTCGAAACGCCGGGGCCATGGGGTCTAAGCGGCTCATCGACGCTTCGCGTGACCAGAGGGCAGGTATTTTCTTTGCACAAAGAATAAGTATTGCCATTCATAGTGGCAATGCTGCATGTCTTCTAGGCACGTTGCCAATTGATGACGATGCGGAGGAATATTATCACGCTTTTTAATTTTGAAGATTTATTTTCCTCTTTAGTTTATATTTCTTGTAAATAATTTGTGTATATATTATCTTAATTATTTAATTATGTCATTGATAAATCGTGTTTTTGTTAAATGAAAAAGTAGATTTCTTAATAAGTCAATTTTGTTAAATTTAATTTAAACAACTTTTGAATCTGTATTAAATTTTATTACATTATTTATTTAGAAATAAAAAATAAATAAATAGGTAAGAATTACACAACTAGATGTGTACTGTCGATACCTAATATACTTAGTCCTAATTTATTAAACAACGCCATCTAGTTCATTCATGTTTATTCTAATTCAAGTGTTCACAGAACTTTAGACCTTAAGGTATCCATTGAATATTACAGGCGAATCTACATATCGCACTCTTAATAAAACAGCGTCTTAACTAGAAATTTGGAAATTAGACAATTTGAACTCTAATTGCTTGGCGATAAATTCTAATATTATATTTTTGTTTAGTAATTGCAACATAGTTCAAATTTGTTTAATCCAAAATACTTAGATAAGTCTCTGTTTTATTAAGAGTCCGATGTATAAATATAACAGTGAAACCTCTATGTCTGAACGTTCTCCATAATGTTTTCAAAGATATGTAAAGGCAGACTTCTAGGGATAAAGCATAAAGACTGTAACCAGCACTGGACCAGCGTGATGACAGACTTTATGCTTTATCCCTTTTCACACTGAGAAGAGGCTCGTGCTCACCAGTGGGACAGTCTAAGACAGGGCTGATGTTATTTATATAATTATTATATACAATTACAAGACACATATATATTTTAAGACTGATGGAAGACGAGCATAGCACACGATGTAATAACACAATTGACTTCTTTCACATTACGATTTTGGTCGAACATTTCTCACCATCCAGATGAACATTTTCCTTATTTGTAAAGCCCGAATATGAATATATTTTTATAATAATATACCTACTATTCTGGGAATACCCTGTTGATGATACGATATTGACGGATCAGAGGAACTGTTATTGATAAGCGGTATGTGATACATTTTTGCAGATAAAATATATAAACGAAGCGTTCCACATACTTTATATAATCATAGCTACAATGATAACGTATTGATAAAATTAGTCGTGCTTTTCTCCTTGTAATTATATTAAAACAGCGCAACTCCAATTTATACAATGTCAGCTTTGCGACTTATCTACTACTACCTTTTGCGCACGGCTCCGCCCGCGTGGTACCTACATAAATAAAAAGTAGCCTATATCCTTCCCCAGGTTTTAAACTATATCTATGCCAAATTTCATCTAAATCGGTTGAGTGGTTTAGCCGTGAAAAGGTAACAGACAGACAGACAGATAGATCGACAGACAGAGTTACTTTCGAATTTATAATATTAGTAACGAAGTAAGGATTTGTGGTTACAGTTTGGACTGCACTAATTAATGACTTAAGTATCTACTCTTATCACATAATCAAAATATGAGGAAATCACATAGTTAGTAATTAAAAAATACTTTTAAAATGTCAGGTCCCAATTCTGATCAATCAACTTTTAGGTTTTGTTTTTCATTCACACGTTGTATACGTAGATCGAACTGCAAAATGCTGAGTGATTGACAAGTAGAGTTACGGACACGTGTAGTCATATTAAATTATTGTGCACTTAATAAATAATTATGCTTGCAATTTTTATGACTAGCAATACTCGGACAAGACTTGGAAATAAGCACTGGCACTCAACCAACGAAGCAGATATCTAAGAACCTTTTAACTTGTCCTGTCAAATTATATAACAAACAAGACACTTACTAAACTACACTTGAGGAGTATAGTTTCAAAACCCGCTAAAACGATATCAGAACAAAAATAATTGTCCGATTGAATATGAAGCTCCTTCGTTGCTTCTATCGCATTGCACTGATAGTTTTCAACAAAACCCACTGAAATTCTATTAAATCAGCTCACAAAAGTAGCAGTTTGTTGCAAACACCGCTAAAATAGTCCATTTATATTGTCTTAAATGGTTTTTTGAGGTTTACCATTTTTTGGTGAAAAGTACATATTTTAGAGGATTCTGAAACTAAACTATTCACTTGTCAATATATTAACAAGTGTAACATACTATAACACCTGCGTACAGCAGATACGTAGTGGATCGTTACTAAAGTGACAGACGACGGAGCATTGGAAGTAACAGAGTGGAACTAGAGGGCACACGCACCGGTGCGTCCGCGCGCGCCTATGACTCCATAGGACCGCACATAACACTGCGGTGTTGCAGCAGCTTATCACATGCATGACGCGTGACATCGTCACGGTAATGATATCTATACAGTATTGTAACTCAGCCCTGTCCTTGAAATAATAACCTACAACAGCGCGGTTTGTAGACACGCGTTAGGGCTGCCCGCCTACAGTATTTTAATTTTATCTACCTACTTGAGTTTCTTTCTAGTAGTGATTGTAAATATTATATTATGTATATTATATTATAAAAAATGAAATTCGTAGCGAATGAAATAGAAAGTGTTCAATAAAATCAAATCATCATCGCACGCTTACTGCTTACAAAACAATCACACCGTCCGTTCGTCACTGCGGCGCATTCGCGACCAGTAGTTTAGTACTTATTCTTATCTATGTTCGCGACTGGCCAACGTTGACGCGCGTAGGTATGACTCGAGTTCCAACCGTTTGTATGAAGATAGAATACTGTTAATAACGTTACCGTGACGTCGCATTATCGTCCGATGTGATATGTAATGCTGCAACGCAGTAACTTGTGCGCTGTTAAGACACTAATATTCTAATATATTCTATCACATACACACAACACCATCTAGCCCAAACTAAGCAGAGCTTGTAGTATGGGTACTAGACAATGGATAAACATACATATATATACTTTTTTTTTGTAAATACATACATATTGTAATAGAAACACCCAGACCAAGACAAACATCCGACAATCGCCTCGGCTGCTAAGAGGGCGGTGTGGAGGCCACTGCTCTTAGACCACTCGACTGCTTACCATCAGGTGGAGTGTGGTCATTTTGACGAGCAAAATAAAAAATAAAAGAGAAACATCCATGTTCATGCACACAAATGTTTGACTTGTGCGGGAATCGAATCCCCGACCTCATGATTGGCAGTCGGTTACACTAACCACTACGCCATCGAGGCCGACTAAGACTAAGTTGATTGATTTCTTCTGAGGTTTAGACCATACGTTGCTACTGCTATGTTTACATGCAAGTTAATATATAAAATAATGGCGGAAGATGGAATGGTATTACCAAAGGATGTTCCCATTGAGCCAACATGCCCAGAAAATTACTAAGCTCCTATATGACACAGGCGTATTCCGTGTTGAGCAAAATGTTATTTTTCTTTAATTTATGAAAAAAGACGATGCCCGCTCTGAGCGTAATTCCTGTGTCGACGGGGCTTTACAAATTTTCAAACAAATATTTGTTGATCACATAAATAGTTGTTGAAATATATATAGCGATATATACAGGGTGTGTCGTAAATAGTGGTCCAGAGTAAAGAAGTCGATACACTGTATTCTTATGTATCACATACAGAAATTTTAACCATTTCTTATGCCCCTAAAGTTATATGATTTGCTGAAGATGAGTATTGAAATTGGAAACAGATTAATTTCTTTAAGTACCTTTGATTTTAAAAGATAAAAAAGGGTTTGGATATGATAGTACACATATTCAAGAGTAATAATAAAAAAACAGAATTAAAAAATATTGATATTTGTTGAAATGACAGCCAAATTCGTGAAGCAAGGTGCAGAAATTAAAAAAAAAAAAATTATTTTTTGTTAGGAGACCCTTAACTGAAAATGCTTAAAATTTCGGTATGCGATACATAAGAATACAGTGTATCGACTCCTTTACTCTGGACCACTATTTACGACACACCCTGTATATACGCTATGGCGCTCTTTGGGGGAGGGCTATGTCCAGCAGCGGACTATTATAGCCTGATGATGATGATGATGATATAGCGATAGCTCAGTGGGGAGACCAAAAGACTGCAATGCAGAGGGTCTCGGGTTCGAACCCACGTCGCGCACCTCTGACTTTCAGAAGTTATACGACTTTTCGAAATGATGTGCGTATTGATTGACAATTATCGTCTGCTCCGTGCCTCGGAGAGCACGTTAAGCCGTCGGTCCCGGCTGCCATGAACATCTATGGCAGTCGTAATTGGGAAGTCAGTGCCTTCTAATATCGTGACACTGGTCTAGCCTTAGGGTATCGCTAGCCTTCGGGTTGCAGAAGTCAGATGGCGGTCACTACGTGTAAAAACTGATATCCAGTCAAATCCAGTTAGACTAGAAAGCCGACCCCAAGTGATTTGGGAATAATAAAGGCTAGGGAGAAGATAAATAGTTGTTGAAAATTAGGTTTTCTGTCCAGAAATACTTAGTACGGACTCTGGACCTACACGCAGTAGACAGCATAAGGCTTCTTCTTCTTCTCTGTTCGCTCGCTCTCTCTCTTACGTCGGAACTTAAACAGCATCAGAAATTGAGATGCATTAATCAACTGCCTACCACTTTTGACTGCACAGAAGGCGTAGTGGTTTAATTGGTCGCTTCGTCACTGTGACACTTTTATACGAGAATATAAAAATTGCAGTAGCATCACTTGCATCCCACTATGCTCTAATAGAGATAGATGCTGTGAGCTCACTACAATTTATTGTAATCTTTGCGTTTCCACGATAAAATCGTATAATGTACCTATTTTAATTTTATAGATCTATATTAAATAAAAACTGGACTTATTTAAGATTAAATGATTTCAAACGACATTTTATTTCAACATAACTTTGTTTATTAGACGAAATATATAAAATGATCTGAATTTCATTGATTGGTTGGTTGATATTTTTTATTCACACGTAAACCATTTGAACGAATTTGAATGCAATTTGGCTCACATATAGATAGGGTTGCCAACCATACTTTATAATAACGTATCCTACTTTATTTTTGGTAATTATACTTTATACTTTTGCATACAAATAAAGTATATGAAAATACTTTATTTCCAACCTTTACTGTGATGCTTTTACTTACTTTTTTCAGTGATGAATCTAAAGTGGCGAGAAGAAAGAAATAGAGCGTCAATACATTTAATTAAAAACGATTTCTTTTTAATTTAAATTTAAATTTTGATTGTCAAACAAGCTTTGAAAATTTAAAGATAGCAAAAAATTGTTGGCATGCGCTAAAAGCACACAAAAATACGTTTTAAAATTTTAAAAATTCTTTTTTTCTTCCAAATATTTTGTTTTTTTCCTATTCAAACCATTTTATACGTTTTATTTGGCAAAAAAAGTTGGCAACCCTACATATAGACTATATTTTGGATGTAGCCTAGGAGTTTCAATGGCATTAGTTTTCATGCCATCATGAGGTGACGCATTCAATTCCGGTGGGATTTAGTAGCATTTAGAAATTCGCACCATCCTAATCCTAATCCTAACTTCCTAATCCTAATCCTATCCTATCCTAACTAATATTATAAAAGCGAAAATGAGTTTGTTTGTTTGTTACCTTTTCACGCCTAAACCACTGAACCGAGCATCCTTACATTTTGCATCAACCTTGACAGGTGTATAGAAACGGACATAGGCTACCATTCATCCCGAAAAAAATTACTGTTTCCGAGGATAACAAAAATAACGTTCTTATGATAATAGATGGCGCCACGTGTCTTTCGAATGATGATTGAATTATATTATTACAAGCAGAGTACAACCCTAATTGATTGTCAAATTCTAAATTAACGCGAGCGAAGCCGCGGGCAAAACCTAGTATTAAATAATAGAAATTCGGGTCTGGGATTGTTACTAATAGACGTCAATAAGTTGCCACTCGCCATCTTACTTGAGAACTAAAACATGTCTATCGTAATGGGAGTATAACTAATATACCTATACCTACCTCCCTCGAGAACATACAGGCTTGAATCTATGTATTTCATTTATTTATATCTACAAGACAGGCAATAATCCATCGTACGTTGATTCACCTGTTCACGGCCACGACGCATTAATAATTGTGTACCTACACAGACCAAAGTACTTTCTTATGTAATCGTCATTGGGGCAATTAATCCAATCTTAAGATAATTTATGCCAAGCAGAGTAGGTATCTAGTTTAGTAATAAGGAAGCGCCAATTGAATTAGCGTCGAGTAACCGCTCTATGTGTAGGGCTGTCAAATCGCACATTAAAAATCATCAAAGCCCATTTTTATATGCAAAACATGACCATTACATAAACCTAACTTATTGTTACCCGAACAATAATCTATAAAACAATAACATGAAATCTGCTACAAAAGATAACCATTGTTGTGAATGAAAAAAAGAGATGACCCTAATTATTATTATCTTTGTTAATAGAACAATAATGTGTGTCATGCAGGTCGCAGGTCGCGTAATCTACACATTGACGCTGACCGCAACGCACGAGCGCGTCTCGCGGACACCAACGCCCGCGCACAACTGAATACTAAATAAAAAAACCGTTTCAAAATTTGAATATTCATTTTTTGCACAAGTTGCCAGTGTTCTTTTTGTTTGGCGTTTATCTGACATTTGCGTCTCTACTGACAGTTTACTTTTTTGGTGTTTAGTAAAGAGTTTGTATTTCGCGTGGATGTGGCACTTTTTAGCAAGGAACAAGCAAGCGGCTGCTATGCTAGGGTTACTATCGGTGGCGGCGCTAGTGACGATCATTCTCACCACCAAAGGCGTCTCCAATGCTAAAGCTGATGATGGAATGGACGAGACTGAGGATATTAGTCCTGCGTCTCATATTTTCTCAACATACAGGTAGGACATTATTATTGTTATTAAAAATAAAGTTATAATGCTATGTTGATCTAGGCGACTTAGTATTTGGCAGGTAGATATTATACAATAGAATAGGTAGCACTAAGGTACAATAGGCTTTTCTATTAATTGTAATTATAGCCAACACCGCCAAGGCTGATAAATAGATATATTTATAATGTTTAGTTATACTCTTGTTTTAGATCTGAATTAAGGGCTTTAAATGTTGTTTCTTATCTTTTTACAGCGAAACGCAATTACGTCTTTATTTCAATAATTCCACTAACATACAAAAAAGGGTATAACTAAACATAAGAAATATAATTTAAAGCCCTTAATTCAGATCTATTTATCCTTCTAAATTAAAGTGTTTTACAATAATCTTAAGAATCGTCGAAATATCACAACTGTCAGCCGTGACATCTCGTAATGTCTATAGGCTCTAAAAATAGCACGGCTAATTCAAATTAAGAAAACTACCAAACTAGTTTAGGAGCGTAGACGTTTTCTTTACATATTTATCTTGAATAAATATGTCACATTATAATATTTTTTATTACAATCGTTAATATAAAATATTGTAATCAATACGTTTATAGAACAACGACTGCATTACTGCAAGCTATTAAGGTCATTAAGATATCAGATTACTTCATAACAATATATTTATATTGACATAAAATATATACCCAGTATTATAATTAGCCGCAAGCGCCTGAAATAATAATAAAAGCATTGTTTTCGATTAATACATTATTAAAAGCGCCTGGACAAAAAGTAAAGGCGAAACATACCTGTGATGATTGCAAACGGGATTAAATATAATGATCATCAAAAATACTAATTGGTCAGCAAATATTGCACAGCATAACGAGCATCTATACGCCTCAGATCACTGCATTCCTTCTTGGAAGTGTTAGGTTATGTTAGGTTCCTTTTTTTAAACCCACCCAAAAATAGGAGCATCGCGAGGCGGGGCTCCGTCGACTTAGTTTGATCTCTTTAAAGTTTCCTGGCCATGAGTTGCTGATCAATTAGCTATTTCTGCTCACAGATTATATTTTTCTGCTCACAAAAATACCAATACTATTCTAACCATTTAAATAACACCCATTGCAAACTACATAATTATGCTCACGCTTGTTTTGTGGGGACGATAGGCAAAAATACCTGTTCTGCCTAAATGAAAACGGTTAAGGATCGAAAGGTAATCTTTCCTTTGAAATTGGAATCGCTGTACTGCCCCCGCAATACTTCTTGAACAGCCTGGAAACCCTTCTTGTCTCAGAAACATAACATAACGCTGCGATATTCTGAAACGTGGACGTATTTCCCAGCCACATGCTGCTCTGATCTGCGGCAAATCTTACGTTGATGTGAGGTCCAGCTTTACATATTCTATCCAACATATCTATTATTTTTTGCCCTAGTTTGAGCATATGTACCTACCAGAAGATTAGTCGAAAGAAAGCGTGACTGCTGCAATGAAAACCGTAAAAGTAGTTAAATGTATAATCCTAATCCTAACTAATATTATAAAAGCGAAAATGAGTTTGTTTGTTTGTTACCTTTTCACGCCTAAACAACTAAACCGATCATCCTGTAATTTTGCATATACGTTGTCAGGTGTACAGAAACGGACATAGGCTACCACCCCGAAAAAAATTACTGTTCCCGAGGAAAATAACAATAACGTTCTTATGATAATAGATGGCGCCACGTGTCTTTCGAATCATGATTGAATTATATTATTACAAGGAGAGTACAACCCGAATTGATTGTCAAATTCTAAATTAACGCGAGCGAAGCCGCGGGCAAAAGCTAGTAGGTAATATAATAATAATATCAGCCCTGTATTAAACTTTAAAACGGGCAATAAGTAACTATTTAATACGCACATAATTTCGGAAAATCAGAGATCGTCGTGACATCTGACCTCAGACACCTCGATGGCGTAGTGGTTAGTGTAACCGACTGCCACGCCTGAGGTCGCGGGTTCGATTCCCGCACAAGTCAGACATTTGTGTGCATGGACATGGATGTTTGTCTTGGTCTGGGTGTTTTTATGTATAATATGTATGTATTTACAAAAAAAAGTATATATGTAGGTATGTTTATCCATTGTCTAGTAACCATAGTATAAGCTCTGCTTAGTTTGGGCTAGATGATATTGTGTGTATGTGATAGAATATTATTATAACATTACTATTATCTGCGTGCATTTGTGCATTTTTTGCATTCTCGTAAAAGTATGATGAGTGATGACTCTATAATAAACGACATTGTACTATTTTCTCTCTATTTGTATTTAAATAAAGTTACAGACACCCATAGACTGGTACATCTCTTTTTATGTATTTGTCTGCCTCTTTGGTCTAGTGGCATAAGTTTATGGTCAATTATGAGGTATCGGGCTCGATGTCCAGGCCGGGCGAAGGAAACTTTTGTTAGGCATTTTTCACTAGCAGCATGAAGTCTAAAAGTACGCCCAGTACGGTAAGGATCAGCGTTGCCAGACGTCCCGATTTTTAAATCAAAATTAAATGTCCCGCGCGGGACAGGCTCAGTCTCGCTTTTCGGGGAACTGTTTTTTTTTATTCAGGAGACGAATAAGACTCATCTATTTAATGATAGGGTAAATCTGATTTAAAATATCATATTTTTATTAAAATACATTTTCTATGGCTATTTTTGCTATCTATTGTCACGTACACGTAATTTGAATTCAAATAAAAAGATAAATATTTAAAACATCTGATTATATACGTTTTTTTACTATGTCCCGCTTTCGATGAAAGAATCCCGCATTTTCACTCAAAAAGTGCCAAAATCCCGACTTGGCTAAAAAAACTTGGCAACGCTGGTAAGGATGGCCATTTATAATAATGGTTTCTATATGTCATCATGTCCTCCTCATCGTGTCCGGTGACGGCGACTCCTTCAATTTATTCTGGATTGTTGTTGCGGTGGGCGCGTATGTGACTTGCAAAACCGAACTTTGTTTTGAAAGTTCGATTACAATGCCCACAATAGTGAGTGGTAGGGCCACGCTGGTTACAGCATGAATGGGCCGGCTCGACCAGGGAAATACCACCCTCTCACACAAGATCGACGTAAAATAACAGTATCTGTTATGTTTCGTTCGGTGAGTGAGAGCGCCGGAGGCCCAATCACTCTTCCCTTCCCAAACTCCATCCTGCTCCATTCCCCTTATCCTTCCGGTAGGCATTGACTTGGTTATGTTTTTTTGACATTGCTTCTTTAATGCTAAGAAAACACAGCCATGTGTATGAGCCACGGTTCTCGCTCAATATCAGGTGAGCCGCTGGCTCATCTGTCACCGATGAACGCAATAAAAAAAAATAAAAAACACAATAGAGCTGACCTGCCGAATTGTATGTGTGTAATGTGGCTTGGGTCTAACGAACCTTGGACATAAAACACCTCTATCTTCCTTCGATAATTTGGTTTTCGATTCTTGGATTGTTGTAGACATAAATAAATAACTACCCTTTATAATTATAGTAATAACCAATTTATTCATACATATTGTAGTGAAACCTAAAATACACTGCATTACGCTTCTATACAGGTTGAGTTTGAAATCGTGTACTTCCTTTTAACCAAGCATTCTACTGGTGGTATAGAATAACCCTGACCATATCTTTTTTAATTAAAATTATTTTTTTGGAACAATTAATGAACCGTTTTTTTCATGAAATGGTTTCAGATAGTCCCATGTCAACCACCAAAAGCAATTTTAATTTTTAACTAATTAAAAAAAATAACATATCAATAATTACATATATATAATGTTGTAAATAATAACGTGCGATCCTTTTTATTGCCCCTTATCATTTACGACTTCAGTTATAGTTGCTATTTTTTTTTAATTAGTAAAATATTAAGATCAAAATGACTATCTGAAAAAATTTCACGAAAAAAATCGATACATTAATAGGTCCAAAAACATAATCCTAATAAAAAAAATATGGTCAGGTTATTCTTTATCACCAGTAGAATGCGTGGTTAAAAGGAATTACATGATTTCAAAATCACTCTGTATACCCTTTGGCATGCATGATATTATGAATTTGTATATTACAACTAATTTTTATTTCCAGCCTTCCATCCTACGACAAATTCATGGCTTCCATCGGGAACGGCCACATAGCAACCAACGTTTTCAGCGACACAGTCTATATGAATGGGCTCTACAACGGCCATGCGGGCTATAGCCACCGGGCAAGAATACCTGCTTGGGCAAACATTAGGTTAAATTCGACGCTGACGCACCATCCATATAGTCCTGTGTATAGTCTTGATACGAAAGAAGGCGTGTTTAAAGTGAGAGTCGATAGAGATAGGTCTGTTGTTACGCAAAGGATATACGCTCATAGGTTTTATACAAGAGCGATTGTGAATCAGATTCAAGTGGACTCTAAGACGCATTATGGTAAGTCAATTTTTTCTGAACTTTTCTGGTTTATATTTTAAGTTTCTATTACTATTTAAAGTAGCAGTACCTTATAAATAGCTAAACATGTTTTACTAAGAACTCACCTTACCCAACAGACCTGAAGAAAAACGAATGACCATCCTGTGTTTTATAGCAACGTACACAAATAAACTTTGCTCATCAACATTTCGTAGGCGTTTATATTAGTCGCGTCATTCGGAGACATCAAACGTGTTGTTAACTAATTTAGCCTAGAATGTAAAGTTGTCACCGTCTAACAGCCAATTAAATTCTAGACAAAGTGTAATTATATTGACGACCTCGATGGTGTAGTGGTTAGTGTAACCGACTGCTACGCCTGAGGTCGCGGGTTCGATTCCCGCACAAGTCAAACATTTGTGTGCATGAACATGGATGTTTGTCTTGATCTGGGTGTTTCTATGTATAATATGTATGTATTTACAAAAAAAAGTATACATGTATGTTTATCCATTGTCTAGTACCCATAGTACAAGCTCTGCTTAGTTTGCTAGATAGCTAGATGCTGTTGTGTGTATGTGATAGAATATTATTATTACTTGTTTCTCTTTCACGGGTATTTCCTTAATACGTTAGAATAATACCCCGCCCGTTGGGAGGCTTACACGGAGACATGGGTCCAACGTGAAGAGGCCCTTCGAGAGTTTTAATCAAAGGTGGGATGGAACACCTACAGCGGCACTAGCTGCAGGAGGCGTAGGACTATTGCTATCTATGGATTCTAATATATGGGTTATGGGTATGGGTGTTTGATGGACTGGTGTATTGGTAACTATGGATGATAAAACGGCGTCTGCCCTGAATCTCTAATAGCATCAATCGAATGGACAGACGGTGACTTGCCAACTCACTATTATTTTTAGTATTATATGCTGCAACAAAGACCATTTTAGTCATATTAATCGGTACTGCTTTTAATTAAAGATTTGACCAGTTTTAGTTAGAGTATTAGCAATTATTCTTGTGATTTGCAGTAATACATTAAACTACAGAGATATTCCATGGTATTTTCGGATGCTGGACTGATATGCCAGATCGATATAACAAATTAAAATATAAATGTATAACAACACTTTTATTGTTGCGAGACGGGCAAGAAAAATTGTTTCTAATAGTTTATTTTTTAATTTATTGTATCAATCTACCTAAAACATAAATCGAACTTACTATAAAATCTTTGCATATCCTAATCCTATCCTAATCCTAACTAAAATTATAAAAGCGAAAATGAGTTTGTTTGTTTGTTTGTTACCTTTTCACGCCTAAACCACTAAACCGATCATGTACAGAAACGGACATAGGCTACCATTCATTCCGAAAAAAATACTGTTCTCGAGGAAAACTACAATAACGTTCTTATGATAATAGATGGCGCCACGTGTCTTTCTATATGAATACGACCCGAATTGATTGTCAAATTCTAAATTAACGCGAGTTAAGCCGCGGGCAAAAGCTAGTTGTATATAACTAGCAATTTTTTAATTTAGCTGATATAAATAAAAAAGCTAAAATAACGCGCCAAAAATAATACTTATAGCCGAACTGCATTTTTTGCACTCTAGTGCATCAAAACAATGTAGTTAAGTTGCATTACAAATGATAATTAACTATTACTAATTTCAGATCCCAACTTTGTCAATCAAGAAATCTGGATAGCTATAAAGTTAATGCCTGGTGAGTCCAGTAAGGACATCGAATTTGAAGAGCCAATTCCAGAGATCCTTGAAGGTCGAACTATTTGGAGTTCTTGCGGTCAGACCAGAGAATCTGAAGACCTGACGTACCAGCCACTTCCAGTGATCGTTTGTGCGTACTGGACTTCGGTGCCTGACCATCTGGTGGTCCCACAACATGGATCCAGAGTCTTCACGTTCACGATGACCGCGGATAAGAACAAGACGGTGGCAAAAGAGGAGCTGGTCAAAGGTTATTTATATTTGTTTACATAACTTCCTTTTTATATCCTACTTTATAAAGCAGGCCTTTTAATATCTGCTAAATGCAGAAGCTGACTCATTAGTTACTGGGAATTCCATGGCGGCAAAATTATATCTGTACCATATCTCTGATATCTTTACACTTTCACAAACCAACTAGGCATTTGCTGTATGAGCATTTGGCTGTCGAGGCTATTGTGTATTTAGAAATCAAATTCAGGGTCTTCCAATTAGCGGCGAACATAAATGGAAACTTATACTATTAGATCAACGAAATAGTGCAACCAAGTACTTCAATAAGGCAGTCAATATTAGGTTCCATTAAAAAAACTGTTATTTGGTGACACAAGAAATAATAATAATATAGCACATTATTTCGATGCCTTAGCCTCTTCAATTTGCTCCTTCTAGAGTATTTTTTGGCTTTTTAATTCTCTTGTAAAATAAAAATGTTAATGTGTGGTTGTACCACGTATGGTAAAGTTACACGGTTACATAGTATTGCAGGAGGATGGCGAGGATTTGTTCCAGAGGCACGTGAGCGAGTGGCGCAAGCTCTACGACCAGGGCGGCATCGACATTGAAGGGAACTTAGAGTTGGTATGTATTATTATTAAATTGACGGTTCTCTTCTTGATAGTTCTCGCAAATTTTCGTGTATCGATTTTAAAGAGTATTTTTTTTATTTTGCTCGTCAAAATGACCACATTCCACCTGATGGTAAGCAGTCGTGTGGTCTAAGAGCAGTGGCCTCCACACCGCCCTCATAGCAGCCGAGGCGATGTTGAGGTCTCTAATTTGACGGCCTGAGAAGGTGCTTTTTCACGCCGTAATCCACAACGATGTTTATAAAATAAATGTTTTAATATTGGCGGCTTTAGCCCAATATTATGGATAAGCCAGACAAGGCACTGCTTGCGATCTAGAGGTTGTAAGTTTAAAACCCAATCATTGCATGAATGACCTGAATGCTCTCCTAATACAAGCATATTGGTTTAGGTGAGGTTTCCCAGAAATACTAAAATACCCAGAATTCATTAATGTATTGATTTGCTTAAATATACACGACAATCTTATCTTATCTTGTGTGGGGGCCAGTCAGTACAGACCGACGACACTTCGACCCAGTGGGATCTTTTGTGTCAGCCCCAAGATTTATCCCTTAGCTATCTCCTTATGAATGTACTGCATTAGCCGCAGTGTACAATTCAGAGGGAGAAGCCTGAAGTCTTCAGGGTTTGGATATGCCAATCCCCTCAGACTCATCCTAAGTCCAGCCAACGCGTCGGATTCACACAGTTGGTGCGATATGGACTCGCCCTGTTCACCACAGGCTCTGCAGATCGAATCGTATGTCAATCTCAATCTGCACAGGAAGTCGTTGGTGCCAAAATGGCCAGTGAACGCTCCTGTGAGCAGGCGCATTTGGCTTTTGCTATACCAACAGAACTTCCGGGTGAAACCTGTGGCTGCGTTTGCAATGAATACAAGACAATAAGACTAACATTCAATTAGAGAGGAGAGGTAAGCAGAGACCGTATTTTTCCAGCAAGTGAACATATTTTCTTGATTTACTCGTTTAACATTATTAATGTATGCTCGTCTCGGTTTAGAATACTCACACGCATACCTTTTCTTACTCTAGAATGTCTCTAATCTAGTCAGAGTACATAATATATCAATCATATTCTTTCCTTTTAAGATCCGCTAAGTGTTACAATAAATTGTTTGACTTTTAGCCGTATGTATTTAATCAAATACTTGCCAAACATAGATACGAATTGGTTCAATAACTGTTTATATTGCACTTCACGACGTATTATTGTATGTGATGTAATGATGTTTTATTACTGTTATAGTGTGTATAATCCTTTTATTACTATAATATTGTAATCATTTATTTCTTATTTTTTTATAAACAATTAAGCTCTCATTGTTATCTAAATGCGAAAACATGTAATTTGTAGCTAGTTATATTATTTGTTTTTATCTTTAAGCTGTTGTCAATACTGTTTGTTTTCCGATTATAATAAAATAAAGTAAAATAAATAAAATATCATTAAACCAATCGGTCACGATACACTTAATCTAACTTCCCTACATATAACTGCACGGCTGGTGTAGTACTGCTACTGCCCGAGTGTTGTTGGTTCGAATCCCACACGGGGCAAAAAATTGTGTGATACACAAAAGGTTGATCCGAGTCTGGATGTTCTTTGTCTCCATTGTTTGAATGTTTAAAGTCTAATCTCAATGTTTAAAGTCTAATCTCAATGTTTAAAGTCTAATCTCAATGTTTAAAGTCTAATCTCAATGTTTAAAGTCTAATCTCAATGTTTAAAGTCTAATCTCAATGTTTAAAGTCTAATCTCAAATGTCAATCTATACTAATAATATAAAGCTGAAGAGTTTGTTTGTTTGTTTGTTTGAACGCGCTAATATCAGGAACTACTGGTTCGAATTGAAAAAATATTTTAGTGTTGGATAACCTATTTATCGAGGAAGGCTATAGGCTATATAACATCACGCTACGACCCACAGGGGCGGCGCAGTAATGATAAACGCGGGTGAAACCGCTAGAACATCTAGTACAAGAATAATTTCTAGTACGGTACGGTTGTCTTTTATAAAAGAAAGAAAGAAAGAACGATATATTATATTGGCAGTATAAATGTTGTCTTATTTCAGGGTAAGATAGTGAACGCTATCTGGTATTACTTCTTAAGCTCACTACCATCGGAAGACTCTAACCAGCCTCTCGACCGATACTATGGTCTCAGCCCCACTGGTCTGGCTAGAGGTGGCACTTTTGAAGACTATGAAGGTATGAAGTTCTTCACACATACAAAGACTCATACCTGTTTATTGCTAACGGAGTAGGCAGAGATGTATTTCAAATTTCGTCATAAATGCATTGTCTCACGCTTATATTCCTGAAAGGATGAGCGATGAGATGTGATGAGAAGTTTTACACCTACATTTCACCGACTATGATTTGAAATTAAATGAAAATAGCCTTTATTTAACTTAACATTAAGATACATAGATATACTATGATTTATGGCCTTTATTTCGCGTAAAGGTTAAGTATTGCCATTCAACGTGGCAATGCTGCCAGTCTTCTGGGTACAGTATCAGTCGACTGTGATGTGGAGGAATTCTATGACGCTTATTAGAGGATTTTAGTTTTCTTTTTTGTTATTTATTTGTTTTAGAATATTTTAGGTATAAAGTAGATCTAGGGTAAAATCATCAATTTATTTTGTGGGGTTTTTGTAGAAATAATAACTTTATTTCAGTTTTTGAGGTTATATCAAATGTCAAAATAAACTAGTTTTAAGCTTTCATTCCCTATATATCTAGAATGGGTGTTATTTAAATGGTTAGCATAGTATTGGTATTGTTGTGAGCAGAAAAATATAATCTGTGAGCAGAAATAGCTAATTGATCAGCGACTCATGGCCAGCAAACTTTAAAGAGATCAAACTAAGTCGACGGAGCCCTGCTTCGCGGGGCTCCTATTTTTGCGTGGGTTTAAAAAAGGAATCTAACATAACCTAACACTTCCGAGACGGAATGCAGTGATTTGAGGCGTATAGATGCTCGTTATGCTATGCAATATTTGCTGACCAATTAGTATTTTTGATGATCATTATATTTGATCCCATCTATAATAATTATAAAGACTATTTGTTATGCCTATGCAGATAATAGACATTCAAATCTATAAAGACGTAACAAATAATCTTTGCATATTATCTCATACTATGATTTAAAGCCCCCTACTACGGGGTGAAGGTCTTACTGACTATCGGGCAGTTTCTGAATTCATGTTGTTACTAAAAATTTCTTGACAGAAAAACGCATATGCTCAGCCATCGCGATCATTACTGCTGGACCATCGCTAGGCTATATTTTGAATCTCCACGTTATGGAAGTCATGCCAATTGCCGTCTAACGGACATATTTTCGGACTCCTTGCTGCGTCCGCGTAAAACCATTAGATAGCAACCTAAGTGGTTTACCTGACGCAGAAACTGAAGCATAATTTATGCTTATGCTACGTAACTAAAAAACCATAAGTTTAACCTGTTAAGTTGCACCGGCTCATCGACGGTTAGAGTCCCAGACTAAATAAGGTATTAATTATATTTTTCAGTCCAAGACTTGACAAATAAAACTGTAAATCATTCTTTAATTACTCACTTTCCAGGTCACAACTTCTGGGATACCGAAACGTGGATGTTTCCCTCAATACTGTTATTGTACCCTCGGTACGCGAATAAGCTGCTGCAGTATAGGTTAGACATGGCTTATGTCGCAGCTGCACTCGCCAAGAACACAGGACATAAAGGATATAGGTAATAAACCACTACTGTCACATATCACAGCATGAATGTCGTAGTGGTATAAATGGTCGTGTCGCCATCGCCACCACGTCGAGCTTTGTGGGCAGTTGCGTAGCGTAGTGTGGGCGGCAGGGGCGGCCCGCCCCGGGCGGCTCTAAGGCCTAGAACGCACTAGCGGCTGGCCGCGATGCGGCGTGCCGTTGCGGCAGGCCGTAGTATATACAGTCTGCCGTAACGACACGCCGTATTCCGAATAACCTTATCGTCTTGGTTCTCTTGCGGTCTGCCGCAATCGTCAGTACTTCTAGAAATATTGTACATGATGGACGTCGAAGAAGTTGCGGCAGTTATTTATTTATATTATCGTAGAAAAAATTGTCGAAAAAATAAACCAGAACAACCGGAGCGGTTGACGGCTGGCCGCAAATCAGTGCGTCGTTATCATGCGGTTTCATGTAAAAATTTATGTGCGGCCTGCCGCAGCGGCACGCCGCATCGCGGCCAGCCGCTAGTGCGTTCTAGGCCTTCGACATGCAGGTTTCCTCTCGATGTTTTTATTTGCCGTTAAGGCAAGCAATAATTAATACACACCTATAACTTCGAAAAGTGAAAGGCATGCATGGGTCCTGCCTGAGGATCGAACTTGAGGCCTCCGCGCGGCAGTCCAACGGTCTCCCACTAGTCTATCGTTGCTTACTAATTTAACGTAAACTAAATTAAAATTAGCAGGTATATTTTGTAAATATCGGCAAGCGTTTTATTTAAAAGGCTTCTTTTATTTTATTAAGACCTGCTTCTTTAATTGTTATTAGAAAGCAACGAAATGTAGTGTACCTTTTTTTTGGGATGGGGGAAATGCTCCTGATGCATACCGCCCCACTCGGGGAGGTGGGACGATTATGTCGGGCTCACCGGCCTAGAGCAAACGGCCGGCATACCGACTAAAACCCCCCTGTGCACCGTCGCCTCGCCTTGGCGGGTGGGCCACCGGAACCTGATACAACATCAGCGAAATGTAGTGTATCTAAGGCAAACAAATGAAATTTCCAGATTCCCCTGGGAGAGTGCATACACTGGAGTGGAAGTAACGCAGCCGTGTTGTCCTGACGTCGCATTGTATGAGCAGCACATCAGTGGATGCATAGCCTTCGCAGTGAGGCAGTACCTCGCCATCACCAGGGATGAGGAGTGGTTAAAAGTAAATCTCTTTTAGTTTATCTGGAATCTTGCCAACATTAAATAAAGCATTGTTTCCGCATTCGCGAATGCGAGTCAAGGCTCTTAATACAGTCATACAGTCATAGCCAGTTGCACTCACTGATTGGTAAACGATTAGCGAGGTTAAGCAATGTTGGGTGCGGTCAGTCTATAGATGGGCGACCGCTTAGTGGTATTTCATCTGAGCGTCTCCGTGCTTCGGAGGGCACGTTAAATGT